>JAWDJE010000015.1:14962500-17362500 GCA_035047345.1 Bradypodion ventrale
CGGTGAAGAAGCCCAGTGGCGGGGGTGTAGTGTGGGCTTCCCTTACCGGGGGCTGCCTTGCGGTCCACGGTAAGGAAGCCCAGCGGCGGGGTGTGTGTGTGGGCTTCCCTTACCAGGGGCTGCTTTGCGGCCTGCGGTAAGGGAGCCCAGCGGCAGGGTGTGTGTGGGCTTCCCTTACCGGGGGCTGCCTTGTGGCCCGCGGTAAGGAAGCCCAGCAGCGGGGGGTGTGTGGGCTTCCCTTACCGGGGGCTGCCTTGCGGCCCGCGGTAAGGAAGCCCAGTGGCGGGTGGTGGTGGTTAGGGAAACCCAGCGGTGGGGTGGGTGGGTTGTGGGCTTCCCTAATCAGGGGCTGCCTTGCGGCCCGTGGTAAGGAAACCCAGCGGCGGGGGTGTGTGGGCTTCCCTTACTGGGGGCTGCTTTGCGGCCCGCGGTAAGGAAACCCAGCGGCGGGGTGTGTGTTGTGGGCTTCCCTTACCGGGGGCTGCCTTGAGGCCAGTGGTAAGGAAGCCCAGTGGCAGGGTGTGTGTGGGCTTCCCTTACCGGGGGCTGCCTTGCGGCCCGCGGTAAGGAAGACCAGTGACGGTGTGTGTGTGGGCTTCCCTTACTGGGGGCTGCCTTGCGGCCTGCGGTAAGGAAGCCCAGCAGTGGGGTGGGTGGGGTTGTGGGCTTCCCTAACTGGGGGCTGCCTTGCGGCCCGTGGTAAGGAAACCCAGTGGTGGGGGTGTGTGGGCTTCCCTTACTGGGGGCTGCTTTGCGGCCCGTGGTAAGGAAACCCAGCGGCGGGGTGTGTGTTGTGGGCTTCCCTTACTGGGGGCTGCCTTGCGGCCAGCGGTAAGGAAGCCCAGCGGCGGGGTGTGTGTGGGCTTCCCTTACCGGGGGCTGCAGCCCGCGGTTAGGAAGCCCAGCGGCGGGGTGGTGGTGGTTTCGTTGTGAGCTTCCCTCACTGGGGGTTGCCTTGCGGCCTGCGGTAAGGAAACCCAGCGGCGGGGGTGTGTGAGCTTCCCTTACCGGGGGCTGGCTTGCGGCCTGCGGTAAGGAAGCCCAGCGGCGGGTGTGTGTGTGTGAGCTTCCCTTACTGGGGGCTGCCTTGCGGCCTGCGGTAAGGAAGCCCAGCGGCGGGTGTGTGTGTGTGGGCTTCCCTTACCGGGGGCTGGCTTGCAGCCCGCGGTTAGGAAGCCAAGCGGTGGGGGGGGTTACATACCGGGGGCTGGCTTCCCTGGGACACGCTGGCTTTCTCAGAGTTCTGCGCGCACACGGCGCGCAGGACACTGGGGATTGTATTTTTTCATTTGTGCTTTCCCTTTGTGCTTCTTTTTTTTGTGCGGCTCGTTTTTGATTGGCCGCGCCGTGTTTCCCCATGTTCTTTGTGCTCCCGCCTCTCAGCCTGATTGGCTGTGGCGCAGCGCGGCACAAAGAACATTGGGAAATGAAGTTGTTTCCCTTTTTTCGCATTTGTGGGGCTGTTGCCCCACTGCCGCTTTACTCAACCCTTCATTGACCTGCGGACCCAGTCCGCCCGTGTTCCCGAAGGGTGAGTGCAGGCAAGTAGGGCCAGCCGTAGGAACCTATAGCAAGTTCCAATGGTTAACCCTTGGTTTTATAGGTTAAGAAGATATGGGAAAATGTAACATCTCACTATTTGGATCTTTGTAGTAAGAATTAGATCTCTAAAACAGGGATACTTCTTTGAAATGATCTAAGACTACAATCCCAGTTTTGAATAGAGTTGCTGTAATTATCTCCCATAAAACTGGACAGAAGTATACTTGACAAAAATGGGTGGGTTATCTACAAAATAGCCTTTTTTAAAAAACAGATGCAATATAATGACAGCTATAAACACTTTCACATTAAATATATCAATAAATAAATGAGTTTATTTACAACAGTTAATTGTTGCTGTAAGATGATGATCTGTTGCACTTCTGAGAAGTTGCATTGCGGTCAACTCTTAATGTCCTCAGTTCCAGGAAACACACTGGTCACACTTATCGGGCGGTGGTGTGAGGTGAGGATGTTAAGATTTGTCTCCAGGTATACTCCAACTCCAATGTGGCAGGAAATCACTCATTTGATGGCGAGAGTTTGAATTTATTTTAATGGTGTGTTTAACATGATTTTTATAGAACTGGCCGGGACAATTTTTCCGACCTTGAATCTGGGACAATCCCGGTTTTCCGGGACATGTGGCAACCCTAGCTTTGAACCCAGTTACTTAACCAGATTCCTTTCACTGGGGAGAAAAATACAGCTGCGAGACGCATCAGGGAAAAAGTTTCCAGAATGCTACTACTGTATTTTCATGCAGAAAGTTCAATGATATGGTTATTTTTTGTTCTTCTAAGGCTGTTTATTGAAACACCAATTATAGAGCCAAACTGCCATTGAGTAATATAAACCTTCCTCCGGGTTTTCTCAAAAATAAAAATGTTGAATGTGTTTGTAAGTTGTTTTGCTCTGAGATTGTAAAATGGTGAGCTAGGGAGCAAAGATGTCCGGCGACGTTGTATGAGGCAACTTTTTTTCAAGAATTGGGCAATGTTGTATGGATCCGACGTTGTATGAAGCGGACTTTGTATGAGGTATTACTGTATTATAAAATTGCCATTTGGAATTTGGGCCTAGGTTTTTCAAAGGAAACAATCATCTGTTCAGCCGTTTAATGGAATAATAATGCCTTACACCCTGTCACATACAATCTCAACAAGAATAAATAACAGGTCGAAGCCAGGCTATCTGTCCTTTGTCCTGCCAGCCTGCCACTGAGACTGGCAGAGAAGGTAAAATGGCCTCAAGGACCTCTCCATGCCACCCTTCCAAAGGAGAGGGCTGGTTCCCTTGGGGCTTTAACCACTTTAGTGTTCTGGAAACAATAGTCAGCAGCCAGCAATACGGGCCAAACACGCAACTTTATTCGGAATAAGAATAGGTGACCAGAGCTAACAACACACCCTCACATTCCTTAGTTATCTCAGATCCCACCTGTCAAACAATATGGGACCTGCGCAGAACGGTTCTGCTCAGGTCCCTTCTACGCATCCCCTTCTGTGCAGAACCCTTCTACGCAATGCTTCTACGCATCCCCTTCTGCGCATATGTAGAAGGCTTCTATGTATGCATAGAAGGGACCTGTGCAGAAGGGGATGCACAGTAACCACTTCCTCCTGGCTGCCAAATTACGGGATGGCGGCGGCTCCGGGCGGGAAAGGAAGAAAAGGTAAAAGGTAAAGGTTTCCCTTGCTTGAAAGCCAGTCGTATCCGACTCTAGGGTGCAGTGCTCATCTGTGTTTCTAAGCCGAAGAGCCAGTGCTGTCTGCTTCTGCAGACGTTTCCGTAGTCATGTGGCAGGCATGACTAGACACTGTAGCGCACGGAACGCTGTTACCTTCCCTCCGAAGTGGTCCCTATTTATCTACTTGCAATTTCTTGTTTTTGAACTGCTAGGTTGGCAGGAGCTGGGACGAAGACAGGAGCTTATTTCCGTCCTGCAGTACTCGGGAATTGAACTGCTGACCTTCTGCTTCCCAGTCAGCGTTTTAGCCACTTGAGCCACTGCAAAGTGGCACAAAATTACAGGAAATCCTGGCCAATACGGGATACTTGACAGGTATGTCTCAGATCAGAACTGACAGTTGGAAAAACCGTTGGAACTGTTGACAGCTCTGTCTCGTGCACTTCTCGTTCAGAACCTTCCCGAAGTTTCGTGAGACTTTGGACCATAGTAAAGCAAATACATATTAAACTCTATCACAACAAAGACAAAATGTTAAACATGTTTCCTTAAATACACTACGTCTAATGGCGTAGACACCGGCAACCACGCCACAAAGCTTGCCAAGAGAACCCTATTGACCAAAACAAAAGGCAAAACAAAAGGGCAGGCTAGGTGATACAGGATGCTTAACACCACAGAGTGGAGGAAGGGGAGGGACAGGAAGGGGGGAGGGGAAATGCAATGTTGTAAGGAGCAATACTGCATAGGGACATGGAATGTGAGATCAATGAACCAAGGTAAACTGGAAGTGGTAAAAAACGAGATGGAAAGAATAAGCATTGACATCTTGGGCATCAGTGAGCTCAAATGGACAGGGATGGGTGAATTCAGCTCTGGAAACAATCATATCTACTACTGTGGACAAGAAAACCTTAGAAGAAATGGAGTAGCCATAATTGTCAATAAAAGAGTGAGAAAAGCAGTAATGGGATACAATCTCAAAAATGACAGAATGATGTCAGTTAGATTTCAAGGAAAACCTTTCAATGTCACTGTGATCCAAATATAGGCACCAACCACTGGCGCAGATGAAGCCACAATGGACCAGTTCTATGAGGACTTACAACACCTCATAGAACAGACACCAAGAAATGATGTCCAAATTATATTAGGAGACTGGAATGCCAAAGTAGGAAATCAAAAAAGTGGAGGGAATAACAGGCAAATTTGGTCTGGGAGTACAGAATGAAGCAGGGCAAAGATTGATAGAGTTCTGCCAAGAGAACGCACTGGTCATAGCTAACACTCTCTTCCAGCAACACAAGAGGCGACTCTACACATGGACATCACCAGATGGCCAACACCGAAACCAGATTGACTACATACTCTGCAGCCAAAGATGGAGAACCTCCATACAGTCAGCAAAAACAAGACCTGGAGCAGACTGTGGCTCAGATCACAACCTATTGATCGCAAAATTCAGGCTTAGACTAAAGAAAATAAGGAAAACACGGAGACCAGAAAGATATCATCTAGACAGCATCCCTAAAGAATACGCAGTGGAGGTGATGAACAGATTCAATGGCTTAGACTCAATAGATAGAGTGCCAGAAGAATTATGGACAGAGATGAGGGACATCATGCAGGAAGCAGCAAAGAAACCCATACCAAAAGAAAAGAAGAGTAAGAAAGCAAAGTGGTTGTCTGATGAGGCTCTTAAAATAGCAGAGGAAAGAAGGAACGCAAAAGTCAAAGGAGAAAGGAAAAACTATAATCATTTGAACACAGAATTTTAAAGAAAAGCAAGGAGAGATAAGGAAAACTACCTAAAAGAACAGTGCAGAGAAATGGAGGAAAACAACAAAAGAGGCAGAACCAGAGATCTTTTCAAAAAAATCGGGGAAATTAAGGGAACATTTAAAGCAAAAATGACCATGATAAGGGACAAAGAAGGAAAGGAGCTAGCTGATGCAGAAGAGATTAAGAAAAGATGGAAAGAGTACACAGAGCAACTCTACAAAAAGGACCTCAACACTCCTGACAATCACAATGAGGAAGAAGTAGAAATTGAGCCAGACATCCTGGAGAGCGAAGTCATAAAAGCCCTAAAGAGCACTGCAAACAACAAAGCTAGTGGAGATGATGGTATCCCAGTTGAATTTTTCAAAGCGCTAAAAGACGACGGCATCAAATTACTGCATTCAATATGCCAGCAGATTTGGAAAACAAAACAATGGCCACAGGATTGGAAAAGATCAGTATACGTCCCAATCCCAAAAAAGGGCAATGCCAAAGAATGTTCAAATTATCGAACAATCGCGCTCATCCCACACGCCAGTAAAGTGATGCTCAAGATAATACAGGATAGACTTCAGCAGCATGTGGAAAGAGAATTACCAGAGGTGCAGGCAGGTTTCAGAAGAGGCAGGGGGACTAGAGACCACATTGCCAACATACGCTGGATCATGGAGAAAACAAAGGAATACCAGAAACAAGTTTACTTTTGTTTTATTGACTACACTAAGGCATTTGACTGTGTGGACCACAACAAGATGTGGCAAGTAATTAAAGAGATGGGAATACCAGAGCACCTCATATGCCTCCTGAGAAATCTGTACATGAACCAAGAAGCAACAGTTAGGACAGAACATGGAATGACAGAGTGGTTTGGAATAGGAAAAGGAGTAAGACAAGGCTGCATTTTGTCACCATGCTTATTCAACCTATACACAGAGCACATAATGCGCAGTGCAGGGATGGAGGAATCACAATATGGGATTAAAATCGCTGGGAGAAACATCAATAATCTGAGATATGCAGACGATACCACCCTAATGGCAGAAAGTGAGGAAGACCTAAAGAATCTCTTGATTGGGCTGAAGGAGGAGAGTGCAAAAGCTGGCCTGAGACTCAATATCAAGAAAACCAAGATAATGGCAACAGGCCCCATCAGTTCCTGGAAAATAGACGGGGAAGAAGTAGAAGCAGTGACAGATTTTACTTTCTTAGGATCAAAGATCACTGCAGATGGGGATTGTAGCCATGAAATAAAAAGGCGACTGATTCTTGGGAGACAAGCAATGAGAAACCTGGGGAACATAGTGAAAAGCAGAGACATCACACTGAAAACAAAAATTAGAATAGTCAAAGCAATGGTTTTCCCAGTAGTAATGTATGGATGTGAGAGCTGGACAATTAGGAAGGCTGAACGCAGAAGAATAGATGCCTTTGAAATGTGGTGTTGGAGGAGGGTTTTGAGAGTGCCCTGGACAGCGAGGAGAACAAATAGGTCAATCTTAGAAGAAATTAACCCGGATTGCTCACTGGAAGGCCAAATAGTAAAGATGAAGCTAAAATACTTTGGACATCAAATGAGAAGGGAGGATTCACTTGAGAAGGCATTGATGTTGGGAAAGGTGGAAGGCAAAAGAAGAAGGGGGAGGCCAAGGATGAGATGGCTAGATGGCATTGTAGACACAATGGGCACGGAGCTGGGAGGGCTGAGGGGGATGGTGGAGGACAGAGGCGCCTGGAGAGCAATGGTCCATAGGGTCGCAAAGGGTCGGAACCAACTGTGCGACTGAACAACAGCAACCCAGTACCATCCTTTGTTGGAGGCAGAGGGCTGCGGTGGGCAGAGGGAAAGCCATCATCCTGCCTGCATCCCCCCAAATCCCTCCATCCGCAACCGATGGAGGAGCGGCAACCTCTTGGGAAACTAGCAGGCCTGGTGTTGCCATGGCAACCAGGTGGCAGTGCTGAGAATTAATAGAGCCTCCAACAGACCTGCCAGCCGCTCTCTCCCATGTGAGATGTAAAGTATCAGTGGCTGGCTAAAGGTAAAGGTTTTCTTTGCTTGAAAGCCAGTTGTATCTGACTCCAGGGTTCAGTGCTCATCTCTGTTTCAAAGCCAAAGAGCTAGCGCTCTCTACAATATATATATGTATATATACTACTAGCAAAGGTTGCCCGGCGTTGCCGGGCTGTTTTAAATGGTGTTGGAAAATTTTTGTTGTTGTTGTTGTTGTTGTTAATGTTTGTAAAGAAGAGGTTAATCTATATTTGAAATTTTTTTTAATATAAATTTTTATTTATTTTCAAAAATAAAAAATAAAAATAACAAACATACAGATAAAAAACAATAACAATACAATGCAATATTACATCAAGCTCGTAAAAAATAACACATACATAATGATTGAACTAACTGTTTACAATATAACCCACAGTGTTAAATACCCACATTATAGGTTATCACTATAACCATAGCATTCATAAGAGCTTTCAGTATTACAACTGTTTATTGTTTCTTAACTAGTTACACAACACCCAGTGAATATTTACAATGCCCGGAGAGTTTAGTATCTATATCATCTCCAAAACCCACTTTGAGATGGTACAGGTCCAGAACTGTCCCTAGCCATAAGAGAGTGATCCACGAACGGCTTCCAAATATTCCAAAACCTATTTTCTTTCAATTTATCCCTTTTTACTTTTATCTCCCATGTCAGTTTGTCATTCAATGCTAAACTCCACATTTCCTTATACCACTCTCCGGTCTGTATAAATACATCATTTTTCCAATTTCTGGCGATACATTGTCTACCTGTGGTTAACATAATTTCCAGTAATTCTTTTTCCACCTTATTCAAACCCATACCGTCCACATCTGTTAATAGAATGGTACCTGACACCAACTTAATTCTTTTACCCAATATTTCCCCAATCTCTCCTTCTATTCTTCTCCAAAATTCATTTATTTTTTTGCAACTCCACCACATATGTTCATAGGTTCCAACCGTTTCTTTGCATCTCCAGCATAAATTTGAAATTTTTGAAATTTGTACTTATACAAATTTTTTTTGATGGCCTGTTTTAAACTGTGATGAGTTTTGTTTGGTGTTTTGGTTTTGTGGATGAAAAAAAGAATAAAGGATGATATACTTTTTCGAAAAACTCTTGGGGCCTTTTGTGTGGGGCTATTGTGTCTTTTTGAATTTTTTTATTATTGTGGGCAGCAAGTGCTGCTGGTAGGGGTTATCTTGTATTTTGACTGTTTTTTCTCTCGTGGCCTCTGGGTGGAGCTTCTTCCAGTAAGTAGTCTCTTTCTTTATACATTTCCTTTCTAGTCGTTGTGGTATGAGGTCGTGTTGTGGTGAGTTAGCTGTTTTTCTTTATTTGGGGTGGTGGTGGTGGTTGGATTTTGTGGTGTTTGGCTGGGTGCTGGGTGTGTTTGGAAATATTTGTTGTTGTTTACTTTTTTGGTGTTATTTTTGTTTGTTTTTGTGTATTTTTGAATGTTTTTGATAGTTTGTTTTTGTGTTTTTTGGTGTCCTGGGGGGGGGATCCCCTCTCAGACAGACTCCTTTGGTCCTCCCAACCCTCTCAACCTCAGGGGAGCCAGTAGAGAGGGGGATTCCCCCCCACTCCATTTTTAAAGAGAAGTAACCGCTTGGTTTCTTCTCTTTAATATGGGGCGTGTGTGTGTGGGGGGGGGGGGAGGGAATCCCCTCTCTGCCGGGTCCCCTGGGGTCAGGAGGGTGGGGGAGACTCCTTTTGTCCCCCCCACCCTCTCAACCCCAGGGGAGCCAGTAGAGAGGGGGATTTCCCCCCCAACTCCATTTTTAAAGAGAAGTAACCACTTGGTTTCTTCTCTTTAATATGGGGCGTGTGTGTGTGGGGGGGACGGAATCCCCTCTCTGCCGGGTCCCCTGGGGTCAGGAGGGTGGGGGAGACAGACTCCTTTTGTCCCCCCACCCTCTCAACCCCAGGGGAGCTAGTAGAGAGGGGGATCCCCCCCCAACTCTGTTTTTAAAGAGAAGTAACCACTTGGATTCTTCTCTTTAATATGGGGCGTGTGTGTGTGGGGGGAGGGAATCCCCTCTCTGCTGGGTCCCCTGGGGTCAGGAGGGTGGGGGAGACAGACTACTTTTGTCCCTCCCCCCCACCCTCTCAACCCCAGGGGAGCCAGTAGAGAGAGGGGAGCACAACAACCCCCCCCCCAGTGATATTAAAGGGGAAACTCCGATTAGGAGCTTCAGGCGCCGTTGGGGAGGGGGGCTTTGGTTCCCGCGGCTTCGCGGACTTGCTCTCCCGGTGTTTTGGTTTTATTTTTTGGGTGCCGGCTTCCTCAGCGTTCTGCGTGCTCATGGCGCGCAGGACGCTGGGGCTTGTAGTTATGGGTTGGTGCTTTGTGTTTGTGCTGCGTTTTTTTAAAATGCTTTTCTTTTGATTGGCTGCGGCGCGTTTCCGAACGCTGCACCGTGCGAGAGCCTCTCAGCCTGATTGGCTCTGGCGCGGCGCGGCGCAAGGAATGTTGGGAAGTGAAGTTGTTTCCCTTTCTTCTCATTTGTGGGGCTGTTGCCCTACTGCCGGTTTTCTCAATCCTTCGTTGACCTGCGGACCCAGATCGGCCGTGTGCAGGAAGGGTGAGTGCAGGCAAGTAGGGCGAGGCATAGCAACCTATAGCCAGTTCCAACGGTTAACCCTTGGATTTATAGGTTAAGATATACATAGTACTGTCTCATCATAGGGCCTTGATGGCGAACCTTGCCACTCCAGGTGTTCTTTGACTTCAATTCCCAGAAGCCCAAGTCTCTGTGAATCCACACAAATGGGTTTACTAGTAAACCCATTCATGTGGATTCACAGAGACTTGGGCTTCTGGGAATTAAAGTCCAAGAACTCCTGGAGTGCCAAGGTTTACCATGATTGTCATAGGGTTTTCATGGCTGGAAAAGTTCAGCAGCGGTTTATCCTTGCTACTTTCTGTGCAGTATTAACAAAAATAGTTTGAGTGCCATTGTTACTGACTCTTCTGTTAGTGTCACCTTCAGCTACCGGTACTGCCCAGCAGTTGCCACCCCCGCCGTTACTATTGAAACTGCCCATTCTCTTTTGCTGATGTCGCCATTACCTTGAAGAGGAGAGATGCATCTTAGTCTGGGTCTCTCAGCTGTGACCACTCCAGCCTTGAATGACATTGCTAGCAGTCCAGTTTTGTAATAGAGTCTGGCCTCCATTGCCCTTAGCTTCACTGACACACTCAAATCATGTTAAGATGTGCATCCAAGATTCTCTGGAAAAGACAATGATGCTGTGAAATAATGAAAGCAGCAGGACAAGAGGGAGACCAGATATGAGATGGATTGACTCCCTAAAGCAGGAGTGCTCCAGTTGTTCTTGGACTTCAATTACCAGAAGCACAAGTCAGCACACCTGACTAAAGTAAGCCACAGGGTTGAGGTTGCTAGTGCTGAGCATGGCTCAGAAGAGAACATTTTGGAGATCTCACATTCTGTGCTATTATTAAAGGAGGATATGGCTAAGGAACTCAACCTCCACTGCATCACTTGGAGGACCCTGAATAGGCTGAGCGTTGGAGCCCCTAAATGTAAAACTAAGATGCTCAAGTGGGGGCTCTTGGTAGACAACAAAACACTGTGTGAATGTGGAGAGATACAGAATTTGGCTCATTTGTTGGTCTGCCGATTTTATACCAGAAACGTGTACTGATGAGGATTTAAGCTTGGCTAATGACAAAGCCCAGTAGTAATGTATGTCTGTAAGAGCTGAACCATAAGGAAGGCTGAGCACAGAAGAATAGACACCTTTGAACTGTAGTGCTGGAGGAGACTGCAAGGAGATCAAATCAGTCCATCTTGAAGGAAATCAACCCTGACTGCTTCTTGGAAGGACAAATACTGAAACTGAAGCTCAAGTACTTTGGCCACCACATGAGAAGAGAGGACTCACTGGAGAAGGCCCTGATGCTGGGGAAGATCGAAGGTAAAAGGAGAAGGTGGCAGCAGAGGATGAGATGGCTAGATGGCATCATTGACACAGTGGGCATAGATTTGGGCAGACTACGGAGGATAGCAGATGACAGAAGAACCTGGCATGTGGTGCTTCATGGGGTCGCAAAGGGTGGGACTCTGTGCGACTGAACAACAACAGCAACAACAATGACAAAGCCAAGTAAGTGGCTTTATTTTGGCAGTTTAAAGTTTGACCTGGACATGAAAGAAGAAGAATGGTTGCCACAAGTTGGAGGTGGCATGACAGCATATGCCAAGAACAATATACATACTGCTCAAGCTCGCTTGAATAGCTCAGTGGGTTGACTACCTGGCTGCAGAGCCAGAGGTTGGAATTTGATCCCCCCACTATGACTTCTGGAAGAAGACCCAGACTATGTAGGCTTGGGTAAGCTGCACAATCCCAGGGCACCCCCCAGAAGAAAAAAATGCTACATTATTTCTGCAAACTTCATAACTAGAAAATCCCAGAGAGAATAAGTTGGAATCAATTTGACAGCACATAAATTGTTTATCCTTACTAGGAGATCTGCATGTTTAAAACCTCTTGTGGCTGCTAAGTCAGTCATAAAAAAGGAAGTGAAGACAGATACGGACCACTGCCCTGTATCCTAGTCACACACAGAAACAACCTGCACTGTGACTTTGCATGAACTTCCTTCCTCTTTACGATGCTGCATTTTGACGTTTAATTCTTGCTGGAGCTCATGAGAGTTTAGCTCCTGATTCCTGAGCAGAAGGCAGAGTTTGTGCGCCCATGGACAGGTAGGATGGTTGTGTTGACAATTGTTCCAGGTGGGGCCAGGAAAGTTAAAATGTATATTCGACAGTCTCAAGTTTTTGGGATGGTGGTGCCTTAGTGATTAAGACACTGAACATGATGACTACAAGGTCAGCAGGTCAGCAGTTCGAGACCCGAGTGCTGCATGAGTGAGCTTCTGTCTCTGTCCCAGCTCCTGCCAACCTAGCAGTTCAAAAGCAAGAAATCCCAAGTAGATAAATAGGTACCGCTTCGGCGCGAAAGGTAACACTGTTCAGTGCACTCTGGTGTCTAGTTATGTCTGTCACATGTCCACAGAAACATCGCAGATGCAAACAGCGCTAGCCCTTTGGCTATAAATGGAGAAGAGCACCAAACCCTAGAGTTGGATACAACTGGCTTTCGAGCAAGGATTACCTTTACCTTTACCCAACTTTTCAGCTCCTGGCAAAAAGAGGAGAGGATTGGGCATTGGGAAGGAATGTTAAATGATTTGAGGGAGATGTGAAACAGTTAAACCTGATACTCTCTCGACTTCATCCTAATGGCAGATGTACTGAAATGTGGCTGCACTTCCTTGGTCATGCCTGGAGGCGGTTAATTGCCCTCTGTGCATGCTCTCTAGCTATAACCACATCTGTCAATTTCATTTTATCCCACATTTTGTGAATTACTGTATAATGAAAATTTAAGATCCATAGCAATTTGAAGTGGAAGATCGATTGGTCAATTTCACCTTTCCACATGCGGAATTTGTTCATTTTGGTGAGCTCTGAGCCAAACAGGGATTGAAACAGAGTCAGGCTCAGGTATTTTCTTCTTTAAAATGGCACCTCATGCAGAATAATGGCAAAAGCAGAGTTAGAAGCAAATGGAATAATAAAATCTGTAAAGAGTGTTTCTGTCTGAACCACACCAAGAATTTCTTTTCCCTCCTGGGTTCTGCAAACTGGGTTAATTTAATTACATTTTAAAGTGACTGGTCTTCAGGCAGCCCAGCCTACTCTTTAACCTTTCCTTCATGTGCTAATGCAGAGGCATCAGAACAAAAAAAAATGCGGTTGAGCAAACAGGAAGGGAACAGCTTGCACATTGCCAAAATGTTCTTTATTTGGGTATTTGGAACTTAATTATTATTATTTATTATTAGGTTTATTTCTATACCGCCTTTCTTCCCCGACAGGCAACTCAAGGCGGTTCACAATAGTAATGACTTTAGGAGTGGAGGGGCGAACTCTATGTGCTTTGGTCAAAGTTTGTTGGAGGCATAATTCAGGTACCCTAACTCCAAACTTCACCAAACATGGAGAGGGTTGAGAAGAAAGTAATCAGAAGACTCACTCTAATGTTGAGTCTAAGTGGCTCTGGGGCTGAATTATCTCCCCCGGCCCACTGGCTTCAATCACTAATTGAATTTTCCCCCAACAAGCTTAAGACATCTTCACAGTACTGTATGCAAAGGTAAGAACTCTTATGTGTCATCATCACTTCCAACTCATGGCAACCTGCAGAGGGCTTTTGGGTTTGATGAGATGTTCGAGGACTGGTTTACCATTCTCAGTCCCTAGTTGTCTTCCATGGCCATGTAGGGTTTCAAACCCAGGTTCCTTGAATCCTAATCTGATGCTTTCGCCACTACAGCACTCTGCCTGTCGGGATGTAAGTTTCATAGCAACTAAATACTGTACACACATGTGTTCCTTTGGAGGGGGGCTGTGACTCAGTGGTAGATCACGAACCTAGGCAGTTACTTGTGAGGGTTAAAACCAGCCATCGATATTGTGGAGATTGTAGGCCAAAAAAAGTAACTTTCCCAAATCTTGTTCCTGTAATTTACATAGATGGTACCTTTACTCTCTGCAATAGTTCTATTGTGATCTTCACACAGCCAATTGCACTCAGATGTTTTTCAACCCATTTAGGATTGCACTCTTCACTCCTCCTCCTCCTCCTCCTCTTTTTCTTCTGGTTCTTCTTCTTCTGGTTCTTCTTCTTCTTCTGGCACACACATATCAGGTAAATAAAAAAGGGCCACTTTTAACAGGTGTATCTTTCCAGTACCGGACTCAGCTTGTAGGTGTATTCTCAAGTAGGTTTTGAATGCCACAGGTGAAAGACACAAATAGCTTTCTGTTGTGTATGGAATGTAATTGCGGTAACGTGCCTTTAAGTCAATGTAACCATACGAATGAGTGAATGTAACAATCCCTATCATGTATAAGAAACAATGTAACCAACCGCACTAGGACGCGAGCTAGTGACCACTGGAGGCAGTAGCGAGCGTCCAGCTCACATGGTACAAATTCTCCAAATACCTACAGCCGCGGAAAAGATTCCCGCCACTACCTCACCTGGACAAGAAGGGCATGACTAAAGGTGACGTCACACAGACAGTAGCCAATGAGCTACCGAGGAGCCACTTTCAAATGCGTAGCCACCATATAAAAGGAGCTGTTTGTCCACCATTACCACATGTTCGTTCTGTACTTTATGCAATAAAGATGTGTTAAGCCAGACTTCGGCTGCTTCTATTGTCTTGGTTCCTGAACACCAAATTGGCGATGAAGGTGGGATATGGTGTCCCAGAAGTCCAAAATCTCCGAATTCGACGTGAGACATCCTGAACGATGGGATCTTTACGAGCTCTATTTCCGAAATGCGATGGATGCTGCCGACGTTACCGATGAGGGAAAGAAACGGTCCCGCCTCCCCACGAGCATCAGTTTCCCCAATCTAGAACTGCTGGTTGGCCTCCTGGCACCAAGAAAAGTAGACACCGTACCTTTCAAGGAGATCCTAACAGCCCTGAGCGGGCACTTCAAGCCGAAGGGGACCATCTTTCCATCCCGAGTAGCCTTCCTGAGGCGAGACCAGCACCCAGGTGAGTCCGTGGGAGACTACGTGGCGGCCTTGCAAGTAGTGGCCGGGCTGTGTGAGTGGGAGAACTTAGATGTGATGCTCAGGGACTGGCTGCCTACGGGTTTACAGGACGAGGAGACCCAGAGGAGGTTAATGCAGCGGGGCCGTGACCTGACCCTAAAAGATGCGCTGAGTGAGGCCCTGGCCGCTGAGGCTGCGAGGAGTGGGGTAAAGACATTCAGAGTACGGCCTCCAGCTCTAGAGGGGCCGCCCGCCGTGGTACAAGCCACGTGGCGCACTCCTCAGGTGCCGAGGAGCCCCCCATCGTGCCCAGAGACATCTTGCTCCAGTGAGGATGGCGACGTCCGAAAGGTACAAAAGAAGTGGGCAGAGCGGAGGAACCGCAGGCAAGGGGACCACCGATGTGACGGATGTGGAGCATTCCACGACCGAAGCAAGTGCCCATTTAGGAAAGCCAAGTGCCACAACTGTGGCTGGAGGGGCCACATCCCCATGGTGTGCAGACGCCCGCGAGGCGAGAGCAGGGGTCCAGCGGAACGCACCCCACGGAACGCCACACAGAGGCAGGATGGCGTCGGCAGAGTCTTCGACGACGGCGACTCAGAAGCGCAATGCGTATACAGAACGGCCCTCGAGGACGACGACGTGGCCGTCCACAGCGTGTCCTTAGGGCACCCCCATTTTTTTGCTGAGGTACTGTTACAGGGGGTCCCAGTTAGAATGGAAATAGACTCGGGGTCGTCGTACTCCATTATTTCCCAGAGGGAGTTCCTGCGCATTCCCCCAAATAAGCGACCCAAACTCAAAGCCCTAAAGGCCCGGCTGCGGGACATTCAAGGGGTCGGAATTCCATTGTTGGGGGTGGGGGAATTCTCAGTACAATTCAAACGCCACTGAAGGAGGGGGGTTGTTGTCTCCTGGGAACACAGTGGTTCAGGCCCCTGGGAATTTCAATAGAGGGGATCCATGCCGTCTGGTCTGACCCCATCCAGGACGTTTGCAGTGCACACCCGACGGTATTCGAAAAGGGGCTCGGGAAATTCAATGGCCCCCCAGTTTCATTTGACTTGGACCCTGAAATCCGGCCCATTCGGCTCAAGCTTAGGAGGGTTCCATTCGCCCTCAAAGACAAAATTGAAGCGGAATTGGATAAATTGGTGGGCCAGGTTTTTTTGGTTCCAGTGGACTCTGCGGAGTGGGAAACTCCTATTGTGACTGCCGTGAAGCCTAATGGGGAAGTCAGGATCTGTGCAGATTACGAATGTACGCTAAATAAGGCAATCTGACCTAATGCATACCCGGTGCCAGTTGTTAGCCACCTATTAGCCACGTTGCATGGGGGAAAGTATTTTGCAAAATTGGATTTGGCGCAGGCGTACCAACAGCTGTCTGTAACTCCAGCTGCCGCCCCTGCACAGACAATTGTAATGCATAAGGGGGCTTTTAAGGTCATGTGCCTACAGTTCGGCATGAATTTGGCCCCTGGCATTTTTCAGTCCCTCGTGGAACGTCTGCTTAAGGGGCTCCCCGGGGTACTTCCATATTTTGATGACGTGTTGCTATCAGGGGGGAGCGTGATGGAACTGGCTAAAAGGTTGGACAAGGTCCTGTCTATTTTCGAAAAAACAGGGTTGAGGTTAAAGAAAAGCAAGTGTGTGTTCCCAGCGAGGGAAGTCGAGTTCCTTGGGTTTAAAATAACCCCTGACGGAGTAAAGCCCTCTGAATCAAAGGTTGTGGCCATCCAAAATGCCCCTCGCCCCACCGCAAAACCAGAGCTGCAGTCATTCCTAGGGCTCCTAAATTTCTACCATTCCTTCCTGCCTAGGAAAGCATCGGTGGCGGAGCCACTGCATAAGTTACTCAAGAAGGATGCAGTTTAGTGGTGGGGAGACAGTCAGGAGAATGCGTTTAAGGAATTGAAGAGGCTTCTATCCTCAGAAGCGGTCCTGACCCATTTTGACCCCAGAAAGCCCGTCGTGCTAGTATGCGATGCCTCACCAGTAGGGGGGGTGGGCGGTACTGTGCCACGTGTTAGACAATGGGTGAGAGGCCCCAGTAGCATTCTACTCTAGATCGCTATCACGGGCAGAGTGCAATTACGCGCAAACGGACAGGGAGGCTCTGGCCATAGTTGCTGGAACAAAGAAATTCCATGACTTCCTATATGGTCGACCATTCACTGTTGTGACTGACCACAAACCCCTACTAGGCATCTTCACCACAGGCAAGCCCATGCCACAGATTCTGTCCCCCAGGATGCTTCGATGGGCCATCTTTCTCAATGCATACCAGCACACGCTGGTCCACCACCCTGGAAAAGACATCAGCCCTGCAGATGCTCTTTCAAGGTCATTCCTGCCACAGTTAGGAGACCCCAACTGCGAGGTAGAAGGAGACCACCAAGTGCTGCTGATCGAAGCCCTCGACTCACCCCCGGTAGTCCCCTCAGATCTTGCCCATGCCACGGCCAAGGATAAGACCCTTTCCCGAGTGAGCTCCTGGTTTCAGAAAGGATGGCCAATGGTGTCCCCCGGGGAGGAATTCTCGGCTTATGTTAGGAAAAGGGATGAGCTTTCCATAGAGATGGGCTGCATCCTATGGGGCCAGCGGGTGGTTATTCCCGAGTCCTTGCGCTCGAAGTTACTCAAGCTATTGCACGTCAGCCACCCGGGATCGGTGGCCCCAAATGGACGCTGACATAGAGCACATGGTCGGCACTTGTGAAGGGTGCCAAAGTTCTCGTCCCGAGGAGTCCCGACTCCCCCACAGAGAATGGGACACTGCTCGGGGGCCATGGTGTCGGGTACACATCAATTTTGCAGGTCCTTTCAGAGGCTCCCTTTTTCTGTTAATAGTGGATGCATACTCCAAGTGGTTGGAGGTTATCCCCATGTCCAACACCTCCTCAGCCACAACAGTAAAGCAATTGTGCAAGGTGTTTAGCTGCTTTGGGATACCGGACGTGCTTGTGAGTGATAACACTACGACTTTCACGTCCGCGGAGTTCCAGACGTTCATTGAGAGAAACGCCATTCGGCATATCACCTCCGCCCCTTTTCACCCCGCCACAAATGGTCAGGCAGAACAACTGGTGCGAACTACAAAGGAAGCATTGCGGCGAATGGGCCCCGGAGATCGGAACCGGCAACTGTGCCAGTTCCTGCTGTGCTACAGGGTGACGCCACTGGCATCTGGGCTATCACCTGCAGAGCTCCTCATGCGCAGGAAACCCGCAATGCTCTTGACTAAGTTGGATCCAACCAGGGTGGAGGATAAAGGGAGGAACATAGAACTGGGAAGCACCAAATGTTTTGGAATAGGAGAACCAGTGTACTGTAGAAATTACGCGGCCGCAGGGCCAGCCTGGGTCCCAGGGGTAATCATTGAGCAAAAGGGGCCAGTCTCGTACTGTGCAGAGACCAGCACAGGTCTACTCTGGAGAAGGCACACCGACCAACTGAGGCGAAGGGTTGCTGAGAGGCAAGACACTGAAAGCCAGCCCCAGACTTCAGCGTTAGGGTTCTCCCCCACCTGTTTATTCCAAGGGGGAGACACAGGTTTGAATGCAGAGTGTCAGTTCTCACCTAGCGGGGAGGGGATTGATACAAATCCATATCATGGGGACTCAATGGATACCTTGGAAGAGAGGAGTGATTTTGACCAAGAGGGAGAGTTTGATTGTGATTTTGATTTGCGAAACCGGGGGGGGGGGGCCTTTCGGAGTGGTCCCCCACCCGTCCATGCGAAGAGAGGGTTTTTTCGTTAGTCCCAAGAACCCCCAGTTTCTCGGCATTAGAATTCACCCCTACCCCACGTCTACAGCCCTGGGTCCCCCAGTCGGGGCCGGCGCAAATAAGAAACCCCAGTTTCCCATATTTGCAGTCAGAGGCCACTCGGCCACAGCAAACCGCTAACGAGTCAATCCCTCCCATTGCAGGGCAAGAACCAGGAGAGAAGAGAAGCGCGAGGGTCCCCGAACCAAGCACAGCAGCCGCACGTCCCAAGCGCACATGCGGAAAGCCACATTGGTTGAGGGACTTTGTCCCATCGTAGGGGGGAGGGTGTTGTGTATGGAATGTAATTGCAGTAACGTGCCTTTAAGTCAATGTAACCATACGAATGAGTGAATGTAACAATCCCTATCATGTATAAGAAACAATGTAACCAACCGCACTAGGACGCGAGCTAGTGACCACTGGAGGCAGTAGCGAGCGTCCAGCTCACATGGTACAAATTCTCCAAATACCTACAGCCGCGGGAAAGATTCCCACCACTACCTCACCTGGACAAGAAGGGCATGACTAAGGGTGATGTCAAGCAGACAGTAGCCAATGAGCTACCGAGGAGCCACTTTCAAATGCGTAGCCACCGTATAAAAGGAGCTGTTTGTCCACCATTAACATAAGAACATAAGAACAGCCTTGCTGGAACAGGCCGCAGCCCATCCAGTCCAGCATTCTGTCTCACACAGTGGCTCACCATTTCCTTCAGGGTATTCCCAAGGAGTTGCCTTCACCTGCTTAGGATTCCCTCGAAATGGCATTGAGAGATATCCTGCCTATCTCTTCAACCCGGAGGTTGTCCTTAAGTATCCATAATTATAGCCATTGATACTCTTGTCCTCCATGAACTTGTCTAATCATTTCTTAAAGCTGTCAAGACTGACAGCTGTCACCACTTCTTCTGGCAGGGAGTTCCATAGACCAGTAATCCTCTGGGTGAAAAAGTACTTTCTCTTATTTGTTTGAGAACTAGTACCCAAAAGTTTCATGGAGTGTCCCCTAGTTCTAGTGTTATGCGATAGGGAAAACAGTTTTTCCTTATCTACTTTGTCCACACCGTGCATGATTTTATAAACTTCAATCAGGTCACCTCTTAGACGTCGTCGTTCAAGAGTGAAGAGGCCCAACCGTTGCAGCCTCAGATGGTAAGGAAGGTGTTCCAGTCCCCTAATCATTCTGGTTGCCCTCCTCTGCACTTTTTCCAGCTCCATAATATCCTTCTAGAGGTATGGTGACCAGAACTGTACACAGTATTCCAGATGGGGCCTCACCATAGATTTATAAAGAGGCAAAATGACACTTGCTGACTTATTTTCTATACCCTTCCTAATGATCCCTAGCATTGAGTTTGCTTTTTTCACTGCTGAGGCACACTGGGTTGACACCTTCATTGAGTTGTCCACCAGGACACCAAGGTCCCTTTCCTGGTTTGTCGCAGAGAGTTCAGACCCCATCAGTTTATAAATGTAATTGGGGTTTTTTGCCCCAACTTGCATCACTCTGCACTTACTAATGTTGAAGCTCATTTGCCACTGTTTTGTCCACTCCCCCAGTGTCAAGAGATCCCTCTGGAACTCCTCACAATCAGCAAATCAGTGTCGTCAGCAAATTTGGCTGCCTTGCTTTTTACTCCTACCTCTAGATCATTTATGAAGAGGTTGAAAAGCAGGGGTCCCAGTACTGAACCTTGGGGGACCCCACTCTTTACTTCCCTCCACTTGGAGAAGTGTCCATTTAGTGCTACCCTCTGTTTCCTGTCTCTTAGCCAGTTGCTGATCCAGGACAAGACCTGTCCCTTTATTCCATGACTGGTAAGTTTATTCAAGAGCCTTTGGTGTGGGACCTTGTCAAAAGCCTTCTGAAAGTCCAGATAAACAATGTCAACTGGATCCCCCTTATCCACATGCTTGTTGACACTCTCAAAAAATTCCAACAGATTAGTGAGGCATGATTTGCCCTTGTAAAAGCCATGTTGGCTCTCCTTTAGTAGCGCCTTCTCTTCTATGTGCCTATTAATTCTATCTTTTAGGATGGTTTCCATCACTTTACCTGGGACACATGTCAAACTGACCGGTCAGTAATTTCCTGGATCACCCCTGGATCCTTTTTTGAAAATTGGTGTTACATTCGCTACCTTCCAGTCATCAGGCACAAAGTCTGATTTGAGGGAAAGATTATATATTTTGGCTAGGAGATGGATGCCATCTGGTCCTGATGATTTGTTAGTGTTTAGTTTAACAAGACATGCAAGGACCATTACCACATGTTCGTTCTGTACTGTATGCAATAAAGATGTGTTAAGCCAGACTTCGGCTGCTTCTATTATCTTGGTTCCTGAACACCAAACTTTCATTAAAAGATTATATCTTTAACTGAAAGCATTCTGGGATAGGACATAAGCTCATGAAAATCAGAGGATTATGCTTAATCAAGCCAGTTTCACCTCTAAGACTACATAACAAATCCAAGAGATGTAGTTAGCTAGGAATGGAGATTCACATTCAACGCAAAGGTGCATATTTTGTGCTGAGCAGATGGAATGTTCATAAACATTCAGTAACACTTCCACTGCTCAGCTGATACGTAATTGGAAATGTCACTTGTGATTGTACTTAATGCGGTCAGCCAGGTTTCGAAACAGCAGGCCATCTCCATTTCAGATTTACTTTTGTGTACAGTAAAACCCCTGCTTAGGAAAAAAAAAGTTGGTTCCATAGGCGTTTGCTTAAATCAGTTTTTTATGTAACTCAAAGCAAACCCATAGGAAAAATTATTTGTTTATGTAACTCGAAGCAAACCCATAGGAAAAATGATTTTTTAATGTAAATCAAAGCAACCCCATAGGGAAATGAATTTTTATGTAACTCGAAACAAACCCATAGGAAAAAGAATTATATGTAACTCGAAGCAAACCCATAGGAAATTGTGTAAATTGGGACATGGTTTAGCACAAAATCATTATGTAAGTCAAATTTTATGTAACTTGGGGCATTTGTAAGTCAGGGTTTTACTGTATATTCTTGGGGTGGACGGAAGAAAATATCTTCTTCGTCTCCTCCTCATCCTTCTTCTTGTGCTGTATCTGATTCCAAATATTGACAATCATCATGGAAATCAGCCATGAAGACTGTCCTGTGAATTTAATGCAGTGGCCTTTCACCTGCCTTCCGCATCACAGCATATCCCTCCACACCACTGATCGAGCTCTGTGAGTCGCTTTCTGGTCCTGAGCCCTTTTTGCACGCAGAGTCCTCCTCAGTGCCAGGCCAGTATTGATGAAGCTGCTGCCCCCGATCAAGATGGATTGAAGTGGGATTTAATCCACTTGGAGACCATCACCCTTCCCTGTGGACTTCGCCAAGGCCACTAGTCCTCAGCGTTATCAGGTTAGTTAACTGTCACCTGATGCTTGGTGCTGAGTCACTGGCAGTAGGGTCTACTCTATTACCATAGCAGGATAACCTGGCTAGACTTGCCAAAGATATCTATATGGGCACAAAGGCCCATTTAGATCATTGAGCCACACTTATTACATGAGTGTTCAAATCCTTTATGTTGAAACAATACATGAGTTAAGCATGCTTTAACTGGGCCATGTCCAGAGATAACAAAGGAAAAATGATCCATATGATGCCTGCTTTTTACATTTGTAGCCCACCTTTCATCAAGTGATATCAAGCCAGAGTACACTTATCGCTCACAATGACCCTGTGAAGTAGAAAACACAAGGAGCAAGTAACCAGCCCACGATGGTCCAGGCCAGTGAGTTTCATGGCTAAGTGGAAAATCTGGATCTCCCAAGATGCAGTCAGGCACTCTAACCATTATACCACACCACAAATCAGGAGTAATTGTTAGATTTCTGGCCAGGGCAGAGTTGTTGCTGAATAACCAACAGCTGATGTAAAGAGCTTCATCCCAACTTAGGCACCCATCTGTTTGTCTGTCCATCTGTCTGTCTATACCAGGGGTTCCCAAACATTTTGTGCCATAGGCCGGTCATGTTGTTGAATGGGCCGGTCACCCGCCATAAATGCTGCTGTAAAATGTGTCTGCGCCTGTCATAAACACGTCGATCACAGCCACAGGTGCATTTATGGCAGCATTAATGAAAGGCATGGGTGTATTGACGCATGCATGGGTGTGTTTTACAGCTGTCGTAAACATGCCCGCTTCCGATTCCGGTAGTGGCACGGGTGACAGCAGGCCATTGTTTGGCCACCTATGATCTATACAAACAAACAACTCCATTAGAGAACAAAAGTTCTCCCAAGGCAATTTATGGCATGAAAAATCAAATATAACTCAGTGATGATGACTATAACAAATACCAGTACATAAAAGTTTTCAGTCCAGAGCCAGAGAAATCAATTAACAAGGATAGAGAGTTCCCTGAATGTCTCCCCAAATAAAGTTGTTTTCAATGATTTCTTAAACATTGCTGAAGAGTTGAATTCTGCAGGTGTTTTCTCAGGTAGGTGCTGAATGCTGCAGCTGAAAGATGTAAACAGTGCTCGTTAAATGATTAAAGTTTTAATAAAGAGCAGGCTGGTCTCTGAAGAGGCATCTGAAAGTGAGAAACAAAATAGGGATGTCTGGGGGAGGGGGCCTGTACAGTCTCCATCATAAGCAAAACCATTAGGCACATGAGACAGTTGCCTCTGGCGGCAGATGCCAAGAGGTGATGGGCAGGATGTTATGAGTTGTATCACATCTGTGCCTCTCTTCTGGGTTAGTGATTGTTCTGTAACCACTACACTGCATTTTCATGTATTTTGCTCCGTACAGGCTGTCTCGACGAACATCCAACTTCTTTGGTTTCACTCCCCCACCCCAGTAAAACCCAGTTAATCTCTTTGGTGTCTTGCACGGAAGACAAAGAAGGAGTCGCAGGAAGGACTAACACAGGTTTATTCATTGATGGTCAGTATGAACATGTGGTAATGGCGGAGATATCTCACAATATATACAGTAACACAATACAATTGAATCTTGCTGCACGGTAGTTTATTGGCTGCTACCGGCGTGACATCGTCCGGGTCACGCCTCTCTTCTGTGGTTCTTTGAGGAGGCGGGAAAGTTCCCGCGGCTGTTGGTGATTTGGGGAATGTGAACCATGTGAGATGAACGCTCGCAGCTGCCTCCTATGGACAGCTAACTCGCGTTCCTTTATAGCTGGGCTACATCTCTTAAAGCAACATTGTGCATACATAACATCCCTCCCCCCTAGGATGGGACGAAGTCCCTCAACCATTGTGGCTTGCCGCACGTGCGCCTTGGGCGTGCGGCCGCTTGACTTAACACAGGGGAGCCGGCGGCTCCTGGTTCCGTGGAGTCCTGCCCTGCAATGGAAAGGGGGGACTCGTTAGTGGCTCGGCGTGGCGTCTGTGGTAACCTTGCATTGGGGGACGGGAATGGAATGAATAGTTGGGAAGTGAATCCCTGCCTACCGTTTGAGGAGTTTGGGGACCCCCCCCAGCACGAATCTCGGGACTGACGAAAAGGCCCTCGTGGCCTCGCCACCCCCCGCTGCCTGTCCGGGAGTTCTAGAGACTGTGGTGGGCGGACTCGCCCCTGTTGCCTGTCTTGGGGGTGTTGGTCTCCGGGGAGCTGGAGCTATGGTGTACTCTAAAACAAAAGGGCTAGGGGGACTGGAAGTACCAGGGGCTGAACTGAAACCCCTCTTCTCGCTAGGACGGGTGGGGGACCACTCCGCTACATCCCCCTGGTACTGCAACTCATAATCATCATCAAACTGATCCCTCTCTTTGAAAGTATCCTCCTCTGTGTCTCCCCCTTGGGTAATGCGGGTGGGGGAGGACCGTAACGCTGATTCCCCCTCACCGGTGATTCGCCTTCTGAGTTGGTCGGCGTGCCTTCTCCAGAGTAGACCTGAACTAGTCTCGACCCTGTAGGATACCGGCCCCGTTTGCTCAACAATTGTCCCTGGCACCCACGTTGGCCCCGAGGCCACGTAGTTCCTGTAGTGAACCGGGTCCCCTACCGAAAAACTTTTGGAGATCTCTCCCCCTATGCTTATATTTCTCCCCTCATCCTCCACCCTGGACGGATCCATCCGGTCAAAAAGTGTTACCGGACGCCTCCTCATGAGGAGTTCGACTGGGGAAAAGCCTGACACTAAGGGGGTTGTCCTGTAGCAGATGAGGAACTGGCACAGATGCAGGTTCAACTCACCGGGACCCATGCGCCGCAGTGCGTCTTTCGTAGTGCGCACTTGGCGCTCTACCTGACCGTTTGTGACGGGGTGAAACGGGGCAGCGGTTATGTGCTTGACGGCGTTCCTCTCCATAAATGTTTTGAACTCTGCCGACGTGAAGGTACTAGCGTTATCGCTTACCAGGACGTCGGGCAGGCCGAAGCAGGCAAACAGTTTGCGCAACTGTTTAATGGTTGCGGCAGAGGAAGTGCTGTTCATGGGGAGTACCTCCAACCACTTGGAGTAGGAGTCGACGACTAGGAGAAACAAGGACCCGCGGAAAGGGCCAGCGAAGTCGACATGGATCCAGGACCATGGCCCGCGGGCAGTATCCCATTCCCTATGGGGTAACCGGGACTCCTCGGGCCGAGAGCTCTGGCAGCTCTCGCACGTGCCCACTAAACGCTCTATGTCTCCATCTATCTGGGGCCACCAAAAGAAACTCCTGGCCAGAGCCTTGGAGCGCACGATCCCGGGGTGGCTGGTGTGCAGTAGCCTCAGCACCTTGGCCCTCAGCTTTTCTGGGATAACCACCCGCTGGCCCCAGAGTAAGCAGCCCCTTTCCAGAGAAAGCTCTACTCGGCGCCTGAAAAATGGCTTGAAATGTTCCTCGGGGGGAGAGGTGGGCCACCCTTTCCTAAGCCAGGAGCTAACTTGGGCCAGGATCTTGTCGGCCGCCGTGGCCTTGGCGAGGTCGGCCGGCACAATTGGGGGTGAGTCGAGAGACTCAATCAGCAGGACTTGGTGTTCCTGCTCTACCTCGCACGTGGGGTCCCCTAAACTAGGGAGAGGGGATCGGGACAGGGCGCCCGCATGGGAGATCTCCTTCCCTGGGCGATAGACCAGCTCATATTGGTAGGCGTTGAGAAAAATGGCCCAACGCAGCATCCTGGGGAATAGAATTTGCGGGGTTGGTTTGCTGGTAGTGAAGATCCCCAGAAGCGGCTTGTGATCCGTCACTACCGTAAACTCGCGGCCGTATAGGAAATCGTGGAACTTCTTTGTTCCCGCGATTATAGCTAGGGCCTCCCTATCTGTTTGTGCGTAATTGCGCTCGGCTTTCGAGAGGGACCTTGAGTAGTACGCCACCGGGGCTTCCCTCCCGCTCTCCAACACGTGGCACAGGACCGCCCCCACCCCCACCGGGGACGCATCACAGACTAGCACCACTGGTTTTTTCGGATCAAAATGGGTCAGGACCGCATCCGAAGACAGGAGTGACTTGAGCTCTTTGAATGCCCTCTCCTGCTTGTCCCCCCACCGCCAAACTGCATCCTTCTTAAGTAGCGCGTGCAGTGGCTCCGCGACCGATGCCTTCCGAGGCAGGAAGGAGTGATAGAAATTTAGGAGCCCTAGGAATGACTGCAGCTCCGGTTTCGCGGTGGGGCGAGGGGCGTCTCTCACGGCCACTACCTTGGACTCGGAGGGTTTGATTCCGTCCGGGGTTACCTTAAACCCTAGAAACTCTACCTCCCTCGCGAAGAATACGCACTTGTCCCTCCTCAATCGAAGTCCTGCCCTCTCGAACACTGAGAGGACCCCATCTAGCCTCTTCGCTAACTCTAATTCGCTCCCCGCTGTTATCAACACATCGTCGAAGTAGGGGAGGACACCTGGAAGCCCCTTTAAAAGGCGTTCCACAAGGGACTGGAAAATTCCGGGGGCCGAATTCACGCCAAATTGAAGGCGCGTTACCTTAAACGCCCCCTTGTGCGTTACAATCGTTTGCGCGGCGGCAGCAGCCGGGGTTACAGAGAGCTGCTGGTATGCCTGGGCCAGATCTAGCTTGGCGAAACACCTCCCCCCATGTAACGTGGCCAGCAAGTGGCTGACCACGGGCACTGGGTATGCATTTGGCCGAATGGCCTTGTTTATCGTACATTTATAGTCCGCACAAATCCTGACCTCCCCATTGGACTTGAGGGCTGTAACAATCGGCGTTTCCCACTCCGCCGAATCAACTGGAACCAAAATCCCCTGCCCCACCAATTTGTCCAGTTCCGCCTCGATCTTGTCCTTGAGGGCGAAGGGCACCCTCCTTGGCTTGAGGCGGATGGGCCGGATTTCTGGGTCCAGCTCAAAGGAAACCGGGGGCCCCTTGTATTTTCCGAGCCCCTTCTTGAAAACGTCCGGGTGTGCGTTGCACACGTCCCGCATTGGGTCAGTCTCGATGGCGTTAATGCCGGACAGTTCGATCCCTAGGGGAGCAAACCACTGCGTTCCCAAAAGGCAGCACCTCCCCCCTTTAAGGACCACTAGGGGCAGTTTCTCGGAGTAGTTCTTGAACTTCACCTTGAAATTCCCCACCCCCAACACTGGGATCCCATTTCCCTGCACGTCCCGTAAATTGGATCTCATGGCCCGCAGTTTGGGCCGCTTCTCTGGGGGAATGCGCATAAACTCTTTTTGGGACAGGATGGAATACGAAGACCCCGAGTCTATCTCCATCCTCACTGGGACCCCTTGCAACAGTACCTCTACGAAAAACCGCCGGTGCTCCAGGCCCACGCGGTTCACGCCTTCCTCGTTGTAGCCGGCAGAGACCTTCCTGGTGCCGGCCGCCTTCCGCTGTTGCGTCTGGGGGTGACTGGAGCTGCCCTTGTCCTCGGCTTGCCCGCGCCTGCACACTCGGGCGATGTGTCCCTTTCGGCCGCAGTTGTGGCACTCGGCCTTCTGGAACGGGCACCTCGTGCGGTCGTGGGCCGCCCCACAACTGTTGCAGCGGCGGTCCTGCCATTCACGGGCCTGCCGCTTCTCACCTCGTTTCTTGATCCTCTGGACGTCGTCGTCCTCGCTGGAGTAGGGATCCGCTGTCGTGGACGACTCCTCGGACGACGTTGGTGTGGCGGCGGGCGGCTTGGGGGCCCGCCAGGCCGCCTTCGCTGGTGTCCACCGGGCTGCCTGCACTGGTGACTTGGCCCTCTCGGACGTGGTCCCTCGAGACTTGAATAGCCGGACGCCGCTCCTGGCCTCCTCGGCTGCTTGGGCCTCCCGCAGTACCTCGTTGAACGTGAGGCGATGGTCGCAGGTCATGAGCCTCCTCTGAAGCTCCTCGTCCCTCAAACCACACAGCATGCGGTCGCGGAGGGCCTGGTCCAGGTCGTCCCACTGGCAATGCACCGCTGCAAGCCTGAGGGCCCCCGCGTAGGCGGACACAGATTCGCCCGGTCGCTGGTCTCGCCTGTGGAACGCGACCCGGGCTGGGAAGATCGAGACGGGCGGCTGGAAGTGCTTGCGCAGCCTCTCCAGGATACGGTCGATGGGCACCTCGTCCACCTTCCGGGGGGCCACCAGGGTCATGAGGATCCGCAGCGTGGCCGGCCCCACCTGAGCCAGGAAGTGGGAGCACATTTTCGCGGCGGCGTCGACGCCTGTGGCTTCCATTGCATGCCGAAACTGGCACTCGTAGAGCTCCCATTGCTCGGGCTCGCTGACATCGAAGTAGTACGGCTTGACCTTGGGATTCGCCATCGATCCCACCTTCGTCGCCAATTTGGTGTCTTGTACGGAAGACAAAGAAGGAGTCGCAGGAAGGACTAACACAGGTTTATTCATTGATGGTCAGTATGAACATGTGGTAATGGCGGAGATATCTCACAATATATACAGTAACACAATACAATTGAATCTTGCTGCACGGTAGTTTATTGGCTGCTACCGGCGTGACATCGTCCGGGTCACGCCTCTCTTCTGTGGTTCTTTGAGGAGGCGGGAAAGTTCCCGCGGCTGTTGGTGATTTGGGGAATGTGAACCATGTGAGATGAACGCTCGCAGCTGCCTCCTATGGACAGCTAACTCGCGTTCCTTTATAGCTGGGCTACATCTCTTAAAGCAACATTGTGCATACATAACATCCCTCCCCCCTAGGATGGGACGAAGTCCCTCAACCATTGTGGCTTGCCGCACGTGCGCCTTGGGCGTGCGGCCGCTTGACTTAACACAGGGGAGCCGGCGGCTCCTGGTTCCGTGGAGTCCTGCCCTGCAATGGAAAGGGGGGACTCGTTAGTGGCTCGGCGTGGCGTCTGTGGTAACCTTGCATTGGGGGACGGGAATGGAATGAATAGTTGGGAAGTGAATCCCTGCCTACCGTTTGAGGAGTTTGGGGACCCCCCCCAGCACGAATCTCGGGACTGACGAAAAGGCCCTCGTGGCCTCGCCACCCCCCGCTGCCTGTCCGGGAGTTCTAGAGACTGTGGTGGGCGGACTCGCCCCTGTTGCCTGTCTTGGGGGTGTTGGTCTCCGGGGAGCTGGAGCTATGGTGTACTCTAAAACAAAAGGGCTAGGGGGACTGGAAGTACCAGGGGCTGAACTGAAACCCCTCTTCTCGCTAGGACGGGTGGGGGACCACTCCGCTACATCCCCCTGGTACTGCAACTCATAATCATCATCAAACTGATCCCTCTCTTTGAAAGTATCCTCCTCTGTGTCTCCCCCTTGGGTAATGCGGGTGGGGGAGGACCGTAACGCTGATTCCCCCTCACCGGTGATTCGCCTTCTGAGTTGGTCGGCGTGCCTTCTCCAGAGTAGACCTGAACTAGTCTCGACCCTGTAGGATACCGGCCCCGTTTGCTCAACAATTGTCCCTGGCACCCACGTTGGCCCCGAGGCCACGTAGTTCCTGTAGTGAACCGGGTCCCCTACCGAAAAACTTTTGGAGATCTCTCCCCCTATGCTTATATTTCTCCCCTCATCCTCCACCCTGGACGGATCCATCCGGTCAAAAAGTGTTACCGGACGCCTCCTCATGAGGAGTTCGACTGGGGAAAAGCCTGACACTAAGGGGGTTGTCCTGTAGCAGATGAGGAACTGGCACAGATGCAGGTTCAACTCACCGGGACCCATGCGCCGCAGTGCGTCTTTCGTAGTGCGCACTTGGCGCTCTACCTGACCGTTTGTGACGGGGTGAAACGGGGCAGCGGTTATGTGCTTGACGGCGTTCCTCTCCATAAATGTTTTGAACTCTGCCGACGTGAAGGTACTAGCGTTATCGCTTACCAGGACGTCGGGCAGGCCGAAGCAGGCAAACAGTTTGCGCAACTGTTTAATGGTTGCGGCAGAGGAAGTGCTGTTCATGGGGAGTACCTCCAACCACTTGGAGTAGGAGTCGACGACTAGGAGAAACAAGGACCCGCGGAAAGGGCCAGCGAAGTCGACATGGATCCAGGACCATGGCCCGCGGGCAGTATCCCATTCCCTATGGGGTAACCGGGACTCCTCGGGCCGAGAGCTCTGGCAGCTCTCGCACGTGCCCACTAAACGCTCTATGTCTCCATCTATCTGGGGCCACCAAAAGAAACTCCTGGCCAGAGCCTTGGAGCGCACGATCCCGGGGTGGCTGGTGTGCAGTAGCCTCAGCACCTTGGCCCTCAGCTTTTCTGGGATAACCACCCGCTGGCCCCAGAGTAAGCAGCCCCTTTCCAGAGAAAGCTCTACTCGGCGCCTGAAAAATGGCTTGAAATGTTCCTCGGGGGGAGAGGTGGGCCACCCTTTCCTAAGCCAGGAGCTAACTTGGGCCAGGATCTTGTCGGCCGCCGTGGCCTTGGCGAGGTCGGCGGGCACAATTGGGGGTGAGTCGAGAGACTCAATCAGCAGGACTTGGTGTTCCTGCTCTACCTCGCACGTGGGGTCCCCTAAACTAGGGAGAGGGGATCGGGACAGGGCGCCCGCATGGGAGATCTCCTTCCCTGGGCGATAGACCAGCTCATATTGGTAGGCGTTGAGAAAAATGGCCCAACGCAGCATCCTGGGGAATAGAATTTGCGGGGTTGGTTTGCTGGTAGTGAAGATCCCCAGAAGCGGCTTGTGATCCGTCACTACCGTAAACTCGCGGCCGTATAGGAAATCGTGGAACTTCTTTGTTCCCGCGATTATAGCTAGGGCCTCCCTATCTGTTTGTGCGTAATTGCGCTCGGCTTTCGAGAGGGACCTTGAGTAGTACGCCACCGGGGCTTCCCTCCCGCTCTCCAACACGTGGCACAGGACCGCCCCCACCCCCACCGGGGACGCATCACAGACTAGCACCACTGGTTTTTTCGGATCAAAATGGGTCAGGACCGCATCCGAAGACAGGAGTGACTTGAGCTCTTTGAATGCCCTCTCCTGCTTGTCCCCCCACCGCCAAACTGCATCCTTCTTAAGTAGCGCGTGCAGTGGCTCCGCGACCGATGCCTTCCGAGGCAGGAAGGAGTGATATAAATTTAGGAGCCCTAGGAATGACTGCAGCTCCGGTTTCGCGGTGGGGCGAGGGGCGTCTCTCACGGCCGCTACCTTGGACTCGGAGGGTTTGATTCCGTCCGGGGTTACCTTAAACCCTAGAAACTCTACCTCCCTCGCGAAGAATACGCACTTGTCCCTCCTCAATCGAAGTCCTGCCCTCTCGAACACTGAGAGGACCCCATCTAGCCTCTTCGCTAACTCTAATTCGCTCCCCGCTGTTATCAACACATCGTCGAAGTAGGGGAGGACACCTGGAAGCCCCTTTAAAAGGCGTTCCACAAGGGACTGGAAAATTCCGGGGGCCGAATTCACGCCAAATTGAAGGCGCGTTACCTTAAACGCCCCCTTGTGCGTTACAATCGTTTGCGCGGCGGCAGCAGCCGGGGTTACAGAGAGCTGCTGGTATGCCTGGGCCAGATCTAGCTTGGCGAAACACCTCCCCCCATGTAACGTGGCCAGCAAGTGGCTGACCACGGGCACTGGGTATGCATTTGGCCGAATGGCCTTGTTTATCGTACATTTATAGTCCGCACAAATCCTGACCTCCCCATTGGACTTGAGGGCTGTAACAATCGGCGTTTCCCACTCCGCCGAATCAACTGGAACCAAAATCCCCTGCCCCACCAATTTGTCCAGTTCCGCCTCGATCTTGTCCTTGAGGGCGAAGGGCACCCTCCTTGGCTTGAGGCGGATGGGCCGGATTTCTGGGTCCAGCTCAAAGGAAACCGGGGGCCCCTTGTATTTTCCGAGCCCCTTCTTGAAAACGTCCGGGTGTGCGTTGCACACGTCCCGCATTGGGTCAGTCTCGATGGCGTTAATGCCGGACAGTTCGATCCCTAGGGGAGCAAACCACTGCGTTCCCAAAAGGCAGCACCTCCCCCCTTTAAGGACCACTAGGGGCAGTTTCTCGGAGTAGTTCTTGAACTTCACCTTGAAATTCCCCACCCCCAACACTGGGATCCCATTTCCCTGCACGTCCCGTAAATTGGATCTCATGGCCCGCAGTTTGGGCCGCTTCTCTGGGGGAATGCGCATAAACTCTTTTTGGGACAGGATGGAATACGAAGACCCCGAGTCTATCTCCATCCTCACTGGGACCCCTTGCAACAGTACCTCTACGAAAAACCGCCGGTGCTCCAGGCCCACGCGGTTCACGCCTTCCTCGTTGTAGCCGGCAGAGACCTTCCTGGTGCCGGCCGCCTTCCGCTGTTGCGTCTGGGGGTGACTGGAGCTGCCCTTGTCCTCGGCTTGCCCGCGCCTGCACACTCGGGCGATGTGTCCCTTTCGGCCGCAGTTGTGGCACTCGGCCTTCTGGAACGGGCACCTCGTGCGGTCGTGGGCCGCCCCACAACTGTTGCAGCGGCGGTCCTGCCGTTCACGGGCCTGCCGCTTCTCACCTCGTTTCTTGATCCTCTGGACGTCGTCGTCCTCGCTGGAGTAGGGATCCGCTGTCGTGGACGACTCCTCGGACGACGTTGGTGTGGCGGCGGGCGGCTTGGGGGCCCGCCAGGCCGCCTTCGCTGGTGTCCACCGGGCTGCCTGCACTGGTGACTTGGCCCTCTCGGACGTGGTCCCTCGAGACTTGAATAGCCGGACGCCGCTCCTGGCCTCCTCGGCTGCTTGGGCCTCCCGCAGTACCTCGTTGAACGTGAGGCGATGGTCGCAGGTCATGAGCCTCCTCTGAAGCTCCTCGTCCCTCAAACCACACAGCATGCGGTCGCGGAGGGCCTGGTCCAGGTCGTCCCACTGGCAATGCACCGCTGCAAGCCTGAGGGCCCCCGCGTAGGCGGACACAGATTCGCCCGGTCGCTGGTCTCGCCTGTGGAACGCGACCCGGGCTGGGAAGATCGAGACGGGCGGCTGGAAGTGCTTGCGCAGCCTCTCCAGGATACGGTCGATGGGCACCTCGTCCACCTTCCGGGGGGCCACCAGGGTCATGAGGATCCGCAGCGTGGCCGGCCCCACCTGAGCCAGGAAGTGGGAGCACATTTTCGCGGCGGCGTCGACGCCTGTGGCTTCCATTGCATGCCGAAACTGGCACTCGTAGAGCTCCCATTGCTCGGGCTCGCTGACATCGAAGTAGTACGGCTTGACCTTGGGATTCGCCATCGATCCCACCTTCGTCGCCAATTTGGTGTCTTGTACGGAAGACAAAGAAGGAGTCGCAGGAAGGACTAACACAGGTTTATTCATTGATGGTCAGTATGAACATGTGGTAATGGCGGAGATATCTCACAATATATACAGTAACACAATACAATTGAATCTTGCTGCATGGTAGCTTATTGGCTGCTACCGGCGTGACATCATCCGGGTCACGCCTCTCTTCTGTGGTTCTTTGAGGAGGCGGGAAAGTTCCCGCGGCTGTTGGTGATTTGGGGAATGTGAACCATGTGAGATGAACGCTCGCAGCTGCCCCCTATGGACAGCTAACTCGCGTTCCTTTATAGCTGGGCTACATTGTAATTGTGGTCAGGTTACATTCATGCATTTCAAGGCAACATCTCTTAAAGCAACATTGTGCATACATAACAATCTCCCTCCCTCATCAATGACTGGTCTCAATGGCTGGTCTTTCTTGTCACATCCCCCATCTTTCACAAGCCATGAAACAGTAGGCAAGAAAAACGTGTTGTTCCATTGGGAGGGGATTACACTCCAGCATAAAGCCACTTGACCTGCTAGTCTTGTAATCCAGAGCCAGGTTGGATGCTCGAGATCAGCCTCCTTGCTTTGGTATTTTCTTTCTTTGTAGAGGAAGATTACAAGCATAGCAGGTGGCCATGAAGACCAAGCTGGTAACACGGTGAGTGAGAGAGGCCAGAACGAGTGTTAGACAGGCTGACGCAGGTGCTTGTGGGCAGCAGATTCTGGGTGTCATGATCAGCAAATTGTTAGCTTTAATTTATCATTTGCATTATACACGGCCCACCCCATGTCTGTTGGCTTTATTTCCTTGACTACTGAGTCATTCCCAAGGATTTAGGATATTTATACGCCCTTGGCAGATGATGTATCATGATTTCCTGTAGAGCAGAAAGTTGGTTTTTCTGGGTCTTTTGGTGTTGCATTTAATGCACTAATAACAATCAGAACAAATTTTTTTTTGCCAAATAGCTCAATCTCAATTTGTGCATCTTTGTATTTGGTAGTCTTTTTACAAATTTCTTCTCTTCACGTTTAGCATCCTTCGGTATTGTACTTCCTCCGCCTCCTCCTTTTCTTCTATTTCTGTTTCCAGCAAGCCATTTTGCATCTCTTGCGGCAAATAATCCATCTGGGTTTGGATCTGTGCACTTCAACGGGCGAGTGTTGTTATTTGCTGTTCTGCTTCCAGCAGCAAATTGCCTTGGGACAAGCACACATGTGTATTTGTTCATTTAAAAGATCTCTGTGTTCAACACCAAAGGGTAGTTCAGAAGCTAAGGGAGAGGAGGTAGATCACTTGTGAGGAAATAACATAAATCAGACCTCCGGAATGGCAACACAGAGAAACCCGTTTCAAACCATTTCAGTCTACCTGGACACTCTATCCAAAACTTGAAAATTGTGTTTCTGGAACAGAGAAATTACAAGACTAGGATCCAGAGAGAGACAACAGAAATAAAATATATCCATCTGTTGGACACTCATCGCAAATGTTTGAATATTAGGCAAGGGTTTCCGGAACATTATCAGATTTGATACACAGATTGTTATATGCTGCAAATCAGTCTATCTTGAAGGAAATTAAGCCTGACTGCTCATTGGAGGGACAAAGATGAAGCTCAAGTACTTTGGCCACCAAATGAGAAGAGAGGACTCACTAGAGAAGGCATTGATGCTGGGAAAGATAAAAGGTAAAAGGAAAAGGGGTGCCAGAGGATGAGGTGGCTAGATGGCATTATCAATCTGAGTGGGCTGAGAAGGATGGTGGAGGACAGAGGAGCCTGGCACCCGATGGTTCATGGAGCCACAAAGGGTCGGACTCGACTGTGCAACTGAAGAACAACAACATATACAGTAAACCCTCGCTTAACAAATTTAAGGTGTTCCATGGGATTGCTCTTTAAGTGATATGCACTCTTTAAGCAAAATGCATTTTCCCATAGGAATGCATTGAAAACCAAATATTCTGTTCCAGACAAACTGAAAATGGCTCCCACACTCCATTTTAATACTGTACAGTAATCCCCCAACTCAATTTAAAAAAACCTCAAACTCCCCCTGCAAACCCTCACAAATGTCTAATCACATACTCCTTACCTTTGTACAGTTCGAGAAATCCAAAACTGCTGTCCTCCAAAAAAATCCAAGAATGAAACTCCAAAAATAGCCGCACATTTCTTCAGGGTGGCAGCAGGCTTTGCGGAGCCCGATCACTCCATTAAAAAAAATCTGCTGCTTCCCTTGGTCCCACTTGGTCTCAGCAACAAATCCACGGCACTTGGAGACTTCCATTGGCATGTGGTGCTGATGTCAATACCTGGTTTCCCGGCTCTTGGATACTTCCTGGTTCAGCACCGGGAAACCAGGCACTGACATCAGTGCTGCGTACCAATGGAAGTCTCCAAGCGCTGTGGATTTGCTGCTGGGACCAAGTGGGGAAGCAGTGGAAAATTTTAAAATGGAGTGATCGGGCTCCGTAAAGCCTGCTGCCAGCCTTGGAGGCAGTGGCAACTGAAGAATCACACAATCCCCACTGCCACTGCCCCATAGATTATCTGCCATTACCAACTGTATGAAGCCACATTGAGTTGTATGCTTATCTGTTATGTGTACCGTCTGTGTACCGTCAATGATGATGGAAACATAAGTCCAGGGCCTACAGCGGCGGCACATTCCTTCAGGGCTTTTTAACAGTCTTTTTGGACTGCCTCCCAGGGTGGCAGCAGGCTTTATGGAGCCTGACTAGTCCATTTTTGAAAATTTTCCACTGCTCCCCCGCTTGGTCCCAGCAGCTAATCCATTGATGCGTGGTGCTGATGTCAGCACCTAGTTTTCTGTGCTGAACCAGAAAGTCTCAAAGTGCCGGGAAACCGGATGCTGATGTCAGCACCACATGCCAACAGAAGTCTCCAAGTGCCATGGATTTGCTGCTGGGACCAAGCGGGGAAGCAGCGGAAAATTTTAAAAATGGACTCGTCAGGCTCCGCAGAGCCTGCTGCCATGCTGGGTGTCTGGGAGGCAGTGGAGACTGAAGAAATGCGCAGTCGCTTTGTGATTTTTGACCATCCACAAGGGTGCGCTTTCCTTTTTTTAAAATATATTTTTAATTAAATTTTGCAAAGAATAAACATATAAAACAATGCATACACAAAAATAAAAAATGAAAAAATACATAGATACAAAAAAGAAGAAAAACGTGTAAAAGACATATAACCTCGTCCAACAATTATTATCCACGTTATAATGATACAATGTTCTTTTTCATTGGGGAAGGAAAATAAAGATAGAAAAAGAGATATTTTTTTAATAAGCTCGACCTTGTTATATTAACTTCCCCATTTTTAAAATAATGTATTCTAAACTTCATACAATATATCTATAATACTTGAAGCATACATCTTTTATAACAAAAAATATTGCAATTAACTCCACCCTGTGATATTTACAAAGCCCTGGGGGGATGCGGCACATCGCAGACATAATTTATTTCATCCAAAATTTCCTTTGATCTGGTACTGGATGACTGCCATACTCCACAAACGGTTTCCAGATTTTCCAAAATCTATTTTCTTTAATTAACCCTTTCTTTGCCTTCATTTCCCATGTTAATTTATCATTGAGAGCCAATTGCCACATTTCTTTATACCATGCTCACATCATTCTTCCACTTCCTTGCAATGCACAATCTCCCTATTGTCATCATATTTAATAATAAATCCTTTTTATTTTTATCCAAATTAACTTCTTCCATATTTATTAGCATGATGGTACTCGAACCCAACTTAATTTCCTCTTCAAATATTCCCGCCAATTCTTTTTCAATATCATCCCAAAACCCCTTTATTATCTCACAATGCCACCACATATGTAAATAAGTCCCAGCAGTTTTCTTACATCTCCAACATAAATTGTTCTTAGTTCTATCAATTTGATTCAATCTCACCGGGGTCAAATACCACCTCCACAACACCTTATAATTATGTTCCTTAATTCTAACAGACATTGTTTTCATGATTCTTCTCTTCCATATTGATTTCCAATTTATACCTAAAAAATTTGTATTTAGATCTTGCTCCCACTTTATTCTTAATTTATCTTGTGCATCATCTTCAATGTTTAATAATTTATAGATCTTACTTACCAAACCCTTCACCCCTATTTCTCCTTTTCTAACCTTCCATTGTATTTCTTCAAATACCGTCTGTTCCTTTTCAAACCTGGCTCCCTCAGATATTTACCGTTCCATTTATTCACCGTTGCAATCTGCAACCAATTCAATCTCAATTCTACAAATAATTCCTTCCTTTTAAGTTCATCAGCACATACTCTTATCCAATCTCTCAGCAAGAGCAAATCATTTTTATTTAACACATCTCTCACTCTCTTATCAATTTTAATTGGAAAGTTTGTCATCTCCTCTAATTAAATAATTGGAGATACATCCAGAGCCAATATTTTTTTCACCTTTTTCCAAACTTCCCACACTGACTTTAACATTTTATTTCCAATACTAATTTTCCCTACATCCTTATCAAGAAATGCTGCTTTACCTATTTGACCTAATTCTTCTATCTCTATATCCTCCCAAATCACCTTTTCTTTCATCAAAAACTTCACAATATTTTTAATATGAAATGCCCTATAATAATTTTTAAGGTCTGGGATTCGTAAACCACTCTGACTTTGAGGAAGATACCACAGACTTTTTGGGATCCTAGATCTAATCCCCCCGTTACAATAATCATTTAGCAAATTCTGCACTTTCTTAATCTCTTTATATGTAATTTGGATTGGTAGGGCGTTAAATAAAATTTTTATTTTCAGTAACAACATCATTTTACATAGAGCGACACTACCAAACCATGACAAATTCAGTTTCTTATATTGCTGATTTTTTTCTTTAATCCATGTCCTTTGTTTATCATAATTCAATTTCTTAATATTTTCCCACTTGTCCGTGATATTAACCCCCAAATATCTCAAACTTTCTTTAATTTGAATTTTGTATTTATCCAAAATTCTTTGTTGCTCCAATTTATCTACACAATGCATAATCATTTCAGATTTTCCCCAATTAATCCTTAATCCTGTAATTTCCTCAAAATCTTTCAAATGTATCTGAATTCTTTCTAATGTCTTCCTTGGGTCCTTCATAATTACCAATGTATCATCTGCATATAAGCTTATTTTATTGCCTAGAATTCCCTCAATACTTGCGTCTTTTCTAATAACATTTGCCAATATCTCCATTGCCATTATAAATAATATTGGGGATAACGGGCATCCTTGTCTAGTGCCGGCTTCCAACTTTATATCTTCTGTGTATACACTATTCATCTTAACACTTGCACTCCTCTGTTTATATAATTGTTCTATAATTTTTAAAAACCTTTCTCCGAATCCATATCCTGCTACTATTTCATTAATAGTTATCCATTGAAGCGAGTCAAATGCCTTAAATATATCTAATGATAGTAAACCAGCCTTCATCTTTTTTTGAACAATGTTATCCACCAAATCTAATACCCTCCTTGTTAAATCCGACAAGTGTCTTCCCTTTAAAAAACCGGCTATATAATTTCCCATAAAGCTATTCAACCTATTTGCCAATATTGACGTAAAAATCTTTGCATCCTGATTAATTAAGGATATGGGTCTATATGATTCTATTTTTTCTAAATCTTTCCCAGGTTTAGGAATTAATACTATTATTGATCTATACCATGAAGTCGGAATTTGTCCACCATCTAACAAATAATTAAACAATTTTATCAATCTCGGAATCACAATATCTGAAAATTCCTTATAAAATTCTGCTGACAGACCATCCTCTCCTGGTGACTTATCATTTTTAAGTTTTACAATAACATCTCTTATTTCCTTTCCTGTTATTTTCTCTTCCATTTTCTCCTTGTGTTCTTTACTTACTTTAAGTCCAATATAGTTTCCCCCCAAAACCCCTTAATTTATTTAAATTAACATCCTTCTCTGAATATAGCTCCTGATAAAATTCCTTAACTATTTAAATTTTATCTTTAGTCTTGTTACATCTTGTCCCTATTTTAGAAATTAAAACTCCTATCTCTCTTTTATCTCTTTCCTTTAACTGCCCTTGCTAATAGCTTTGAGTTTTTATTACTATATTCAAAATAGTCCCTCTTTAAATATATCAAATTTCTCTTTACTTTTTCTATATCCTTCCCCACTAATTCCATTCTCATTTTCTGCTAATTATCATAAACTTTCCTAATCTTGGTCCTTGCATGTTCCTCCTGTAATTGCTTAATTTCTTTTTCAATTTCATCTTGTTTTGCCTTTGCTTGCTTATATTTTATACTAGCCATTTTCATGCATTCCCCTCTAAACACCGACTTCATGGCATCCCACACCATATTATAACTCACCAATCCATTATCATTCCAAGTCCAACTTTCTTCCCATTTCCGAGAGATTTGGTCTTTAATTTTTATATTCTCTGATACCATAATATAATCAATTCTTGAATATGTATTGTGGACCTGTGAAAAAAAAGTATAGCCCCTTTCAATTCCATGCAGTTCTCTACAAGTATCTTTCAACTCTAGAGACATCATCCAATTATCCAAAATTTGAACTTTCATTCTTTTACCACCCCTATCAACATTAGTGCAATCTAAGGATGATCTTATTAAATTGAAGTCTCCTGCAACAATCATCTTTGCATATCTTTCCCTTTCCAAAATGCCATACATGTTTACCAATGATATTTCCTCTTCATCTATTTTCCCATTAACAATCAAATATCTTCCCTCTGGGTCAGCTATACTTTTAGTAATTACAAAGTCTAATCTAGATGATATAAATATTCCTACCCCCCTTGACTTTGAAGAACCATAGGCTTTCTCATAAATCTGAGTCCAACCTAAAAATAGTCAATTCACCTCTGCTGATTTTGATGTGTTTCTTGTAAAAAAAAAAACTATATCAGATTGATCTTTTCTGAGAGCAGCCTCTATCCTTCTTCTCTTGACGTGACATCCAGTACCTTTCACATTCCACGAAACTACCTTAATATTCTTCATTTCTTTTCCCAATTGCCTCCCTAAACCTGTGACTGCCGCGTCCCCCCAAGGGCGTGCACAAACCCAATCCAAAATTTCCCAAACTATAACATATCCACATTAACATAAAAACACAGAGAAAAAAACAAAATAAAAAAATCAGGGTGCGCTTTCCTAAAGATTCCCAATCGCTAAGTGATTTTGTCACTCAATGAGCCCGTCATTCAGTGGGGGTTTACTGTAGTATCTTCCCACTCTTCCCTCATTTGCAATTGAAAAATTGGGGGATTTACAGCTAATCTGAATAACAACCATAGATCATCTGCCATTACCAATTGTATGAAGCCACATTGATTTTTTGTATTCTATATAACTAAAATCAAGGTCCGGTGCTGTATGTTCCTTATACAAATCCACACCCCTGCACTGATCGCGCTGAAACTCGGCACATACGTACCTTGGGCCGAAGAGACAGTCATTGCAAGGGTGTCAAGCCCCATAGAGAGGGGTACGCCCCCTAAATCAATCCGTAAAGATCTCCTGAGCCATACATAACATGTCATCCTATCCAGCTTACCACACCAGTAAAATAAGAGCCCCTTCTTGAAACAAAGATGCTTAAAGAAAGTGGCCCTAGAATTGGCTGGATGTGACGCTCTGGCTCTTGAAAGCAGACGAGATGGATTTTGCAGATTCTCTTGAGACAGAAGTGTGACACAGACTAATTTACATTCTGCCCTCTCTTCTTAAGAGTAGTTAAGGTAGTTGCTTTTAGTGAGGTTTTTTTTTAAATCTTCTGAAAGTTTTTCATACAACAGCATGAACAAGTCCTTGAACTGTAGAAGGTTTGCTGTTTAATGAGATCAGAGCCCTGAAACTATAGAAGTAACAAAAAAGTTAACAGCTATACTGCAAACGAAGTGTCATTATCCCTTCTCTGTAAATGGAAATTGCAATGTAATGAAATTATACTTCATTACTGAATGTGGGTATACTTCATTATTGGGGGATGGGGGTTCAATTCCCAACTGGCTTCCTGGGGGAAAACTCAGCCTATGTGTCAAACTGCAGAGCCCAAGAGTAGCCCCAGAAAAAGAGATGGCTAGGCCAATGGTTTAGGTATCTGGCTGTTGGCCTGTGCCTCCAGGGAGAGGAACCAGTCTCTGTAACCTTGGGTGAAGTGCACATTTCCAGGATGTCCCCAGAAGCAGGGGATTATAAGCCACATTTGAATATTCTCTATCTAGAGAAAACCCTAGAAAAGGTTGCTGATAAGTCAGAATTGATGTGATGACACATTATTATTTATTGAGTAGTTACAAGTATTTGTTTCCAAGCTTTGTGCTCACTCTTGAAGAGAAAGCAAGCAAAGGATGCCTCTTATCCCTCTGTGGTTGTTCTCTCATTTTGCAAACATATTTAGCTTTACTTTGTGGTTGGTTGATTAATTGACGAAATTGACTACGTTTTTTTTTTAAAGGCGGTAACAGCTCTGAGCACTATACAGCTGTTGTGTGGATAAGAAGATGGCTGTTTGATCCCTGTTGACGCATGTGGAAACGTACAATGTTGACTGACACCATGCTGCCTCTTTTACTTTCCCAGGGTTCCTGCCCTCCCAGTTAAGAACCTGAATGGAACTGGCCCAGTCCACCCAGCCCTGGCAGGTAAGGGTCGCCCAGGTGAGCTAGCAGTGAAACTCTTACAATTGGGTAGACTGATGGCTGTGGCACAGAGGGACCTTTTCTTAAATTCTGGACTAAGGCATCTTTGTCCAGATACTTGCATCTAGAGTTGGGGGAAGGGTCGGTCCTTGCCCAATCAGGGCCAACCTTGACATTTGACAGAGGAATTTGACTCACTGTTACCCCCTTCTTTTTATATCTGTCTGTCCGTCTGTCCATCCATCCATCCATCTATCTATCTGTCACCCTGCCCAAATTGGTGCAAATACCACTCTGGGCAACCTACAATGATAAAATAGACAACCTACAAAACTATAATATAAAACAGAACAATCCAAACAAGATAGATTCAGTGATAAGCATTAACAAAACACATATCTAGATGGCATTAACAAACTTTTTGAGTCTTATACTAATTAATAACCTACATTTCCCATCCGCAGCCAAAATGCAACTCAATCAGCAAACACAAATCAGAATTGTATTAAAATTAAATTGAAAACAGAGAGTATTTCCTATGTCTTCTAGCCTGTTGGTAATGCCTGGCCAAAGTATTAATAACACACCACACAAGGTTTACTCTGACGTGACTCCTGGGATGTAATGCATAACACATCAAATACCTTTCCAGGTGTAATATTTCAACCAAAGTCACTGTTTTGATGTAATGTGCTGTTTTATAGTCATGTAACATATGAAGCTGTACTTCTGCATTGCTTTGACCTCTCTCTCTCTGTATTGTTGGCCCAGGGATGACAGGTATTTTGCTGTGTGCTGCTGGCCTGCCAGTCTGTCTCACTCGAGCCCCGAAGCCCATCTTACACCCACCAATGGTCAATAAGAGTGACATGAAGCCAGTGCCTGGCATTGCCGGAATTTGCCGGAAGACCAAGAAGAAACATTTGAAAAAAAGTAAGAGATGTTCTCGCCTGCAGGTGGTCAGTTCCAAAACAGCTTTTGTCTCTGTAACTGCTCTCATGGATTGTGTTACTGCACAGCATACAATATTTGAGTATTCTGTGTTTCTGCACAGTGGGCTCACCCAGCTAATATATATGAATTAAGAGCCGCTTATTATAAATTAATTCCCATTATTTATCACCAGAATATTTCTGTTTTTTTTTTTTGCAAACAAAAATTAGAATAGTCAAAGCAATGGTATTCCCAGTGGTAATGTACGGATGTGAGAGCTGGACAATTAGGAAAGCTGAACGCAGAAGAATAGATGCCTTTGAAATGTGGTGTTGGAGGAGAGTTTTGAGAGTACCCTGGACAGCGAGGAGAACAAATAGGTCAATCTTAGAAGAAATCAACACTGACTGCTCATTGGAAGGGCTAATAGTAAAGACGAAGCTAAAGTATTTTGGACATCAAATGAGAAGGGAGGATTCACTTGAGAAGGCCCTGATGTTGGGAAAGGTGGAGGGCAAAAGAAGAAGGGGGAGGCCAAAGATGAGATGGCTAGATGGTATTGTAGACACAACGGGCACAGAACTGGGAGTGCTGAGGGGGATGGTGGAGGACAGAGGTGCCTGGAGAACAATGGTCCATAGGGTCGCAAAGGGTCGGAACCGACTGTGCGACTGAACAACAACAACAACAACAAAACTCTGAATATTCATACCTGCCAGAATTAATACAACTGATGTCACTATTATTGTGATTCTCAACCTGCGGCCTGTGGGCTGAATGTGGCCCATAGCACCATTTCATGTGGCCCACCACCACCTCCACCAGACCAGAAGTGCCATGTAGTTGAGGCAGGGCAAAATGACTGTCCGGCCCCCGAAGCTGTCTGAGGGAGAGTGACCTGGCCCCTGGTTTATAAGGTTTAGAACTCCTGCCCTAGAGTCAGAGGTGACTAGCTTTTGAACAAGGGAGACCTTGACAAGTCAGTTGATATAAAATCCATTTACAACAGGGGTTCCCAACCTTTTCAGCCGGGGGTCAGGTCATGCACCCTCAGTCAGCTTTGAGGGCCAAATGGCCATTTTGCCCTGCCTGAACAATGGGGGGGGGGGGTGGCCATTTTGTCCCAACAGCTTCAAAGGGGTGGCCATTTTGTTTCTTGAATTCCCTTAGAGGGATGGGGGCCCACATAGGGGGTTTGATCTACGATCACTGTACAGTGTGGATATTCAGAGAGTGGAAGAGTCCCCAACCGATGGTTTTACAGTAGAGCTGGTGGAGTTGATATGATATCAATGGGCTGAACATTTTCCTATACAGTAATACCTCGCATAACGACCGCATCGCATAACGCTAAAATCGGATAACGACCTGATATTTTTTTTGGGGGGGGGGCATTGTATCAGATAACGTTATTTTAGTGTTATCCGATGCGGTTGTGTTTGGCCCTCCAGAAAGGGTACCGGCCAAGCACCTGGCCGCATCCCTTCCTGGAGGGCCGGCGGGTGAGTGAGTGCAGAATGTATCTCCCTGAGTCCCACACAGATGGAACAGCTGCCAGGGAATTAGCAGGTAGATGAAGAAACTATTAAGGACAGGTCTAACTGTGACTGGCCTTTTGCTCTGCACAGGTAAGAACCCCGGAGATGTGGTGCGGCGTTATATCCAAAAAGTGAAGAACCCTCCAGATGAGGTGAGTTTCCTGGGGGCCACCCTTCCCAAAGCCACAATAACAGTGTAGAGCAGGGGGTCAGAGTGACTGCTATGAATGGAAAGAAAAAGAGAGCGAGACCCCCAGGTCTGTCTCTGTAGTTGTCCAGGTTGCTCAGTGAGTTCTGTCCAGAGCTTGGACAAGTTACTCTTTAAAAGTTACAAATAAAGTTGAAAAGCTCCAGTGGTATTTTGTGTGGTTGCTGTAGTTCAGGGGTGCCCAGTCTTTTCAGGCCGCGGGCTGGTCACGTGGTTCAGGGGGCTATGGCCCATGGGCCAGATCTGGCCCCTGATGCCAATTCATCCAGCCCACAAAGCCCTCGTTGCTCCCGGAAGCGGAAGTAAAATGTGCCCAGACAGGCGCGTTTTACTTCCACTTCCAGGAATGACGAGGACTTAGTGGGCCGGATGAATTGGCATCAGGGGCCGGATCCAGCATGCAGGCTGTAGTTTGGGCACCCCGCTGTAGTTGGTGTCCCAAAAGCCATCATACCTAGGGAAAATGGGAACCTGTAGTTAAATGTAGCTTTATGGACAAAACATTCATAACAAAATATTTGCAAAATATTCCCTGCGTGTTGGCCACCTCTTTCTACACATGCACACATGAAGTCTTCTCTCCCAAACATGGCGAACATGCATTCCAAAATGTTTGTTGTGATGTATGGCGGCTTTTGGGACACCCTATATAATTACAATTTTAAAAAAAGTAACAGAAATAGTACTTGCAAATATACGTGAAAACACCATGTCAATGCATTGCATTGGTCCTACAAAACACACTTTCAGCAGAGCACAAACAACGAGGCTGTTTGAATATTCCTCTTCTCCATATTATGATGTCACATCCCCAGGACAATCGAAGGAACTAAAAAGTTACTGTTACACAACAAGAGGAGTCACATCATCCCTCGTTAGGTTCCTGTTATAAAGAAACTCTAGTTACTTTATAAGATGCTGACTGGGAGGTGGGAGATCAGCAGTTCAATTCCGAGTACTGCAGGATGGAATGAGCTCCCGTCTTTGTCCCAGCTCCTGCAAACCTAGCAGTTCGAAAGCAAGAGATTGCAAGTAGATGAATAGGGACCACTTTGGTGGGAAGGTAAACACCGTTCCGTGCACTCCAGTGTCTAGTCATGCCTGGCACATGACCACAGAAAAGTCTGCAGAAGCAGACAACGCTGGCTCTTCGGCTTTGAAACAGAGATGAGCACTGAACCCCAGAGTCAGAAATGATTGGCTTTCGAGCAAGGGAAACCTTTACCTTTTAGTTATAGCTTTGTTACAGGTAAAATGGAATTAATTCCAGGTGCTCTTCTTTGTACCCTGGTAAAACTAGCAGTCCGTAAGTAAGAGATTGCAAGTAGATAAATAAGTACTGCTTTGGTGGGAAGGTAAACACTGTTCCATGCTCTTTGGTGTCTAGTCATGCCTGCCACATGACCATGGAAACATCTGCAGTTTGATAACTGTGTTGGCTCTTTGGCTGTAAATGGACGAGCACTGAACCCTAGAGTTGGATACAACTGGCTTTCGAGCTAGGACAACCTGCACCTTTACCCAGGATGGTGTAGACTAGAGGATAGAGTAGGGGTGCCCATTTTTTTTTGGCCATGGGCCAGTCACGTGGTTCAGCAGGCTGGTCACGTGGTTCCTCTCACTGGAAACATTTACGATAGCCACAGGTGCATTTACGGCAGCGTTCTGCTCATGTGTGGTTGTGTTTTGCTTCCACTTCTGGGAGCGGCATGGGCCGAATGAATTGGCATCGGGGGCCGGATCCAGCCCATGGGCCATTGAGTGGGCACCCTGGGATATTGTAATGGAAGAAGACTCAGGAGGCCTGGGTTCAAATCCCCACTTTGTAAATGGAAACTTGCTGGTAAAACCACCTCTTAAATACCTCATTCCAACTTGATGGCACATAACTAAGCTACTTATCACGAGTAACTAGTTATTTGTAACTAGTTGCTTCTGAACTCTTCCACATTTCCTTTCTGCCGAAGCGGCTGCTTTCCTTCCATGAACTTGCCGGTGGGCATCAACAAGAAAGGTGAGATGCATCCTGAGGAGATTTCCCCCACTTTGGACCAGGAGGCCCCAACCATCATTAGAAGAACCTTCAGCTCCATAGAGGCCACGTCCTCAGGCTCAAGAGAAAGAGTTGTGTTGGCTGCCCCATGGAGTTGGATGTGGTTGGCTGGCTCCCTGAGCCTGGCATCCAACAGAATTATTATTTCTGTCTTATTTTCCTCCACTCAGGACTGCACAATCTGCATGGAGAGACTGGGCTCTTCCTCGGGCTACGAGGGCATCCTCAGGCACAAGGGGGCCAAGCCAGAGCTGGTGGGGAAGCTGGGGAAATGTGGGCACATCTACCACCTTCTCTGCTTAGTTGCCATGTATAACAATGGCAACAAGGTAAGACCCGGGGAGGGGGGGCAGACCTTATGTCTATCAGAAATCATCACAACATTTTGATCTTGAAGGCTTTGAGACATCTGTGGCCCATGGGCCACGGCTGGTTATGTATGTATGTATGTATGTATGTATGTATGTATGTATGTATGTATGCATGCATGCATGCAGTGATGCACTGCGAAAAAATTTACTACCCCACCCTGGGCGTGGCTAACTCTGTGGGCATGGCTAACTCTGTGGGCCATGCCCACTTGGCCGGCCACGCCATGGCCTGGGTTAGGGAGGTGGGCGTGGCCGGTGACGTGGGCGTGGCCTGGGGAATTTCCGCTACCGGTCATGTATGTATGTATGTAAGGACTGCGGTGACTTAGTGGTTAAGATGCTGAACTTGACAACTAAACCACCACAGCCCTTAAACCAGGCGGTTCCCAATCTTTTCAAGCCGGGTGCCGGGTCATGCTCTCTCAGTCATCATTGAGGGCCGGACAGCCATTTTGCTGTGCATGCACAATTGAAGTGGCTATTTTGTCCTAACAGCTTCAAAGAGGTAGCTTGGAGGGGGTGGGGGAGGCCACATGAAATGGCAGTGTGGGCCAAATCCGGCCCATGGGCCTTAGGTTGGGAACCCCTGCCCTAAAATATCCCTGCCACATTGCAAAGAGTTTGAGCCTTGTTTGTCTTGAATGGGCAGTATGAGTCATTAGCTTTACAAAAGACCTGCTCCTCACTTGCTAGTACGAACTAATCTAGCTGACTGCATTTGTGGTCTCTCATTCTGGGGATGCTGTCCAGAGAGACTGTTGTGATGGGTACCTGCACTTCCAGATTTGCCATTCCACTACTGAAGGATGCTGGAGGATAGTCTCTCAGCATCAACATCTGCCAACCCCTTCGAGCTCTATACACAAAATGATGGAGGGAGAACCTTTTTTTCCTTCCTTCTTTCTGGGAGCTGGATGTGTGGGGCCAACCCTGAAAGTTGGGCTGCTTCTCCTTTTTAAAAGAAAGAAAGTTGAGGGCCATGGCTGAAACATGTTCAGAAAGCATGTTTGCATACCTTATCTGTTTTCTCCTCCTCCCACCTTCCCTGTTTCTTCATGCCTAGCAGGATGGCAGTTTGCAATGCCCCACATGCAAAGCCATCTATGGGGAGAAGACTGGAACTCAGCCCCCTGGGAAGATGGAATTCCACATCATTCCACACTCACTTCCGGGCCATCCAGACTGCAAAACCATCCGCATTGTGTATGATATTCCTGCAGGGATCCAGGTGAGACATTGAGGCAAGAGGGAAGAGGCAGTGGGAGATTTAATGGAAGGGATGTGAGTGTTGCTGAGTGGTTAGAGAGCTGGCCTGGCTCATGGGTGGTCCACGTTCAAGGTACCACTGAGCCATGAAAGATCATAATTCAATGAAACTCATGATGCCGTGGCAAGAATGAGAATGAAAGGAATACAACAGTGGTGGCGAACCTATGGAACGTGTGCCAGAGGAGGCACTCAGAGCCCTCTCTGTGGGCACACGTGCCATCACCTCAGCACAGAGTTCACTCAGCCCCTCTGCCCAGCAGTCCAATGGGAGCGCTTCTTCCCTCGCCCCAGCACAGAGTTTGCCTCGCCCCTCAGTTGTGCGGATGGCATCTTGTGAGTTTGGGCACTTGGTCTCTGAAAGGGTCACCATCACTGGAATACAACCTAGGCTCTCTGCTTTTAGGATTTTGTCTAAGGCACTAAAACACCCAGAATCCTTCCCCTTTGTCTTTGTTGGCCAAGATTTCTGGGAGGTGTGGTTGTAATCCAAGATGGTAGCTGTAGTCCAAGATTTTTAGGAGCTTGTTAAGGAATTTGGCAGAGTGAACTTCGTGCAAAAGGTGGCAGCAAAAGTCTGAGTACACACGAGAGAACATAAATGACTTTGGTGTGGAGTTTTTTGTGTTTTTTTTACTGAAGTTGCAAAAATAGAGTTCACAGTTTCAAATATATTTACAGCAAAACAAATTGGATAACTTCTCCTTTCTGTAGTCAGTTCGTATCAGCTATTTACAGTTCAAGTACAGTTCGTATGTAACACAGTTCATTGAGCAAGTAATCAAAAGATAGCAGTCTTGAAAACTTGCCAAAACAGCTTGGAAACAACAGTTGTTTTCAGTATAGCTTACGGATTCCAATTTGCAGTTTTTGGAGTCCTTAGCGTTTCGCGGCTGGCAGCCTTCTGGTGCGAAACCAGTAAGCAGAAAAACAGCAGTTGAATGTGCAGAAAGCCCAATGATGTACTGTGCTCCTCTTTGAAGACGTCAAGAGCAAAACCTTGCAAAACGCAACATCTCAGCCAGCAGCTTTCACAGTGGAAGTGGCCTTGGTTTTAAGCACATTTTACAAGACTTATTAGCTAATATGTGGTATAAAACACATACAGAGTTCTTAAAAGAAAAGTTAACAGGGTATAATATGCTACCCAACAGCCTCTGCTGAAACTGTTCTGTGCAAGTCCCGTATTGTCCGGAGCCGCGCTTGACAGGTATGGACAATACATGTGCTCAGGCATCTTGGTGAAGTTGGTTTAGAAAAAAATTAAGTATTTCTTCCAGCCGTGTGGCCTGGACGATGGAGGAGCTCAAAAGAACATCTTTCCTCTTTCAAAAACAAAACACAAAAGAGAAAAAGCCAGAGCAAACAATGGCCTTAATAAAGTCTGAGGCCGGAAATAACTTTTCTAATTGTAATTAGAGGCAAACAATGCAAAACAACTTCCTTTAGGTCAGGCTATTCTTTCTTGTTTCTCTGGTTACTGCATGCTATTGTTGCACTAGAAAATTCAACAATAGCAAGCACTGAATGACCAGTTGATAGTAAAGCAAGATGCAGGCAATCCCTCTAGAGCACCGAATTGTTAGGCAAGACAGTAGATAATGTATTTTTAGACAAATCTTTCAAGCTGGGGGACTCATTCAATAAAGTGCCTGCATTTGGATGAACAGCAACGTTTTGTGCAAAATGAGCAATTTGAGCAAAATTAGCCCCTTTGTGGGAAGAAATGCAGGGAGGGATATGGTAAGAAGGGATTTGCATCCTTAAGTTAGAGTGAGAGCCTAAACATCTGAATGAATGTCCCTCCCTGTCCACCCATGGAACTCAGTGGGTCATCTTCAGCTAGATCTCTCCCAGTCTGTCCCACCTCAGAAGGTTATTGTTGGGAGAATAAAGTGAAGAGAAGTGTCTTGTGCTCCACTCCTGCCTCATTGGAGTACATGCCAAATATAAACGTAGCAAAGAGAAAATGGCAAAATAAGTTTGCTGAGATATTACAATTTCACCTCTACTCTGCAGTGAAAGACCAGAGAAATAGCAAGAGTTTACAAGGATAATTTTGGCTGGTTCTGCTTCTCCCATCATGGCTTGGGGGTGTTGGGGGAAAATAGTTCTAGCTAAAATCCTCTCTTTGCTGCAGCAATCCAAGATGCAAGGGTGACATTGCCTATTGGAACCCTGCTCACCTGTGTAACATGCTAGTAGTGAGGGGAAGTCGATTCCTTGTCTCATAAGGAATTCAGGGTACAATGATCAAATTTGCAGATGACCCAAAACTGGGTGTACGGTCAAAAGCCTTGCTCAAAAGCCAGTCGTATCCGACTCTAGGGTTCAATGCTCATCTCATCTAGGAGTAAATAGCAAGGTAGCCAAATTTGCTGACGACGCTAAATTATACAGGGTAGTGAAAACGGTGAGCGATTGTGAGGAGCTCCAGAGGGATCTCTTGACACTGGGGGAGTGGGCAAAACAGTGGCAAATGAGCTTCAACACTAGTAAGTGCAGAGTGATGCACGTTGGTGCAAAAAAACCCAATTACATTTATAAACTGATGGGGTCTGAACTCTCTGCGACAAACCAGGAAAGGGACCTTGGTGTCCTGGTGGACGAGAGCTCAATGAAGGTGTCAACCCAGTGTGCCTCAGCAGTGAAAAAAGCAAACTCAATGCTAGGGAGCAATAGGAAGGGTATAGAAAATAAGTCAGCAAGTGTCAATTTGCCTCTTTATAAATCTATGGTGAGGCCCCATCTGGAATAATGTGTACAGTTCTGGTTGCCATACCTCCAGAAGGATATTATGGAGCTGGGAAAAGTACAGAGGAGGGCAACCAGAATGATTAGGGGACTGGAACACCTTCCTTACCATCTGAGGCTGCAACAGTTGGGCCTCTTCACTCTTGAACGATGGCGTCTAGGAGGTGACCTGATTGAAGTTTAGAAAATCATGCACAGTGTGGACAAAGTAGATAAGGAAAAACTGTTTTCCCTATCACATAACACTAGAACTAGGGGGCACTCCATGAAACTTTTGGGTGCTAGTTCTCAAACCAATAAGAGAAAGTGCTTTTTCACCCAGAGGATTACTGGTCTATGGAACTCCCTGCCAGATGAAGTGCTGACAGGTGTCAGTCTTGACAGCTTTAAGAAAGGATTAGACAAGTTCATGGAGGACAAGGGGATCCATGGCTATAATTATGGATACCTAAGGACAACCTCCGGGTTGGAGAGATAGGCAGGATATCTCAATAAATGCCATTTCCAGGGAATCCTTAGCAGAGGCATCTGCTTGGGAATACCCTGAAGCAAATGGGTGAGCCACTGTGTGAGACAGAATGCTGGACTGGATGGGCTCCTGTGGCCTGTCCCAGCAATGCTGTTCTTATGTTCTTAAAGCTGAAGAGCCAGCACTGTCTGCTTCTGCAGACATTTTTGTGGTCATGTGGCAGGCATGACTAGACACTGGAGCATACAGAACGCTGTTTACCTTCCCACCAATGTGGCCCCTATTTATCTACTTGCAATTTCTTGCTTTTGAACTGCTAGGTTGGCAGGAGCTGGGACAGACGGGTGCTCATTCCATCATGCAGTACTCAGGAATCGAACTGCTGGCCTCTCCTGCCTTCTAGTCAGCGACTTAGCCACTTGAGCCACTGAGATACACTTGAGATACACAGGGTGTATCGGAGAGTAAATAAAATAGAACAGCAAAAACAAACAACGTTCTGGCACCTTAAAGACTAACTCCTGTATTTAACTGTGAGCTTTCATGGACCAGGTTCACTTCACCAGCCAGAAGAATGAGGCCTCATGGCACCAATTTACACACACATCAGGTACATAGGCACACAGTAATTGGCCAGCCTAACAGAATAGTAGCATTGCATCTTTTTTTCAACTGACAAAATCGGTTTTTTACTTAACTCGAAGCAAACCCATAGGAAAAATGCATTTTTACATAACTTGAAGCAAATCCATGGGGAAAATGATATTTATGTAAATCGAAGTAACCCTATAGGAAAAATGAATTTTTGACGTAACTCGAAGCAAACCCATAGGAAATTGTGTTATGTAAATCGGGATACTTATGTAAATTGGGACATGGTTTTAGTGCAAAAATCATTATGTAAGTCGGATTTTATGTAACTCGAGGCATATCTAAGTTGGGGGTTTACTGTAGTTTATTTACTACTAACATGACTCAGATGCAATGCCAGTAGGACTCGGATGGATCATTCCCAAAAGTCTGAGTAAAAATTGGATAGCAAGCATGATTACAGAAGCAAAACGTAGCAATTATTCAATAAATGTAACTTCTATAGCACAAGTAATTCAATAAAGTACTTTCCATGGCATAAACACTTCTACAATTGCCAAAGGTGAACTTTCCCCCCAAGTTCATGACCTAAAAAATGTATTAACTGTTCCAGACAGTTTAACAGGATGTAGCTAACACAATATATCTAATAATATATACAGTATACTGTATATGGAACAAGCTAGGAAATGAAGGAATACAAAGGACTACCCATAAAATATAGACCAATGGCTACACTTAACATTAGACATGTAGATTGCAATCTATTCCCCAGAGCTAGCATTGAACAATTAGCTAGCACTTAGCTAGCACTCTATATTTTATGAGATTTTAATTTTTATGGGATTTTGCCCCACTCAATTCTATGATTCTATGATAATATCATGCGTGAAGCATCTACCTGTGCTTTCTTCTCTCACCAGGGCCTAGAGCACCCGAACCCTGGGAAGAAGTTCACCGCCCGAGGCTTCCCCCGTCACTGCTACCTTCCGGACAACAAGAAGGGCAGAAAGGTAGAAGCTACTTTTCTCATCCCTCCAAATGCTTAAATCCTCATTCATTATGAAGGGACTGGCCCGAATCCTGTTGCCATTTTGCTTCTATTAAAAGGAAAACATATAACTCTGGGCAGCAAATTGCTATTCATTAAAGAGAAGTTTGTTCTGTCCTTGAGTCTGCACATGTTTGGGCTATGCACCCAGATATGCAACATCAATTTAATTTGTCAATATCAATTAGCTTCCTGAATGTGAGCAATTACCCTTAAATTGACAAGGGAATTCTGGATAATTTTTCCAGAGGTTCTCTTGGAAATAGCTCTTTCTTAGCCTCACATTGCTATCTCCCTTGTTTTATGCAGCCCTTGGAAAACGTTATCTTCAGTGGACCCTCTTATAACAAATGCCCCCTTATAGCGGGAGGAAAAATCACGCAATGAATAGAAATTGAAAAAACATGGTGCCTCGTATAACAAAAAATTTCACTGTGTGAAATTTGCACTTTCTATGGGAAAAACTTGTATAATGAACATTTTTGCTATGCGAAGCAGCATCCCTATGGTGGGGAATCATATAATGAAAATTTCTCTTGGAAAATTCACTTAGCAAAAAAAAAAATTCATTATACGATTTTGTTATACGATTTTTTCCATAGGAATTTTTGTTATATGATTTTTTTTCCATAGGGATTTTTGTTATATGGGGGGGAAATCATATAATGAAGAAAATCGCATAGCAAACAGTCTCAAAGAATGAATTATATGAGAGTTCATTGTATTTTGGAGTATGGCTCTCAGAATTGCCCAACGGTTGGGAGCTGTAGTATGAATAACAAGTAGCTTTCCCACATTATGGGCCAAGTGAGTTTCATTGTGGATTTTTTTATTTTGCATTTTCTCAACCAGATCCTGAAACTTCTGATTGTAGCGTGGGAACGTCGGCTCATCTTTACCATTGGGACATCCAACACCACAGGCGAATCCAACACGGTGGTGTGGAATGAGATTCATCACAAGACCGAGTTTGGATCTAACTTGACTGGGCACGGCTACCCCGACCCCAACTACCTGGACAATGTTCTGGCCGAACTGATGGCCCAGGGAGTGACAGAAGTTCACCTGAAGGATTGAGGAGACTCCTTTGCACTCCTCTGCCCTTCCTCTCCCCATCCTTATACACTGTGCCATGTGCTGCGTGGAAGCGTGATACTGCCTGCTCCTGTCTGTCAGTCCATCTGTGAGTGTGTTTCTGTTTGTCGAATCTGGCTGTCTCCCTGACCCCCAGCATTTTGGGGTGGATCCCCTTTGCTTCTTTCATTGCTTCAGCTGCCTAGTGTTCAGATGAGCATTGCCCAACAATGCCAGATGTGGCTAAAGGAGGTTGTGAGAATGTTTGAACTCCCCCCAGACCCAAGGTTTAATTATAATTTTTAATTTGGAGGAACAGCAGGAAAACGGCATAGAACTGCACAAGTGCCAAACAAAGGAAGTGAGCACTGGTAAGTTTTGCAGTTGGAGTAGAGCTGCTTTAGAGGCCCACGCGCCTAACGGCGTGCGAGATTGCAAACTAGTAACAAAGGAAGAATATGGTCTTACTAGGTAGAAAGGTAGTAAACGTGTGCATTTTTGAGGCCCAGAATACTGCACTTGTTAAAATGGATTCTGAGGGAACAGCTGTAGTTACCTGCAACACTTGTGCCATGTTTGTGTTCTTGCCAAAGCATATGGAGAACTACACTTGCAGCAAGTGCAAGCTGGTTGCAGTACTAGAAGAGAAGGTCCAGCAGCTAGAGGCCCACATATCTAACCACCAACAAATTAAGCAGCTTGAGCTGTTCTTGGACAGAGCGGAGCAGACTATGCTGGACAAAGAAGAGACAGGGCACAGTTCTGAGGGAGAAGGCTCTTCACTAACTCAGGAGGGAGATGGTTGGAGGAATGTGACTCAAAGGAGGAGAAGAGTAGGGGATCACTCTGAGAGTCTGAAATTATAGAATAAATTTGAGGCTCTTTCCCTCATCACACCTGATGAGGAACATACAGAGGAACAACTGGTTCCACCTGATGATCTCTCCTTCATCACACTTGATGAGATCCAGGAAGATAAACAACAGGAACAAACTGAGGTTCTCTCCCTTAATATGGTTGATGAGGTGCATGTAGATGAACAGATTGCAGGAGAGAGGCTCCTTGTACTAGGCGATTCAATAATTAGAAATACAGAGAAATGGATTTGTGATGCACATGATAACCATATGGTGACTTGCCTACCAGGTGCAAAAGTTGCAGACATCACAAGAAATCTAGATAGATTGTTAGAGAGAACTGGGAAGGAGCCAGTTGTCATGGTACAAGTTGGTACCAATGATGTTGGGAAGGCCAAGCGGTCTGTCCTGGAAGCCAAATTCAGGTTGTTAGGAAGAAGATTGAAGTCCCAAGGTAGCATTTTCAGAAGTGCTGCCTGTCCCTCGCGCAGGACCTACCAGGCAGGCAGAGCTCAGAAGCCTCAATGCGTGGATGAGGCGGTGGTGTCGAGAGGAGGGTTTCAGATTTGTCAGGAACTGGAGAACATTTTAGGACAAGCCAAATCTGTTCAGGAGGGATGGGTTGCATTTGAACCATGATGGGACAAGATTGCTGGCACTCAACATCAAAAAGGCTGCAGAGCAGCTTTTAAACTGATAACTGGGGGAAAGCCGACAGGAGCTGGGCAGCATCCGGTTCGGGAAAGTGTGTACTTGAGTAGTGAGGAGGATGCAAAAATTACTGAGCAGAGCAAGGAGCTAGTCACCAGCAGTCTAGCAGAAGGATGCAAGAGGCAGTCTAACAATGCAACTGGACTCAAAAGACTGTATCAGGAAAGCATATATAAATGCTTGTATACAAATGCCAGAAGCCTCCGGAACAAAATAGGGGAGCTGGAATACTTAGCAATAGATAAGAATATTGATATTATTGGTATCACTGAAACCTGGTGGACGGATGATAACCAATGGGATACAGTTATCCCAGGCTACAAACTGTACAGGAAGGATAGGAAGGGGCAAACAGGAGGTGGTGTAGCCTTGTATGTCAAAGAAGTGATAAAATCGTATGAATTTGAATATCTAGGGGATTTAGAGTCACCATTAGAAGCTCTGTGGGTAAGAGTACCAGGCCACAAGGATGGTCTAATAGTAGGCATATACTATCGGCCTCCGACCCAAACTCTTGAGGGAGACTGGCAGTTGGAGAATGTTGTAAAGGAGGCATCCAAGAAGGGAAGCCTGGTTATAATTGTTGTTGTTGTTGTTCAGTCGCACAGTCGGTTCCAACCCTTTGCGACCCTATGGACCATTGCTCTCCAGGCGCCTCTGTCCTCCACCATCCCCCTCAGCCCTCCCAGCTCTGTGCCCATTGTGTCTACAATGCCATCTAGCCATCTCATCCTTGGCCTCCCCCTTCTTCTTTTGCCCTCCACCATTCCCAACATCAATGCCTTCTCAAGTGAATGGGGGACTTCAATTACCCTCACATAGACTGGGTGAACTGTTGTTCAGCACATGATAAAGAGATTAAGTTCCTAGATATGCTAAATGATTGTTCCCTGGGACAGATGGTTGAAGACCCAACTAGAGGTACAAGAATCCTTGACTTGATCCTGAGTAATACTCAGGATCTGGTGCAAGATGTTAATGTGACTGATCCAATAGGGAACAGTGACCACAACTCAATTATGTTTAACTTGATCATAGACCGCAAGTCACTGATAAAATCTAACACAGAGACCTTAAATTTTCAAAAAGGAAATTTCCCAAAGTTGAGGAAACTAGTAAAAAAGAAGCTGAAAGGGAAAATTGAGAGAGTCCAAACACTCCAAGAGGCATGGAGGCTGTTTACAAAAACAATAACAGAGGCTCAATTGGAATGCATACCCAAAAGGAAAAAGGGCACTGCCAGGTCCAAGAGGACTCCGATGTGGCTTACAGGAGCTGTTCAGGAAGTGATCAAGAGCAAGAAAAGCTCATTTAGAAGATGGAAGGCTTGTCCGAATGAGGACAGCAGGCAGAAACATAAATTCTGGCAGAACAAATGCAAGGCAACAATCAGGAAAGCAAAGCAAGACTTTGAGGAGCGTATAGCTAAAAATACTCAGAGAAATAACAAAGACTTCTTTAAGTACATTAGAAGTAAGAACCTAACTAGGAAGGCCATTGGACCATTAGATGACAATGGAAGGCAAGGGGTTATTAAAGAGGAAACAGAGATTGCAGAGAGACTCAATGAATTCTTTGTTTCAGTATTCACTGAAGAAGACAGAGACCACATGCCTAAAACAGAGCCTATCTTCGTAGGGAGGGAAACCGAAGAATTAAGCAAGATAGAAATAACCAGGGAGGAGGTCCTTGCATGTCTTGTTAAGCTAAACACTAACAAATCACCAGGACCAGATGGGATCCATCCACGAGTTCTCAGGGAACTTAAAGATGAAATTGCTGATCTCCTAGCCAAAATATATAATATTTCCCTCAAATCAGGCTTTGTGCCTGATGACAGGAAGGTAGCAAATGTAACACCAATTTTCAAAAAAGGATCCAGGGGTGATCCAGGAAATTACCGACCTGTCAGTTTGACATGTGTCCCAGGTAAAGTGATGGAAACCATCCTAAAAGATAGAATTAATAGGCACATAGAAGAGAAGGTGCTGCTAAAGGAGAGCCAACATGGATTTTACAAGGGCAAATCATGCCTCACTAATCTGTTGGAATTTTTTGAGAGTGTCAACAAGCATGTGGATAAGGGGGATCCAGTTGACATTGTTTATCTGGACTTTCAGAAGGCTTTTGACAAGGTCCCACACCAAAGGCTCTTGAATAAACTTACCAGTCATGGAATAAAGGGACAGGTCTTGTCCTGGATCAGCAACTGGCTAAGGGACAGGAAACAGAGGGTAGCACTAAATGGACACTTCTCCAAGTGGAGGGAAGTAAAGAGTGGGGTCCCCCAAGGTTCAGTACTGGGACCCCTGCTTTTCAACCTCTTCATAAATGATCTAGAGGTAGGAGTAAAAAGCAAGGTAGCCAAATTTGCTGACGACACTAAATTATACAGGGTAGTGAAAACTGTGAGAGATTGTGAGGAGCTCCAGAGGGATCTCTTGACACTGGGGGAGTGGGCAAAACAGTGGCAAATGAGCTTCAACATTAGTAAGTGCAGAGTGATGCATGTTGGGGCAAAAAACCCCAATTACATTTATAAACTGATGGGGTCTGAACTCTCTGTGACAAACCAGGGAAGGGACCTTGGTGTCCTGGTGGACAGCTCAATGAAGATGTCAACCCAGTGTGCCTCAGCAGTGAAAAAAGCAAACTCGATGTTAGGGATCATTAGGAAGGGTATAGAAAATAAGTCAGCAAGTGTCATTTTGCCTCTTTATAAATCTATGGTGAGGCCCCATCTGAAATACTGTGTACAGTTCTGGTCGCCATACCTCCAGAAGGATATTATGGAGTTGGAGAAAGTACAGAGGAGGGCAACCAGAATGATTAAGGGACTGGAACACCTTCCTTACCATCTGAGGCTGCAACGGTTGGGCCTTTTCACTCTTGAATGACGGCGTCTAAGAGGTGACCTGATTGAAGTTTATAAAATCATGCACAGTGTGGACAAAGTAGATAAGGGAAAACTGTTTTCCCTATCACATAACACTAGAACTAGGGGGCACTCCATGAAACTTTTGGGTGCTAGTTCTCAAACCAATAAGAAAAAGTGCTTTTTCACCCAGAGGATCACTGGTCTATGGAACTCCCTGCCAGATGAAGTGCTGACAGGTGTCAGTCTTGACAGCTTTAAGAAAGGATTAGACAAGTGCATGGAGGACAAGGGTATCCATGGCTATAATTATGGATACCTAAGGACAACCTCCGGGTTGGAGAGATAGGCAGGATATCTCTCAATAAATGCCATTTCCAGGGAATCCTTAGCAGGTGGAGGTATCTGCTTGGGAATACCCTGAAGCAAATGGGTGAGCCACTGTATGAGACAGAATGCTGGACTGGATGGGCTATGGAACTCACTGCCAGAAGAAGTGGTGACAGCTGTCAGTCTTGACAGCTTTAAGAAAGGATTAGATAAGTTCATGGAGGACAAGGCTATCAATGGCTATAATTATGGATACTTAAGGACAACCTCCGGGTTGGAGAGATAGGCAGGATATCTCTCAATGCCATTTCCAGGGAATCCTAAGCAGGTGAAGGCATCTCCTTGGGAATACCCTGAAGGAAATGGTGAGCCACTGTGTGAGACAGAATGCTGGACTGGATGGGCTGTGGCCTGTTCCAGCAAGGCTGTTCTTATGTTCTTATGATGCAAATACTTTGCTGTCCTTTTCTTTTTATGTACCGGTATACATATGAAGGGACATGCCCACACCTAGGGGTATGTGTGTGAGAGAGAGAGAGCATGTGAGAGTGTATATATGTGTGTGTGTTCTTGCAGTCTGCAATCCTCCTTTGTATATGCGTACACATAAGCACTCCTGCTGAATATCTTCTGGTCTTGTCCAAAGTGTCAAATATACTAGAGAAGATCAGTGAATCACATTGTACACATCTTGGTTGTCCTGCCCCGCTCTGTTTCCTCTTAATCATTCCTCCTTTTTGTTTCACCCCTGCAATGCGGTTCCCATTTTAAAAGGGAAAGAAATCCAATTTGAGTGGCTTGGATGGGTGATGATAGATGTTCTAATCAAGGTTGATCCAGGACATCTGGCTACCCTCCATCCCGGTATACCAACCATAGCTTGGACAGCTTCCCCCCCTCCTCAGACAAAAGCTCTCAGAATGCTCCAGGCAATGGGCCTGATGGATTCTGGGACCTGTAATCCCCCCTCCTCCTCAAATGGTAAACTCTGGTTAGGAACCAGTGATTGAACCTTCCTTCAACATTAACAGTGGGATTGCATGTTTCACTACATCTGAGGGCAGCAGACTAGTTTAGGGATTATGAGATATACTCGGTTGTGTCCTGCTGGTAGAGCCAGTCCTGCTTGAGCTTCATTAATTAGGTGCCATCAAGTTAGGTCTGAATTATTGATGGAGACTTTTCTAGGTACAACACACTCAGAAGTAGTTTCGCAGTCTCTCCTCCTGGGGACACTCTGAGACCAGGTCCCACACAAGTGACAGGGCAGGTAATCCCATCAGCCTGTCATGCTCTGGGTGATCTTAGATCAGGGGTTCCCAACCTACAACCTGTGGGCCAGACCATGGCACCATTTAACATGTCCCACACCAATGCCACCTCATCCAGAAGTGGAAGCAGATGCGTTTACGTCAGCCATAAAACAACCTGCTAAAGGCTGTCGTAAACACAGAAGTGGGGGCATTTATGACAGCTGTAAATGCTTCCACTTCTGGGGGGCATGGTCTGGCCCGCTCAGCTGTCCGGAGGGCATGGTCAGGCCCACTGCGTAAAAGGGTTGGGAACCCCTGTCTTAGATGGACCTAGTCCACAAAAAAGAAAACAGTGATAATAGTTTTGGAATTAGGTTCCTCTGATACTTTTAGATGTTTCCTCCTTAGAGACAATGCTACAAGATGGAGGCTGGGAATGGCCGCACACCAGTTGCCACTGCTTCGACTTCCCTGTATCCTGAGGGATAAGCTGGAGGAAAGTTTGTGTAATGTGTTTCTGTCTGCAGCTGCTTCCCAGAATATAAGGACTTCCCAGGATGAGCTAGCAAGGAGCAGAGAGGTCACTAGTTCAGTTCATTTCCCTGCAAAGAAATGTTCCAGAGCGTTGCTAGGAAGTTACTCAATGACTGTGTGGAAATCAAAATACAGCTTCTCAATCCCTTTGCTATTACGAATATTCAACAAAAATTAGGGGCCATGCATGGGTCTCTTTCTTATAACCCATTATTTATATCCCCCACTGTTACACCATGGAGCTCAAAATGGTGTAGCTTTCCTCTTTCCTAGTTTATTTATTACATTTATATCACCCATAGCCCTTATTGCACTTTCTGGACGGTTCACAAGCTAATTAACATTTTGCCCCAAACATGCTGGTTACTCATTTTACTGACCTTGGAAGGATGGAAGGTTTGAGTCAACCTTGGGTCCTGGTCAGGATTGAACTCACAATGTTCTGGCTGCAGTTCAGCAGTTTAACCACCCAATTATTCTCTCAATTGTCTCATGAGCAGGTCAGCTGGAGAAACAAAAATTGGTTCAAATTTTTGACTTCCCTGTATCCTGAGGGATAAGCTGGAGGAAAGTTTGTGTAATGGCCTTTGTTTTCAATCTCTGGCCAAACACAATGTGAGGGTCCTCCTCCATGTCCCAAGCAAATACAGTTTGCTGTTTGCAGAGTTATGAAAGTAAACAGCCAGTGTGGATGAGGTTGGGTGGGATTTTGATGGGGAAAGAAGCAGAAAATGCAAATGTTTCAAATCCCACATCATAGTCCTGGACCCAGCAGGCCAACCCATGCAGGAACCTCTTAGGATTGAGAAGCCACACTTATCTGGCTGATCTGGTTTGCCATATACTTTAGCTATTAGTTAATCATAGAATGACTGAGTTGGAAGGGGCCTTCCCAGTGGTGGGCATCAGCAGGTTTGCACCAGTTCGCCCGAACCGGTAGCAGAAATTCTGGCTGGCCCCTCTGCCCATCCAAGTTTTGGAAAAAAAGCAGTCCTAATTTGGGTGCAATGCAGGGCTTTCCCCCTGGCCATGCCCACCATACCACACCCACAGTGCGGTAGTAAAATTTTTGGGAGCCCACCACTGGGCCTTTGAGGCCATCATGCCCAACCCTCTGCTCAAAGCAGATCTGACAGAGAGTTGTCCAATTCTCTCTTGAATGCCTCCAGTGTTGGAACGCTCACTCACGGCAACCAGATCGGCATGAAATACATGGTTTCTCAGTCATAAGAAATCTTGGGGACAAGTGTCATAGTCCCAAAATGCTACAGAGGGCAGAATATTCTCCATGCTCTTGCTGCTCTGATGCTTTCTCACTGTTGTACTGTGGGGTGATGGTCTCCCTCAGTGGAGGAAATGCCACTGGGAACCATTGTATTGGGCCCATTGGCAAAAGGAGTGGAGGAGGAACTCTGATTCCCAATGGTCATGGAGGAAAAAGAGGCCATGCCAGATGGACTGGCTGTGAAGGCGCACCTTGATAATATCCTCAAGGCTGCGGCAGTCCATTGCAGTCCTGGTATCAAATCCTGCACGTCTCATTTCATATGTGCCACAGGAGGTGGTTATGTGATCACAGTGTCTGAGCCACTTCATGGCAAGCTGGGATCCACCTTGAACAAATTCACGCCAATGGCATTTTTCCTGCTTCGGGGGGAAAATGTATTATGGATAAGGGTTGCAGCCGCTGCTGACTGTAGGGATAATTCTAACAGCCTCATTCCCCTCCACCATAACCCCACCCAAACTTTCTCCATGCCTGTTTTCAATCTTCCTCTTCCATCCTCTCCAATCCCACCGACCAGTCTCCAACATGCAACTCCTCTTGAAGAACAAGTTGGACCAGCAGGATGGAAAAGTTGGGCCCCTGCACCCTTCAGAGCTGAGATCACTCATACACTGGGTACTTGGTGGCATTCATTGCCAGCACTGTGCCGTGCAGTGCTGACATTAGCTGCAGACCAGAGATGGGCAAAAGCCAAGCTACCCACGGGTCTCCATTGCAGGCCCAGAACCTGCAGCCTTCTTGTACAGCTGACCGTCAAATTTTCATTGAATTATTTATTTGTGTATTGCAAAAATCCCCATTTTTTTGACTCTCTGAAGATGATGGCAAGGAGGGTGGAAGTTTATTAAAATTTAGGATACCTCTTTCAGGTCAGCAAAACTGTCTTCTAAAGAATGTAAAGAGCCTTTTTTAAAAATAAAATAAAAATCAAGGTGTGCCAAAGGATAGGAGGGAGCATTTTTCTTCCCAAGACTTTGGGAAGTTCCCCCAAATGTCATCCTCTTAGAACCAATAGATCAGGGATTCTCAACCTGCAGCCCGTGGCACCATTCCATGTGGCCCACCACCACCTCCACTACACTCAAAAGTGCCATGTGGTGGAGGAAGGGCAAAATGGCCATCCAGCCCCCGAAGCTGTCTGAGGGAGCGTGACCGGGCCCCCGGCTTAAAAAGGTTGAGAACTCCTGCATTAGAGAGTCATGGCAGAGAAGGTTGTTTTCCCATAGTTTCTCCTTTACAACTTGAGAAGAGTTTAGGATAAAGTTGGCCAGGCAAAGCTCAGAAGTAGGGGGAGGTTTTCTTGGTAAACCTTTTTGCCGCCTGAGAACTTAATGGGGACCAGTCACCCAGAAAGGGGGGGGGAAGGAAACTGAAATCTTACAATATTGTACAGTTTTTGGTCTACCACATGCAGGTACAACACAAAAATGGGAAGCAGCAGTACAAATAACGCTTTCCCCTTCAAGTACAATGTTGGGGCCACATAACATGCCACAGAATGAGAAGAAGGGCTGATCTACAGGGTTTAGAACATACCTGTCAACCACGGCTCCAGAAAATACGGGACCTGCGTAAACGGTTCTGTGCAGGTTGCCTTCTACACATGCGTAGAAGGCTACGTCGCTTGCGTAGCCTCCTACGCAAGTGGCATAGCCTTCTACGCATGCGTACAACAGGGCTACGCCGCTTGTGTAGCCTCCTATGCAAGCGGCGTAGCCTTCTGCGCATGCATAGAACGGGGCTACGTAAGTGTAAAACCCTTCTACGCATGCGTAGAAGGCTACACCGCTTGCGTAGAAGGCGACCTGTGCAGAAGGGCTGCACAGTACCTCCTTTCCCTCGCTGCCAAATTCCAGGGTTTCGGCAGCGCGGGGCAGGAAATGGCGCAAATCAGCACTGAAAACCGTGAAATCCCGGCCAATCCAGGAAGGTTGATAGGTATGGTTTAGAATGGTATCAAACAAAGGCAGAACTTGGAAGTAACACTTTAGACCAGTATTTCCCAAAATGGGGTGCAGGCCCCACAGGGGGACTTGAATTCCCAGAAGCCTAAGTCCGTTCATTGGCTGATCAGTGCTTTTGGGAATTGACTTGGGCTTCTGGGAATTGAAGTCCCAAAAACAAAGGTTGGGAAACACTGCTTTAGATTTAGTGCGTTAACAGCCAAATCATCGTTTTGGCATTATTATTATTTTCATTTTTCAAATAAATTCTCCCAATCCTACTTTTGCTTTTATTATATTTTTTCTTTTATATTTTACATTTTTAATTGATTTAATATAAACAGAAATTGAAAAATACATAATTCAAAAATACAACACTAACAGTACAACAGTAAAATTATGTGGAAAAGAGAAGAAGAAGAAGAAACAACAAATACTAATGTTTTCACCCATCTTAAAAAGTGATATAAACAAAAGTCTTACTTACTTATTCTTATCCCCACTTTCCAAAAACTTTAATATTCCTGCACTAGTTTTGACTTCCCAGAGTCAATAAATACGTGGACTGGAGTGATCTAGTAGACTTTGCATATCTGGACCTTTGAAATGCTTTTGATAAAAGCCCTTCACAAAAGAAGATGATTGAATAAACATTGCTTCATGGGATGCAATGAATCCTTTTATGAACTGAAAACTGCTTAAAAATTAAGAAGCAGATCACAGGAATAAATGGTCCATTCTCATGATGACAGAATGTGGTCAGTAGGGAATGAGTACCATATATACTTGAATATAAGCCAATCCGAATATAAGCCAAGGTACCTAATTTTGACCTGAAAACCCAGGAAAATAGATTGACCCGAGTAAAAGCCAAGGGTAGGAAATGCAGCAGCTGCTAGTGAGTTTCAAAAATCAAAATACATCAAAATATAGTAAAATTAATTAAATTGTTGGCACGTCTCAATTTGGCATGGTCTTGGGACCCTCGTGGTCATTGACCTGAGTATAAGCGGTGCCTCATTTTTGGGGCTGAAAAACTCACCTTATACTTGAGTCTATATGGTATTTGAAAAATGGGTTTGAAAATGACCTAGAATTAAGTGTTTGATAATCAGATTGATTCCATTTTTAGCAACTACACATGTTTTCTATTAAACTGTTCTGTCCTACTCCTTTTTACATGCATCCCGTGGCTTTTTAGAATAGTGCTAGAACTATATATATTTTCCTATGCTACTCATTAGCCTGATACATAGTCAGTGTATACTGTTAACAATCGAGCTGTGGGTGTTGTTATTGCTGGAATACATTGGATTATGATAATGAGAAAGCCATGCATATGCTTCTTTCAAAATATTTCCTGTTAATTGCTATGTTTCTTAAGCGATGCAGCGCAATTCTTGGTACATTAGAATTATAATGGCAAAATTTTCTTTCCTGCGCATAACAATGATAAGACACAGCTGTAGCAAAAAATAATAATAATGCTGTACTACAAAATATTTGCAATAGTTTATGTACAAATATAAAATAATAGGTGAACCCTGCAAGATAATCCATCGCTGTATCGCTATTTCATTTTATTGCAGGTTGCATTTGTAAAAGCACTCGTGGGCCTCTGGATGCTGGCAGTGAAAATAGGTGGGGAATGGAGTAGTAAGTGGGTGTACTATACCTTCTGAGATTGGTAAAATGAGTACTCAGCATGTTGGGGGCAAAATGCTAATTACCTTGTGAACTGCCCAGAGAGTGCACTAAGTGTTATGGGGCAGTATAGAAGTGTAGTTGCTATTACTATTGCTACTATGTCATCAAAGGGGAGAAGAAAAGTTCTTGAAATAAAATGTGGTGATACCTGTCTTTTAGGATTAATTAATAATTGCAAATATAGACAGAAAGAGGTCTCAGATGAGAGGTTAATAGAATCAAAGTAAAATCAGACATTTTCCAACATGGAACAGATCGCTTTATAGACAGGCTCTAAGTTTGCAGATGGTATCAAATCATTTGGAGTTGGACGAAAACAAAACTATACATTGTCCAAAATCCTGTTATTTAGTGTAGTAAACTAAACAACTAAAGTAGTCCCACTGAATCAATGGGGATTTGGCAAATTAACTCCTCTGTAAATTACAGTTGATTCAAATTGGCCTACTCTAGCTGCAACTTGCTAAATTAATGTAAGTGTCAGCTAGAGAGGCACATTTGAATCAAATGAATGTACAGATGCATTGACTCACGGAATCCCATTGATTCAATGGGCCTTCTCTAGTGCAAATAACTAGGCTAAGCAGTAGAACCTTGATCATTGTAAAGAGTTCTGAAAGGATCCAAATGGGAGGGCAGTTAGTCAAAGGCCAAATAAGACTAAATGTGAAGAAGTTTCCAGCAGCACATAGCGCAAAATAATCCCAATTTCATATACAGACTGATGAAACAAGATGTTACAGATAACCTGTTATTTAATTTATGGCACTGTGTGCAGAGCACTTTTCTTACATCATGTAATTTGAAAATCGATTTACTTTGTATTTTGATTGTTCTTCAGGATTTAGGCACAGGATTCTTTTGTAGTCTAATTTTTCGAACACAAAATCTGCCTGAAATTCTTTTCTCCCATAATCATAATTTAGTGTCAGAAATTATTCTGGGTTGAAAGGATTTTTACAGAAGAAACTCTACTCATGGAATGCCCAAATGAGGCTCCTTTCATGTCCCCAAGAGCAGGCACAGAGATGGGCCTTCCAGCTAACAAGGCGAGCTTCTTAACCACTAAGCCACCACAGCCCTTTCTCTTCCATGCTTTCAAATCTAATCACGTCCATCCTTCACCCCTGTTGCTTCCCTGAGCTGGTATGGACTGACCATTAATTTCGTCTGTGGGGTTGCCTGTTAAACTAGACCAGCATCAAGCTGTAGCAATGTTGAACAGATCAAAGAAAGTGTTGACCCAATAATATGTAGCTGCATTGGAAAAAAGCAAATTCAAGATAGGATGTGTTTGGAAAAGAAATCATATATAACATGGCCAGTCTCATAAGGCTATCCTGTGAGCACATCTGGAATACTGTGTACAGTTGTGTTAACACCTGGAAAAAGGATACAGTATTGTGGAAGGGGAAAAGGTGCAGAAAAAGCAAGCCAAAGAATCAGTTTTTCCATATGAAAAAAGGTTACAGCATTTGAGGACGGTTTTAGATAATAATTGCAATGATTCAAGTTTACAACAACTCTTCCCCAAAATTTCCTAGGCATAAGATGCTTAGAAGTGATTTAACATTCCTTCCTTCTGGGATATGAAGCTTGCCAAAGTGCAGGAAGTCTGGCTCTTCCAGGCACAGTGGGGAATCAAACTTACAATCTTAGTGGGGAAGGCAAACAATAAAAACTGGTTCCCACCCTCTCACGTTACTAGTACTGAATGTGAAACTGAATCATGGGTAGAGTTGCCATAATTCTCTCCCACAAAACCGGGACAGAAGTATACTTGACAAAAATGGGTGGGTTATCTAAAAAAAAATAGCCTTTTTTAAAACAAACATAATGTAATATAATGACAGCTATAAAACACTTTCACATTAAATATATCAATACATAAATGAATTTATTTACAACAGTTAATTCTTACTGTAAGACGATCTGTTGTACTTCTGAGAAGTCGCATCGCAGTCAACTCTTAATGTCCTCAGTTCCTGGAAACACACTGGTAACAACTTATCAGGCAGTGGTGTGAGACAAGGACATTAAGATTTTTCTCCAGGTATACTCCAATGTGGCAGGAAATTGCTCATTTGATGGTGAGAGTTCGCATTTACTTTAATGGTGTGTTATAAGACACAATCAATAAGTTTTTTAAACTGGGAACTTTAACATGATGTGTATTGAACTGGCCGGGACAATTTTTCCGACCTTGAATCTGGGACAATCCCGGTTTTCCGGGACGTATGGCAACCCTAATTGTGGGAGAACCAGTTCAGATAAACAGTACTGCTGCTTCACACAGCATATAATTAAACTGGAAATCACTGTCACAAGCAATGGCTGCCATCACTTTTGGATAAAAGGTGTCTGGATAAATTCATGGAGGAGAAACCCACTAACAGTGACCAGTCAGAGGCAAGAGGACTCTCTGGTTCAGTAGCCAGGAAACACAAGTAAGAAAGCTTGCTTTTGTCCCCGCATCCTGCTGGAGAGACTTTGTAGTGGCAATTGGCGAATAAAATTTTAGAGTAGATGGGACCTTTCGGTTGGGTCTTGCATGGCTCTTCTTACGTTTCCCTGCCTAATAATAATTTTGTGTCAGAAATTATTCTGGGTTGAAAGGATTTTTGCTGGAGAAACTCCGCTCAGGGGATGCCCAAATGAGGCTCCTTTCATGCCCCCAAGAGCTGGGGCAGAGATGGGCACCCAAACCGTCATGCAGTACCCGAGTCTTTTTGTTAAGTGGAAGAACAAAATATGGTATGAGGCTCACAGAAATTGATACAGTGTACATAGTGTTGGCAAATATCCTGCATTATTATTTTTTAACAATTAAACGAAGCCTACAGAAAAACTCATGCCTCACTTTAAAGCATTTCTGGGAGGCCAGAAAAAATAAAAAAATTTCCTCCGGGAAAAATTGTGTTGTGTATGCTCCACACTTTGTTTTCAATTAAGAAAGCAAAAAAGTTTGCAGACACCGTGGGAGTGGAGGAGATAGAAGTTTTATCTCATAGCTCTACCATTTTGCCCTCAGCAGATTTGTGAGGCAAAAGAAAGACAAGAAGAAAAAGTGACCAAACAAAGTGACCAGAAATCGAAATGTAGACTTCTGGTTTGCTTGTGTGAAAGAGGCAGGACATTAGCACCGGTTGCTCTGCTCCTTTTTAAAAGTAGTTTTTCCCCTAAACTAATTTACTAAACCAATTCAACTTGGTTTCTACATATATCCTTTCCCTTTCTTCCCTATTCCTAGCCCTTTCCATCCAAACTATTATAGTTCTCACTCTCCTTTTTTCAATCTCTTTTATTACACTTTTTTTAAAAAAAATATCCAGAATTTCCTTTAAATCTCTTAAATACATTATAGGAGAAAGCTCCGGGCTCAAAACTTTTTTTTGTCAACTGCCATATTTCTATAGTATTTCTACAGAATGGAGTTTGAATTTTCTTTATCATTTTGGAGTTTATTTCATAAAAAAATAAATGAAACCACCATACCTTATGTACATCCTTAGTTTCCAAATATTCTGTACCTTATCAATCCTTTTCAGTTATAATCTTAATTATCCCTTTAATCTGGCTAGCCATATAATATTTCCTAGGATTTGGGATACCCAGTCCCCCTTCTTTTTAGGATACATACCATAATTTTTTATTTACCCTTGGTTTTTTATTTTCATTACAAAAACCTGTTTTCCATATTCTGCCAATTGTTAAATTCTGTCTCTGTATGCTTTATTGGAGGGGGCTGTGGTGGTTAGTGGTTAAGATGCTGAACTTGACAACTGGAAGGTCGGCTGGTCAGCGGTTCAAGACCCGAGTGCTGCACAACAGAATGAGCTCCCATCTCTTGTCCCAACTCCTGCCAACCTAGCAGTCTGAAAGCAAGAAATTGCTAATAGATAAATAGGTACCATTTTGATGGGAAAGGTAACAGCATTCCATGGCTCCAGTTACCTTTACTACCTGCCCAATGATCATGGAAATGTCTGCAGTCACACAACATGCGGGCTGTAAACAGAGATGAACACCATGCCCTAGAGCCGGATACGACTGGCTTTCAAGGAAGAGCAATCTTTATCTTTACTAATCTTTATTGGAAGCATTTCATTGTAATCTCTCCTCCACCCCCACCCCCCCACCCCAGTAATTTTTGTTTCCCTTGAGCACACACCACTCAGCAACTGGGAGGGGGAAATCCAGTTTCATCTGGATCCAAATATTTTCCGAAATATGATTATAATAAAGAGGCAGAGGTTTGTTTGAATAACCTAGGGTCGGATGGCTTGTCCTCTCTACCCCACCTGCTCGGCCATGAGCATGTCCATCTCAGGCTACAGTAAGCTCAGGGGTGTGTGGGTGAGAGTTTCCAAACCCATTGCATGGTCAACTGAGGTTTTTGTTGGCAGATACCCAAGGGCTTTGTAACTTCCTGTGTGTGTCTTTCTCTCCTTTTATCTCTGTTCATGCTCAGCATGTGTTGATGTCTACAGATTTATGCAGTAAATGTAGAATTCAAATGAGACCTGTGTGTTATTTTTCTTAAACTCCTGAGTTGGCAACTGCGTTGCTAGATGGGACCCTGACTGTCTTTCCTCCAACTCCATGGTTTTCAATGGAGGGCAAAGAGCTTTATGGCAAAAACAAACCTTCTTAACTGTTAGAGCAGAACAATAATGGAACCCACTACCTCGAGAGGTGGTGAGCGCTCCAACACTGGAAACATTTGAGAGAGGATTGGAAATCAACCATCTGTCATTTCTTGCTTTGATTCAGATTCCTGCATTGAGCAGGGGGTTGGTCTGGATGGCCTCAAAGGCCCCTTCCAACTCAGTGATTCTATTCTTGAGGATACACAAGAACAAAACAGAATTAGAAGACAGAGGAAGGAGCTCACTGGACAAGAAATGACATTAAAGGAGGATATGGCTGAGGAACTCGATCTCCCTTACTTGGACGACCCTGAATAGGTTGAGGGCCAGAGTGCCTAAACATAAGACCAACATGCTCAAGTGGGGGCTGCTGGCAGACAACAACACGTTGTGAATGTGGAGATATACAGAATCCGGCTCATTTGCTGGTCTGATGATTACTGCCAGAAACACCAATGAGGATTTATGTTGGCCAACGACAAATCCAAGAAGGTGGCTTCGTTTTGGCAGTTTAAAGTTTTACCTGGACACAAAAGAAGAAGAAGAAGAAGAAATGGAGGGCAGACCCCTGGCTCCAGGGATCCTAAAAGGTAGCTCTTTGGTCAATGGCTTGTGCAACCAAGCAGAAGGCATAGCTCTGATGGCCAGGACTGGCACAATCCAGCCTGATGCCACTCGCAGAGGGAAGAAACTAACACATTGTACATTTCCATTCCCCTATGCTAGAGCCAGCAAGGTGTAATGGGAGCAGGACAAGACTGGATTTATTTATTTACTAGCAGAGGTTGCCCGGCGTTGCCGGGCAGTTTTAAATTGTGTTGGAAGGTTAAATTGTGTTAATGTTTGTTAAAAATTGCTTAGTCTGTAATTTTTAAAATGTTTATTTATACAATTTTTTTTGGGCTTGGCTGGCTGTTTTATGTAACTGAATAACATTTTAGTTTTTGGTTTTTTAAAAAATAGTTGTACAGTACGTAATAATTTTAATAATGTGAAAGTAAATGTTTTTTACATTCAATGTTTTTAAAATGTGTTTTGTTGTTTTGGGTTTTTATTTGAGTTAGAACTCAGCACAGGATTTTAATTAAAAAATTTATTTTGTTTTATTGACATATGTTTGTGATTTGTGTTAAATTGTTTTTTCGTGTAATTTATTATTGTGACCTTTTGTGTAAAATTATGATTTTGTGTTATTGTTTTGATTTGTTTTTACTGTTGTGGCCTTTTGTTTGGGGCTGTTGTGTGTTTTTGAATTGTTTTTACTATTGTGGCCAGCAGGTGGTGCTGGTAGGGGTTTTCTTGTATTTTGACTGTTTTTTCGCTCTTGGCCTCTGGGTGGAGCTTCTTCCGGTAAGTAGTCTCTTTCTTTATTCATTTCGTTTCCGGTCATCGTGCAGGTAGGACATGTGCTGGTGAGTTGGCTTGTTTTCTTTATTTTGTGTGTGTGTGTGTGGGGGTGTTGGGTTTTGTATTTTTTGACTGTTTTGTTTTTGATTGTGTTTTTGTTTACTTTGTATTGTTTTTTGGTGTTGTTTTTGTTTGTTTTTGTGTATTTTTGGAAGTTTTTTATTGTGTTTTAAGGTATTTTTTGAAATTTATTTATTTATTTTTATAATTTTTGTTGTTGTTGTGGCTTTGGGGGGTTGTTATATTTCCGCGGGCCGGCCTAGCTGGCTGGACCACGGGAATTCCAACGCCGCTTTATGCGGCATGGGGGGGATTATTTCCATGGGCCAGCTTTGCTGGCCAGACCGCGGGTGTTGGGGAGGGGGGCTTTTTTGCCTTATGATGCTTTGATTGTATGGAGTCGTGAAAGTAGATCGGGGTTTCCCCTTTAATATCAGTTGGTGGGGGGTTACGATCCCCCTCTCCACTGGTTCCCCGGGGGATTGGGAGGTTTGTGGGGCCAAAAGGGATCTGTCCCCCTAACCCTTCTGGACTCAGTAGACCAGGGAGAGTGGATTGAATCCACCAACCCCCCCAAAAAAACAACACCCTCCGTCTTTAAAGAGAAGAAACTGCTTGGTTTCTTCTCTTTAAAGACGGAGGTTTTTTCTTGGGGGGTGTGTGTGGATTCAATCCCCTCTCCCTGGTATACTGGGTCCAGAAGGGTTGGGGGGACAGATCCCTTTTGTCCCCACAAACCTCCCAACCCCAGGTGAGCCAGTGGAGAGGGGAATTGCCACCCCCCACCTACTGATATTAAAGGGGAAACTCTAATCGGGATCTTCAGGCGCCGTTGGTGAGGGAAAGAAGGGCGGTTGGTGTTTGCGTGGCTGTGAGGCGGTGATTTTACATAAGAACATAAGAACAGCCTTGCTGGAACAGGCCACAGCCCATCCAGTCCAGCATTCTGTCTCACACAGTGGCTCACCATTTCCTTCAGGGTATTCCCAAGGAGATGCCTTCACCTGCTTAGGATTCCCTGGAAATGGCATTGAGAGATATCCTGCCTATCTCTCCAACCCGGAGGTTGTCCTTAGGTAGCCATAATTATAGCCATTGATAGCCTTGTCCTCCATGAACTTGTCTAATCCTTTCTTAAAGCTGTCAAGACTGACAGCTGTCACCACTTCTTCTGGCAGGGAGTTCCATAGACCAGTAATCCTCTGGGTGAAAAAGTACTTTCTCTTATTTGTTTGAGAACTAGTACCCAAAAGTTTCATGGAGTGTCCCCTAGTTCTAGTGTTGTGCGATAGGGAAAACAGTTTTTCCTTATCTACCTTGTCCACACCGTGCATGATTTTATAAACTTCAATCAGGTCACCTCTTAGACGCCGTCGTTCAAGAGTGAAAAGGCCCAACCGTTGCAGCCTCAGATGGTAAGGAAGGTGTTCCAGTCCCCTAATCATTCTGGTTGCCCTCCTCTGTACTTTCTCCAACTCCATAATATCCTTCTGGAGGTATGGCGACCAGAACTGTACACAATATTCCAGATGGGGCCTCGCCATAGATTTATAAAGAGGCAAAATGACACTTGCTGACTTATTTTCTATACCCTTCCTAATGATCCCTAACATTGAGTTTGCTTTTTTCACTGCTGAGGCACACTGGGTTGACACCTTCATTGAGTTGTCCACCAGGACACCAAGGTCCCTTTCCTGGTTTGTCGCAGAGAGTTCAGACCCCATCAGTTTATAAATGTAATTGGGGTTTTTTGCCCCAACATGCATCACTCTGCACTTACTGATGTTGAAGCTCATTTGCCACTGTTTTGCCCACTCCCCCAGTGTCAAGAGATCCCTCTGGAGCTCTTCACAATCTCTCACAGTTTTCACTACCCTGTATAATTTAGTGTCGTCAGCAAATTTGGCTACCTTGCTTTTTACTCCTACCTCTAGATCATTTATGAAGAGGTTGAAAAGCAGGGGTCCCAGTACTGAACCTTGGGGGACCCCACTCTTTACTTCCCTCCACTTGGAGAAGTGTCCATTTAGTGCTACCCTCTGTTTCCTGTCCCTTAGCCAGTTGCTGATCCAGGACAAGACCTGTCCCTTTATTCCATGACTGGTAAGTTTATTCAAGAGCCTTTGGTGTGGGACCTTGTCAAAAGCCTTCTGAAAGTCCAGATAAACAATGTCAACTGGATCCCCCTTATCCACATGCTTGTTGACACTCTCAAAAAATTCCAACAGATTAGTGAGGCATGATTTGCCCTTGCAAAAGCCATGTTGGCTCTCCTTTAGCAGCGCCTTCTCTTCTATGTGCCTATTAATTCTATCTTTTAGGATGGTTTCCATCACTTTACCTGGGACACATGTCAAACTGACAGGCCGGTAATTTCCTGGATCACCCCTGGATCCTTTTTTGAAAATTGGTGTTACATTCGCTACCTTCCAGTCATCAGGCACAAAGCCTGATTTGAGGGAAAGATTATATATTTTGGCTAGGATATCAGCAATTTCATCTTTAAGTTCCCTGAGAACTCGTGGATGGATGCCATCTGGTCCTGGGGATTTGTTAGTGTTTAGCTTAACAAGACATGCAAGGACCTCCTCCCTGGTTATTTCTATCTTGCTTAATTCTTCGGTTTCCCTCCCTACGAAGATAGAGTCTGTTTTGGGCATGTGGCCTCTGTCTTCTTCAGTGAATACTGAAGCAAAGAATTCATTGAGTCTCTCTGCAATCTCTGTTTCCTCTTTAATAACCCCTTGCCTTCCATTGTCATCTAATGGTCCAATGGCCTTCCTAGTTGGGTTCTTACTTCTAATGTACTTAAAGAAGTCTTTGTTATTTCTCTGAGTATTTTTAGCTATACGCTCCTCAAAGTCTTGCTTTGCTTTCCTGATTGTTGCCTTGCATTTGTTCTGCCAGAATTTATGTTTCTGCCTGCTGTCCTCATTTGGACAAGCCTTCCATCTCCTAAATGAGCTTTTCTTGCTCTTGATCACTTCCCGAACAGCTCCTGTAAGCCACATCGGAGTCCTCTTGGACCTGGCAGTGCCCTTTTTCCTTTTGGGTATGCATTCCAATTGAGCCTCTGTTATTGTTTTTGTAAACAGCCTCCATGCCTCTTGGAGTGTTTGGACTCTCTCAATTTTCCCTTTCAGTTTCTTTTTTACTAGTTTCCTCATCTTTGGGAAATTTCCTTTTTGAAAATTTAAGGTCTCTGTGTTAGATTTTATCAGTGACTTGCGGTCTATGATCAAGTTAAACATAATTGAGTTGTGGTCACTGTTCCCTATTGGATCAGTCACATTAACATCTTGCACATTAACATCTTGCACCAGATCCTGAGTATTACTCAGAATCAAGTCAAGGATTCTTGTACCTCTAGTTGGATTTTGTTTTTTAAATTTTTTGGGCGCCAGCTTCCTCAGCGTTCTGCGCGCTCATGTCGCACAGGACTCTGGGGCTTGTAGTTATGGGTTTGTGATTTGTGGTTGTGGTGCGTTTTTCCCCTGTGGCTCAATTTTGATTGGCCGCGGTGCATTTCTCAATGTTCTTTGTGGTCACGCCTCTCAGTCTGATTGGCTGTGGCACGGCGCAAAGACCATTGGGAAATGAAGTTGTTTCCCTTTTTCGCGTTTGTGGGGCTGTTGCCCCGCTGGTGCATTTCTCAATCCTTCGTTGACCTGCGGACCTAGTTCGGCCGTGTGCACAAAGGGTGGGTGCAGGCTAGTAGGGCCAGGCTTAGGAACCTATGCGAAGTTCCAACGGTTAACGCTTGGTTTTATAGGTTAAGATTTATCTATTTATTCATCAAATTTCTATTGGCGCCCAACTCGGCAACGATTCTGGGCAGCTAACAGCAATTAAAAGTAACATCAAAAACTAACTAAAAGCCCTTTAAAACCACATTGAAAATTCTAAATAATTTACCCACTCACCCCATCCATTAAAAGAGAGAGAGAAATGGATCTTAAGGGAGCCATGTTCTTCTCTTTTCGTGTCCTGATCAAACCCTGGACTGCCAGAATGAAGCCACTTTCTTGGCTTTCTCATTGCCCAAACTTAAGTCCTCATCGGTGCAAGTGTCTGGCAGCAATCGGCAGACCAGTCAATGAGCCGGATTCTGTATCTCTCCACATTCACTCAACGTGTTGTTGTCTCCCAGGAGCCACATTCTAGTACAGTGGTACCCCGGTTAACAAATGCCTCGCATAACGTCAAAATAGGATAACGACCCTTTTGTTAGCCCAGCGTGATACCCCGCATAATGTACAAAAATTTCATTATCTGGGGTATTTGGTATGAGAACCCCGGATAACAAGCATTTTTGTTCATTATCTGGGGTATCGCCCATTTGATCCGCATAGCACGAAAAATCGCATAACAATGAGCTCCGTGGAATGGAGTTTTGATGTTATGCGGGGTTCTACTGTATCTCTATATATAAAACAGAGGTGTGGTCTTGTATGTGCTCAATAGAAATCCACACCTCTGGACCGATCACACTGAAAATTGGTACATATGTACCTTGCCCTCCGGAGACCAGCACTGGGGTGGTGGTCACGAGCCCCATGGGAGGTGTATGCCCCTTAATTAATCTGCAAAGGGAAGTATACTCGACAGGAGTGTGTGTGTGTGTCCCAGTGATGTCATAGTGATGCTAATGTCATAGGCCCAGGTAGGTCACCCAATTGTGATATCATTGTGATGTAATTGAGCTGGCTAATGTCACAGTCCCAGGTCAGGATGCAAAGGAAACAAATGTATGAGAAGGATAAGGCCGGACCGTCGATGGAGAAGCAGGACAGGTGAGAAAAGAGAGAGACGGAGGAAGGGATGTCACAGTCCCAGGTAGGGACGGGTGAGGGAGGCAGAGAGGGGATGGGTGAGGGAAGAGAGAGATGGAGGGACCGAGGCAGGAGTGACCCACACACACCCCATGAGGTTTCCATGGGGAAGGGTGGCCTACGGTAAAAAAAACAACAGGCAAGGCCGAGTAATCAGCTAGTATATAATAATATACTTCAAAGCATATCAATTTGTTTTTCTTAAAAAGGGAGCTGATACACGTTCACAACACAACTGTATTTCAATTGGCAGCACAGCTGGCTTTCTTTAGTCTCAAGTGCCCAAAAACCAATTGTTGATTTATAACCATGTAAAGGAAAGTATGGACGGATCGGACTAGAATTCAGAGAGAGACAGCGGAGATAAAATATATACACATGCTGGGACATTATCAAATTTAAAAATTACAATAAAGTCTCACATAAAGAGTGCCTTGCCTAGAAACTATCTCGCTTAAAGAGCAGAATTTTCTCTGAATGGTCACCTCACTTAACAACTAAAACCAACCAACCAAAAACTCACTTAACAACTAAATTGGAGTTCGCAATCCCCCCGCCGCCGCCAGAAGTCACAATTGGTCACTTACAATGGTGTTTCACTTAAAGAGCAAATTCACTTAAAGAGCAATCCCATGGAATGCATTATGTTCTTTACGCGAGATACCACTGTACATTCACCTTATAGAACAGACCTAAAAGTGTGGGGAGGAGGGAGGGGGATATCTATCAGGGCAGTTGACATTGACACCTAGTTGTGCCTATCCCATAAAACCTCTGCAATAAACCAATTAGGAGAATTGTGATATCATATAATGTTTATTTTAGAAACCTAACTCCTCAAACTGACTTCCACCAGAGATTTTCTGCTATAAAACCTTTTATTACTGGTTGTAAATAACTCATTGATTTCCACGTTCAATGAAACTCTGGGTCTCCAATACCAGAAATATATTCCATGATATCCACTCTTATGTCTGATGAAGTGGACTTGGTCCACGAAAGCTAACATTAAAATACAGGAGTTAGTCTTTAAGGTGACACATTTTTTTGTCTTTTGTTTTGTTTACTCTATGATATGCTTGCACAGACTAACACGGCTACCACTTCAAAAATTGCCACTCATTAATGACTGTGTTGTTGGGCACTCAGAGACCTGTATGAAGGGCCCAGAACACTTTTATAATCTGCCACCAAGACATAGACATACACAGTTTCCTTTATACAAACCAACTCATGAAAGGAGCAGAGCCAGCTCTAAGTTAGGTAAGAACTGTTGCAAAATGCTTTGGAGGAGGCTGTCCTCAAAAGCCCTAACTCCTCCTGATATTTCTGGCTGCAGCTGCTTCCCAGAATATAAGGACTTCCCAGGCTGAACTAGCAGGGAGCAGAGAGGTCACTAGTTCAGTTCATTTCCCTGCAAAGAAATGTTCCAGAGCGTTGCTAGGAAGTTACTCAATGACTATGTGGAAATCAAAATACAGCTTCTCAATCCCCTCGCTGTTACGAATATTCAGCGAAAAGCAGGGGCCATGCATTGGTCTCTTTCTTATAACCCATTATTTATATCCCCCATCGTTACACCATGGAGCTCAAAATGGTGTAGCTTTCCTGTTTCCTAGTTTATTTATGTATTACATTTATATCACCCCATAGCCCTTATTGCACTTTCTGGGCGGTTCACAAGCTAATTAACATTTTGCCCCAAACATGCTGGGTACTCATTTTACTGACCTTGGAAGGATGGAAGGTTTGAGTCAACCTTGGGGCCTGGTCAGGATTGAACTCACAATGTTCTGGCTGCAGTTCAGCAGTTTAACCACCCAATTATTCTCCCAATTGTCTCATGAGCAGGTCAGCTGGAGAAACAAAAACTGGTTCAAATTTTCTCCATGGCGGGCTGCTTGTAGGGCTTTCGGAAATGATAATGGAGGATAATGGTGGATTCAATGTCATCTAGCAAGTTTCATGGCTGTACCAATGGGGATTTGAGGCCCCACTTGCCAAGATCAGGAGAGCCAACTTGAAGAGACAGACCCAACTACCAGTTTGAGCTTGTCCTTCCAGAAGGGATGGTCAAAGCAATATCACACTGGTTTTACCCACAAAAGGTCCCATGTACTATTTTTGGATGGCCGTCTGGTCTGCAGAGGAAGCATGACCCAGCTCGTGGCTTGAAAAGGTTGAGAACCCCTGTTTTATAGGATCACCTTAAAAAATTAAACATTGCAAACTTTTGTAATTCAAAAGATCACTTCATCGGGCAGAGTTCATGGCATCTTGTTCAAGCCAGGTTGGTGCTTAGATGTTCTGTGGGGAAATAAAACAGCAATTATATCTTTTTACAATCCAAAAATCAAAAAATGTTTGGGGTTTTTAAAGTGATCCTATAAAAGGTGACTGCAGAGGCTCAAGTGGCTAAGACGCTGACTGGAAGGTGGGAGGTCAGCAGTTCGATTCCTGAGTACTGCAGGACGGAAAGAGCTCCCGTCATCTGTCCCAGCTCCTGCCAACCTAGCAGTATGAAAGCAAAAAATTGCAAGTAGATAAATAGGGACCACTTCGGTGGGAAGGTAAACAGTGTTCCGTGTGCTCCGGTGTCTAGTCATGCCTGCCACATGACCATGGAAACTTCTTAAAATGTTAATTACCTTGTGAGGTGCCCAAAGAATGCTATTGCTAACTATAGAGTCAAGGAACTTCGGTAACATCCTTGAAATGCAGGCTAAAACCTGGAACAGAATTGCAGCATCCCCACAATTGGAGTCATGAGCCATCACTGTTCCCTGATACTGTCTACCCAGCTGATAGAGGTTCCTAAGATGTCCAAAACAGAAGCCTTTCCCAGCCTTGGTGGCCAAAACAGTGGACCAGGCGCAGCCAGAACACGTCTAGCACTTCAGATTGCAAAACCCATATTAAAACATTCTTCTTCTTCTTCAAGTGCCATGTCCAATTCCGAATATTGGCTGTCCTCATGGCGATCAGCCATGGAGATTGTCCTGGGACAATATAATGCTTTCTTCTGCCTTTCACATCGCAGCGAGACCCCAGTACCACTGATCCAGTTCCATGAGTCTCTTTCTGGTCCTGAGCCCTTTTGGCATGCAAAGCCCTCCTCAGCCCCAGGCTAGGGAGGGATGAAGCTGCTGCTGCCCTCCATCAAGAGGGTTTCAAGTGGGATTTAATCCACTTGGGGACCACTACCCTTCCCTGTGGACTTGGCCACCCGAAGTCCTCAAGGTTGTCAGGTTAGTTAACTGCTGCCTGACAGTTGGTATTGAGTCATTGGCAGTATGGTCTACTCTATTTCCAAAGCTAATTTAAATCTGGGGAAGGGATTCACAGCACCTCCAAAGGAGAAGTCACTTTGCCTCCAGTGATAAGGAAATATGACTTAGTCATTAAAAGCAAGGTGGGTGTGAAGTTTTGTTTTGGAGGACACAGATTTTCCATGCACAGGAGCTATCATGCATTGGCCTTAGTAATGATTATGATGCTGTGGGGAAAATCTGATACCTCCAGGCACCTCTGTCCTCCACCATCCTCCTCAACCGCCCAGCTCTGTGCCCATAGTGTCTACAATACCATCTAGCCATCTCATCTTTGGACGCCCCTTTCTTCTTTTGCCCTCCACCTTTCCCAGCATCAAGGCTTTCTCAAGTGAATCCTCTCTTCTCATTTGATGTCCAAAGTACTTTAGCTTCATCTTTACTATTTGGCCTTCCAAGGAGCAGTCAGGGTTGATTTCTTCTAAGATGGACCTAGTTGTTCTCCTTGCTGTCCAGGGGACTCTCAAAATTCTCCTCCAACACCACATTTCAAAGGCGTCTATTCTTTCCTAATGGTCCAGCTCTCACACCCATATATTACCACCAGGAATACCATTGCTTTGACTATACGAATTTTCGTTTTCAGGGTAATGTCTCTACTTTTCACTCTGTTCCCCAGGTTTCTCATAGCTTGTTTCCCCAGAATCAGTGGTCTTTTTATTTTATGACTACAGTTGCCATCTGCAGTGATTTTGGATCCTAAGAAAGTAAAGTCTGTCACTGCTTCGAATTCTTCCCCATCTGTTTTCCAGGGACTGATGGGGCCTGTTGCCATTATTTTGGTTTTCTTGATGTTGAGTCTCAAGCCAGCTTTTGCGCTCTCCTCCTTCAACCTAATCAGGAGCTTCTTTAGGTCTTCCTCACTTTCTGCCATTAGGGTGGTATCATCTGCATATCTGAAATTGTTGATTTTTCTCCCAGCAATTTTAATTCCATATTGTGATTCCTCCATCCCTGCATTACGCATTATGTGCTCTGTATATGTTGAATAAGCAGGGTGACAAAATGCAGCCTTGCCTTACTCCTTTTCCTATTCCAAACCACTCTGTCATTCCGTGTTCTGTCCGAACTGTCATTTCTTGATTCATGTACCGATTTCTCATGAGGCATATGAGGTGCCAGGAGCTTTTAGCAAAATAATGCTTGCTAAAAGCTCCTGGCTTAGTGTAGCTGATGCCAGGATGTTTTTGAGTTGCATCCCAGCATTTATAGAGGCGGCTGAGACAAGGCTTCCCCTGAGGAACTGACACCATGGTGCAGAGGGCCATGATTTATGGGACTATTTAGTACTGCTGAGTCATCAGCTCTGGGTAGGACATCCCTGGGGAATCAGGCAGCCTCGTTGTTGCTGCTGCAGCCCAAAGAAGTGTAAGAGAGAAAGAAAAGCTGATCATTGGAATCCTAAATTAAGCACCTACCCAGGCCAGAAGCATCAAGTGGCTCTTTGAACATCATTCAAAGAGCCTGTGTCACCAAGAAGAAAGACGGCCCTAAATGGCTTAAAACTGCATGTGCTAATTTGTGCCTACAGATGTAAAATCATAATATCATAGAACCACTGAGTTGGAAGGGGCCTTTTAGGCCATTGAGTCCAACTCCCTGCTCAATGCAGGAATCCAAATCAAAGCAGAGCTGTCAGAGGGCTGTCCAATTCCCTCTTGAATGCTTTCAGTATTGGAGAGTTTGCCACTTCCCAAGGCAGTTGGTTCCACTGTTGTATTGCTCTAACTGTTAAGATGTTTTCCTAATATTCAGCCTATATCTGGCTTCCTGTACTTTCATCCCATTATTACATGTCCTGGACTCTAGGATGATGGGAGGACAGATCCTGCCCTTCATCTTTATGACCATCTTTCAGGTGTTAGAAGAGTGCTATCATCATTGTCCCCCCCCCCCCCCTTCGGTCTCCTTTTCTCAAGGCTAAACATGCCCAGTTCCTTCAGTCTTTTCTCCAAGGGCAGTGGTGGCAAACCCATGGCACATGTGCCAGAGGTGGCACATAAGAGCCCTCTCTGTGGGCACCTTTGCAGTCACCGCAGCACAGAGTTAGCTCTGTTCCTCTGTCCAGCAGCCCAATGGGAGCACTTCCTCCCTCCACCCAGCACAGAATTCACTCAGCAGCCCAATGGGAGCGTTTCCTTTCTCCTCAGTTGCTTTGTTGGCACTTTGCAATAAATAAGTGGGTTTTGGGTTGCAGTTTGGGCACTCGGTTTCTAAAAGGTTCACCATCACTATCCTAGGGCTTGGTTTCCAGTCCTCTGATCATCCGCGATGCCCTCCTATGTACCTGCTCCAATTTGTTCGCATCTTTCTTAAAGTGCCGTATCCAGAATTGAACACAGGACATGGTCTAACCAGTGCTGAATAGAGGTGGACCAATAGTACCTCATATGTTTCGGAGACTATACGTCTGTTAAACTCAGAAATTGATTGGTTTATTTAAAAGAATTACAATACTCTGCACCCTGGAGAGGGCTTGTGGTATTGTAAAGTGAGGTGACCAGGTAGTCTATAGTCCCAATATTGAATCTGCTGTCCAGATGAGAGCATCCTCTGCTCTCATGTAGATGATGGCCAACATCAAGGCCCCACAAATGATAGCTTGTGGTTACCTTAAGAAGCGTGGCCTGTAGCCTTTCACTGGGATGTGCTTTGCTATTAAATCTGCACCCAGTCTAAGGGATTCCTCCATTTCTCATAACCACATCTGGCCCAGAACTAGTTTCAGCCAGTTGTTATCAATGTGCAAAATGCATCTTCTTTTCTGCATGTCCCCCTCCCCAGATGAACATTTAAAGCACTATGCATTGCACAAATGCACCGTCCCCCATCGATTAACGTGCTCTCAACAGGGTTCTGCATTGTTTATACAGGAAACCCACATCTCCCCACCACCACCACCCATTCCATCTGCATGTGACCATTCTGGAACTCAAACCACCTCCCCGTCTGAGGAGCTTCCAGCTGTGGACAGAGGTCCAGAATGAGACAAGGTTGTCAACACCCAGGATTCCTCTCCCACACCTCCTGTTTCACACTGTCCTGCATCCAGAAGTTGACTCCGAGCATGCAGTTTTTGGTTCATCAAGATGGGCTCATGGCCAATCTGCTGACCCGCCATGATTCCCCCTAGTGTAAACACCTGCTTCCCTTTGTTTGTCTTGGATAACCTTTGGGTCTTCTTCTGAGAAGCCAACTTAAGCCGTTTCTATGGATGTTGTGTTCTCAAACACTGTACCTTTATACAATGTACCTATTCATGTGTAACCAATGTACCCTTTCTACTAGTAACATGATAACCCTCAGCTGCATCACTGTAACCCTAATAGGACGCGAGCTAGTGACCACTAGATGGCAGTAGCGAGCGTCCAGCTCATTATCCCAGACTCACCTAAGAACAACAGCGCGGGAAGATTCCCGCCACCACCTTCACCTGGACAAGAAGGGCGTGACCCACAATGACGTCACGCGGGCAGCAACCAATAGACTGTCAAGGAGCCACATTCAAATGTATAGCCACTGTATATATTGAGGGACCGCATGCTGTGTGGCCTGAGGGACGAGGAAGTTCAGCGGAAGCTGATGAACCAGGAGCCACCCCCGACTCTGCAGGAGGTCGTGAAGGCAGCACAGGCCGCGGAAGCCACAAGGGCCGGAGTGAAAGAGCTCCAGGGCAGGCTCCCACAGGCCGACCAAGCAGCAGGCTCGGTGCACGCGGCCCGGCGAGCGTTGAAATCCTCCGTGGAGAGCAGTGACGAGGAAGACGTCCGGAGGGTCCGGAAGGCCGGCCGACGCTGTGACGGCCGCGGAGCGGCCCATGACCGCGCTAAGTGCCCGTTTAGGAAGGCCGAGTGCCACAACTGTGGGCGCCGTGGGCACATCGCCAAAGTCTGCAGACGACGGCGCGAGGACCGTAGGAGCTCGCCAGACCGTTCGACGAAACCGGACCGCTCGACGAGACCAAAGGATGGCGCCCGGCCCACGAGGAACCAGGACGGCGTGGGCCGCATCTCCGACAACAGTGACGACGACGCTCCAGTTTTCAGCGTGTCCCTGGGACACCCCCGTTACTTTGTTGAGGTACTGGTGCAAGGGGCCCCTGTTAGGATGGAGATTGACTCGGGCTCCTCATATTCCATCATTTCCCAGAGGGAGTTTTTGAGAATTGCCCCCCGCGTACGGCCCAAGCTCAAAGCGTTGAGGTCCACGCTTCGGGACGTGCAAGGGAACAGTATCCCAGTGTTGGGGGTTGGGAAATTCCAGGTCCAGTATAACCGGCACGCCGCGGAACTCCCCCTAGTCGTTCTTAAGGGGGGAAATTGCAGCCTCCTCGGGACTCAATGGTTTCAGCCCCTGGGTTTATTCATTGGGGGGGTGCACGCCGTGGGGACTGACCCGATACAGAGGGTGTGCGACGCGCACCCTGAAGTCTTCAAAAAGGGACTTGGGAAATTCAATGGACCCCCAGTAACTTTCGACCTGGACCCGGAGGTCCGCCCAATAAGACTCAAACCGCGCAGAGTGCCTTTTGCACTAAAGGACAAAATAGAGGCGGAACTGGACAAATTAGTGGGCCAGGGGATTCTTGTTCCTGTTGATTCTGCGGAGTGGGAAACTCCAATTGTCACGGCACTGAAGGCCAATGGGGAGGTTCGCATTTGCGCCGATTATAAGTGCACCATTAATAAGGCAATCCGCCCTAATGCATATCCGGTGCCGGTGGTCAGCCATTTGCTAGCCAGGTTACATGGGGGAAAGTGTTTCGCTAAGCTCGACCTGGCACAAGCCTATCAGCAACTCCTGGTAACCCCTGCTGCAGCTGCTGCACAGACCATAGTCACACATAAGGGGGCGTTCCAGGTGACGCGCCTCCAATTCGGCGTGAACTCGGCGCCTGGAATTTTCCAGTCGCTTGTGGAACGCCTCCTCAAAGGGCTGGACGGCGTTTTGCCATATTTTGATGATGTATTGATTAAGGGGGCGGGTGAGGTTGAGTTGGCTGAAAGGCTAGACAAGGTCCTAGCGGCATTCGAACAGGCGGGGTTGAGGTTGCGAAAAGACAAATGCGTCTTCTTCGCGAAGGAGGTTGAGTTCTTGGGGTTCCGAGTAACACCCGAGGGGATCAAACCGTCCAAATCCAAGGTGGCCATCTAGATGACCATCTAGTAACATGATAACCCTCAGCTGCATCACTGTAACCCTAATAGGACGCGAGCTAGTGACCACTAGATGGCAGTAGCGAGCGTCCAGCTCATTAGCCCAGACTCACCTAAGAACAACAGCGCGGGAAGATTCCCGCCACCACCTTCACCTGGACAAGAAGGGCGTGACCCACAATGATGTCACGCGGGCAGCAACCAATAGACTGTCAAGGAGCCACATTCAAATGTATAGCCACTGTATATATTGAGCTGTTTGTCCGCCATTACCACATGTTCCCTCTGACCAGAATGTAATAAAGTTGTGTTAAGCCAGCTCTTCGGCTGTCCCGGTGTCTTGGCTCCCATACACTAAATTGGCGACGAAGGTGGGATGATGGCTTCCCACGGGACCAAGACATACGCCGGTTTCGACATTAACAAACCGGAAGATTGGGAACTCTTCGAAATGGATTTCCAAAGTGCGCTGGTGGAGTTCGAGGTCACGGACGAGGGAAAGAAGAGAGCCATCCTCATCAGAATGCTCGGGCACGCCAGCAAGAGAGTGCTGGTCGACCTCATCGCACCGAAGAAGGTGGGCGAGCTGAAGGCAAAGGAGCTCCTGAAGGCGATGCGTGACCATTTCCAGCCCTCGGTGTCGATGTTTCCAGCCCGGGACGCGTTCTGGAGGCGAGTCCAAGCGCCGGGCGAGTTGGTCGCCGCATTCGCAGCGGCCCTGCGGCTGGCCGCCGGGCCATGCAAATGGGAGAACCTGGAAATCACCCTCAGGGACCGCATGCTGTGTGGCCTGAGGGACGAGGAAGTTCAGCGGAAGCTGATGAACCGGGAGCCACCCCCGACTCTGCAGGAGGTCGTGAAGGCAGCACAGGCCGCGGAAGCCACGAGGGCCGGAGTGAAAGAGCTCCAGGGCAGGCTCCCACAGGCCGACCAAGCAGCAGGCTCGGTGCACGCGGCCCGGCGAGCGTTGAAATCCTCCGCGGAGAGCAGCGACGAGGAAGACGTCCGGAGGGTCTGGAAGGCCGGCCGACGCTGTGACGGCTGCGGAGCGGCCCACGACCGCGCTAAGGGCCCGTTTAGGAAGGCCGAGTGCCACAACTGTGGGCGCCGTGGGCACATCGCCAAAGTCTGCAGACGACGGCGCGAGGACCGGAGGAGCTCGCCAGACCGTTCGACGAAACCGGACCGCTCGACGAGACCAAAGGATGGCGCCCAGCCCACGAGGAAGCAGGACGGCGTGGGCCGCATCTCCGACAACAGTGACGACGACGCTCCAGTTTTCAGCGTGTCCCTGGGACACCCCCGTTACTTTGTTGAGGTACTGGTGCAAGGGGCCCCTGTTAGGATGGAGATTGACTCGGGCTCCTCATATTCCATCATTTCCCAGAGGGAGTTTTTGAGAATTGCCCCCCGCATACGGCCCAAGCTCAAAGCGTTGAGGTCCACGCTTCGGGACGTGCAAGGGAACAGTATCCCGGTGTTGGGGGTTGGGAAATTCCAGGTCCAGTATAAGCGGCACGCCGCGGAACTCCCCCTAGTCGTTCTTAAGGGGGGAAATTGCAGCCTCCTCGGGACTCAATGGTTTCAGCCCCTGGGTTTATTCATTGGGGGGGGGTGCACGCCGTGGGGACTGACCCGATACAGAGGGTGTGCGACACGCACCCAGAAGTTTTCAAAAAGGGACTTGGGAAATTCAATGGACCCCCAGTAACTTTCGACCTGGACCCGGAGGTCCGCCCAATAAGACTCAAACCGCGCAGAGTGCCTTTTGCACTAAAGGACAAAATAGAGGCGGAACTGGACAAATTAGTGGGCCAGGGGATTCTTGTTCCTGTTGATTCTGCGGAGTGGGAAACTCCAATTGTCACGGCACTGAAGGCCAATGGGGAGGTTCGCATTTGCACCGATTATAAGTGCACCATTAATAAGGCAATCCGCCCTAATGCATATCCGGTGCCGGTGGTCAGCCATTTGCTAGCCAGGTTACATGGGGGAAAGTGTTTCGCTAAGCTCGACCTGGCAAAAGCCTATCAGCAACTCCTGGTAACCCCTGTTGCAGCTGCTGCACAGACCATAGTCACACATAAGGGGGCGTTCCAGGTGACGCGCCTCCAATTCGGCGTGAACTCGGTGCCTGGAATTTTCCAGTCGCTCGTGGAACGCCTCCTCAAAGGGCTGGACGGCGTTTTGCCATATTTTGATGATGTATTGATAACGGGGGGGTGAGGTTGAGTTGGCTGAAAGGCTAGACAAGGTCCTAGCGGCATTCGAACAGGCGGGGTTGAGGTTGCGAAAAGACAAATGCGTCTTCTTCGCGAAGGAGGTTGAGTTCTTGGGGTTCCGAGTAACACCCGAGGGGATCAAACCGTCCAAATCCAAGGTGGCCGCCATCAAGAAAGCCCCTCGCCCCACCTCCAAGCCCGAGTTGCAGTCGTTCCTAGGGCTCTTAAATTTCTACCACTCCTTCCTTCCACGGAAGGCTGCGGTGGCTGAACCGCTTCATAAGTTGCTCAAGAAAGATGCGGCATGGAAGTGGGGCGATGACCAGGAGAGGGCATTCACGGAATTGAAACAACTCCTGGTGTCTGACGCCATTCTGACCCACTTCGACCCCAAACGGCTGGTGGTACTGATCTGTGATGCATCCCCGGTGGGGGTGGGGGCAGTGTTATGCCACGTGTTGGAAAACGGGAGGGAGGCCCCAATAGCGTTTTACTCCAGGTCCCTGTCCCAAGCGGAGAGAAATTACGCCCAGACAGACAGGGAAGCGCTGGCGATAATTGCAGGGACCAAAAAATTTCACGATTTTCTATATGGCCGCCCCTCCACCATCGTGACCGACCACAAGCCCCTACTAGGCATTTTTACCGCAGATAAGCCCACGCCACAGATCCTGTCCCCGAGGATGCTAAGGTGGGCCATTTTTCTCAACGCCTACCAGCACGCGTTGGTGTACCGGCCCGGGAAAGAGATCAGCCATGCGGACGCCCTGTCGAGGTCCCCCCTTCCCCAGACGCACAGCCACGTGGACGAGGAGGAGCCGGACCGCCAGGTGCTCATGATAGAAGTCTTAGATTCGCCCCCCATAGTACCTGCCGACATCGCTAAAGCGACAAGCAGAGATAGGGCATTGGCGGCGGTTAGCTCCTGGGTACAGAAAGGGTGGCCGGCGTCTTCCCCAGCGGAAGAATTCGCCCCATTTTTCAGGAAAAAGTTGGAGCTGTCCCTAGAGAGGGGGTGTCTCTTGTGGGGGCAGCGGGTGGTGATTCCCACATCCCTTCGGCCGCGGGTGCTTAAGTTGCTGCACGTCAGCCACCCCGGAATTGTGCGCTCCAAAGCGTTGGCCCGGAGCTACTTCTGGTGGCCCCAGTTAGACGCCGACATCGAGCACATGGTCGGCACTTGCGAGAGTTGCCAATGCTCCAGACCAGAGGAGGCCCGTCTTCCCCACAGGGAGTGGGACGTGGCTAAGGGGCCGTGGTCCCGGATACACATTGATTTCGCGGGCCCGTTCCGAGGAACTCTGTTTCTCCTCGTTGTGGACGCTTTCTCCAAGTGGTTGGAGGTCATTCCAGTCACGAGCACCTCCTCGGCCGCGACAATAAAGCATTTGCGGAGGGTTTTTTCTACGTTCGGCATACCCGACACTTTAATTAGCGATAACGCTAGTTGCTTCACGTTCTCTGAGTTCAGGGCATTCACAGAGATTAACGCCATCCGGCACATCACCTCCGCCCCTTTCCATCCGGCCACCAATGGCCAAGTGGAGCGCCTCGTACGCACCACGAAGGACGCACTGCGGCGCATGGGCCCCGGGGATCTCAACCTGCAAGTGTGTCAGTTTCTGCTAGGGTACAGAGTGACCCCGTTGGCGTCAGGATACTCCCCCGCGGAGCTTTTAATGCGCAGGAAACTGACCACCATTCTCACGAGGCTAGACCCCACGAGAGTTGAAGACAAGGGGAGGAACATCGGGCTAGAGGCCACAAAAAGTTTCAGCGTAGGCGCCCCTGTGCATTGCAGGAACTACGCCAGCGCAGGGCCAGCCTGGGTGCCGGGGGTTGTCGTGGAGCAGACCGGTCCCGTATCATACCGCGTGGAGACCAGCACGGGTCTACTTTGGCGGCGGCATGCGGACCAGCTCCGGAGCCGGGTCCCAGGAAGGCAGGGCGCAGAAAGCATAAACAAGGATTCAGCGTTAGGGTTCTCCCCCACCCGCTTAGCCCAAGGGGGAGGAGAGGGGGGTCATGGGTCCCCACCGAGGGGGGAGGAGAAGGAATTTGTCCTCATAGATACCCCGCGGGATCACCCAGCAGAGTTTGATTTTGAGTTTCAGAACCGGGGGGGGGGTGTTTCGGAGTGGTCCCCCACCCATCCAAGCGAGAAGAGGGGTTTTACGTTAGCCCCTAGTGCCCCTGGTCTGCCCACAATGGAGTTTATCCCTTCCCCTAAAGCTGCAAAACCGCAGCAAGCCACTAACGAGTCTCCCTCTCCCATTACAGGACAAGGGACCAGGGAACAAGGAAGCGGTAGCGCCCCCAGGGCGGGCCAGCCCACATCGCGGCCCAAACGCAATTGCAATAAGCCATCTTGGCTGAGAGACTTCGTCTCATCCTAGGGGGGAGGGATGTTGTGTTCTCAAACACTGTACCTTTATACAATGTACCTATTCATGTGTAACCAATGTACCCTTTCTACTAGTAACATGATAACCCTCAGCTGCATCACTGTAACCCTAATAGGACGCGAGCTAGTGACCACTAGATGGCAGTAGCGAGCGTCCAGCTCATTAGCCCAGACTCACCTAAGAACAACAGTGCAGGAAGATTCCCGCCACCACCTTCACCTGGACAAGAAGGGCGTGACCCACAATGACGTCACGCGGGCAGCAACCAATAGACTGTCAAGGATCCACATTCAAATGTATAGCCACTGTATATATTGAGCTGTTCGTCCGCCATTACCTCATGTTCCCTCTGACCAGCATGTAATAAAGTTGTGTTAAGCCAGCTCTTCGGCTGTCCCGGTGTCTTGGTTCCCATACACTAAAATGGACAATGCATGAGTCATGCTTGTCAGTGTTACAGTAAAGGCAGACGGAACATTTGAAGAGGAAGGACATGATCGGTGCTCTCAAAATGGAAGTACAGTCCTGTCTGTCCTGAGAGAAACAGGCACCAACCCACTGCAGCAGCTTTTCACCAAGATTCAGTTTAAGCCAGCTCAGACTGGTACCTATTGGCTAGCATCCGAAACATTGCTCATTGTTTGGAAGCTGCACTTCCCAAGATGGACATCTTGCCCGTCCAATTTGTTGGCCTTCATATTGCCTTGCAAAAATGCCCAAACAATTCTCCCTACCAAACTAATGCCCTACGTTCTCAATGGTGGCGAGTGACGAGACGGTGATATCTAAGGACTGAGCTAGGTTGTGGGGATCAGGAGCATTGCTCAGCAGAGGCAGCGAAGAAAGGAGTAGTTGGAAAATGAGAAGGGGGTGCCAACTGAAGTGTAGCAAGAGACAGGAAATGCATTTCTGGACTACAACGCCTTGCCAGTGTGCTGGTTATGAGCTTCTGAAAGCTGTAGGCCAACAATAACAAACCATACATTATCTCTTCGGGACAAGGCAACACAGCTTTTCTAGCTTCAATCGGAAGGAAAGTTTTAGCCCTGATTCCAGGTTCCACATGGGTAAAGCAGCGATGAATCATCTCAGGGCGTTCCTCGGCCATCCAGAGCTACCATCTGTTCTGACAACGGGTGGCCATGTTTGCTGGTGGGCTCTTCCAATTGTGTTTTGTCATTTATGCACATTTTGAAAATGTTACTGATATTCCTATATATTCTGAGATCCTCTCGGGAGATAGTGAAGTTATTTAAATAGCAACAACCGGGCTTCTGTTCTCATCAGGTATACCCAGCTGGAGGCAGAAGCTCAATATCTACAAAACAAACACAAGATACATGTTGTGCAAGTGGAAAGAATTGTGATGTTCTGACACTACCAGATCAAACAGCTCTTCACTCTTTGAGAGTTGCTGTGTCTGATGCAAGATACAACTGAATACTCAAGATCTCCAGGCAGAACTAATGTGTATTTTACAGCTGGTCAAAGTCAGAGGGGCTAGGGAACAAAAGTGCACATTGGAAATTAAGCATAGCTATAAAGTTTTCAACAGGCTGATTCAGCTATGTGCCTCCAGAACTGGGAGATTACTTCTGCTGCAAGACTTTGTTGGAGATGCCAGGAGACACGGCTGTGGGGAAAAAATAGCCAGGGCCATCCCAAGGCTTTTTGCTGCCTGCAGTAGAGGACAAGATCCGCCCCCCCCCCACTGCTCCATGTGCAGAAACAGGTCGGATGGCACATGCATGTAATACTTCTTCTTCTGTGTCTAGATCAAACTTTGGACTGCCAAAATGAAGCCACTTTTTTGGTTTTATCGTTGGCCAAGCCTAAGTCATCAATGGTACATATTTTTGGAAGTAATTGGCAGACCAGTAAAAAAAAAAGCCAGATTCCTCTCTACACATTCACAGTGTGTTGTTGTCTTCCAGCAGCCCCCGCTTGAGCTTACATTTAGCCACTCCAACCCTCTGTCTACTCAGGGTCTTCCAAGTGATGTGGGGGAGGTTGAGTTCCTCAGCCATCTCCTTCTTTAATGTTCTCCCTTGACCAGTGAGCTCCTTTCTCCATCTTCTAATTTGGTTTTGCTCTTGTGGGACCCTCAAGAGTGTTTGTTCTTGCCATAAAGCTCTTCCTGGATCGGAGTAGGTAGACTTGAGGCTAGGGTTGCCATATGTCCCGGAAAACCAGGAATTTCCCGTATTTTGATTGTCCCAGCTGGTTCTGTAAAAAGTCCCGGATTTGCAAGGTTTCAAACCAAGGGGCATGCTCTTAGTTTGGAAAAAAATTCTCGCCTTTTTCTTGCTGCCGTGGAGCAGCACCTCTATTTAAGCACTAGCCAGCATCTGTAGCAGCAGCCACAGCAGCTTGGTGGCTGAAGAAAAAGAAGGAGACTGGGTTGATCAGCATGGCCTGATCATCAGTAAGTGGAGGTCCCCAGCAGCAGGGTGGGGGGTGCTTTTCTGAACCCACCTCCCAGCTGACAGGCCACTTGGCGATGTGATAAATCGAAGGTCTCTGAAAGGCGAATGAGGAAAATGAGGGAAGCATGGGGGGGGGGAGAGTAGGATGAAGGCGCTCCAGTAGGTCTCCTCGATAGCCCCATCTGATGAATGCACAGTTTGAAGAATGCAATGATGTCACGTGGCTGTCCCGGTTTTTTGGGAAAGAATTATGGCAACCCTACTTGAGGCTCATATCCATTCAGAGGTTGTCAAGGGTCCTACTCTTGCTTAGTTTTCTCAGCATCCACTGCTATTTCTCTCCTGATCTTAGGTGGAGTGATACCAACAAGAGGATATATTTTCTCAACTAATGTAGGTCACTATATGTACTACATATTATAGTATTACTAGCAGAGGTTGCCCGGTGTTGCCAGGCTGTTTTAAATGGTGTTGGAAAGTTTTTGTTGTTGTTGTTAATGTTTGTAAAGAAGAGGTTAGTCTATAATTGAAATTTTTTATATTTTTATTTATACAAAAAAAATTTGGTGGCCTGTTATAAACTGTGATGAGTTTTGTTTGGTGTTTTGTTTTTGTGGATGAAAAAAAGAATAAAGGATGATATACTTTTTCCAAAAAAATTATTTAACCCAATATTTTTTAGTATGTATTTTTTAAAATTGTTGTACCGTAGGTAATAATTTAAAAAATGTGAAAGTACATGTTTTTTACAATAAATGTTTTTAAACTGTGTATTGATGTTTTTGTTTTTTATTTGAGTAAATATCAGAGGGTGGCCTGGATTTGATCCCCTCTCCTGGGTATTTTTGGATGCTTTTGATTGTTTGTTTTTGTGTTTTTTAGTGTCCTACGAGGGGATCCCCTCTCTGCCGTCTCCCCTGGCTCTGGAAGGCGGTTTCCCCTTGAATATCAGTGTGTGTGTGGGGGGGTGATCCCCCTCTCCGCTGGCTTCCTTGGGTTTGGGAGGGTTGGGTGGAGAAAAGGGGTCTGTCTCCCCAACCCTTCTGGACCCAGGAGAGCCATCGGAGGGGGGATTCCCCCCCCAAACTCCGTTTTTAAAGAGAAGTAACCGCTTGGTTTCTTCTCTTTAATATGGGGCGTGTGTGTGTGTGGGGAGGGGAATCCCCTCTCTGCTGGGTCCCCTGGGGTCAGGAGGGTTGGGGAGACAGACTCCTTTGGTCCCCCCAACCCTCCCGACCCCAGGGGAGCCAGTAGAGAGGGGGAGCACAACCCCCCCACCCAGTGATATTAAAGGGGAAACTCCGATTAGGAGCTTCAGGCGCCATTGGGGAGGGGGGCTTTGGTTCCCACGGCTTGGCGGACTTGCTCTCCCAGTGTTTTTGTTTTTATTTTTGCACGCCGGCTTCCTCAGCGTTCTGCACGCTCATGGCGCGCAGGACGCTGGGGCTTGTAGTTATGGGTTTGTGCTTTGTGTTTGTGCTACGTTTTTTAAAAACGGTTTTATTTTGATTGGCTGCGGCGCGTTTCCGAACGTTCCTTGCACCGCGCCATGCGAGAGCCTCTCAGCCTGATTGGCTCTGGCACTGCACGGCGCAAGGAATGTTGGGAAATGAAGTTGTTTCCCTTTTTCGCGTTTGTGGGGCTGTTGCCCCACTGCCTGTTTTCTCAATCCTTTGTTGACCTGCGGACCCAGATCGGCCATGTGCACGAAGGGTGAGTGCAGGCAAGTAGGGCAAGGCATAGCAACCTACAGCAAGTTCCAACGGTTAACCCTTGGTTTTATAGGTTGATAATACTGATAGAGGAATTGATTATTATTTTTAAACAATGGAAAGCAGATTGTGAATTTGAATTGAATAATTGATATAAAGAGATATGGAATATTGGTATAAATGATAAATTGACAATTGAAGCTAAAAATGGGATTAGTAAAATTACTGACTTTGGTCAGTGTGGACTAAGGAGGACCAGAGGTTGGAAACACTAGATTTTTGGAACTACAAGGCGCAACAATTCATTACAAAGCTGCCAGCCCATGATACATTGTTCCGCACTCCAGTAGAAAGGCAACCAAAATTGCTCAGGAGAAAAAGACTGGATAACAATTCTGTTGATCCTCAGCATCTTCTCTTAGAAGCAATTGCTTCTCTCTGCTTTGTAGGAGGAGGGTCCCGGTTGTTAGTCCCTGAGTTTCAAAGCAGACTGCTGTGGCACTTTCCTACTCCAGAGCAGGCAGCCAAGCCAGACACATCTATTCCACCATTCTTGGGACCAGGCTGTGCCCTGATCTATACTCAAGGCTGTGCTTTGAGGTGGGGTAGTCTTTTTATGAAAGGAGCCAATTGGACAAGATAGAACAGGGATGCCCAAACTACGGCCTGGGGGCCGGATCCAGTCCTCGATGCCAATTCATCCAGCCCATACCACCCTCGTAGTTCCCAGAAGCAGAAGTAAAATGTGACTGTATGGGTGTGTTTTACTTCCGCTTCTGGGAGTGATGAGGGTGGCGCAGGCTGGAAGAATTTGTGTCAGGGCTGGATCCGGCCCACAAGCCGTAATATGTTCACCCATAAACCATATGACCGGCCCTTGGCCCTAAAAGTTTGGGCACCTCTGAGATAGAAGATGGCATGCTGAAAACTGGCCGTAGGGAGAAGCACATATTCTGTGCTGGGGGGGGGGAAGGAAAGAGTAGAACAATCAAAGGTCCAACTCCAGAAAATCCAAACTCTTGTACCAAGTGTCTTCAAATCCTATGACATCAACACACAGAATCATACACTGAGTTGGAAGGGGTCCGGTGAGGACATCCAGTTCAACCACCTGCTCGATGCAGGAATCTGAATCAAAGCAGATCTGGCAGATGGTTGCTTTCTGATTCTCTCTTGAATGCTTCCCATGTTGGAGCATTGACCACCTCTCGAGGCAGTGGGTTCTGCTGTCGTACTGCTCTAACCGTTAAGACGTTCCCTCTGATATTCAACCTATATCTGACTACCTTAAGTTTCAGCCTGTTGTTACGCATCCTGCACTCTGGGGTGATGGGAGAGCAGATCCTTCCCTTCCTCTTTATGATCATCTTTCAGGTACAGTATTTGAAGAGTTCTATCATCATATGCCCTCTCAGCCTCCTTTTATCAAGGCTAAACATGCCCAGTTCCTTCAGTCTTTCCTCTTAGGGCTTGGTTTCCAGTCCTCTGGTCATCTCTGTTGCCTCTTCTCTGCACTTGCTTTAATGTGTTTGCATCTTTCTTAAAGTGTGGTGTCAGAATTAGACACAGTACTCTAAATGTGGTCTGAATAGAGGCGGACTAGTAGTATCTCATGGGTTTTTGAGACAATACTTCACTTAATGCAGCCTAAAACAGCATTGGTGTTTTTTTTGCAATGCATCGCACTGTTGACTTGTACTTAGCTTCTTTTCTACAATAATTCCAAGATCCTTCTCGCTTGTAATATTACTGAGCCAAATATCCCCCATCTTGTAACCATGCATGTTTTTTCTTTCCTACGTTTAAAACATATATGCCTGGTTAATGCAAGTTCTCTGATCTCATGTAACGCAAATCACATTGTTCATTTGTGTTTCCATCAGAAGTGGTAAATGTGCCATGTTAGGGCATCTGTGGTGGCTCAAATGGTTGAGGAGCGTATAGCTAAAAATACTCAGAGAAATAACAAAGACTTCTTTAAGTACATTAGAAGTAAGAACCCAACTAGGAAGGCCATTGCCCAGAGAGGAACAGCAGCGCAATGTGACAATGGAAGGCAAGGGGTTATTAAAGAGGAAACAGAGATTGCAGAGAGACTCAATGAATTCTTTGCTTCAGTATTCACTGAAGAAGACAGAGACCACATGCCCAAAACAGAGCCTATCTTCATAGGGAGGGAAACCGAAGAATTAAGCAAGATAGAAATAACCAGGGAGGAGGTCCTTGCATGTCTTGTTAAACTAAACACTAACAAATCACCAGGACCAGATGGGATCCATCCACGAGTTCTCAGGGAACTTAAAGATGAAATTGCTGATCTCCTAGCCAAAATATATAATATTTCCCTCAAATCAGGCTTTCTGCCTGATGACTGGAAGGTAGCGAATGTAACACCAATTTTCAAAAAAGGATCCAGGGGACATCCAGGAAATTACCGACCTCTCAGTTTGACGTGTGTCCCAGGTAAAGTGATGGAAACCATCCTAAAAGATAGAATTAATAGGCACATAGAAGAGAAGGCGCTGCTAAAGGAGAGCCAACATGGCTTTTACAAGGGCAAATCATGCCTCACTAATCTGTTGGAATTTTTTGAGAGTGTCAACAAGCATGTGGATAAGGGGGATCCAGTTGACATTGTTTATCTGGACTTTCAGAAGGCTTTTGACAAGGTCCCACACCAAAGGCTCTTGAATAAACTTACCAGTCATGGAATAAAGGGACAGGTCTTGTCCTGGATCAGCAACTGGCTAAGGGACAGGAAACAGAGGGTGGCACTGAATGGACACTTCTCCAAGTGGAGGGAAGTAAAGAGTGGGGTCCCCCAAGGTTCAGTACTGGGACCCCTGCTTTTCAACCTCTTCATAAATGATCTAGAGGTAGAAGTAAAAAGCAAGGTAGCCAAATTTGTTGACGACACTAAATTATACAGGGTAGTGAAAACTGTGAGAGATTGTGAGGAGCTCCAGAGGGATCTCTTGACACTGGGGGAGTGGCTGCAACGGTTGGGCCTTTTCACTCTTGAACGACGGCGAATAAGAGGTGACCTGATTGAAGTTTATAAAATCATGCACGGTGTGGACAAAGTAGATAAGGAAAAACTGTCGCACAACACTAGAACTAGGGGACACTTGATGTAACTTTTGGGTACTAGTTCTCAAACAAATAAGAGAAAGTACTTTTTCACCCAGAGGATTACTGGTCTATGGAACTCCCTGCCAGAAGAAGTGGTGACAGCTGTCAGTCTTGACAGCTTTAAGAAAGGATTAGACAAGTTCATGGAGGACAAGGGTATCAATGGCTATAATTATGGATACTTAAGGACAACCTCCGGATTGGAGAGATAGGCAGGATATCTCTCAATATCATTTCCAGGGAATCCTAAGAAGGTGGAGGCATCTCCTTGGGAATACCCTGAAGGAAATGGTGAGCCACTGTGTGAGACAGAATGCTGGACTGGATGGGCTGTGGCCTGTTCCAGCAAGGCTGTTCTTATGTTCTTATGTTAAGACGCTGAACTCATTGACTGGAAGGTTGATCAATTCCCAAGTACTGCATGATGGAGTGAGCTCCTGTCTCTGTCCCAGTTCCTGCCAACCGAGCAGTTTGAAAGCAAGAAATTGCAAGTAGATAAATAGGGACCGCCTCAGTGGAAGGTAAACAGTGTTCCGTGCACTCTGGTATTGAGGCATGCCTGGCACATGTCCACAGAAACTTTTGCAGATGCAGACAGCGCTGGCTCTTTGGCTATAAACAGAGATGAGCACTGAACCCTAGAGTCAGATACGACTGGCTTTCGAGCAAGGGTGACCTTTACCTTTACTTAGGTCAACCAATCTTCAGTCTGTGTCCATCACAAATATGGGGCATATCAGAGATCAGTAGCCCCTGCCCTAGGCTTTCAAGTGACCCCATGAGGACCCATGAGGACTAGAAACCTACTTTTTTCTCTTTTTAAAAAGAAAGCTGAAATTCTCACAATGCCCAACACCAAGTCCAGTGCCAGATACCTGCTCCACTGCAAATATGAACACACACACACACACAGTACACACACACCCCACCCACCCACCCACCCACCCACCCACCCACCCACCCACACACACACACACACACACACACACACACACACACACACACACACCCCACATATATACACAGTGTGCCCTGAGCTTCAGAAGCATAGTCCATAGTCTCCTGGAATGTGTCCAAACAGCAGATATATGCCAGATATTGGCTGAAAGGTGGCTGTTACTTTTGCCTGTTACTTCTCTCTCCTTCCAAAGTTAAGGGCTGAGCATTGCTCCCATGTGACACTCCGTAAAGCCACACAACTTGTCAAAACACAAGGGACGGATCCCAGCTCCCACCCCATAATGCCCTCAGAGATCACATCATGACAATGTAGAGAAAACCCCATAAAGGGAGAGGGGGTGTCAAACGCAGCATGCCCACCCCACCCACCCTCTAAGCTTGGGGTATTGTGTCAGTCCAGGACTTCTCTTCTTTCTCTTGGTGCTCAAAGGTATCGTGAACCTGCTCCAAGTTCTGGATGACTTCTAAGAGACGGGCAGCCATCGTATTTCGGCTGATGACATCTGAAGCCCCGAGGACAGGAGGAAACAAACGGAAGGCAAAACACAGTCAGAAAATTATCTTTGACTTTGAAGTGGCTGAACAAAGTGTATGGAACACTCCTACCTTTCCTGCCGAAGTGGTACCTATTTATCTACTTGCAATTTCTTGCTTTCAGACTGTCCTCCACCATCCTCCTCAACCCACCCAGCTCTGTGCCCATTGTGTCTACAATACCATCTAGCCATCTCATCTTTGGCCGCCCCCTTCTTTTGCCCTCCACCTTTCCCAGCATCAAGGCCTTCTCAAGTGAATCCTCTCTTCTCCAAAGTACTTCAGCTTCATCTTTAACATTTGACCTTCTAAGGAGCAGTCAGGGTTGATTTCTTCTAAGATTGACCTATTTGTTCTCCTCGCTGTCCAGGGGACTCTCAAAACTCTCCTCCAACACCACATCTCAAAGGCTTCTATTATTCTGCGCTCAGCCTTCCTAATGGTCCAGCTCTTTTACTAAACAGCTTTTACTCTGCTTAGCTATTTTACTAAACAGAAAAACAAAATCACTCTGCCAGCTCTTCCCCATCTATGGAGGCTTGATATTAACTCTGTGAGGGATGGTTCTCAAAGGAAACACTGATGTTTGGTCCATGAGAAGCAAGACTTGCAAACAAGCCACACCCAAGACTCACACTTATCCTGACACATTTCAAACCCTTGCCCTTTTAAGCATCCAGGTTCTAGCAACCAATGACAAATTGGTCCTACCTTTCTTTGCTTCGCTCCCTTGCTCCTGTGTAGTGCCTATGTTGCTCCCACATTCCTGATGCTTCTCCCTGCAGAGAAAGAAGATCATGTTACTGTGAGCTTTAAATGCCATTGAGTGGACTAGATCTTCCAGCATCCCTCATGCTGGTGATAAGACTCATTTAGATACATACACACATCATGCATACAATACATTCACATTACACACACAAGCCATTGAGTCCTACATGTAGGAAAGGCCACAACTGCAGCATAATCTAGTTACATTCAATTTTGCTAGGGAAGTGAATCTGATTAGCAGTAACATTATTCATAGCCAATTCTTTTCATGCTCTGGTTTGTGTCCAATTCTGGGCACAAAACTTTAAGAAAAATGCAAATGAAGTAGAGCAGGTACAGAGAAGGGCAATACGGATGATCAGAGGACTGGAAACCAAGCCACATGAGGAAAGACGGAAGGAACTGGACATGTTTAGCCTTGAGAAAAGGAGACAGAGAGGGGATAGGATGAGAGCACTCTTCAAATACTGTACCTGAAAGATAACCAGAGTGCAGGACACATAATAATGGACTGAAACTACAGGAATCCAGATGTAGGCTGAATATTAGAAAAAACTTCTTAATTGTTAGAGCAGTACGACAGTTGCCTCGGGAGGTGGTGAGCGCTCCAACACTGGAAGCATTCAAGAAAGAGTTGGATGATCTGTCAGATCTGCTTTGATTCGGATCCTGCATTGAGCAGGGGGTTGGACTCAATGGCCTCAAAGGCCCTAAAAGTTTAACAACTTAGTTATTCTATCATTCTATGATTCTATATTCATGTACTAAATCCCTTTGCTCCCTTACTCTGACACAAAGAGATGTATGAACTCACTCACAATTTCTCACATATATACAGACACACATGCATGTACCCAACCACCCATCTGGGGAGAGCTTGGAAACATTGGTTTGGGGGATTCTGGAAACTGTAGTCACCCCAAAGCTAACATGTCCAACCTCTGTATCTGAGTCAATCTGTTGCTTATTCAATTTTGAGAAGTCTGCACGGCCGAGCAGTTGCTCCGGCAACAAATGAACGGTGACCAATTACGCAGCCTATTTGACAGAGAGCTGCATCCCATCAGATAAACAACTCCAATAGCAATCAAAAAGGCCATTATGCATCTCCCGTAAGACCACAGCTCTGTGGTTTTCCCTCTGTTTTATTTGAATTGACAGAGATGTAATTACTGTCCAGGACTGGAAGAATATCATTTATTTTAATGGCCAGAGAGGCTGTTTCCCCCCCACAGGGTGGGTTGTTACTGCTCAGGAAATTGAACTGGAAGGATACTTGCTTTGCCATGTAAGGAGTCCCAGTTTGACCCCTACCACTTCCAGGTAGCCAGCGAGGAAAGGGGTTTGAGCAGCTATTGCTGATTAGAGAAAACAATGGCAGACTTCCATAAATGAGTGGAGCCGTATTGTACGAACAAAAGTCTTTATGAAAATAAATGTTGCAGAATCATAACAACTGAATAAATTCCTCTATGGGTAATGCATATAATTCACTGTTTCTTTTCACAGGAGAATAAAAGTAATGGACAAGTAAAGCAAAATGTCTTTGAGAGTAACTGTTTCTTTCACAGGTAGATATGAATAATTCACTGATATAGCAATTTTTTCTAAGTCGATACCAGTTAATACGACTTTTCGAATGATAGTATTCTTCTTCAGGAATATCTGTGCATAAAAATTACATGCAAGCATAATAATTAGCATGGCTGAACATGGTAACTGTTGGCGAACATGAGTTTTCATTACAAATAACAGTAAAAAAGTCAAAAGGCTGAAGCTTACCAATATATGAAACTGTCTCTTGAGTAGCGTCCTTGCCTCCGCTCAAACTATTAGGTGCATATGGACGTTAATGGTGTATGTGAAACAGCTGCCTTTATTCACATAGAAAACTGCCTTGAGAACCACCCGGACCCTTAAGGAACAGAAATCGGGGTCGGGTGATTAATTGATAGTGTTATTAATTCACCCACAAACTATGGCTGTATCAACCTGGTCAGACGCAGGCTGCTCCCACAAGGTGGCAAACTCTGATAAGCCCACACAATAGCATGACTCATGCCCGCAGGTCGTGGGTAAGGTCAGATGGTAGTAAACAAGCTGACCCCAAGGTAGACCTGGGAAAATCCCGAGATAGAAGCAAGAACAATAGTCTCGCAAACCCCTAGCTTATCAGTAGAAACAGAACTTCCCTATGACGTCAAAGTCCTCTCCGCATTGTCTTGAGTAACTTCTGTAACCCTGAGAATGTAACTTATCAATAAAGTGCCACGTCGGCATAAGCCTTCTGTAAAGGATTCCCACGCACCCTATCGGTGCAAGAGGTCAATAAATACCAGTCTCCCGACCCATTTCGGGGCTGGACTTTGCTGCAGCCTTGCCTCGTGTACCTTCCTTGAGTCCAACCACTCCGACCTCTGTGGGCCATTTCCGTGACCCAGTGGGCTATATCTGGCCCACTCCAACACTAAGAAAGTAAAATCTGTCACTACTTCTACTTCTTCCCCATCTACTTTCCAGGGACTGATAGGGCCTGTTGCCATTATCTTTTTTTTTATGTTGAGTCTCAAGCCAGCTTTTGCACTCTCTTCTTTCAACCTAATCAGAAGTTTCTTTAGGTCTTCCTCACTTTCTGCCATTAGGGTGGTATCATCTGCGTATCTCAAGTTGTTGATGTTTCTCCCAGCAATTTTGATCCCAACTTGTGAATGATCACAGCCGGGGTCAGGTCAAGCTCTCACAGACTATTCAGGGGGGCATGCTATTTTTCTAAATAGAATTTTTATTATTATTTATTTATAAATTTCCAACTCTGGGTAGTATAGACACAATATCAGATAATACAAAAAAAACAAAAAACAACCCATAACAAATCAAAAACAGAACCACCAAAAAAATACATCCCAAATCAACAGCACAATTAATTCAACACTGGTGCCTCTGTTTTTCACTGCAAAGTTTTCTGGTGCTTTGCAAAAATGGAGTACATTCACTAGAAAGTTTTGTATGCACCTTAAGTAATAACTTCCCCTGCCACACGCACATACACAGGTAAACAAAAGGAGCCTTCCCACCTCACCTGCCTCAACTTGCCTCTGCCTCTAGTTCATTCCTATGGGAAACTGCACTTTTCACCATCTAGTGGCCATAGTTTCCCCCACCCTGGAAATTCCGAATGCTCCTTTTAAGCTGCCTAAAATGCAGCAAAAGAAGTTTATTTAAAAATACACTTCCACTCAGTGATTCAGCAAGTAAGTGGGTGGTGATGCAGCTAGCCTTAGATGCTTCCGCTGACTCACACATGGAAGGCTGGATGAAATGGCGTCAGGGGGTGGGTTTGGCCCACAGGCCATAGGTTGTGAATGCCTGCTGTAGAGACTAGAAATTATTCTTTAAAATAAATTAGTGCTGTGAATAATGCAGATTGGGGAAAGATCTGTGTTACAGAACCCTGGAACTGACCGTCAAACTCTGCGGAACGGACTTTTGCCAGAGCCAAAATGGAAGAGTAAGAAGAAAGAAGAACTGTAACTAGATGAAGCAAGAGGAATCATAGAATAACGGAGTTGGAAGGGGTCTTTTAGGCCATTGAGTCCAACCCCCCTCCCCCTGCTCAATGCAGGAGTTTTAATCAAAGCAGTCATGAAAGATGGTTGTCCAATTCTCACTTGAACACTTCCAGTGTTGGAGCATTCACCACCTCTCAAGGCATTTGGTTCCACTGTTGTACTGCTCTAACGATTAAAAAGTATTTTCCTAAAATTCAGCCTATATGTGGGCTTCCTTTACATTGTTACTACATTTTTTTTTTGAGGTGGCCATATCAGGGTAATTTCAAAGTCCCATCCTTATTGTGTGCTCCCTAAAAAAACACTACCCAAAGAGTTTCAGAACAACAGAAGATGTAGCTGCTGAAGCCTCTTAAATGCAGAAAAATCACCCCTGATCCCAAAACATCTGTTCCCATTTAGGGTCTTACTCTGTGACCTAGTATAGTCTCTCTTGATTACACAGACAGGTTTTTCCTGCCAATCAACATACCGATTTTTTAACAAATCTGGAACCTTCTACAGACAAAACCTGGTCAGTACAGTGGAACTCCGGATAACGTCAAAACTCCATTCCATGGAGTGCAACGCTATCTGGATTTTGACCCTATGCCGTCCCTATGGGAGATGCTCCGGATAACGACCAAAAAGTGTTTTTTATCAGGAGCATCAATACCAAATGCCCCGCATAACAACCATTTTGTAGCTTTTTGGCTTTTTTTTGGTGTTATGCAGAGCAACACGTGGTGCATAAAGAACACGCCATTATGCGGATTTGGCATTATCCGGTACCGTCATTATCCGGCGTTCCACTGTACTACTAAGTCATGGGGCCCTCTGTAGTACTGCCCAGGTTTACATGTAAGTCTGGCCAGGTTATTCTGCTATGGTAATAGAGTAGACCAAACTGCCAGCGATTCAACACCAATCATCAGGCGGCAGTTAACTAACCTGACAACCCCGAAGACTAAAAGGTGGTGAAGTCCACAGAGAAAGAGGATGGTCTCCAAGTGGATTAAATCCCACTTGAATTCATCTTGATGGAGGGCAGCAGCTTTCACCCATCCTGGCCTAGGGCCGAGAAGGACTTTGTGTGCCAAAAGGGCTCAGGATCAGAAAGTGACTCATGGAACTGGATCAGTAGTACAGGTGTCATGTTGCGATGTGGAAGGCAAATGGAAGGCCACTGCATTATATGGTTCCCAGGACACTCTACATGGCTGATCGCTATGAAGATAGCTGATATTTGGAATTGGATACAGCACTTGAAGAAGAAGGAAAACCTGTCTGTTGCTTAGTTGAAGAAGAAGAAAATTTACATAGGTGATCTTTACTCCTAAGAACATCTGAGGTCTACAGATTGTCATCTCTTCTTTGGCTTAAGCAAGGTGGCCTTATGATAAGCATGTGAAAATTCTGTAATGTAGGCTGTCCTCTGGTGGAGACATCTGGGAACACAAGTCAGATCCTGGTTCTAAAACAGGGGTTACCAACCTTTTCAAGCTGAGGGCCGGGTCACGCTCCCTCAGGCAGCTTCGGGGGCTGGATGGCCATTTTGCCGAGCCTGCCACACATGGCACTTCCGGGTGTGGTGGATGCAGTGGGAGACCACATGAAATGGTGTCACAGGCTGCATCCGGCCCCCAGGCCGTAGGCTGAGAACCCCTGTTCTAAAAGCATGCCTGACAAATGAGCCTTTCCCGGGGTCTAAGTACTGCTCCTTCCTCAGTCTGGCATTGACTGTGGGGAAGTTTGAGCACCTGGGGCTGAAGCGCACCACGGACTTTAAGAACTGCCCCCCGCGGACTTTAAGAACTGCCCCCCCCCCCAGCTAAGGCTCTTTCCCCGGTCTGGCATTGGCCGCTGGGAAGTTTGAGCACCCGAGGCTGAAGCACACCGCAGACTTTAAGAACTGCCCCCCCCCCCGCGGACTTTAAGAATCTCCTCCCCCCCAGGCTCTTTCCCCGGTCTGTCATTGGCCACAGAGAAGTTTGAGCACCTGGGGCTGAAGCGCACCGCGGACTTTAAGAACTGCCCCCCCCCCTGCTCCTTCCCCAGTCTGGCATTGCATACCTGTCAAGTATCCCGGATTGACCGGGATTTCCTGTTTTTTTGCACCGATTTTCGTCATTTCCCGCCCGGAGCTGCCGCTAACCCGTAAATTGGCAGCGGGGGAAAATGGGTTACTGCGCATCCCTTCTGCGCAGCTCACTTCTATGTGTGCGTAGAAGGCTTTTACACATGCATAGGCTTCTGTGCAGACGGGGATGCGTAAAAGCCTTCTACGCATGCATAAAAGCCTTCTACGCACGCGTAGAAGTGAGCTGCGCAGAACATTTCTGTGTAGGTCCGTTGTACGCATGCGTAGAATGGACTTACACAAAAACGTTCTGCGCAGAAATGTTCTACGCATGCGTAAAAGCCTTCTACGCATGTGTACAATGGACCTGCGTAGAAACGTTCTACGCAGGTCCCGTAATCTCCGGAGCTGTGCTTGACAGGTATGGCATTGGCTACAGGGAAGTTTGAGCATCTGGGGCTGGAGCGCAGGGTTTCTGTACTGTTGTTTGTTAGGATATTTAACATTGCAATTTCTAATTTATAACTTGTAATCTGTTTATCTCTTTTTATTTTGAAATATTAACTGTATTTTTGTTGCATTTGTAATATTGTATTTTGTATTTTATATATTGTACATTGTATTATTTGATATGTTGTTGCCGCCTTGAGTCGGCCTAGGCTGAGAAAGGCGGGGTATAAATTAAAATTGAATTAAATTGAATTTAGGAAAGGACTCAAAACTTGGCTGGCAGGGCAGGTGTGGGGCACTGATGGAGAGGTGACCCCCGCCTGCTGGCTTGTATAATGAACAATAAGCTCCTCCCTCTCTTTCATGGGTGGGGTGGGTTTTTAATTGGAGGATGGTTTTTTATTGATTTTATTATGGTTTTTTTATGTGTTTTATGTCTTTTAACTGTTAGCCGCCCGGAGTCGCTTCGGCGAGGGGGCGGCAATATAAATATGAACAAATGAATAAATAATAAATAAATAAAATCTTGATGGAGAACAGCAGCTTCATCAATACTGGCCTGGGGCTGAGGAGGACTTTGCGCACCAAAAGGGCTCAGGACCAGAAAGTGACTCATGGAACAGGATAAGTGGTTCTATGGGTGTCACACTGCAATGAGAAAGGCCACTACATTATATTGTTCCCAGGACAATGTGCATGGCTGATCGCCACTTTGATCACCAATATTCAGAATTGGATAGGGCACAATGATGATGATGATGACAGCGGCGGCGGCGGCGATGATAATAATAATAATAATAATAATAATAATAATAATAATAATAATAATAATAATAATAATAATAATAATAATAATAATAATAATAATAATAATAATAATAATAATAATAATAATAATAATAATAATAATAATAATAATAATAATAATAATTATTTATGTAGGGCAGGGGTTCCCAACTTAAGGTCCATGGGCAGATTTGGCCCACGGCACCATTTCATGTGGCCCCCACCTGCGCATCCCCTTCTGCACAGAACCCTTCTGCTCATGCATAGAAGGGTTCTGTGCATGCGTAGAAGGGTTCTGCGCAGAAGGGGATGCACAGTAACTACTTTCCCCCCGCTGTCAAATTATGGGATGGCGGCGGCTCCGGGCGGGAAAATAGGAAAAGCAGCGCTGGAATATGGGAAATCCCAACCAATACGGGATACTTGACAGGTATGCTTCAAAGCTGTTGGGACAAAATTGCCACCTCCATTGTGCAGGCAGGGCAAAATGGCCATCCGATCCTCAAAGCTGGTGTGACCTGGCACCTGGCTTGAAAAAGTTGGGAACCCCTGATGTAGGGGCTGGATTTGGTTCTTCAGTTTCTGCCCTAGACAATTTTCAATAGATTTCAACGTAAGATTTCTGACTTTGATCTCTCTCTCTCTCTCTCTCTCTCTCTCTCTCTCACACACACACACACACACACACACACACACACACACACACACACACACACACACACACACACACACACACACCAGTAACAGCTATTCAGCAATAATCTCCAGTCCAATTGTACTGCAGAAATTAACTAGCTTGGGTTAATCTGGAATGGATTGTTTTGTGGAAGGACTGTGATCTCCATTCACCTCAAGTATTCAAACAGACTACTGGGATCAGAAATCAATCGTCAACCCTTTATCCAGGCGTAACCAGTTCCTACAGGTGTAACCATATTCCACAGACCTCAGCTTGTCTGTGCCCAGCAGAAGTTGCCTGAACACCATCTGGGCCTCCACGTCTGGGTCCAAAGGGTCACTCCAGTCCCCGAGGGTCACCGCAGAGTGTGTCTGGCTGCAGCCTCGAACTGTAACCAAACCACAGATGGTCCCGTAAGGTGAGGGAATAGGATGGTGGGGGCCATAATGGAGGTGCTGATTTGCGGGTCCAGGTTGCTGCCCTCCCCCAGAAAAGGAACTGAGAAAGAAGTTCCCTTCAACGTCAACTAACATAAAGGTAAAGTTCACCCTTGCCTAAAATCCAGTTGTATCCAACTCTAGGGTTTGGTGCTCATCTCTATTTACAGCCAAGGAGCCATGCTATCTGCTCCTGCAGACATTTCTGTGATCATGTGGCAGGCATAACTAGATGCCGGAACACACAGAATGCTGTTACCTTCCCACCGAAGCGGTATGTATTTATCTGCTTGCAATTTCTTGCTTTCAAACTGCTAGGTTGGCAGGAGCTGGGATGGAGGCGGGAGCTCACTCCATCAGTGCAGCACTCGGGTCTCAAACTGCTGACCTGCCAACCTTCCAGTCGTCAAGTTCAGTGTCTAAGCCACCACAGTCTCTGCCATCTAACATAGAGTATGAAGAAAATAACACATGTGGCTTAATAAGGATGGCTCACTCTTCATGTGGTTAAATCCTGTTGCCGCTTCATAAAAATTCCTTGATTCCTTGATTGACTAGACTATTAAGGGATAAGTTCCTGCTGGTCGCAATTCGTTTTCCATTCGTTTTGCTGCCATGCTCTTCTTCTCCAGGTTCGAATTGGGTCTTCCCACCTTTTTTTTTTTGGGTCCCCTGCCAAGGGGTCTTTTTACTCCTCTGGGATACCACTAGATGACTGCTGCTGTCCAATGCCTATCTGTCATTTGAGAGACGTGTCCAGCCCAGTGCAATTTCCATTTGTGATATTCAGCAACAGCTTTGCTGATTCCACTTTGTTCTCTTATCTGGGCATTGGGGATGTGGTCGCGAAGGGATACCTTTAGCATTGATCTTTCCACGGCTCTTACGGCTCTTGATAGTTCTTCTTTCTTGGCCTTCATTAATGACCATGTTTCACTCCCATAGAGGACCGCAGGTCGTACCATCGAATTAAAAAGGTTGGCTCGTTGTTAATTGTCAATTATCTCATTTAGCAAAATTTATTTGATGGAGTTAAATGCCACCCATCTTGCTTTCTTTCTTCTGGCTAGTTCTGCTCTCTGATTGTTGTTCACCCCAATCAGACGGCCAAGATAGATGTAGTGGTCGGCCTGCTCAATGGGTTCATTCTGGATTTTTATTTGGAATTTCCACTGGTTGCTTGGAAGCATATATTTTGTCTTCATGCCATTCACGTTTAGACCAACATTCCTACTTTCTGCGTCGAGCTCACACAACATTTTTTTTGGAGTATTTGAGTATTTCTGGCAATTTGTACTACTGTATATCATCTGCAAACCTGTTGTGTATTAAGGCAGTATTGCAAGTTGCGCGGGCAGCGCCTTGCAAAAAGAAAATGGCGGTTTTCCGCCATCCAAATTAGGAGCTAAAGTTGGCATGAAATCTCCCTCTCTGAGCACGCGCATTATGCTAATCAGAGTTCTGTGATTGGTTACAGTTTTGGATCCTGTTCTTCATTGGTTAATGCATATATATCATGTTATGATTGGTAGGTTATGATTGTCCGGCAGGTCACTACTTTGTATCAAGGAGCCACCACCGGGGAGACACTATATAAGCCCCATGGGTAAACAAGGGTGGGGCTGGACCAGATCTATACTACCCATTACCGTACAGGTAGCCAGTAATGTGCTAAGCCTGGGTCTCCTCCACATGCTACCGCTTCTAGTGTAGCTTAGCTATTGCGTCTTCTATGGTAGATTCCGGAGGGACTGATTTAATGGGATTCGTATAGCCATCTTGTGTCCGGAGCACCTTGTAAGCATAATCTGAAAGACTGTTAAATAAACGCCTGTTGTTGTTCTGTTCATCGTTGCCTGGACTATTGCTTTTAAGGGCTGGACTCAACAAAACCTGAGATGGTTTATCTTCTCTCCATTCAGTTTGATACCATCTTCCCAGTTTAATCTCCACATAACTTTTTCTAAGCATGCGTTGAAGAACTTTGGTGAGGTGTATCTCCTTACTTGATGCCTTTCTCCATTGGTATTCTTATTCCTTTTTTGAATAAAGTGATGGTAATGAAGCAGTTTGTGTTTGCTTCCTTGAGCAGCTTGATGTGTTCGGCATTTACTCCCTGTTCACTGTGTGTATTTTCGTGTCAGATATTACTATGGGTTGAAAAGATTTTTGGAGGGGACGCCCAAATGAGGCTCCTTTCTTGTCCCCCATCATGCAGCTCTCTGGGAATCGAACCCCATCCTGACTGCTTGCATAACTGCATTTAATCAACACTGTCGAATGATTTTTCATAGTCAACAAATGCTATCACTAGTGGTAGTTTATAATCTCTACAACATTCAATAAGTTGGGTAAGAGTGAAGATGTGGTCTGCAGTGCTGTAACTACTTCTGAACCCGGCCTGCTCTCTTGGTTGTTGCTCGTCTAATGTGCTTGAGAGTCGGTTTATTACTTTTGTGAATAACTTATAAATATTTGACAGCAAACGTATCAGCCTGTAATTTTTAAGATCCCTGGTGTGAATTTGTTTAAGGTAGATCCCAGCTTGCTCTGAATTGACCCATACACACTATGATTGTGGAGCCATCTCCTGCGGCACACATGAAATGAGACATGCAGGGTTTCACCCTGGGACTGCAATGGGCTGCCACAGCCTTGAGGATATTACCCAGGTGTGCCTTAATGGCCAGTCCATCTGGCATGGTCTCTTCCACCTCCATGACCGTTGGGAAACAGAATGGTTCCTCCTCCACTCATTTTTGCCGTTGGGCCCCATAGGATGGTTTCCAGTGGCATTTCCTCCACTGAGGGGTCCATCACCCCACCTAAAGGGGCTCATCCACCCATAGCCATTGGGCCCTTTAGGGAGTCAGGTTAGTTAACTGCTGCCTGACACTCGGCATTGAGTTGCTAGCTGTACGGTCTACTCCATTACTGTAGTGGGATGTCTGGCCAGACAGCTTATTAAAACTGTGGGAACGCACTCCAAAGGTTCAGTCAGTGATGGCATGGGTATGTTGAGGCAGGATGAGAACAATCCCATGTAGAAGCTTTTGCAGATTTCTTCTACTGATTCTTTTCTCCTCTTGTATCTTTTAATAAGAACAGCCTTGCTGGAACAGGCCACAGGAGCCCATCCAGTCCAGCATTCTGTCTCACACAGTGGCTCACCATTCGCTTCAGGGTATTATTCCCAAGCAGATGCCTTCACCTGCTTAGGATTCCCTGGAAATGACATTGAGAGATATCCTGCCTATCTCTCCAACCTGGAGGTTGTCCTTAGGTATCCATAATTATAGCCAATGATTATTACAAAAACTTTATTGAAAAATGTGCGGATATTGGGGGACCCAAAAAGGTGATTGAGTTAACACTGGAATGTCATGTGACAACACGTTTGTTAATCTAGGCTTTGAAGTAAAGAGATTCTTGAATTTAGCAATAACAGACTCATAGCTATCTGTTCTGCCTCAGGAACTCTATCTGAGATACAAACAGATTCAACATCTCCAGTTGTGTGGTGTGATCAGGAAGGTGGGGAGAGATCAGGCTGCCAGAGGGCAGATAAAGAGATCTCCATCCCTTAGTCAATACCTGCCACATCTCCAAGGAAACATCTGCAGATGCAGACAGAGCTGGCTCCTTGGCTATAAACGGAGATGAGTGCCGTACCTTAGAGTCAGATACAACTGGCTTTTGAGCAAGGGCGACCCTCTCCTCCTCTTGGGGCCCTGATTCTTAAAACCTCCTTGCCCACATGGACACACTGAGGGACTCTGGGAAGATGTAGCCCAAAAACCAAGCTTTTCCAAAGCCTCCTTCTTTCCACTTCTGAATGAGTTGGGTTACCAGTGCGGTCAGACTGCAGGCAGCAAGTCCAACGATTGCCACGGAAGGTGCCTGGGTGGCAAAAGGGAAGCATGCGCTCATTGGAGACTGTCACTTTCCGGATGGCTGAGAGCCATTGGTTGAGTTCGTTGACATTCTGCCAAGGAAAGAAGAAGGGAATAGCAATAGCAATTAGACCAAGGGTTCCCAACCTTTTTACGCCATGGGCCTGACCATACCCATGCCCCCGGACAGCTGAGCAGGCCGGTCACGTGGGTCCCCCCACCTAGAGTTGCCATAATTACCTCCCACAACCCCGGGACAGAAGTATACAGTACTTGACAAAAATGGGTGGGTTATCTAAAACATAGCCTTTTTAAAAACAAACATAATATAACAGCTATAAAACACTTTCACATTAAATATATCAATAAATAAATGAATTTATTTACAGCAGTTAATTCTTACTGTAAGATGATCTATTGTACTTCTGAAAAGTCGCGTCATGGTCAACTCTTAACATCCTCAGTTCCAGGAAACACACTGGTCACACTTACAGGGCAGTGGTGTGAGGCAAGGACATTGAGATTTGTCTCCAGGACTCCAATGTGGCAAGAAATCGCTCGTTTGATGGCAAGAGTTCAAATTTATTTTAATGGTGTGTTATAATACACAACCAGTAAGTTTTTAAAATCTGGGACTTTAACGTGATTTTTATTGAATTGGCCGGGACAATTTTTCCAACCTCGAATCCGGGACAATCCTGTTTTTTCGTGACATATGGCAACCCTACCCTCGCTGTAAAAACTGGCATAAAATGCATCTGTGACTGTTGTAAATGCATCCGCTTCCACTTCTGGTGAGTTGTCGCCATCATTGCACGCCACATGAAATGGTGCTGTGGGCCGGGTTCTGCCAACGGGCCATAGGTTGGCCACCCCTGCATTAGGCTTATATACCACCCCATAGCGCTTAGTGGACTCTCTGAGCAGTTCACAAGTTAATTAGCATTTTGTCCCAACGTCCTGGGATAGAAGGCTGACCTGGAACTCTGGTCAGGATCGAACTCACACCCCTTTAGTTGCAGTACAGAAGTTTAACCACTGCACTACCAGGGCTTACCAGGCAGAACTGTCATTTGTTTATTTCTTTATTGCATACTTGTGCTAATTGCACAAAGACCACTCTCCTGGCTTCTGTGGCTATTATGGACCATACCAAACTTAGTTGGGGCAGTGGATGAGGGAACAGCGTAGTGAAAGGCTGGCTGCTCTATTAGGACAGCCTCAACACAAGAAAACCACAACCCTTTGGGGTCTCGACCTTACCTTACATTGAATGTACATGGCGAGCTGCTGACCTCCATTGTCACGTGTCGTATTCTGCATCATGTGTGGCTGCTGGAAAGCATTTTCATCAACACGCTCTACAGCACAGATCTGCTGGACAGGGATGGACGTACGGATCTGGGACAAAAGAAGAGCTTGGAGAAAAATTCATTTCTGGACATTCATTCCTAGACTCCACCAGCCACCAGGGGAATCTGGGTGATGTACTCCAGCAAGTAACTTTCCAAGTTCAGTGAACCCCCGACTAACAACGTGTTCGATTAGCATCATTTTCAATTAATGACGCTACCGACCCCCCCCACGCGATCTCCCGCAAAATGACAAAAAACGTCGTTATTCGAATAATGACGGGGTTTTTTAAATAATTTTTATTAAGTTTTATAAAATAACAAAAATGTAATAAACAACACAAAATAGAGAAAAAACAAAAAACAAATTAATACATTAAATTACTTATACTCTATTATAATGGCATTGTAAACAATACCATTTCTTGAACCTCATTTATATCATAAGAACATAAGAACATTAGAACAGCCTTGCTGGAACAGGCCACAGCCCATCCAGTCCAGCATTCTATCTCACACAGTGGCTCACCATTTCCTTCAGGGTATTCCCAAGGAGATGCCTTCCCCTGCTTAGGATTCCCTGGAAATGGCATTGAGAGATATCCTGCCTATCTCTCCAACCCTGAGGTTGTCCTTAAGTATCCATAATTATAGCCATTGATCCCCTTGTCCTCCGTGAACTTGTCTAATCCTTTCTTAAAGCTGTCAAGACTGACAGCTGTCACCACTTCTTCTGGCAGGGAGTTCCATAGACCAGTGATCCTCTGGATGAAAAAGTACTTTCTCTTATTTGTTTGAGAACTAGTACCCAAAAGTTTCATCGAGTGTCCCCTAATTCTAGTGTTGTGCGATAGGGAAAACAGTTTTTCCTTATCTACTTTGTCCACACCGTGCATGATTTTATAAACTTCAATCAGGTCACCTCTTAGACGCCGTCGCTCAAGAGTGAAAGGGCCCAACCGTTGCAGCCTCAGATGGTAAGGAAGGTGTTCCAGTCCCCTAATCATTCTGCTTGCCCTCCTCTGCACTTTCTCCAACTCCATAATATCTTTCTGGAGGTATGGCGACCAGAACTGTACACAGTATTCCAGATGGGGCCTCACCATAGATTTATAAAGTGGCAAAATGACACTTGCTGACTTATTTTCTATACCCTTCCTAATGATCCCTAGCATTGAGTTTGCTTTTTTCACTGCTGAAGCACACTGGGTTGACACCTTCATTGAGTTGTCCACCAGGACACCAAGGTCCCTTTCCTGGTTTGTCGCAGAGAGTTCAGACCCCATCAGTTTATAAATGTAATTGGTTTTTTTTGCCCCAACATGCATCACTCTGCACTTACTAGTGTTAAAGCTCATTTGCCACTGTTTTGCCCACTCCCCCAATGTCAAGAGATCCCCCTGGAGCTCCTCACAATCTCTCACAGTTTTCACTACCCTGTATAATTTAGTGTCGTCAGAAAATTTGGCTACCTTGCTTTTTACTCCTACCTCTAGATCATTTATGAAGAGGTTGAAAAGCAGAGGTCCCAGTACTGAACCTTGGGGGACCCCACTCTTTACTTCCCTCCACTTGGAGAAGTGTCCATTTAGTGCTACCCTCTGTTTCCTGTCCCTTAGCCAGTTGCTGATCCAGGACAAGACCTGTCCCTTTATTCCATGACTGGCAAGTTTAATCAAGAGCCTTTGGTGTGGGACCTTGTCAAAAGCCTTCTGAAAGTCCAGATAAACAATGTCAACTGGATCCCCCTTATCCACATGCTTGTTGACACTCTCAAAAAATTCCAACAGTTTAGTGAGGCATGATTTGCCCTTGCAAAAGCCATGTTGGCTCTCCTTTAGCAGCGCCTTCTCTTCTATGTGCCTATTAATTCTATCTTTTAGGAAGGTTTCCATCACTTTACCTGGGACACATGTCAAACTGACCGGTCAGTAATTTCCTGGATCACCCCTGGATCCTTTTTTGAAAATTGGTGTTACATTCGCTACCTTCCAGTCATCAGGCAGAAAGCCTGATTTGAGGGAAATATTATATATTTTGGCTAGGAGATCAGCAATTTCATCTTTAAGTTCCCTGAGAACTCGTGGATGGATGCCATCTGGTCCTGGTGATTTGTTAGTTTTTAGTTTAACAAGACATGCAAGGACCTCCTCCCTGGTTATTTCTATCTGGCTTAATGCTTCGGTTTCCCTCCCTACGAAGATAGGCTCTGTTTTGGGCATGTGGTCTCTGTCTTCTTCAGTGAATACTGAAGCAAAGAATTCATTGAGTCTCTCTGCAATTCATTGAGTCTCTCTGCAATGCCTTCCATTGTCATCTAATGGTCCAATGGCCTTCCTAGTTGGGTTCTTACTTCTAATGTACTTAAAGAAGTCTTTGTTATTTCTCTGAGTATTTTTAGCTATACGCTCCTCAAAGTCTTGCTTTGCTTTCCTGATTGTTGCCTTGCATTTGTTCTGCCAGAATTTATGTTTCTGCCTGCTATCCTCATTCGGACAAGCCTTCCATCTTCTAAATGAGCTTTTCTTGCTCTTGATCACTTCCCAAACAGCTCCTGTAAGCCACATCGGAGTCCTCTTGGACCTGGCAGTGCCCTTTTTCCTTTTTGGTATGCATTCCAATTGGGCCTCTGTTATTATTTTTGTAAACAGCCTCCATGCCTCTTGGAGTGTTTGGACTCTCTCAATTTTCCCTTTCAGCTTCTTTTTTACTAGTTTCCTCATCTTTGGGAAATTTCCTTTTTGAAAATTTAAGGTCTCTGTGTTAGATTTTATCAGTGACTTGCGGTCTATGATCAAGTTAATCATAATTGAGTTGCGGTCACTGTTCCCTATTGGATCAGTCACATTAACATCTTGCACCAGATCCTTAGTATTACTCAGGATCAAGTCAAGGATTCTTGTACCTCTAGTTGGGTCTTCAACCATCTGTCCCAGGGAACAATCATTTAGCATATCTAGGAACTTTATCTCTTTATCATGTGCTGAACAACAGTTCACCCAGTCTATGTGAGGGTAATTGAAGTCCCCCATTATAACCAGGCTTCCCTTCTTGGATGCCTCCTTTACAACATTCTCCAACTGCCAGTCTCCCTCAAGAGTTTGGGTCGGAGGCCGATAGTATATGCCTACTATTAGACCATCCTTGTGGCCTGGTACTCTTACCCACAGAGCTTCCAATGGTGACTCTAAATCCCCTAGATATTCAAATTCATACGATTTTATCACTTCTTTGACATACAAGGCTACACCACCTCCTGTTTGCCCCTTCCTATCCTTCCTGTACAGTTTGTAGCCTGGGATAACTGTATCCCAGAGAGATCATCAGGTGGAACCAGTTGTTCCTCTGTGTGTTCCTCATCAGGTGTGATGAGGGAAAGAGCCTCAAATTTATTCTGTAATTTCAGACTCTCAGAGTGATCCCCTACTCTTCTCCTCCTTTGAGTCACATTCCTCCAAACATCTCCCTCCTGAGTTAGTGAAGGGCCTTCTCCCTCAGAACTGTGCCCTGTCTCTTCTTTATCCAGCATAGTCTGCTCCACTCTGTCCAAGAAGAGCTCAAGCTCCTTAATTTGTTGATGGTTAGATATGCGGGCCTCTAGCTGCTGGACCTTCTCTTCTAGTAGTGCAACCAGCTTGCACTTGCTGCAAGTGTAGTTCTCCATATGCTTTGGCAAGAACACAAACATGGCACAAGTATTGCAGGTAACTACAGCTGTTCCCTCAGAATCCATTTTAACAAGTGCAGTATTCTGGGCCTCAAAATTGCACACGTTTACTACCTTTCTACCTCGTAAGACTATATTCTTCCTTTGTTACTAGTTTGCAATCTCGCACGCCGTTAGGCGCGCGGGCCTCTAAAGCAGCTCTACTCCAACTGCAAAACTCACCAGTGCTCACTTCCTTTGTTTGGCTCTCCTCAGCAGCAGCTCTGGTTAAGAGCACATGCAGAGTCAAAATATCATACCTTCTTATAACATATGCACCACAACATATGTATTTTTATGAATATCTATACTATGTATCACTTGTCAACAATTATACTCTCATTATTTCATTGTTTTTAATTGTATATTTAACATTCCAAAAATTTATAAGGTTCAATCTAATATATTACAAAATAATATTTATAACACCCAGTGATATATACAAGCCAAGAGGATCAGATTCCTAATTTAATCTTCCCAGAAACTCATATGCTGAGGTACTGGTTTATCTCCTTTATCCCATATTAGAACATGCTCCACAAATGGCCTCCATATTTCCCAGAACTTGTTCTCTTTCAAAATACCTTTCTTCACATTCAATTCACATGTCAATTTATCATTCAAGGCAAATTCCCACATTTCCTTATGCTATTCATCCATTTTCAACACTAAATCACTTTTCCATTTTCTTGCTATACATAATCTTGCAGCTGTTAACATTACGGATAACAATTCTTTTTTATTTATATTATCCAATTCTGTCAATAAGGCGATACTTGACTCCAGTTTAATTAATTTCCAAAAAGCATCTATCACTTTACAGCTCCACCACATATGCTCATATGTTCCAAGGTTGCTTTTACATCTCCAACAATTTCTCGTTCTACTATTATCCATTCGATGTAACTTGACTGGCGTCAAGTACCACCTCCATAATATTTTATAATTATGCTCTTTTAATCTAATCGAAAGATTTCTCATAATTCTTCTCTTCCATTTATTTTTCCAATGTGATTCAGGAATTTTTACATTTAAGACCTCCTCCTATAACGTCTCAAAACATTTTGTGAGTTTTCATTCTTATTTAAAATTTTATATATTTTACTTAATAACCCTTTTATACCCATTTCTCCTTTTCTTATTTTACAAATCATCTCTTCAAATTCTGTTTTATCCCTCTGTAGACTAAGCTCATCTTTATATCCCTTCCCCCATTTATTTACCAAGATTACTTGTAACCAATTCTATTTCATCTGTTTGAACACTTCAGCTCTTAGTTCAGGTTTCTCACAATCTTTATCCAATCTTTTAACAGAAACACATTTTTTCTCAGAAGTATGTCCTTTATTCTTTTGTCTACTTTTACAGGAAATGTCTTTATGCCTTCCATATCCATTATCAGAGATATTTCTGGTGCAGGTTTCCCCTTAGTATTTTCCCAAACATCTACTATTGCTTTTGTCAGCTGATTATTTGTCTTTATCTTTATCTCCTTATCCAAAAAATTGTGTTATCATTTTGTTGTAATTCTTTTATCTCTATCTCATCCCAGATAACCTCAGACTTTGCTATAATCTTTGCAATATTTTTAATTGAAATTTTTAATTTAATTTAATATTTGGAAAACCCAGACCACCTTCTTTTTGTGGTACATACCATATACTTTTTGTAATTCTTGGTCTTTTCCCTCCATTACAAAAAATATTTAACATACTCTGAAAGCTCTTTATATCTTTTATATCTTTATATCTTTTTCCTTTAATTGAATCGGAAGAACATCAAATAAAAACATTATTTTTGGCAGTAACTTCATCTTGCACAATGCAACCCTACCAAACCAAGACAAATTCAGCTTACAATATTGTTTTATTTTTTCTTTAATTTCCATTCTTTGTTTATCATAATTCAGTTTCCTAAGTTCTTCAATTTTATTTGTAATAATTATTCCTAAATATTTGACACTATTTTTATATATATATTATATATTTCCTTTATCTTTTTTTTGATGTTCTTCATCTATGTTACAAAAAATTGCCTCTGATTTATCCCAGTTCACTTTTAATCCTGTCATTTCCTCAAATTCCCTCAGGTGTACCTGAATTCGCTCCATAGCTTTTACCAGATTTTTCATTATAATCATCATATCATCTGCGTATAAACTAATTTTTATTCCTTCTATTCCTTCAATCTTTTTGTTTTCTCTTATAAATGTCGCTAGTAATTCCATAGCCATCACAAATAATATCGGTGATAATGGACACCCTTGTCTAGTACCAGCTTCTAATTTTATATCATCTGTAAATACCTCATTCACTTTCACTCTAGTTATGCCTTTCTGATATAACTGGTCAATTAAATTTATAAATTTCATACCAAACCCAAAATTTCTTATAATTTCTTAAATTGTAACCCACTGCAAAGAATCAAAAGCTTTAAAAATATCTAAAGATAACAATACAATCTTTTCCCTATTTTGCTCCACTATATCCACCAAATCCACCACTCTCCTTGTGAGATCTGCCATATATCTACCCTTCAGAAACCCAGCTTGATTTTAATTTATATATTCTTTCATAAATTCATTTAATATATTTGCCAATATTGCGGTAAAAATTTTAGCATCCTGATTTATCAATGAAATTGGTCTATATGATTCTATCTTCTCTGGATCTTTTCCCAGTTTAGGAATCAAGGCTTCATGATCTATACCATGAAGTCAGTAATAATCCTCCATCTAATATATAATTAAACAGCTTCAGAAGTCTCGGAATTACCAAATCTTTAAATTCTTTATAAAATTCCACGGTAAATCCATCCTCACCTGGCGCTTTATTCAATTTCAACCTCTGTATCACCTCTTTAATCTCTTTCTCTGTTATTAAGGTTTCCATTCTATCTTTGTGTTCTTCTCTAACTTGCAAGTAACTTCCTGTATGCTTCCTGTCTGCATTTTCCACATTTTGTAAACAAAGGTCCCTCTGTGATGACGTGAGACAATGCTTGCTTTTGTACATGCGCAGACAGTGTGAAAAAATGCTGCTTCACCCTCTATATATGGGTCTGAGATTCTGATAGGCTGATGTGTGTGTGACTCATGTAACTTTATACTCTGTTTAATAAAGCAGACGCCATTATTCCTTTGTTGAGCTCTAAAGACTGCAGTCGTGTGTATTTCATTCTATCTTTATTTCTTCTATAATTCTTCCTAATGGAGCTGGCTCTGCTTAGGAACTTTTCTTTCTCTGACTCTCTGTGGCTATTAACTGCTCTGAGTAACGCTGATAAAATCTCTGCAACTGGTGCCCCTGATGCGAGGCTCTGAACTGCGGTAAAAGCCTTTGAACTCCGATACAGCAATTAACACCTCATAATGACTGGGTAATTGGTCTATTGTCATTCACCCCGACCAGTGGAAAGGTCTTCAGGCCCCTGACGTCATCCAAGCTCTATCTTGGATCCCACAGGGTGAGTGACAGCGTTATGGGGGGTGTTTTCACGTCACGGCACCAAAAGTTTTCTAAAGATTTGCTTTATCTTTTGAATAAGAATGGGCAGAGAGAAGATGCCACAGAAGTGCAGGAATTACTTAAGACTATAGAAAATGTTTCACCTTGGTTTCCACAAGAAGGCAGTCTTGATTTAAAAACATGGGACAGGGTTGGGAATGACTTTCAGAGACATGCTGGGGTTTCTGTTCCAGTGCAGCACACTTGGTGTATGATTAGAAATTGCCTTCAAAAACTTACTCCAAGGAATATTCTTCTGTCCCAGAGGCTTGCTGCCCCACTGCCACAGCTTTTGCCACCAGCCAAGGGAGAGCCTCTGACCCCTACTGACCCCCCACCATATGGGAAACAACAGCATGAGGTGGGGGTGGAGATGGAGGTGGGGGTGGAGATGGAGATGGGACATTATATCCTGCCTTGCAACAATCAAGCACTGTTAGCCCTACAAAAACCCTGTTCTCTGCTGCTTTAACTGTAGTTGTGCTGGATATGGAACCTGCTGAGGTATACCCAGTGATCAGAGAGGCTCTGGAAAATGGGAATGCTTCAACACTGCCTGCCATCTCTAAAAAACAACTAGTGCCAGCTGATTGGGAACCAATGGTCAGGACCTCATTGCAGATGGAAGCTATTACTGCATGCAGAGTGGAAGGCAGCAAGGATTATGATTCCAAGGGCAGTACAGAAGACCTCAGCTCGCCCCTGAAGCAACCCTCATCACGAAAGGAGGAGAGGACCAAGCAGGAGAAGCTGAGTGGTAAGCTTGATTCCTCACTTGTGGGCAGGAATTGGAAGGATGGGCCAGAGGAGGAAGGCAGAAAACCCAAGCCCAGAAAGAGGTCTTCTCGCAAATCCAACCTAACAGGTGCAGTTTGTCATCAAGTTAAGATTCAGATGCTGCAACTGAAAGAAGCCCAGAGGAAAAGTGGCGTGGATCCTTCCTCTACGGACAGCAGACTTTTGCCAAAATACAAGGTGGGAGAGGACATACTACAGTTTTTGGCTGATTTTGAATTGCTCAACCCTCAAGCAAAGAGATCAAGAGTGGGCAGTTCCAAGTTTCAAGCATCAGGACCGCAGGGGAAGCAACTGGGAAGTCCCTGTACTGTTCATCAGTGTGGAAGTGAAGTTACTTGCAAATTCTGGAGAAGCTGTTCTTTGTGATCCTACCTCATCTGTCTGCTTAAATACAGATGGGTGTGCCTGGAGCATGAAGGAATGAGTTTGATGGCTGAATAGCTGAAGAACTGCTGTGTTGTTATCTGGAGGGTGGAGGGTTGCCTAGTTGTCTTGTGAATTCAGTGTGAATTAACTCATGGCCTAATTCCAACCTTGCCATACCAAGAACTGTGCTGGAGAGAAGATGGTGTTTAAGTTCTAATCTGAGAAGAAGAAATCTTCAGTCAACATTTGGACTCTTAATTTGGACTTTTTAATTGGACTAAAAAGTTTGTGTGGACTCTAGAAGAATTGGCTTTGTTTGCATTATCAAACCTGAAAACCTTTTTACATTGGCTAAATGTTCCATTGTATGCTCATGCTATGAGTTTGAAATGCTCTAATGATATTTATACTGTACCTACTGATCTACCATGCTATGCTGGTTTTAAGATATTGAATGCCTCTTTCACATGTACCTAGTGAGAGAAGAAATGTAATGCTTTACTCATGTAATTGGGGAGTGAGAAATGCTTGCTAGAATGCGACAGAAACCTCCTTCATGTAAGGAAGAAGAAAAATGTTCATGGTTTGTTCATGCTTAAATGTTTTGCTTATTCTCTTGCAGGTGCAAGACCTGTCTTTGCTTATGCTATATTTTGCTTTGTGTAACTGCATATCTCAAGGTACCTCCAGAAGTACATGGAAGAGTTTTCAGTGCCCTACATATGCAAAATGGGTTTGTTATATTGTATTTGTGTTTATATGTCAGACATGTTTCATGTCTAGTTCCATGGTGCGAAAAATGAACTTTTCTCTTGAGGAGAGGGTTGTAACAACATGGCACTAGTCATCAAACATGGCATGTTCCTGTTTCTTAGAGGAGTTGGTCATCGGACACTTGCAACATATTGACATGTCTACCCTCTTCTCCAACCCCCTGGAACAATTTAACAACACCCGCTGGCAAAGCATGATGTTCAAGAAATACACTAAAGGGCTTTGTTTCTGATGTCATAGTTCTGGGGTCTGGAATAGTAAATGGAAGTACTGGACTCAAGCAAAAAGGGTTTTGCAGAATGTAGGCAATTATACGGGGTGGGATGATTATTTTTGGTTATGAGGTAGTTATAACAGTTCTTATAAGCTTAATTATACCTTGTTTAACACTACTATTGAAGATATATATGATGTATTTCCTATGTTTACTCCTGATTATTCTGCTATAGCTAGTGGTTCAATTTGCAATGGATGGCAAATTAAGGATCCCAACATGTGGTTCTTTTTTAATGGAGTTGCCATGAATTTCCACCCAGGACAATATCAATGTGCAGCATTGGGTTATTTTACCTTACCTGTACAAGTGCAAACGCCGCTTCAGGCTGATGCACGGCGCCGGTGGGCTGTGGCCGGCCCCATGGGTTCTGGTTGCAATGATGAAGTGATAATTGATGTTCAGCTTTCTGATGGTAGCTCCTGGGGGAGAGCTATAGGAAGTGTTATCACTGGAGCACTCACCTTGGGATCGTACCCTGGTGTCATTTCCCAGGAAAATAGAAGGTCCATTTTGGGACTCACCTGTAGGCTGGAGAAATCAATCAACGCCACAGGGAGGGTTATACGGGATCTTCAAATGGAAATCACTGAGCTCCATCAAGATCAAATGCAGGACAGACTGGCCATAGATTACCTATTAGCAAAATCCGGAGGATTTTGTAAACTGGTCGGGAACCAGGGGTGCCAGGTGAAATTCCAGGATCTGAATAATACTATTGAGAAAGAACTCCAGGATTTACAGGAGACCATTACTAATAATGTACACACTAATGTTAATCTCTTTGATTGGATGACTTCTTGGTTGCCTGATCTGTCTGTCCTTAGACAATTTTTCTTTTATGGGGTCATTGCTATTATCTGCCTTATATTTTTATGTTTTTGCATTTATTGTATTCCTAATCTTATTTCTATATGTAATACCTGTCCACTGCGTAGAAGGGAGACATCTGGTTTTGCAAGACGGCAATTATACTCGATGCAGTATTATCCTCTTGAACAAGGTACCAGGAGTCAGGAGGGGTACGATGTCCAGGAGAACAGCGATGATGAATATGGAGGAGTAGTTATGGAGTACGCTGACATGCAGGGGTATAATTGGCCGTCCCTCTCTCAACATTAAAATGAAAAAGGAGGACATGTGGGAATCTGTCTGGTTTAAAACTGCTCTGTCTGCCTGTATGCTTCCTGCCTGCATTCTCCACATTTTGTAAACAAAGGTCCCTCTGTGATGACGTGAGACAATGCTTGCTTTTGTACATGCGCAGACAGTGTGAAAAAATGCTGATTCACCCTCTATATATGGGTCTGAGATTCTGATAGGCTGATGTGTGTGTGACTCATGATGTAACTTTATACTCTGTTTAATAAAGCAGACGCCATTATTCCTTTGTTGAGCTCTAAAGACTGCAGTCATGTGTATTTCATTCTATCTTTATTTCTTCTATAATTCTTCCTAACGGAGCTGGCTCTGCTTAGGAACTTTTCTTTCTCTGACTCTCTGTGGCTATAAACTGCTCTGAGTAACACTGATAAAATCTCTGCACCTTTCTACTTTTATCTTTTTCTCAGAATATAATTCTTGATAAAACCCTTTTATTATCTCAACCTTCTCCTTTGCTTTATTACATCTCGCACCCTGTTGATTTATCAAAACACTAATTTCTCTTTAATTCTCTTTTCTTTCGCAGCTCTAGCTAATAACTTTGAGTTTTTATTACTATATTCAAAATATTTTCTTTTTAAGTATATCAAATCTTTTTTAACTTTCTCTATATCTTTACCTATTAACTCCCTTTTAAATCTCTGTATATTTTTTAAAAATTTCTTCTTTCCTGTTCTTATATGTTCCTCCTGAAGCTGCTTGATTTCTTTTTCAATTTTCTCATGTTTATTCTTTAATTGTTTGACCTTAGACTCTTTAATTTAATACATTTGCCTCTAAAAACCAACTTCATGGCATCCCACACTACATTATATGTCACTTCACCTGTATCATTCCATTGCCAATATTGATTCCAAATCGTTTCTATATTTTCCTTATTTTTAGAATCACTAAACATTTTCGGATCATATCTCCAACTATTCTGCTTCCTCTCTGTTATCCCTACTCCTAATTCCATTAAAATTTTTGCGTGGTCTGACTCTTTAAAAATTCCAACATCTATTTCTTCTATATTCTTAAGTATATAATCTGTAACAAAAAAAATCTATTCTAGAATATGAATTGTGAACTTGTGAAAAGTAAGTATAAGTTCTTTCTAAACCTTTAAATTCTCTCCACACATCTTTTAATCCTAAAAATTTAATCCAATTATCTAATATTTTCATTTTTGATCCTATTCTATCTCTTACCACATTAGTACAATCCATATTAGACCTTATTAAATTAAAAACCCCTGCTACTATCATTTTTACCGTCTTTTCTTTTATCAAAATTCGATATACTTTATCTAAAAATATATCTTGTTGTTCATTTGGAGCGTATATATTCACAAGAGTTATTTCTTCATCATCTATTATACCTTTTACAATAAAAAATCTACCTTTTGGGCCGGAAATGCTTTTTGTCATAGTAAAACCCAATCTAGTCGAAATTAATATCACAACCCCTCTTGCTTTTGATGTACCATATGCTTTTTAATAAATCTGTGTCCAGCCTAAAAATAATTTATTTGTGTCTTCCGATTTTTGATGTGTTTCTTGCAAAAAGATTATATCTGGACGATCTTTTCTAAGAGCTGATTCCAATCTTTTACGTTTGACTTGAGAGCCAGTACCTTTCATGTTCCATGTTAATATCTTAATAACCTTCATGGATACTTTTTACATAAAATCTCTCAATTCTATCATGATCCTCATAGGTGGTGCAATTAACTAAACAATCTATCCCCATTAACCCAACAATAAAACAATAAAACTTCAACAAAACTAAAAGTAAAAATTTGTCCTTCAACACCCCACCCCTCTACTTTCTTTTCCAAAAAGCCGCCTCTGCATTTCCAAAGGGGGGGGGGGACACGGAAGATGTACCTAAATATCCACCATTTCCCCCTAATTATGCATATCACTAAATAATTGTAAATATTCATCCCTCATCAGACTCTATCACTTCAACCACACTCATTTCTCCAAGACTGCCCCCTCATACTGCGCCTCCGGTTTCTTCTTCAATCTGCACCTTCTCAATAACCCCTGTCTCCATCAATGTTTGCCTCAAAGATGACCATTCCTGTGTACCTCCTCTAATTAGACCAATCATTCAAAAATATTCCAGAGGATCCATTCCCAAGTCAATTGTATGCATTTTTTGCATAAGAAAACCTCACCTGCAACAGAAACCTCCAATAATAATTAATCCCTTGATCCAGAAGAATTTTTGTTGCAGGTTTCATTTTATATCTCCAATTTCATTCCTCAATAGAAATATCATCTCCATCAATTTTTAAAGCACCAGATCCCATTTGTTTTATATGAGCCATCACCTTCAATTTGTCACCAACATTTGAAAACTTAACCAAGACATTGCAAACTTTACCCATCCTTTTTGACCCCAATTGAAATATGTTAACTATGTGTTAAGCCACAAATTTTTTACCCGTATTAAGATTATTCAACCAATCCAGATTTTGGATCTTCAACTGATCTGGCTTTTTCTCTGACAATTTTCTAATTACCAAATTTTGCTTTCTCATAGCTTCTTCTATCATATCCACTCTCCTCTCCTGTACCTCCATCTTAATATTGCACTTATATTGTTCTTTCTGAGTTTCCTTTACCTCTGTTTGAACCAATTTCACATTTTCTTGAGTGGATACAATAGCTTTTTCCATATTATCAAAATTAGTATTTGCTTTCTGAACAAATTCATTAAACATCGCAACAAGCTTTTTATGAAATTCAGCTCTTGTTTCCTCACTTTTTTGGCACATGTGCTTCCATCCTCTCCAATTTATTACCCAATTTTCCAAATTCAGTCATAGGAACCACCTCGTCAAATTGTACTGGTGAACTGTTTGCCCTTTCTCTGGTATCTTTCTTTTTCTTATCTTTTTCCCTTCTGTTTTTTTTGTTTCACCATGGGATCATCCTCTCCCACTTTTTCCCCTTCCTCCTTCTTTGCTTGATCATCCTTTTTCTTATCCATAATTCCATCCCCACACTTTTAATATACAGACAATATAATTATTTATATTTCAAAGCAATTGTCTCTTAATCCAAATTCCTCCAATTTTCTCTTCTTCTCTTCCTTTCCTTGCCCTTTTCTCTATTCTTCTTTTCAATTGATATCAAATCAAATCCAAAACAGTTATTTTAGTATTGTATTCCAATTACAGTTTTCTTATTATTATCAATTTATCCAGAAAAAAAAGAAAAAAGAAAAAAATTATTATTATGTCAAATAAAATCCACTCTGCGTCAATCAAATTATTTATTTTTTATAATCAACTTGTATTTCAAATGCAAAAAAGTCCATTAAACAAAATAAAACAAGAAAATTTCCAACCCAAACAATAATTTGTAATCCATTCGACAATCCAATTCTGGTCCAATTTCAATATATTTCGAATCAATCCAAATAAGTCAAAAAATAGTAATTCCAAAATGAGATCTAATTGTGAAAGTAATAATATAAAAAATGTTAATTCCAAAAATATTAATTTCAAAGAAGAAAGGAAAAAAGAAAGAGAAAAAATAAAGTTTTCTTTGTAATCCAACTTGTAACACCAAAAATTTTATATCTTAATTAGTATCCAAAATAATTCAGAAGAATAAGTAGCACAATGAACTTTCCAGGGCTCAAAACTAGCTCATAAATTTATGATCTATCCAAATGTCCAATTTCCAAAATACCAAATTCAATGTCTCATTTAAGATAAGAAAGATCCAAAAACTGCAACAATATGGCAACTGTAAAAAATGCAGGAAACAATGAGAGGGCAAAAAACAAAACTACACTTTAAAATGATGAGTCAGTGTTCCAACCAATTTCAAACAGTAATCCAGGGAGAATGGTAACAAAAAAGTAATAATAATGATAAGAAAAAACCCTTTCAGTTATGGAGATCAAACTATTCAATTCCAGAATATATAAAAAAGAAAAATCTTACACAGTTAACTGCTGCGGCGGTTTCCAGATGAGGTCCGCCTCCCTTCGATGAGCCCAGAATACTTCGGCTGCCCTCTATCTCCTTATTTCTTTTTCATCTTCTTTTCTTTTATTCCTTCCTTTTCCACTTCTGCTCTCCTTCAATCCAAATACCACTACTCCTTCAATCCAGCTCCAGAACCACCACTCCAATCTTGTCACTTTAACTCCACGATCGTCTTTCTGTACTTTCTCTAACTTTCGATCTTTGCATAGCTCGCCGCCATTATTCCTTCTCACCCCCCTCCTTCCTCCTTCTTCCTTAGAACCTTTCAACTTCCACATCCACTCTCCTTTGGTACTAACTTGACCTCCTTGGGTTCCCTCCACCATCCACTCCACGACCCCTTGTTCACCGCCGTTTCGTTTAAATTATTATAAAGCTCCGAAGCCCACTTGTTCAGTTTCGAATGATCGAGATCCCGTCTGGTCTCAGGACGGCTTGTTCAGCCCGGCCTGCGCCGCACTTCACTCACTGCCTGATCTCCAAACTCTGACCTTGATTTCACCCAAAAACTTAAACAAAAGTATCTAGGACTTCAGAGCACCTCTTTTCTTGAAAGTTTGACTCCAAATTATTTTTAATTACCACATTAAAGTCGCATTAATAGTGCGAGCTGATCAAAATACGTATTACTCCGGCACCATCTTAGCCACACCCCACGACTTTTTTTACCATTGTTGTGCGAATAACGATGGTTTTTTTGACGTTCTGCGGGAGATCTCCAATAGGAAACAGCAAAACGATGCTTTCTGCATAACGACGATACTTGGAGAACCAAGCAATGTCGTTATGTGAGGGTCTACTGTTCTTAGATCAGGGGTGCCCAAACTATGGCCTATGTGCCAGATCCAGCCCCCAATGCCAATTCATCCGGCCCACGCCACCCTTGTTGCTCCCATATGGGTACGTTTTACTTCCACTCCTGGGAGCGACGAGGGTGGCATGGGCAGGATGAATTGGCATCAGGGGCTGGATCTGGCCCACAGGCTGTAGTTTGGGCATCCATGGTTTAAACAGAGAAAATGTCAGTTTAAAATCTATCTCATCCTGTTGCAAAACAGACTGCAAGGCACATTTTACTTCCACTTAGGGTGGGCGGAACCATGTGACTGACCACGGAACCACATTACCAGCCCACGGAACCACATGACCAGCCCACAGCACCCCTGACTTAGATGAACACAACTCTCAGTTCCCCAAACCTTCTTCCAAAAGCACTTCACTTTTCAATTATCATTGTAAATGGGTGTATACCTAAAAAAATCCTGGAAACAGCTTAAGCAGAGATCCTTCATTTAAACCAGGTGTTTCCAACTTAAGGCCCATGAGCCAGATCCAGACCTGGTGCCATTTCATGTGGCCCCCCCCTACCCCTCCAAGGACATTCGAGAAATGGCTGTCCCTTTGAAGCTGTTGGGACAAAATGGCCACCCCCCATCATACAGCCAGGGCAAAATGGCCGTCCAGCCCTTGAAGCTGACTGAGAGAGTGTGACCTGGCCCCCATCTTGAAATGGTTGGGAACCCCTGGTTTAAACCATTAAACTGATCACAACCAAAACACAACAGACCTCTCTTCCAACCTAAATGAGGCATCATTAAGTAGGAGTCAGTAGTTTATCTCAAGAGAATGGTATGATTAAACTACATAAGCAGATATCACAGAACAGAGAGATGGCGACTCAATGGATTGAAAAGGGGACTCTCCTGCAAATATAATGCTGTGGCTTTTCATCTGCCTTCCACATCACAGCGTGACACCTGTACCACTGACCCACTTTCTGGTCCTGAGTCCTTTTGGCATGCAAAGTCCTCCTCAGTCCCCAGCCAGGATCGATGATGATGCTTTCCTCCATCACTATGGATTCAAGTGGGATTTAATCCACTTGGGAACTATCACCCTTCCCTGTGGACTTTGCCAAGGCCACTAGTCCTAAGGGTTGTCAGGTTAGTTAACCGCTGCCTGACACTCGGCATTGAGTCACTTGCAGTATGGTCTACTCTATTACCATAGCAGGATAACCTGGCCAAAGTGACTTACTGTATCCATCACTGTTCTTCTTGTGTTCTTGTCGGCATGAGTGCCAGATTTAAAGATGGCACCAAGAGCCATGGATCTCAAACAAGTACAATTGCGTGAAAAGCAATGTGGCATGATATCATCAATAAGTATAATACTGTGAACCGAATATCCTTTCTTAAGATAAGTTTAATATTGTAAACCAAAATTCCTTTCTTCAGATAAGCTACAAAATGCTGTGTTCTTACATGATATAATAGTTTATAAAGTATTTTATACAATGCATCGCTGGCTCATGAAAAATATTTTAGATGTGCTTCCTGCAAGAACACCCTGAAGAAGCAATTCTGAGAAAAGCCATTAGATACTGGAACAGCTTCGGTGTTATACTCTACAAAAGAATTTGAGCTGTGATCGGCATTTTGTAGCTTATCTGAAAGATTTATGTTACCGGAAGAAAGGATTTTTGGTGTACCTGAAGAAATGAATTTTGGTTAACATTATTAAACTTACCTTAAGAAAGGATATTCGGTTCACAGTATTGAGGATATCATACCACATTGCTTTTCACGCAATTGTACTCGTTTGAAACTCATAGTGAAGACAACTTACAGACGGTTTGCTTGTTTTACTATTATACATTTTTACTGCCTGGCCATTCTTTCTTTGACCAAGGGCCATGGAGCACCCACCTGCCAATCTGGAGATTTGGAGTAGGAGAGGCACTCGTTGCGCAGCCAGAAATAGCGTTTCTTGAAAGTGAATCGGGAGACCAAGTGGAGACTGTCGGCCTTGTGTTTGTGGAGGTAGCCCTCTTTGATGGTGGCCAAAGGGTGCAAAAGTGTCCAGGGATGCTTCGTGTTGGCTTCTAAGGGAAACAAAGAGAATCGCATGGATCTTCCAGATGTAACAGAAGCATCAGACGGGTGTAAAAGTCACACAGACCAAAACCCATTTGACAACTCCAAAATACACATCAAATCAAATCAGTGGTGGGCATCAGCAGGTTTGCACCAGTTCACCAGAACCGGTAGCAGAAATTCTGGCTGGCCCGCCCATCCATGTTTTGAAATAAAGTAGTCCTAATTTGGGTGCAACGCAGGGCTTTCCCTGGCAGGGCTTTCCCTGCTACGGCCACCGTACCATGCCCACAGTGTGGTAGCAAATTTTTTTGGAGCCCACCACTGAATCAAATCTTTATTACAGTCCAAGAACAGCATAGAACAGCAAAGGGAACAGAAGTTAAAATGAGGGTACTTAAAATATACCAAGAGGCAAAAGTATAAATGAGAGTGCTTAAAAAGGTGCATTTCTGCTCAGAGTTAACGAGTAGTAAAATTAGTACAGTACATAGATCCTGATGGCAAACCTTTTAAAGTAATTAGTTACACTTGTAGTTCCATGACCCCTAAAGTAGTTACAGTTCAATTATAGAGCAACACGTCGTTGTCACCACTGCTGCACCGGGAGAGGAAGTCGACACATTTACGACAGCCGTAAATGCACCCGTGGCTGTCGTAAATGCAGAAGTGAGTGCATTTACAGCTCTCATAAACATATTTGTGACAGCTATAAATCTGCCTGCTTCCGCTTCCAGGGGCATGGTCCAGCCCGCTCAGCTGTCCGGGGCACATAGTCCGGGGCACATGGCATAAAAAAGTTGGGAACTCCTGATATTTGTATGTGCCATCAAGTCATTTCCAACCTATGGTGAACTGATGGGTTCCAGCCTTGCTTGGGTCTTGCAAAATAAAGGACTTTTTATTGAACCTTTCCATCTCCTGTTATTAGGTCTTCCTCTCTTCCTAGTGCAGTGATGGCGAACCTTTTAGAGATCGAGTGCCCAAATTGCAAACCAAAACCATTATTTATCACAAAGTGTCAACACAGCAACAGGGGAGGAACGAAATGCTCCCATTGGGCTGCTGGGCAAGGAGGTAAGTGCTCCCATTGGGATACTGGTCAGAGAGGTGGGGAGAACTCTGTGCTGGGGGAGAGAGGAAGCACTCCAATTGGGCTGCTAGGCAGAGGGGTATGGCAAACTCTGTGCTGGGGTGACTGCATGGGTGCCCACAGAGAGGGCTCCAAGTGCCACCTCTGGCACGCATGCCAGAGGTTCGCCATCACTGTCCTAGTGCTTTATAGGATGGATGCCTACTGATTTGGTGTCTCAGCTTTGATAGTTTTATGATGGGTGATGCTGGCAGGGGTCTAGACTTTACAGAATTTAGCCTCTTTCTTGCATTGCTCTCAGGTTCCATAAGGGAGACGTATTGAATTAATGGCACTTATTTAAGAAGGAATGGGATTTGATTTGGCAAGTCCCATTCATTCCTTGCATCTTCTCCAGCTGGGATTAAAAAATAGATTTGTTCCAAGGAGGTTCCTCTTTATACTGTAGTCCAGGAGTGCCCAAACTTTTCAGGCCATGGGACGGTCATATGGTTCAGCGGGCCGGTCACATGGTTCAGCAGGCCAATCACGTGGTTCCTCCCACCAGAAGCAGAAGTAAAACGTGCCTTGCAATCTGTTTTGCAACAGGATGAGATAGATTTTTAGGCTGACATTTTCTCTGCTTAAACCAGGGGTGCCCAAACTACGGCCCATGGGCCGTAGTTTGACCACCCTTACTGTAGCCCAAAATGTAACTGTCTCACCTTTTTAGTGTATGCACGCCTTGACTATTGGGAGAAAGAGACTGACTGCAAGAAGCTACCAGCCTCTGGGCTCTGATTTAGCAGGATCTGCTCAGTATCAGATTAACAGTATCAGAGCTCACCATCCTTGGAATCCACGTTGATGAGTATGTCCAGGAACAACTTGACTTGTCCAATGCTAGACAGGAGGAAGGGATTCAGAGGCTCCATCCATTGCTCCTTGCCATGCCCAAGCTGGAAACCCATGTTGCCAATGCTCTGTACCGCCTACCAGCAAGAGAAGGAAGGGAGGAATCATTGAAAGGATGGGTGGGGGGAGGGAGGGAGGGAGGGAGGGAAGAATAATAGAATAACTGAATTGATGGCCTTTTAGGACATCGAGTCCAACCTCCTGCTCAATGCAGGAATCCAAATTAAAGCAGATCTAACAGATGAGTATCCAATTTTCTCTTTAATGCTTCCAAGTGTAGGAGTGCTCACCACCCCTCGAGGCAGTGGGTTCCACTATCATACTGTTCTAACAGTTAAGGAACTTCTCCTGATATTCAGCCTATATCTGTCTTCCTGTAGTTTGAGCCTGTTATTATGCATTCAGCACTCTGGGATGATGGAGAAATGTGGTGCCCAGAATTGAACAGAGTACTCTAGAAGTGATATAACTAGTGCTGAATGGAGGTGGACTAGTACCACACTGAAAGGAAGGAAGGAAGGAAGGAAGGGGGAGGACAGATTCCCACTCTTTCTTGTGGATTCTTTACAACATTTGCATTCTGCTTGGCCTCCAATGACCTCACAACAACCTTATAGGGTTGGCTACTGTATTCATAACAGACCTGCAGAGTTGGATGGTGTATCAGACTATAATGGGCTTTGCTGAAAACCTTTGTGATCACAAGGAGTTACTGTGGCATTCCCATTCCCAAGGAGGTTCCTCTTTATACTATAGCCCAGAGGTGCCCAAACCTTTTGGGCCATGGGCCGGTCACATGGTTCAGCGGGCCGGTCACATGGTTCCTTCCACCAGAAGTAGAAGTAAAATGTGCCTTGCAATCTGTTTTGCAACAGGATGGGATAGATTTTTAGGCTGCCATTTTCTCTGCTTAAACCAGGAGGGGTGCCCACACTCCAAACTCTGAATTGGGTAAAATCATATGTGCCCATGCTGAGAAATAAATTTTGCTTGTTTAGCAGTCGATGCATTTAATTAGCTTGTTGACCAGGAGAAGAATGCTTCCCAATTAAGCTTGACAGTCAGTGAGATGTATAGGACAGATAAACATTTTTGTAGAGAAGAAGACAGAAAAGATAAGGTGGCTCTGAACTTATCCGTGACCTTGACTAAAGGAAAGAGACGGGTCATGGTGCCCCTTTGCAGATAATGACCTGCAAGAACAACCTGCTAATTAGGCCAATTAGTAGATATTGCTAGATATTGAGCCAAAAGGGATGAGGGGTCCCTTTGGCTGAGAGTCTATAGGAAGAAGGATTTAGCCCCCAGAAGTCAGAGTTCTTTATACATCAGAAGTGCCAGAAATGTCCCTGCTACCTATTCTGAGTTCCCAAGGTAGCTAAAGAAGGGAGAGAGGGAATCCATGCTAGGTATGCATTACTTGCTTGTGTTCTTGCTTCTGTTTCTTGATCTCTCTCTATTATGTTTTGCTTAGAAAACTGTCTAATAAAACTTTGTTTCTTCACCCACTGAGTGCTTACTGTCTCTGAGATCTAAAAGCCCATCAGGGTTAACTAGCCTACGGGGTAAGACAGACAGGACTCTTGCCAAAGCCAAGAACCCACAGCCAATGCACCCTAAATCAGGCGGATATGAAAGATTGCTTTATAAACCTGCACGGAAGGAAGCACAGAGGAGATTAGACCTACGGTACTTCTTAATTATTCCCCATCCCTGTGGCAACAGGCCAGCTAAAAACAAGAGAGAAGGCCATGGGCCCAAAAGAGTGTACCTTAGCCATAAGCAGGAGGGTACGGCTAGTCTGCGTGTCTGCATGCTGGTCTCGGAGGTTGAACAGCTTCGGAGTCAGGATGGCAGGCGCAAAGAACCGGAGGAAAAGGTAGCCACTGATGGCGATATATTTCGTATCCTGGAATTGCAAAGACAACCAGAGGAACCAAAAGCCAATATGATCAGGCAGGACATTTCATTTTATTGTGATTATATCATTCTACTTTTAATCTGTTTCTGTAAAGGTTTACCCTTGTGGGGGGAGTGAATAAAGCTGGGGGCACATCGCCATTTTCTACACATCAAATCCGACTCCATAGATTTCAGCACCCTATAGGTTTGGGCACCCTGGAGCAAATCCCCCACACACACACTTGCCACTAACCATGGTCCTACAAGCTCTCCAAAGTCACCTATCTGTCCTTTCACACCTTCTTCCTTCGTAGTTTGAAACCAAAAAACCCAGAGGGTTGTTTTGTGAGCCCTGGTGGTTGAACTGCTGTAATGCTACAGAATGTTGTGAGTTCAATCCTGACGGGAATCAAGGTGGACTCAGCCTTCCATCCTTCCTAGGCTGGTAAAATGAGTCCCCAGCATGTTGGGGGTAAATTGCTAATTGACTTGTGTCCAGAGAGTGCACTAAGCAGAAGTAGAAGTAGGTAGAAGTGTTAATTGCAGGTTTGTTATTTTGAAGGATTACATTGTCCAGAACCATATTGTCCTACCTGGTCCTCCACTTCCCGAAAACGGTCGGCCACACACTTATGCAGCCGCTTGAAGGAGACTCTCATCACAGCAGGACACTTCTCGGTAGACCCCACGATGGCCTCCATGATGTCCTGCAGGTAACCCTTCAGCACCCCCAAGCTGCTCTCTCGGATCTGGGCTTCAGACAAGGACCCCTTGATGGAGATCCGCCTGGGAGAAATACCAGCCAATGGGGCAGAAAAAATAAAGTCCACTCTTACATTTTAAGCTGGCACAGTACTTAGAGCAGGGCTTGGAAGTTCTATGCCAGGGGTTGGCAACCTTTTTAAGTTGGGAGCTGGGTCATGCTCCCTCAAACAGTTGAGAGGGCTGGACTGGTGGTCCCCTTGCCACTTACGACTGCCGTAAATGCATCCCCATCCGATTCCACCAGTGGTGGCTGCGGCTGGAGCAACAGTGTGGGCCGGATGATTTGGCACCACAGGCCAGATCTGGCCCATGGGTCTTAAGTTGCCAAGAAGGACAAAGACCACAAGGCAGACCCAAAGGAAGGTGGAGATATAACTTCAGAGAAATATTACAAGCACACCAAATAACACCGGTGGAGGCCGCTAGAAGTGCCAAAACAAGAAACTTTGACACCGAATGGGGTAAAAGAGTAAGCAAAGAAGAGGCTCACAGGGCTGTTGACAGAGAGTAGGTGGGAGGAAAGTTACGTATGCCACTGTGACCTCATGAGAGGCAAAGCAGGAAGGAAATCTCAGCAAATAAATTATGTGAATATGAAGCAGCAGCAACAAAACAAAGTTTTCATTTTTAAGGTCATTCTTGTTTGCTTAGGCTCCCTGGATAGGAAAGAAAGTGAATGCAGTCACACATTGCTTTATCACTCACTCGCCTTAATATTTGCTTTATTTTCAAATATAGAAGCAGAGCATATGGGCAAAGTCAAACCAATTCTCCTCCAGATGGCAGCTCTTCTGACGCCATCACCTTCAGCCACATTTTTTGCAAAGCCAGCCGAAGCTCTCCAGCTCCTGAAGTCAGTGCTGCGGCCTGTTTTTCTTTCCTTGCCACGTTCCTGCAGGGCACTAGTCCATACCTGACAAGTTTTGGATTTGAAAATAAGGGAAATTTCCTGGCCAAAATGGGAAAGTTGACAGCTATGCTTATCCTGAGCAGCCTTCCAGTGGCGGCATTAGGGCATTGCAGTCTAATAAATAGGGGAGGACGGCAGGAAAGAGGGTAAAATACATGAGTTTCCCAGCCAATATGGGACACTTGACAGCTATGCACTAGTCTCATCACCCATCATCTTCCAACAAACATCCAATCATGCTCAGACTCAACCTTGGCAAGGAAACGTTTGCCTTTTAGAATAATAGAATAACTAAGTTTTTAAAAGGAGCCTTTTAGGCTATCGCGTCCAACCCCCTAATATTCAGCCTGTACTGTATCTGGTTTCCTGTAGTTTCACCAGGTTTTGTCCACCAGGTAATCTATATCTATAAAACTGAAATCTATGTTTGTCATACCTGTCAAGTTTCGGGAAATTTCTGTCAACCCCCCGTATTTTACACTCTTTCCCGCCATCATCCCGTATTAGTTAGACTGTAATTAGACTGGAGTTAGACTGGAAACCAGCAAAGGATAAGCATAGAAGTCCAGTTTCTCATTTTGGCTGAGAAATTTCCCTTATTTGACAGAAATTTCCTGAAACATGACAGCTATGATGTTTGTATGTGCTCCAAAGGCTCTCACACCCTGGACTGATCCTGCTGAAATTTGGCACATACATACCTTGGGCGTGGGAGATCAGCACTGCAGGGGTCTTGCATACGCACGCCCCCCAAATTGGGACACAATTGATCTATACAATGTGTGTGTTTCCCAGTGATGTAATTGAGCTGATGTCATAGTCTCAGGTAGGTTGAGATTGTGACATCATTTGACTAGCTCAGCTGTAGCCCTCTGAGCTTAGCTGTAGTTTTCACAGCAGGAGTGACCCGCATACACCCCACGAGGTTTCCAAGAGGGAAAGGCTGGCCTATGTTAAAGAAAAGAAAAACCCAAGCAAAGCCAGGTAATCAGCTAGTGCATCATAAAATATGTCTTACACTCTCCATATAGTCAGGGGTATGCAGGGCACCATGGGAAGGCATAGGGCAGGGAGTGGTGGGGGCACCTATTTGGGGGGTAGGGTTGGGGGGAATCCCATACATTGCTATTGGCACCCCAGGGGGCCAGAGGCAAGGGCGGGGTGGGACAAAGCCTGATTGCCCGATATGCCAGCACATGCCTGCATATAGTAGTGGTACATTAAGGTAAGCAGTGGGGCGAATCATATGGTGGTGCAGTGATTAAACTGGTGGACTGCAGCCAAAACTATACTTCTCAGCCTTTTGGCTACGATCAAGTGTAATATCTGTTTTTATTAATACTGTAATACTCAATATATACTGATAACAAAAGATGAATACAAGTCATGTTTGACTTCTGCAATTACAAGAGGTGCTCAAAGCAGTTACTATCAGTGCCAAGACTCAAACTACTGCTTGAGCAATAATTGACCAAAGTATCATGCCATTTCAATGCCTTCTCGAAGTACCATCAATGTAGTCTGTTTTCTATCCTTGAAGGTCCCCCAAAGGTAGAAGTCAAAGGGTATTTAATCAAGAGGACATGGGGGAAACTCAACCGCACCTCTTCAACATGGTCTTGCACTCCTTGAACAACAACCATGCTTCCACCATTTTCTTTGACTGTCCTGCCTGTCACATGGTGATGCTAGCATTAATTCTTTTGAGCGAATGTCATAATACACATGGCAACCATAATTCAATTCAGCTCTGAAAATCAAGACATAGATAACATCTCTTAAAATGTGTATACTGTATATACTCGAGTATATGTCAAGTTTTTAGCCCCCAAAATGAGCCCCAAAAACGGGACATGGCTTATACTTGGTTCAATGACCATAGGGTCCCACGACCATGCTGGATTGAGCTGCACCAATTTAATTAATTTTATCATATTTTCATGTATTTTGATTATTGAAACTCACTAGCAGCTGCTGTATTTCCCACCCTTGGCTTATACTTGGTTCAATCTATTTTCCTGGGATTTCAGGTTAAAATCAGCTTATATTTGGGTCGGCTTATATTCAAGTATATATGGTACATTTTGGCATCCTCTGTATAAAGAGGAAGAATGTTTCCAAGAGGCCCAAACCATTGGGAACATCACAGCTCAATGCCGGTCTTGATGCTCTTTGTTGGGATTCCAGCGACAGTGTTGCCTAGCAACCTGCAGGAAGAGCATCGCTCCCCAGAAAGGGGCTATGTTTGAAGCAGCAGAAATCCTGGTAACCTGTTCTCAGTGCTAAAAGTTCACTAGCAATTTCCACAGAAAACACCCTCCAACAACACAACACATCTGTGTAGACAACGAACAAGGGCACAATCCCTGGCAGAAAGAAACAGGGGACACATATACACAGAAATGTGCTCAGTGCTTGTAGCATTGCAATGACTTTGCTTTGTTATTTTCCAAACAAGTAACTATCTTCATGCGCTTCGGCATGTTGGCAAAAGAGAAAGAAGAAATGGCAGAATATATTGTGATACTTTAAAAACTGACAACTTTCTATCCCTATGGATCGAAACCCACATCTTCAGATCATCTGAATGTTCAAGGGAATATTGATCCACAATAATCAGACCATCTGAATGTTCAAGGGAATATTGATCCACAAAAGCTCACAGAAACAAATTTGTTAGTTTTTAAATAACTGCAGCAATCCCCCTCTTTTCCCTCTCTTCCCCTCTTTTAATTTTCCTCGCTCGGCACCTTAATTTTAAAATAATTAAAATGCCCCTTTTAAGTGCATCTGACAAGAACAACAACTGAAGAACACACTTTCTGTTGTCAATATAAGCATTTCTACCTTTTATTGCTTTAATTCCCTCTTGCAGAAAAGAAATGAATACCAATCTTGTTTCCTCCACTGTACCAAGCCAAATCAGGCTCAGTGGTTTAAAATATCTGGCTGTGGAGCCAGAGGTTGGGAGTTCAATGCCCCCAATGTGCCTCCTGGGATAAGAGCCAGCCTGTGTAGCCACCTACAAAATTCCCAGGCAGCTCCCAGAGGAGGGAAGGGGAAACCACTTCTGTGTACTTACACTGAAAACTCTGGAAAAGGGTTGCCTTAAGTAAGAACTATATTAATTTCATGTCAGATTATACTGGATTGAAAGGATTTTTTGCGGGAGAAACTCCACTCAGGGAAAGCCCAAATGAGGCTCTTTTCATGTCCCCAAGAGCTGGGACACTCAATCTGTCATGCAGTACCCAGGTCTCGAACTGCCAACTTGTCGGCCTTCCAGCTAACAAGATGAGCTTCTTAACCACTGAGCTACCGCAGCGCCCTAGGTAAGAACTGACTTGACAGCACACAATTATGATTATTAACTTGAACATAGCAAGAGCAATTAGACTTCTATACCACCACATAGCGCTTAGTGCACTCTCTGGGCGGTTCACAAATTAATTAGCGTTTTGCCCTCAACATGCTGGGTACTCATTTTACTAACCTTGGAAGGATGGAAGGCTGAGTCAACCTTGATCTAGTCAGGATCAAACTCACACTGTTCTGGCTGCAGTACAGTAATTTAACCATTGCACCACCAGGACGCTTAACATATCAGGAGGATCCATATCATCTAGAGCAGTGGTTCCCAAAGTGGGGCATACGCCCCATGAAGGACTTCAGTTCCCAGAAGCCTAAGTCAGTACACTGGCTGACCAGTGCTTTGGGGAATAGATTTAGGCTTCTGGGAATTGAAGTCCACAAACTAAAGTTTGGGAAACACTGATCTAGAGCAATACTATGCCAATTGCGAAGGGACTTTGAAAAACCACCCCTCCTCCTCTGTGCCCTTGACACCTTACTGGAAAGCAGAATAAAGAGTCGAATAAAAAAATCTTCATTTGCTATTACTGATGACACCTGGTATTCCAGCAGGAGAGAACAAAATGTATTTGCTCTCACGGGGGTGGTGGTGGTGGTGGTGGTGGTGGTGGTGGTGAAATTAAGTATTAGTTTTGCGCCTCTGGAGAAGTGAGAAGGAACCCACATTTGCCTCAGAAATCCACACATCTAATAAGGCTAGGTGGGCACTGAGGAGAAATTAAATATGCATGAAACCCTGCATATGTTGCATAAATATAAGCCATGGTTAAATGAGTGAACATTATTTAATCCATATGGCAAATCTGTACAGAATATCTAAAACAGATTAGGAGCAGGAGGGCAATCAGCTAAATGAGGGGTTTGCAAACTATGGCCCGTGGGCCAAATTTGGTCCATGGTGCCAAATAATCCAGCCCGCAACCAAGCTCCAGCCACCCCCCACAGACACTGCTGCCACCAGAATCAGACGCAGTCTCATTTACAGCAGTGTAAACACATTTACAATAGCCGTAAATGAGCCTGCAGCTGTCGTAAATGTGTTTACTACTTCTGTAGAAACAGAGATGAGCACTGCACCCTAGAGTCGGATACGACTGGCTTTTGAGCAAGGGAAACCTTTACCTTTAAATGAGTCTGTGGCCATCGTAAATGCATTTACGACAGCCGCAGAGCATGGCACTTTAAGAAAGATGGTAACAAAACAGAGCAAGTCCAGAGAAGGGCAAGAAGGATAATCAGAGGACTGGGAACCAAGCCCTAGGAGGAAAGAGTGAAGGAACTGGGCATGTTTAGCCTTGAGAAAAGGAGACCAGGGGGGGGGGGGGGAATATGATAGCATTTCTTCAAATTCCTGAAAGATCATCATAAAGGGGAAGGGAAGGATCTGTTCTCCATCATCCTAGAGTGCGGGACTTGTAGTAATGGGCTCAAGTTACATGAAGCCAGATATACCTATAGGCTGAATAGGAAAATATCTTAAAGCAGTGATGGCGAACCTTGGCACTTCAGGTGTTCTTGGACTTCAATTCCCAGAAGTCCAAGTCAGCACTCCTGCTGAACAGGGCTTCTGTGAATTGAAGTCCAAGAACATCTGGAGTGCCAAGGTTTGCCATCATTGTCTTAAAAGATAGAGCAGCACAACACTGGAACTAACTGCCTTGAGAGGTGGTGAGTGCTCCTAAACTGAAAGCCTTCAAGAGAGAATAGGACAACCTTCTGTCAGATCTGCTTTGATTTGCATTGACCAGGGGCTTAGACTCAATGGCTTAAAAGGCCCCTTTCAATTCAGTTTTTCTAGGATACTATGATGTAGATCGGGGATTCTCAATCTGTGTCCTGTGGGCCGGATGCAGCCCGTGGCACCATTTCATGTGGCTCCCTCACCGCCTCCACCACACCCGGGAGTGTCATGTGGTGGAGGAAGGGCAAAATGGCCGTCCGGCCCCCCCTTTTTGACTCTGCATGTGCTCTTAAGCAGAGCTGCTGCTGAGGAGAGCCAAATAAAGGAAGTGAGCACTGGTAAGTTTTGCAATTGGAGTAGAGCTGCTTTAGAGGCCTTTACTAATTTAAATTGATAATTTAAACTGCTGAGAGCCACCTCTGTTCAAACAGAGGAAGCAGTTTGAAGCTTCCAGAAGCAGGGGGGCAGAGCCACACCAGGCCCTTCCCTGAACTGTGACTCATAGGGGCGGAGCCACACTAGCCTTTAAAAGCTCTGAGCTCTTTCAGGGTCAGCCCTTTTGCCTCTGCATGTGCTCTTAAGCAGAGCTGCTGCTGAGGAGAGCCAAACAAAGGAAGTGAGCACTGGTAAGTTTTGCAGTTGGAGTAGAGCTGCTTTAGAGGCCTCCACTAATTTAAATTGATAATTTAAACTGCTGAGAGCCACCTCTGTTCAAACAGAGGAAGCAGTTTGAAGCTTCCAGAAGCAGGGGGGCAGAGCCACACCAGGCCCTTCCCTGAACTGTGACTCATAGGGGCGGAGCCACACTAGCCTTTAAAAGCTCTGAGCTCTTTCAGGGTCAGCCCTTTTGACTCTGCATGTGCTCTTAAGCAGAGCTGCTGCTGAGGAGAGCCAAACAAAGGAAGTGAGCACTGGTAAGTTTTGCAGTTGGAGTAGAGCTGATTTAGAGGCCCGCGCGCCTAATGGTGCATGAGATTACAAACTAGTAACAAAAGGAGAATATAGTCTTACTACGTGGAAAGGTAGTAAACGTGTACATTTTTGAGGCCCAGAATACTGCACTTGTTAAAATGGATTCTGAGGGAACAGCTGTAGTTACCTGCAATTCTTGTGCCATGTTTGTGTTCTTGCCAAAGCATATGGAGAACTACACTTGCAGCAAGTGCAAGCTGGTTGCACTACTAGAAGAGAAGGTCCAGCAGCTAGAGGCCCGCATATCTAACCATCAACAAATTAAGGAGCTTGAGCTGTTCTTGGACAGAGCGGAGCAGACTATGCTGGACAAAGAAGAGTCAGGGCACAGTTCTGAGGGAGAAGGCCCTTCACTAACTCAGGAGGGAGATGGTTGGAGGAATGTGACTCAAAGGAGGAGAAGAGTGGGGGATCACTCTGAGAGTCTGAAATTACAGAATAAATTTGAGGCTCTTTCCCTTATCACACCTGATGAGGAACACACAGAGGAACAACTGGTTCCACCTGATGAACTCTCCTTCATCACACTTGATGAGATCCAGGAAGATGAACAACAGGAACAAACTGAGGTTCTCTCCCTTAATATGGTTGATGAGGTGCATGTAGATGAACAGATTGCAGGAGAGAGGCTCCTTGTACTAGGCGATTCAATAATTAGAAATACAGAGAAATGGATTTGTGATGCACATGATAACCGTATGGTGACTTGCCTGCCAGGTGCAAAAGTTGCAGACATCGCAAGAAATCTAGATAGATTGTTAGAGAGAACTGGGAACGAGCCAGTTGTCATGGTACACGTTGGTACCAATGATGTTGGGAAGGCCAAGCGGTCTGTCCTGGAAGCCAAATTTAGGTTGTTAGGAAGAAGATTGAAGTCCCGGACTTCCAAGGTAGCATTTTCAGAAGTGCTGCCTGTCCCTCGCGCAGGACCTACCAGGCAGGCAGAGCTCAGAAGCCTCAATGCGTGGATGAGGCGGTGGTGTTGAGAGGAGGGCTTCAGATTTGTCAGGAACTGGAGAACATTTTGGGACAAGCCAAATCTGTTCAGGAGGGATGGGTTGCATTTAAACCATGATGGGACCAGATTGCTGGCACTCAACATCAAAAAGGCTGCAGAGCAGCTTTTAAACTGATAACTGGGGGAAAGCCGATAGGAGCTGGGCAGCATCCGGTTCGGGAAAGTGTGTACTTGAGTAGTGAGGAGGATGCAAAAATTACTGAGCAGAGCAAGGAGCTAGTCACCAGCACTCTAGCAGAAGGATGCAAGAGGCAGTCTAACAATACAACTGGATTCAAAAGACTGTATCAGGAAAACACATATAAATGCTTGTATACAAATGCCAGAAGCCTCCGGAACAAAATAGGGGAGCTGGAATACTTAGCAATAGATAAGAATATTGATATTATTGGTATCACTGAAACCTGGTGGACGGATGATAACCAATGGGATACAGTTATCCCAGGCTACAAACTGTACAGGAAGGATAGGAATGGGCAAACGGGAGGTGGTGTAGCCTTGTATGTCAAAGAAGTGATAAAATCGTATGAATTGGAATATCTAGGTGATTTAGAGTCACCATTAGAAGCTCTGTGGGTAAGAGTACCAGGCCACAAGGATGGTCTAACAGTAGGCATATACTATCGGCCTCCGACCCAAACTCTTGACGGAGACTGGCAGTTGGAGAATGTTGTAAAGGAGGCATCCAAGAAGGGAAGCCTGGTTATAATGGGGGACTTCAATTACCCTCACATAGACTGGGTGAACTGTTGTTCAGCACATGATAAAGAGATAAAGTTCCTAGATATGCTAAATGATTGTTCCCTGGGACAGATGGTTGAAGACCCAACTAGAGGTACAAGAATCCTTGACTTGATCCTGAGTAATACTCAGGATCTGGTGCAAGATGTTAATGTGACTGATCCAATAGGGAACAGTGATCACAACTCAATTATGTTTAACTTGATCATAGACCGCAAGTCACTGATAAAATCAAACACAGAGACCTTAAATTTTCAAAAAGGAAATTTCCCAAAGATGAGGAAACTAGTAAAAAAGAAACTGAAAGGGAAAATTGAGAGAGTCCAAACACTCCAAGAGGCATGGAGGTTGTTTACAAAAACAATAACAGAGGCCCAATTGGAATGCATACCAAAAAGGAAAAAGGGCACTGCCAGGTCCAAGAGGACTCCGATGTGGCTTACAGGAGCTGTTCGTGAAGTGATCAAGAGCAAGAAAAGCTCATTTAGAAGATGGAAGGCTTGTCCGAATGAGGACAGCAGGCAGAAACATAAATTCTGGCAGAACAAATGCAAGGCAACAATCAGGAAAGCAAAGCAAGACTTTGAGGAGCGTATAGCTAAAAATACTCAGAGAAATAACAAAGACTTCTTTAAGTACATTAGAAGTAAGAACCCAACTAGGAAGGCCATTGGACCATTAGATGACAATGGAAGGCAAGGGGTTATTAAAGAGGAAACAGAGATTGCAGAGAGACTCAATAAATTCTTTGCTTCAGTATTCACTGAAGAAGACAGAGACCACATGCCCAAAACAGAGCCTCTCTTCGTAGGGAGGGAAAGCGAAGAATTAAGCAAGATAGAAATAACCAGGGAGGAGGTCCTTGCATGTCTTGTTAAGCTAAACACTAACAAATCACCAGGACCAGATGGCATCCATCCACGAGTTCTCAGGGAACTTAAAGATGAAATTGCTGATCTCCTAGCCAAAATATATAATATTTCCCTCAAATCAGGCTTTGTGCCTGATGACTGGAAGGTAGCGAATGTAACACCAATTTTCAAAAAAGGATCCAGGGGTGATCCAGGAAATTACCGACCTGTCAGTTTGACATGTGTCCCAGGTAAAGTGATGGAAACCATCCTAAAAGGTAGAATTAATAGGCACATAGAAGAGAAGGCGCTGCTAAAGGAGAGCCAACATGGCTTTTACAAGGGCAAATCATGCACTAATCTGTTGGATTTTTTTGAGAGTGTCAACAAGCATGTGGATAAGGAGGATCCAGTTGACATTGTTTATCTGGACTTTCAGAAGGCTTTTGACAAGGTCCCACACCAAAGGCTCTTGAATAAACTTACCAGTCATGGAAAAAAGGGACAGGTCTTGTCCTGGATCAGCAACTGGCTAAGGGACAGGAAACAGAGGGTAGCACTAAATGGACACTTCTCCAAGTGGAGGGAAGTAAAAGAGTGGGGTCCCCCAAGGTTCAGTACTGGGACCCCTGCTTTTCAACCTCTTCATAAATGATCTAGAGATAGGAGTAAAAAGCAAGGTAGCCAAATTTGCTGACGACACTAAATTATACAGGGTAGTAAAAACTGAGAGATTGTGAAGAGCTCCAGAGGGATCTCTTGACATTGGGGGAGTGGGCAAAACAGTGGCAAATGAGCTTCAACATCAGTAAGTGCAGGCTGCGGAGCATCATGGCGGACTGACCGGTATCGTTTTCCGTTTGTTCTGAAGGGAGAGCCGCTTAAAAGCGGGAAAGGAGGTATTTTGGAGTTGCGTTTTGGGCTCAAAAGTATATTAAACGGAGTGTGAGGGTAAAATATAGAGAGGTTGCCGAGAAATCAAAGATCTTTTGGCTGGGGACAAGTTGTTATTCTTTCTCTGCAAGAGCTTGGGGCGTGCTTCCTCTCAGGCTCGAAAGGTTTCGAGAATGAAAAGACTGACTGACTGACTGAGTTTACCGGTCTCTGCAGTTTTGGGATACAAAACTATTTGAAAAAGAAAGGAAGAAAGGAGAATTAAGAACTTTCTCTTTAAGCCTTAAGTTTTGGAATATTGAATACTGAAACTTTGGAGATTAAAAGTCGGACAGTGGGATTTAACAAGAGGACTTAAACAAACACTCAACTTCGCAGATTCTCATGCTCAAGGAGAGACTGAGGTAACTCGGGGCTGTCTCTGCAGGGGAGCGAGGTATGAGTGTGGAACTAAGAAGACTTGCTAATCACTCAGTCTTTGTTATTTAATTGCGGAACTAAGAAACTGATGTTGAAACAATCCCACGCCCAGGCTGTTTGATCAGGCTGTTTGAAAAGTGCCAGCAATCTAAGAGATACTTCGAGACCGAAAGGCTGGAAGACCTCTATCTTTGGGGAATATAAACAATTAAACATACAGCGAAACCTGGGGTTTAAGAGGTTTAAAGAGGAATGAAAGGAATATAAGAAACTGAGAGGAACGGAAAGTACAGTAGATAAAAGCGGGGCACAGACACTGAGTGGAGCAAGGTGAGGGATCCCGGAGCTCCAAAAGAGACTGAGGCTAACAGAACCAACAGAATTAAAATATTACAGTAAAAGACTCTCTTTTTGCTGGATTACAAGGACGGGACTGTGGCTATAAGAAGGCAGTAAAGAAACAGTGAATATTGGATTATCGGACTATTGGATTCCCAGCGGTTTATGGACACTAATTAGCTAATAAAAAGGTTTTTCATTGTGTGTCCAGTTAAAATTCGGACTGTTACAGGATTGTGCACTCTGCAAGCAGAAGCAGAAAGCAGAAGGATAGAGGACTACAGAGGGATACAGCATTGCTAAAAGGAGCATAGGGTTGCAACGCTCCAAGGACTCAGAGACTCACCAGCTGGGAATTTAATTTGCATATCTCCCCTTATCTTGGTTTTGGAACACCTGGGGTTTTTTCTTTCTTTCTTTGGAAAGAGGGGATTTAAGAAAGAGAAATTGAACGGCTCTCTTAAAGCAGTATTTGATTGTTCTCCATTTAAACTTTGAATTTATTATTCTCTATTGGTATATAATCAGATATATTCTACTTTTTTTCTACACTTATTATATTATAAGTATATTAATGCACTATTGAACTGTTAATTTAGGATCCTGTGGTTAAAAGGCAGCAGTTTAATGAGCAAAAAAATTGATAATTTTGAACAGGATTTAAAGTGGGTGAGAACAGATAGATTGGAGAGAAGAGAACAGGAGGGTAGGAGAAGAAAATCGTTGCAGGAAGAACTTATCGAGATCCAAGAACTAGAAGAGCTGAGGAAGAAAGTAGCTGAAAGGAGGTTAAAGATTAAACAACAAGAAGCCTTAGATCAGGAAGAGAAAGAAAAACAAATAGAAGTGGGGGGTCAAGAGATTCTGATAGGAGAGGAGTCAAGAAGACAGATGGCTACCAAAAAAAAGGGGTTTGACAAGGGGAGGGTTAAAGAGGTAGAAGAGGAGCAGGTTGGTGATAGAGGCCCAAGTCCAGATTTAAATGATTTAAGAGGAGACCTGGAGCTTAGGTTTGATAAATTAGAGGAAGAACTTCAAGCTAAACTACAAACATTAGAAGATCAGCGAGCAAAAGATAATCAGAAATTTCAAAAAGAAATAAAAGAAAGTATCACACAAGCATTTAAGAACACCAAGAAGGAGTGTACCAATTTATTGAAAGAAATAGATGAACTGAAGGAGGGGATGAATGCTATTGGGAAAGAAGTTTGGGAAATGAAACATGAGTTAAGAGAGTTCAAGGAGCAGGCACAGTTAAAAGAGGAGAAACAGAAAAAATATGATAAAAGGCTGGAAAGAATGGAAGATCAGGAGAGAAGGTGCAACGTGGTTATTAGGAATATACCAGAACGGAACCCGGATAACTTGAGACAAAGATTGGTAGAATGGATTAACGCAATGGGAATGGGGGAGGAAATGGAATTGGAGGATATAGACAGTGTGTACAGACTAGGAAAAAAAAGGAGCCAAGAAAGACCTAGAAATGTTTTTTTAAGATTTGGAAATCTAGGACAAAAGTTAAGGATAATGAAATATGTTAACTCCTCGGGGGATGATGCTTTAAAAATGGAGGGGGCACAGCTAGAAATATATAAAGATATTTCGTTAGAAGAACGCATTTGGAGACTACAAATTAAGCCAATCACAAAAAAATTGCGTGAGAAAAACATACAATATAAATGGAGACCACATAAACAATTAATTTTTACATTGAAGGGGAAGAATTATTGGATTAGGGAAGAATCTGATGTCTTAGAAATTTTGATGGAAGCTAAGATTATAGAAAAAGGGTCTACAGAATGGATGCAACTTAAAGATGGCTTAATAAATGTGGGAGTAGCGCCCATGTTAGAACGGGAAGAGGAGGAAGTTGAAGGAGCAGAAGGAGGGAAAGACTAGGTCATTAAAGGATAAAAAGAGAGAATCTACTGCATGGAATAAATTATGACAAATTAAGATAACCATTTGTAATAAGAAATAAACAATGAACAAGAAACGGATGTTAAGTATTAAGGTCCACTCGCCAACCGCAACCCCCCTCCCCTCTTTGGTTTTCAAAGGTTACTTTTAGTAGAAAGTGGGGAGGGCAGAGTTTTTTTTCCCCCTGTTTTTCCCTCTTTCTTATTTGTTTGATTGTTGGTTTGTTTAAGCTTTGTTATTTTTGTATATTTTCTTCTTCTTAAGATAATTGTATATTATTTAATTTAAGATGCGCTGGAGGAGGGAGAGTATAACTTGTTGTGGGTTGAGGTATTGGTTCACATATTATGGGGAATTCTGCAGTAACAGTAGAGAAAGCACTAAATATGTATACTTAAAAAGTTAAAAATTATCTCATGGAATGTCAGGGGCCTAGGGAACCAAATTAAGAGGAAACGTGTGGAAGGAGTTCTGAGAAGGGAAAAAGCGGATATCATTTTTCTCCAGGAGACACATCAGAAAAGTGAAAATAAGAATAATATTTATGTAAAAGGGATGGAAATATATGAGAAAAGCCTAGGTTCAAGTAATTCAAGAGGGGTTGCTGTATTAATATCGAATAAACTAGATTTTTCATTGAGCAAGAACATTAAAGATAAGGAGGGAAGGTTTCAGCTAATAAAAGGTAAAATAGAGGAGGAAGAGTATACATTTGTCAACGTATACTCACCAAACAAGAATCAAGGGATCTTTCTAGATAAAATTCTACCCATTATAAAAAAAGAAAGATCAGTAAATTTAATTATAGGGGGAGATTTTAACTTAATCAGGTCAGGATTAGATACAACAAATAATCTTAGAAAGACTCAAGATAAATTGATTGACAAATGGATAGGGAAATTAGGATTACGGGATGCGATGAGAATGTTGGCAGGTAAAAAAAATGTATTTACCTTTTGCTCCTTAAAACATAGATCTTATTCTCGTTTGGATTATTTCTTTGTGTCAGAAAATATGCTTAAGAATTTAGAAAACTTTAATTATGGCAATTTTAATATCTCAGATCACACATTTATTTCGATAGAGATGCGGCTGAATAGCAGTACCTATCAAAATAAGGTATGGAGGATGGATACTAAACTATTAAAAAATGAAGAGATAAAAAAAGATTAATAAATAAATGGATAAAGAACTGGGAAGATAATGATACGGGTGAGGTGAAATTACATATCCTTTGGGACGCAATGAAAGCGGTTATTAGAGGTGACTATATACAAGAGAAAGCAATATTTGAAAAAAAATGAAAAGTCAAGTAATTAAAAGAGATAAAGATATAAAAGAACTAGAAAGGAAGCACGCAGCTACAGGAAGTAACTCAATTTGGAATAAATTACAGGCATTAAAAAAGGAAACAATTGCAGTAGAAGTTGAAAAGGTTAGGGTAGATTTGGCATATTTAAAAAGAAATGATTTTGAATTCAATAATAAAGATATGAAAAATTTAGCAAAAAAAGTAAGACAAAAAAAAGTAAGGGATATATAGAGGCTCTAATTAATAAAGAAGGTATAAGGCAGTATAAATTGGAAAATAAATTATCAGTAGCAGAAGAATTCTATACAAAATTATATACAGAACATAGAATTGATGATAATGTACTTCAAGCATATTTGGATAGAAACTTGACATACCAATTAAAGGAAGAACATGTAAATATAATGGAACAAGATATTAAAGACAAGGAGATTGAAGAGGTAATTAACAACTTAAAAAAGGATAAAACGCCAGGAGAGGATGGTATCCCTTCGGAATTTTATAAGGAATGCCGAGAGGTATTAATTCCCAAGTTAAAAAATTTATATAATTATATATTGGAAGGGGGGGAGATCCCCAAGTCTTGGAGTAATTCGATAATGGCTCTAATTCCTAAACCTGGAAAGGATAAAGAGAATATAGAAGCATATAGACCAATATCATTATTAAATCAGGATGCAAAAATTTTTACTTCAATAATTAACAATCGGCTTAATAAATTCATAGACACTTATATTGGAGAAGACCAAGTAGGATTTGTTAAAGGAAGACAAATGGATAAATTAATAAATCGGTTAATTAATATTATTGATAAATTAAAAAATAATAAACAAAAAGTATGTATAGTGGCATTAGACATATATAAAGCATTTGATTCAATTCAATGGAAAACAATAAAAGGAATATGTGAGAAATTACAATTCGGCCCTAAATTTAATCATGTGATAGGACAATTGTATAAAGAAAGCAAATCTAAAATTAAAATGAATAATTGTCTGGGGAAAGAAATTGATATAAACGCGGGGACAAGACAAGGATGTCCACTGTCCCCATGTCTATTTATATTGGCAATGGAATTGCTAGCAAATGATATAAGGCAAAATGAGAAATTAGTAGGAATAGAAAATAAAAAAATAAGTCTATTTGCGGATGATACTTTATTAGTTGTAAAAGATCCTTTAAATAATTTAAATAAAATACAAGAACATTTAAGAGCCTTTGAAGAAGTAACAGGATTAAAAATTAATTGGACGAAAACTGAGGCTATCACATGCAATTTAACCCAGGCGGAAAAGAAAAAAATTGGAGATAGATTTAGTATTACAATAAGAGATGAATTGAAATATTTGGGAATATTTGTGACGAACGATCCAAAAGATCTATATAATATTAACTTCAATAAATTAAGAAATAAATTGAAACCATTACTAGAACAGATAAAACGAGCAAAGACTTCATGGTTTGGAAGGATTAATATTTGTAAAATGAAAGTTATACCCAAATTGAATTTTTTGTTTGAAAATTTACCGATTAAAATTAAAGAGTCAGAAATAAATAAATGGCAAAAATTGATAAACGGAATTTGCAATAATAATAAAAGAGCAAGAATTAGTAAAGGATTATGGTACATGAAAAATAAACAGGGAGGATTAAACATTCCAAACATTAAAGCGTATTTTCAAGCCTTTCATATAAAGAAATTAATTAAATTATTAATTCAGCAAAATGAGGTAATAGGTGAAGGGGATCAAGAAGAATTTAAAAAATTAAAAGGTGAAACATTTCTTGCACAAGTAAATAATAAAACAGAGATTAACTGCTTTTCTATAAAGAATATTTATAACGTATGGAAAGGGGTTAAGAGGAAATTGGCACCAGACATTTCCCCAATTTTAGAAATTTTAGATTTCCAGAGTTGCCCATTATTACCCTCACAAAAAATAAGACCTATTCTATTGCAAGAAAAAGTGTTGTTAATAACAGAATGGATTAAAAATTGCAATACATATCAGAAAAGGAAGGAGGTATATAATAAATTAAAATTAAATTGACTACAAGAATTGGGGATGGAGAAATGGGACAAATCGATAAGGGGGATTATAGGAGTACCTAGGGCAAAGACGCCCTTTGAAGAATTGGTCTTGGAAATAAGGAAAGGGAAGATAAGATTTCAGGGGTTAGTAGGTAAATTGTACCAAATGCTTATCCCAGGGGAAGGATCACACTATACACTTAAACGAATTTGGGAGGAAGATTTAAATATTAAAATTGAAGAAGAAGAGTGGAGGAAAAAGTGGGGAAACAGAATAACAAAAACTATGTCAATAAAGGAAAAGGAGCATGTTTGTAAGGTACTTTGGAGGTGGTACCTTACCCCAATCAGACTCAAGCAAATTGATATTAATAAATCTGATTTGTGTTGGAGATGCAATGAACAAAAGGGGACATATTTGCATCTGTGGTGGTTTTGTAAGAAAACAAATACATTTTGGAAAGCGATAGAGAAGGAGATAAACGAGATTCTTGGCATAACAATGATTCTAGAACCCAAACTAGCTATATTAGGAGAAATAGGAAAAATGAGATTAAGTGAGGGTAATAAAGAATTAATTTTGACATTGTTGCTGGTTGCTAGACAGCTGATAGCCCAAGAATGGAAGAGTAACGAAAATCTAAATAAGAATAGGTGGTATAAAGAGGTTTGGCAACTGGCACTAAATGAAAAATTAACTAGCCAAATTCGGTTAAAACAGGGTTTTAAAATCAAAATACAATTTTGGGAAATCTGGAAACCTTTCATACAGCACGCGTTAACAAGTGAAGAAGGAAGTAAGCCTGGCCCTGACATGATTCAATTTTGGAAGATTTAAGTATATTGTGCCAATTGAAATTGCTGCAGAATAGGGTTTTGCACGGATTAAAAGTTGAAAGAATGAAAGAGTGAACAAGATATTGATATATTGTTGTTATTCCTTTCTCTTTTCTTGGTGTTTTTTTCCTCTTTATTGTTAGTTTTAAGTATTTATATGTTTATGTTTGTTTGTATTTTATGATTATTAATAAAAAAAATTAATAAAAAAAAAACTGGGGCCTAGGCTATCTAGCTAGCAGAAGCTTTTTCTAGAGACAGAGGTTTTTTAAATTAGAATAGCTGATTATTTATCTGTTGGGCCACCAGCTTGCAAGTCATCCCCACACACTGACTCTTCCCTACTTCTGCCAATATCTCGAGGACTGTGTTATGAATGTGCACATATGCACATGCACATAACCAATGGCTGCACCTCATACATAAGCAGAATAGCACAGTGAAATTCCTAAGTTGTCAGTGGTAATATATGGCAATAGAAAGAAGCAGGCAAGAATTAAAAGGCATGAAAAAGCAGAATACAGAGGTACATATCCTGTCACTGGCAAGATCTTAAGATTCAGGCCCTTTTTTCCTCATTCTTTAATCAATTGTTGCTTAATTGCTTTCCTAAATTGCTGGAAAAGTGAGTTTTATTTATTACTTGTGAGTTTTATCATTATGCATTGGCAATGTTTGTTAATTATTCTGCTATCCCATTTACTTAATAATCCATTCTCTCCACATACAATTTCTGATTATTTCACTAATCAGGAACTGATGTATATAATTGGGACACCAATCACCTGCATTTTGTTATTAACATATATTTTATTTTAATTATATCTGCATTTGCCTTCAACTAACTGTTCCCTTAGTTATACCTGCCCTTCAATTTAAAAAAATCTCCTTAACAAGAAAGTGGTTGTTTGAAACATAGGCAAAGTAAAGATTTCATTGAATATGTTAAGTCAAATAATCTGAAATACATCATTTTGGTTCATTTAAGTTATTAAATATTAGTTGAACTCTAAAAAAAAAAACATCAGTAAGTGCAGAGTGATGCATGTTGGGGCAAAAAACCCCAATTACATTTATAAACTGATGGGGTCTGAACTCTCTGCGACAAACCAGGAAAGGGACCTTAGTGTCCTGGTGGACAGCTCGATGAAGATGTCAACCCAGTGTGCCTCAGCAGTGAAAAAAGCAAACTCAATGTTAGGGATCATTAGGAAGGGTATAGAAAATAAGTCAGCAAGTGTCATTTTGCCTCTTTATAAATCTATGGTGAGGCCCCATCTGGAATATTGTGTACAGTTCTGGTCGCCATACCTCCAGAAGGATATTATGGAGTTGGAGAAAGTACAGAGGAGGGCAACCAGAATGATTAGGGGACTGGAACACCTTCCTTACCATCTGAGGCTGCAACGGTTGGGCCTTTTCACTCTTGAACAACGGCGTCTAAGAGGTGACCTGATTGAAGTTTATAAAATCATGCACGGTGTGGACAAAGTAGATAAGGAAAAACTGTTTTCCCTATTGCACAACACTAGAACTAGGGGACACTCAATGAAACTTTTGGGTACTAGTTCTCAAACAAATAAGAGAACATACTTTTTCACCCAGAGGATTACTGGTCTATGGAACTCCCTGCAAGAAGAAGTGGTGACAGCTGTCAGTCTTGACAGCTTTAAGAAAGGATTAGACAAGTTCATGGAGGACAAGGCTATCAATGGCTATAATTATGGCTACCTAAGGACAACCTCTGGGTTGGAGAGAGAGGCAGGATATCTCTCAATGCCATTTCCAGGGAATCCTAAGCAGGTGAAGGCATCTCCTTGGGAATACCTTGAAGGAAATGGTGAGCCACTGTGTGAGACAGAATGCTGGACTGGATGGGCTGTGGCCTGTTCCAGCAAGGCTGTTCTTATGTTCTTATGTAATACTGTCTGAGGGGGCATGACCTGACCCTCGGCTTTAAAATGTTGCGAACTCCTGATGTACAGTAGATGGAAGAAATGGCTGGGCATGGCTAAGCTTTCAGGCAACTCCAAGGAATTACCCGTCTGCTAGCCTCTTGAGGGGCTTCAGTGGCTCAAGTGGCTAATATGCTGACTGGAAAGCGGGAGATCAGCAGTTCAATTCCTGAGTAATGCAGGACGGAATGAGCTGCCGTCTTTGTCCCAGCTCCTGCCCAACCTAGCAGTTCGAAAGCAAGAAATTGCAAGTAGATAAATAAGGACCACTTCGGTGAGAAAGGTAAACAACGTTCCGTGCACTCCGGTGTCTAGTCATGCCTGCCACATGACCACGGAAACGTCTGCAGAAGCAGACAATGCTGACTCTTTGGCTTTGAAACAGGGATGAGCACTGAACCCTAGAGTTGGATGTGACTGGCTTTCAAGCAAGGGGAACCTTTAGCCTCTTGAGAGATACCCTGCTTGGAACACAAAAGGCAGGAAGCATTGCAGACCCATAGTGCCTTACAGGTCCCATACATCTCTGCCCTTTTTAGCCACTTTCTCCATCTTCATCATGTGGGGAGCAAAAAAAGTCATTATTTCTCAACCGAAAGTGTTACAGAGATCTCAAAGGTCTATTTGGTGTTTCCTTTCTTTTGGCTTATAGCCTCCAGAAGTCTGGTGGGGAGGATTCCTGCAGATTTATTGGGGATTTAGTTCATGAATTCCAAAAGTCCTATTCCTATTGGTTATGCAACCAGCACACCACAGAAAGTCCACGAGAAGGGCAGGGACAGTTATTTATGGGACTATCCTTCCATTCCCTATTTAGGCAGAAGTATATTGAGCATATTTTTTTAAATTATAAAAAATGCACCAATTATTTTGTGAGAGACAAAACAAAGACTTGCAACATTATGAATCAAAAGTAGTATGAAAATATTGTACAGAGCAGGTTAGGAGAAGTATACCAAAATTGAGAAAGGGTGTGTGTGTGAAAGCGGGAGAGATAGAGATGTCCACTTCTCTACTTTGGACAAACTTTTAATGTATAGTTATTCTGGCGTTGCTTGATTTTTGGCTAAATACCCTGTTTCCCTGAAAATATGACATACCCATAAAATAAGCCGTAGCAGGATTTCTAAGCATTTGCACAATATAAGCCATACCCCGAAAATAAGACATAGTGATAGGCGTGGCTATGTAGCATACCATGTTGTACCATACTTAATAAAAATAAGACATCCCCTGAAAATAAGCCATAGTGTGTGTTCTTGAGGAAAAATAAATATAAGACAGTGTCTTATTTTTGGGAAAACACAGTATATACAGTATTTGGCTTCTGAATCTGGTGTTTGAATTTTTAACAAGAACATTCAGTTGTGCTTTATGCTACTCTGTTGACAGATGCACTATTAGAGAGAGGGAATAAGGGAGATGATGAAATCACACTCATCAATGTCACACCTTCAGTCATGATTTAGCATGCGTGCTAATCCGCCCACTGATGTACAAAAATTTTTTTTGAAAGCTTCAGATTACACTCTCCCCGACCTCTTGTGTTCCTACACAACAAGATTTTTTTTAAAGCAAGGATTACTTTTATTTTCACAAAATGGCATCCTATCATTTCATGTGAAGATAGGACTATGGTTTAAATTGTGCAATGTTCTGATATGGAAGGAAGGAAGAATTAATATAGGATCAGGCGCAACTTTGTGATTCTGCATTCTCAGCTTCCTTTTTGTTACTCTGCATTTGTCATCAAAGCAGTTCAGGACCCGAGTACTGCATGATGGAGTGAGCGCCCATCTCTGTCCCAGCTCCTGCCAACCTATCAGTTCAAAAGCAAGAAATTGCAAATACAGTAGATAAATAGGGGCCACTTTGGTGAGAAAAGAACTTGGGGACATGAAAGGAGCCTCATTCGGGTGTCCCCTGAGCAGTTCCTTCAGCAAAAATCTTTTCAACCCAGAAAGCACCTTTGTGTGCTTCTGACATGATAAAAAAATCAAAGCATAAGAATTTATAGAAATTTGAATAAATAAATAAATAAATAAATAAATAAATAAATAAATAAATAAATAAATAAATAAATAAATAAATAAATAAACTAACTAACTAACTTATGTTCTTATTGACTATTTTGTTCAACCTAGAGTTAGTTATTCAAAGAGGTCTTGGGTAAACACAAGTCTTAATATGCTTACAATTCTTAGTATACCTTAGAAGGAGATCCTAAAATTGGTAGCACACAGGAATTGTTTCCATTGGCCCTCCTGGACTGGTACAGAGCAGTTTTTAAAAACCTGTTGAGTTTGGAGGAATGAGCATAATGCTGTTTGGTGCAATTCCCATGTCTAAGCAGCATTTTACTCCTCTGATGGGGTTGCAGCAGCTCCATTAGCTGTGGTTTTAGCAGCTACTTTCTAGGGAGTGGAGGAGTTTTCCCGATCAGCTGGAAAGCGGCTTTCACCCATGTCCCCTGCTGATCAGGTTCCAGCAGCCCAGTCAGCAGCAGGTGAAGTGCTTAAAAATGATTTCCAGCTGCTCTTTCATCAGTCGAAAATAAACTTTCACCCCTGCACCCTCCTCTGGTCAGGCTCCAGAAAGCATGGGGATAAAAGCCGCTTTCCAGCTGATGGGGAGAACGCTTCCCCTATCAGCTGGAAAGCAGAGCAATTTAATTGAACCCATGATGAGGTTTCAAAATGAAGTAGTTTTGGGCAGATTGGCCTGACAGACATGTAGACATGATCATAAGAACATAAGAACAGCCTTGCTGGAACAGGCAGCAGCCCATCCAGTCCAGCATTCTGTCTCACACAGTGGCTCACCATTTGCTTCAGGGTATTCCCAAGCAGATGCCTTCACCTGCTTAGGATTCCATGGAAATGGCATTGAGAGATATCCTGCTTATCTCTCCAACCCGGAGGTTGTCCTTAGGTATCCATAATTATAGCCATTGATACCCTTGTCCTCCATGAACTTGTCTAATCCGACCAATTTGTACTATCTGACCACAAAGAGTGGATTATATGCCTGTGTATACAGTGATTTAGCAGTACAGTAGACCCTCGCATAACAACGTTACTTGGTTCCCTAAGTAGCATTGCTAAGCGATTTTTATTGTTATGCCAGTTTCTATGGAGTTTCCCGCATAATGACGTTTTTAGCGTCGTTGTCCGTATGATGACGGTTATTTTAGCGTTGTTGTCCGGACAACAACACTAAAAATGTTGTTATGCTGGGGAACACGTGGTGCATAACGAGACATTGTTAAGTGAAAATGATGCTATCCAAACGCATTGTTATGTGAGGGTTGACTGTAGATGAATTCTGGAAAACATTTAATTTGCTCATACTTTCAGCCATTTTAGTCTCCCTTGCTGATGAAATTCTGGCTTCTTTCCTGGCCACATGTCTGAGCACAATACTGTCTCTAGATCTAATTCCACTGCTAGCTTCACCATTATGGACTGACAATCACTGTCTTTTCTAGTATTAACTGTTACACTGGAGAATACCGCTGCAAATCCCACCTCACGCCACAATGTGGTGCAGCGGTGCCCCTGGCCGTCCGACAGCTATGGTGGTGGGGGTGTTTTCCCCTGGCAGGTTCAACCATGCCACAAAGGTGTTGGCTTGTGGTCCAGAACAGTTTTCCATTCTGGAACTGCAGGTCAGCTAAGTGGATACTCAGGCAATGCACCTGGCCAGTGAATTGCTCTAACATGGCCAACTTCGACAAGAGCCCAGCCAGCTTGTCTTCATATTTAAATTGGCTAAAGGAGCATTGAAAACAGAGGCCTCAGTCCCCCATGTGCCATCTGATCCTGCTATGGTAGCGGTAGGACCTCCAGATGGCAAGAGCCCACTAAAATCTCATGGGAGACGATGTTTCAATCCACCACGTGTGAAGTACAGATCAACCAAGTAAGTAACTGGAGAATAAATGAACCTTCTCTCTAGAAATGTAGATGTAATTTTTAAAAAAAACCTACCTGAATATTCATCAAAATAAGTTAAAGGATATACTGTATTATAGGCTCACTGGAGCCTATAATATGCAGGTCAAGCACACACATATACAGTATTATCTTAAATATAGAAACCAGCGTTATTCGCCTTCTTATCTCTAGATTTCCAGTAATTTTAATCAAGGGAGCTATCTTCCATGATACCACATTGCTAAGCAACTTCTGACAAAGAACCCACCTAATGATCTGATCTGATCAGAGCACTAGGAAACCTCAAACCCAACTCCTCTAATGATTATTCCAGCTGCAGCCATATGTCTATATTATAATACTGGAAAGATGTTGGGGAGGTAAATAAACATCTAAAATTATCACTGTGCCACCTGGTGGCTTAGTGGTTAAGGCACTGAGCTAGAGACTGGAAGGTTGGGTTTCGATACCCAAGAACTGCACTTAGGGACATGAAAGGAGACTCATTTGGGCGTCCCCTAAAATCCTTTCAACCCAGAGTAATCTCTGACATGAAATTATTATTATACTGTGCCACCAGTGGTAAGCTTACCACTAGAAAGTTATGAGATGAAACTGTAGTATCAATCAGTTCATCATCCCAACTCAACCTCTCCTTAATTAAAATGGCTAAGCTTCACGTGGATTTTTTTTCTGTGCTGGTTCTATATCCTGGTAGGTATAACATCTTTTGTCATAAACCATATACTGTATTTTGCAATGACACCACTTCATATTTTAATAGACATCTGGTCAAGTCACTAACGTGTTTTTAATTCCATTTCTTAATCCTCAGAAGCAAACACTCTTTGAAATTCTCTCCATTGGACCAACCATAGTGGTTAAGAAACTGAACTTGATGGCTGGAAGGTTGGCAGGTCAGCAGATTGAGACCCGAGTGCTGCACGACGGAGTGAGCTCCCATCTCTGTCCTGCCAACCTAGCAGTTCAAAAGCAAGAAATTGCAAGTAGATAAATAGGTACCGCTTCAGTGGGAAGGTAAACAGCATTCCATGTCAAGTCATGCCTGCCACATGTCTATAGAAACATCTGCAAACACAGACTGTGCGCACTATTCTTTCAGATGTTCTTTCGTCCCGCACGAATCTGGATCCTCCTACCCATTTTCTTTTGGTCCTAATTGACATTTGTCTTGAACATAATTTCTTTAGATTTGAAAATAATTTTTTATTTACAATGTAAAGGTGTCTCCATGGGTAGTAATTTTGCCCCCTCCGTTGCAAATATCTATATGATTCAGTTTGATAGATCTATTATTTTGGACTCTCAAATTAACCCTTTCTACTCACAGATTATTATTTATATTTACATCGATGACTTATTTTTTGTAATTAAGCATTCTTCCCAAGTCCAAAACTTTGTTGATTGGCTTAATACACAAAACAATAATTTATTCTTTACCCACATCGTTGATAAATGCTCTCTTCCTTTTCTGGATGTCACGGTCTATATTTCATCAGAAAACAAACTCAAGATGTCTTTTTCACACAAAAACGGATAGACAGGCTTATTTACAATACCATTCTTTTCATCCTCATTTTTTAAAAAAATAATATACCCTATAGTGGGCTACTTCGAGCCAAAAGAAACTCTATGGAACAGAGAGACTTTCTTAAAGCAGCCACCCACACAGGCCGTTCCTTACAGAATAGGGGCTACCCGGACACTATTGTCAAGGGAGCCTTGCAAAAAGTTCAAACAAGATCTAGACCGTCCCTTTTCGTCCAACATGAAAAATCTAAAAATTCCACTATTTTCTGGTCAATAGATTACATGACATTAAAAAAAATACTAAAACACTGGCATATTCTGGATACAATTCCAGGGTGTACCAGTCCTCCTACAATATGTTTCAGAAGAACCAAATCTATAGCCAATTTAGTCAGTAGGATAGACACAGATCCCCAAGTTTTCTGCTCCTGGACGCTTCCGACGGGACATCACAAATGTGGAAGTTGTAAATTTTTGGAGATATATGTGGACAACAGACCGGGAATCCATTCCAGGTTCCAGATTCACATTGGATTTAAAAGATTTCAGTAATTGAAACACATCAAATAGTATTTATTTAATTTTATGTTCCTGCCATAAAGTCTATATAGGTAAATCTATGCGACCTCTGAAAGTTAGAATAGGGGAGCACCAATCCCATATTAGGAATGCCAACTTACAAGTGCCCATGGTCCAACATGTCTATGGAAATGTCTGCAAACACAGACAGCGCTGGTTCTTTGGCTATAAACAGGGATGAGCACAGAACCCTAGAGTTGGATACGACTGGGTTTCGAGCAAGAGTGACCTGTACTTTTACCTTATGATTGATTCGCATACTAAGAGTCCAGGCAGGTTGGTATCTTGCTTTTTAAACTGTTAATTTGTGTGATTCAGAGTTAGACCCTCCCCGCCCCCCAGATGAATCCAATACTTTCGGTATGGGAAAGAGCTAACCCAGTGATGGTCAGTCTTGGCCCTCCAGCTATTCTTGAACTTCAATTTCCAGAAGCCCAAGTCAACACACCAGCTGGTCAGGGTTTCTGGGAATTGAAGTTCAAGAACAGCTGGAGGGCCAAGACTGCCCATCACTGAGCTAACCTTTTTCTGACCAGAGGACTCATCTTTATTTGCATTTGGTGTATTCAAGAGAAAATTGGACAACCCTCTGTCAGATGTGTGATTTGAGGATTCCTCCACTAGCAGTGGGCTGGACTAGTTGACCTCTGAGGCCCCTTCCAGCTCACGTATTCCATGACTCTGTGATTCTGGCACCTCATGAAGTTGTTTTACCACTAACTTCTTCAGCAAATTTAATTTAATTTAATTTTCACATTTATATGCCGACCACTCAGGGGAGCCCGACTAAGGGTGGCTTACACAACAGTAATGCAATATATAAAGAACAGGACAAAATACAATGTAGCAACAATTATATGATATTCCTCCTGCAAATACAAAGTACAAAATACAGTGGCCCTTCCGATGGTACCACAGCTGGAAATTAGCGAGGCCCAGATGTCGGAGCCCAAGGCTCAATGACCTCGACATCAATGTAGATATTCATCATACGATAAATAAATAAATTTCTTGTTTTCGAACTGCTAGGTCGGCAGGAGCTGGGACAAAGACGGGCACTCATTGCATCCTGCAGTACTTGGGAATCGAACTGCTGACCTAACCGCCTTCCAGTCAGCATCTTAGCCACTTGAGCCACATGGCAGCTAGCAAAGAGCACAATGGAAAACCATCCCCTACTGCTAAAATTTCAGTGAGAAGACACCAAAATGCCTTTCGCTACACATATTCTGTGGCCTGTGTGTTAAGGATGGTCAGTTTTTAACTAGGCACAAAACTAAGCAGAGATAGTGGGGAAATTCTGGACTATAGAATCCATGCTAGTCCTGGGATTTTGGCAGTCGTCTTTTCTTGTCTCCTCTCTGAAAACCAGATCCTGCTATGCAGCAGAATAAAATAATTTCTCACTCTCCTTATATTCAAGAAAGCCCTTCAGAAAGCCAATCTCATCTGCAACCTCCATTCGTCTCTCACCTGGTCTGGCTGGGTTCAATCTTGCATGGATCCAGCTCAACATACTTCTTTTCCTCAAAAATCCAGTTAATGATAGACTTCAACACTTCGTGCAAGTAGGGCATCCCTACAACCTGGAGGACCCATGGGAGGGGAAAGTATAAGGAGGGAAGAAAAGAGAGACATTCATTGAGAGGAGGGGGAAAGTAACACATGGAGAAATAATATGGTACTCCTAGCAAGATATTAATGGTGATTATTTTGACATTAGATTCAAATTCTAAGTTCAACTTTTGGTGAACTTTAATGTGACCAATTCATGATCATCATTTGTTGCTTGGAATATGTATGACCTCACTTATGTATTATATCAGGGGTTCCCAACCTTTTCAAGCCCGGGGCCGGGTCATGCTCTTGCAGTCAGCTTCAAGGGCTGGACCACCCTTTCGCCCTGCCTGCATGATGGGGGTGGCCATTTTGTCCCAACAGTTCCACAAATAATAGCTATAGTATGGTAAAATAGGATTACAAGTGCAAAGTAAAAAATCATTATGGCTAGTGTTTAACCTGTCCCCGATGTAGCTGGTTCTCTCTAATGCTATGTGCCCTGGTTGCCTTCCTAGCAAACCTGGCAACAGCAGCAGTCAGATCAGTGATTTTATCTGAGAGCACTTCCTCCCTCCCCTCAACACAGAGTTCACCCCATCTCTCTGCCCAGCAGCCCAATGGGAGTGCTTCCTCCCCCCCCCCCCAGCATTCACCCCACCCCTCTGTTTGGGCACTCGGTCTCTAAAAGATTTGTCATCACAGGTCTAACATATAAGGGATGTCCTACAGCACACAATAAGGTAACATATAAATAATAAATACTTGGGTCTGAAACATTTCTAACCCACCAGGGGTCATCCCATATGCAAGAGGGTAACGTGAAAACAATGAAAACTTTTGTTCTGGAGAGATTCCAACCCATCAGGAATCCCATTAGGATAAAGTCATGCTATCACTCAACCAAAAATGAAAGGCAAAAGATGTTTCTTTCCTCAAGAAACGTGATTACAACTATAACACTGAAGATACTCACTGCGTGACTGAAAACCTATTTCTTACAAGGGGTAACTCCGGTGCCACTCGTGTGGACTGGTATAGCAGCCCAAAATTACAACTTCCATGAGAGAAATCAAAATTGATGACATGCTCCATGCACCATCCACTCTAAACATAATGGTTTCTATTAATCCTCATCCCCCCCCCTCCTCCTCTCTTGCAATAACCTTTCAGGCACTGCCAGCCCCTCCTCTTTTCCTTACTCACCTTCATGAACTGCTCCATGGATTTGGAGGCCAATGAGTTTGAGCGGAAGAGGGTGTTTGGATCCGCTGAAAGAACAGAGAGGAACTTGCCATGTCTGTTTTAATGAGCATGAATGAGCAATAAACACTATGCATGACAATGACATCTTCTCTCATGAGCCAGGTTTTTACTCATTTCCCACTGTATGTGTCATCTCAGCCCAAACTCCTCCGAGAATGAACCCTCATCACCAGAGTGCAGTATTCAGAAGGCTGCCCATGGTCCATAGGTTTACAGTGGCCATATCCGAACTACTTGATATTTCACTTATTCTACTTCCTCAAACACCCACCCTGGCTGAGAAATTCTGTAGTTCACACCTTATTTGTGATTGTTACTGACTAAAGACTTCTATTTCTGATTTTTATTTTATTGCAAGTAAGCACAGCTCACAAGCTGGCCAGGTTAGCCTGCTATGGTAATAGAGTAGACCCTACTGCCAGCAACTCAACGAAGATGGTCAGGTGGCGGTTAACTAACCTGACCACCCCAAGGACCAACAGTCTTGGGTGTCAAAGTCCACAGGGAAGGGTGATGGTCCCCAAGTGTATTAAATCCCAATTGAGTCCATCTTGATGAAGGGCAGCAGCTTCATCAATACTGGCCTGGGGTTGATGAGGACTTTATGCACATCTAGGTGCATGTTTATTGCATATTTATTGTTTGTTTGAAGGAATGTGTTTAAACACAAAAAAGCTTATGGAAAATAAAAACTAGAGTTTTAAAGGTGCAACAAGGCTTATGCTTTCTCCTAACACAATCAGTGGCTAGATTACCTTTAAAAGTACTTACTGGTTCTGGAAACCTCACGGAGGTTGAGGTAGTCCAAGAAGGGCACCACCAGCCCTTGCCCAAGGAAGATCTTGACGAGTTTGGTGGCAACATCTTGGCGGCTCTCCACTGAGCACACTTCTTCTAGGAGGGTCACGGGTGTGACATCATTCTCCTACGGGGCAACAACACAGCCAAACTATAATGTGTTGTCAGAGTGTATGATTTTGTTTTCATTTTATTGTTTACAGAAAAATACTTAAGATTATATCCTGAAGAAGAAAAATTCTTTTGAAAAACTGGCAATACTGGAACAGTTTTGATGATACATATGTTATTCTTCACTCCTTCGCATTCTTGCAATAAAAGATACTTGAAAGATACTTCTGCCTCATACGGTTTCTTTCTTTCATTTGCATCTGCACTGTTTGGCCCTATTTTGTGTGAGATTCTCCAATTTGGCAATGTTGTCCTCTTCCTCTTCTTTAGGTGCCGTATCCATTCCGGATATTGGCTATCATATCATGGCAATAGTCTTCCTGTTCTTACCTCCTTGGAAGAGTTCTTCTGATGATCTTCCACACCAGTATCTCAGGTTCTTCAGCCATGAAGTCTGTCTACATCCAGGGCTTCCTCTCTTTCCAGGGTTCTTCCTTTGCAGAGCGAGTTGGAGGATTTTATATTTTATGTTATTCCTCATGATATGGCCAAGATATTGGAGCTTTGCTGGACTCGCTCCCCAATAACGAGACGGACACTTGTGATGGATTTAAATTGGGCCACTTTATTAACTCATAACTTTAAAATTTTAACTTTTAACTTTTCTCAACTATGTTGAGGCAAACGGGCCGCAATGGCACTGGTAAGGAGTAAACCTTAATTGCCAATCCTATTTGGCAACATTGTATCCATTTGTTTTGCCAATCCTATTTGGCAACATTGTATCCATTTGTTTGCTAAGCCTATTTGGCAACATTGTATCCATTTGTTTTGCAATCAAATTTGGCAACATTGTATCCATTTGTTTACCAATGAAACAAATTGTTTACCCCGATCAGATGCTTCTTGTTGACTCCAGCATCTGACGTATATCCGGTAAATTTGAAGGTGTTGCAGGCTGCATAGATCATAGCATCACCTTGTTCATAGTCCACCGTTGATTGGCCAGCCCAAATTTCACTGTACCTTGTCCTTCCGGTGGCCAATCAACTGCGTCCCTGCTGGATTCCTAGGGGTCATCCACTTTCTCCTTGCCAGTGCCATCCGCCACACGGGGAGGAGTCTACGTGACTCACCGGGGGTCCCTGACTGCCAGAACGGTCAGCAGGCCCGCTTGCCATGGCAACATAAAGGAATACCTCGTGCTGAAAGGAAGAGGACCATGCCTCGGGCAAGATGAAGAGGACCAATGCCTCGTGCCAAGGTAACAGGACCAATGCCTCATGCCGAAATGAAGAGGACCATGCCTTGGGCAAAAGGAAGAGGCGCCATGCCCCATGCCAAAGGAGAGGACCATGCCTCGGGCAAAAGGAAGAGACGCCATGCCTCATGCTAAAGGGAAGAGGACCATGCCTCGGGCAAAAGGAAGAGGACCATGCCTCGGGCCAGATGAAGAGGACCAATGCCTCATGCCAAGGGAAGAGGACCGATGCCCCATGGCAAAGGAAGAGGACCATGCTTCGGTAAAAACCTAGAGGGCCAATGCCTCGTGCAAAAGGGGGAGGACCATGCCTCAGGCATAGTGAAGAGGCGCCATGCCTCATGCCAAAAGGAAGAGGGCCAAGCCTCGGGTAAAATGAAGAGGCGTTATGCCTCATGCCAAAAGGAAGAGGACCGATGCCTCATGCCGAAAGAGGGAGGACCATGCCCCGGGCAGAATGAAGAGGTGCCATGCCTCATGCCAAAATGAAGAGGGCCATGCCTCAGGTAAAAGGAAGAGGCGCCATGCCTCATGCCAAAAGGAAGAAGGCCATGCCTCGGGTAAAAGGCAGAGGCACCATGCCTCATGCCAAAAGGAAGAGGACCGATGCCTCATACTGAAAGAGGGAGGACCATGCCTCGGGCAGACTAAAGAGGTGCCATGCCTCATGCCAAAAGGAAGGGGACCATGCCTCGGGTAAGAGGAAGAGGTGCCATGCCTCATGCCAAAAGGAAGAGGACCATGCCTCGGGTGAAATGAAGAGGGGCCATGCCTCATGCCAAAGGAAGAGGACCATGCCTCGGGGAAAAGGAAGAGGACCATGCCACGGGCCAGATGAAGAGGACCAATGCCTCTTGCGAGGGATGAGGACCAATGCCTCACGCCAAAGGAAGAGGACCATGCCTCGGGCAAAATGGGAGAGGACCAATGCCTCATGCCAAGAGGGGGAGGACCCTGCCTTGGGCAGAATGAAGAGGCGCCATGCCTCATGCCAAAAGTAAAAGGGCCATGCCTCAGGCAAAAGGAAGAGGCGCCATGCCTCATGCCAACAGGAAGAGGACCATGCCTTGAGCAAAAGGCAGAGGCGCAATGCCTCATGCCAAAAGGAAGAGAGCCATGCCTCGGGCAAAAGGAAGAGGCACCATGCCTAATGCCAAAGGGAGAGGACCATGCCTCGGGCAAAAGGAAAAAAGGGAGAAATGCCCCGTGTCAAAAAAGAAGAGGACCAATGCCTCGCGCTAAAAGGAAGGTGACCATGCCTCGGGGAAATGAAGAGGGCCAATGCCCTGTGGCAAAAGGAAGAGGACATGCCTAGTGCTGCCATTCTGCGAAATCCATACCACCTCCAGTGCGCTACAGCACGCAGCCCCAATTGCGTAGGTCAGGTAGCCGAAGAAGCCTATGGGCGGCCTGAAACTGGAATTGTGGCCCACGAGCCACCCTTGTACGGTGAGCCCTGTGGCTCAGGAGCTGAAAAAGAACAGAAAAAACGAGTGCCAGCGAAGTGTTCAACGTAACACAGGGAAAACATATGAATGCAATCAGCAGATCCCCACCGGTTCATGCTACTGGCATCATCGGCCGTGTATCCAGTACATGGTCAACTGGGGCAGTCCATAAGTTAGGCAGGGGCAGAATAAGACGGAAAGCCCGAAACCGGGCAGTCTGCAGGCAGGAGAAATCAGCAGTAGTATAGTTGACAATGGCCAGAAAGTGCCAGTCTTAAGGAAGTAACATTGAGTAGCAGGGAGCGCGATACCAGACTGACGTACCAGTACCATGACCCTGGGGGGAGAGACATTTGGGCGTCGGCCATGTTTAGGACAATAGCAGTATCCCCAAAGGGTGAACCACAGGACCGATGTGTATCCTTGACTGCCATGCCCAAGGAAAATTTTGAAAGAAAGGTAAAGCCCCTGAAAATTTGGTGCCCTGCAATATATCAGGTCACTGCCAAAACACCATTGGCCATTGAAATAATCGCCATACCCCGATGGTACCAGCACGTGGTGAACCTGATATATAGGTGCGATGTACAGTCTGGGGCACCAAACGGCAACCCCCCTGAAGTAGGCCGGAAATGCTGTCCATACCCTCATATCGGCCCTAGGACAGTACGTGAGCAGACTCTATGGTGCATCCATATAAACCTGCCAAAGCATCGCACGGGAACCCAGCGAAAGCCCGGCCAGGCGTAATTGCCCTGCTAGTAGATTGAAATATTAACAAAGCACTGTGAGGTAATGGGGTTAAACCCAACGCTCCGCCAAAATCGACAAGTTCATGTCCGGGTTCAGACCACATATCCCCAGGTGAACCAGGGTGACTGAGCCATGATGTCAAATGCCATCCAGAAATTATTAGCGTCATGGCCGGGGCCCCAGTCTTTCGAAAGCGACTGGTATGCCCAGTTCAGCATGAGTTCTAAAGAATGACCAGGGGTTGTGAACGTGTATCGTGGCCGTTCCCTTCCAGGAAACAATTACGCGGATAATGGGAAAGTGGTCAGTTAAGTTTACTATGAGCGTATGCCGATGAGGTAAGGGCCATTGGTGCCCTTTTTTCTTCTTTACTTTTTTTTTAATGCAGAAGGGTACAGGGGCCAGGGCAATCGCGTCAATTCACAACTGTATTGGGAGACATCATCGACCAGCCCCGCCCGTGGCAAGATAACCCAGTCGAACTATAATGCCGATATTCGAAGCCCCATATAATTATTCCACGCTGCCCGAAAGCAAAGTGCTAGTCGAGCTCATAAACTCCGTCGTCAATGACAAATTATGCTCACCCCCAGACTCCCCCCCCGCCTATGCATGTATATAGGATGTATACCAACAGAGTTAGCCACAGTTTATTGGCCACTCGGTGATCCTAGAAATGAGCGGACACCTCCCATCGAACCCGGAGTAAAGCCAAAATGTGGTTTTTTTTTAATGGGGGGGGGGGGTGACTGCGGTGAGCCGGGCCACTGCCCAGCATGACCACAATGGTAACGGCCACCAGAGGCAGAACAGGACGGTGGTATGTAGGGCAACCCAAGTAACTGGCCGGAATCGTCCCAAAGGATAGCAAGATACGGGGAAGTCCTGGCGGATACTACGGCATAAATCGAATAGGCCAAAGCTAATGGAGTGGTGGACAGAGTGACCGGGGGGGCCATGTGGCCAAATACGGTACGAAACATTGGGCCACACAGATGCAGCGCCGGGAAAGACATGTTGTGAACTTATTTGACAACCATACTCACCAGATGCACTCACAGCATCAGGGGCCGTAGTCCCAACCGCTCGGCAGGCTGACTGCTTCGCCTCCTGGGGCATAGCCGGCGCGGCATGCAGGCCCACAGCCCTCTCAAAGGTGGCAGCGTGGGCCAGCATGGCCCCAGGTGTTAGGGGTCAGTCCCCTGTGAGTGGGTTGCCCCCCCTGGGGCACCACCCCGGGAGGAGGGCCGGAAAAAGTGTGTGTGTTTTTCATGTCAGAGATTACTCTGGGTTGAAAGGATTTTGCAGGGAATGAAAGCGTGTTTGAGGCCCATAAGTGGGCAGGCCAGGCCAGGGCGCAGGCATGGGCCCGTAGCAGGCCCAGCCGCTGAGCCACAAAGGCTCGGCAAGGCCGCAGCCCAGCACTTGCGAGGGGGCCCGTGCCGAACCCTGCAGGCACCCCCAGCACCACCATGGCACAAAGTCCGGCCCCAGAAGGGGCGAGAAAGCCATGTGGCCGGCAGCCGTCACCCAAAACCGTGAACAGTGAAGGCCGCTGGGTGGGTAGGCCAAGAAGCAGGCCACGCCGTGGCCGTGGCCGAGCACTGCAACGAAAGAGCAGCTCAAGCGGTGGGAGAGGGCTTTGCCAATTCAGGCTCATCGGGGGCCACCCGTGCCCCTGGAAGCGGGTGAGTGCCCCAGCGACTGAGCCCAAAAGAGGCAAGGCCGCGCCGGCGAAGCCGGGGCCAAGCCCCACCGCAAAGCCATGGCAGATCGATCATCTTCCCGAGCGGCACCATGGAGCGTTTCAGCCAAGCCGCTCGGGCAAGCTCGGATCGGCTGGGCGGCGAAGCCAAACGTGCGCTTCGCCCAGCCGATCTGTAAACTGCCGGCGGGGCTGTGCAGAGCCGCCCCCCCTTTTAAAGGGAGCTCAGCTTAAGTGCCCGTCTCTATGGGGCAGGGCCAGCAAAGAGCACGGCGACCATAGTCTTGCCGCCGCGCTTCCCTTCTTTGCTTAATGTTGTCCTCTGCAGTCTAAAAAAGGTAACTTTTCTAGACCCTGAATGTGATTAATGTAGGTGGACAGAATCAGCTTATTGTGCAAGGTGCACAGAGGTTGTGGCTCTGAAAGTTGTCAGTCCTGTATGGAACTGGATCCGCTAGGCATTGGACTGTGGAAGAACAACTCCTGCTCTCTAGGGGATCTTTCTGAGGTCCTGACATTTCTAAATCTGTGTATAGGAAACATGGCCTTTGCTGCCCAGACACCACCTGATCACCTCTGTTGAACACCAGCCTTTTAAGTGTCTTGGATTATCTTCTCAGCACCTTCTCAGGCTTCACATTGGCCTCACCCATTCAGGCCAATCTCTAAGACCTCCAGGGCAGGAAGGCTTCCTGTTTTGGGTGAAATCTTGATTGAACAACATGGAAAACGCTGTTCCATTCATCTACCTTCTGCTACACTTCAATGATCCCTTGGTTCTACTTCCATCTTGCAGCCGGCCCCAGAAGGCACCCCTCTCACCTCTCAATGATTTTCTTCCATAATGTTCTTCTCTCAGAGTAGCTGGGGGTGGAAACACTTCTTGTGGAACTGTAACCTCTCAAAATTACTTTTATAAGCTTCTCCATTTGGTCATCTTTAGGTCTCACCTAGAACCTTGGTCATTTTAGACCTAACTATAACCTCCAACTCCTCCACCTTCTTCAGGTGCCATATCCATTCTTGATATTGGCTGTCATCATGGCGATAGTCTTTCTATCCTTAACTCCTTGGAACAGTTCTTCCGAGGACATGCCACACCAGTCTCTCAGGTTCTTCAGCCATGTAGTCCGTCTACATCTAGGGCTTCGTCTCTTCCCAGGGATCTTTCCTTGCAGAGCGAGTTGGAGTATTCTATACTTTATGTTGTTCCTCATGATATGGGCAAGGTATTTGCGCTTTCTTTGCTTAATGGTCTTAAAAAGTTCTCGTTCTTTATCCATTCAGTGCAACACTTCTACGTTATTTTGGTGTCTCGCAGGAAGACAAAGAAGGAGTCGCAATGAGGACTAACACAGGTTTATTCTTGGGTGGCCAGGGTGAACATGTGGTAATGACGGAGGTACATCACATTATATACAGTAACGAAACACATTTGAATCTGGTTGCACGGTGGCTCATTGGCTGCCACCGTTGGGGGCGTCGACTTGAGGCACGCCCCCCTCTTCTGTAGTTCTTCATGCGGAGAAGTTCCCGCGGCTGTCCGTGATTTGGGGATTGAACCATGTGAGTATGAACGCTCGCACCCGCCCTTGCTGGGCGGCTCGCTCGCGTTCCTTTAGCAGCTGTGATACATTGTGATATGGGGCTGGTTACATTCATTTACTTAAAGCGACAGTGTCCTTGCATACACAACATCCCTCCCCCCTAGGATGGGACGAAGTCCCTTAACCATTGTGGCTTCCCGCACGTGCGTCTGGGGCGCGTGTCAGTTTGCCCTAACACAGGGGAGCCCGTGGCTCCTGGTCCCGCGCGGTCTTGTCCTGCAATGTAAGGTGGGGACTCGTTAGTGGTTCTGTGATGAGGCTGCGGTGACCTTGCCTGTGGGGACGGGAATGGAATGAACAGTTGGGAAGTGAACCCTTGCCTACCGCCTGTAGGGCCCGGGGACCCCCCTAGTACGAACTTTGGGACTGACGATGAGACCCTTGTGGCCCCGCTGTCTCCCGCTGCCTGTTCGGGGGTCTGGGGATTTGCGGCTGGCGAGATTCCGCTGGCTGCCTGTCTTTGTGGCGCTTGTCTCTTGGGGGCCGGGGCTATGGTGTACTCTAGCATGCCCGTGCTGCGGGGACTGGAGGTACCAGGGGCTGAACTGAAACCCCTCTTCTCGCTAGGACGGGTGGGGGACCACTCCGCTAACTCCCCCTGGTACGGAAAATCATAGTCAAACTCTTGGTCCTGGTCATAGTCGGGGACAAACTGATTCCTCTCTTTCATTTCGGCCTCGTGCGCCTCCGTGTCTCCCCCTTGGGTAACGCGGGTGGGGGAGGACCCTAACGCTGATTTCCCCTCATTGGTGACCCTTTTTCGGAGCTGGTCGGCGTGCCGTCTCCACAGTAGCCCTGAGCTAGTCTCTACCCTGTAGGACACTGGTCCTGTCTGCTCGATGATCGACCCCGGTACCCACGCCGGCCCCGAGGCCGCGTAGTTCCTACAGTAAACCGGGTCCCCCGTGGCGAATTTCTTAGAGTTCCCCCCCCCCCTAAATTTATATTTCTCCCCTCATCCTCCACCCTGGACGGATCCATCCGGTCAAACAGCGTTGCCGGGCGTCTCTTCATAAGCAGCTCGGCTGGGGAGAATCCTGAAGCTAAGGGGGTGGTCCTATAGCTGATTAGGAACTGGCACAGGTGTAGGTTCAGGTCGCCGGGGCCCATGCGCCGCAGTGCGTCTTTCGTAGTGCGCACTTGGCGCTCTACCTGACCGTTTGTGGCGGGGTGGAATGGGGCAGCCGTGATGTGCCTGATTGCGTTCCTCTCCATGAAGGTTTGGAACTCGGCCGACGTGAAGCAACTCGCGTTGTCACTCACGAGGACGTCTGGCAGGCCGAAACACGCAAAGAGTCTACGCAACTGCTTTATGGTTGTCGCGGAGGAAGTGCTGCTCACAGGGATTACCTCCAACCACTTGGAGTAGGAGTCGACAACTAGTAGGAACGTTGCCCCACGGAAGGGCCCCGCGAAGTCGACATGGATACGGGACCACGGTCCGTGTCCCACTCTCTATGGGGTAGCCGGGGCTCCTCGGGCCGGGAGCTCTGGCAGCTCTCGCACGTGCCCACTAGGCGCTCTATGTCCGCGTCTATCTGTGGCCACCAAAAAAAAACTCCTAGCTAGGGCCTTGGACCGCACGATCCCTGGGTGGCTGGTGTGCAATAGCTTCAGCACCCTTGCCCTTAACTTTTCTGGGATAACCACCCGCTGGCCCCAGAGTAGACAGCCCCTTTCCAGGGAAAGTTCTACCCTGCGCCTACAGAACGGCTTGAACGGTTCCTCTGGGGGAGTAGTGGGCCACCCTTTCCTCACCCATGAGCTAACTTGGGCTAGGATCTTGTCGGCCGCCGTGGCTTTGGCGAGGTCGGCCGGAACAATGGGGGGTGAGTCGAGGGACTCGATTAACATAACCTGGTGGTCCTGCTCTACCTCGCATGCCGGGTCCCCCATGCTGGGGAGGGGAGACCGGGACAGTGCATCCGCGTGGGAGATCTCCTTACCCGGGCGGTAGGCTAACTCGTACTGATAAGCGTTGAGGAATATGGCCCAACGCAACATCCTGGGGGACAGTATTTGGGGAGTGGGTTTGCCGGTAGTGAAGATTCCCAGAAGCGGCTTATGATCCGTCACTACCGTAAACTCGCGGCCGTATAGAAAATCATGGAACTTTTTGGTCCCTGCAATTATGGCCAGGGCCTCCCTATCCGTTTGCGCGTAGTTGCGCTCAGCCTTTGAAAGGGACCTGGAGTAATATGCCACCGGGGCCTCCCGCCCGCTCTCTAACACGTGGCACAGGACCGCCCCCACCCCCACCGGGGACGCATCACATACTAGTACTACTGGCTTCCTTGGGTCAAAATGTGTTAGGACCGCGTCTGAGGAGAGGAGTGATTTCAGTTCTCGGAAAGCTTTCTCTTGTTTATCCCCCCACCGCCAAACCGCGTCCTTTTTTAGTAAGGCGTGCAGTGGTTCCGCAACCGATGCTTTCCTCGGCAGGAATGAATGATAAAAGTTAAGGAGCCCCAGGAACGACTGCAGCTCCGGCTTTGCGGTGGGGCGAGGGGCGTTCTGTACGGCCGCAACCTTGGACTCTGAGGGTCTGATCCCTTCTGGGGTTACCTTGAAACCTAGGAAATCAACCTCCCTCGCAAAAAACACACACTTGTCTTTCCTTAGGCGAAGCCCCGCTCTCTCGAAAACCGAGAGAACCCCATCTAGTCTTTTGGCTAGTTCTACTTCGCTCCCCGCTGTTATCAGCACATCGTCGAAGTATGGTAGAACTCCTGGAAGCCCCTTTAAAAGGCGTTCCACGAGGGACTGAAAGATCCCGGGGGCCGAGTTCACGCCGAACTGAAGGCGCGTTACCTTAAATGCCCCCTTGTGCGTCACGATGGTCTGCGCAGCGGCAGCGGCTGGGGTCACTGAGAGTTGCTGGTAGGCTTGGGCCAGGTCTAACTTGGCAAAACACCTCCCCCCATGAAGTGTGGCCAGCAGATGGCTGACCACGGGAACCGGGTATGCATTTGGCCGAATGGCCTTATTAATCGTACATTTATAGTCTGCACAAATCCTGACCTCCCCGTTTGATTTGAGGGCCGTTACAATCGGCGTCTCCCACTCGGCCGAGTCAACTGGAACCAAAATCCCTTGCCCCACCAATTTGTCCAGTTCCGCCTCGATTTTGTCCTTGAGTGCGAAAGGCACCCTCCTTGGCTTAAGGCGGATGGGCCGGATTTCTGGGTCCAACTCGAATGAAACTGGGGGCCCCCTGTAGGTACCGAGCCCCTTTTTGAAAACGTCCGGGTGTGCATTGCAAACGTCCTGCATTGGGTCAGTCTCAGTGGCGTGGATGCCGGACAGTTCTATCCCCAGGGGAGCAAACCATTGCGTTCCTAGGAGGCAACACTTCCCCCCTTTGAGGACCACTAGGGGCAGCCTACCGGAGAAATTCTTGAACTTCACCTTGAACTTCCCCACCCCCAACACTGGGATCCCGTTTCCCTGAACGTCCCGCAAATGGGACCGCATGGCCCGCAGCTTGGGCCGGGCCTCCGGGGGAATGCGCATGTACTCCTGCTGGGACAGTATAGAGTAGGACGACCCTGAGTCTATCTCCATTTTTACAGGGCCCCCCTGCAACTGTACCTCCACGTAGAATCGCCGGTGCTCCAGGGCCACGCGGCGTACGTCGTCCTCGCTGTGCACGGTGGAGACCTTCCTGGAACCGGCCGCCTTCCGTTGGTGGTGTTGGGGATGGCTGGAGCCGCCCTTGTCCTCGGTTCGCCCGCGCCTGCATACTCGGGCGATGTGTCCCTTTCGACCGCAGTTGTGGCACTCGGCCTTGCGGAACGGACACCTCGTGCGGTCGTGGGCCGCGCCACAGCCGTCGCAGCGGCGGTCTTGCCGCTCTCGGTGTTGCCGCCGCTCCCCACGCTTCCGTACCTTCTGGACGCCGTCGTCGTCGCTGGTGTAGGAATCTGCCGTTGCGGAGGAGTCGTCGGAGGTTTCTGGAGTGCCGGCGGGCGACTTCGGTGCCTGCCAGGCTGCCCTCGCCGGAGTCCGCCGGGCCGCTTGGACAGGGGACTTGGCCCGCTCGAACGTCGTGCCACGGGCCTTGAACACCTTGACCCCGCTCCTGGCCGCCTCAGCCGCTTGCGCCTCTCGCAACACCTCATTGAACGAGAGGTGCTAGTCGCGGGTCATGAGCTTCCGTTGTAGCTCCTCGTCCCGCAGGCCGCACAGCAGGCGGTCTCGCAGGGCCTGGTTCAGATCGTCCCACTTGCAGTGCACAGCCGCCAGCCTGAGGGCCGCTGCGTAGTCGGACACGGACTCGCCTGGGTGCTGGTCTCGCCGGTGGAACGCGACCCGGGCCAGAAAAATCGAGACTGGGGGCTGGAAGTGTGCCCTCAGCAGCTCCAGGAGTTGGTCGATCGGCACGGCTTCAACCTTCTTTGGCGCCACCAAGTTCATTAGGATGCGCAGCGTAGCCGGTCCCACCTGGGCCAGGAAATGGGAGCGTATCAACGCGTCGTCGTCGACGCCGGCTGCTTCCATCGCGTGCCGAAACTGGCACTCGTAGAGCTCCCACTGCTCAGGCTCGCTGACGTCGAACTGGTACGACTTGACTCTGGGATTCGCCATTTATCCCACCTTCGTCGCCAATTTGGTGTCTCGCAGGAAGACAAAGAAGGAGTCGCAATGAGGACTAACACAGGTTTATTCTTGGGTGGCCAGGGTGAACATGTGGTAATGGCGGAGGTACATCACAGTATATACAGTAACGAAACACATTTGAATCTGGTTGCACGGTGGCTCATTGGCTGCCACCGTTGGGGGCGTCGACTTGAGGCACGCCCCCCTCTTCTGTAGTTCTTCATGCAGAAGTTCCCGCGGCTGTCCGTGATTTGGGGATTGAACCATGTGAGTATGAACGCTCGCACCCGCCCTTGCTGGGCGGCTCGCTCGCGTTCCTTTAGCAGCTGTGATACATTGTGATATGGGGCTGGTTACATTCATTTACTTAAAGCGACAGTGTCCTTGCATACACAACAGTTATTCACATGGTCAACCCATGATATCCTTAGCAGCTGTCTGTAGATCCACATTTCAAAAGATTCAATTCTCTTTTCAGATGCTTTAGTCAATGCCCAAGCTTCAACTTCATATAACTAGAGCCAGGCACTCAAATTTTTCTCCATTGCAAGGTACCTGCTCTCTTTCTGTATTCATTCAGGCACACTGAAGTTGACTGAACACATAACCCTCAAAACTGGACAAAAATCTAACACATTTTGGCTGCTTTGTTCTTAACTTTTGACCAGGTACCCACCTCTAGAGGGCACATGATCGACTCCACCAGCATGTCTATGAGTGGCTGGTAGTACCTGGAAGGCAGGATCCCTTCCTCGGCCAGCCGAACTCGTAGCCTCAGGGCTCCCAGCTTGCCCCTGCAGGCAGATCACAGTAGCATAGCCATGAACCAAGCATGCAGGGTGCTTCAATTGACCTGCAAGAGTTATGCTGCACAAAGGAACTACAAACAAATGCAAAAAAAAAAAAGGGGGGGCAGAATTGCAGATCCAACTTCTCTGGGAAGAAGATACTGTATGACCATTGATCATTGCTGCTTTGATTTAGATTCCTGCATTGAGCAGGGAGTTGGATCCGATGGCCTAAAAGACCTTGACAACTCAGTTATTCTATGATTCAGTGATTCTCAGAGTTCACCTCTGTGGCACTACAATGCATTTCAGATGTTCTCCTTGCCCATTATGCTCTATATAGGGCATGTCTCAGGAAACTATTTGCATTTTTTGGAATAGTAACCGTGTTAGTCTGTGTTTCAGGCATATCAGAAAGCAAAAACAAAAATCTAGATTATGGCACCAACATTAATACCCGCTTCAACCATTTCCCTGGTGGTACAGCAAACGTTGCTTCCTCAGAAAACACTAACGGGTAGGACAAACATGACAACCTTTGTGCAAAAGTGTTAATGGACATAAATCAGACATCCGGAATGGCAACACAGAGAAACTTGTTTCAAACCATTTCAGTCTACCTGGATACTCTATCCAAGACCTGAAGGTTGTGATTCTGGAAGAGAGAAATTACAAGACTAGGATCCAGAGAGAGACAACAGAAACAAAATACATCCATCTGTTGGGCACCCATCACAGAGGTTTGAATATTAGTGAGGTATTTCTGGGACATTATCATTACACACACACACACACACACACAGTGGAACCTCATACAACAATTGCCCCGTATAGCAACGAAATCGCATAACATTTAGGTTTGGGGGGGAAATGATGTTGCGCATAACAATTTTCCCTATGGAAAAAAAATCGTACAATTTTTCAATGGGATAAACCACTTAGCAAAAAAAATAATAATCATTGTACGATGCATCCCATAGGGAAAATCGCTATACAATGCATGTATCGTATAGCAATTGTTTCATACAACAATGAGCCCCGTGGAACAGATTAAAATTGTTGTATGAGGTACCACTGTATATATAACCCCTTCTCAAACGTTCCTGTAAAATTCTCTTTCACCACATGTGTTCACACAGTAACGCAAAGGTTAAACTCATAAGCAAATGTTCAATTAGCAACTGTTGCTGGGAGTAAGAACTGTATCTGGTGTACATAAATTCATGCCTTGACATTTCACTTCTATGTCTGATGAAGTGGCCTTGATCCATGAAAGCTGACATTAAAAATATAGCAGTTAGTCTTTAAAGTGATGCAATGATTTTGTGTTTTTGTTTTCTGATATGACAGGATACTAGGTCTCCCTTGATTGACAGACAGTCGTATCCGTCTCTAGGGGCCTGTGCTCATCTCTGTTTACAGCCAAAGAGCCAGCATGGTCTGTGTCTGCAGACGTTTCTATGGTCATGCGGCAGGCGTGACTTAACACCAGAACGCACATAATGTTGTTACCTTTCCCATTATAGTAGTGCTTATTTATCTACTTGCAACCTCTCGCTTTCAATCTGCTAGGTTGACAGGAGCTGGGACAAAGATGGGAGCTCACTCCATCATTCAACACTCAGGTCTCGAACTGCTGACCTGCTGATCGTCCAGTTGTCAAGTTAAGCTTCATGACCACTGCAACCCCTACCTCAGGAAACTACAAAACCCCTAATGTGGTTCTTGTCTCTCCCCCCCACCCCACCCCACCCGCCTGGTTCCCCTAAGCAGGACAATCAATATCCCCAAAAACTGATCACTCAGAGCCTGTGCCCTGATGCTGTTGTGCCCGGTGAAGCTTCACACCTACCCAGCATCCTCCTCTTCCTCCCTGGGGAAAGGCAGCAGGCGGCACCAGCCTTTGAGAGGTGATTTCTGAAAGGCATCCAAAGAGAACTCCACCTGTGTGGACCAGAGAAACCAGTGGGTGACTGCACAGGCCCAAAAACATGAAGCCCCTTTGTGGTACAGTGGTTAAACTGCTGTACTGCAGCCAAAAGCTACTAACTTTGTGAGTTTGACCCTGATGGGGAACAAGGTTGACTCCGCCTTCCATCCTTCCCAGATCGATAAAATGAAATCCCAGCATGTTGCAAAATGCTAATTACCTTGTGAACCACCCAGAGCAGGGGTGCCCAAACTTTTTGTGCCATGTGGTTGAGTGGGCCGGTCACATGGTTCCTCCCACTGGAAGCAGAAGTAAAACGTGCCCGCATGTGTGCAAAATGCTGCTGTAAATGCACACGTGGCTGTCGCAAATGCATTTACGGCAGTGTTTTACAGCAGTGTTTGGCGCATACCCTGTCACATTTAACTTCCACTTCTGGGAGTGCTTAACGTAGCATGGGTCAGATTATTAGGCACGATGGGCTGGATCCTGCCCATGGGCTGCAGTTTGGGCACCCCTGGCCCAGAGAGCGCACTAAGCGTTATGGGGCAGTTTAGGTGTAATCGCTATTTGCTAACCTAGTCTGTTTTTCGGGAGACTGTGCCACCAACTTGTAAGCCAGGAAAGAGAAAGCCTGGAATTTACTGGAGCTTTCCATTCTCAAAATGACTTCAGCACCTTGGACAGCTGCCATAAATTCCAGACTGACACCAGCAGTGGATTCACTGCTGCTCAAGAAATTGAACTCGTTGGCCTCCGTGGCTTTTCTCCCTGCTCCTGGGCACAAAAGTGGTCCCAGCTCAAGCCTACCTCCTACGGGCCTTGAGCTAGCCCTTCTCCCTTGCCACTTACCCATCCTAGGAAGTCATTTTTGCCAACCATGTCCTAGTCCCACACTTCCACTGTCAGAGGTGTTTCACCAGAGGTCTCTTCCTCCAGGACAAATTCCAGCAGCTCGTCCCAGTGGGGGAAGCGGGTTTTCTTGATAATCTGTAGAGATGAAAGCAGGCCTAAACCCATGGAGCTGAGAGTCCCAGCCTGTGTTGCAACCAGCATGTACTATATATAGCTATTTTCTCTACCTTTGTACTTTAAAGAAGATTCATAAGGCAGCTTTCTCTTTAAATCACCATAAGGACACGTTGCCCTGATTTCAGAAGCTAAGCTTTGTTGGACCTGGTTAGCTACTTAAGTGAGAGACCAGCAGCAAACTTTAGAAGTCTCCAGGAAGGGACTGCAGTAGCTCAAGTGGTTAAGATGGTGACTGGAAGGCGGAAGGTCAGCAGTTCGATTCCCGAGTACTGCAGGACGGAAAAAGCCCCCATCTTTGTCCCAGCTCCTGCCAACCTAGTAGTTAGAAAGCAAGAAATTGCAAGTAGATAAATAGGGACCACTTCAGTGAGAAGGTAAACAGCACTCTGTGTGCTCCGGTGTCTAGTTATGCCTGCCGCAAGACAGCGCTGGCTCTTTGGCTTTGAAATAGAGATGAACACTGAACCCTAGAGTCAGATACGACTGGCTTTTGAGCAAGGGAAACCTATACTAAGGACATGTTGCCCTGATTTCAGAAGCTAAGCTTTGTTTGACCTGGTTAGTTACTTAGGTGAGAGACCAGCAGCAAACTTTAGAAGTCTCCAGGAAGGGATATGAAACAAGTGTGCTCGCAGCCCTGGAGAACTGCTACCACCAGAGCTTGAGAATACTATGTTCAACAGATGAAAGGACAGAAAATCCACCTTTCTCCATTCCTATTTTTCTCCAATCTGGTGTGTGCTGAATGCATTGGACTAAAATTCCCATAATCACTAAGCCAGCAGGTATGGGAAGACTGGGATAAAGAGATTCTTCTTCTTCTTGTACCATATCAAACTCCAAATATTGGCGATCATTATGGTGATCAGCCATGAAGATTCTTTTGGGAACGATATAATGCAGTGGCCTTCCATTTGCCTTCCACAATGCATGACACCCGTACCACTGATCCAGTTCCACGAGTCACGAGTCCAGTTCCTGAGCCCTTTTGACACACAAAGTCCTCCTCAGTCCCAGGCCAGGATGGATAAACCTTCTGCCCTCCATCAAGATGGATTCAAGTGGGATTTAATCCACTTCAAGAACATCACCCTTCTCTATGAACTTTGCCAAAGCTGCTAGTCCTCATGGTTGTCAGTTTAGTAAATGCCGCCTGATGCTCGGCGTTGAGTCACTGGCAGTAGGCAGTAGCTACTCCAGGAGCTCCCAACCTTTTTACGCCATGGACCTGACCACACCCCCTGAATAGCTGAAAGGGCCTGACCACGCCCTCCAGAAGCGGAAGCGGGCACATTTACGTCTGTCGTAAGTATGCGCACTTCTGCATTTACCACAGCCGCAGGCATGTTTACACATGGGCGGGTGCATTTTATGGCTGACGTAAATGCATCCGCTTCCACCTCCAGGTGTGGTACAGCAGGCCACATAAAATGGCACCATGGGCCAGCCCCGGCCCATGGGCTGTAGGTTGGGGACGCCTAGTCTACTCTATTACAATAGGAGGATAACCTGGCCGGGCTTGCATAAAGCAACTGGAAAACACAAAACATTGGGATAATTGAGGAAAGGGGGGGGGAGAGAGAAAAATCCTGCCAAGTCAGCATGCCACTAAGAGAAATGTTTATTCCAAACACTTTGTCGCTCACAATGGGACTTCCTTTGAGGTATACATGTCCCAACAATGAGATTTGCAAATTATGCCTGTGTTTGTCTTCCAATGACCAATCACAAAGCTGGGAATACAAAATGCAAGATACACAAGTAAAGGCAAAGGTCACCCTTGTTCGAAAACCAGTCATATCCGACTCTAGGGTTTGGTGCTCATCTCTGTTTCAAAGCCGAAGAGCCAGCGCTGTCTGCTTCTGCAGACATTTCTGTGGTCATGTGGCAGCCATGACTAGATACCAGAATGCTGTTATCTTCCCACCGAAATGGTCCCTATTTATCTACTTGCAATTTCTTGCTTTCGAACTGCTAAGTTGGCAGGAGCTGGGACAAAGACGGGAGCTCATTCCATCCTGCGGTACTCGGGTATTGAATTGCTGACCTCCCGCCTTCCAGTCAGCATCTTAGCCACTTGAGCCACTGCCGTCCCACAGAAAAAAAGTAAGAAATAGCAAATGTGGATACGTAGATATCTTCTACAAGTCAGGGAGGAAGGCCACATAAAAATAATAATCAACTTTTCACCCCGAGAAAAACAATATAGAGTACAAGGGGAAAGAATTTATTCCCAATAGATACAACATTTTTTCTCCCATTGTGGAATTTCCTTTGAGACATATGCTTCAGCAGTGAGATATGCAAATTATCCTTGTATTTGCCTTCCAATGACTAATCATAGAACAAGTCATACAAAAGTCAGGTTTACCCGAGTGGGCGGCATAGAAATCTAAGAATTAAATTAAATTAAAATGCAAGCTACACAGGTGGGAAAAAAATGCTATGACAAGCAGGTGTATTTCGCCAGTTGGGGGTCACCTCTGTGGAAAATATTGTTTTAACCCTGAGAAACCTAAGACAAAAGGGAAATGGTATGAGCAGGAAAGATGAAGGGAGAATCTCAAATTGAAATAAACATGAGAAAGTCAGTCCCACATGGCCTCATGCATTTTTAAAATGCACTGAAATTCTGTGTCAGTTGTGAATCTCCCCCTCAGAATCCTCTAAGCCGGGGGTTCTCAACCTTTTCAAGCCAGGGGCCAAGTCACGCTCTCTCAGACCGCTCCGAGGGCCGGATGGCCATTTTGCCCTGCCTGCACGAAGGGTTGTGTGGCCATTTTGTCCCAACAGCTTCAAATGAGTGGCCATTTTGTTTCTTGAATGGCCTTGGAAAGGGGGTTGGGGGGGTCACATGAAATGGTGCTGAGGGCCGTATCCGGCCCATGGGCCTTAGGTTGGGAACCCCTGCTCTAAGGGCACAGAAGCGAGTAAGCACAGAACTGACCCTCATGAAGAAATGTGTTTATGCATTTCTTGCTTTTCTATATTGCCCAAGTGCTGTAACTTTTTCAAACAATTTAAAAAAACAGAGACTTTATTGGATAACTAGCAAAGTTACTGGTGGAATCTCCTTTAACAACAGGGGATCTCAAATCTCAGAACCATCTTTGTCCACCCAAAGTAACTGTTACCCCCTCAGCATGCCTGTCAAGTTTTGGATTTGGAAATAAGGGAAATTTCCCGGCAAATCCGGGATACTTGACAGCTATGCTTATCCGGTGCTGCCCTCCAATGGCGGCAATAGAGCATTGCAGTCTAATTAATAAGGGATAATGGCAGGAAAGAGGGTAAAATAAGGGGTTTTCCTGGCCAATAAGGGATACTTGACAGCTATGCCCCTCAGGAGGAAAGCTTCCTGTTCAGTCTAGAGATCTGCCTGGCCAACAACCCTCTCACCTGGCTTGGGTTTCTCTGTCTGAATGCAAATTCTGACCTCATGGCAACCATTTTGAGGATGCTGTATCCTAGCCCTCTGGCTCACATCACATTCCACAGTTATACTCACAGCTGTCTCCAGGACGTGCCCATTCCAAAGTACTCGGGCAAAGGGATCTGAGGTGCCAGAGATGTCTCGTGGCGCAAGGTCCCTATAGAGAAGAAGAGAGAAGATGGAAGCCAGGAAGGTGCCCCAAAGGGACTAGATCAGGGGTTCTCAACCTTTTCAAGCCAGGTCACGCTCCCTCAGACAGCTGAGAGGGCTGGACTGGTGATTCCCCGCCATAAACATTGCCGTAAAACGCATCTACGGCTATCATAAATGCATTTACGACAGCTGTGGGGGCATTTATGGCTGTTGTAAATGCGTTTATGACATCTATGGGTGCATTTATGGCTTTTTCCACTGGTTGTGGCAGCAGGAGCAAGAGAAGAGGGTCACAGGAAATGGTGTCATGGGCCAGATCTGGTCCACAGGTTGTAGGTTGACAACCCCTGGTTGGATGGACATAGCAGAGGCAGTGGATGAGTGTGAAAATTTCAGCCTATAAGGGATGTTTGGTTGCCCCAAAGTAGGGGTGGCCAACCTTCGTACTCCAGATGTTCTCAAGCTTCAATTCCCAGAAGCCCTGATCAGCAGGAGTGCTGACCTGGGCCTCTGGTATTTGAAATACAAGAACACCTGGAGCAGCAAAGTTGGTCATCCCTGCCATAGTTCCTCAAACATAACTCTCCAGATGTTCTTGGACTACAATTCCCAGAAGCCCTGATCAGCAGGAGTGCTGACCTGGGCTTCTGGTAATTGAAATACAAGAACACCAAGAGCACCAAAGTTGGACATTCCTGTCATAGTTTCTCAAACAGGGCTCTCCAGATGTTCTTGGTCTACAATTCCCAGAAGCCCTGATCAGCAGGTGTGCTGACCTGGGCTTCTGGTAATTGAAGTCCAAGAAGACCTGGGAAAGTAAGGTTGGCCACCCCAGCCCCGAAGGGATGTATGGTCTTGTTTCTTCACCTCTCATGTGTGCAAATCCAGCTGTTGAGTTACAATGACTAGTTCAGGATTAGGCAAGTAGGAAACATGCTGCTCCACCCCAGGCTTTTTGAGGCCTTCAGAACCTTTCCTCAAATCTCCCTCTGTTCAAATATAAGTAAATTTTTGTGTGTTGTCTGGGTAGAAGGCTGAAGAGGAAACCTCCAAACTGCAGAATGTTATTGCAGGTAACTATGTTTCTTTAGTAGTTCATGGTGGATGAGACACAGATCTTGACAACTGGAAGGTCGGCAGGTCAGCAGTTTGAGACCTGAGTATTGTGCAATGGACTGAGCTCTTGCTAACCTACCAATTCAAAAGCAAGAAATTGCAAGTAGATAAGTAGGTACTGCTTCGGCAAGAAAGGTAACAGCATTCTGTGCACTTTGGTGTCTAGTCATGCCTACCATGATGCAGGCAGTGCTGGCTGTTTGGCTATAAACAGAGATGGCCCTAGAGTCAGACACGACTGGCTTTCAAGCAAAGGGAGACCTTGACATCGACTATGTTTGTTTACTACTGAAATCTCCGTTGTTTAAACATCACAAGTAGCAAATAGAAAACAAGAGAGACAGTACATTGAATGAATAGCCCCAGATTTGCACTTAATGAGGTTAATGTTTCTAAAATTCTTATTTTAAGACAAAGCTTCTGAGTTACCTTTGTCCATTTCCTTTCTCTTCTCCGTGTATACATGTATGTGTAAAGTGAATGGGATGGGATTTTTAAAAAATGTAGTAATAGTAGTAGTAGTAGTTACTATTACTCTTCTTGTTATTGCTGTGGTTTTCTTCTGTCCTCTCCTTTTGTGCAAACATTCAGTGCAACTACTCGACTGCAACTCGTATCCGAGAATGCATTTTTTTCCCGCTGAAGCAGGAAAAATGTCACTGGCGCAAGTTTGTTTAATGTGGATTCCATGAAGTGACCCACACACAATGATCTCGGAGCCACCACCCACGGCACACATGAAGCGCAACATGCAGGATTTAACACCAGAACTGCAATGGACCACCGCAGCCTTGAGGATATGGACAAGGTGCACCTTCACAGCCAGTCCATCTGGCATGGCCTCTTCTGCCTCCATGACCGTTGGGAATCAGAGTTCCTCCATTTTGCTGTTGGGCCCAATAGGATGGTTTCTAGTGGCATATCCTCCACTGAGGATGACCATCTGTCTGTAGCCATTGGCCCCTTCAGGGAGTCAGGTTAGTTAACCGCCGCCTGACACTCAACATTGAGTCGCTGACTGTACGGTCTACTCTATTACCGTAGCGGGATATCAGTGCAACTAATAATGAAGGATGTTCTGTGCAGGTCACTTCTACGCATGTGTAGAAGGGTTCTACGCATGCGTAGAAGGGTTCTACGCATGCGTAGAAAGGACCTGCGCAGAAGGGATGCGGGAAATGGAGAAAATCGGCATGGAATTACGGGGTAATCCTGACCAATACGGGGTACTTGAAGGTATGGGCCTATGGCTATGGGCAGATGAAACCCTTTAGGTGGGGGTGATGGTCCCCCTCAGTGGAGGAAATGCCACTGGAAACCATCATATTTTGGCCCAATGGCAAAATGAGCGGGAGAGGAACTCTGATTCCCAGTGGTCATGGAGGCAGAAAAGGCCGTGCCAGATGGACTGGCTGTGATAATATCCTCAAGGCTGTGGCAGTCCTTTGCAGTCCTAGTGTTAAGTCTTGCATATCTCATTTCATGTGTGCTGTGGGTGATGGCTCCATGATCATAGTGTGTGGCTCACTTCATGACAAGCTGAGATCCACCTTAAACAAATTCATGCCAATGGCATTTTTCCTGCTTCAGGAAAAAATGTGTTTTGGATACAAGTTGCAGCTGATGATTTTTGGTTCCAACCCTCTTCACCACCAGGCTGAAGCCCCAACAGAATATCTCTGGGAGTATCCATTTTCCTCAATTACATGGCAGCAAAGCACCTGCTTCTGGGCTTCTTCTACCACCTGCAGCTCAAGAGAGATCTCGCCTTGCACCTCCTCGTTGGGATTGACATGGTTCAGGTTGATCCAGCTGTCAATTCCTGTAGCAAGTGGGAGAAAATACACCAGGCATTTGTTCCATCTTTAGGTGCAATGCAGATGGTCCCCTTGAGCAGGACATGACTGGCTTTCGAGCAAGAGAGACCTTTACCTATATGTTCTGTGATCACCAGATGCTAGCTTGCACTGGGTCATGTCACAAGCAGTCCAAAATGTGACCTATTTCCTTGTCTGAATGCAACTTGGCACCAAAGTCTGTTTTTTCCTTGTCTGAATGCAACTTGGCACCAAAGTCTGTTTTTTCATTCACTCTTCCACTCCAACAGTTTTAATTCTTCTTACCCTCTTTAATCTTTGCCCTGGGGCTGCGGTGGCTCAGTGGTTAAGAGGCTCACCTTGTTAGCTGGAAGGCTGGCAAGTCGGCAGTTCGAGAACTGGGTACTGCATGATGGTTTGAGCGCTCATCTCTATCCCAACTCCTGCCAAACTACCAGTTCGAAAGCAAGAAATTGAAAGTAGATAAATAGGGACCACTTGGGTGGGAAAAGATCTTAGGGACATGAAAGGAGCCTCATCTGAATATCCCCTGAGTGGAGTTTCTCCAGCAAAAATCCTTTCAACCCAGAATAATTTATGATGAAATTATTATTATCTTTCCCTTTTGCTCTGACACCCTTTCTTTGACCGTCCCATTTAAAAGACCAAGGAACTAGTAAGCGAGAAGCCAAGCATGAGATGAGAGACCCTCTGCAGGCAAGGGTCTGTCTGAAACTCATGCACAACCTTACAGTTGAAGCCGAACCCTCCGTTTCAGGGAGATCAACTCCACCACAATGGTGAAGAAGGGGGTGGGGAGTCAATTGCTGCTTGCATTGGCCTATGTAAGGATAATACATCTCAATTATCCCACTATCATAGGGCTCATTCCACCTTCCAGAGACCTGCACCTGTTCAGGGAGCACACATAAACCTTTGTGCTGCTTCAGAGTACCTGTGGACCTGCTCCGGGCTAGAGAAATCTATGATAGGTTTCAAGCACTGACTGATTATGCTCACAAACCAGCCAGATCAGGTAGAACATGCAGTGTGAATTAGCTTAATTGTAGCATTGCCAGTAATGAAATACAGGAAGTGGAATTCTCCCACCATCTTATGCTCTATGAATAATTGTACACATCTTCAGTTTAATCAGGCTTATTTAGATGCAAACAATAGAAAAGTTCAGGATCAGGTACAAAAGAGGGGGGGAAAGGAACATTTTTACTTGGGGGCCATTCAACAATTACGTGATTCATTTGGGGGGGGGGATTTGACACACACACATCCATGTATTCTGACTGTAATTTTTGCTTCAAACCACCACCACCACCCTTAAAATTATGTAATCCAGAACTTTTGTATTGAAACTCTAATTTTTAGAGTTTTTCACTATTGGTGCCTAATGCAGAACGTATTGGTGAGGATTCTTGATGCATAACACCCTTTGTGAAGAGATTCTTTTGCAGATTAGAAATAGACTGCACAAGCAATTCAATAATCTCAAATCGGATCAAAATTCCCAGAGATCATTTTTAAACCTAAAAAAGAGCCATGTTTAGGTGCAATGCAGAAGCCCAAGTCAGTACAACCACTCAAAATGGATTACATAATTTTTGACCTGACCCCCCATGTAATTTTCCGTAAATCAGATGGCAGACCCTCTCCCCCCACCCCCAAGGATCACGTAATTGTTGAATGGTCTCTTGCCCCTTTCCCAGAATAAAACAAGAAAAGCATATCTAGCTATATTTACTTGACCTGGCCTAGCCAGCTAACACATTTGACTGCATATTGCTATTGTTTACTCACAAGCATGCTATTTCTTGTTCAGTATCATGGCAACCAGAACCATCGCAATGGCAATCATTTCTCCCTCACATTCCAATATAACAAAAACCATATTTTTTCACTCCAGGGCGGTAGCCAGGATTCTAGATGTGGGTGGGCGAATATTTTTTCAGGATGGGCAACAATGTCTTATATATGTGTGTGTGTGTGTGTGTGTGTCATATATATAAGCAGCCAGGAGTTTGAGGGTGGGCAAATGCCCACCCTGGCTATGACCCTGTTTCACTCATCAAACCTCTTTCTGGATTTTAACCAATTAAAGCACAGCATACAACATCCATCATTCTTAGTTCCATTCACACAGTTTTCAGCCTGTTATGACTACATCCAAAAGTAAACTAACATCTGCCTGAAGGTCATTTCCCAGGCTTCTCTAGCTCTGCCCAGGGAATTAAGAACTGAAAGAAACTAAAGCAAAAGCCTCTATTTTTAATTCATTACAGCCTAAATTCCTATCATCCTACAGATGACACTCCCTTTGACACCATAGAGCAGGGGTCAGCAAAGTTGGCTCTCCAGATGTTCTTGGACTTCAATTCCCAGATGCCCTGATCAGCAGTTGTACTGACTTGGGTTTCTGGGAATTGAAGTCCAAGAACAAACACCTGGAGAGCCGACTTTTCTGACCAATGCCACAGAGCCTTGAAGAAGGGAACCAGAGGGAATTCTTCCCTACAGAAAAAGCAAGAGGTCCTTTTTGGTCAGACCCACCACTGCCACCTAAGCTCCTACCATTGATGATAAGGCAGCAACACTGGTGGCTCTCTACGGTGGAAGAGAGCACTGATGTGCCCTCCTGAACCATAGATACCAACCAACTGGCGTAGCAGAGCATCTCTTTTCTTTCAATAAGGAACAGGAAGGAGCTACAAGAGATTTCCTCTTAAAAAAAAAAAAAAGCTCGGACTTGAACAGCAGGCACAAAAACAGCCATGGTATGACATGACCCCACCTATTTCCCACCTCTGCTCCACTCAAACCTTTTCATAGATAGATAGATAGATAGATAGATAGATCTTTATTGTCATTGTCCTGCACAGAACAACGAGATTGAAAATCCACTTATCGACGCAACTTATCAACCCAAACTTTTTCAATCAATATTTTGATTGATACTATATATTGCGATGTATGATACCAATTATTATGGGGAGCAGCAGTGATGCAGGAACTGAATTTTATTTATTTATTTTTATGTTTATTTATAATTCAAATTTCTATGCCGCCCACTCGGGCGATCCCGACTCAGGGCGGCTTACAACAGGTTAAAACATATAAAAAAACTCCCTTTCCACTGATTAGAGGAGAAATTTATTTAATAAAAGAAGATAATCTTGTTAAAATTATAGCACCCTTTGTTGGGTTTTGATTCAGATTTTTTCAAAGGTGGCTGGACTTCTTGTGTGTGACTTTTAGGTTTGTCAGAAAGCACAAGTTAATGGTCTACAGGAATAGATTATAGGTTGCCCTTCTTATCCACAGGAAATATGTTCCAAGCCCTAATGTGGATACCTGAAACCGCAGATAACAGCAAAACCTATATTTTACATTGCAGACCATACCTGTCAAGTTTTGGATTTGGAAATAAGGGAAATTTCCCAGCAAATACGGGATACGTGACAGCTATGCTTATCCTTTGCTGCTCTCCAATGGCGGCAATAGGGCATTGCAGTCTAATTAATACGGGATGACGGCAGGGAAGAGGGTAAAAAAGGGGTTTTTCCTGGCCAATATGGGATACTTGACAGCCATGTTGCAGACAGTGGCCTCTAGTAGCCAACTCTAGTAACACACCATATAAATACATATACAGAGGTAACTCAAGTTACAAATGGTTCGAGTTACAAAATTTTCACAATACAAAGGAAAATCAATTTAAAATAATGGCTCAAGTTACAATTTTTTCCAGAACAGATGAATTGGTTTTCAATGCATTCCCATAGGAAATCATGTTTCAAGTTATGAATTTTGGTTTTCAATGCATTCCTATGGGAAATTTGAGTTACAAATTTTTCATAACCTGAAAAATGCCTTGGAACGCATTAAATTTGTAACTCAAGGTACCACTGTACTGTATATTATGTATTTTGGGATTTTTCTTGAATTATTTTTGACCCACAGATAACTGAAACACATGGATATGGAGGGATTGACCTGTATATCATTCACAGAGATAAATTTATTGTTATGTATTTAACTGTACAGGTAATTGGATTATTGGCCCTTGTATTATAATCCCTTCTATTATTTTTCTTTTGTCCATGGTTATGCAATAAAAGAAATGAAAACAAAATCCCATTGATTACAACAATATTACAACATCTAGTGCAGGGTTTCCCAAACTATGGCCCATGAGCCAGATCTGGCCCATGGTGCCAAATCATCCAACCGCACTGCCCACGCCGCTCCTGGAAGCAAAATACGTCCACTCAATGAGTTTATGACAGCCACTGGTGCATTTATGGCAGTGTTTTGCACATGCGTGGGCATGTTTTACTTGCGCTTCTGTTGGGAGGAACCACATTACCAGCCCACTGAACCACGTGACTGGCCCACGGCCTAAAAGTTTGGGAACCCCTGATCTAGTGTATAAGTATGACTGGGATACTGTTAGGAAACATGTCATGTTATATGTATGTTGAATCCATAGATTTGAGATTTTGAATCAGACCTTCCTAACTTTACTCTTGTGAAATGCCAAGTACAACAATGACCCTGCCTACCTGTGACCAGCATGGGCAGCGATTGACACCTACCCCGTGGATGGGATGAGATGACATCTTTGCTGAGGGTAACTTTGCCAATCACATCATCATGCCTGTAAGAATATAAAAAGAAAGAGAGTTAGAGCTTTGACCTGGACTGGCTTAAGGTACTCCAGCTAGCTAAAAATCAAAGAGTCTGGAAAAGTAACTTCTTTGGATTACAGCACCACAGATAAGCATAGCCACAAAGACCACTTGGGAGGTGTAGGCTTTAAAAAGATGCCTTTCCAAGCTCTGCAAAAGATGCCTTCCTTCCCATTCTATGTGCAAATATTAACTGAAAGTCCAAAGCTAGCCCTACCAGAAGGCAGAGTGAGGCAGTGGCCTTGCTTTGGCAGCAAATATTGGACACCAAGGAAGGGAAGCAATTGGTTAACTGTCAGTTTCTTCTATCTCAACTTCCAACCACAAGGAAAAGATGATTGTGGGATAACTTGGTTGACGTTGGCAATGATGCCTCAGGCAGCAATCTAACTTGGGTCAACCATGGGACTGGCAGTTGATTCTTGCTTCATATTGATGAATGGAAAGCACCCTCCCTCATATCTAAGCCACAAGTGAGAGCATTGTTCTCCAACAATTCAGCATCACTTCCTGTACAATATACAGGTGAAACTCGGAAAATTAGAATATCGTGCAAATGTTCATTCAGTTCAGTAATGCAACTTAAAAGGTGACACAAATGTATGAGATAGACTCATTACATGCAAAGTGAGATAGTTCAAGCCTTACTTTGTTATAATATTGATGTTTATGGCTTACAGTTTATGAAAACCCCAACCCCCAATCTCATGTACCCCATAATCATCACATAATCTCATGTACGCTGTAATGCCATGATCATCACAAGGCATGACATATCTCGCTTTGCATGTAGTGAGTCTATCTCATATATTTGTTTCACCTTTTAAGTGAAATGAATGAACATTTGCACGATATTCTAATTTTCCGAGTTTCACCTGTATGCAAATTGAGAACACTTATTCCCATCATAAAACGATAGGGCTGGCAGTGGCTGAAATGGAAGAAGGACAGCTTGAAATAAATTATAGCAGTAAATTTTGCTTGGGAGAAAATAATTACAGGGATCGTGACACTTTCTGCCATCAGGCTCCAGTGATGCCAGTACAGAGTTTGGAAGAAAAGTTACTTTTTTTGGACTTCACCTTCCAGAATCTCCCAGTGGCCATGTAGCCCAATGATCCCGGGAGCTGAAATCCAAAATAACTTTTCCCAATCTCTACAATTTCTTTTCTGCATTCAAATTTGTTTGTGAAAGAAGCTACAGTGGAGACTTTTATGCTGTGAGTACCAAATTATTATAAAAACCCCATGTTTCTAACACCTGCCTGCAAAGAAAATAAACGCCCTTGGTAAAGTTTGTAAAATCTTATGTCATGCAAACAGTCTTGGGGTTCTTTCTGCTTGAGAAATCCAGGCTCAAGGGCATAACACTATGAAGTCTTGCTTTGGACTCAATCCCATAAACAGAGTGGAATTTACTTAGTAGTCAATGTAGTAGACGCTGACTGGGAAGCGGAAGGTCAGCAGTTCAATTCCCGCGTACTGCAGGGCAGAATGAGCTCCTGTCTTTGTCCCAGCTCCTGCCAACCTAGCAGTTCGAAAGCAAGAAATTGCAAGTAGACAAATAGGGACCACTTCAGTGGGAAGGTAACAGCATTCCGTGCACTCCGGTGTCTAGTCATGCCTGCCACATGACCATGGAAATGTTTGCAGAAGCAGACAGTGCTGGCTCTTCAGCTTAGAAACAGAGATGAGCACTGCACCCTAGAGTCGGATATGACTGGCTTTCGAGCAAGGGAAACCCAATGTGCACAGGATTATACCATAATGATGGTACCATTAAACAAGAGGGTTTATGATGGATTCATGCTATAAAGATGCAACATGACCTGTAACTCAGACAGAAGGGCACACTTCTAAGCCTGAAATAACCTTAGTGACATTCCTGCTGAAACTATCTAGATAGCACATCTACCTACCCAATAGAAATCATTCTGAATGCCGAAATATTGGCACAGCAGATCAACTAAGGTGGCTTCGTTTTGGCAGTTTAAAGTTTGACCTGGACATGAAAGAAGAAGAGGATGGGAAGGGAACATATAAAGCAAAACTGAAGCCCTACCAGCTGACCAAAGATACTTTGTGATGGTGCCAGGCCTGTTTTCATCAATATCAAGAAGCTATCCTTTTCACATTAGTTGAAACCTGGTCCTGGATCATTCTTATTCTTATTCTACTGTCATATCCAAATCCGAATATTGGCAATCAGCTATGATGACTGTCCTGAGAACATAATACAATGCTTTTCCATTTGCCTTTTGCATCACAGCGTGGCACCCGAATCGCTGATCCAGTTCCACGAGTTACATGCTGGTTCTGAGTCCTTTTGGCACACAAAGTCCTCATCAGCCCCAGGCCAGGATTGATGAAAATACAGTAATCTTAACCTATAAAACCAAGGGTTAACCGTTGAAACTTGCTATAGGTTCCTAAGCCTCGCCCTAATGACCCGCACCCACCATTCATGCACACAGCCGAACTGGGTCCGCAGGTCAACGAAGGATTGAGAAAACTGGCAGTGGGGCAACAGCCCCACAAATGCGATAAAAGGGAAACAACTACATTTTCCAACGTTCTTTGCGCCACGCCATGCCACAGCCAATCAGTCTGAGAGATGCGACCACAAAGAACATTGAGGAATGCGCCGTGGTGAATCAAAATCAAGCCGCAGGGAAAAAATGCACCACAACCACAAATCACAAACCCATAACTACAAGCCCCAGAGTCGAGCGCGCAGAACGCTGAGGAAGCCGGCGCCCAATTTTTTTTTAAAAAACAACTCACCGCCTCACAGCCACGCAAACACCAACCGCCCTTCTTTCCCTCACCAACGGTACCTGAAGGTCCCGACTGGAGTTTCCCCTTTAATATCAGTAGGTGGGGGGTTGCGATCCCCCTCTCCGCTGGCTCCCCTAGGGTTGGGAGGTTTGTGGGGACAAAAGGGGTATGTCCCCCCAACCCTTCTGGACCCAGGAGACCAGGGAAAGGGGTTCGATCCCCCCCCAAAAAACCAAGTGGTTTCTTCTTTTTAAAAACGGAGGGTTTTTTTAGGAGGGGGGGGAATCGATCCACTCTCCCTGGTCTCCTGGGTCCAGAAGGGTTGGGGGGGACATACCCCTTTTGTCCCCCCCCCAACCCTCACAGACCCACGGGACCCGAGAGAGGAGATCAATTCCAACCCAACCCCCTGATATTAAAAGGGAAAATCCGATTGGAGTTTCCCCTTTAATATCAGTAAGTGGGGGGTGGCCATCCCCCTCTCCGCTGGCTCGCCTGGGGTTGGGAGGTTTGTGGGGACAAAAGGGATCTGTCCCCCCAACCCTTCTGGACCCAGTAGACCAGGGAGAGGGGATCGAATACACCCCCCACCGCTCCCAAAACAACCTCCGTCTTTAAAGAGAAGAAACCAAGCGGTTTCTTCTCTTTAAAAACGGAGGTTTTTTTATTTGGAGGGGAGTGGAATCGATCCCCTCTCCCTGGTCTCCTGGGGCCAGAAGGGTTGGGGGGACATACCCCTTTTGTCCCCCCAAACCTCCCAACCCCAGGGGAGCCAGCAGAGAGGGGGGTCTCAACCCCCCATCCACTGATATTAAAGGGGAAACCCCGATCTACTTTCATGACTCCACACAATCAAAGCACCATAACACAAAGCCCCCCTCCCCACCACCTAGCCCACCCTTCCTAACCCCCACCGACCACACACCCCTCCCCACCACCTAGCCCACCCTTCCTAACCCCCACCAAACATGCCCCCCTCCCTACCACCTAACCCACCCTTCCTAACCCCCACCAACAATGCCCCCTCCCCACCACCTAGCCCACCCTTCCTAACCCCCACCGACCACACACCCCTCCCCACCACCTAGCCCACTCTTCCTAACCCCCAATGACCATGCCCCCCTCCGCACCACCTAACCCACCCTTCCTAACCCCCAACGACCATGCCCCCCTCCCGACCACCAAATAAATAAATAATTTTTAAAAAATTACTAAAAACACAGTTAAAAATCCAAAATACACAAAAACAAACAAAAAAACACCAAAAAACAATACGAAGTAAACAAAAACAAAATCAAAAACAAAACAAACAGACAAAAAATACAAATTCCAACCCCACCCCCCCCCACACACACACAAAAGAAAGAAAACAAGCAAACTTACCAAAAGATGTCCTACCTCCACGAGGACCGGAAAAGAAATGAATAAAGAAAGAGACTACTTACCAGAAGAAGCTCCACCCAGAGGCCAGGAGAGAAAAAACAGTCAAAATTCAATAACCCCTACCAGCACCACCTGCGGGCCACAATAGTAAAAACAATTCAAAAAACAACAACAGCCCTAAACAAAAGGCCACAAGAGTAAAAACAAATCAAAAACATAACACAAATTCACAATTTTACACAAAAGGTCACACCAATAAAAACAAGTCAAAAAAATTACACTAAAACACACTTTAACACAAATCACAAACATATGTCAATAAAATACAATAGAAACTTTTAAAAATTCTGTGCTGAGTTTTAACTCAAATTAAAACCCAAAACATCTAAACACATTTTAAAAACATTGAATGTAAAAAACATTTACTTTTACATTATTAAAATTATTACCTACGGTACAACAGTACAGGGACTGCAGTGGCTCAAGTAGGTAAGACGCTGACTGGGAAGCGGAAGGTCAGCAGTTCGATTCCCGAGTACTGCAGGACGGAATGAGCTCCCGTCTTCGTCCCAGCTCCTGCCAACCTAGCAGTTCGAAAGCAAGAAATTGCGAGTAGATAAATAGGGACCACTTCGGTGGGAAGGTAACAGCATTCCGTGCGCTCCGGTGTCTAGTCATGCCTGCCACATGACCACAGAAACGTCTGCAGAAGCAGACAGCACTGCACTCTTCGGCTTGGAAACAGAGATGAGCACTGCACCCTAGAGTCGGATACGACTAGCTTTCGAGCAAGGGAAACCTTTACCTTTACTTTACCTTATGGTACAACTAATTTAAAAAAATCAAAAAACTAAAACATTATTCGCTTACATAAAACAATTTGAAAAAATTATATCATACTTTGTTCTTTTATTAATCCTCAAAAAAAACCCCAACAACAAAGCAGATCACAGTTAATAACAGCCAAGCCAAATTTTTTTTACATAAGTAAACATTTTAAAAATTAAAATTACAGACTAGGCAATTTTTAAAAAACATTAACACAATTTAACCTTCCAACACAATTTAAAACAGCCCGGCAATGCCGGGCAACCTCTGCTAGTACCTCATACAAAGTCCGCTTCGTACAACATCGAATTCATACAACATCGCCTAATTCCTTGAAAAACGTTGCCTCATACAAAGTCGCTGCGACTTTGTATGAGGCATTGGGGTTTTTCCCCAGGTTGGTTTGTCCCCAAAAATCAGGGTTGTTTGACATGTTTTTGTAATTTCTTAAAGTTCTGTCAGTTTCCTGTTTTTTTCCTTGACTTTGCACTGAAGTCTGTGCTGTTACAGTACAATGTATCTCTATGGAAACGACGTTGTACAAGGCATCGCGGCAAGGATTTGGACGTTGTATGAGGCATCGCGGCTAGGGTTTTGCATGCCTCATACAAAGTCCAAATCCGTATAAAGTCCAAACTTGTGGAACCAAGTTTGGACGTTGTATGAGGTATCACTGTATTCCCTTCCATCAAGATGGATCCAAGTCAGATTTAACCCACTTGGGGACCATCACCCTTCCCTATGGACTTCGGCACCCAAAGCCATTAGTCCTCAGGGTTGTTAGGTTAGTTAACCGCTGCCTAACACTCGGCAATGAGTTGCTAGCAGTATGGTCTACTCGATTACCATAGCAGGATAATCTGGCCAGACAAACCTGGATCATTAACAACTTTATTATTTTATTATTCAATATAATACAGCAACAACTAAATTACAGTGTAAGCAACTGTTAAAGGTAATAATAATCCATTACATGTATTAATGGCAGTAATAATTCACCATAAGAACTCTCTGCTATATCCATCCTTTTGTCATCCCAGACACCCTACTTACCCAATAGTGTCCTCATCCAAAACGTAGAAAGAGAGGTTGTGGAACCCAGTAGGAAGGTGAAGTGTGAATTCTTCTCCCCAGAAAGGGTTCAGATTCTTCCAAACTGTGGCAGTCCTACAGAGGAGACATAGGGAGATACCAATGTCTGATAGGTGTTATCTTAACACACACAACACCAGAGACCGGGTACATTGATGCCTTCCAGATGTTCCTGGACTGCAACTCCCAGAAATTCCAGTGAGCACAGCCAACAGTGAGGGATCGTCAGAGCTACAGTCCAGCAACATTTGGAAGGTTCTCCTTTACCGAGTTTCTCCTGGTCTAGTCTGAAAATGGAGAATTTATGTTGTTAGACGCCACTTCCTATCTGCCCCGGCCTGGTTGGTCAGCACTGAGGCATGATGGGAGCTGTGGTTCAACAATATGGTTCCACCATTTCTTGACCTTGGACTGGCCAACATAGTGGCTTAGTGCCCAAGTCAAGGTAGAGAGATTCATCAGGCCCTTCTGTCCAGGCATTTAGCAAATCATTGAAAACCCTTCTATTTAGAGAAGCCTTCTCAAATATTCTCAGATATGAGTTTTATTTTTTATTTTTTTATTTAAATTCAAATTTTTATGCCACTTAATCAGGTAAACCTGACTCTAGGCGGCTCACAAGTTAAAACATACATAAAAACAATTGAACCATTAAAACCCCAACATACCCACCCACCTATCCCCATTCATCTTTAAAAGACTATCCACGTTAAAACTGCCTGCATTGGTAATTAAAAGAAATGGGGGCTTATTTAATAAGCCAACAGGCAGGGACCATCTTTCCATCTGGGCCCCACACCTGTCCCGCCAACCAGGTTTTTAGGTCTTTTCTGAAAGGTAGCAGCTCCATCTGCTCCCGCAGCTCTACTGGTAGGAGGTTCCACAAGGCTGGTGCGGACATTGAAAAGGCCCTCCTTCGTGTACCAGAGAGACGAGCCCCTCTGGCAGATGGAACAATTAGGGAGCCCCTCCGGTCCGCTTTAGTACAGGTTGGCCCTTCCCATATCCACAGGCTCAGTGCCCATGGTTTCAGTTATCTTTGGGTCTAAAAATATTCAATGAGAAATCCCTGAAATAAATAATATAGATCAGTGGTGGCGAACCTTTGGCATGCATGCCAGAGGAGGCACTCAGAGCCCTCTCTGTGGGCATGTGTGCCATTGCCCCAGCACAGAGTTCACCTCACCCCTCTGCCCAGCAGCCCAATGGAAGCACTTCTTCCCTCCCCCAGTGCAAAGTTCAACCCGCCCCTCTGTGGAATGGATGACAGCCTGCTGAGTTTGGGCACTCGGTCTCTAAAAGGTTCACCACCACTGATCATACCTTTTAGGTATCCCGGATTGGCCAGGAAATCCCGTATTTTGGTGTGCATTCCTCCCTTTTCCTGGCGCCATCCTGTATTTAGAACGGTGGGGAAAGGGGTTACTGTGCACACGCAGAATCCATCTGCACATGCGCAAACATGTTCTGTGCATGCGCAAAGGGGTTCTGCACATGCACAAAGGAGTTTTTGCTGTGCATGCACATTTGGGCCTGAGCAGTTCCCGTATTTTCCAGAGCAGTCCTCGACAGGTATGCCACTGATATAGATGTATTTCTATGGCACACTACCAGATCAGACAACTAGAGGCCACTGTCTGCACTGTAATGTTTACAAACAACAGAGGCAGACATTTTGTTAGCACTCACGTAAAACTACAGAGACATTTGAAATTGTTTCCCTGTTTCTACGACTCAGATATATGTATTAAATATAGAATTTTCTGTTATCCGCAATTTCAGGTATCCGTGGAGGGTCTCAAAATTTATCCCCCACAGATATGGGAGGGGAAGACCTATATTGGCAGAGTAGTGTTCAGTCGAGAGGTATATGTATAAATATGGATACGGTGGTACCTCACTTAAAGAGCATAATGTATTCCAAGGGATTGCTCTTTAAGCGAGTTTGCTCTTTAAGTGAAATGCCATTGAAAGTGAACAATTGTAACTTCTGGTGGCGGGGGATTGCGAACCTTGATTTAGTTGTTCAGCGAGTTTTTGGTTGTTTTTAGTTATTAAGTGAGGCGAAGGGGTAAAGTTTGGAGCAGGCTGAAGCAAAGTCTTATTTGGTGTGACCATGAAAATGGCTCACAACTGCTATGTAGTGTAATCTGCTGCTAACTGCATCAGTCTATGTTGCAGTGGGTCCTGGAGGAAATCAAACTTGAAAGGTATCTGGAGGCAAAGATGACAAAACTGAGGCTGTCCTGGTTTGGCCACATTGTAAGAAGGCAAAATTTGCTGGGAAAAACAATAATGCTGGGAACGCTGAAAGACAGCAGAAATTGAGGTAGACCAAACCTTGAAGGAATTGGGGCCACTGGAGGGCCGGGGCGCCCGGAGGATGACTGATCAAGTAACGACACGAGACAAGGAAGCAGGATCGATCAGTACTTTAATGGCAAAAGGCAATATCATTTATAGGGAAGAAAACGCAACGGTGGCAAACTGTCATCTAACAGCGCATTACCTCATACGTTGATTCAGGTTAATGGGGAAACCTTCAAAGGGGAAGTTAATTAACTCGGGCAAACACGGGGAAAGAATGACCATTGTGTTGGGGATTAGGCAGGGACAAACATGGCTTATTTGCGCCAGGGATTTCCCAAACCGGGAGATGAGTTTATTACACTTAATGTTACACAGGAGTTAGCTATCTGCTTACTTGGCAGCGTCGCGGGTCAGGTCACGGTAATTGGGTGAATCAAACCCTATACTTTATTCACCCCCCTAAATTTGGCGGCCGCAGAACCCACTCGCAAGGAGCGTCTCTCACTGCAGTGGTTTCAGGCGGGCCGTTCCATGCCCTATGGGGCATGGGGAATCCGCATCTCCCCTTTAATTTTTCTATTTAAGGACCTGAGCGGCGACCTTACGCAAGATCGGCATCAGCTGTTGAGTAGGGATGACGTCACGGGGTTTCTCTCTGGGGCGGCACTGGGCGATCAGTGAGGGAATGCATTGAGCCAGGCAACATATCATAATGCCTATAATGACAATCCCGACGACTATCTTGAGTACCGTTTGCAACCATCCCCAGGGAATCCATGACCACATCCAATTCCACAGAGAACTCCACCAAGCCCCCCATGCAGAGCCTTCTGTGATGCCTGCAACTATGGTGTGGAGATCCGTGAGCTGGTTTTGGATCTTGCGGGAATTATCAGTAAGGTTAAAACAGCACATTCCATGAAAAGACTCACAGCCCAGGTGATGTAGCAAGAGGAGGTAGTCGATAGCCGCTCGATTATCAAGGACGGCATGGCGAAGCTCTGCCTGTTCCTGATTAAGGAGCGCTATCGCTGTGGAGGTATGGTTAATGGCTTTAGCCAAACCGCAAGCTAGGCGGCCGATCCTCCGTGCGTTACCGACGGCCAAGCCTGGCACGCCGATTAGGCTGACCGCCAGTGATACATACTCAGCAGGACTTAACACTCTGAAGCTGCTGTCACAGGAGCTGTCTAACTGGGTTGTGCGTGTGTGCCGTATGAGTGGGGAAACATTAGCAATTGATACATTTGCGTCAACAGTGCTTGGGGCAATCATGTCCTTGGTAGGAAGTAACAGTGTCAGACGACTGATACAACACATCGAGTCCGACAAATTCGCAGGGATGTAGTTCCATGTGAACTGGTTACAGGTGAAAAACCACCCAGGAGGTAGGGTGACATATGCATACAATGAGATGAGTGTCTCTGGTTTGGTACAAGTCCAGTTGCCGCTGCCAGGGTCCACGCAGCGGCGCCGCGCCTGACCGCCTGAGGTGCAGCCGGTCATGCGGGTACAGGCAGCGTCCGGGCTGATCGCCACTCGAGGGGTATGAAGAGCGACTGCATCAGCCGGCAAAGTTGACACAAGCTTCTGTCCCCCCCAGCGTGCATATGCTGAGAAGGTAGTAGGAGAATGTGGCCCAGAAAAGGCCTTCAGCAACCAGTCGCCATCCTTGGTGCGTGCGTCTGGAGTGTGGCACACGGGGATGAGACAGGTGCTGAGGATAGATGCAGAACCAACGCCCTGCTGTAAGCAAAAATCGGACTGGTTGACGAGACCCGCCAACCTTTCCCACAAGTTGTACTGCAATCGGGTAGACAAATCTTCACCAGGCGGCAAACCGTCGGCCTGGATTGGAGTAGCCTGAACGCCTCCCCCCAAAAGTAGGGAAAGGGCCAGGATGATGGTGATTGCCACTGTGTTGGCATGAAGTTGAGCGAAGATTGCAGCTGTGAGGTTCTCCGGTGTCAGCTCCTTCTCCTCGCGCTGGACGGTGTCCTGGGCATCACGGCAAAGAGCTTTGACCATCCCCCAGGTGATCTTGGGCATCGGTGGCCGCTTCCTCCGGCGGATCCGCTGGGTCAGCGTGAGGTCTTCCATCTCCGGGATCGGACTCGGGTCGACCTGGGTCCACGCCATGCGGTTCCAGATGAGGCTTGACACACCGAGCTGGAATCCAAACGACACCTGTAGGAGACATAACTGCAGCATACCCTCTTCCCCACGTTATGAGCGGCACCGGGCCCCTCCAAGAAGGGTCTGGTGGCACTCGGTACCGGACCATAGGTCGCGGGAGGGCTTCCGAACGGCGGAAATGCCTCTCCTGCGGCGTACAGTCCGAAAAAACATTAAGGTGATTGTAAGTGAACAACACCTTATTTAAGCAAAACTGTGCTTCTCCTTGCGACTTGGGGAGGGCAGGAGGTTCCCCCCTTTCTGTTTGTTTGTCAAGATAGGACTTTAGCGTCCGATTGACCCGCTCTACAATCGCCTGCCCTTGCGGATTGTAGGGAATTCCAAAAGTGTGCTTGATGTCCCACGTCGCCATGAAGGCGGCCAGTTGCCTAGAGCAGTAGGACGGTGCGTTATCCGTTTTCACGTGCCGTGGCTTGCCCATCGCCGCGATGCAGGAAAGGAGGTGCTGCTCCACGTGGGTAGCCGTCTCCCCTTTCTGCGCCGTGGCCCAAACAAACTGGGAAAAGGTGTCTATGCAGACGTGCATGTACTGCCATCTGCCAAACTGCGGCACATGCGTGACGTCCATCTGCCATACCTGATTGGCCTCAGTCCCCCGTGGGTTGACCCCCCACGAGGGCCCCCCCGGTGCCCCTGCACAATGCTGGCAGGAGCGGACGATACCCTGGGCTTGAGAGAGCGGCAGATTGAACTGCCTGGCGAGTGCTTTGGCATTTTGGTGAAAAAATGCATGACTTTGGATTGGAGTAGTGAAAACTCCCAAAACTGAACGTTGCTGAATTTCCTTTGCGGCCGCGGCCGCTCTGCTATTGCCCGCGGAAATCGGACCTGGTAGGTCTTGGTGACTTCTGATGTGGGCAATATAGAGCGGTTCCGTGCGGTTTCGCAAATGAAATTGAGCGGTGAGAAACAGACTAAGTAAATTCTTGTCTATCGCGGGAGTGATGTAAGCTCCCGGTAGACTGTGCAACAAATTCCTTACATACAGGCTGTCAGTTATGATATTCAAACGCTCCTGGGCGAAGGTGCGCAAGGCAAGGTTCACGGCTGCCAACTCTGCCCGCTGAGCGGACTTCTGTGGAAGAGTTAACAGCGTGTGCCAAGCTTCGCCCTCCTGCCAGGTCAAAACACCATAGGTGCGACCACCATCTGTAAAAACTGTCTTGGCCCCTTGGAGCGGGACCAGTGAGAGCAATTCGAACAAGCTGACTGTTCCTGTCTGAAGCGAGACAAGCCTAGGATCCTTGGGCAAGTGATATGCTAAGCTCCCAGTGAAACCTTCCAAAGCTATCGGAAGCGAGTCACCTAGCTGCATTAACTGGTGAATTTGTTCCTTGGTGAACGGAACCACAATTTTGGCCAAATCATGCCCTGAGATGTCCCTAGCTCTCAGCCTTCCACGGTAGACCACCGCGGAGACCAGCTCTTGGGGCGGAATGATGTTCCGTGAAGATGTGTTAGGCAAGTAAACCCACTCCACAATTTTCGCTCCCTTCTCTGAGTCTACGCCTAGCGCCCCAGTGAACATGGATCCCGACCGTACGATGTACAAATTCAGGATCGGGGCATAGGGCCCCTGGGCGATTCTATCAACCCATCTCTGGCTAAGGACTTGGTTAACTTTCTCGAGCGCCAAACGCGCGTCTCGAGAGATTTTTATCCGGTCTGCCGGCTGCTTGCCTAAGGTTAGCAGCGAGAAGAGCGGTTTCAAAAGATCCGTATCCAATCGGAAGTACGGTCTGGCCCAATTAATATTCCCTAAAATCTGCTGTAGCTCTACCAGGGTGACTGAGTCCTGTAGGTTAATTTGAGGCAAAACCGGTGCGGCAAAAGAACGGAGAAGCCGATGACCCAAGTAGGAAAAGGGCTCGGTTCTCTGCACTTTCTCAGGGGCAATGAGTAGACCTTTGTCCCCCAGGCTGGCCTGGAGGTCGGAAAACATTTCGCTGCCAAGTTGCGGCATAGCGACCAAGATATCGTCCATGAAGTGACAAACAATAGCTTTAGGGTAAAGGCTTCGGAATTTTTCCAGCGCGTTGTGAACATAAATTTGGCACAGGGTGGGCGAATTGAGCATGCCCTGTGGCAAAAATTTCCACGCGTAACGGAGCGTGGGTTCACTGTGGTTCACAACCGGCACCGTAAAAGCAAACCTTTCCCGGTCCCTGGGGTCTAAGGGGATTGTATAAAAGCAATCCTTGAGATCTACAACTAGAATCTCCCACCCCTCGGGAGTCATATTAGGATTTGGGATGCCGCATTGAAGCGGACCCATGGGCTGAATACACTTATTGATCTCCCTGAGATCGTGGAGGAGTCGCCACTTCCCCGACTTTTTCTTAATCACAAAAATTGGCGAGTTCCAGGGACTGGTGGACTGTTCTATATGTCCTGCGTCTAGCTGCTCTTTCACTAGCTGCTTGAGGGCAACTAATTTCTCTCCCACAACCGGCCATTGTTCCACCCAGACCGGAGTGTCGGTGAGCCATTTAAGTGGCAACGCCATTACCCGAAGGTAAGGGTGGCACCGTACTGCTGGAGAATGTCTCGCCCCCAAAGGTTGACGTGCACGTCAAGAATGTGCGGCCGAATTACCGCCGTGCCGTCAGCCCCTGGGATCGTGACTTCTACCCACTCTCGGCTCCTAAACGCTTCCTGAACACCGCCTACCCCCCACACATCGGAGACCGGCTCAATGGCCCACTCCCTTGGCCACTGGCCCCTGCTTATCACGGATACATCAGCTCCGGTATCGAGTAGGCCTGAGAACACTCTTTTGTTCAAAAATACCTCGATAACGGGGCGCTGCTTCCACTCAATGTTGGTCTCCACTGTCGCTAAGACCTGGTATCCTTGCACTGCCTCAACCGCGCTCAAGCGGTCTGCTGAGCCGGGCTCTGAGCTGTCACTGAGCCTCCCCTGGCTGCCTGCTGGCGAGTGACAAGGAACCATGATCAGTTGCGCTAAGGAATCTCCCTTATGAATGGTCTGGGGCAGGTGTGTCCAGAGTTGGACCTGGAGAACGCCTGAAAAGTTCGAGTCAATGACTCCTGGAATTATAAATATTCCGCGGGCTCCAGCTACACTGCGGGGCAAAACTATACCTAAAAAGCCTCTGGGCAGGGGACCCATGTACTGGGAATCGACCAGATAGACTGTGCCTGGCAGGTCGCATGTAACGTCTGCCTGGCAAGTCAGCTCTAGCCCTGTGCTACCCTTGGGGCTGGCCTGTGCCCTCGTAGTGCCTGGAATGTGCCTGGAACCTAGTCCAGCTCGGGGAAGTCCTGGTTCTGGGGAATGAGTGAAGCCTCTGTTTGGACTGGGGCCAGAGACATGCCCGCGTTCCGGTTTCCCGAACTCGGACAAAACTTGGCCCAGTGATAGCCTTTTCTGCACTTCGGACATGGGGTTTTCGGAGCCTTGGGCTGGCTGGACCTTTGCCCGCCTCCCTTGAGTCGGCACTCCCTAGCGAAGTGACCGACCTTGCCACAGGAGTGGCATGCCCCCTGGTTCTTTCCTTTGGATTTTTTACCCCCTTGCACCGCCGCCGCCAGCAGACCCATCTTGTAGGAGTCTGTGCCAACGTCGGAGCAAGCTCTAATCATGTCCGATAGGGTCAGATCAGGACGATTGCCTAGGGACTGCAAAATCTTACGACAGTCCAAGTTGGCATTGTCCTTGGCTAACTTGATCATGAGCTCTTGCTGGGCTTGCTCATTGTCAATCTGCCTGGTGATTGCCTCCTCCAGGCGATTGATAAAGTCCATGTAGGGCTCTTGGGCTCCCTGCTTGATAGCGGTGTAGTTTTTAGCCGCTTTGCCAGACGCTGGGATCTTGAAGTACGCCCTATAGGCGGCTTCGGCGGACATCTCTAGCGTGGCTAGAGGCAGGTTGATCTGAGCGTTGATGGGCTCGAAGGCACCTGAACCATATAGCTGTTCAGCAATTACTGCGCCTCCCATCCTAGCGGCCCTGGCCTGAGCCTCAAGCCGATACTCGCTGTCCCAGATCATGTACTGGCTAGGGGTTAGCATCATCCTCATGACGGCTTTCCAGTCGTGAGGAATCCACATGGTGGCTTCGCACGCCTGCTGAAGCGTGCCCCTGGTAAAACGACTTTGGAGCCCTGTCTCTGAAATTGCTTTCCGTAAAGCCATGAGAAGCTTATACGGGACTGGGGAATGCACTACCTGTTGCGCGCCTGTGAGCGCGTCCATCTCTAAGCGGATGGGACAAATCTGTCGAAGCTCAGCTAGCTGTTCTGCTGACAATTCCCCCTTCTTGAGCTCTATCTCTGCTGTGCGCTGAAGGGCACTCTTTACAACTAGGGAAGCCGGTGCTGTCAGAGAAGCGCCTGCGCTCCTCATTCCTTGCGTTCCTTCGGTGACGTCTGCAGCTGTCACCGGGGGAAGGCTCCCTTCGCTGCTATGCTGATAGCTGAATGACGGACAGAGCGCCGTGGGCGCAGTCGGGTTGACTGGCTGACTTGATGACTTTTCTAACGGGGGTTCTTGGGCCTCTATCCGGACCGGTTCGATCTGCTCTAAGAGTCTCCTACACTTTTTCCATGTGCTGACTACCCTGCCGGGCGCTTTGGGGGGTTGCTGGATGCAGTCTCCTATCTGATCCCAGAGCTTCAAGGTTAACGTACCTACTTCTGGGTAAAGTAGGCAGTGTCCCCTGAGGTACGCCAAAAGTCTCGCTAGCTCTCCGCTGTGAAATCGCAACTTAAAAACCCTGGCCAGGATTATGAACTCTCCCTCTCGAGTTCTTTGGCTAGCGGACGGACTTGGTCCATGAGAGCAAGTCCCCATATTACCTGCGATGGTCCTTTGAAGTTTCCTCCTCGGGACGAGAGTCGACGCGTCTTTGCAGGCAACAGGTTCGGGCGACGAGTGTCTGGGGTAGCCCTCGGAGCGTGGACCTTCTGCCACGGGCCCTCGGCGGCCTCTGCGTTGTCAGGGGCTCACAGCCTGCCCTGACCGGAACGCGTTTTTCCCTTCGCAAACCTCCCAAAGCCGGGAAAAAGGCGGTAGGAAATGTCTCTTTGGAATGCCTCGTCGCAGGCCACCCCTCCGATCGGCTGGCTGCCGGCCGGAGTGCTGCGCAGTCCTCCGAGCTGCTTTTGGTCGTGGTTCAAGCGTAGAACCAGACCGCGTGAAGCGTTACTCACGAGTAGACCTCTCCAGGGTCCTTTACTCACGAGTAAATCACGTCGGGGTCACCAGATGAAGGAATTGGGGCCACTGGAGGGCCGGGGCGCCCGGAGGATGACTGATCAAGTAACGACACGAGACAAGGAAGCAGGATCGATCAGTACTTTAATGGCAAAAGGCAATATCATTTATAGGGAAGAAAACGCAACGGTGGCAAACTGTCATCTAACAGCGCATTACCTCATACGTTGATTCAGGTTAATGGGGAAACCTTCAAAGGGGAAGTTAATTAACTCGGGCAAACACGGGGAAAGAATGACCATTGTGTTGGGGATTAGGCAGGGACAAACATGGCTTATTTGCGCCAGGGATTTCCCAAACCGGGAGATGAGTTTATTACACTTAATGTTACACAGGAGTTAGCTATCTGCTTACTTGGCAGCGTCGCGGGTCAGGTCACGGTAATTGGGTGAATCAAACCCTATACTTTATTCACCCCCCTAAATTTGGCGGCCGCAGAACCCACTCGCAAGGAGCGTCTCTCACTGCAGTGGTTTCAGGCGGGCCGTTCCATGCCCTATGGGGCATGGGGAATCCGCAAAACCTGAGATGGATTGACTTCCTAAAAGAAGCCATAGGATTGAGACGGTGATTGCTGAGTAAGACTGTTGACGGCAGGAGCTCTCTCATTCATAGGACTGCTACAAGTCAGAGATGACCTGACAGCAATTAAGAACAATAACAGCACTGCAGGCAGGGCAAGACTATAGGAGGAAGTGGTCTCTGACATCCTGCAGGGTGGGTCAATAATTAGCTAGCCATGGGTTGTCTGTCTGTCTGTTCATTCAATTTATATGCCACTCATCTAACAAAAGTGGGGTCACAGTGGCTTAGTGGTTAAGACACTGAACTTGACAACTGGAAGGTTGGCAGGCCAGCAGTTTGAGACGTAAGTACTGCATGACAGAGTGAGCTCCTGTCATCTGTCCCAGCTCCTGCCAACCTAGCAGTTCAAAAGCAAGACATTGCAAGTAGATTAATAGGTACTGCTTTGGTGGGAAAGGTGGTGTTATGTACTGAATGCAATGCCAAGGAAATGTTGTAATGACTCCCTTAATGGAATGTAAGCAGTTAATGTATTCAATTGTATCTAATCACGAACACATTGTAACAGGCTGCATGAGGATGCGAGCTAAGTGGCCACAGGTGACAATAGCGAGCATCCAGCTCACATGGTTCAGATTCCCCGAATACCTGAAGAGCGGGAAACCTTCCCGCCACACCACACCTGGAGAAGATGGGTGTGACGACCAATGACGTCACGCGGACAGTAGCCAATGAGCTACCACACCGGCATATTCAAATGTACAGTTGTTATGTATGCATGTACAATGTTTCTTTAAATATATGAATGTAACCAGTCCACAATCACAATGTATCTCAGCTGTTAAGGAACGCGAGCAAGCCGCCCATAGAGGGCAGCTGCGAGCGTTCAGTCTCACATGGTCCACATTCCCCAAATCACGAACAGCCGTGGGAGATTCCCCGCATGACAAAGAGCTACAGAAAACAACTACAAGAAGAGAGGCGTGACCTGGGCGAGGCCACGCCGGTAGCAGCCAATGAGCTACCGTGCAACAAGATTCAAATGCATTATGTTACTGTATATAATGAGACGTGCCTCCGCCATTACCACATGTTCATACTGACCATCAATGAATAAACCTGTGTTAGTCCTTCCTGCGACTCCTTCTTTGTCTCCCGTGCAAGACACCAAATTGGCGACAAGGATGGGATCGATGGCGAATCCCAAAGTCAAGCCGTACCAGTTCGATGTCAGCGAACCCGAGCAGTGGGAGCTCTACGAGTGCCAGTTTCGGCACACGATGGAAGCCGCCGGCATCGACGACGACGCGAAAATGCGCTCACATTTCCTGTCCCAGGTGGGACCGGCCGTGACGCGGATCTTGATGACCCTCGTGGACCCCCGGAAGGTGGACGAAGTGCCCATCGACCGCATCTTGGAGAAGCTTCGTGAGCATTTCCAACCGCCGGTCTCAATCTTCCCAGCCCGGGTCGCGTTCCACCGGCGAGACCAGCGCCCAGGCGAATCCGTGTCCGCCTATGCGGCGGCCCTCCGGCTGGCAGCGGTGCACTGCCAATGGGACGACCTGGACCAGGCCCTCCGAGACCGCATGTTGTGCGGTTTGAAGGACGAGGAGCTGCAGAGGCGCCTGATGACCCGCGACCACCGCCTCACGTTCAACGAGGTACTGCGGGAGGCCCAAGCAGCCGAGGAGGCCAGGAGCGGGGTCAGGTTGTTCAAGTCCCGAGGGACCGCGGCCGAGAGGGCCAAGTCACCAGTGCAAGCGGCCCGGCGGACACCAGCAAAGATGGCCTGGCGGGCCTCCAAGCCGCCCGCCAGCTCACCAGCGACGTCCGAGGAGTCGTCCACAACGGCAGACCCCTGTTCCAGCGAGGACGACGATGTCCAGCGGATAAGGAAACGCGGGGAGAAGCGTGAGACCCGCGACAGGCAAGACCGCCGTTGCGACGGTTGTGGGGCGCCCCACGACCGCACGAGGGGCCCGTTTCGTAAGGCCGAGTGCCACAACTGCGGCCGGAAGGGGCACATCGCCAGAGTCTGCAGGCGCAGATGGACCGAGGACAAGAGCAGCCCAAGTCACCCCCGGGGACACCAGCGAAAGGTGACCGGCACTAGGAAGGTCTCAACCGGCTTCGACGAGGAAGGCATCGACCGCGTGGGACTGGAGCACCGACGTTTTTTCGTTGAGGTACAGTTACAAGGGCTCCCAGTGAGAATGGAGATAGACTCGGGGTCGTCCTATTCTATCCTATCCCAGAGAGAGTATATGCGCATTCCCCCAGAGGCGCGGCCCAAACTGCGGGCCTTAAGGTCAAACTTGCGGGACGTGCAGGGAAATGGGATCCCAGTGTTGGGGGTGGGAAAGTTCGAAGTAAAATTCAAGAACTATTCCGAGAGACTGCCCCTAGTCGTCCTCAAGGGGGGGAGATGCTGCCTTCTGGGAACACAGTGGTTTGCTCCCCTGGGAATCGAACTGTCCGGCATTAACGCCATCGAGACTGACCCAATGCGGGATGTGTGCAATGCGCACCCGGACGTTTTCAAAAAGGGGCTTGGGACGTACAGGGGCCCCCCAGTCTCCTTTGAACTGGACCCAGAGATCCGGCCCATCCGCCTCAAGCCAAGGAGAGTGCCATTCGCCCTAAAGGACAAGATCGAGGCGGAACTGGACAAACTGGTGGGGCAGGGGATTTTGGTTCCAGTTGACTCGGCGGAATGGGAAACGCCGATTGTTACGGCCCTTAAATCAAACGGGGAGGTCAGGATTTGTGCGGATTATAAATGTATGATTAATAAGGCCATTCGGCCAAATGCATATCCGGTGCCTGTGGTCAGCCATCTACTGGCCACGTTACATGGGGGGAGGTGTTTCGCCAAGCTAGACTTAGCGCAGGCATATCAGCAGCTCTCGGTAACCCCAGCTGCTGCCACCGCACAGACGATCGTAACCCACAAGGGGGCCTTTAAGGTGACGCGCCTCCAGTTTGGCGTGAATTCGGCCCCCGGGATTTTCCAAGCCCTCGTGGAACGCCTATTAAAGGGACTCCCAGGTGTCCTCCCCTACTTCGACGATGTCCTGATAACAGCGGGGAGTGAGGCAGAGCTAGCTAGGAGGTTAGATGGGGTCCTCTCAGTTTTCGAAAAAGCGGGGCTTCGCCTACGAAAAGACAAATGCGTGTTTTTCGCAAGAGAGGTCGAGTTCCTCGGGTTTAAGGTAACCCCAGAGGGAATTCACCCCTCGGAGTCCAAGGTTGCGGCCGTAAAGAATGCCCCTCGCCCCGCCGCAAAGCCAGAGTTGCAGTCCTTCCTAGGGCTCCTCAATTTTTATCACTCATTCCTGCCAAGGAAGGCATCGGTCGCGGAGCCACTGCACGCCCTACTAAAAAAGGATGCGGCTTGGCGGTGGGGGGACAGGCAGGAGAAAGCATTTGGAGAGCTAAAGTCACTCCTTTCCTCGAATGCTGTCCTGACTCACTTCGATCCAAGGAAGCCAGTGGTTCTAGTATGTGATGCGTCCCCGGTGGGGGTGGGGGCGGGGGCGGTCCTGTGCCACGTGCTAGAGAGCGGGCAGGAGGCCCCGGTGGCGTACTATTCAAGGTCCCTTTCAAAGGCTGAGCGCAATTACGCGCAAATGGATAGGGAGGCCCTGGCCATAATCGCGGGAACGAAAAAGTTCCATGACTTTTTGTATGGCCGCGAGTTTACGGTGGTGACTGATCACAAGCCGCTTCTGGGGATCTTCACTACCGGCAAACCGACCCCCCCAAATTTTGTCCCCCAGGATGCTGCGTTGGGCTATATTCCTCAACGCTTACCAGTACGAGCTAATTTACCGCCCAGGGAAGGAGATCTCCCATGCAGACGCACTGTCCCGATCCCCTCTCCCTAGCCTAGGAGACCCCACATGTGAGGTGGAGCAGGACCACCAAGTCCTGCTGATCGAGGCCCTCGACTCACCCCCCATTGTCCCGGCCGACCTCGCCAAGGCGACGGCGGCCGACAAGACCCTAGCCCAAGTCAGCTCCTGGGTTAGAAAAGGGTGGCCCACTACTTCCCCAGGTGAGGAATTCCAGCCGTTTTGCAGACGCAGAGTGGAGCTCTCCCTGGAAAGGGGCTGCTTACTCTGGGGACAGCGGGTAGTCATCCCCGAAAAGTTGAGGGCGAGGGTGCTAAAGCTACTGCACACCAGTCACCCAGGGATTGTGCGCTCCAAGGCCCTAGCCAGGAGTTTCGTTTGGTGGCCCAAGATAGACGCGGATATAGAACGGTTAGTGGGCACGTGCGAGAGCTGCCAGAGCTCTCGGCCCGAGGAATCCAGGCTACCCCACAGGGAATGGGACACGGCCCGCAGGCCATGGTCCAGGATTCATGTCGACTTCGCGGGGCCTTTCCACGGGGCCACGATCCTACTGGTAGTCGACTCCTACTCCAAGTGGTTGGAGGTAATCCCTATGAGCAGCACCTCCTCCGCGGCAACCATTAGGCAGTTGCGCAAGCTTTTTGCCTGTTTCGGCCTGCCAGACGTTCTCGTAAGCGACAACGCGAGTACTTTCACGTCTGCGGAGTTCAAAACGTTCATAGAAAGAAACGCAATCAGGCACATCACAGCTGCCCCGTTCCACCCCGCCACAAACGGTCAGGTAGAGCGCCAAGTGCGCACTACGAAAGACGCACTGCGGCGCATGGGTCCCGGTGAGTTGAACCTGCACCTGTGCCAGTTCCTCATCTGCTACAGGACAATCCCCTTAGCCTCAGGTTTTTCCCCAGCCAAACTCCTCATGAGGAGGCGTCCGGTAACACTTTTTGACCGGATGGATCCGTCCAGGGTGGAGGATGAAGGGAGGAATATAAGCATGGGGGAGGGAGCTCCAAAAGTTTTGCGATAGGGGACCCGGTTCACTGCAGAAACTACGCGGCCTCGGGACCAGCGTGGGTACCGGGCACAATTGTGGAGCAAACGGGGCCGGTATCCTACAGGGTCGAAACCAGTTCAGGTCTACTTTGGAGAAGGCACGCCGACCAACTCAGAAGGCGAGTCACAGGGGAGGGGGCATCAGCGTTAGGGTCCTCCCCCACCCACATTACCCAAGGGGGAGACACGGCAGAACCCGCGGATACAAACGCGTATCCTGGGTTCCCATCCACAGAGGAGGATACTTTGAAAGAGAGGGATCAGTTTGGTGATGATTATGATTTTCCGTACCAGGGGGAGTTAGCGGGGTGGTCCCCCACCCGTCCTAGCGAGAAGAGGGGTTTCAGTTCAGCCCCTGGTACCTCCAGCCCCCCCAGTTCTTGCATCCTAGAGTACACCATAGCTCCGGCCCCTAAAAGACAGGCAGCCAGCGGGAGCTCACCCGCCCCCGCCGCAATCTCTCGAACTCCCGAACAGGCAGCAGGAGGTGGCGGGACTGCGAGGGCATCCTCGTCGGTCCCGAGGTTCGTGCTGGGAGGGTCCCCGGGCTCCTCAGGCAATAGACAGGGGTTCACTTCCCAGCTGTTCATTCCATTCCCGTCCCCCAAGACAAGGGCATCGCAAGCTCCCCACAGAACCAATAACGAGTCTCCATTTTCTGTTGCAGGACGAGACTCCGCGGAGCCAGGAGTCACAGGCTCCCCTGTATTAGGTCAGGCAGCCGCACGCCCCAGGCGCACTTGCGGCAAGCCACAATGGTTGAAGGACTTCGTCCCATCCTAGGGGGGAGGGATGTTATGTATGCATGTACAATGTTTCTTTAAATATATGAATGTAACCAGTCCACAATCACAATGTATCTCAGCTGTTAAGGAATGCGAGCAAGCCGCCCATAGAGGGCAGCTGCGAGCGTTCAGTCTCACATGGTCCACATTCCCCAAATCACGAACAGCCGCGGGAGATTCCCCGCATGACAAAGAGCTACAGAAAACAGCTACAAGAAGAGAGGCGTGCCCTGGGCGAGGCCACGCCGGTAGCAGCCAATGAGCTACCGTGCAACAAGATTCAAATGCATTATGTTACTGTATATAATGAGATGTACCTCCGCCATTACCACATGTTCATACTGACCATCAATGAATAAACCTGTGTTAGTCCTTCCTGCGACTCCTTCTTTGTCTCCCGTGCAAGACACCAAAACAGTGTAATATAAATAGAGCTGTTTGTCCGCCATTACCACATGTTCACCCTGACCATCATGCAATAAAGTTGTGTTTAGCCTTGTTACGGCTCCTTCCATGGTCTTCCTTGCAATACACTAAATTGGCAACGAGGATGGGATGGCGTCCCGCAAAGTGAACATCGCGCCTTTCATCACCATGAAGCCAGAGAGATGGGAACTCTACGAACAGCAGTTCCTATATGCAATGGACCTCGAGGGCATCGAGGAAGAAGCCCAGCGTCGAGCATACCTGCTGGCCCAGTGCAGCCTGGAAACGTTGGAACTGGCAACAAACCTCCTGATGCCGAGGCTGCTCAGAGAGGTACCCCTAGACAAGATCCTCACCAAGCTGAGGAAACATTTCCGCCCGAAGGTGTCGGTTTTCCCGGCATGGCTAGCTTTTCAACAGCAGAGCCAGCGGGCCGGCGAGTCCGTGGCCGACTTGGTTGCAGTTCTGAGGGTAGCTGCCGTGCCTTGCTGGTGGGGGACGTCCCTGAGCGAAGCGCTGCGAGACAGGCTCCTGCTTGGCCTGCGAGATGAGGGTGCCAGGAAAAAATTACTGGCCAAGGACGAGAGCATCTCCTTCGAGCATGTCCTGCGAATTGCCCAAGCCGCTGAGTCAGTGCAACAAGGCGAGCGAGTGTGCCGGGCCAGGACTGCAATGGCTGCCCCCCCATCTGCGGTCCCAGTTCACAGCTGTTCCTCCCACGGAGAGCAGGGACCCCCCGAGTTCACCACGTCCACCTCCAACTGCAGCGAGGACGACGACGTGCAACGTGTGCAGAGGAGGCCCGAGGTTTGAGACCACGCCAGAGAGGACCGCCGCTGCGACGGATGCGGGGCACCTCACGACCGGAGCTGATGCTCATTCCAGAAGGCAGAGTGCCACAACTGTGGGCAGCGTGGGCACATCGCAAAGGTCTGCAGGCGGCGACGGGATGACGGCAAGGGCCTGGCGGAACGGCCGCAACAGAAAGCAGACGGGGTTGGCAGGATCTTCGACAACGAAGAGCCACAGGAGTACTGCGTGTCTCGAAGAGTTCCCGACAACCACAACCAGGCAGTTCACAGCGTGCCCTTGAGGCACCCCCCGGTTTTTTGTTGAGGTACTGATACAACGGGTCCCAGTTAGGATGGAGATAGACTCGGGGTCATTGTATTCCATCATCTTCCACTGGGAATTTTTGCGTATTCCCCCAAACTCACGCCCCAAGCTGAAAGCCCTAAAGACAAACTTACGGGACGTTCAAGGGAAAAGTATCCCAGTGTTGGGGGTGGGGGAGTTCAAGGTCCAGTTCAAGAGGCGCTCCGCACAGTTGCCCCTATTTGGCACTAAACGGAGATAAGCATCGCCCTCTAGAGTTGGATGGCAGCTGGCTTTCGAGCAACCATCTAACAATAAAGTTATTTTATTTATTATTGTTTGTTTGTTAAGACTTATATCACTGCCCGCTCACCATGGCGACTCAGGACGGCTTACTGACTGTGACTGATTTTATACTGTGACTGTTAAAGTACTTTGGACAGCAAATGAGAAGAGAGGACTCACTTGAGAAAGCCTTGATGTTGGGGAAGGTCAAGGGCAAAAGAAGAAGGGGGTGGCAGAGGATGAGATGGCTTGATGGCATTGTTGATGCAATGGGCACAAAGCTGGGTGGGCTGAGGAGGATGGCAGACGACAGAGGAGCCTGGCATGCAGTGGTCCATAGGGTTGTGAAGGGTTGGAATCAACTGTGCGACTGAACAACAATCTTGTCGTTGAGGTGAAGTTTTTGGAATTCAAGTTCTCCCAATCTCATAACTGTCAGGCACCACCACCACCACCTGGTCAAATTATCTGATTAGTGATGCTTATGCATATCAACCAATGCCTAAAAGGTTGAAATTGAACATGCAGCTCCTCGTCTCTTTGCTTCTGGCCCTTGGCTGTTTGCAAGGAACGGAGGCAAGCATTTTGGTAGCTCTCACACAAAACAACAATGGCATTTGAAATCCCTTTGCTGCTTCTATGACTCAAATCTTCCCAACATGCAACACACCTCTCTGAGATAAAGCACAGGTTCTTCTTTTAACATCCATTTCTGCCATAGGATCATAACTTCAGTTGTTGATAGACTAGACTAGACTAGACAGATAGATAGATAGATAGATAGATAGATAGATAGATAGATTTATTAAATTTATATACTGCCTTACTCAGCACAAGTGCAACTCAAGGCAGTTTACAGCAAAAATATAATACAATTACAAAATATCAATCTCCAAAAGTACAGTTACAATTACAAAATTACAATTACAAAATCTCAGCCCAAATACAATATAGCAAAAATACAATATAGCAAAAGCAAAGTGACAAAATACAATAGAACGTAGCAAGATACAATATACAAGATACAATGCAGTACATTGTACCTAGCAAGTGCTGGAAAGGGTTGTCATAACTTGACAGCACATAATTATTTATCTTAACCTATAAATCCAAGGGTTAACCGTTGGAACTGGCTATAGGTTGCTATGCCTCGCCCTACTGACCCGCACCCACCCTACGTGCGCACGGCCGAAGCAGGTCAACGAAGGTTTCAGAAAACCGGCACGGGGGCATCAGCCCCACAAACGGCAAGAAATGGAAAGAACTTCAATACCCAAAAAGCATTGCGTTTTGCCGTGGTTCTCCGAGCGGCAGCCAATTACGATGAGAAAAACAACGCTCTCAGTCGTTCGCTGCCACGCCGCAGCCAATCCAAACATGCGTTTTAAAACCTTGCCGAGGCACGAACGCTGAAACCAGAGGGAAAAATACATATCCCAGCATCCTATTCACGTTAATACCATTTAAGGAGTTACACTACAAATCACACCATGCTACGTATTCATAGTAATATAGCCAATCATCTGCTTGGGAGCGAACGCGTCAAACATGACGAAAAAAAGGAACACCCAACGGTACAAAAGGAGCTCCGTTGCCTTGCAAACCCCTCACAGTTACGTACTTTTGCGTTTGCGTATTGGTACGGAGCTAAAACAATTGCGAGCTTTGAGCAGAGACCGTTGACTACGAAAAAATTAATTCTTCCTTTCAAATTAATTTATTATTTTAAATTTACCTTCCACTTTTCATTTACTCATTTCATTTTAATTAATTTAAAATTTTTATTTTATTTTATTTAGTGGAGCATAAACCAGAATTACAGTTAACTTCCATTCCTTTACAATTTTTAGGTTAAGATTTTAAGTTAAGGTTAACATTAACTTTGTTTACATTAAACATACTTTCATTTCTTTTCATTTACTTTTCATTTCCGAAAATACTCTCCAAAAACGTATATTTTACAAATAACATCCCGAATCACTTCTCAACACACATAAGCCGAACGCGAAGGATCGATTCCTACTGAACTAGAAATCGTTATGCAAACCGTAACGCATCGGAGCAAATGAAAAGCAAATTATTAACGCAGCACACTCCATTCTCTAAATAAATTATTTAAGTTACAAAAACCATCAACAATAAAAGAATCATCGAAAATACATTAAATCTAATTTAATAAACATTCAAATAAAGCAAACACGACAGAAAAATACATTTGAGATAAAAGCAAAGCGCATTTAAAACCTGAAAGCAGCAGTTTAAACTAAAGGCAATTAAGGAACACAATACCTTCGCCAAATCCAAAATAACCCAGGGAAATATATTTAAACCACACCATACTATTTCTTGAAGACAACAAATCAGGACTTTGCACTCTATTTTAAAGAGAAAAGACCGTTTAAAAACAGATAACATCAACTTCAGACCATAAAATACTTTTCAACAATACTTTTCAAGTTGTAAAACATTGGAATAATAGACATCTTAAAAACAACAACAGGAAAGTTTTCACTTTTTAAAAAAGATACAGCCCCATTTAAAGACTGCAACCTTCGACTTCACAACATTTTAAAAGATCCAAAAAAGTTTCAATTAAACCTAATTTACTAAACTATTCACTGACCGGAATCCATTTTGTCTAATCCAAACTCAATTTACTCTGCTGAAAATTAAAAAACAAATAACCAAACAGCTTTTATAAACAGAAGACTTTCACTTTATACCATTTCAATATTATTCAAAAATACACTTATCAAATTTTACAATATTGTAAAAACACTAATCAAATTTTAAATAATTGAAATAATAGAACAATTACTGTAAAACATCAACGCAGGACATATCAATCATTTAACAAGACACAGCCCCATTTAAAAATTGCAACCTTCTACTGCAGAACACAATACAAACAATTTTAAAAATACATAATACTTTACTTTACCTTAAACCAAATTCAGGACAAATATTGCACTACAACAAAAAGGAAAGGAAAAAACTAAACACTGTTCAGATTCCATTTTGTCTCCAACACACTCCCATTACTCTGCTGAAAATTAAATACAACAAATATTACACATTATTTGATAATAATATACAATTAGAATAAATCCATTACATTGAATATCAAAATGCCTCCAAAGAAAAAAGTAAATATAGCGCAAAGAACAAGTGAAAGATTAAAAAGGAAAATCCAAACCACACAACAGACAGCAGAAGAAAGGGAAGAAAATCTTAGTAAACGTAGAAAGGCATATTCAGAAAAGGCACAACAAACAAATTCTGAACAACATGAAAACATGTTAGCAGAACGTAGACAAATAGATAGTGCTTCAAGGGCAAATGAAAGTAATAGAAGACATGAAAACAGATTAAAACAGAATAAGGAAACAAGAGAAAAAAGAAGGGAGAAAAGGACAGAAATTAACATTAAAAATGGCTGCCTTTTCCTATGATCCAGAAACAGATTATTCTCAACAATATAATTTATACATTGGAAATCTAGACAACATCTGCAAATTCTGCAATGCAAGAAAATTTAAAAATGAAACAAAATCCTTATGTTGTAAGGAGGGAAAAATCAAAATACAGCAACAATTGCCACCACAACAACTTTTGGAATACACCAGTGGAGAAACACAAGATTCAAAACATTTCTTAAAGAACATTAGAAAATACAACTCATGTTTTCAAATGACCTCATTTGGAGCCACAAATATTATACAACACAAAGGTTTCAATCCAACATTCACCATACAAGGACAGGTGTACCACCAGATTGGATCACTTCTACCACTACCAGAAGAAGATCCAAAGTTCCTTCAAATTTATTTCATGGGAGATGAAGAAAAAGAAACAACCCAACGATGTACATACATTGCGGGAACAAAAAAACATATAGTACTAAACATACAGAGAATGCTACATGAACACAATAACCTTATCCGCACTTTCAAGAATGCAATGGAAAATATGCCACAAGAGGAATACAAAATTGTCATAGCTGCAGACAAAACACCAACAGGAGAGCATATACGCAGATATAATGCTCCAGAAACAAATGAAGTGGCAGCCCTCATTTCAGGAGACACTTTCCATCCAAGAGATATTATACTGAAAACACATGATAAAAGCTCCAACGAATTTCAGAAACACATCGCTCTTATGATGCTCTTCAGTATCCCATCCTTTTTCCATATGGTGAAGATGGGTATCACTTTAATTTGAAACAAATTGATCCCAAAGCAGGAACACAAACTTGCAAAAAAATATCTGCAATGGACTACTACTCATACATTTTGATGATTAGAAATGAGGAACAAAATCACATACTACACTGCAAAAAATTGTTAAGCCAGTTTGTGGTTGATATGTATGCAAAAATAGAATCTGAAAGACTACTTTACATTAGAACCAATCAAAAATCACTCAGAGCTGAACAATACATACACTTAAAAGATGCTGTGGCAAAAGATGGAAACCCAGCTAATGTGGGAACACTACTTATACTGCCTTATACAACATACACTGGAAGCCCAAGACATATGCATGAATACACTCAGGATGCCATGACATATGTTAGGAAACATGGGAGACCAGATTTATTCATTACTTTTACATGCAACCCAACATGGCCTGAAATCAAAAATAACCTCAGAAACAATGAGACATCTAATGACAGACACGATTTAATTGCAATAGTATTCAGACAAAAACAAACACAATTAATTAATCTGATCACCAAAAATGATTTATTTGGAGAATCGATTTGTCATATGTTCACGATAGAATGGCAAAAATGTGGGCTGCCACATGCACACAATTTAATATGGCTCAAAAACAAAATACATCCAACTGAAATTGATAAAATAATATCTGCAGAAATACCAGACGAAAATGAAGACATTGAATTACATGCAATAGTGAAAAAAAACATGATTCATGGTCCATGTGGACTTCTTAACCCACAATCACCATGTATGAAAGATAAAAGCTGCACCAAAAGATATCCCAGAGCATTATTGAAAGAAACACAAACATCAGAAGATGGATACCCACAATACAGAAGACGTTCAGAAGAGGATGGAGGAAAAACAACCAAAATTACTATGAAAACACAAGGGGAAGTAGTAATTGACAACACATAGATAGTCCCATACAGTCCATTACTATCAAAAATATTCAATGCTCACATAAATGTAGAATATTGTAATAGTGTTAAATCAATAAAATATGTCTGCAAGTACATAAATAAAGGCAGTGACATGGCCGTTTATGATGTCAGAAACCAAAACAAAAATGATGAGATATTACAGTACCAATGTGGCAGGTACATTAGCACAAACGAAGGTTTCTGGCGTATTCTGGGATTCCATATTCATGAAAGACATCCCACAGTCCTACATTTAAGTGTACATCTTGAAAATGGCCAAACAGTTTATTTCACACCAGAATCAGCAACAAGTGTGGCAGAAAATCCAAAAGAAACAACTTTAACATCATTTTTTAATTTGTGCCAGACTGATGAATTTGCACAAACAATCCTATATAATGATGTCACTACTTATTACACATGGAATAAAACTAAGAGACAATTCTTCCGCAGAAAGACTGGCACTTATATTCCAGAACTTGACATGTATCAAAGTGATGCAATAGGAAGACTATATACTGTGCACCCAAATAATAGCGAATGTTTCTATCTCACAATGCTGCTACACACAATACCTGGACCTAAATCTTTCCAGGAACTAAAAACTGTGAATGGAAAAATAATGGAAACATACAGAGAAGTTTGTCAGCATATGGGGTTATTGGAAGCAGACCAACATTGGGAAACAACTTTGGAAGAAGCCAACATATTTTCTATGCCACAACTGTAGGAATCGGGGCCGCTGAGGGCCGTAGGTCCCGGAGGAGACTGATCAAAGAACGATACGAGGCAGTATGGAGGAGGATATGATCAGTAGTTTATTGAGAAAAGGCTGCAACATATATAGAAGGAAAAGCGCAACGGTGGCAAAACTGTCATCCGGCAGAAATTACATCACCTGCGTGCTCAAGTTAATTGGGAATCTCTTTGGGGAAGTTAATTAACTGGGCCAAACATGGACTTAGGAATCCTCATTGTTCAGGGATCAGGCAGGGGTAAACATGGCATCTGTTTGTGCCTGAGATTACACGGAGACACGGGGATGAGTGATTAACTGGGTTAGATATTTGCTCTCTCAGCAGAACCGCTGGTCAGGTCAGGAGTTGGGTGAATCAAACCCTATCATTTATCCACCCCCCTTAATTTCTCTGCCCGCAGACGCCACGAGCCAGGAGTTTTCTCTACCGTAGTGGCCTCTGCCAGGGCCGTTCCGTGCCCACCGGGCACGGGGAAACCACATCTCCCCTTTAAATTTCATTTTAAGGACCTGACCGGCGACTTTGCGTAGGAGCGGCACCAGCTGCTGAGCGGGAATGACGTTTCGGGGTTCCTTCTCGGGGCGGCACTTCGAGATCAGTGAGGGAATACATTGTGCAAAGCAGCATAATGCTATGCCTAGTATAATCACCCCCACAACCACCTTGAGTACCGTCTGGAGCCACCCCCATGGAATCCATGACCACATCCAGCTCCACAATGAACTCCACCAAGCCCCCCATGCCGAGCCTTCTCTGATACCCTCGACTATGGTGTGGAGGTCTGTGAGCTGAGTCTGTATTCTGCGGGAATTGTCAGTAAGATTGAAACAACACATACCATGAAAGGATTCGCAACCCAGGTGGTGCAACAATAAGAGATAGTCTATGGCCGCTCGATTGTCAAGAATAGCATGGCGAAGTTCTGCCTGCTCCTGGTTGAGCAGCGCTATCGCTGTGGAAGTATGGTTAATGGCTTTGGCTAATCCGCATGCCAAACGACCGATCCTCCGAGCGTTGCCGACGGCTAAGCCTGGCACGCCAACGATGCTGACTGACAACGAGACATATTCGGCTGGACTCAGGACTCTAAAGCTGCTATCACATGAGCTGTCTAACTGTGTGGTGCGAGTGTGCCGTGTGTGTGTGGGAACATTTGAAACATTTGTGCTTGGGGTAACCATATCCTTAGTGGGGAGCAACAGTGTCAAACAACTAAGGCAACATGTGGAATCTGACACATTTGCAGGGATATAGTTGAAAGTATACTGATTACATGTGAAGAACCAACCGGGTGGCAATGTAACATGAGCATACATAGAACCAAGTGTCTCTGGTTTATCACAAGTCCAATTGCTGCTGCCGGTATCGAGGCAGCGGCGCTGGGTTCGGCCGACTGCAGCGCAGCCGACTATTCGAGCACAAGTAGAGTTTGGGCTGGCCGCCACTCGCGGGGTGTGAAGAGTGGCTGCATCAGCCGGCAAAGTCATAGTGAGCCGCAATCCCCCCCAGCAAGCGTAGGCTGCAAAGCTCGCAGGAAGATGCAGTCCGAAAATCTTCTTCAGCAGCCAGTCGCCATCCCTGGCGCGCGCATCGAGAGTGTGGCACACTGGGATGAGACAGGTGCTCAGAAGTGAGGCAGAATCTGCATCCTGCTTCAGGCAAAAATCGGACTGGTTGACGAGACCCGCCAAACTTTCCCACAGGTTATAATGCATCCGGGCGGAGAGGTCTCCATCTGGCAGCAAACCGCTGGCCCCAAATGGGGCGGCCTGAACGCCTCCCCCCATAAACAGGGATAGGGTCAGGATGATGAGAACTGCCACGGAGTTGGCGTTGATCTGGGAGAAAACTGCAGCCAAGAAGTTCTCCGGCATCGGCTCCCTCTCCCCGCGTCGGAGGGCGTCCTGGGCCTCATTGCAAAGAGCCTTGATCATCCCCCAGGTGACCTTCGGCGCTGTCATCTGTGGCCGCCTCCTCCGACGGGTCCTCTCGGTCAGGGTGAGGTCCTCCATCTCCGGGATCGGACTCTGGTCGGTCTGGGTCCACGCCATGTGGTTCCAAGTGAGGCTTGACACACCGAGCTGGAATCCAAACGACACCTGTAGGAGACATAACTGCAGCATACCCTCTCCCCCAAGTTACAAGCGGCGCCGGGCCCCTCCAAGAAGGGTTCGGTGGCACCCGGTATCGGACCATCGGTCGCGGGAGAGCTTCCGAGCGGCGGAAGTGCTTCTCCTGCGGCGTGCAATCCGAAAAAACATTAAGGTGATTGTAAGTGAACAATACCTTATTCAGACAATGCTGTGCCTGAGCCTGTGACTTGGGGAGGGCCGGTGGCTCCCCCCTTTCTGTTTGTTTGTCAATATAGGACTTGAGTGTCCGATTGACCCGTTCCACAATCGCTTGCCCCTGCGGATTGTAAGGAACGCCAAACGTATGCTGAATATCCCATGTGGCCATGAAGGCCGCCAGCTGCCTGGAGCTGTAGGACGGGGCGTTATCGGTTTTAATTTGCCGGGGTTTGCCCATTGCCGCAATGCAGGAAAGGAGGTGCTGCTCCACGTGGGTAGCAGTCTCCCCTTTCTGCGCCGTTGCCCAAATGAATTGAGAAAAAGTGTCAATGCAAACGTGCATGTACTGCCATCTGCCAAACTGCGGAACATGCGTGACATCCATCTGCCACACTTGGTTAGCCTCTGTCCCTCGTGGGTTGACCCCCCACGAGGGCCCGTCGGTGCCCCTGCACAATGCTGGCAAGAGCGGACTATGCCTTGGGCTTGAGAGAGTGGCAGGTTAAACTGTCTGGCGAGCGCTTTGGCATTCTGATGAAAGAATTCATGGCTCTGAATTGGAGTAGTAAAAACACCCAAAACTGAACGTTGCTGAATTTCCTTTGCCGCCGCGTCCGCTCTGCTATTGCCCGCGGAAATCGGACCTGGTAGGTCTTGATGACTTCGGATGTGGGCAATATAGAGCGGCTCCGTGCGGTTTCGCAAATGAAATTGAGCAGTGAGAAACAGACTAAGCAGATTCTTGTCTATCGCGGGAGTTATGTAGGCTCCCGGTAGACTGTGAAGCAAATTCCTGACATACTGACTGTTGGTAATAATGTTTAAACGCTCCTTGGCGAAGGTGCGCAAGGCAAGGTTCACCGCTGCCAACTCTGCCCGCTGCGCGGACTTTTGTGGAAGAGTTAGCAGCGTGCGCCAAGCCTGGCCCTCCTGCCAAGTCAAGACACCATATGTGCGACCACCATCAGTAAAAACTGTCCTGGCTCCCTGAAGCGGAACCAGCGAGAGCAATTCGAACAAGCTGACCGTCTGCGTTTGAAGTGAGACAAGTCTGGGGTCTTTTGGCAAGTGGTATGCCAAGCATCCGGTGAATCCTTCCAATGCAATTGGAAGCGAGTCACCGAGCTGCATCAATTGCTGAATTTGTTCCTTGGTGAACGGGACTACAATTTTGGCTAAATCGTGCCCTGAGATGTCCCTAGCTCTCAGCCTTCCGCGGTAAACCACCGCGGAGACCAATTCTTGGGGAGGAACGATGTTTCGTGGAGAGGTGTTCGGAAGGTACACCCACTCCACGATACTCGCCCCTTTCTCGGCATCTACGCCGAGCGCTCCGGTAAACATGGATCCTGACTGTACAATGTACAAATTCAGGATCGGAGCATATGGCCCTGGGGTGATCCTATCTACCCACCTCTGGCTGAGAACTTGGTTCACTTTCTCGAGAGCTAAGCGCGCTTCTCGAGAAATGTGTATCCGGTCTGCCGGCTGCTTACCTAGAGTTAGCAGCGAGAAGAGTGGTTTTAAAAGATCCGTATCCAAACGAAAATACGGTCTGGCCCAATTGATATTCCCCAAAACTTGCTGCAATTCTACTAAGGTGACTGAGTCCTGTAAATTGATCTGAGGCAAAACTGGTGCTGCGAAAGAGCGGAGAAGCCGATGACCCAAGTATGAGAAGGGCTCGGTTCTCTGCACTTTCTCTGGGGCAATGAGTAAACCTTTGTCCCCCAGGCTGGCCTGGAGGTCAGAAAACATTTCGCTGCCGAGTTGCGGCACCGCGACCAAAATATCATCCATGAAGTGACAAACTATCGCTTTTGGGTAAAGGTTTCGAAACTTTGCCAGTGCGTTGTGAACATAAATTTGGCACAGGGTGGGCGAATTGAGCATGCCCTGTGGCAAAAATTTCCACGCGTAACGCTGCGTAGGCTCACTGTGGTTCACAATCGGCACCGTAAAGGCAAACCTTTCCCGGTCCCGGGAGTCTAAGGGGATTGTATAAAAGCAATCCTTGAGATCTACAACTAGGATCTCCCACCCCTTGGGAATCATGTTAGGATTCGGGATGCCGCACTGAAGTGGACCCATTGGCTGTATGCATTTATTGATCTCTCTGAGATCGTGGAGGAGTCGCCACTTCCCCGATTTTTTCTTTATGACAAAAATTGGCGAATTCCAGGGACTCGTGGACTGCTCTATATGTCCTGCGTCTAGCTGTTCTTTTACTAGCTGTTTCAGGGTGACTAATTTCTCTCCCACTACCGGCCATTGTTCCACCCAGACCGGTGTATCGGTGAGCCACTTAAGTGGCAACGCCATTACCCGAAGGTAAGCGTAGCACCGTACTGCTGCAAAATGTCTCGCCCCCAAAGGTTGATGTGCACGTCAAGAATGTGCGGCCGAATTACCGCCGTGCCGTCAGCCTTTGGGATTGTGACTGTCACCCACTCTCGGCTCCTAAACGCTTCCTGAATTCCGCCTACCCCCCACACATCGGAGACCGGCTCAATGGCCCATTCCCTTGGCCACTGGCCCCTGCTTATCACACTGACATCTGCTCCGGTATCTAACAGGCCTGAGAACGAACGATTGTTCAAAAATACCTCAATAACCGGGCGCTGTTTCCACTCAATGTTGGTCTCCACTGTCGCTAAGACCTGGTATCCTTGCACTGCCTCACTGGCGCTCGAGCGGTCCTCTGACCGGGACTCGGAGCTGTCACTTGGCCTTCCCTGGCTCTCTGCTGGCGAGTGACAAGGAACCATGATCAGTTGCGCTAGGGTGTCTCCTTTGTGAATTGTTTGGGGCAGGTGAGTCCACAACTGAACTTGGAGAACGCCTGAAAAATTCGAGTCAACGACTCCTGGAATTATGAAAATTCCGCGTGCTCCAGCTACACTACGGGGCAAAACTAAACCTATAAAGCCCTTGGGCAGTGGATCCATGTACTGGGAGTCCACTAGATAGACCGTGCCTGGCAGGTCGCATGTAACGTCTGCCTGACAAGTCAATTCTAACCCTGTACTACCCTTGGGGCTGGCCTGTGCCCTCGTAATGCCTGGAATGTGATCGGGATCTACTCTAGTTCTGGAGAGCTCTGAATGAGGGAAGCCTCTGTTTGGACCGGGGCCAGAGACATGCCCGCGTTCCGGTTTCCCGAATTCGGACAGTCTCGAGCCCAATGGTAGCCTCTTTTACACTTCGGACACTGGGTTTTTGGAGCCTTGGAACGGCCGGACTTTTGTCCGCCTCCCTTGGATCGGCACTCCCTAGCGAAGTGACCGACCTTGCCACAATTGTGACACGCTCCTTGGGTCTTTCCTTTTGGTCTTCTACCCCCCTGCACCGCTGCCGCTAGCAATCCCATCTTGTAGGATTCTGTGCCAACGTCGGCGCAGGCTCTAATCATGTCCGTAAGGGTCAAATCAGGACGATTGCCCAGGGACTGCAAGATTTTACGGCAGTCTAAATTGGCATTGTCCTTGGCTAACTTCATCATGAGCTCTTGTTGGGCCTGTTCATTGTCAATCTGCCTGCTAATTGCTTCCTCCAGGCGATTGATGAAGTCCATGTATGGTTCCTGGGCTCCTTGCTTGATAGCGGTGTAATTTTTAGCCGCTTTGCCAGTTGCTGGGACTTTAAAGAACGCCCTAAAGGCGGCCTCGGCCGACATCTGAAGAGTGGCGAGAGGCAAGTTGATTTGGGCATTGATGGGCTCAAAGGCACCTGAACCATATAACTGGTCAGGAAGTACTGCGCCTCCCATCCTGGCAGCCCTTGTCTGCGCCTCAAGGCGATACTCGCTGTCCCAAATTAAATACTGGCTAGGAGTAAGCATCATCCGCATGACGGCTTTCCAGTCATGGGGAATCCACATGGTGTTCTCGCACACTTGCTGAAGCGTGCCCCTTGTAAAACGACTTTGGAGCCCAGTTTCTGAAATGGCTTTCCGTATAGCCATGACAAGCTTATACGGGACTGGGGAGTGAAGTATCTGCTGGGCCCCCGTAAGGGCATCCATCTCCATGCGGATTGGACATATCTGACTAAGCTCAGCTAGTTCTTCTGCTGGCAATTCCCCCTTTCTGATCTCCTCTTCAATTGTACGCTGAAGGGGACTCTTGGTAACTCGGGAACTCGGAACTGTCAGAGAAGCGCCTGCGCTCCTCATTCCTTGCATTCCGTCGGTGACGTCTGCAGCTGTCACCGAGGGAAAGCTCCCTACGCTACTCTGCCTAAATTGGAGTGACGGATAGAGCACCGTAGGCGCCGTTGCTTCGGCTGGCGTAACTGGCAGATTCGGGGGTTCTTCGGCCTCTATCCGGACTGGCTCTATCTCCGCTAAGAGTTTCCTACATTTGCCCCATGTGCGAATTACGCCTCTCGGAGCTTTCGGGGGTTGCTGAATGCAGTCTCCTATCTGATCCCAGAGCTCGAGGGTTAATGTACCTACTTCTGGGTAAAGCAGGCAGTGTTCCCCTAGGTACACCAAAAGTCTCGCTAGCTCTCCGCTGTGAAAACGCAAATTAAATACCCTGGCCAGGATTTTGAACCCTTCCTCACGAGTTCTTTGGCTAGCGGATGGACGCTGTTGCTGAGGACAGGTCCCCATATTACCTGCGATGGGTCCTCCGAAGTTTCCTCCTCGGGACGGGTCGACGCGTCTTTGGCAGGCAATAGGTTCTGGCGACGTCGCTTCTGGGTAGAGCTCGGAGCGTGGACTGCGGCCACTGGCCCTCGGTGGCCACTGCGCTGTCAGGGGTTCACAGCTGACCCTGAACGGAACGCGTTTTTCCCTTTGGCGCAAGCCGCCTCGAAAGTCAGGAGCAAGCTGTAGGATGCCTCTTTGGACTGCCTCACCGCAGGCCGTCCCTCCGATCGGCGGGCTGCCGGGCGGAGTGCCGCGCTGTCCTCCGGGACAATTCGGACACGGTTCGAGCGCAGAACCGGACCGTGTGTGATCGCTACTCTGAGGAAGACCGCTCTTACTCACGAGTAGATCACGTCGGGGTCACCAGATGTAGGAATCGGGGCCGCTGAGGGCCGTAGGTCCCGGAGGAGACTGATCAAAGAACGATACGAGGCAGTATGGAGGAGGATATGATCAGTAGTTTATTGAGAAAAGGCTGCAACATATATAGAAGGAAAAGCGCAACAGTGGCAAAACTGTCATCCGGCAGAAATTACATCACCTGCGTGCTCAAGTTAATTGGGAATCTCTTTGGGGAAGTTAATTAACTGGGCCAAACATGGACTTAGGAATCCTCATTGTTCAGGGATCAGGCAGGGGTAAACATGGCATCTGTTTGTGCCTGAGATTACACGGAGACACGGGGATGAGTGATTAACTGGGTTAGATATTTGCTCTCTCAGCAGAACTGCTGGTCAGGTCAGGAGTTGGGTGAATCAAACCCTATCATTTATCCACCCCCCTTAATTTCTCTGCCCGCAGACGCCACGAGCCAGGAGTTTTCTCTACCGTAGTGGCCGTTCCATGCCCACCGGGCACGGGGAAACCACAACAACAAATGAGAACATTGATAGCTATAATACTGACTTCATGTAGTCCATCAAATCCACTACATTTGTGGGAAATGTTCAAAAACCAACTAAGTGAAGACCACCTACTCAAAGCAAAGAAAGAGAATCCATCTTTAAACATTGACTACACAGCACACATCTACATTATTGCATTAATACAAATTGAAGACCAATGCATACGCATGGCAAATAAAACACTAAAACAAGTTGGCCTTCCAGAACCAACAAGGGACAAAGGAGATGCACTAAATGCTGATTATATAAGAGAGACCACATATAACATAGACGAATTAAAACAATACATAAATCAAAATAATCCACTACTAAATGATGAACAGAAAGCTGCCTATGAAACAATAATGACACAAATAAATTCAGAAAGTGGAGGAATAATATTCTTACAAGCAGCAGGAGGAACAGGAAAAACATTCCTTACAAATCTAATTCTGGCAGAAATAAGATCAGAAAGCCATGTGGCTTTAGCAATAGCATAATCTGGCATAGCAGCCACTTTAATGGAAGGGGGTCGAACAGCACATTCTGCTCTCCAAATACCACTTGACATAGCGAAACAAGAAACACCCACATGTAATATTACAAAAGATAGTTCACATGCTAAGGTACTTAAAGAAGCAAAAATAATAATATGGGATGAATGTACTATGGCACATAAGAAATCAATTGAAGCTTTGCACAGAACTCTTCAAGATATTAATGACAATCAAAAATTAATGGGAGGACTTCTATTACTTCTTTGCGGAGATTTCAGGCAAACACTCCCTGTAATTCCAAAATCTACTCCAGCAGATCAAATAAACGCATGTATAAACCAATCCTTTCTATGGAAACATGTGCAAAGCATAACATTGACAGAAAACATGAGAGTAAGACATAACAGTAACACTAAAATGTTTACTGACTTTCTCCTAAATATTGGAGAAGGGAAGGTGCCAAAAAATGAGGACAACAACATAACATTCCCAGATTACGTCTGCACCATGGTACACTCAGAAACTGAACTGATCAATGCAATTTACACAGATATTTCCAACAATTATCATCATCATGAATGGCTAACACAAAGAGCAATCTTAGCAGCCAGAAATGATGATGTTAACAATATTAATTACGAAATTCTAGACATGTTGCCAGACCAACCAACTGTATATAAATCCATTGATACAGTGGTTGACAAAGATGATGCTGTAAATTTCCCAACAGAATTTTTGAACTCATTAGAACTGCCTGGAATGCCATCTCACCACCTATTACTAAAACAAGGTGCACCAATTATTTTACTTAGAAATATGAATCCTCCAAACTTATGTAATGGCACAAGACTATGTGTTAAAAACCTAATGCCAAATGTAATAGAAGCTATAATTATTACAGGGAAAGGAGCAGGTGAATCAGTATGCATTCCTAGAATTCCACTTATACCAACTGATCAAACTATTCCATTTAGAAGACTCCAATTCCCAGTTAAACTAGCATTCGCAATTACAATTAATAAATCACAAGGACAGACACTGCAACATTGCGGAGTTCACCTCACCAAACCATGTTTTGCTCACGGACAATTATATGTTGCGTGCTCTAGAGTTGTAGCTGCAGAAAACTTATTCATACTAGCAGAAAACGAGGAAACCAAAAACATTGTCTACCAACAAGTACTGCAAAAAATAAAAGAATAAGCACCACATTAATCGCGTCTCCTAAAACTTTCAAAAAGCGAGCCCAAGTACACTCACAGACACTACAATAGGAAGCAAGACACGCCTACTTTAACAGCAAAATACGCACTCACTTACAGCGATGCCTTCTCCACAGCCAAACAGCAACACGGAAAAGAGACACACCTCCAAACATGCAAAACAGCGACGCTAACCTAGCTCTCCCTAACTCCAAAAACAGCGAGGGAAATTAACGCGAGAACGAGAGGTTGAAAACACACAGGCTACAAACAGCAAAGAAACGAAACCAATCCATCAACGGAGCCTTGCAAAAGTCGTGGGTGAAATCTTAACGACATAAATCACAAACGCAGCCAAAATTAAAACGTTGCGATGGAGGCACACACCGAAAAATCGCCAAACCAAACATCTGCACAAACCGATGATCTGGAAGAAGCAGAACTTTCCAAAAACCAGTATACCACAGGACCATTGAACGCCAGTAAACAAATTCTACATCACTCCAACGGTACAGACTGCTCTAAAATTATTACACATGTTGAGTTTTACATGGATGACTGCCAAATTATTTGCATGCAAGATTATGAGTCAGACAGCGAGGAGGGAGAACAAGAAGAACAAGAGCAAAAACTAGAAGAACACCTATCAAATGACAATATTACACCAAAAATGCATATCTAACAGAGGAGACCCAAAGAAAAATTTCAGAAATTATTGAAAAAATTAATCTAAAACAGTCAGCATCAACAAAATACCAAAAATGCACAACAAGACAACATGAACCCAAAACAATAAATAACCAAATACCAAAAGAGGAATTAGAAAAATCTCACACTGAAGACACTAAAATTGTGCTAAAAAAGGAAACACTGGAAATAATTGATCTAATAAATCAAAAACAGACAATATATAATACTTCAAAAATTTACAGAGACAACACAACTGAAGAACCACAAAAAACAACCACAAACAAACAAATGTACAAACAAGAAAAGACAGAAAATAAACAACCAGAAATGCTAATTGTCAGGAAAAAAGAAACACAAACAACATCCAAACCAAAGTTAATATTGCCATGGAAACAACAAACAACAGAAATTGCAGACAATGAATCCAAAAGTTACAGAGACAACACAACTGAAGAACAACAAAAAACAAACACAAACAAACAAATTTACAAACAAGAAGAGGCAGAAAATAAACAACCAGAAATGCTAATTGTCAGGAAAAAAGAAATACAAACAACATCCAAACCAAAATTAATATTGCCATGGAAACAACAAACAACAGAAATTGCAGACAATGAATCCAAAAGTTACAGAGACAACACAACTAAACAACAACTAAAAACAACCACAAACAAACAAATTTACAAACAAGAAGAGGCACAAAAACAACAACCAGAAATGCTAATTGTCAGGAAAAAAGAAATACAAACGACATCCAAACCAGAATTAGTATTGCCATGGAAAACACAAACAACAGAAATTACAGAAAATAATGAGACAACAAACAAACATTTGCAAAAAAACATACAAGAAAAGGACACAGAATTACAACACCAAAAGAAACAAACATTAGAAGAAATAATACAGCAAATAAACAACAAACAAATACAGCAACATGAAACAAAACACTCAACCAATGAGAAACAACATGAAAAACAGCAACAACCACAACAAAACAACCCACAACTACCAATGAACCATGATGTAGACATAGATTCAATAATAAAAAGACATCTCCTCATGATGATTAATCCACCATGTCCATTCAACCAGCCATTAGCAGAATTAATGCTCAACCATTTTCTAAAAATCAAAATTCAACAGAGCCAGGAAAAAACAGGTAAATAACAAAAAACTTTTAATTACCAAAATTTTTTTGGAAAAACAAAAAATATAACTCTCTAATTCTTCTCATTTCACAGATGCCCCAACAAAGCCAAAGTCAACAAACTGAGCCACAAAAACCAACCACAAAGATTAATGAAGGTAAATAAAAATTTATGGAGAAACGTTTTTGGAAAAAAAAATTACTATTCTAAAAAATGTTTACAAACAACAATAATTACAGTTAAATATAAATCTAAAAAAACCTTTATTACAAATACTCCATTAAAAACATAAACCATCATTAATTAAATGTCACATGACACTAGACAAATATCAATATCTCTCCCTATGTATTCTGTTTTACAGATGCAACAGACACATCGCTGGAGCAAAAGAAACAACACAAATATTTTAAACTTAGAAACAGTTAAATGTTTAAAACGTTTTTAACAAAAAAGATTAACATACTTTAGTATGCAAGTTACAGTAATGTTACACCAGTTTATAAAAAATTGCTATGTTTAAAATATATTTTTGGGGGGGAAAACAATAAAAAAAATTTTTACAATTGCATTCCAAAAAAAATATCAATAAAAAACTATTGCAAAAATTAATTGGTTCATATTTTATTAAAAGACACAAAAAAAAGGGCCAGCAACGCCGGGCAACCCTTGCTAGTTGTTAATATAGATAGATAGATAGATGGATGGATGGATGGATGGAAAGATAGAGGGATGGAAAGATGAAGGGATGGAAAGATGGAGGGATGTGAGCAATGGATCAACCCATTTTGTGTTGTGAAAAGCAGATGCAACAGAAGGTAGGCGACAAAGAAGATGGACATTTGACTTCTGCATTTCTTTGAAGTTTTTCACTGTGACTCAAAGAAGGCATTCACTCAGCAAACATCCCATTCCCAAGACCAGGATTTTGAACAATGGCTTTTTGAAACAGAGCTTCCATGATGCCCTGTCCCTATATAAGCTTTACCAAAGCTTTTGACCTTTGTTATTCAGGGCCAGAATACTTGACACCATTTCCATTAGAGATACCAAAAGAGATATTAGTTGGCCAGTCCTGTGCTCTCAAAAGAAAAAGGGGGAAGTCTTCTTGGAGCCTAAGAAGCATGCAGATTAAATTCCTTCTTGTTTTCCCAAACCAGTAGTTCAAAAAATTATAAAGTACTGTGGGAGGGAGGTATCATTGTCCTATTTAATGCCTGTTCCAAACATCCCAATCGTGGGCCTAAGGAGCCTCCATTCTATTCTCCCATAATGCCGTGATGTGATTCCACACAAGGGGATAGTGGGAAAATTAAATGGCTGCTAGAAGTTCCAGTCATCCTGTTTCCAGATAAATCCCAGCTTTCTCTTCAACTGGGCGTTCCACTGGACGAGGATCCTGCCAGTGGTTTGGAGACCCAGTCATGGAGTCCTGCCATGTCCTGCCAACTTGCTAGTGTTGTTTGACTCTTCCAATGTCATCAGACCTTGGGAAAGCTGTGTTTTTACATTACAACACCCAGGAAGTCTGAGGAAGTGGACTTGATCCACAAAAGCTCACATTAAAATATAGCAGTTATTTTTTTAAGATGCCCCAACCTCTATACAAGTGTGTGTGTGTGTGTGCGCGCGCGCGCGTGTAGATATAGATATAGATATAGATATAGATATAGATATAGATATAGATATAGATATAGATATAGATATAGATATAGATATATAGGTTACTGGGCAATTCTGTGAATTGACTTTTTTTAGAGAGAGGTTGGGGCATCTTAAAGAATATATATATCACACTCATAAAGGTGACTGGGCAATTCTGTGAACTTTTTTTTAACGTTAGAAAAAAGACTTTTCTACTTTTCTGCATTTCTTTGAAGTTTTTCACTGTGACTCTGTTATATATTGAATGAATGTTGCAAGGTTCCCTTTAACAGATTTTAACCAGTCAATGTATCCAATTGTATCTAATCAGAGACACATTGTAACAAGCTGTATAAGGATGCGAGCTAAGTGGCCACAGGTGGCAGCAGCGAGCATCCGGCTCACATGGTACAGATTCTCCGAATACCTGCAGAGTGGGAAACCTTGATGCCACACCGTACCTGGAGAAGATGGGTGTGACGATCTATGATGTCACGCGGACAGTAGCCAATGATCTACCACACCGGAATATTCAAATGTACAGTGTACTATAAATAGAGCTGTTTGTCCGCCATTACCTCATGTTCACCCTGACCATCATGCAATAAAGTTGTGTTTAGCCCTACTGCGGCTCCTTCTATCGTCTTCCTTGCAAGACACTAAATTGGCGACGAAGGTGGGATGATGGCATCCTGCAAAGTGAACATCGCTCCATTCGACACTTCAAAGCCAGAGAAATGGGAACTCTACGAACAGCAGTTCCTATATGTGATGGACATCGAGGGCATCGAGGAAGAAGCCCAGCGCCAAGCATTCCTGCTGGCCCAGTGCAGCCTGGAAACGCTAGAGCTGGCAATGAACCTACTGACGCCGAGGCCACTCAGGGAGGTACCCCTAGATGAGATCCTCACCAAGCTGAGGAAGCACTTTCGCCCGAAAGTGTTGGTGTTCCCGGCAAGGCTGGGCTTTCAGCAGCAGTGCCAGCAAGCCAGTGAGTCCATGGCCGACTTCGTGGCAGCCCTGAGGGTAGCTGCCATGCCTTGCCAGTGGGGAGCGTCCCTGAGCGAGGCGCTGCGAGACAGGCTCCTGCTAGGCCTGCGAAATGAGGGGGCCAGGAAAAAAATGCTGGCCAAGGATGAGAGCATTTCATTCGAGCATGTCCTGCGCATTGCCCGCCGAGTCAGTGCAACAAGGCGAACAGGTGTGCCGGGCCAGGACTGCGGCAGCTGCCCCCCCCCCCGCCGGTGGTCCCAGTCCACAGCTGTTCCTCCCACAGAGAGCAGGGGCCCTCCGAGTCCACCACGTCCACCTCTGACTTCAGCGAGGATGACGACGTGCAGTGGGTGCAAAGGAGGCCTGAGGGTCGAGACCGCGCCAGAGAGGACCACCACTGCGATGGATGCGGGGCACCCCACGACCAGAGCCGGTGACCATTCTGGAAGGCAGAGTGCCACAACTGCGGGCGGCGCGGGCACATCGCAAAGGTCTGCAGGCGGCGTTGGGATGACGGCAAGGGCCAGGCGGAACACCCCAACAGAAAGCAGACGGGGTCAGCAGGATCTTTGATGATGACGAACCACAGGAGCACCATGTGTCTTGATGAGTTCCCGACAACCACGACCAGGCGGTTCACAGCGTGCCCTTGAGGCACCCCCGTTTTTTTGTTGAGGTACTGATACAAGGGGTCCCAGTTAGAATGGAGATAGACTCGGGGTCTTCGTACTCCCACCGGGAATTTTTGCGCATTCCCCCAAAGTCACGCCCCAAGCTGAAAGCCCTAAAGACTAATCTACGGGACGTTCAAGGGAAAAGTATCCCAGTGTTGGGGGTGGGGGAGTTCAAGGTGAAGTTCAAGAGGCACGCCGCGCAGTTGCCCCTAGTAATCTTAAGGGAAGGGTCCTGCTGCCTCCTAGGGACACAGTGGTTTGGCCCCCTGGGGTTTTTTATTGGAGGCATACACGCCGTGCAGGCTGACCCGATCACAGAGGTGTGTAACGCACACCCTGCTGTCTTTGAGAAGGGGCTCGGGAAGTTCAAGGGCCCCCCAGTTTCATTCGACATGGATCCCGACATCCGGCCCATCAGACTGAAGCCAAGGAGAGTGCCTTTCGCACTAAAGGACAAAATTGAGACTGAACTGGACAAACTGGTGGGTCAGGGGATTTTGTCACCTGTGGACTCCGCCAAGTGGGAAACCCCCCATTGTTATGGCGCTTAAGGCTAATGGGGAGGTCAGAATCTGCGCCGACTACAAGTGCACGATTAACAAGGCAATTCGCCCAAATGCGTACCCGGTGCCGGTAGTAAGTCACCTGTTAGCAACTTTGCATGGGGGGAGGTGTTTCGACAATCTAGATTTAGTACAGGCATAACAACAATTAACGGTGACCCCAGCTGCAGCCGCCGCTCAAACCATAGTTACTCATAAGGGAGCCTTTAAAGTAACGCACCTCCAATTCGGCATAAATTCAGCCCCAGGAATTTTTCAGTCCCTCGTGGAATGGTTGTTGAAGGGGCTCCCAGGTGTTTTCCCTTACTTTGATGACGTTTTGATAATGGCGGGGGGGGGGTGGGGTGGACACAAGAATTGGCCAAGAGGTTAGACCGGGTACTAACCGTGCTCGAGAAAGCGGGGCTCAGATTGAGAAAGGATAAGTGTGTGTTTTTCGCAGAAGAGGTAGATTTTCTGGGTTTCCAGATAACCCCTGAGGGCATCAAGCCAGCAGAGTCAAAGGTGTCGGCAGTGCAGAACGCCCCTCGCCCCACCACCAAGGCCGAACTACAGTCCTTCCTAGGACTCCTAATTTTTTACCACTCTTTCCTGCCCGGAAAGGCATTGGTGGCAGAGCCGCTACACAAACTACTCAAGAAAGACGCGGCTTGGCGGTGGGGGGACAGCCAGGAATGGGCATTCCAAGGGCTCAAGCAGCTTCTATCCTCCGAGGCTGTCTTGACCCACTTCGATCCCAAGAAACCCGTTGTGCTAGTCTGTGATGCCTCACCGGTGGGGGGGGGGCAGCCCTATGCCACGTGCTAGAGGGTGGGCGAGAAGCCCCATTGGTGTTCTATTCGAGATCCCTGTCCAAGGCAGAGCGCAACTACGTGCAAACAGATAGGGAAGCCCTGGCAATTGTTTGTGGGAACCAAAAAGTTCCACGACTTCCTTTATGGCAGACCGTTCACAGTTGTGACCGACCATAAGCCCCTGTTAGATATCTTTACCACTAACAAGCCAGCCCCGCAGATCTTATCCCCAAGGATGCTGCGATGGGCCATCTTACTCAACGCGTATCAGTATGCGTTGCCCTACCATCCTGGCAAGGAGATCAGCCATGCCGATGCCCTTTCCAGGTCACCCCTCCCACAGGCAGGGGACCCAGAGTGCAAGGTAGAGCAGGACCACCAGGTGCTCCTGATTGAGGCTCTAGGGTCGCCCCCAATACTGTCAGAGGAGATCGCTAAAGCTACAGCGAAAGACAAGTCATTGGCCCTAGTCAGTTCATGGGTACAAAAAGGGTGGCCAGCAACCACCCCTACGGAGGAATTAAGGGTATACGGCAGGAGGAGAGATTAACTCTCCTTAGAAAGGGGCTGCCTACTCTGGGGGCAGCGGGTAATAATCCCCGAAGTTTTGAGGTCTCGGGTGCTAGAGATGTTGCATATCAGCCACCCGGGAATCGTGCGATCCAAAGTGCTAGCTAGAAGTTACGTCTGGTGGCCCAAGTTGGACGCAGACATAGAACACATGATTGGCACTTGCGAGAGCTGCCAGAGTACCTGCCCCGAAGAGTCCCGACTTCCTCACAGAGAATGGGACACAGCCCGGGGGCCGTGGTCGCGTCTGCACATGGACTTCGCGGGTCCCTTCAGGCGCACCCTATTCCTTATAATAGTGGACGCTTACTCCAAGTGGTTGGAGGTAATTCCGATGGCCAGTACATCGTTAGCTGCGACGATTAAGCAATTACAGAAGGTATTCAGCTGTTTTGGGTTACCTGACGTACTTGTGAGCGATAACACCACAACCTTCACGTCAGCGGAGTTCCAGGGTTTCATAAAGATAAATAAGATTCGCCACATCACCTCTGCCCCCTTTCACCCCACTACAAATGGTCAAGCGGAGCATTTGGTGCAAACAACGAAGGATGCACTGCATCGGATGGGCCCCGGGGAGTTGAACTTGCAACTATGCCAATTCCTATTAAGGTATCATGTAACCCCTTTAGCGTCAGGTTTGTCGCCCACCGAACTCCTTATGTGGAGGAAACCCGCCATGATCCTCTCACGTTTAGACCCAACCAGGGTGGAGGACACGGGTAGAAACATAGAAACAGGGGGCACCAAGAGCTTCGGGATCGGCGAGGCAGTGCATTGCCGAAATTATGCGGCCGACGGACCTACTTGGGTGCCTGGAGTAGTGGTCGGGCAAACGGGGCCAGTCTCCTACAATGTCGAGACAAGCACAGGACTCCTCTGGAGGAGGCATGCCGACCAGCTCAGGGGTAGGATAGTAGGTAGGTAAGACATGAGTGACCAAGCAGAGAATTCCCCCACCTGCTTATCCCTAGGGGGAGACGCAGACCACAGGGGGGAGGGAAATGACACAAATCCGCATCCTTTTGACCCCCCGGGTTACAGGAACAATTTGGGAGAGGAGGATTTCGAAGAGCTAGATTTTGAGTTAGGAAACCGGGGGGGGGGGATTTTTCGGAGTGGTCCCCCACCCGTCCAAGCGAAGAGCAGAGTTTTGCTTTAGTTCCTGGAGCCCCCGGTTTCACGTCCCTGGAGTTTACTCCTACACCTAGACCTCCCCAATCCCCAGCTCATAACTTGCGGCCAATCGCTAACGAGTTACACTCTCCCATTGCAGGACGAGGACAGAGTAATCAAGAGCATGCAGGGACCCCAGGTCAAAGCACGGCTGCCACTCGCCCAAAGCGAACATGCGGGAAGCCTCAGTGGCTGAAGGACTTCGTCCTTACCTAGGGAGGAGGGGTGTTATGTATTGAATGAATGTTGCAAGGTTCCCTTTAACAGAGTGCAACCAGTCAATATATCCAATTGTATCTAATCAGAGACACATTGTAACAAACTGTATAAGGATGCGAGCTAAGTGGCCACAGGTGGCTGCAGTGAGCATCCGGCTCCCATGGTACAGATTCTCCGAAAACCTGCAGAGCGGGAAACCTTCCCACCACACCGCGCCTGGAGAAGATGGGCGTGACGATCTATGACGTCACGCGGACAGTAGCCAATGAGCTACCACCCGGAATATTCAAATGTACAGTGTACTATAAATAGAGCTGTTTGTCCGCCATTACCTCATGTTCACCCTGACCATCATGCAATAAAGTTGTGTTTAGTCCTACTGCGGCTCCTTCTATTGTCTTCCTTGCAAGACACTAAAGACTCAAAGAAAGCATTCACTCAGCAAACATCCCATTCAGGCTGCTCTCCTACAATATTTCTTCCTCCAGCAGTTAATCACTTACTGATGCAGAGATAAATCCTTACACAGCAATACCCTCCTTTTTCAAAATGTCTTAAAATGCTATTAACTTTCTCCTCGCCCAAAACTCTTGAGCAAATATTTGAGGATGGACCAGACGAGGAGGGAGTGTCAGGGCTGTGGATGGGACTTCCTGAGGCTTGATGGATCTTGCCAGCTTCCAGCAAAGAGGAAGAAGAGTAAAAAATTTCTTACACCTCATAAAAACATCCCCTGACAAGCAGGTGGACAAACTGTCCACCAAGCTAGAAGACTGCGATGCAAGTGATTCTGATAATAATAATTTCATATCAGAAATAATTCTGGGTTGAAATGATTTTTGAGGGAGGTACTCCACTCAGGGGATGCCCAAATGAGGCTCCTTTCATGTCCCCAAGAGCTGGGACAGAGACAGGTACTCAATCAATCCAATACCCGGGTCTCGAACTGTCAACTTGCCAGCCTTCCAGCTAGCAATACCCATTTCACAGGAAGATGGATTCCAGTTAAAATGTCCTGGCATTATTGGATCCACCCTTTCCCCTTTGGCTCCACCCACCTTTGGAAGGTAGCCAATCTCCCCCAAAACTGACCTGAGAAATTCGGTCTTTACATCGAGGGAGCTATTTCACCACCGTTGTATATTATTATTATTATTATTATTATTATTATTATTATTATTATTATTATTATTATTATTATTATTATTATTATTATTATTATTATTATTATTATTATTATTATTATTATTATTATTATTAAATTTCTATACCGCCCACTCGACCAAAGCCGACTCAGGGTGGCTCACAATCATGGATAAAAACAGAGTTAAGAACCCACCCCTAAAAAGGGGTGCAGGAACCAAAGGAACTGTGGATGTCAAGTTCTTTTCTGACCTAATTGTCAGACTCAATGGAGGAAGACTGGATAGTTTAGTGAGGTGGCTCCTTGGGTGTGATTCTGATTCTTCACTGTGGTTCCAAGCAAGAAGAATCAGCCTCTGTAGCCCTGGTCAAGCTGCATGGTCCAAAGGCGCCCCCCAGAGGAAGGAAATGGTAATCCACACATCTATACCATTTCATCTTGCCCGCGCCCTCTCTTCAGACGCTGTTTCTGCCACTGCCGTCACCTCAATCCTTTCCCCCTCCACTTGGCTTGGCATGTTCCTAATGTAGCAGGGCGGATGTTGTAAGCCTGTTACAATGCCTAAAAGGTTGAAATTGAACATGCAGCTCCTCGTCTCTTCGCTTCTGGCCCTTGGGTGTTTGCAAGGAACAGAGGCAAGCATTTTGCTAGCTCTCATGCAAAACAACAGTGGCATTTGAAACCCCTTCCCTGCTTCAATGACTCAAATCTTCCCTACACGCAACACACCTCTCTGAGATAAAGCACAGATTCTTCTAATTTAACATCCATTTCTGCCACAGGATCACAACTTCAGTTGTAGATAGATAGATAGATAGATAGATAGATAGATAGATAGATAGATAGATAGATAGATAGATAGATAGATAGATGGATGGATGGATGGATGGATGGATGGATAGCAGCAGCTGCCTAGAGTGGGAAAACATCCCAGATGGGTGGGATATAAATGCAATGAATGAATGAATGAATGAATAACATCATCGAATCATAGAATAACTAAGTTGGAAGTGGCCTTTTAGGTCATCGGGTCCAACGCCCTGCTCAATGCAAGAATCCAAATCAAACAGATCTAGGAGATGGCTGTTTTCCATTTTTCTCTTGAATGCTTCCAACACTGGAGCACTCACGACCTCCTGAGGTCATTGGCTCCATTGTTGTACTGCTCTAACCATTAAGAAGCTTTTCCTGATATTCAACCCTATATCTTATTTCTTTTTGCTTGAATCTGTTATTACACCTCCTGCACTCTGGGATGATGGAGAACACATCCTGTCCTTCCTCTTTATGTTTACCTTTCAGGTAATCATACCCCCGTGGGTACTGCAGTGGCTCAAGTCGCTAAGACGCTGACTGGAAGCGGAAGGTCAGCAGTTCGATTCCCAAGTACTGCAGGACGGAAATGAGCTCCCGTCTTCATCCCAGCTCCTGCCAACCTAGCAGTTCGAAAGCAAGAAGTTGCAAGTAGATAAATAGGGACCACTTCGGTGGGAAGGTAACAGCGTTCCGTGTGCTCCGGTGTCTAGTCATGCCTGCCACATGACCATGGAAATGTCTGCAGAAGCAGACAGCGCTGGCTCTTCCGCTTAGAAACAGAGATGAGCACTGCACCCTAGAGTCGGATACGGCTGGCTTTCAAGCAAGGGAAACCTTTACCTTAATCATACCCCCTCTCCCTCAGTCTCCCTTTGTCAAGGCTAAACATGCCCAGTTCCTTCATCATCATCATCATCATCATCATGACCTCCAAGCTCTCACTTACACTTACCTGGCAACTACTTCATTGTCCACCTTGATGATACAATAAGGGTCGCTTGTGCCGGACCTGTAGGGAACAAAACTAGAAACTGAATGAAAACAGAACCGGCCCCATGTTCCCTATGTAAAGTGAAAATCACCCTTGCTTGAAAGTCACTTGTATCTGACTGTAGGGTGCAGTGCTCATCTCTGTTTCAGTGCTCATCTCTGCATTTGCAAGCATTTCCGTGGACATGTGGCAGGCATGCCCTGACACTGGAGTGTTCGGAATGCTGTCTGAGGTAATTTTTTCTCTGTTACCAGAGTGTAGAAAAATTACCTGGGGGTGGTGGTGGCATTACAACAGTCAGAATCTTCCAGCTGTTTTTCTTTTTGGTAGTCTAAAACAGGGGTTTCCAAACTTTTTGGGCTGCAGGCCGGTCATGTGGTTCAGGGGACCAGTCCCTATTGCCCAAGGGCTGGCCCCCAATACCAATTCATCCAACCCACAAAGCCCTTGTTGCTCCCATACGGGCATGTTTTACTTCTGGTCTAAAACAATAACTTGTTCAAACTTTACAGGGTGACAGCATCAATGCCAACCAACCCACAGAGAGAGAGAGAGAGAGAGAAATTTCATTTTTATGCTGCCTCCCTACCCAGAACTAGGGCACCTATGGAACAGTTAAAACACCAGGAAATTACAATACAATCAAATCATAAACGGTAAAATAGAATTAAATTCATATGAAGAAAATGCAATTAAAATGGAAATGCTTTTAAATCAAAAACTCTTTAAAACTATAGGCCACCCCAGCCGTTTCCATAAGGTCACTTGTGGGAAGGGAAAACCTGAAAAATACCATGCTCACTATGTGTGTGTGTGTGTGTGTGTGTGTGTGTGTGTGTGTGTGTGTGTGTGTGTGTGTGTGTGTGTGTGTGTGTGTGTGTGTGTGTGTGTGTGTGTGTGTGTGTGTCAGAAATTACTCTGAGTTGAAAGGATTTTTGCAGTGGATGCCCGAATGAGGCTCCTTTTGTGTCCCCCATCATGCAGTTCTTGGGGAATCAAACCCCTTCACTCTTGAATGACGGCGTCTAAGAGGTGACCTGATTGAAGTTTATAAAATCATGCACGGTGTGGACAAAGTAGATAAGGAAAAACTGTTTTCCCTATCGCACAACACTAGAACTAGGGGGCACTCCATGAAACTTTTGGGTACTAGTTTTCAAACAAATAAGAGAAAGTACTTTTTCACGCAGAGGATCACCGGTCTATGGAACTCCCTGCCAGAAGAAGTAGTGACAGGTGTCAGTCTTGACAGCTTTAAGAAAGGATTAGACAAATATATGGAGGACAACGGTATCCATGGCTATAATTATGGATACGTAAGGACAACCTCCGGGTTAGAGAGATAGGCAGCATGATATCTCTCAATGCCATGTCCAGGGAATCCTAAGCAGGTGAAGGCATCTGCTTGGGAATAATACCCTGAAGCAAATGGTGAGCCACTGTGTGAGACAGAATGCTGGACTGGATGGGCTCCTGTGGCCTGTTCCAGCAAGGCTGTTCTTATGTTCTTATGAACCCTGTCCTTCCAGGCTCTAAGCACAGTGCTTTTACTCACTGAACCACCGGGAAGTTGTTGCTCACTATGGTTGGAGCTAGGAAGGCCCTGCTTAGACAAATCAATTGAAGATAAAAAACATATTTCAGAAATGGCACGACACAGAAGGGGGTCTGAAATGAAATTTATTTTTGTTTACTATTTATATTTTTGTCCTCCCCACCCTTTCAACCAAAATGGACAAGGCAAGATATATGGCAGCTGCTTCCAGACTGGCTTGGGAAAACTGTGGAGTTGCACCCAAAAAACAAAAGTTGAAATTTCAAAACAAAAAGTTTCAAAGACCCGGAAATTGTGTTTATCAGTCAAGAAGAAAAGCATGATATAAAAGGCACACAAATCAGGACTGTCCTGCCCTGACCGTAGTGGCGCGATTGCGTCCTCTTTATGATATTTGAAGAGTGCTATCATCATCTCCCCTCTCCGTCTCCTTTTCTCAAGGCTAAACATGCCCAGTTCTTTCCTCATACTGCTTGGTTTCCAGTCCTCTGAGTATCCTTCTTGTCCTTCTCTGTACCTGCTCTAGCTTGTTTGCATCTTTCTTAAAGTGTAGTGCCCAGAATTGGACCCAGGACTCTAGATGTGGTTGAACTAGTGCTAAATAGAGGGAGACAAATAGTACCTCATGGGTTTTGGAGACTAGACTTCTGTTAATGCAGCCTAAAATAGCGTTGGCCTTTTTTGAAGCTACATCATACTGTTGGCTCATATTTAGCCTGCAATCTACAGCAGGGGTTCGCAACCTACGGCCTGCGAGGCTGTTCCATCTGGCCCACGGTAACAATCCTGGAAGCAGAAGCGGACGCACCCGCACAAACGTGCCCACTGCCATTGTGTCCGGCCCACCCATTTGTCTAAGGGTGAGTAGTCTGGCCCGTGGGGCGAAAACCCTGAGAACCCCTGATCTACAACAACTTCAAGATCCTTCTCATTTTTTAAATTTCCCCTATCCTCAGTTGAAATCACTGACCATCTTTTTAACCTTATGAATGCGGAAAGGAATAAAACAAGGCACGTGATGTTGTTGTCCCACCCATGGGGTAGACAGTGACTCTTTGTTCTGCCCCATAATCAGCCAGAATTACATACTTACCTTGATCCAGTCTATTTTCTCACATTTCTTGGAGAGAGAGAAATGCTCATTTCTAACTCATATTTACCACAGAGGGTAAGGAACCTGCAGCCTCTTGTTATCGCTGGGATCAAAACTCCTCCAAGTCTGGCCAGGTTATCCTGCTATGGTAATAGAGTAGACCAGTGATGGTGGACCTTGGCACTCCAGCTGTTCCTGGATTTCAATTCCCAGAAGCCCAAGTCCCTGTGAATCCACACGAATGGGTTTACTGCACGTACGAAGGCCAAGTCAGCACTCCCATTCAACCCATTCGTACCTACAGTAAACCCATTCATATGGATTCATAGAGATTTGGGCTTCTGGGAATTGAAGTCCAGGAACAACTGGAGTGCCAAGGTTCACCATCACAGGAGCAGACCCTATTGCCAGCAAGTCAAAATCGAGCGTCAGGCAGCAGTTAACTAACCTGATAACCCCAAGAACTAATGGCTTTGGCGAAGTCCACAGGGAGGGAATGGTGATGGTCTCCAAGTGGATTAAATCCCACTTGAATCCATCTGGATGGAGGGCAGCAGCTTAATCCCTCCTGGCCTGGGGCTGAGGAGGACCTTGTGTGCCAAAAAGGCTCAGGACTAGAGGGCGACTCACGGAACTGGATCAGTGGTACTATGGGTGTCACGGTGCAATGCAGAAAGCAGATGAAAAGCCACAGCATTATATTCACCGGACAGTCTTCATGGCTAATCACCATGATGATCGCCAATATTTGGAATTGGATATGGCACAAGAAGAAGAAGAAAACTCCTGCCAGGTGTAGTGAGCCTTTCTAATAGTGAAGGATGGGCATTGCCTTATACTAATATTTCAGTATTTAGCTCTATATTCCCCACCCCCAATTTACTGGATACTGTGGTAGCTTAGGGGTTAAGAAGCTGAACTTGATGACTGGAAGGTCGCTAGGTCAGCAGGTCATCAGTTCGAGATCCGAGAGCTGCACAACAGAGTGAGCTCCTGTTCTCCGTCCCAGTTTCTGCTAACCTAGCTGTTTGAAAGCAAGAAATTGGAAACAGATAAATATTTTATTTATTTATTTATTTATTTATTGTTAAATTTTTATACCGCCCACTCAGCCAAAGTGTTTCATGTGCTTTGCCTGCCACATGACCATGGAAACATCTGCAGACACAGACAGCATTGGCTTTTTGGTTGTAAACAGAGATGAGCACAGAACCCTAGAGTCGGACAAAGCAAGGACAACTTTTACCTTTATGTAATAACAGTGTGAAAATTGCTCAACCAAACAGAATTGGGATACCTTATTGAGTTAGGTATCTGGCTGCCAGGGGCATGCTGACTACGCTAAAAGGGTGCTGGACAGGGAGGGAGGGGGCGGTGCCTATGGGGGTTACTGCATGATGTCGTGGATGGTAGCCGCTAGGTGACATCCTTCTGCCCACCTTTGGGGGGCGCCAGTCACTGGGGTGCACCGGGACTTGTCCCTGTGTCCCAAATGGCCAGCACGGGCCTGCTGACTGCAGAGCCAGAGATCTGGAATTTGATTCCCTACTGGGAAGAAGTAGAAGCAGTGACAGATTTCTCTTTCTTAGGATCTAAGATCACGGCAGATGGAGATTGCAGCCATGAAATAAAAAGACGACTGATTCTTGGGAGACAAGCTATGAGAAACCTGGGGAACATAGTCAAAAGTAGAGACATCACCTTGAAAACAAAAATTCACATAGTCAAAGCAATGGTATTCCCAGTGGTAACGTATGGATGTGAGAGCTGGACCATTAGGAAAGCTGAGCACAGAAGAATAGATGCCTTTGAGATGTGGTGTTGGAGGAGTTTTGAGAGTCCCCTGGACAGCAAGGAGAACAGATAGGTCAATCTTAGAAGAAATCAACACTGACTGCTCATTGGAAGGGCAAATAGTAAAAATGCAGCTGGAGTACTTTGGACACTAAATGAGAGGGGAGGATTCACTTGAGAAAGCCTTGATGCTGGGAAAGGTGGAGGGCAAAAGAAGAAGGGGGCGGCCAAAGATGAGATGGCTAGATGGTATTGTAGACACAATGGGCACAGAGCTGGGCGGGCTGAGGAGGAGGGTGGAGGACAGAGGTGCCTGGAGGTCAATGGTCCATAGGGTCGCAAAGAGTCGGAATCGACTGTGCAACTGAACAACAACAAACTGTGCCTCCAGGGCAAAGAGCCAGCCTATGTAGCCTTGCCTTGTACAAGTTGCACAGTGCCAGGGCATTCTCAGAGAAGGAAATAGTAAACCACTTCTGTATACTGTATCCTATTCCCTAATAAGCCTGGAAAGGGTTGCCATAAATTGGAATCAACTTGACAGCAATGTATATGCATAAAAATCTTGCAAACATGAGAGTTATCTCTCTTCATTATTTTATTTCTGAGTTATCTGGAGTTCAGCAAGCCTTTACGGAGTTAAATTTCCAGACTGCCCACTTATTAACTGAGTGGCATGTACGTAAACTTATATTACAGCGTCTTTGGATAAGCAAGGCTCGGCAAGCAAAGAGTGATACACGTGTGGCATTTTTTAAAGGTTTGCATGCCAGTTCAAACAAAGGACTGTTTGTACCATTGTTCGAAGTGATTGTTTGACAAAACTTTGAGTAAATCTGGGAATTACTGGCAGATACGGACCCTTAATGTTGCCAAACAAGTCACTTTGTTCGCTACTGGTGCCAAGAAGAGATTAGCCTGGAATTTTTAAAACCTATTGCTTGTCAGGTTAGGTATAAAACAAATAGTTTTAATCACTGTACTCTGTCCTTCCCCACTCTTTACTGAAATTCTAAGAAACTGTGATTAGAGATAAAGGTCACCCACGTTCATATCTGACTCTAGGGTTCAGTACTCATCTCTGTTTATAGCCAAATAGCCAAACATTTCCATGGTCACATGGCAGGCAGGACTAGACACCAGAGTGCACGGAACGCTGTTTAACTTCCCATCATAGTGGCACCTAGTTATCTACTTGCAATTTCTTGCTTTTGAACCGCTAGGTTGGCAGGAGCTGGGACAGAGACAGAAGCTCAGTCCGTTGTGCAGCACTCGGGTCTCAAACTGCTGACCTGCAGACCTTCCAGTCGTCAAGTTCAACGTTTTGTCCACTAAGCCACCGCAGTCCCTGCATGGTTATAGGTAGCAAAACCCTATTGTCTGGGACATCTCCCTTGAACCTCCCGCACACTAGACGGATGAGTATGGCTTAGAGGCCAAAAATATAAAAGGGGGGGGGGGGGGGGATAAAAACTCTTATTTTCCATGTTCGCATAGCAGAGTATTCACCAGCTGGCATCTTTGATACAACACACTATTCTGCCAAACCACTTTTTCACCCACCTCCTCTCTATTATTTATAGATTAATATCAGGCAGAATTGTAATTTGATAACTAATAATAGTAACTTAATTCTGCCTCCTAAATGCTAATTACACCAGCCAGGGAAGGCTATTCAAGAACAACAACAACTTGCTGCCTATGAATAATAATAAACTCAGTAGCAGTAAATATAATAATAGGGATGATAACGGGAAGCAGTAATAGAGTCTTTTCAGATGTTCAAAGCCCTTCTGTTGCCTTATCTAGTGGCAAACCTTGCAACCATCTTGTAAAATTGCATCAGGGTTATTTCTCCCCCCACCCTGCAAATATGGGGGAAAGGGTGACAGAGAAGGGGCTGAGAGTTATGTGAATGGAAGCGCTTGACCCATTTTCCCTCTTACAAAGAATTTCCTTTGCACTCCGTTTCAGCTACATGACATGCAAAGCAAGTCCCTGTTTACCACCCAGTGACCAATCACAGATGAAAGTGTAAACCCTATGGATTAGTTGGTTCAGGGTGGGGAAATTCTAGGAAGGGGTTATGATTCCGGATTTAAGTTAGAAAGAACTGGAGAGGCAGAAGCTGCTGTTCCCTTAGAGAAGAATCAGGCCCACCCCACCTTGGTTTAGGACACAGAATTTCAATATGTCTGTGCAGGAGGGGCAAATCCATACCTGTCAAGTTTTGGATTTGGAAATAAGGGAAAATTCCTGGCAAATAAGGGATACTTGACAGCTATGCTTGTCCTGTGCTGCCCTCCAATGGCAGCAATAGGGCATTGCAGTCTAATTCATAAGGGATGATGGTGGGAAAGAGGGTAAATAAGGGGTTTTCCTGGCCAATAAGGGATACTTGACAGCTATGGGGAAATCCACCAAGTGATCTCATGTATTTACATTGGCATTTTATTTTGTATTTTGTTTGGAGCGGATATCTTTATGTTGAGGATGCCCTACCTCAGGCAATAAATATATCAGTTTTTATTTGGCTTCAAAGACACATTTGAGTTTTTGTTTATTTCTTCAAGCAACTCTTGCTTTGGTGCTGGTAAAAAGATCTCAGGGTGTACAAATTGTAGCTTCCAGTTTTGTCATATTGTTGTTGTTCTTTTATGTGTGTGTATGTATATCTTTGTAAAGTTTGTGTTTGCAACACTCATTTAAATATACATAAGTATAGACAAGGCCATAGAATCAGACAGTGTTGCAAAAGCACACTAAATGCAAAGTATGGAGGCGAAGAAAAGCACCTATTATAATGAACAGGCAAATAAGATCTTTCAGCACTTGAATGACTACCTCTTTTACTGCAAGATAAATATACCATATATACTCAAGTATAAGTCGGGTTTTTGGCCCCCAAAATGAGGTCCAAAATGGGACTCAACTTATACTCGGGTCAACATAAACACTCAAAAACATACCCACACAAATGTTTAAATTAATTAATTTTACCATATTTTCATGTATTTTAGTTATTGAAACGCACTAGCAGCTGCTGCATTTTCCATCCCCGACTTATACTCAGCTCAATCTATTTTCCTAGCTTTAGAGGTCCAAATTAGGTAGTAAAGGTTTCCCTTGCTCGATAGCCAGTCGTATCTGACTCTAGGGTTCAGTGCTCATCTCTGTTTCAAAGCCGAAGAGCCAGCGCTGTCTGCTTCTGCAGACGTTTCCATGGTCATGTGGCAGGCATGAATAGACACCAGAGCACACGGTGTACCTTCCCACTGAAGTGGTCCCTATTTATCTACTTGCAATTTCTTGCTTTCGAACTCCTTATATTTGGGACGACTTATAGTCAAGTATATACGGAACTGTACTGCCTTGCTAAGAAGTAATTCAAATGCAGTCCTCAGTTGTTGTTGTCCATATCCTTATCCATATCCTCAAGGCTGCGGCAGTCCATTGCAGTCCTAGTGTTGAATCCTGCATGTCTCATTTCATGTATGCCACAGGGGTTGGCTCGGTGATCATAGTGTGTGGGTCACTTCATGGCAAGCTGGGATCCACCTTAAACAAATTCACACATAAGAACATAAGAACAGCCTTGCTGGAACAGGCCACAGCCCATCCAGTCCAGCATTCTGTCTCACACAGTGGCTCACCATTTCCTTCAGGGTATTCCCAAGCAGATGCCTTCACCTGCTTAGGATTCCCTGGAAATGGCATTGAGAGATATCCTGCCTCTCTCTCCAACCCGGAGGTTGTCCTTAGGTATCCATAATTATAGCCATTGATACCCTTGTCCTCCATGAACTTGTCTAATCCTTTCTTAAAGCTGTCAAGACTGACAGCTGTCACCACTTCTTCTGGCAGGGAGTTCCATAGACCAGTAATCCTCTGGGTGAAAAAGTACTTTCTCTTATTTGTTTGAGAACTAGTACCCAAAAGTTTCATGGAGTGTCCCCTAGTTCTAGTGTTATGCGATAGGGAAAACAGTTTTTCCTTATCTACTTTGTCCACACCATGCATGATTTTATAAACTTCAATCAGGTCACCTCTTAGACGTCGTCGTTCAAGAATGAAGAGGCGCAACAGTTGCAGCCTCAGATGGTAAGGAAGGTGTTCCAGTCCCCTAATCATTCTGGTTGCCCTCCTCTGCACTTTTTCCAGCTCCATAATATTCTTCTGGAGGTATGGCGACCAGAACTGTACACAGTATTCCAGATGGGGCCTCACCGTAGATTTATAAAGAGGCAAAATGACACCAATGACATTTTTCCTGCATTCTTGGATACGAGTTGCAGTCGACGATAGCAACTCCCGACGTTCCTTGACAATGACTTTACTAGCTGTGGGTGATGGAATTTGTAGTCCAAGATGCTGCACTTAGCCACCCAGTTCCATTTTAGTCTGGCCCTCAGTCTCCTAGCCAATATAATATTGTAAACTCAGTGTGTTCAATGGAATTGTGTTGAGTCACAGCACAATTTCATGGTTGACCCTTAAAAAGGAATGTTGTTCCCTTCCCCCACCCCCATTTTAAAAACCTTTGCCATCTTGTTAAGGCAGCCTGTGAAGTGAAGCAACATAAAGATCTCTCACTACAACCATGGAAACAGCAAAATGCCACAAGCCAGATTCGATGCAGAAGAGCTTTCCACTTAGTTGACTTGTGTGTGAATTGTCTGTGAAAGAGAAAAGATTCTTTTCCCTTCAGCCTCAAAGGCAAAATGCTGCCTTGCGGACTGAACGGCAGCTCTCTGAATTTTGCTGGGAAAGAGCATAAATAGGACCTGAAGACCTGTGGTGACAGTGGGTTAAGACGCTGAACTTGACAACCTGATGGCCTGCAAATCAGCAGTTCAAGACCTGAGTGCTGCACAACGGAGCAGCTCCTGCTGACCTAGCAGTTCGAAAGCAAGAAATTGCTATTAGATAAATAGGGACCACTTTGGTGGGTAGGTAAACAGCGTTCCGTGTCTAGTCATGCCTGCCACATGACCACGGAAACATCTGCAGAAGCAGACAAGCTCTGGCTCTTCGGCTATGAAACAGAGATGAACACTGAACCCTAGAGTCGGATATGACTGGCTTTCAAGCAAGGGTGACCTTTACCTTTACTAAATAGGTACCACTTCGATAAGAAAGACAACAGCATCATCCCATAGAGTCGGACACTACTGGTCTTCGAGCAAGGGAGACGTTTACCTTTATCTGGGTAGGTTTAGTTTGGAGAGGAGATGACTAAGGCACTGTATCTATCTTCTTCGTCTTCCATGTCTAGGTCAGAGGGAAACTGTCGAAATAAAGGCACCTTTTGGTGAGTTCATTCTGCAGTTCCCTTCGCCTGACCCACTGTTGATGTGGGACTGATTTTTATCATTTATTTAAATATATAAGAACATAAGAACATAAGAACAGCCTTGCTGGAACAGGCCACAGCCCATCCAGTCCAGCATTCTGTCTCACACAGTGGCTCACCATTTCCTTCAGGGCATTCCCAAGGAGATGCCTTCACCTGCTTAGGATTCCCTGGAAATGGCATTGAGAGATATCCTGCCTATCTCTCCAACCCGGAGGTTGTCCTTAGGTATCCATAATTATAGCCATTGATAGCCTTGTCCTCCATGAACTTGTCTAATCCTTTCTTAAAGCTGTCAAGACTGACAGCTGTCACCACTTCTTCTGGCAGGGAGTTCCATAGACCAGTAATCCTCTGGGTGAAAAAGTACTTTCTCTTATTTGTTTGAGAACTAGTACCCAAAAGTTTCATGGAGTGTCCCCTAGTTCTAGTGTTGTGCGATAGGGAAAACAGTTTTTCCTTATCTACTTTGTCCACACCGTGCATGATTTTATAAACTTCAATCAGGTCACCTCTTAGACGCCGTCGTTCAAGAGTGAAAAGGCCCAACCGTTGCAGCCTCAGATGGTAAGGAAGGTGTTCCAGTCCCCTCATCATTCTGGTTGCCCTCCTCTGCACTTTTTCCAGCTCCATAATATCCTTCTGGAGGTATGGCGACCAGAACTGTACACAGTATTCCAGATGGGGCCTCACCATAGATTTATAAAGAGGCAAAATGACACTTGCTGACTTATTTTCTATACCCTTCCTAATGATCCCTAACATTGAGTTTGCTTTTTTCACTGCTGAGGCACACTGGGTTGACACCTTCATTGAGCTGTCCACCAGGACACCAAGGTCCCTTTCCTGGTTTGTCGCAGAGAGTTCAGACCCCATCAGGTTATAAATGTAATTGGGGTTTTTTGCCCCAATATGCATCACTCTGCACTTACTGATGTTGAAGCTCATTTGCCACTGTTTTGCCCACTCCCCCAGTGTCAAGAGATCCCTCTGGAGCTCTTCACAATCTCTCACAGTTTTCACTACCCTGTATAATTTAGTGTCGTCAGCAAATTTGGCTATCTTGCTTTTTACTCCTACCTCTAGATCATTTATGAAGAGGTTGAAAAGCAGGGGTCCCAGTACTGAACCTTGGGGGACCCCACTCTTTACTTCCCTCCACTTGGAGAAGTGTCCATTTAGTGCTACCCTCTGTTTCCTGTCCCTTAGCCAGTTGCTGATCCAGGACAAGACCTGTCCCTTTATTTCATGACTGGTAAGTTTATTCAAGAGCCTTTGGTGTGGGACCTTGTCAAAAGCCTTCTGAAAGTCCAGATACACAATGTCAACTGGATCCCCCTTATCCACATGCTTGTTGACACTCTCAAAAAATTCCAACAATATATGTCTCCATTATAATTATATAGAAATGTACTACACTCAAAACACATTGTATCTACTTTATGAAACATAGAAATGTAGCTTGTAATATTCTTAAGAAATATCATGCAACACAATAATACTGTAACAAGGTTTTTATACACATAATAATTTATATGTGTGTGTGTGTGTTAGCCTATATACTTAAACACAAAGAAGTTGTTCCATTGATATCAACCCTAAGGGACATTGTCAGCTATCAAAAGCTGGCCCCTTTGATTGTATGGTTCATATTCAGTGCTAAGGTTTGTATAAACTTTTATGCTAACTCAGGACTGAAAAGTTAAGGTCTAATTTGACCCCAAAGATGTTAAATCTTCAGCTTTCCCGCCTGTAGACACATGACAGGACAAAGGAAAGAGAAGTAAAACTTTAGAGGCAACATTTTCTCAAGGACTAACACTATACTATCCAAATCATCTGGAACCCTAACTCGACTCGCATTTACTGACAGACGAGAAAGCCAACTGGCACCAATCTAGAGATGGAACAGTTATCAACATTTTTGTAACCTTTTAGGTTGAAATGAACATTAATTGTTGACTCACAAGACATCTTTGGAAACTTGAAAGAGTTCTGGGAGGAGGGAAAGGAGGGGGAGAAAGTGTATAAAAACTTGTATGCTTTCTTAGTTTGGCTGCTGCATTCCTGACAAGTACACTGGCTTGTAAAGATGTATGCCAAAGGCTCCTTTATTATTGATAATAAATGAATAAGATTTGAAATAACTTTTCTCCTTGACTGCTTCTAGCTCAATTGAATTATGAGGGTTTGAAAAGCGGTGAAGAGAAGAGCTATCGCTGGAGTGCACCACGGAGTGAGCCTCTGTTGTCTGTCCCAGCTCCTGGCAACCTAGCAGTTTGAAAGCAAGAAATCGCAAGTAGATAAATAGGTAGGGAAGGTAACAGCATTCTGTGTCTAGTCATGCCTGCTACATTACCACGGAAACTACTGCAGATGCAGACAGCGCTGGCTCTCTGGCTGTAAAAGGGAATGAGCACCAACCCCTTGAGCAGGGTTGGCCAAACTTTTCAGGCCATGGGCCGGTCACGTGGTTAAGCAGGCTGGTCACATGGCTCCTCCAGCCGTAAAACGCATCCGTGGCTGTCGTAAACGCATTGTTATGCGCATGTGTGGGCACGTTTTACTTCCGCTTCTGGGAGCGGTGCAAGCTGGATAATTTGGAGCCACTGGCCATATCCAGCATAGTTTAGGAACACCTGCCATAGAGAGTCAGTTATGAAGGGAAGTGCAGCAAGGAAGACCTTCATCTTGACTATCTGGTATTCACAACCATACATGGACACATCGTGTAGCTATGGGGCGAAAAACTGCAAACAGACCTCCCTGGTGCATGCATTTGGCTGACATACACACCCTTTCCTTTTTTTCACCATTCAAAGCCATCCAAGCTTTCCAGAGAGCTGCCAGAGCAGGAACAAGACCCGAGACCCATCTGATCACACAATGTGTCCCCAGTGCTAGCTAGCCAGAGGGGGGGGGGGGCGAGGGAGGCAGAAGTAGAGCATGGTAGAGAGTTACACTTTGTCCTCCATCACAGCCGCATGTAAGCATAATTGGAGGCATAGTGTGCAAAAAAAGAGAGAGATTTTGCTCATTTCCATTATGGCAGGTTTCCACACATGGACATCAAAGGACTTTGTGCCATTCCTGGTCTCTATTGCCCACATCATGGGCTAGGGATTTCTGAGAATGGCTACCCAACATTTTCCCAAGAGCCGGATTATTCTTAAATGTACCTTAATCCTTTTCCAAGACAACATCTGCCTTCAGTCACCCAATCTTGCATAGAACAGAACTCTTCATCTTTTAGCCGTGCAGAGGTTGCTGCCAAGCCCCTTCATCAGATGAATTTCCATCTTTGTAGCCTCGAACCTTGCTGCTAACGTAAAGATCAAGGTCGCCCTTGCTTGAAAGCCAGTCATATCCGACTCTAGGCTTCAGTGCTCATCTGCTTCCAATTTCTTGCTTTCGAATTGCTAGGTTGGCAGGGGCTGGGATAGAATTCTCACTCCGTCGCACAGCGCTTGGGTCTCAAACTGCTGACCTGCTGACCTTCCTGGCATCAAGTTCAGCATCTTAACCACTAAACTACCACAGTTCCTTTAAGCGGGACTACACTGATTTATCAGCTTCCAATTTCTTGCTTTCAAACTGCTAGGCTGGCAGGGGCTGGGTCAGCATCTTAACCACTAAAGCCACCGCGGCCCTGAATTGACTTGACAGTAAGCAATTAAAATCCCTGCATAGGCTGCCGGTTGGACTTGATGATTCTTGGGGTTCCTTCAAAATCTATATCTTTTATTTCCTTTGTGTCTTTGTTAGTAGAGGTAAAGGTCGCCCTTGCTCTAAAGCCAGTTGTATCCAACTCTAGGGTTCAGAGCTCATCTCTGCTTATAACCAAAGAGCCAGTGCTGTCTGCTTCTGCAGACATTTCTGTGGACACATGTCAGGCATGCCTCAACACGGAAAACTGTTTACCTTCCAACTGAAGTGGTACCCATTTACAGTGGTGTGCTGGCCCACAGGGATACGTCCCAGTGCGCCCCAGTGACTGGCACCCCCCAGAGGCAGCTAGAATTATGTCACTGGGTGACGTAATTCGCCTGGGCGCAAGAATTGTTCCTAATTAAATGTGAGATATAATGCTTGCCTAACTTGTACTTAAATGCTTGCCTACTGCCTCTATTTGGTGATTCCCCATGTCAGTCTGGGAGGATGGGGGAGTGCTGGAAGTAACGGGAATGTATGGGATTTCTCCCCCAAACCCGCCATCATTCCCTGTCCGCCACCCTCCCAAAGTGCCCAGCACACCCCTGCCCATTTATCTACTTGCAATTTGTTGCTTTCAGACAGCTAGGTTGGCAGGAATTGGGACAGAAATGGGAGCTCACTTGTGTAGTAGTCGGGAATCGAACTCCAACCTTCCAGTCATCCAGTTCAGCGTCTGAACCACATGAGCCACCGTGGTCCCAATTCTGTTTCTCCTATGGGTCCATCAGCAGATGGACAAAGGGGACCCACTTAACCTGATCTGGCTGCCTCTCCATGGAGAAGTTTCCCTCCAGGAAGGCAGTTCACGAGGGTTTAAGGCAGGGGTTCTCAATGTTTTTCAGCTGCGAGCTGGACCACGCCCCCTCAGACAGCTGAGCGGGCCGGACTGATGCCGTAAAACATATCTGCGGCTGTTGTAAATGCATTTATGACGGTCACAGACTCATGTACAGCTGTCATAAATGCGTTTATGTGGCCGTAAATGAGTCTGCAGTCGATTCTGGCAGTGGCAGCAGCGGGGCCAGCTGGAGCGAGGTTGGGGGCCGGATTACTTGGTGCCATGGGCCAGATATGGCCCACAAGCTGTAGGTTGCTAACCTCTGGTTTAAAGCAAACACCCTAAATCACGGCCCCACTGCTACAAAAAGACTCTAAGCTAGGGCCGTAGCCAGAGGGGGACCAGGAGGGGGCGAACACCCTCCTAAGCTAACAGCCCCCCCAACCCAACCCAGGATGCCAATGTTGTATATGTGTTTGTGACACTGTTGCCCCTTCCCAAAAAGAAATTGCCCCTCCTGAAAAAAAAATTCGGACAGAGAATCCTGGCTACGACCCTACCCTAAGTTGGGCGGGTCTCGGAAGAGTTCAGACCGCATGCTGGTCATGTGGTGCAGGGAGCTGGTCTCACTATGGCCCACGGGCCGGATCCTCACCCTGCTGAGGAGGAGGGGGAGAGCCAGGCAGCCTAAAGATCGCTTAGCTTCCCAGCTTGAATAATAATAATAATAATAATAATAATAATAATAATAATAATAATAATAATAATAATAATAATAATAATAATAATAATAATAATAATAATAATAATAATAATAATAATAATAATAAAGCCGGGGGGGGAGGAAATGAAAGGATGGAGGCACCGTCCGTCCATCCGAAGAGGAGCAAAGTGCTCCGCTTCCACATCAAGCGCCCAAGCGGTGCTTCCTTTGCGCGCCCGCGGAAGGACCCGGTGCCGTTGAAGAAGAAGAGGAATGAAGGGGAATGAAGGGGAGGCTTCGACGCCCGCGACTCACACGTCCTTGGCCGGTAGGTCCCTTCCCTCCACCACGCGGAAGTGGAGCGACGTGTGCCTGGCCATGTGCCGCCGAGCCAAGCGCCGCTCCCGGGACGGGACGGTCACTGATGCCCCGACGGACGGAGGGACGGCCCCGGGCGGGACCGGTACCCTCGGAGCCAAGCGGGGATCGGGGACCCACCCGCGACAGGCGAGCAGGGCTTGACACCTCCGTCCTCCTCCTCCTTTTCCTCCTGCCGCTCCGTCCCACCACCGCCTTGTCCTGCTGTCTCTTGCTGGTGCTGCTGGTGGTGCTGGGCAAGCGTCTGCTGCTGCTGCTGCTGCTGCTGCGGCGCGGCTCCGGCTTGCCTGGGCGGAGGGGGAGTGCGGATCCGGACTGCCCCTTCGGGGGGAGGAGGAGGAGGAGGAAGAAAAAAGAAGGGAGAAGTAACAAGGAGAAGGAGGAAGAGGAGAAGAAGAAGAAAGGAGGAGGAGGAAGGAGGAAGGAGAGGGAGAAAGAAGAAAAAGGAGGAGGAGGAGGAAGAAATTCTAGAAAAGGGGTGCCCAAACTATGGCCCATGGGCCAGATCTGGCCCCCAACACCAATTCATGTGGCCCACGAAGCCCTCGTCACTCCCAAAAGCTTCCAGGAGCGACGAGAGCTTTGCAGGCCGGATGAATTGGCATCAAGGGCCAGATTCGGCCCGTGGCCCATAGTGACTGGCCCCTTGAACCACATGACTGGCTCACGCCCGAAAAGTTTGGGCACTCCTGTTCTAGAATCTATAGAGGGGAGGGATGTTTTTAGGCTAGTTGCCCTCTAGCTGTGCCTCAGCCTCTAAAACTTCCTCAGTCAACTCACTAAAGGTAAAGGTTTCCCTTGCTCGAAAACCAGTCGTATCAGACTCTAGGGTACAGTGCTCATCTCTGTTTCAAAGCTGAAGAGCCAGCGCTGTCTGCTTCTGCAGACATTTCCGTGGTCATGTGGTCTAGGCATGACTAGACACCGGAGACTAGACTAGACTCACTAGGAGATGTATAATGTCAGATGAATGTCAAAATGTTTATTTTGTAAATCTAACCACTCAAACTGTTTTCCATTAGAGATTCACCTGACAAACTGATTGCATTTTATTACCGGTTGTCAATATTTTTTATTTTATTTACATGTCCATCTGCTGAAGTGGCTCAAGTGGCTAAGACACTGACTGAAAGGTGGCAGGTCAGCAGTTCGATTCCCGAGTACTGTAGGATGGAATGAGCTCCCGTCTTTGTCCCAGCTCCTGCCAACCTAGCAGTTCGAAAGCAAGAAATTGCAAGTAGATCAATAGGGACCACTTTGGTGGGAAGGTAAACACTGTTCCGTGCACACCGGTGTCTAGTCATGCCTGCCACATGACCACGGAATCTCTGCTCAAGGTTCATCTGAATGAGACTCCTTTCATGTACCCAATATCTTTTCCCACCCAAGTGTTCCCTATTTATCTACTTGAAATTTCTTGCTTTCAATCTGCTAGTGTGGCAGGAGCTGGGACAGATACGAGTGCTCAAACCATCATGCAGTACCTGGGTCTCGAACTGCCAACTTGCTGGCCTTCCAGCTAACAAGTCGAGCTTCTTAAACACTGAGCCAAGGCAGCTCTTTAACATTTTAATGAAATTGTTTAATTGAAGGAATTAGAAAAGATTGTCAAATGGAAAGAAGTGTCACTGGAGACCAAGATCAAGCACACCATTGTATTTTCAGTCGCCAAGGGTGTGAAAAGCTGGATACTAAGAAAGCTTGTACTGGAGGAAAGCTCTGTGGATATCCTGGACTGCCAAAAAGACAAACAAGTGGGTCTTAGAGCAAATCAAACCTGAACCATCTCTGAAGGCAGAAATGATGAAGCTTAGGTTGTCCTACTTCAGGCACATCATGAGAAGGAAAGATTCTCTAGAAAGTAGACAATATTTTCATCCCAAAAATCATACCTGTCAAGCGCGGCTCCGGACAATACGGGACCTGCATAGAAGGCTTCTGCGCAGAACCGTTCTGCTCATGCATAGAAGGGTTCTGCGCTGAAGCCTTCTGCTCAGGACCCTTCTGTGCATGTGTAGAAAGATTCTGTGCATGCATAGAAGGGTTCTGCGCAGAAGGGGATGTGCAGTATATACTTTTCCCTGCCGTCAAATTACAGGATGGCGGCGGCTCCTGGCGGGAAAGAAGAAAAAGCAGCACTGAATTACGGGAAATCCTGGCCAATACGGGATACTTGACAGGTATGGGGAAAGGGGAATAGAATTCATAAATTTATGGAAGCAATAAGCAATATTATCTTATACTAGCATATTTGTGTCCGGCCAACTGGGCAGGTTTTTTGTGTGTTTTTTGGTTAGGGGTGGTTTTGGTGGTTGCGATTTGAATTTGTGGTTTTTAAATTTATTTGATTTTGTTTATTTGATTTATTTATTATTTTGATTTTTAAAATATTTTTGTCTGTTTTATACTCTTCCAGCCTCTAGGTGGGGCTGTGATTAAGAGTACTGCTATTGTCTTTCTTTGTTAAGTTCTGTTCCGGAGGCATGAAGGTAGGACATGTTTGGTAAGTGAGCTCTTGATTTTTTATTCTGTTTTTATTCTGTTTTGATTTTGGGGTGTTGGGCTGGGGGGTTTAAGTGTTTCTGCTTGTTCTTATGTTTTTATTTTGGATTTTAGATGTGTTTGATTGTTTTAGGTATTTCTGGTTGTTAATTATTTTTTTATTTTTTCCCGTATTTATTTTTTTAATTTGTGATATTATTGTTTGTTGAGTTAGGTATTTTTGTGTTGTAGATAGGTGTTTTTAGTGAGTTTTCATGGTTTTTCATTAGTCTTTCGTATTTTGGGTATTTTTTGTTGAGTTTGTTGTTTTTTGTTGTGTTGTTTACTTGGTTTATTTTAATTATTTGTTTATTTATTTGTGTTTTATTATTTTTGATGCTTGGCGTTCTGGTTAACTGTTTTGTTTTGTTGTTGTTGTGTTTTGTGGGGTGAAGAACGGCCTGTTTGTCATTTCTTCTTTTCCCCATTGCTGTTTCAAAATTAGGTTTCGATGCAGCGATGGGGAAAAGTAAGAGCCGGCAGTCAGCTCGCTCTTCGTCTGGTAAGGTTCGTTAGGTCGGTTGTGGGAGAAGGAGGCAGAGAAGAGCTATCTGCTTGATGATGGTTCTCTCCTCTCAGCCTTCTTTTTCCCAGGCTTACCTAACGGTAGATTGGCAGGCAATGATCCGTAAGGGGTGGTGCTCTTCCTTGCGGATTGCTGGCTGCTGCTTTCCTATTACCTCCACTGCTGTTTCGTGCTAGTTTTTGAAACAGCGGTGTGAGTAGTACAAAGGCAGTATTCAGTCATTCGCCAGGGAGGATGCTTCCCCTGACGAATTGCTGCCCGCTTCTTCTTTTTTTTCCACCCCCGGCTCAACTTACCTTGAGGCTGGCAGTGGTTTCGCCATGTCTTTGGTGGGGTAGCATGGAGGAGAGGGAGTCCCTCTTCTCCCTGTTGCTCTCGGAAAGAAGGCCGGTAGTTGTCTCGCCGTGGTTTTTAAGCGGGTTTGGGTTAGCGAGGCCATGAGGTGCTGTGTCCGCCTGTGGCGGCCTTGTGTTCCTGTTGCAGGAGGTGCTGCGTCCGCCTGCGGCGGCCTTGCATTCCCATTGCGTGAGGCGTTATTTTATTTTATTTTTCATGCGCCTGCTTTTTCAGCATTCTGCGCGCTCGTGCCCTTCAGCCTGATTGGCTGAAGTGGTCACGACGCGGAGGATGCTGGGACTTGAAGTTTTGTTTCTTTTGTTCACATTTGTGCGGCGGCTTTTTTTCTGTGGCTCGTTTTGTATTGGGCGTGCCAACATCCCCAACGTTCTCACTGTTCTTGCCTGTCAGCCTGATTGGCTGAGAGGCGGCGTGGAGGACGTTGGGACATGAAGTTGTTTTGTTTGCGTTCGTGGGGCAGTTGCCCCACTGGCAACTGCCAGAGCCTTGTGGCGATGGTTGGGCCGGGTAAAGGCAAGTGCAGGCAGCTTGGTACGGGATAGTAGGGATAGGTGCCGGAGCCTTTGCCGTATTCCAACGGTTAACGTCCCTCCTTATAGGTAAAGATAGGATAATTGAACTGATGAGCGAATGTAGGTTTTGGATTGTATCATTTTGTATTTTGTAATTTGTTATTGTTTCTGTTTTGCATTTTGCATTTTGTATTGTTATTGTATTTTGAGTTGTTTGTGATTTTTGTTTTGTTTGAAAATAAATACCGTAATTATTATTTTAAAAAGAAGACAATAATGCTGAGAAAGTTGGAAGGCAGCAGGAAACGGAGAAGGACAAGCACGAGATGGATTGACTCGCTAATGCAGGTGCTGAGCGGGACAGACTGGTGCTGTAAAACGTGTCCATGGCTGTTGTGAACACATTTACAATGGCCGTGGACTCATTTGCAGCTGTAGTAAATGCATTTATGACTGCCGTGGACTCATTTATGGCTGTAGCAAATGTGTTTATGTGGCCGTAAATGACTCTGTGGCCAATTCCGGTGCCAGTGGCACCGACTGGAGCAAGGTTGGGGGCTGGATTATTTGGCAATGTGGGCCAGATCTGGCCCATGGTCCATAGTTTGTGAACCCCTACCCTAACAGAAGCCACAGACTATAACTTGCAGATGTTGAGCTGTTGAGGAGAGGACATTTAGAGATCTCTCATAGAGTTCATATAAGTCGGAGATGAATGGGCAGCACATAGGTAAACGTCACCTTTGCTCAAAAGCCAGCCATATCCAACTCTAGGGTTTATGCTCATCTCTGTTTATAGCTAAAGAGACAGTGCTGTCTGCGTTTGCAGATGTTTCCGTGGACATGTGGCAGGCATGACTAGACATTGGTAAAAAGGAAAGGAATGACAAGAATATAAATCTTTCGGGAAAGAGAGGACAATTATACAGTAAATTAAATAGATTATAGATTGAATAAAGTAAAGAAGTGTTTACACTGTCCTGCTGTGTCAAAGAGTTCACATAGTATTATGGTATAATGTTGTCTTTGTCGCCGTTGTCATTTTGTTGTTTATTTTAATCTTTTGTCTTTTTTATTTTGCATTAATAAAACTAAAAACCTATTTAGTTTTTATAAAGGACACCGTATCTGAGAAGCCTCTTGACGGCACATTACAGCAACAACATTGCAATAAAGGAAGGCACACACAAGGAATGCAGCTGAGGCGTATCATTTGATATCTAGAACCTGCTGTGAGCCAAGCTATCGTGGGCATCAATGCAGAACATGCTTCCGGATTCAATCTGAAGCCTAGAAGTATGATTCAGTAATCTGGGAACACACAACGGCTTTGAGTTTTCTTTCCGTGGGAGGGACCTTGGCAAGCCAAGATGAAAAGGAAAAAAAAGAAAGGCTGGTTTGTGCCAAAGGAAGGGTCAAAGCAAGACCTGCAATGAAACATTGCAGTACAAAATGCTCTTGTGCGTGTCACTCCAATTCTGAAAATTACCTTATTATTATTTTTTATACTTTCATTTCCAATAAAGATACTTCTCTCTTTATTTTTTATTTGCCATCCACTTTAAGGTTAGGCTTCCATATGCACAAAGTACCACACTAACATGCACCCATTCACAACACTTTGCTGATAAATAACTGCAAAGATCATTTTTCAAAGGATCGCAATTGCATTCCTTTAAGCTCCGCAAAGGCCATTCAATTGCATGGCGGTAAACCAAGGCTCCACTCTTGAAGCGGAGCTTCGGTCGAACAGCCTATGCAATTGCATTCAGAAGTAGACAGGTAAAACTATTCTTCATTCAATCGCATGGTGGTAGACCCAGACTCGCTCGAGAAACGAGGCTGGTGACAAAACACATATGGTGGCTTGAGGGAAATAGACGGCCCCAGTTAAAAGAAGCCATGGTAGTCTGGGCCTTGATAACAAATGGGGTTTTTAAAAAACCAAAGCTGAGTAGACCGGGGCTGTTCAGAGAACAAGAACTGGTATTTCAAAGACAGGTCGGCCGCCCCGACTTCGAGAACAATTTTTTTAAAAAATAGAAGGAACAAGCAGAGTAGACCACCCCGAATTCGAGAACATAATTTTTTTTAAAAGTAAAGGACTGTAGACCGGAAAAATCTCTCAGATGATCATGTCCAATTGAGACCAGCACAATGTCCTCAAATGACCTACGAGCTTAAATGAATGGGAAGCCAAATATGGTACTTCAAAGAAATCAAAGGCTGAAAGTTTGCAACAATGTATCCATTCTGACTGATGCAATCAGGGCTTCAAAGAACTTCAAAGAAATAGGTACTTTCTAAGGATTCTTTGACAGCACCATGAATGAAAAATATTTGCAAAAATTCAGAGCGATAGGGGAAGACAGCGGAGGAGAATTCAGGTCGAAAGTTAACATTTTAAATGCTGAATTAATTATTAAAAATCATGTCTTCAGTCCCTGAGCCTGGCTAACTCCCAGGATTGGTTGACCGGTCAAGAGCCGCTGGTGGAACAGATCGAGGAAAGGACTCCTTTGGAATAAGACATTTAAAATGTGTTTATTCCTGATTGGCTCCAACTTAAAAAGTGCGGGCTTTTTGAAATAGGATTTCTCCTGCCTCTTCTCCTGCCTAAAAGTCAAGCGCAGGTTTTAAATGATTTAAAAGCAATTGTGGTTTGAATTAAAATGCAGTTTTCCCATCTTTGGAGCCACGCTTGACCATAGGGATGGCGAACTTGACTCTTTAATCCCTGATTGATCTTTAATTAGCGGTTGCAATTAAATGTTCCAAAAATCATTAAAAATACTGTAAAATCCTTCTAACATGTTCTATTTTGTATTTTCAAAGCAGGAAACTTCCACAATATTTCTTTAAACTTGAGCCTGCCTCGGTAGACCCAAGAGGTTTATCACGTTCCAAAGGAAACATTCAATTAACACCTGATGCCCAGAGGGCCACACACCCCTCTCTAAACTTTCTAAAACTACAGTCTTGATTGCTTTAAGGATTATTATTTTGTGTGTCTCTCTCGCGTCTTTGTTTCTGAGGTCTGTAATTACCACATGTACATAATGCTGGTTAGTTTCTGCCTGGAAACAGGATGGGAATATTTGGGTGGGAAATGCCAAGAAATTCATCAAGTGAAGTTCCATTAATGCCATTAAATTCCATTAAACCTCTCACTTCAGACATTCAATGTATCTGATTGGTTCCTGTCTTCAAGCCAAGCGTGTTCATTGGGGGCATGCTCAACAACTTCACTCTGCTATTGGTTACTGTATTGATTTGTCTCCACCTAATCCCCCCACCTCCTCCCTCTATTCTTTCCTGGAATTTGTAATCTTTTTACCAAATACCACTATTTACATAAAAACTTACTATTGAAACTCAAAATTGACTTATTTATCTATGAAATAATAGCTTGTTGGTAGGTTATTGTTTCTTTGTAAATACTTTATTGTAACAGTAGATAGATGATAGGATTAGTCTGTATTTGTAGAACTGTATAAAAGGACTTCACAATGTCAGGACTCCAGCTCTCTCTGAATAAATTAGTTAGGGAAACTCATGGGTAGATTTTTGTACCAGGCAAAAGTTGCGAACTGTCTTTGCCAGCAGCAGGCCACTGTTGATTAAATGCATATTCAATAAATCTTCTTATTTTTGACTGAAATTCAAGTCTCTGTGGTTCTTGGGGGGGATCTGCCAGTGGAAGAACTTTTGCTTTTGGAAAAGCATCTCCGGTGCTCACAGGTCTTCCTGTGACAGAAAAAAGGGGATAGTGGTTTTCACAGGTAACGTACGGGTGCCAGGCAACCATTCAGCCATGCCCTTTCCTTAAGCACACTCTTCCACATGCTCGATGGACACTGGGCACCCGTGGTCCTATCCCTTGATCAATTTCCTTAGATTTTTGATCTAATTTTCCCCTATAAACCAGGGGTTCCCAACCGGCTCATGACACCATTTCATGTGCCCCCAACCCCTCCAAGGGCATTCAAGAAACAAAATGGCTGTCCCTTTGAAGCTGTTGGGACAAAATGGCTGTCCAGCCGTCAAAGCTGACTGACAGAGCATGACCTGGCCCCCCGCTTGAAAAGGTTGGGAACCCCTGCTATAAACCTTTAAGGTTTCATGAGCCTGAGGGGGTGATTCAGATGTATGACTAATTTTGAAATTGTCACATGGCAAGAAACAATCTCTTAAAGTTATCCTTCCATCTGCCAAGGAATCGCTCCAGCCCAGCCTTGAAAAGCAATAGCTCTCTCTCTCTCTCTACCAAAAAGGTCCAGCTTGGGCTTGGATTGGAGTACGGATGTATGTATGTACAGGGACTGTGGTGGCTTTGTGGATAAGACACTGAACTTAATGGCTGGAAGGTTGACAGGTCAGCAGTTTGAGACTCGAGTGCTGCACGATGGCGTGAGCTCCCGTCTCCATCCCAGTTCCTGCCGACCTAGCAGTTGGAAAGTTTGGATTGTTCTGTTCTTTATATTACTGTATTGCGGGCTGTTCTTTTATTGCTGTAAGCCACCCAGAGTGGTGCTTGCACCAATTGGAGTAGGTATAAAATAAACAAATAAATAAAATTCGAAAGCAAGAAATTGCAAGTACCAGTAGATAAAACAGGTATAATAGTTCGGTGGGAAGGTAACAGCATTCCGTGATCTCTCTTTGGCTGTAAACGGAGATGAGTGTCGCTCCCCCCGCCCCCCAAGTCAGTCATTAGGACTTTACTATGATTCTTTTGATGGCTGGTGTAAATGATTACCAGGATGTACGTGAGAAAGATCTTATATAAATTTTGCCTATCTGAGCATGCTTTGAGACACTTTGTTATGTATTGAATGAATGTTTCAAGTTTCCCTTTAACAGAATGTAACCAGTCAATGTATCCAATTGTATCTAATCAGAGACACATTGTAGCAAGCTGTATAGGGATGCGAGCTAAGTGGCCACAGGTGGCAGTAGCGAGCATCCAGCTCACATGGTACAGATTCCCCGAATACCTGAAGAACAGGAAACCTTCCCGCCACACCACACCTGGAGAAGATGGGTGTGACGATCTATGACGTCACGCGGACAGTAGCCAATGAGCAACCACCCGGGATATTCAAATGTACAATGTACTATAAATAGAGCTGTTTTGTCCGCCATTACCTCATGTTCACCCTGACCACCATGCAATAAAGTTTTGTTTAGCCCTACTGCGGCTCCTTCTTTGTCTTCCTTGCAAGACACCAAACACTTGATTTGGACAAACTCCCGAGTTGTCTCCATTCTCCAGAAGTAAACAAACTGTTACCTGAAAACTGTTAATACAATTTCCAGTATATTTTAAATTAGTTCGTAGACTGGTGGAGCAACTTACCCTTAACAGTAATAAAGAAATAACGTAGACTTTGATTAAGGCAATATAAAAAATAATTTTATTTGACAAGAGTTTAATCTGCAGTGGCCTTCTGTAGAGAAAAAGGTGTCTAAACTAAATCAAAGAACTACGTGAGTGTTGTGTATGGAGTAATGTGCCTTTAAGTAATGTAACACTCGAATGAGTGGATGTAACAATCCCCAACAGTAACACTGTAACCTTCTGTATGAGGACGCGAGCTAGTGACCACTGGGGGCAATAGCGAGCTCCTAGCTCACATGGTACCAATTCTCCAAATACCTACAGCCGCGGGAAGATTCCCGCCACTACCTCACCTGGACAAGAAGGGCGTGACTGAGAGTGACGTCACGCAGACAGTAGCCAATGAGCTACCGAGGAGCCACATTCAAATGTATAGCCACTGTATATATTGAGCTGTTCATCCGCCATTACCACATGTTCCCTCTGACCATCATGCAATTAAGATGCGTTAAGCCAGGCTTCGGCTGTTTCTATTGTCTTGGTTCTTAAACACTAAATTGGCGACGAGGATGGGATAATGGATCCCCCACGGAATCAAGACAACACAGGCCGGTTTCAACATCAACAAACCGGAGGAATGGGAACTGTTCGAGATGGATTTCCAAAGCGCACTGATGGTGTCCGACATCTCGGACGAGGGGAAGAAAAGGGCCATCCTCATCAGGATGCTCGGGTTCCTGGCCATGAAGGTTTTGGTGGACCTGGTGTCTCCAAGGAAGGTGGGCGAGGTTCCTATCAAGCAGCTCCTGAAAGCCATGCGGGACCATTTCCAGCCCTCAGTCTCGATGTTTTCGGCTCGGGACGCATTCTGGAAGAGAGTCCAGTCGCCTGGTGAGTCCGTGGCTGCCTTTGCAGCAGCCCTCCGTTTGGCCACCGTCCCATGCAAGTGGGAGAACCTGGAAATCACCCTCAGGGACCGCATGCTGTGTGGTCTGTGGGACGAGGAGGTCCAGCGAAAGCTGATGAACAAAGAGCCGCCCCCAACGTTACAAGAGGTCATAAAGGAGGCGCAGGCGGCAGAAGCCATGAGGGCCGGGGTTAAGGGGTTCAGGACAAGGCCCCCACAACCCGACAAGGCAGCAGGCTCGGTGCAAGCGGCCAGGCGGGCACCACACTCCTCCACAGAGAGCAGCGAGGACGAGGACATCCGGAAGGTGCGGAAGGATGGCCGGCGTTGCGACGGCTGCGGGGCGTCCCATGACCACAGTAAGCGTCCATTCAGGAAGGCGGAGTGCCATAACTGCGGGCGGCGAGGCCACATAGCCAAGGTTTGCAGGCGGCGGCGCAAAGACCGGAAAGGCTCGACAGACCGTTCACCAAAGAAGCAGGAGGGCGTCCGGCCCTCGAGGAAGCAGGACGGCGTGGGCCGCATCTCCGACGACAGCGACGACGACACGGCGGTCCACAGCGTGTCCTTGGGACACCCACATTATTTTGTAGAGGTACTGGTGCAAGGGGTCCCCATTAAGATGGAGATAGACTTGGGTTCCTCCTATTCCATCATTTCCCAGAGGGAGTTTTTGAGGATTTCCCTCAACGTGCGGCCCAAGCTCAAAGCACTGAGGTCTACGCTGCGGGACGTGCAGGGAAACAGCATCCCGGTGTTGGGGGTGGGAAAATTCAAGGTCCAATACAAGCAACACGCCTCGGAACTCCCTCTGGTTGTTCTCAAGGGGGGGACTGTTGCCTCCTCAGAACACAATGGTTTAAGCCCCTGGGGTTGTTCATTGGGGGGGGGGGTGCATACTATTGGAACTGACCCAATACAGGAGGTGTGTAATGCGCATCCCGAGGTGTTCAAGAAGGGACTCGGAAAATTCAAGGGGCCCCCAGTTGCGTTTGACCTGGACCCGGAGATCCACCCGATAAGACTCAAACCGCGAAGGGTGCCTTTTGCACTTAAGGACAAAATATAGGCGGAACTGGACAAATTGGTGGGCCAGGGGATTCTAGTTCCTGTTGATTCTGCGGAGTGGGAAACTCCGATTGTAACAGCGCTAAAGGCCAACGGGGAGGTTCGAATTTGCGCTGATTACAAATGTACCATTAATAAGGTGATACGCCCAAATGCGTATCCGATGCCGGTAGTCAGCCACCTGTTGGCCAGGTTACATGGGGGAAAGTGTTTTGCGAAGCTGGACCTGGCGCAGGCTTATCAGCAACTCTCGGTAACCCCAGCTGCAGAAGCTGCGCAGACGATAGTCACCCACAAAGGGGCGTTTCAGGTGACGCGCCTACAGTTTGGTGTGAACTCGGCGCCAGGCATTTTCCAATCATTAGTGGAGCGTCTTTTGAAGGGTCTGGAGGGGGTCTTGCCATATTTTGACGACGTATTGATAACAGGGGGGAGTGAGTCAGAATTGGCTGAAAGGCTAGACAAAGTACTGACGGTATTCGAAAAAGCGGGTTTGAGGCTGCGGAAAGACAAATGTGTCTTCTTCGCAAAAGAGGTTGAGTTCCTGGGTTTCTGGGTAACCCCTGTTGGCATAAAACCCTCCGAATCAAAGGTGGCCGCCGTGCAGAATGCTCCTCGCCCCACCAACAAGCCAGAGTTGCAATCGTTCCTGGGACTCCTAAACTTCTACCATTCCTTCCTGGAACCGCTTCATAAATTGTTAAAGAAAGACGAGGCGTGGCGATGGGGCGAGAGTCAGGAGAGGGCATTCAATGAGCTGAAACAACTCTTATCCTCAGACGCCATACTAACCCATTTCGATCCCAAGAAACCAGTGGTTCTGGTATGTGATGCTTCTCCAGTGGGTGTGGGGGCAGTTCTGTGCCACGTGTTGGAAAACGGGCGGGAAGCCCCGGTGGCGTTCTACTCCAGGTCCCTGTCTAAGGCAGAGCGTAACTATGCACAGACAGACAGGGAGGCACTAGCGATAATCACTGGGACGAAGAAGTTTCACGACTTTCTATATGGCCGCCCTTTCACCATCATGACTGACCACAAGCCCCTGCTAGGCATTTTCACCGCAGACAAGCCCACACCACAGATACTGTCCCCTAGAATGCTGAGGTGGGCCATTTTTTTAAACGCATACCAGAACGTGCTGGTTTACCGCCCTGTAAAGGACATAAGCCATGCGGACGCGCTATCGAGGTCACCCCTGCCCCACATGGGCAGCCCCATGTGTGAGGTGGAACAAGACCACCAAGTGCTCATGACAGAGGTCCTGGATTCACCCCAATAGTGCCCGCGGAAATCGCCAAGGCGACGGGTAGAGATAAGACGTTGGCCCTAGTTAGTTCATGGGTGCAAAAAGGGTGGCCAACGTCTTCCCCAGCGGCAGAATTTGCTCTGTTTTTTAGGAAGAGGTTGGAACTGTCCATGGAGAGGGGTTGCCTCCTGTGGGGCCAGCGGGTGGTCGTCACTGAATCCCTGAGAGCAAGAGTGCTCAAGCTGCTGCACGTCAACCATCCAGGGATTGTCCGCTCCAAGGCATTGGCCAGGAGCTATTTCTGGTGGCCCCAGTTAGACGCTGACATTGAGCACATGGTGAGCACTTGCGAGAGTTGCCAAAGCTCTCGGCCCGAGGAGGCCCGGCTTCCGCACAGGGAATGGGATGCGGCAAAAGGGCCGTGGTCCCGCATGCACATTTACTTCGCAGGCCCTTTCAGAGGTTCGCTTTTCCTCCTCATAGTGGATGCTTATTCCAAGTGGTTAGAAATTATCCCAGTGGCAAACACCTCATCAGCCGCAACCATTAAGCAGTTGTGCAAGGTGTTCAGTTCATTCGGTATACCCGATGTACTTGTGAGTGATAATGCAAGTTGCTTCATGTCCGCCGAATTCCGGGCGTTCATTGACATTAACGCCATCTGGCACATCACCTCCGCACCTTTTCACCCGGCGACAAACGGCCAGGTAGAACGCCTCGTGCGTACCACCAAAGACACGCTGAGACGCATGGGCCCCGGGGACCTGAACCTACAGTTATGCTAATTCTTGCTCGGGTATAGGGTGACCTCCCTGGCATCAGGTTATCCGCCTGCAGAGCTCCTAATGCGCAGGAAGTTGACTACGATACTGACCAGGCTAGACCCCATGAGGGTGGAAGACACTGGGAGGAACATTGGGATAGCGGGCACAAAGAGTTTTGAAATTGGCGTCCCGGTCCATTGCAGAAATTACGCTAGCGCAGGGCCAGCCTGGGTTCCGGGAGTAGTCATTGGGCAAACGGGACCTGTGTCGTACTGCGTGGAGACCAGCACAGGTCTACTCTGGAGGCGGCACGCAGACCAACTCCGGCGTCGGGTTCCCGGTAACCAAGGCTCAGCGTTAGGGTTCTCCCCCACCCGTTCAGCCCAAGGGGGAGGGGAGGGGGGCCAGTGGTCCCCACCGAGGGGGGAAGGGAATACGTTTGTCCCCGTAGATATCCTGGAGGATGCCCCCATAGATATCCCGGAAGATGATTTTGACTTTGAGTTACAAAACTGGAGGGGGGGTTTCGGAGTGGTCCCCCACCCGTCCAAGCAAGAAGCGGGGTTTTTCGTTAGCCCCCAATGCCCCCAGTTTTCCCACAATGGAGTTTACCCCTACCCCGAAAACCGCAGAACCACAGCAAGTCGCTAACGAGTCTCCCTCTCCTATTGCAGGACAAGAGCCCAGGGAACACAGAAGCGATAGCGCCCCCGGGACAAGCCCCCGGGACAAGCAATAAACCATATTGGATGAGAGACTTCGTCTCATCCTAGGGGGGAGGGATGTTGTGTATGGAGTGTCAGATGTAATATCAAACTGACCTGAACTACATGTACCACAATGCCTTGCCACTGTAACCCTATTCCCTTGAGCCTTATACCTCTGACCTCATCTGACCCTATTAAAGGACCACCTCAACCTCATACCCTTCCCTTCCATCTTTGACCCTTGATACAGCCACTGACCACCATGCGGGCAGTGAGAATAAAAGACTTTAATTATAATATACTGTCTCTGGAGTTATTGGGCCGAACCATCTGAAACACTCTTACATGGAGTAATGTGCCTTTAAGTAATGTAACACTCGAATGAGTGGATGTAACAATCCCCAACAGTAACACTGTAACCTTCTGTATGAGGACGCGAGCTAGTGACCACTGGGGGCAATAGCGAGCGCCTAGCTCCCATGGTACCAATTCCCCAAATACCTACAGCCGCGGGAAGATTCCCGCCACTACCTCACCTGGACAAGAAGGGCGTGACTGAGAGTGATGTCACGCAGACAGTAGCCAATGAGCTACCGAGGAGCCACATTCAAATGTATAGCCACTGTATATATTGAGCTGTTCGTCCGCCATTACCACATGTTCCCTCTGACCGTCATGCAATAAAGATGCGTTAAGCCAGGCTTCAGCTGTTTCTATTGTCTTGGTTCTTAAACACTAAAGTGAGCTTTCCTAGGTGTAGTCAGGATTCGCTGCTCAGGCAACTTCGAAGCCAGCCTTTATACTATTCTAGCTCTACAGTTCTACCTGATTTTACATAATAAATTGTGTGAACAATTTAAGGTTCAAAGAGGATATGAAAGAAACAAAGGGGATTACTTAAAGGGGATTACTTAATTACAGCAATTCAAAGGAAGTACATGGCCAATACATATGTTATACAGGTACATTTCAAAGGAGATACAAGCAAGAGGGCACTTCAAAGCAGATAGGTGTCAAGGAAGGGGGTTTCAAGGGATGCGATCTTGAGTGCGAATCAAGGAGATAGGGTCTGGATGTGATCAAAGGGATCAAAGAGATGAGATCTGGGTTTCAAAGGTGGGAACCATATGGGGAACCTCATAGCTTGAGCAATGGAGGGTAATCAAAGGATGTGCAGAAAATATCACTTGGCCAACCAGAGATCGTCCATATCTGAGGCAAGGATTCCAGCGACCAACCACATCAATGGAAATGTTCAAACAGAAGTTATGTGGCCCAGCACCATCTAGCCTCAATTTACAATCTAAAGGAAGGTAAATGCAGAATTACCTGGCCTCAGATTTATATGGGCGACATACAGCAAAAGATTGAGGTGTGACATGTTTGGGAACAAGGGACATATACACATCAAAGAAACAACTGAAATATCAAGGAAACAACTAGAGAACAGTACAAGTACACAACTAAAGCAGAAATAAACAACTTTAGATCAAAGGGCTGAATGTGAAGGCTTGGAAACTGTTGGTCACCTTGGTGTGAATGGGAAACCCAAATGGTTGGGGGATTTTATTGATTCCTGTGAAATTCAGCCTTCCTGGATGGCCCAGAATAAACTGAGGTTATGCTGAGGACATCCTGCTTCAAGATATAAAACAGATTATGTTAAAAATCAAATTTAAATAAAATAATTAATTAATCAGGTGTCTAATAATCAATTGTGCCAGTTAGTATTCAAATGGAACTCTCAAACCCCCAAAACCACAATTTAAACTAAGTCTCCAGGGCTGAGAAATCCTTAGGAGCTACTTTTTAAAAAGTCTTCCTGTCTGCCGTTTTTCTCTGCTGGGTGACAAGTTTTCAGGGGGGGGGGGTTAATCCACCCTTCCTTTCAGAGTTAACTCCAGGGGAAAAAACCGAGAGAGCGGCTGACCTGAAACAGATAATTTCCCTTTTGCCTCAATGAGCCAAAGCTCTCTCGCAATTTGATTGCATGAACTTCAGTCTACTTGCGTGTAAATGAATGGTAATCGTGTGCTGCTTGTGGATGACTTCAATGGGGGAAAGATTAAAATAAAAGAATAATATTTTATTGGAAATGAAAAGTATATATATGAGAAAAGAAATGTCTATTTCTGGAAATTATGGTATTAGTCCTTCCCATTCTCTCTTATGACACGGTAACTGAAAGGCACCGTGCTCAGACGACTGTGATGGCCTCATTTGGAGACAAGTTCGGTAATGATGTACCCTCCCCCTTGTGGGCGCTGGACCATACAGGTGGCTCTCAGTGCTTGCAAGAGGGGGACACAGAGACAAATGAAAATGATAGAAGCAACCACAGTGAGGGCCATAACAAAAATGTGCTTCAAGTATCCAAAATCTGGGAGCCAACTCGTAAGCCAGTTCCACAATGAAAATCCACTATCCTCCCTTATTTCCTTCGTTAAATTTTGAAGACCTTGAATCGAATTCTCGACCTGCTGGTAATTATCGTGCAGATCAAGGCAGCACATTCCATTAAAATCAGAGCATTTCTTGTTGTGGAAAAGCAGTAAATAATCTATGGTCATGCGATTTTTGCAGTGTGGCTTCCCTAACTTCAGACAGCTCCAGATTAAGCAAATGAAGGGCTCGACTGGTGAAATTTAACCCTTTCACCATCGAGCAAGCCAATTTTGCCAGCTGTCGCGCATTATTTGTCGCTAAACCTGGGACACCGATCAAGGACACTGAGAGAGAGATGTACTCTACCTTCGACAGTAGACTAACATCGGACTCACAACTTGGGTCTAACCCATGAGTCTCAATGCTTCGCCTACTCCTCTGTTGCTGGGCGAGCGTTTCTCTCAATGGGAGGAAAACAGTGATTCTAGCAAGTGAACACGGACCCCCATCTATGTTTGCAGGGATATAGGAAAACACCTGCAACCCACAGACGAGGAACCACCCCTCAGGGAATTTAAAGAACCGGGTGTGAAATGGAACTGTCTCCATCATGTCACACTTCAGAGCAGAATTAGATGGGGTGACATTAAAGCATTCCGACTTGCAGCCAGACCAGGTCACACACCTTGGGGACTTAGTTACTATCCCAACCTGGAAATGTATCATGGATGAATCCTGAGTATCTACAGCCTTTCCCAGCCAATGCAATTCTCTATAAGTGAATGGAAGCATCTTATTTCCTGGGTGTATGATATTTTGCAAAGCGGAAACTTCTGAAGTTACAGCAATAAGACATGAAGCCACTACATGTCCTACTGAGTTCCCTGCTTTTAGACAGATGTTTGAGGCATTTGCGATGTTCCGTCCCAGATACTCCCAGATGTTATCATGGATATTTATCTTATGGAGTACCGGATGAATGGCAAACGAATGACATGGAACACAAAACATCCTAAGATCCTATGCATATTCATGAACAACAATTATTCTGATACACATATACCTCTCACGGATGATTGGGCAAGTCCTGATGTGCGGATGTGTCCTTATGCTTTCGGAACAAAAGTTTCAAATCATCAAGGTTTTCCACAGACCAGAGGTCCTGTTCCTTGTCCCTCGTGCTCTGCCTTTTCCTTTTGGCATCCTCCAACACAGGTCTCTGGACTGGTATGGCAGCGTCTGGAGTGTAGGAATTGGGGCCGTAAAGCGGCCCTTGAGGTCCAGGAGGAGACTGGTCAAAGGAACGACACGAGGCAAGATGAAGCGAAGACCAGTGATTTATTGAGGGAAAATCATCAGTATATATTATGCAGAAGGCTGCGCATGGTAGGATGGTTATCTGACAGAAAATCACATCACCTATTTACTCAGGTTAATTGGGAATCTCTCTTGGGGAAGTTAATTAACTTGGACAAACACTGACAGAGGAAAACTATTGTCTGAGGCTTAAGCCAGAGTAAACATGGCTTCTATTTGCACCAGAGATTACGCTCTCCTTGGAGATGAGTGATTACCTTAATGGGTAACGGAGTTAGATATTCGCTCTCTCAGCAGAACCGCTGGTCAGGTCAAGGAACTGGGTGAATCAAGCCCTATCATTAATCCACCCCCTTAATTTCTCTGCCTGCAGAGCCCACGGCTCAGGGAGCATTCTCCCGAAGTGGCCTCTGCGCGGGCCGTTCCATGCCATTGGGGCATGGGGAAACCATATTTCCCCTTTCTGTTTTATTTAAGAGCCTGACCGGCAATTCTGTGCAAGAGAGGTACCAGCTGATGAACAGGAATGACGCTTCGGGGTTCCCTCCATGGGGGACATCACGATAGCAGTGAGGGAATACATTGCACGAAACAACACACTGTTGTGCCCAGTATTACCACCCCCACAATCACTTTGAGTGTCGTCTGAATCCATCCCCATGGGAACCATGACCACAAGGAGTCCTACCACCCCCATGAAGAATCCTCCTTGATGTTCTTAACTAGGGTGTGGAGGTCCGTGAGCTGGCTCTGTATCTTGTGGGTATTGTCTGTGAGATTGAAGCAACACATGCTGTGGACAGATTCGCAACCCAAATGATGTAACCACAGGGGGTAATCGATGGCTGCTTGATTATCCAGTATGGCATGGCGAAGCTCTGTCTGCTCCTGGCTGAGCAGCGCTATTGCTGAGGAGGTGTGGTTGATGGCTTTTGCTAATCCGCAAGCCAGTTGACCAATTCTCCGAGTGTTGCCTATGGCTAAACTGGGCACGCTGAGTACTGCAGCCTGGTTTTTCAGAGCTGTGGGTCTGAATCCAGACTGCTTTCTGTAGCAAGGCAAGATAATGAGATGTGTCATTGATACTGTGACCTGGGGTGACTCTAAGCTATCTCTGCAACCTCTGGTGTTGTGCAAATGTCTTCCTAGCACCTATGGGGAGGTGTGAAGATAAACTGGGGATTACCGGCTACCGGGTGCTCAATCTTTCCAAGCAATGGGCCGGTGCAAACATGGGCCGGTCTGGCTTCCTTTGGTGGAAGCTGGCCGTTATTAACAATATACAGAAATTCAAGTGTCCCTTGCAAATCCCAACTGGAGCATTGTACAAGGCATGAATAAATAGAATAGCAATAGAAAACATTCAGCTGCTTCTTGAGGCTTCCCTTCTTGGTGGGGCTTCATGTGCAACTTGAGTTTGGAAAAGTCCTGTTTTGGGGAAAAGCATGGTCCTTAGAAGTAGTATGCAAAATGTTCATAGAAATGTCTTTGGAGATGTAAGTCATAAAGGAAGACGGACAGCTGATGACATCCAGGACAGTGACTGGTGCGACTCTTTGCAATCATCCGGGTCTGACTCTGGCCTCTGGGACCTGCACGGGGAAGAGACTTGTTTGGGAGATAAAAATTCTGAAAGAGTTAGTTAGTTTTTGCACTTATAGGATAGCAATTGCTGTGCAACTATGGGACGTTGTCCCCCCCCCCTTTCTGTTTTTTTGTCAATGTAGGACTTAAGCGTCCGATAGACCCGTTCCACAATCGCTTGCTCCTGCGGATTGTAAGGAACGCCAAAAGTGAGCTTAATATCCCAGGTGGCCCTGAAGGTGGCCAGCTGCCTGGAGCTATAAGCTGGGGCGTCATCGGACTTCGTGTGCCGAGGTTCGCCCTTGGCCGTGGGGAAGGAGATGCTGCTCCACATGGGGAGCCATTTCTCCCTTCTGTGCTGTTGCCCAAACAAACTGTGGGAAGGTATTAATGCAAACGTGCATGTACTGCCATTTGCCAAAATGTGGGGATGTGTGACGTCTATTTGCCACACCTGGATGGCCTCTGTCCCTCGTGGGTTAGCCCCCCCCCCCGGTGCCCCTGCACGATGCAGGCAGGGACGGACTATGCCTTGGGCTTGGGAAAGTGGCAGGTTGAACTGCCTTGCGAGCGCTTTGGCATTTTGGTGAAAGAATGCATGACTCTGAATTGGAGTTGTGAGGAACAAACTTAGCAAATTTTTGTCTAACGCGGGAGTGATGTATGCTCCCGGTAGACTGTGAAGCAAATTCCTAGGAAACTGGCTGTCAGCAATTATGTTTAAGCGTTCTTTGGCAAAGGTGCGCAAAGCGAGGTTCACGGCTGCCAACTCTGCCCGCTTGCAGAAGAGTCAGGAGCGTGCGCCAAGCTTGGTCCTCTTGCCAAGGAAGAACCTAATATGTGCGACCCCCATAAGTGAAAACTGTCCTAGCCCCCCCCAAAGAGGAACCAGTGACATTCATCCACACAAGGTGACTGTCTGCTAGAAGCGAGGAGAGTCTGGGGTCTTATGGCAAACCTTGGCGCGTGAAGCGCCAGGCTTCCCTTGGGTAAATTTCTCATGAAGGCCCCCCTGCGCACATCCGCCCATGGCGTGCGTGCACACTTTTCCTGTGCTCCTGTGAGAAGGGTGCCAGACGCTGGCTTAGCCTTTTGCCTGTGCTTAGACTAGCAGCAAAAAAGGAAGGGGTGGCCTGAGAATGCCTGTATCTGATTGAAGGTGTGACCTGACTGCACTCTTAAAATGGTCCTAGGCAGTCCTGGCTAATGGGTGGCACTCTGCACATGCTCAGGAGCTCAGGAACTAATCCTTCCTCTGTGCTCTGGAGTTTGCGAAATGTGTCTGCTCACTAGAGAGGGTGCTGTGGGCCAGGTGCCATACTTAAAATGACCGACTAAGACTTATTAAAAACAAGCCAACTATGACGTGCCAGCTGTAAGGAAATAATACACAAAAAATGAAAAGCCACACAAGTTAAACATTTCCAGCAGGGAGTTCCACTGGCGAAAGGAGGAAAGACAAGTCAGGAGTTAGCACAATGAGAATGCAACAACTCTTATCATGACGAAATCAGATTAGGTCAGGTAACTAAGACAACCGGGTCCTCCTGCTAAGAAAATCCCTATCAGTAATTAACTCTGGAGCCTGTGAAAGGAAGCAAGTTAAGGCTGTAGGAAGAAATGAATTGGTTACAATTAAGGCCTGGAGAGGAATTTTGTTCCTGTAAAAAGGTCTGAATATGCAGAGCGCAAGAATGTTTGCGTGCTTTTTCCTGTGAAAGGGGTACAATGTGTGAGTTACTTTGCATAGATTAAAGTCAAAATACCAGAACAGTATCTTTCTTAAGAGAATGAAGGAGAGTTAGGACGATTCTCAACCTGCGGCCAGATGTGGGCAAGTGGGCCGGATGCGGCCCACTTGCTCTGCCACTGCCCCCACCAAGCCAAGAAGGGCTGTGTGGCGAAGGAAGGGCAGGATGACTGTCCGGACCCCCAGAGCTGCCTGAGGCCCCGGAACTTGGCCCCTGACTTTAAAAGGTTGAGAACTGAGGTTACAAGATGATAACACAGTACGCACATGAAGACAATGCAATTCTCTCACTCCTAGTGGGATGCGTGACTCCAAGACGCTAAGAGACATTCAAAAAACCTTAAAACACAGAGATGGGGGTTTGAGGAACACAGACGTAGGGAGGGGCCCCATAGCTTATGATCTAGTGAGGAAAACTCATAGAAGTGATTTTTGTTTTCAGATCGCGCTTCTGAAAAGAAAAATCTGTTTTCCTGAGTGGCGAGGATTGCAAAACCGGTTTCCAAGAGAGGCTTAATCCTTTGACAAAGAAAAAGTCTCAAGGGAAGGAGGGGGAACCACCCCGCCCTATTGTAGGTTAGGATTTCCCCCCCCCTCCTCTCCTGCTTAAGCTGCTAAGCAGGCAAGGCAAAGGGCTTTGTAAGGGTTTTGTACATCCTGCTTTCTCAAACTTTAAATAGTTCCTGCCCATGAGCAGAGTGCAAACTGTTTAACACATATTTCACAGTGACATTACCACCCAGTTACACACAAGGAACACTTTTTCAGTCATACTGTGGTCATAGAGACAAGGCTTTTGCAATCATACACAGTTCTTGCAGTCATACATTCAGTGCTGCACCACACATACACACATTTATTTACGCATTCGCACATTCCTCCCCTGATCTGCAGCGTTCTATACTACACATGAGGAGATGGCTAATACACAGCTGGCCATTTACAGCTATCTGGGTGCTTCTACTTAGGGGCAAGTTTCTCTGGGCTACTCCCAAGGTGAGACAAGTAGGTTCTGCCTGTGCCCTGGGGGAACTCGGGGTACTATTGCTGGGATGGTTCCTCTGGCATAGCCAGGGCGATGGCTGCCTCCTTTCTAGCCTGGGCCAGATGCATGCCAGCGTGGCCATTTGGCATTAAGGCAACCTTTTGAAGATCTGCCTGGTCTAGATTGGCTTTCTCTTCTAAGGTGTCTCATTTTACCACACTGGAAGCAGGCACCTTGGGGTTTTGGCACTGCTCTGCGCCTGAGTGTGGTAATGGGTCTGCTCTGGAGCCCTGCGTGGCCAGGGGCCGTGCAGATTTCCGTGAGCAGTGGGCGCTGAGCAGCCCTGCCTGAACGTGTGTCTGCCTTCAGATAGGCTGAGCACAGCAGTTGGGCGCTAGCTAATTGTGCCACTGGCAATTTCCCCGTGAATGGATCTTCCTCACCCATGCGCTGAATGGAGTTCTTAATTGGCAGGGGACTTTTAACTGTCAGAGAAGCGCCAGGGCCTCTCATGCCATGAATTCCTTCAGTGACGTCTGCAGCTGCCACTGAGGGAATGCTCCCTACCCTGCCCTGCTTAAGCTGAAATGACGGATAGAGACTCCTTGGGGCTGATGGTTCTGACTGCGCTGGGGGTTTCTGGGTCTCTATCCGGACTGGGTCTACCTCTGCTGAGAGTTTCCTACATTTGCTCCATGTGCGAATTATGCCCTCTGGAGCTTTCGGGGGTTGCTGAATGCAGTCTCCTATCTGATCCCAGAGCTCAAGGGTTAACGTACCTACTTCTGGGTAAAGCAGGCAGTGTTCCCCCAGGTACACCAAAAGTCTCGCTAGCTCTCCGCTGTGAAAACGCAACTTAAATACCCTGGCCAGGATTCTGAACTCTCCCTCACGAGTTCTTTGGCTAGCGGATGGACACTGTCGCTGAGGACAGGTCCCCATATTACCTGCGATGGGTCCTCCGAAGTTTCCTCCTCGGGACGAGTCGACGCGTCTTTGGGCAAGGTAATAGGTTCTGGCGACGATTCTCTGGGTAGAGCTCGGAGCGTGGACTGCGGCCACGGGCCCTCGGTGGCCACAGCTCTGTCAGGGGCTCACAACTGCCCTGAGCGGAACGCGTTTTTCCCTTTGGCGTAAGCCGCCTCGAAAGTCGGGAGCAAGTTGTAGGATGCCTCTTCTGTAATGCCTCGCCGCTTGGGCCGTCTTCCCGATCGGCTGGCTTACCGACCGGGCTGCCGCGCTGTCCTCCGGGATGATGGGACAAGGTTCTGGCGCAGAACCTGGCTGTGCTGATCGCTTACTCACGAGTAGACCGCTCGGGGGTCGCTTACTCTCGAGTAGATCACGTCTCGGGGTCACCAGATGTAGGAATTGGGGCCGTAAAGCGGCCCTTGAGGTCCCGGAGGAGACTGGTCAAAGGAACGACACGAGGCAAGATGGAGCGAAGACCAGTGATTTATTGAGGGAAAATCATCAGTATATATTATGCAGAAGGCTGCGCATGGTAGGATGGTTATCTGACAGAAAATCACATCACCTATTTACTCAGGTTAATTGGGAATCTCTCTTGGGGAAGTTAATTAACTTGGACAAACACTGACAGAGGAAAACTATTGTCTGAGGCTTAAGCCAGAGTAAACATGGCTTCTATTTGCACCAGAGATTACGCTCTCCTTGGAGATGAGTGATTACCTTAATGGGTAACGGAGTTAGATATTCGCTCTCTCAGCAGAACCGCTGGTCAGGTCAAGGAACTGGGTGAATCAAGCCCTATCATTAATCCACCCCCTTAATTTCTCTGCCCGCAGAGCCCACGGCTCAGGGAGCGTTCTCCCGAAGTGGCCTCTGCGCGGGCCGTTCCATGCCATTGGGGCATGGGGAAACCATACAGGAGCTTTCCTCGCCCGGGTGTAATAAATCCAGGCAGCAATGCCCTCTACTTTCACGCAGGATGGTGTGGTCAGCAAAACTTGGAAAGGTCCTCTCCAGCAGGTCTCGGTGAAACCAGGGTTGTAGGCTTTCACAAATACCCAATCTCCTGGGCGGAACGTGTGCGCTGGAACACGGAGGACTTGCACCTGTTTATGAAGAAGAGACTGCAAATTCTCCTGGAGGAGATTAGACATACTTTTCAAATACTGCTGTAACTGAGTCCCTGGTACCTGATCAATCTTATCCCTCCCCTTTGCTAAGTCTCCTATTGGGTAAGGCCTGCCATACACAGCTTTGAATTGGGAGATCGCTAGTTTTCCTCGGGGCAGAATTCGAATTCTTAGTAACACCTGGGGAAGCAAATCCACCCATCCTAGCCCTGTTTCCTGCACTAGCTTGCGAAGATGCATTTTTATGGTTTGGTTTGCTCTCTCAACTTGCCCTGAACTTTCTGGATGCCACGCGGCATGGAGAGACCACAGAATGTCTAAAGCCTGGGCCACCTTTTGCGTGATTTCTGCCACGAAATGTCTGCCATTGTCTGAATTTATACCTTGCCACGGTATACCAAATTTGGGGGCAAATATCATTAATTAACCTTCGAACTACTTCCTTGGCTTTGTTAGTCCTACAGGGAAACGCTTCAACCCAGCCTGTCAAGGAATCAGTGAAAACAAGGCAATGTTTGTAACCACGGTTAGGGTACATTTCAGAAAAGTCTACCTGCCATCTAGCCCCTGGGACAGAGCCAGTAGGCTGGCTGCCCCATGGACCCTTTCGGATTCCTGTATGCGAATTGTTTTGGACACAAATCATGCACATTTGGCAAACTTCAGTGGTGATTCTGACTATATCCTTGATGACTGCCCATGATTGTAAGCAGTGCATGAGGACTTGTGGGCTGGCATGTGTGCGTCTGTGTGCTTCCTTAGCAATGTCTGTACCTAAAGCCTTGGGAATGAAAATTCTACCGTCACTGAAGATAATCCATCCATGCTCATTTAAGGTGCCCCCTTTCAAGCCCATACCTTCTCTCGCTGTCAGTGTATGACGGGATAGCAGGCAGGTCAATTGCAGGTGCTGGAATAGGGGTGATATTGACCAATTCCCTGTCTATTTCATGAAATTCAGAACCCTGAGTGACATTGACAGACTTTTTGTCAGCTCTACAAGAGGCAGCATCAGGGGCGACATTGACCAGTTCTCTGTACATTTGAGAGGCAGCCACTTTAGCAGCTTCGTCAGCAAGATGATTACCCTCTTTATGTTCCCATTCAGTGGCTTTGCCATGGCCTCGAATATGCATTACAGCAACTTGTGAAGGCAAATGGACAGCCTCTAATAAGTGCAGCACATGTGGACCATTTTTGACAGGCTCACCATCTGCAGTCGTAAAGCTGGGAGAGAGATTTCTCCACATCAACCCAAAAACATGTAGCACACAAAATGCATATCGTGAGTCAGTGAAAATGTTTATGTTTTTTCCTGAGCCTAATTGCAATGCCCTGGTGAGGGCTGTCAGTTCAGCGACTTGTGCAGAAGCTCCTGCAGGAAGTGGGTTTGCTTCAACAATTTCAGTGAGGGTAACTACGGCATACCCAGCCTTCCGAATCCCCTGGGTGACAAAGCTGCTGCCATCTACATAAAATTCCAAATCGGGAGACTGCAGTGGGACATCTTTTAGGTCTGAGCGGCTAGCATATTCCGAATCTATGGTTTCGACACAGTCATGGATCAGATTTGAAGTGCCAATCTGTGGGAGCAGGGTGGCAAGGTTTAAAGCAGAGCACACAGCAAGCCTGCGGTGCGGACAATCAAGCAGGGCAGCCTGGTACTGCGCCATGCAGGCATTGGAAAGCCAGTGATTGCCTTTCTGTTCCAGCACTGTCACCACAGCATGAGGAACGAAAACGGTCAATTCTCCCCCCAAAGTGAATTTCTCTGCGTCCTCGCACAGGGCTACCGTGGCTGCCACATTTTTGAGACACGTGGGCCAGCCACGGGCCACCGAGTCCAGTTGCTTAGAGAGGTAGGCTACTGGTCGCCGCCAAGAACCAAACTCTTGCGTTAGAACTCCTAGCGCCAAACCTTTGGTCTCATGGACAAACAATTCGAAGGCTTTTTGAGGGTTTGGAAGCCCCAGAGCGAGAGTTTCGAGTAAACTCTTCTTTAGGGTTTGAAATGCCCACCGCATTTCTGGAGTAGCTTCTACCCGCTCCCCTGCTTGTTTTAGACCTTCAAATAGAGGTCTCACAATTTGGGAAAAGTTAGCAATCCATACTCTGCAGTAGCCGCACATGCCTAGAAAACTCCTCCACTGCTTTTTGGTTTCAGGAAGAGGTACATGACAGATTGCCTCCTTCCTTTCTGGGCTGATTTTTCGTTCTCCATGGGAGATCAGAAATCCCAGGTACAACACTTCTTTTCTAGCAATTTGGGCTTTTTCTTTAGTTACTTTGTAGCCCTCATCACCCAAGAAATTCAGGAGGTGGATAGTGGCCTTTTTGTAGTTTTCTATACCCTCACTGGATACCAAAAGATCATCAACACATTGGACCACGTTTGCGGGCACTGGGCACTGCCAACCTCTAAGCACCCTGCTGAGGGCTTCACCAAACAATGTGGGTGATAATTTGAACCCCTGGGGCAACACACACCAGGAATAATGGTTGGCAGGGACCTCTGCTTCCCCTGGAGGGGGGTCCCATGTGAATGCAAAAAGTTCCTGACACTCAGGTGCAAGTGGTATGGAATAAAAGGCATCTTTGAGATCTATGACAGTGAATCGGTCATGGTGTGCAGGTATGAGTGTGATTAGGCTGTAAGGGTTTGACACAATTGGAGAAATATCTTGGACTGCACCATTTAAAGCACGGAGGTCATGAATGAGCCTGTATTTTCCCGTGTTCCCTTTAGGGACTCCCATGATGGGGGTATTTAACAGAGACTGGCAGGGGTATATTAAACCCCGACCAAGCAGAATTTTTAGAACTGGCTGCAACCCTCGTTTGGTCTCAATTTTGAGCGGGTATTGCTTTACAAACACAATTCCTCTGCCTGGCTTTAATTTGACAAGTGCTGGTTCTGCTGTTTTTGCTCTACCGGGGCCACTCCCATCTGCCCAGACTGAGGGCATGACTTCTTGGGAAATTTCTTCAATGAGGGGGTCTGGAGTTACTGGGGGCACCCCTCCTAGCACAAAAAGCTTTGCTTGTGGGGTATCAAAAGTTACTGCACACCCACGCTCTGAAAATTCAAGTTTAGCGCCCAATTTTTCTAGCAAGTCTCGCCCCAAAAGATTGGCTGGACACTTGGCCAAATGAAGGAAGGAGTGAGTTATCTCCCTCCCTGCCACACTGATGGTAACAGGGGGCAAGATTGGGGCTTGCTCTAGCTGGCCTGAAGCTCCTACAATGGCCTTTGATTTGCCTGTGGCTTTTGTACTAACTCTGAGGGGCTTTTGGAGCACAGAAAATGTTGCCCGAGAATCCAACAGAAATGGGACTGTTTGGTCTCCCACCCTTAATTCCAATACGGGGTCGCCGGGTGGCAATAATCTGGTAGCTGGCCCCGGATCCCGTCAATCACTAAACTCTCCCATGCCTTCTTCTAAGATCATTGTTGTCCCAGTGCCCTGGCTCTGTCCAGACCTGGGGTTTCGCTGGTACCTGTTATCTTGGGAGACCAGTCCATTGGGACCTGCAAATTCAGAGTTATGTGGGCATTGCCTAGCCCAGTGGCTGCTGTCTCCACAAATTCTGCAGTTAGTCCTGGGGTTTGGTTGTGATTGGGGGTTCCTTGGGGAATCTGATCTTTGATTGGGTCGCCAGCTGTTTGATTGGGATTGTGTATGTGGCATCCATCCATTTCCTGGAGGGGGCCGTTGGTTCTGATTTTGGGTCCATCCCCTGCCCTTAGGGGTCTGTGATAGGGGGAATGGTCCCCAATTGCCATCCTGGCAATTAAAACTTTGGACCTTTGCTGGTCATTTACTTGGTCACCTTCTTCTTCTTCTTCTTCCATGTCTAGGCCAGACAAATGAAGCTTCTGTACCTTTCTTAGGTATATTGGCTTTCCTATCACAGGTATGAACAACATTATTTTGTAACACCAGGGTCAGTGGGCTGTCTCCAGAATCATTCAAAACCCCCCTCCCCAATGACAGCAGATCCAGAGCAACCATTGCACAGAGAAAGGTAAGACATGATTGCAGGGATAATAGATTGCATCAAATTGCTTCACAAACAGTCCAAAGCACGAATTCTTTCCTTGTATTATCACACGCAGAGAGTACATGAGTGGAGGCCCCTTGGACATGGCTGCCGAAAGTGCCTTCTCTTTTGTGCCTGGATGGTCTTCTTTAGGGCTGGCATGAGTCAGCATCAGCAGTTGTAGAATATCATGTGGATGGAGGGGAAAACTTTCAGGAGAGAGTAGGAGGTTGCAAGAATGAGAAACTTCAGGGAAGAGGTCCTTGGGTATCCCACAGAGACTGTTTACACTTCCCTTCGAAGGCCCCACCAAACCACCATTATTGAGGGATCAAAGCCATTTACAGTTAGGGCTGTGAAAATAAGAGAGGGGGTGAAAAACGACACAGCCACGTGAATCAGAAATTGCGTGAAAAAACTTTTCTTTTCTCTCACACAGTGGTGGCTCATTCATTAAGCCCCTCAGAACCAGAGCTGGTTTGAGTGGGGTTGGGAAACTCTCCATTAGTTTAAATTAAATATTTCCCTCTCCTAATCCATGCTCCTGATGGAGGGCAGCAGCTTCATCAATCCATAGGATTTGCAATTGTAAAAAAGAGAAAACTTAAAAGGAGCTTGTTGTAACCTGGGGTTTTACTGTACACAGAAGTGATTTGCCATCCCTTTCTTCTGGATCTGTGCAGCTTGCCCAGGGCTACATGGTTCACTCTTCTCCTGGGAGGCACAGCAAGGAATCAAACTCCCAACCTTGGCTCTGCAGCCAGACACCTAAATTATCACTTGGATCAGGCAGTATCAACAATGAAGAGCAATTATTTTACAGAGCTATTGATTCTTAACTGCACATTAATCCTGACAACCCAATATTCACTACACCAATATTTTGTAGAGCTACAGGTCGCGCCTCCCATCTGCACGGTTTTAGTTAGCTTTGGGTCTAAAAATATTCAATTTTTAAAATCCCTGAAATATGCAATATGTATTTCTATGGCACATTACCAAAGTTGGCCACTAGAAGGCTACAAAGTAATGTTTACAAGGAATGGAGGTAGACATTTTGATAGCTCTCATGTAGAACAATGGAAGCATTTGAAGCTCCTGCCCCACATTTGTAACTCAAATATTTTTGTTAAATATAGGGTTTGCTGTTGTCCATGGTTCGTATATCGTATAATTGCTGTTTACATTGTATATAGTATTTTGTATTGTTTCATATATATTACATTATTGTTATAAGCCGCCCTGAGTCGGGGGTCCCCTGAGTGGGTGGCATGTAAATGGGAAAATTAAATTAAATTAAATTAAATTAAATTGTGTTGCTTAGCATAATACGTTTCAACGAAAGTAGGCCCACCTAATCAATAGAATTTATGGAGTTGACTCATCAAATTCCCACTGATTCAATGAGCTTACTAAACTAAGCAATGGGGGACTGCAGTGGATCAAGTGTTTAAGACACTGAACTCGCTGACTAGAAAGTCGGAGTTCGATTCCCAAGTACTGCACGACAGAATGAGCTCCCGTCTCTGTCCCAGTTCCTGCCAACCTAGCAGTTTAAAAGCAAGAAATTGCAAATACTGAATAGGGACCACTTCAGTGGGAAGGTAAACAGCATTCTGTACACTCCGGTGTTGAGGCATGCCTGCCACATGTCCACAGAAACATCTCAGACACAGACAACGCTGGCTCTTTGGCTACAAACAGAGATGACCACCCTAGAGCCGGATACGACTGGCTTTCGGGCAAGGGCAAACTTTACCTTTACCTAAACTAAGCAACAGGATTTCAGTCATTGTCTTAGATGGAATGGATGGGCAACATCTTTAACAAATGTTTTCATATTTAAATAAATGTATGAAACAGATGGTCTTGCAATATAGTTTGCTCCATTTGTTCCGCTATGTCTTCCCATGTTCACTTTTTTTGTATGTCAGTAGCTCGTCAAGTATTGGATGACAGTTCTCATCTCAAGGTTAAACTATATGCGTAAGGAGCACGTTTATCAAGTGATTTGAAGATAAGTAAGAGTCCCCTTTTGACTCTGCATGTGCTCTTAAGCAGAGCTGCTGCTGAGGAGAGCCAAACAAAGGAAGTGAGCACTGGTAAATTTTGCAGTTGGAGTAGAGCTGCTTTAGAGATTGCAAACTAGTAACAAAGGAAGAATACAGTCTTACTAGGTAGAAAGGTAGTAAACGTGTACATTTTTGAGGCCCAGAATACTGCACTTGTTAAAATAGATTCTGAGGGAACAGCTGTAGTTACCTGCAATACTTGTGCCATGTTTGTGTTCTTGCCAAAGCATATGGAGAACTACACTTGCAGTAAGTGCAAGCTGGTTGCACTACTAGAAGACAAGGTCCAGCAGCTAGAGGCCCGCATATCTAACCATCAACAAATTAAGGAGCTTGAGCTGTTCTTGGACAGAGCGGAGCAGACTATGCTGGGCAAAGAAGAGACAGGGCACAGTTCTGAGGGAGAAGGCCCTTCACTAACTCAGGAGGGAGATGTTTGGAGGAATGTGACTCAAAGGAGGAGAAGAGTAGGGGATCACTCTGAGAGTCTGAAATTACAGAATAAATTTGAGGCTCTTTCCCTCATCACACCTGATGAGGAACACACAGAGGAACAACTGGTTCCACCTGATGATCTCTCCTTCATCACACTTGATGAGATCCAGGAAGATAAACAACAGGAACAAACTGAGTTACTCTCCCTTAATATGGTTGATGAGGTGCATGTAGATGAACAGATTGCAGGAGAGAGGCTCCTTGTACTAGGCGATTCAATAATTAGAAATACAGAGAAATGGATTTGTGATGCACATGATAACCGTATGGTGACTTGCCTGCCAGGTGCAAAAGTTGCAGACATCACAAGAAATCTAGATAGATTGTTAGAGAGAACTGGGAACGAGCCAGTTGTCATGGTACACGTTGGTACCAATGATGTTGGGAAGACCAAGCGGTCTGTCCTGGAAGCCAAATTCAGGTTGTTAGGAAGAAGATTGAAGTCCCGGACTTCCAAGGTAGCATTTTCAGAAGTGCTGCCTGTCCCTCGCGCAGGACCTACAAGGCAGGCAGAGCTCAGAAGCCTCAATGCGTGGATGAGGCGGTGGTGTCAAGAGGAGGGTTTCAGATTTGTCAGGAACTGGAGAACATTTTGGGACAAGCCAAATCTGTTCCGGAGGGATGGGTTGCATTTGAACCATGATGGGACCAGATTGCTGGCACTCAACATCAAAAAGGCTGCAGAGCAGCTTTTAAACTGATAACTGGGGGAAAGCCAACAGGAGCTGGGCAGCATCCGGTTCGGGAAACATTTTGGGACAAGCCAAATCTGTTCCGGAGGGATGGGTTGCATTTGAACCATGATGGGACCAGATTGCTGGCACTCAACATCAAAAAGGCTGCAGAGCAGCTTTTAAACTGATAACTGGGGGAAAGCCAACAGGATCTGGGCAGCATCCGGTTCGGGAAAGTGTGTACTTGAGTAGTGAGGAGGATGCAAAAATTACTGAGCAGAGCAAGGAGCTAGTCACCAGCACTCTAGCAGAAGGATGCAAGAGGCAGTCTAACAATGCAACTGGACTCAAAAGACTGTATCAGGAAAGCATATATAAATGCTTGTATACAAATGCCAGAAGCCTCCGGAACAAAATAGATAAGAATATTGATATTATTGGTATCACTGAAACCTGGTGGACGGATGATAACCAATGGGATACAGTTATCCCAGGCTACAAACTGTACAGGAAGGATAGGAAGGGGCAAACGGGAGGTGGTATAGCCTTGTATGTCAAAGAAGTGATAAAATCGTATGAATTGGAATATCTAGGTGATTTGGAGTCACCATTAGAAGCTCTGTGGGTAAGAGTACCAGGCCACAAGGATGGTCTAACAGTAGGCATATACTATCGGCCTCCAACCCAAACTCTTGAGGGGGACTGGCAGTTGGAGAATGTTGTAAAGGAGGCATCCAAGAAGGGAAGCCTGGTTATAATGGGGGACTTCAATTACCCTCACATAGACTGGGTGAACTGTTGTTCAGCACATGATAAAGACATAAAGTTACTAGATATGCTAAATGATTGTTCCCAGGGACAGATGGTTGAAGACCCAACTAGTTCTGTTCGCCATACCTCCAGAAGGATATTATGGAGTTGGAGAAAGTACAGAGGAGGGCGACCAGAATGATTAGGGGACTGGAACACCTTCCTTACCATCTGAGGCTGCAACGGTTGGGCCTTTTCACTCTTGAACGACGGCGTCTAAGAGGTGACCTGATTGAAGTTTATAAAATCATGCACGGTGTGGACAAAATAGATAAGGAAAAACTGTTTTCCCTATCGCACAACACTAGAACTAGGGGACACTCCATGAAACTTTTGGGTACTAGTTCTCAAACAAATAAGAGAAAGTACTTTTTCACCCAGAGGATTACTGGTCTATGGAACTCCCTGCCAGAAGAAGTGGTGACAGCTGTCAGTCTTGACAGCTTTAAGAAAGGATTAGACAAGTTCATGGAGGACAAGTGTATCAATGGCTATAATTATGGCTACCTAAGGACAACCTCCGGGTTGGAGAGATAGGCAGGATATCTCTCAATGCCATTTCCAGGGAATCCTAAGCAGGTGAAGGCATCTCCTTGGGAATACCCTGAAGGAAATGGTGAGCCACTGTGTGAGACAGAATGCTGGACTGGATGGGCTGTGGCCTGTTCCAGCAAGGCTGTTCTTATGTTCTTATGTTCTAGAGGTACAAGAATCCTTGACTTGATCCTGAGTAATACTCAGGATCTGGTGCAAGATGTTAATGTGACTGATCCAATAGGGAACAGTGACCACAACTCAATTATGTTTAACTTGATCATAGACCGCAAGTCACTGAAAAAATCTAACACAGAGACCTTAAATTGGAAATTTCCCAAAGATGAGGAAACTAGTAAAAAAGAAGCTGAAAGGGAAAATTGAGAGAGTCCAAACACTCCAAGAGGCATGGAGGCTGTTTACAAAAACAATAACAGAGGCCCAATTGGAATGCATACCCAAAAGGAAAAAGGGCACTGCCAGGTCCAAGAGGACTCCAATGTGGCTTACAGGAGCTGTTCGGGAAGTGATCAAGAGCAAGAAAAGCTCATTTAGAAGATGGAAGGCTTGTCCGAATGAGGACAGCAGGCAGAAACATAAATTCTGGCAGAACAAATGCAAGGCAACAATCAGGAAAGCAAAGCAAGACTTTGAGGAGCGTATAGCTAAAAATACTCAAAGAAATAACAAAGACTTCTTTAAGTACATTAGAAGTAAGAACCCAACTAGGAAGGCCATTGGACCATTAGATGACATTGGAAGGCAAGGGGTTATTAAAGAGGAAACAGAGATTGCAGAGAGACTCAATGAATTCTTTGCTTCAGTATTATTCACTGAAGAAGACAGAGACCACATGCCCAAAACAGAGCCTATCTTCGTAGGGAGAGAAACTGAAGAATTAAGCCAGATAGAAATAATCAGGGAGGAGGTCCTTGCATGTCTTGTTAAGCTAAACACTAACAAATCACCAGGACCAGATGGCATCCATCCACGAGTTCTCAGGGAACTTAAAGATGAAATTGCTGATCTCCTAGCCAAAATATATAATCTTTCCCTCAAATCAGGCTTTGTGCCTGATGACTGGAAGGTAGCGAATGTAACACCAATTTTCAAAAAAGGATCCAGGGGTGATCCAGGAAATTACCGACCTGTCAGTTTGACATGTGTCCCAGGTAACGTGATGGAAACCATCCTAAAAGATAGAATTAATAGGCACATAGAAGAGAAGGCGCTGCTAAAGGAGAGCCAACATGGCTTTTACAAGGGCAAATCATGCCTCACTAATCTGTTGGAATTTTTTGAGTGTGTCAACAAGCATGTGGATAAGGGGGATCCAGTTGACATTGTTTATCTGGACTTTCAGAAGGCTTTTGACAAGGTCCCACACCAAAGGCTCTTGAATAAACTTACCAGTCATGGAATAAAGGGACAGGTCTTGTCCTGGATCAGCAACTGGCTAAGGGACAGGAAACAGAGGGTAGCACTAAATGGACACTTCTCCAAGTCGAGGGAAGTAAAGAGTGGGGTCCCCCAAGGTTCAGTACTGGGACCCCTGCTTTTCAACCTCTTCATAAATGATCTAGAGGTAGGAGTAAAAAGCAAGGTAGCCAAATTTGCTGACGACACTAAATTATACAGGGTAGTGAAAACTGTGAGAGATTGTGAGGAGCTCCAGAGGGATCTCTTGACACTGGGGGAGTGGGCAAAACAGTGGCAAATGAGCTTCAACATTAGTAAGTGCAGAGTGATGCATGTTGGGGCAAAGAACCCCAATTACATTTATAAACTGATGGGGTCTGAACTCTCTGCGACAAACCAGGAAAGGGACCTTGGTGTCCTGGTGGACAACTCAATGAAGATGTCAACCCAGTGTGCCTCAGCAGTGAAAAAAGCAAACTCAATGCTAGGGATCATTAGGAAGGGTATAGAAAATAAGTCAGCAAGTGTCATTTTGCCTCTTTATAAATCTATGGTGAGGCCCCATCTGGAATACTGTGTACAGTTCTGGTTGCCATACCTCCAGAAGGATATTATGGAGCTGGAAAAAGTGCAGAGGAGGGCAACCAGAATGATTAGGGGACTGGAACACCTTCCTTACCATCTGAGGCTGCCACGGTTAGGCCTCTTCACTCTTGAACGACGACGTCTAAGAGGTGACCTGATTGAAGTTTATAAAATCATGCACGGTGTGGACAAAGTAGATAAGGAAAAACTGTTTTCCCTATTGCATAACACTAGAACTAGGGGACACTCCATGAAACTTTTGGGTACTAGTTCTCAAACAAATAAGAGAAAGTACTTTTTCACCCAGAGGATCACTGGTCTATGGAACTCCCTGCCAGAAGAAGTGGTGACAGCTGTCAGTCTTGACAGCTTTAAGAAAGGATTAGACAAGTTCATGGAGGACAAGGGTATCAATGGGTATAATTATGGATACTTAAGGACAACCTCCGGGTTGGAGAGATAGGCAGGATATCTCTCAATGCCATTTCCAGGGAATCCTAAGCAGGTGAAGGCATCTGCTTGGGAATACCCTGAAGGAAATGGTGAACCACTATGTGAGACAGAATGCTGGACTGGATGGGCTGTGGCCTGTTCCAGCAAGGCTGTTCTTATGTTCTTAAGTATGCAATGGCAGCTTGCTATTATTTTGGTTGGATTTGAACATTCTGGACTGAGTTAAAGTGTGATATTTATGTATTTATTTATCAGAAACACAACAATATAATTAATTTGTTGACATCATGGGTCTTGGGAAACTGGAGATGATCAAGAGAGAGGGGGGGCAACTACAAAAGAGAGACACATGTCTTGGAAGGAATTAACAAACCTCTTGCAAAAAGGAAGTTTTGCCAACCTCTTGCTAAAAGGAAGTCTTGCCTGGCTGTATCTTTGAAAGTTTGGCACCCATCCAAGATAATTAATGATGAGTGAGAAGTGGATGTCAGCCAGAGAAACAGAGAAACAGCTAGAGAAACAGGTTGTTTCTGTCTTCCTTTATTCCTCCTGCTCAACATCAGCCAAGTCGGGCTGAATGCAGAATAAGTTTCAGCAGGAATCCCTTCAATCCTCTGTGTCAACCTGGCAGCCAAACTGTATTGTATACCATAGGCAAAATGCAGCCATACTTCTTCTTCAAGTGCCAGATCCGATTCTGAATATTGGCTATCCTCATGGCGATCGGCCATGAAGATTTTCCTGGGAGCAATATAATGCAGTGGCCTTCCATCTGCCTTTCACATTGCAATGTGACACCTGTTCCATGTGTCACTTTCTGGTCCTGAGCCCTTTTGGCACACAAAGTCCTCCTTGGCCCCAGGCCAAGATGGATGAAGCTGCTGCCCTCCATCAAGATGAAGTGGGATTTATTCCTCTTGGGGACCATCACCCTTTCCTGTGGAATTCGCTACCCAAGACTGTTAGTCCTCAGAGTGGTTAGGTTAGTTAACCGCTTCTGGCAGTTGAGTCACTGGCAGTATGGTCTACTCTATTACCATAACAGGATAAACTGGCCAGATTGGTAGACAGCTATATAAATGGATGGATTTCTATCCTCTAGGGTGCAAAGAAAAGAAAACAATAAGGATGAATAGAATGGAAAAAGAAGAAATAAAGGCAGTAAAGTCTGATACCAATATTTACATGTGTGTTATGGCTGTGTGTGTTTTTTAAAAAAAATTCATAAGTGCACATAGATTTTAGTGATAAACTGCATCTCTTAAGGCGGATCCAGAAAAACTTCAACTGCAGAGCCATTTGCTTCTCATAATCTCTGTGTGTGAATTGTGCATTGTCTAAACACCAAACAGAAAATCAATGCCAGAAATAACTTAGGAAACTGACTGAATCAGACCTAGCGTGCACACCCACAAATAATAAGAACAACAGTCTCTATCTCTGTGCTACTTCTCAGCAGAATCTATTAGTGCCATATGGTATAAATCAGCAAATGTCAGACAAGTGGATACAGCTCTTAATGACTCATGCAGGATTATTACTGGCTGCCTGAAGTCTACCCTTGCAGGGAAAAGGTCTATTATTTGGCTAGTGTTGCCAAGAGGTGCTAACAAATAATGAATGAAATAAGGCACTGAAAATCAAACCTCTTAAATGGTGGCTAAAATCAAGGAAAAAAATTCTGGACAACTGTCAAGTTCTGTTGGATTGGGGCCGCAAGGCGGCTGTTGGGTCCCGGAGGAGACTGGTCAAGTAACGACACGAGACAAGATGGAGCGAAGACCAGTGGTTTATTGAGGGAAAATCATCATCATATAAAGGAATTCAAGGCAGCGTGTGATAGAATCGTCATCTGACAGAAAATCACATTACATTACATGTTTACCCGGGTTAATTGGGAATCTCTCTCGGGGAAGTTAATTAACTAAGGCAAACACTGGCAGGGGAACTCCATTGTTCCTAGCTTACACAAAAGTAAATATGGCCACTATTGACATTAGGGTTTGGGGTCATCCGCAGGTGCGGTATTACCTATTTCCTAACTGCTTAGTTAGGCATTCAATTTCCTCCTGCTTGGACTGCCTGTCAGGTCAGATATGGGTGAATCAATCTTATGACTATTAATCCGCTCCCCAATTTCTGTCCCCACGGAGCCCAGAGGCCCGGAGTGTGCTCACGTGACATAGCCTCTGTCAGGGTCAGTTATGCCAATTGTGCTCGTGGAGACCACAAAGTTCTAAATATTAAATCAGAAGAGGCTAAGCTAAACCTATGGAGAGCAAACAACAACACACTTGCTGAATGGATGAATGCTGAAGAGTGTCTCCCACTTGGATAGGATTCTGCCTGGATCATCTGAAAATCATTTAAAATACTTTGAGGCAAAGAAAAGGAAGGTAAAAGAAGAATTAAGCAAAATAGAGCCATTTAAGCATAGGACAAATTTTCTGTGAATGTGGAGAAATTCAACCAAGGGACGCGTGGTGGCGTGGATCCGCTGCTGCACGCTTTGCCGGCTCCTCCCCCAGGAGAGACGGCATGAAGCAGGAAGAGGCGGGGCCGGCCTCCTTAAAGGAGGGGCTTGGACTGCTCTTCCTCATTCCCGGTTGGCTGCCTCTTCACGCAGCCTAGGCCTTTTGCCCTGCCGCGTGGCGCCATTTCCGAGGCGGATTACCGCGGCTACCCTTCCCACGCGGCTTGGGTTTCCCCTTTTGTCGCGGGGTTTTTCTTCGTGCAGCGTTCGGCTGCTGTCCTTTTGTTGGGGCCACCCTTCAGTGGCGCCCCTCCTCCTGGGCCTTCTCCTGTTTCAATGCCCCCCAGGCAGAGGGCTTCCGGGCCCGGCCCGTGGCCGCGGGGCCTGGCCCGTAGAGGTGGTGCTCACCGCGGCGCTCAGGCCACGGCTTCTGTGCCGGCCCCGCCGGGCTCTCTGCCCACCCCGGGTGTTTCGACGTGCCGGGGTGGAGCCCGCCATGGGCTGCCACTGCTGGCTCTTGTCCTGGGTTCTCCCCCGGCTCCCGGTCCCCCGGCTGTTCCATGGGGGGGCCCTGTCCTCCGTAGGTGGGGTGCAACAACGCTCTCACCGGGTCCCCCTCCACCCCATAGGTCTCGCATACAGGCCGCGCCCCCTGCCTCCCCTTTCATTGGCCCGGCCCAGCCCGGCCCGGCCCATTGTTGGCCTGGCCCCCGGGCCGCGGTGCTCTGGAGCAGGATCCGGCACTCCTGGCCTGCATTGAGGCCCTGGAGAGGGCCGCAGGCCTGGCTCCTGTTCTGCCCACAGGTGGCCCGGCTTCGGCCCATGCCCTTGGCCCCTGTTCTCGGTCAGGGTCCAGGGGGTCTGGGTGCTCAATTTCTCTGCTGGGGAGGGTTGACCAGCTCGAGGCCGCACTCGTTGGGAGCTCGGAGTGGGCGGATGACTTCGCATTCAAGGGCCCACCGGTGGTTGGCGGAGAGGGCTCTGACTCAGATGGGAGCCCCGATGCCTGCTGGCGGCCGGAACCCCCGGTGGGGGTGGCTGCCGCGGGTGCACCTGGTGAGCATTCAAGTCAATTTAGCTCGCCTGCCCTGGGCTGTCCCCGGCAGTGCCCGCCGGCATTTGGCCTTGGCCGCGGCACTCGGCTCCGGGCACTCCGGGCCAGCATTGGCCGACCCTGTATCTGCCTTCACCCCCAGCTGCTCCTGCCATGCCCTGGCACCCTCCTTACCCTGTGCCTGGGGTTTCCCCAGTGGGCTCTGCTATGCCTTACCCAATTTGGCCATATGGCGCGCCCGTTAATGCGGCCTACCAGACTGTCCCGCTCTCGGCCTTCCCAACTGCGGGCAGGGTGCTCCCTTTGGGTGATCACTTGCTCCCTGCCACTCGTGATAAGATTTGGCACCAGGAGTATGTCGATCTTTTTAGTCTTTTGAATCGGGAAACCACTAAGGAGGAGAGGGAGCGGGAGGATGATCAGGATAAGGAGTTGGCCTGGCGTCGCAAGCTTGCCTGGACTTGGGCCAACTGGTTGCCGGCTTATCTGATCTATGCGGCGGTGTCCATTAGGGCTCGCCCGGATCTTGCCCTCCCCCTACTCCAGTATCTTGACGTTATCTATCGAGCGTACGCTGATTTCCCAGGCCAGTCTTGGCTGGCCTACGATGAGGAATTCCCTATGCGCGCGGCATTGCATCCTGAGATGCCGTGGGACCAGCCTGATCAATTGTTGTGGTTGCTCCATAGGACACCTTCCCGCCCAATGACCAGTGACCGTTTTCATAGCGGTCACACGGTTCAGCGTCCTGGCCCGGCGCAGTCTCCCCGCCAGCTGGTGGGGCAGGGGGTTCAACCCCGCCTGCTGTGCTGGAGTTACTCGTCCCCAGGCGGATGTTCGCAGCACCCGTGCCGGTACAGGCATGAGTGCTCTGCCTGTGGTGGACCCCATCCTGCCTCCGCCTGCACCCGTTTCTCGGGATCTAGGGGCAGGGGCCAGTGGCAGGGCCCGGCCTGCACCCTAAGTGACCAACCTCCACCTTCAAAAGAGCCCCTCCCCAATTAATCTCCCGGCCCTCGATCGCTGGCTTTGGCTTTACCCCAGGCGGGCGGATGCTGACTACCTTCGGGCGGGTTTCTCTGAGGGTTTCCGCATACCTTTTGTGGGTCCGCGTGCCCCGCAGGATGCGCCTAATTTGCTGTCTCTTCGGGGTAGGGAGGATTTGGCTAGGGATGCGATTTTTAAGGAGGTCCGCTTGGGCCGGGTGGCGGGCCCTTTTGATACTCCTCCGTTTCCTAATTTGAAGGTTTCTCTCTTGGGTTTGGTCCCTAAGAAGTCCTCGGGGGACTTCCGCCTCATTCATCATTTGTCATACCCAGCGGGTATGGTTCGCGCCTGCGGCCCTGGGGCATTGATTGCCAAGTGCGATATCAAGTCGGCTTTCCAGCTGCTCCCGGTTCACCCGGCTGATTTTGAACTCTTGGGTTTCAAGTTCGAGGGCCAGTATTTTGTGGACAAAGCCATGCCCTTTGGCTGCTCAATTTCCTGTTTGGCCTTTGAGTGCTTTAGTACCTTTTTGCACTGGGCCTTTGTTTGCAGCTCCGGCTTCCGTTCGGTGTTGCACTACCTGAACGACTTTTTGTTTGGGGGTGTGGGCCAGTCTGGTGCGTGCGAGCGGCTGCTCCGCATCTTCCAAGAACTCATGGTGGAGCTGGGTGTCCCCTTGGCTCAGTAGAAGATGGAGGGGCTGCGCAAGCGGCGTAGCGCTTCAACGCACGAATGGAGGGGGTAAAACCCTTCCACACATGCGTGGAAAGTGACCTGCGCACAAGCGATGTGCGCAGGTCCCATTTTTTCGGAGCCACGGGTTGACAAGTATGGTCCGCCCACTACCCTTACCTTCCTGGGCATCTCACTTGACATGGTTAGGCATACCTCCAGTCTCCCCAAGGATAAGGTCGCCCGCATATCCGAGGCTATCTCGGCCATGTTGCCTAGGCGCAAGGTGTCCCTTCATGACCTCCAGGTGCTTCATGGATACCTCAACTTTGCCTGCAGGGTCATGGCACCCAGCTGGGCTTTTGCCCGTTGCCTGTGTGACGCCATGGTTGGGCTTTCCAGGAGGCACCACAGGGTTCAGGTATCGTGCGGCATGCGGGCCGACCTCCTGGTTTGGCTTGACTTTTTGTCTGATTTCAATGGGGTTTCCTTCTGGTGCCATGAACTTGCTCTGGCCCCTGGCTTCCAGGTGCATTCTGATGCTCCGGGCACCCTGGGTTATGGCATCTATTTTGATGGGCACTGGTGCTGCGGCAGTTGGCCGGACGCATGGCGGGGTACGGACGTTCTCAAGGACTTGACCTTCCTGGAGTTCTTCCCTATCCTGGGAGCGTTTGTGCTCTGGGGCCACTTGTGGAGGGATGACCGCTTCCGTAGGTGCCTCGAGTTCGGTGACGTCGCTCTTTAGCAGCGTTCCACCCGACTGCACATTCGCTTCTCTAAGTTGGACCAACAGGGTAGGGGTTGTTTTGTGTCGCTGTTCCATTGTAGTTTCCCCGCAATCTGCCCGGTGGCTGCCTTGTCGGCCTTTTTGGCGGTCCGGGGTTCTGCACCAGGATGGGCGGCCACTTACCAAGTATCAGTTCTGGCGGATCACGGGGTCTGCTCTAGCTGGCCTCGGCCTCCCTGGGGCCAGGTATGGCACACATTCTTTTCATATAGGTGCCGTGTCGACGGCTGCCCTTTTTGGTTACTCGGAGGATGACATTCGTAGGATGGGTAGGTGGGGTTCCCCTCGCTTTTGCTCGTACGTGCGCCCTATGTTTTGTTGAACGCCCACTGCCGCTTGTTTCTCTTTTCTTTTCTTGCAGCTCCTGTCCTTCGTGCTTCTCTGCTGTCCGTTTGGATCGTGGGCCATAGCTATATATTTTGGGCGGCTCGCCACGCCTCGGCCTCCCGTTGGGGTTCTCACCTCGGCCTGCAGACCCTGGCACACCTCGCTTGGCATGGCGTTTGTGGGATGCGGTGGCACCAGTTTCTCCCTTTCCTTTTTTCCCTCAAGGCCTCTCCCCCTCCTGATATTCTTTTGGTCCATTTGGGTGGTAACGATTTGGGCCAAATTATAGGCTTGGGCTTGATTATTGCCATTCGTAGGGATTTTGGCTTCTTAAGGTGTTGTTGGCCACACACCCACTTGGTCTGGTCTTCTATTGTCCCACGATCCTTTTTCCGGGGGGGGGGGGCAGCGATCCACGCTGCATTGACCGGGCCCGGCGGTCTGTTAACCGGGTTATTACCTTTTCTTTGGCGACCACGACTTGGGTACCATGGTGGAACATCCGGCCATCAGTGTTCGGGATGCCAGTCTGTATCGCAGTGACGGAGTTCACCTCTCGGTGAGAGGCATGGATCATTTCTTGGCTTCCTTGCAGGCGGGCCTGGCGACTAAGTTGCCGGTGTGGGGGGGTGGGGAGTCGTAGTAGGCTCCTCCCCATGTGGCAGCTAGCACTGGTAAGGAGGCACTGGGTGACCCCTACGAGTCCGGCAGGAGCACACTCTGTTGGCCACAGGAAGGATAAGATAGAGGTACAGTAGCTGGCCAATCGTGTGTGCTCAGGACCAAGGTGATGCTATGCTAGATACAGCTTGCAAACCCTTCTGGTTCACCGGACACACGTCAGAAGCAGAGGTTCGGTCATTTGCGCTTCTGTTTGGGGTCAATATGATTGGTTATAACCATTCCTCCTTACCAGTGCTATGGCGACCCGCTTGCATTGTTGAAGTACAAATAATAAAGTGGCCCAGTTTTAATCCCAGCACTGTTGTCCGTCTCTTTATTGGGGGAGTGGGTCTGGCAATGCACCATTTATATACAGTATATGCAATTTACACTCCACCATGTGTAGAAAAGAAGATCTAGTAAATGACCAAATTAACCCTATTGAACTAGCCCACTTCTGGTCAAAATGAGTCTAATTATTTTAACTACTGTTTTTAATTTGTTGTGAATTGAATCTGTGTTTCATATGCGTCCATAATTTTAAACTGTGCAATGCTCTGATAGGAAGGAAGGAAGGAAGGAAGAACATTCCTCCTAATTGCAAGGACCATAGGTAAAGGTAAAGTTTGCCCTTGCTCAAAAGCCAGTCATGTCCACTGAAGTTGTACTTCCCACTGAAGTTGTACCTATTTATCTACTTGCAATTTCTTGCTTTTCAACTGCTAGGTTGGCAAGAGCTAGGGGAGAATAGGACGCTCACTCTGTCACACAGCATTTGGGTCTCTGTTGTGTATGAAACTGTATCGCTTTAAGAATGAATGTAGCCACTGCAATGTCCAAATGTAACCTAACAAGATCACAATGTATCTCAGCTGTTAATGGAAAGCAAGCTAGCTACCCATAGAGGGCAGCTGCGAGCGTTCAGCTCACATGGTACAAATTCCCCAATTACCAGTGCATCACCAATGGGGGTGGGGGCTGTACTGTGCCCCATGTTAGAGAATGGGTGGGAAGCCCCGGTTGCCTTCTATTCCAGGTCACTCTCAAAGGCGGAGCGCAATTACGCACAAACAGATAGAGAGACTCTTGCTATAATCGCGGGAACAAAGAAGTTCCATGATTTTCTGTACGGCCGCCAGTTCAAAATTGTGACTGATCACAAACCCCTTTTGGGGATTTTTACCACAGGCAAGCCCACCCCACAAATCCTGTTCCCCAGAATGCTGCGTTGGGCGATTTTCCTCAACACCTACCAGTATGAACTGGTTCACCGCCCAGGGAAGGAGATCTCACATGAAGATGCGCTGTCTCGATCTCCCCTCCCTCAATTAGGAGACCCCAAATGTGAGGTGGAGCAGGATCACCAGGTCCTGCTGATCGAGTCCCTCAACTCACCCCCCATCATTCCTGCAGACCTCGGCAAAGCCACAGCAGCTGACAAAGCCCTGTCCCAAGTCAGCTCCTGGGTTAGAAAAGGGTGGCCCACAACTCCCCCCGAGGAGGAATTCAAACCGTTTTTTAGACGCAGGGTAGAGCTTTCCATTGAAAGGGGCTGCCTCCTCTGGGGCCAACGGGTGGTCATCCCAGAGAAGTTACGGGCAAAAGTGCTCAGGCTACTGCACACCAGCCACCCGGGAATAGTGTGCTCCAAAGCCTTGGCCAGGAGCTATTTCTGGTGGCCCCAGATAGACGCAGATATAGAGCATTTGGTGGGCATGTGCGAGAGTTGCCAGAGCTCTCGGCCCGAAGAGTCCCGGCTACCCCACAGGGAATGGGACACGGCCCCTGGGCCATGGTCCCAGGTGCACATCAACTTCGCTGGCCCTTTCCAGGGTTCCCTTTTTCTGCTGATAGTAGACTCATATTCCAAATGGCTAGAGGTCATTCCTATGTCCAACACCTCATCTGCCACAACCATTAAACAATTGCGCAAGGTGTTCAGCTGTTTCGGCCTGCCGGACGTGCTTGTGAGCGATAACGCCAGTACTTTCACATCTGCGAAATTCAAGGCATTCATCAAGAGGAATGCCATTCGGCACATTACCTCTGCCCCGTTTCACCCCACCACAAATGGTCAGGTAGAGCGCCAAGTGCGAACTACGATAGACGCACTGAGGCGCATGGGTCCCGGTGAATTGAACCTCCAGCTGTGCCAATTCCTCATTTGTTATAGGGCAACTCCCCTGGCTTCAGGACTTTTGCCGGCTGAGCTCCTCATGCGGAGGAAGCCGGTAACGCTTTTTGATCAGTTGGATCCGACCAGGGTGGAGGATGAGGGAAGAAATATAGAGATAGAGAGCTCCAAAAGTTTTGCGGTAGGGGACCCGGTTCATTGTAGGAATTACGCAGCCTCGGGTCCAATGTAGGTTCCACGGGTGGTTATTGAACAAACGGGGCCAGTGTCATACAAGGTTGAAACCAGTACAGGTCTGCTGTGGAGAAGGCATGCTGACCAACTCAGATGGAGAGTTACTAGTGAAGAAGAGTCAACGTTAGGGTTCTCCCCCACCCGTTTAGCCCAAGGGGGAGACACGGGGATCCTCCCAAATACAAATGCATATCCTCGATTCTCACACGGGGAGGAGGATACTTTGGAAGAGAGGAATGAGGAGCCATCTGATGAGTTTGATTTTAGGTTGCCATACCAGGGGGGTGTTGGAGTGGTCCCCCACCCATCCGAGCGAGAAGAGGGGTTTTAGTTCAGCCCCTGGTATTTCTAGTCCTCCCAGTCTTTTTGTTCTAGAGTTCACCCCATCACCAAGACCCCCAACTCAGGCAGCAGGGGGAAGTACAGGTGCGCCAGTTGCAGGCACAAGAAACCAGGGTGAGACAGCAAGGGTCTCCTCGTCGGTTCCTAGATTCGTGCTGGGGGGGTCACCAGGTGCCATGAGCGACAAGCAGGGATTCACATCCCAGTTATATCTCCCGTTTCCCTCTCCAAATGCAAGGTTGTCACAGAGCCCCCGCCAAATGACTAATGAGTCCCCTCTTTCCATTGCAGGATGAGAGTCTGTGGAACTTGGAGCCTCTAGTTCCCCTGAGCTCAGCCAAGCAGTCGTACGCCCCAAGCGCACATGCGGGAAGCCACAATGGTTGAGCGACTTCATCCCATCCTAGGGGAGAGGAGTGTTGTGTATGAAACTGTATCGCTTTAAGAATGAATGTAGCCACTGCAATGTCCGAATGTAACCTAACAATGATCACAATGTATCTCAGCTGTTAATGGAACGCGAGCTAGCTACCCATAGAGGGCAGCTGCGAGCGTTCAGCTCACATGGTACAAATTCCCCAATTACCGTCAGCCGCGGGAACCTTCCCGCGCAAGGAACATCTGGAGAAGAAGGGCGTGAGGAGCTGTACCTCCGCCATTACCTCATTTCAGTCTACCGGTGTGCCAATAAAGATGTGTTAAGCCAGACTTCGGCTGCTTCTATTGTCTTGGTTCCAGTACACTAAAGTCTCGAACTGCTGACCCGCCGACCTTCCAGTCATTCAGTTCAGCTTCTTAACCACCTGAGCCACTGCAGCCCTAAGGGCCATAGACATAACATCAATCCCATAATCGCTTTACACCATTCACCTATTCAGAGAGAGAGAGATTTCCTTTAGGTCAGTCACACTATGCAAATTTTGCTTTTCTCTCTCTTTCTTTCATCTCTCCCCCCCCCCCCTTAATTTTATCAAGTGTATGCAGTGGCTCAAGTGACTAAGATGCTGACTGGGTGGGAGGTCAGCAGTTCAATTCCCGAGTACTGCAGGACGGAATGAGCTCCCGTCTTTGCAGGGCCATAACCAGAGGGGGGGGGGACCCCTCCTGAGTCCACCTCCCATCCCACCCAGTGGTGCCAATGATATATATGTGAGTGTGACGTTGTTGCCCCTTCTGGAAATTTCCCCCCCCCAAAAAAAAATAAAAATAAAAATCTAGAATCCTGACTACCGCCCTTAGAATAAGTGAATTACGGTCTTTGTCCCAGCTCCTGCCAACCTAGCAGTTTGAAAGCAAGAAATTGCAAGTAGATAAAGAGGGACCACTTCGGTGGGAAAGGTAAACAGCGTTCGGAAACATCTGCAGAAGCAGACAGCTCTGGCTCTTCTGCTTTGAAACACAGGTGATCACTGAACCCTAGAGTCGGATATGACTGGCGTTCGAGCAAGGGAAACCTTTACCTTTACTGTACTATGAAAGACAGTTGTACTTTTTCTTCTAGCATGAACACAGTTGTCTCTTGCAATCCCCTTACTTTGCAGGTTTAGTGTGATGATGATGATGGTGAAAATAGAGGTGAATGGGAAACGGCCTTAGATACGACGTCTTGGACAGGAATAGAAAAACAAAGAAGCGCACAAACCCAGGCTGGTCGGGAGTGATCCAGAAGTAGAAGCAGCCCTGCACTGCAGGGGGGGGGGGGGGGAGGAAGAAGGGCTTTCCGTGCGCGCTTGAGAGCCTTTGAAGGGACGTGGCCATGGCAACAGAACGTTGTGCTGTCCGTCTCCTTGGCAACGGAAAAGCCGGGAAGAGGGGAAGCATCGCACGCTGCGCGATCGCCGCTGTTGGCAGGGCGATCGCTTCTGTCTCGAGTCTCGACTGGAGGAGAGCAGCGGACGGGCCACCAGCGATGGGGTCGGATCTGGAAGAGCGAGTGCGCGCCTTGTTCAGGGACAAGTTGCAACTGCTGTAAGAGATGCGTCCCGGTGTGTGTGTGTGTGTGTGTGGTGGTGGTGGTGGTGGAAAAGTTCCCCCCCCTTTTTTTTTGGGAAGGGGGTTGCAACCCCCACCCCACCCCAAGAATCCTCCAGCCAGCTACACATTTGGAACTGAAGTCCAAAATCGGAATACAGTATTTCTACCCTCTCGGTCTTGGAGTACACTTAGCTCCAATCCCACGTCACCCAGCAATGGCCTTGAAAGTTCCCCAACACTGTTTAATAAGTGCAAAAATTTAAACAAAAAGTCAAGGTAAAGATTAAGGTTTCCCTTGCTCGAAAGCCAGTCGTATCCGACTCTAGGGTTCAGTGCTCATCTCTGTTACAAAGCCGAAGAGCCAGCGCTGTCTCTGCTTCTGCAGACGTTTCCGTGGTCATGTGGCAGGCATGACTAGACACCGGCGCACACCACGGAACGCTATTACCTTTTCCTGCTTATCTATTTGCAATTGCTTCTCACTGGATAAGATCATCACAGGCAAAAGGAGAAGGGGCTGCAGGGGCGGCAGAAGATGAGATGGCTAAATGGCATCATTGACGCAGTGGGCACAGATCTGAGTTGAATACTGATATGAATACAGTACTGCCTGGCATCACCTATCCGGGGGTTTGAAATTGAGACACAGTTCTTTTCTAGCCCTACATAATGCCTGGGATTAAATCCCCTCCTTAGTTCTGCATTGCAAGGGGGGGGGGGACTTATCTCCTCCTCCTCCCCCCACCCCCACCCTCCTCATGAGAAACAAACCAAGAATTATTCCAGCATCTTTAAGGCTAACAAGTTTTGAATGGTTGCAAGGAGGAACTTTGAATCAAAATAAGGCAACAGGGGAGGAGAACATGTTGACTACTTGCCATCCTTTGGCATTAGGGTCTACTCTATTACCATAGCAGGGTAAACTGGCCAGACTTAACTCATGCTTAGTTCCAGAAAGTGACTCATGGAACTGGATCAGTGCTACGGGTGCCACGCAATGTGGAAGGCAACTGGAAGGCCACTGCATTATATATATTATTCCCAAGACAATCTTAATGGCTGATCACCAAGAGGATAGCCAATGTGCAGCCTGTCTGTACTTTTTAAAAATCGTGTCAGAAGCTCACAAAGGGGCTTTCTGGGTTGAAAGGATTTTTTTCTGGAGAAACTCCGCTCAGGAGATGCCTGAATGAGGCTCTTTCATGTCCCCAAGATCTTTTCCCACCGAAGTGGTCCTTATTTATCTACTTGTAATTTCTTGCTTTTAAACTGCTAGGTTGGCAGGAGCTGGGACAGAGATGGGAGCTCACTCTGTCGTGCAGTACCTGCTGACTGCATTTCAAAATTTACCTTTCTACTCCCCAGTCCATTCATCCTTCACAAACTCTGTAATCCTAGCTTGAAGAAAAGTCCAGAACTCCAAAGAAGGCCATCCTTAATTTTGTGTTTTTTATATAGCATACAAATAGCATTTATATAGCATACAAATAGATTAATATTTTTTTTAATTTAAGCAAAGTGGTGCATCACATCAGCAATTATCTACAGACATAAAAAAGAGTTTTCACTTCCCTCGATCATTGGCTTCCTGCATTGAACAGGGAATTGGACTCGATGGGCTAAAAGGCCCCTTCCAATTCAGTTATTCTATGATTTTTTTTTTAAAAAAATAATTTTTGTATTTTTGAAACACACAAAAAGTAATAAGAAAAAATAATAATATGGAAAACAGCATTACATACCTTATAACAAAATTCACACTGTTTAATATACAACTATCATAACTGGACTGGCTGTGAAGGTGCACCTTATCCATATCCTCAAGGCTATGGCAGTCCATGCAGTCCATGTGTTAAATCCTGCATGTCATGCTTCGTGGGTGGTGGCTCCAACATCATAGTGTGTGGGTGACTTCATGGCAAGATGGGAGCCACCTTACACAAATTCACGCCAGTGACATTTTTCCTGCTTCAGGAAAAAATGTATTCTCGGATACAAGTTGCAGTCGACAACTATCATTACCCCATTAATTAACCTTAATCAACATAAAACATATATAACATTTAACAAGTGTACCCTCCACCCTTGGGACCTTCCTTTCCACATATCTTAATTCTCTAATTTAATTGTCATAACTTTATTGAATATGTTTTCCAAAAATCTAATGGATTCAAGCCAGGTCAAGAAAGTATTAGATTCTGGGAGGCGTGGCCAAGATGGCCGCCGAGTAACATCTAGATTCGGACGCTTGCGCTTAACAAAGTGCTAACTAATGCATCGGAGGGAAATGGAGAAGTTTTAAAGTGGCAAACTTTAAAGATAAGAACCTTGCCTGTCGTTATGGAAAATTTTGGGATCTTTTGAGGCTGGATGGTCAAAGTTCGGGAGGCTTTTCTGGGCGGTTGAAGCTGTGACGGTAGTCGCGGCTTTTCTGCCTGGGAACCGAGAACGGGACCAGTGAGACTGCAGAGCAGGCTTTGGAACTGGCAAGAAGTTGTTTGGCATGAGAACAGCTTCAATCAATCAATCAATCAATCAATCAGTTTAATTTATATCCCGCCTTCCTCAGCCGAGACCAACTCGAGGCGGCTAACAACATAATCCAACAAAGTAACAATAAAAGGATAATACAGAGAAACAACAAGTTCAAAATGAAAAACAATCCAGATAAGCATAATATCATAATACAAAAAACTACACTACATAATTAGGTCATAAAAATGCAATAAATATAATTATACTACAGCAAACCCAACATAGCAAGACCCCCATGTCCACTGGAGAACAGTCGTAGGAGCTACCACTCCCCCAACAGCTTGGGGAAGGAGGTCCACATCTCAGTCTCAACATGAGCCAAGGCAGCCACAGCAAGGAGCCAAAGACGGCGATGCTCCTCTGGCGGCGGCAGTCCTGGGCCTGGCCCGGCGGCCCACGGCCCTTTATCTCCCCGCGCAAGGGAACGGGAGAGGAGGGCGGGGCCCCCTCGCAGCTCCGGCGATGGTCCTGGGGCGGCGGCAGTCCTGAGCCTGGCCCGGCGGCCCACGGCCCTTTATCTCCCCGCGCAAGGGACGGGAGAGGAGGGCGGGGCCCCTCGCAGCTGCGGCGATGCTCCTGGGGCGGCGGCAGTCCTGGGCCTGGCCCGGCGGCCCACGGCCCTTTATCTCCCCGCGCAAGGGACGGGAGAGGAGGGCGGGGCCCCCTCGCAGCAGCGGCGATGGTCCTGGGGCGGCGGCAGTCCTGGGCCTGGCCCGGCGGCCCACGGCCCTTTATCTCCCCGCGCAAGGGACGGGAGAGGAGGGCGGGGCCCCCTCGCAGCTGCGGCGATGCTCCTGGGGCGGCGGCAGTCCTGGGCCTGGCCCGGCGGCCCACGGCCCTTTATCTCCCCGCGCAAGGGACGGGAGAGGAGGGCGGGGCCCCCTCGCAGCTGCGGCGATGCTCCTGGTGCGGCGGCTTGCATGTAAGTGCATGAATGGAACTTTAAACTTTAAAATTGGCTGGTTTTTTTTTCTTAAATGAGCTCGGACTCTGAAATGGCAGTGGGTGGAAGCGGATGAAAGCAAGCGGAGGCTCCGTTAATGGCGGCGGTCCTGGAAAACGAAAGTGTGCGTGTTTGGGCTATGTTTTCTTTTACACACCAGAAGATTGCGCCACGTTTTGGTGACAACAAAGAGGATTAATTATCTTTGTCTGGGTTACAACATTGGAAGGCGATTGGGAGTTCCCCAGCTTAAACTGCTTGGAGAAAGTTTTCTGTTCCTTAGAAAAAGAAGGGGGGGCTTTTTTACCCAAAAGTTAAGGCAGCCGCTGGAAAATGGTGTTTTGATTGTCCGCTTCAAGAGAAGGATTGGGTGGCTTTTGCCTTTTGGTTCCCTCACCGTGTGGATTATAAACATCTGTTTGTTTACTGTGGAATATACTGCTCCTCACCCCTTCTCCTCGCTGGTTGGATTTTGGGATTTTTCTCCCTCTGGTCTCCCCCCCCCTCTTTTTTCTCTGGCGGCTTGGTTTTTTTAAAGGAGAAGCTTGGGCTGACTGTTCCCCTGAAGCCATTTTACTGCAGTTGGAAGACGATTGATTGGTTTATTTGCTTTGGGGAAACGGACCTGATGTGGATTAACATCTTTTGCTCTTCTTTTTTTTTCTGAGCTGCCTGTTGGGAGAACTGTTTCCTTCTGTTTTACCTTTGTGGATTACAGTAATTTTTTTTTAATCTTCTGCTTGCATATAAATTTCCCTTTTGGATCTGTGGAACCAGTGGTTGCAGTGTTACAAGCTTTATTTCAGTGACTAACATTTACAACGAACTGCAGCATTGGGCTTCTTACATATTACATTGCTATGGATAAAGGTACAAGAGCGAAAACAAAGGAAGAAGAACCAGTTGTAAAGCCTAAGAAGCAAGGAAAAGTACCAATGGAGGAATCCACTCAGTCTTCATCCCCGCCCACAGTGCCATATGATCAGACTCAAATTATGGTGGAAATTGGCAAATTGTTTCAAAAATTGGAGAAAAATGAGGATTCAAGGGTGAAAGACAGAAATGAAATGATGAAAAAACAAGATAAGATGATGTCATCAGTTGCAGATTTTGCAAAAAAAGTGGACCTAAGTTTGAAAAAAATTGAGGGAAATGTAAAATTGGTTCAAACTGAGGTAAATGTCATAAAGAAGGAGGTAAAAGGGACTCAGGAGGCGGTGCGGGAGAACAAGCTGAAATTGGAGGAACAAGAGAGAAGGATAGATGCTGTGGAAGATATGATGAGAAAGCAGAACATTGTGATCCGTCAGGTGGTGGAACGCACTCCGGATTTGTTAAGAGAAAGGGTGGTTCAGTGGTTAAATGGTTTGAATATGGGGAAAGAATTTGTTCAGGAAGATCTTGTAAGCGTTTTCCGGGTGGGTCCAAGAAGAGGGAGGGTGGTTCAAAGAAATGTGTTGGTTAAATTTGTAAATTGGGCAGATAAGTTAAAAGTAATGGCCCATCTGAAACGAGTCGGTTCTGATGCGTTGAAATTTGATGGCTCAGGTGTGGAAGTTTATAATGATATCTCGTTAAAAGAAAGAACATGGAGGTATAAGATGAGGCCTATCACTAAATTATTGATGAGTAAAAATATAAGGTATAATTGGAGATTTCCGCAACAATTGCGTTTTTTTATGACAAAAGAATGCAGGTTATTCATGAAGGCACCAATCCATTGGAATATTTGAGTTTGTTGGAACTGGTAAAGGTAGACTCGGAAGAATGGAAAAATCTTAAGAAGGAATTGATGGATTCTGGAGCTTTGGGGAGGGAATATGAGAGGGAGGAGACCGGTGGGGCAACAGCTGGAACACCACAGCGAGGAGAGGAGGAGGAGGAGCCGTCCTTGATCATGGTGGAGGAGGATATAGGTAAGGAGAATGAACAGTAGACTTTAGTAATTTTAAGCAGTTAATAGAGGTAGAATGGGTAAATAGCGCGTAGCGCCGGTAGTAAGGCGCATCTTGCATGTCCCCCCTCTCCCCTCTTTGGTTGACAGAGGCGGCTTTTCGTGGGAAAGTGGGGAGAGTGAAAGTGTGTGTTTTATGTTCTTGGTATGGTGGTAGGGTTGTTGGTGGCACGCCCGATGGAGAGTTTAAAGCTGGGAAAAGAATTTGGTTATGGGAAGTATTAAAATAATATCGTGGAATGTGAAAGGTACAGGTTCTGTTCTCAAGAGACGGAGATTGGAATTGGCGTTGAAAAAAGATCGACCAGATATATTGTTCTTACAGGAAACACATCAGAAATCAAAAGATACGAATAAACTTTATTTGGGATGGATGCAACATTATGAGATGGCGTTTGGTACTTCGAAAGCAAGAGGGGTGGCAATCATGATTTGTAGGAAGCTGGGATTTGAAATCACAAAAAAGATTGTTGATCAAGAGGGTAGATATCTGTTGTTAAGAGGAAAATTAGAGGATGAGGAAATTATGTTGGTAAATATTTATGCTCCGAACGACCACCAAGCAGAGTTTCTTGAAAAAATTCGGAAAATAGTGGAGTTGGAAAATGTTGCAAAAACTATTGTGGCTGGTGATTTCAATTTGATAAGGTCAGGATTAGATTGCACAAATATAGCTAGAAGTGGAACTGGTTTGAAAGGGAAGGTGTTGGATAATTGGATGGATGCTATGGGCTTGAAGGACTCATGGAGAGAGTTTAAGGGCTTGGAAAGAGCATATTCCTTTTTTTCACACGTCCATGGGACCTACTCAAGAATAGATTATGTTTTGCTTTCGGAAAATTTAATTGGGGATATAGAAGGTACTGAAATTGGGATTATTAAGGAATCGGACCATGCTAGAGTATATTTGGAACTGAAAGCACAAAAAATATTCGAAGAGTAAGAAATTGGAGGTACGATCCTAATTTGTTTAAAGATCAGAAAAGTAAAGAGGCAATTATGGAAAGTTGGAAAGAAAGTTGGCAGTGGAACGATAATAATGAGGTTAATTTTAATGTTGTATGGGATACCATGAAGTCAGTTTTTAGGGGAGAAAGTATAAGATTGGCAAGCTTCAAATATAAAAAATATAAAATAGAACAGGCAGAAAAAGAAAGAGAAATAAAACAATTACAGGAGGAGCATGCAAAAAACAAAGATAAAATTTTTTTATGAAATTACAAGGACTTAAGGCAGAAGTAATGGGTAAGGATATTGATAAAGTTAAAAGAGATTTGATTTACCTAAATAGAGAATATTTTGAATTTAGAAATAAGAACTCAAAATTATTAGCAAGAGCAGCCAAGGTTAAAAGGGAAAAAAGAGAAATTGGGGTATTGGTTGATAGTCAAGGCACAAGGTGTAACAAGAATAAGGATAAATGTAAAATTGTTAGGGAATTTTACCAAGTATTATATGCAAAAAAGGAAGTAGATGTGGAGAAGCTTAAAAAGATACTGGAGAGGCAGTTAGGGAATGGAATAAAACAAGAGCATAGGGAGAAAATGGAGGAAAGAATAACTGATAAAGAGGTTAAGGAGGTAATAAGCGGATTGAAGATAGGGAAAGCTCCGGGGGACGATGGATTATCGACAGAGTTTTATAAATAATTTAAAGAGGTAATGGCCCCGAAACTGGTGAAGTTATATAATCACATACTAGATGGAGGACCAATTCCGACTTCATGGTATAACACTACAATCGTTCTTTTGCCAAAGCCTGGCAAGAATTTGGAAAGAGTGGATTCGTACAGGCCAATTTCACTTATAAATCAAGATGCGAAGATCTTCACAGCAATATTGGCTAACCGTTTAAATAGTTTCATGGGGGAATATATAAATGTTGATCAAGTTGGGTTTTTAAAAGGACGACATATGGCGGATCTGACTAGAAGGGTATTAGATTTAATAGACAGCGTTAATCAAACAAAGGAAAAGGTGGGATTATTATCATTGGATATTTTTAAGGCTTTTGATTCATTGCAGTGGTCTTCAATTAAGGAAATAGTTAAGAAATATGGATTTGGGGATAAATTCAATAGGGTTATAGATTTACTATATCAAAAAGGAAATGCTAGGGTTAGAGTAAATGAGGAGCTCACGGATGTGGTAAAGCTAGAAGCTGGCGCTAGGCAGGGCTGTCCATTATCTCCTATTCTGTTTATTATGGCAATGGAGATTTTAGCCAAAAGCATAAGGGAAGATCTAAACATAGAAGGGATTATGGGTAATAAAGTGAGTATGTATGCAGCGACACACTGCTTATGGTGAAGCGCCCGGAGTTGGTAATGGACAGGATTAAAGATCATTTACAGGTATTTCAAGCTATAACTGGATTAAAGATAAATTGGGATAAATCAGAACTGATGTTATGTAATTTGAAACCAAGTGAGATGGGTAAGATAGTGTTGACACTTAATATACAAATTAAAGACAAACTGAAATATTTGGGGATAATTATCTCAAACAAATTAGAAGAACTTAAACGATTGAACTATGACAGCTTGAAAATGGAATTTAAGAACAAAATACAAGAACTTCAGAAGTTAACGCTGTCATGGTTCGGAAGGATTGCTATGTGTAAAATGATATTGTTACCAAAGATTAACTTTTTATTTGATACAATAGCGATCCATCTGAAAGAGAAAGAAATTAATGAGTTTCAAAAGATGTTCAATGGCTTTTGTAATGGAGGCAAAAAATCTAGGCTCTCAAAGAAGCTATGGTACCTGTCTCAAAAGAAAGGGGGTTTGGGTATGCCAAATTTGCTAGCATATTATCGAGCTTTTCAAGTTAAGAATGTTGTGAAGATTTTGGCAAGAGAAAAGACAATCTGGGAGCAATTGGAGATGAAAAGCTAAAGGTAAAGGTTTCCCTTGCTCGAAAGCCAGTCGTATCCGACTCTAGGGTGCAGTGCTCATCTCTGTTTCTAAGCCGAAGAGCCAGCGCTGTCTGCTTCTGCAGACGTTTCCGTGGTCATGTGGCAGGCATGACTAGACACGGAACGCTGTTACCTTCCCACCGAAGTGGTCCCTATTTATCTACTTGCAATTTCTTGCTTTCGAACTGCTAGGTTGGCAGGAGCTAGGATGAAGACGGGAGCTCATTTCCGTCCTGCAGTACTCGGGAATCGAACTGCTGACCTTCCGCTTCCCAGTCAGCGTCTTAGCGACTTGAGCCACTGCAGTACTGGAGTGCTGGAGATGAAGATGAAGATGAAGGAATATAGAAATTCCTTCTGAAATTCTGAATATAGAAATTCTGGAGATGAAGGAATTCTGAATATAGAAATTCTGAATATAGAAATTCTGAAATTCTGAATATAGAAATTCTGGAGATGAAGGAATATAGAAATATTGGAAATATGATTTTTTTGGGAATAAAGGATAGGGTGAAAAGGTCAAATAATACTATGATGAGAGGTCTCATGGAGGTGTGGAAGAAGGTAAAAAAGGACATGGTCCCAAATCTCTCTCCAATTGTGGAATTGACTGACATGATGTGTTTCCCAATAAAGTTAGATAAGGAAAAAATGGAAATATTGGATAAAAATGGGATACTTTTATTGAAGGATTGGTTAAAAACTTGTGATTCTGATGTGGAGCGGAAAAAAATAGTTGAGATGTTATATCTGAATTGGTTTCAGAAGTTGAAGGTGGACAATTGGAATAAAAAATATAAAAAAGAAGTAGGGTTAGATAGAATACACACAGAATTTGAGGAGTTGGTAAGGAAGATTAGAAAAGGGGAAAGTAGTATTAAAGGTCTTGTAAGTAAGCTTTATAACATACTGAATAGAGGTGCAGATCCACAGGAGGATTTGAAACGGAGGTGGGAACAAAATTTGAATATAACAATTGGGGAGATTGAGTGGAAAAACAAATGGAAAAAGAGGATTATGAGAGCAATGTCCGTAAGAATTAAAGAACATAATTTCAAAATGTTGTGGCAATGGTACTTGACGCCATTAAGACTTTACCAGATGGATAATAAAAGAGATAAGTTATGCTGGAGATGTAGAGAATCCGACGGAACATATGAACATATGTGGTGGAGCTGTAAAAAAATAAGAGATTTTTGGGGAAGAATAGAAGGTGAGCTTGGTGAAATACTGGGTAAAAGTGTTAAGCTGGTGTCAAGTACCATTCTTTTAACGAATGTGGAAGGTTTGGGTTTAAATAAGGAGGAAAAAGAATTATTGGAAATTGTATTGACAACGGGTAGACAATGTATAGCTAGAAATTTGAAAAATGATATTGATATACAGATTGGAGAGTGGTATAAAGAAATGTGGAGTTTAGCACTGAATGATAAATTGACATGGGAGATTAAAGTGAAAAGAGATAACTTAAAAGAGGATAGATTTTGGAATATATGGAAACCATTTGTGGACCATTCGTGTATGGCAAATGATAGTTCAGGACCAGTACCATCTCAAAGAAGTTTCTGGAGATGAGTAGAAAATAAACTCTCCGGGCAATGTATATATTCACAGGGTGATTATTATTTATCCAAAGATTAGTAGTAGCACAGAAAGTTTTTTAATATTTTGGATCTGGAAATAATGGCTCTTAATATTTGGTGGTTATATAGTAATTAATGAGTTTAGATATTGTTATGTGCTAATATTTAGTAATGTTTGTTAAGATGATACTATGGATTTGTTTTTGTATTGTATTGTTAGTCATTGTCCTTTTTTCTTTTTTCTGTATGTCTTAAAAATTCAATAAAAAATTATAAAAAAAGAAAGTATTAGATTCTTGAAATAGGGGGAAGGTTATCCTATGATTGAAATGAGACATGCAGGATTTTACACCGGGACTACAAAGTCGCCACAGCCTTGTAGACATTAACTAGGTGCGCCTTCACAGCCAGTCCATCTGGCATGGCTTCTTCCACCTCCATGACCGTTGGGAATCAGAATAGTTAACTGGTTCCTCCTCTGCTCATTTTGCCGTTGGACCCAGTATGATGGTATCCAGTGGCATTTCCTCCACTGAGGGGACCATCGCCCCACCCAAAGGGGCTCATCCTCCCATAGCCATTGGCCCCTTTAGGGAGTCAGGTTATTTCCCACCACCCAACACAGTGTTGAGTCGTGGCTTTACAGTCTATTCCATTACCATAGCGGGATGTCTGGCCAGATATGTAAATTGACATGTGAATTAAAGTTAAAGAAGGGATTAACAAAAAGAAATGGTTCTAAAGAGATTTGGAGGAAATTTACTGAGTATGTTCTAATGAAAGCAAAAGGAGCAAGACCGGGACAAGAATATGCAGTTTTTTGGAAAGATGGGACAAATATATAAAAGTAATGTTATACAGTATATTGATAATAGTTTTTTTAGTGTCTCATTGGTGGCAGGCGCACATATTAAGTTATGTAATTGTTTAGTCTTTTTTTCCTTGTGTTGTGGTTGTTATTGTTGTCAATTTTATGATTAGTGTGTTTATTTTATATTTTTTGTTGTAAAATTAATAAAGGGGGAATAAAGGTTGACCATAATGCTGTTGTGAATTTGATTCTTTTCTTATCATGTGCCCATTTGTTTCAGGAAAATCCCAGAAAAAGAAGATGATTTTTTGCCCCATGCTTCTCATCTTTTGGAGAAACATAGAGAGTTGGATGAAGTGGAGAAGGCTCTGGGGGCCGAGAAAGTGGTAATCCCGGATGGGCTGAGCAACCCCAGAGGAAATAGCCCACACTTGGGAAGGAATTTGGGAGGCTGCCTTAGACAGCGGAAAAAGGGAGTCTCTCTAGATTCCAGTGAAATGTGGTCTTCAAGGATAATGAGGATTGTGCAGGCAGTGTGTGGTCCCTGGGCCCTCCATCCTTCTCAGAAAATGAATTCTGAAGAGAATAAAATATTGTTTTTGCTCCTAAAAGCCTTTGGGAGTTGCATGTATCCTTTAAAACAGGGGTTCCCAACCTAAGTCCTACATAGAGTAGATCTCCAAGGGCATTCGAGAAACAAATGGCCACTCCTTCGAAGCTGTTGGGACAAAATGACCACCACCATCATTCAGGCAGGGCAAAATGGCCAGCCATTTCTTGCCCCAGGAGGCCTCGTCTTGGAGGCCAGCTTGTTCTGGGCCACCTTTGCCCTCTGAGGCAATCAGGAAAAATGTCACTGGTGTGAATTTGTTTTAGGTGGATCCCAGCTTGCTCTGAATTGACCCACACACTGTGATCACAGAGCCATCTCCCATGGCACATATGAAATGAGACATGCAGGATTTAACACTGGGACTGCAATGGACTGCCACGGCATTGAGGATATGGACAAGGTGCACCTTCATGGCCAGTTCATCTGGTATGGCCTCTTCCACCTCCATGACCGTTGAGAATCAGAGTTCCACCTCCACTCATTTTGCCATTTGGCCCAATAGGAAGGTTTCCAGTGACATTTCCTCCATGTGGAGGGGACCATCACCCCACCTAAAGGGGCTCATCCGCCCATAGCTGTTGGCCCCTTTAGAGAGTCAGGTTAGTTAACCGCCGCCCAACACTCAGTGTTGTGTCGCTGGCTATACGGTCTACTCCATTACCGTAGTGGGACGTCCGGCCAGGCAAGGGCTTATCCCCTACCCCAGATCTATCTATATATCTTTTCTTTTGTTAGGTATTGGGGTCTGGGTGTGAATCCTGCAGAACTAAGCAGTTAGCTTGTGGCAGCAGCAGTGGTGCCCGTGTAGTGTTTTCACTCTCACCCAGACAGTAACACACAGAGTTACGATGAAAACAAAATAACTTTTACTTCAGCAAGTTAGTTCACAAGATAAACACAAAACAGTAGATTCCTCTCTATGAAAGCAAAGTAAGGTAAACAGTTTGTAAGTCTTTGTAAGCAGTACAGTACTTTCAAGGTCAGAGTCCCAAGCTTGTGCAAGGCTGGGCTCTGTGCTTTCTCAGAGTCAAAGTACTCACATCAGTCTTTGTTTATAGTTGCAAACTCCATCCTTCTCCCAGGCTGGTTGTAGGCTATGCAAAGCCTTGTTGTCCTGGCTTGAGCCTCCATGTCTCTGCTTGGCATAGCTTCTGGAAACTGGACTCACTTTGTCCATGCAGTTGGATTCCAGTCCTCTTGAGAGTTTCAGACTCCCTCCCCCTCCCCTCCCCCTCTCCCTCCCTCCCTCCCTCTCTCTCTCTCTCCCTCTCCCTCCCTCTCTCTCTCTCTCTCTCTCCCTCTCTCAGAGAATTCAGCAAAGGCAGTAGCAGAACCCCAGGAGCTGAAGCATCCTGGCAGAAGCAGTTTTGCATATAAGCAGTTTGGCTAGCAAGCAGTGTGGCATAAAAGCCAATGTGGCTAACAGCAAGCCATTGTGACTAAGAAGCAGTTTGGCTAAAAGAGTATGGCTAAAAAGCAAAGTGGCTTCTGAGAAGCCTAGATTTATACTTGACAATTTGCTCAGTCATCCACTCAGTGGTTACAGCTGGGTGCTGCGCTGAAGGATCTCTTAAAGACACAGTTTCATGTATCTTACACAATACATACATACATGCAGGTCGTCACAACCCTATCACATCATTTTGTTGTTGTTACTGTTTCTGAAAAGCATTTCTCAGCCTGCCTTTTTCTCTTTCCAGCAATTTCAGGTGAAGATGGAAGAACTGCAGCAACAGCAGGAACTGGAGCATAAAGAAGGGCAGTTCAAAGAGGCCATCTTAAAGTTTGACAAGTTTTTGAAGGTCTGTAAGCCTAAGAATAGAAATTTAGGACATATGGCCAACAACCATGGTGGAAGGCGTAGATCCCTTCCTGAGCGAAACCTCGCTTACCCCTGTGTTGTCTCTTGGAGTTGATAGCCCCTTCTCTCTCTCTCTCTCTCTCTCTCTCTCTCTCTGTCTGTCTGTCTCTCTCTCTCTCTCAGCGGACTGAGGAGGATGGTGGAGGACAGAGGTGCCTGGAGGAAAATGGTGCATTGGGTCGCAAACGGTCGGAATCGACTGTGCGACTGAACAACAAAAGCCCTCTGGGCAGTTCACAAGTTAATTAGCATTTTGCCCCCAACTTGCTGGGTACTAACAGGATTGAACTCACAAAGGTTTGGTTGCAATACAGCAGTTTAACCACTGCACCACCAGAGCTCAGGTTAGTTACCTTGGAAAGCTGTGCAAAGCTAGGATTTAAAAATCAGATTACAGTAAAACCCTGACTTACATATGCCTCGAGTTACATAAAATTCGACTTATATAATGATTTTTGCACTAAAACCACATCCCGTTTTACATAAATATCCCAATTTACATAACACCATTTCTGTAATAAAGTAAGTAGTAGTAGTAATTTCCTATGGGTTTGCTTCGAGTTACATTAAAAATTCATTTTTCCTATGGGGTTGCTTTGATTTACATAAATATAATTTTCCTATGGCTTTGCTTCAAGTTAGGTAAAAATTCATTGTTCCTATAGGTTTGCTTCGAGTTAAGTAAAAAACCGATTTACACAAAAGCCTACAGAACTGACTTTTTACGTACATAGGGGTTTTACTGTAATTGTTTACATGATAAATATCAGTATTGAGGAACTTTGAGTAACTGGTAAGTTTTCAGAATAGTGTTGGGTCTCCTAAACTGGGTTGTTGGCAAGCAAACTACCTCCCATTTTATTTGCCCAAAAAGGCACACTATGTTGCTTCTGATAGTGACAAACCTCCAATAAGGTTATGAAGCAACAGTGTCCCTCCCTCCCTTCCTTTTTGCTACAGTGCCTAGAATTCAAGGGTTGGATGCAACTGGGTTTGGAGGCTCTACTTAACTTATGGCTAACAGTAAACCTGTTCTCAATAGATGTCTTAAATCTCATAAAGAGTCACCAAATCTGTTTGCTGCCATCACTGCATTTCATATGGGATAAAATCATACGTTGACAATGTATTATATACATTATTTATTTATTTATTTATTTATTATTTAAATTTATATCCCGCTCCACTCAACCCACGGCCGACTCAGAGCGGCTAACAACATATTAAGATACATACTGTTACAATAAAATTATGCAAAAACACAATAATTAATCATTACAATTACAGGGGAAAAAACAATAATACAATAATACCATATCAACCCTCCAACCCTCCAACAACAAGCATCAAAACACATCTTTTCAAAAACCCCACATGTCCAGGTACAATAAAGCCACCACAAGAATAATCAAAGTCAAAAAAACTACCCGCCCTAGTCAACCTCCAAGAGGAACAAAGGGCCGGGAGGGCACGCGGCTGCGGCGTCTTCTTCGGAGCCTCCCGGGCCACGGGAGGCTCCCTTTATCTCCCCGCCGGTGAGATAAAGTTCTTTTTGTTCCATTTTGAACTTAAAGGCATTCGGATTCATTGAGTGGCCACTGATTTTCAGATTGATTGGTTGATTAATTTATGACTTGCTCTGAATTGACCCACACACTGTGATCGTATTATAAGCACCGGCCTGGCCAGGTTATCCTACTATGTTAATAGAGTAGACCATACTGCCAGCGACTCAATGCTGAATGTCAGGCAGCTGTTAACTAACCTGACAACCTTGAGGACTAACAGTCTTGGGTGGTGAAGTCCACAGGGAAGGATGATGGTCCCCAAATTGATTAATCCCACTCGAATCCTTCTTGATGGAGGGCAGCAGCTTCATCCATCCTGGCCTGGAGCTGAGGAGGATTTTGCTTGCCGAAAGGGCTCAGGACCAAAAAGTGACTCACAGAATTGGATCAGTGGTATGGGTGTCATGCTGCGATGCAGAAGGCAGATGAAAGGCCACTACATTATATTCTCAGGACAGTCTTCATGGCTGATTGTCAATATTTGGATTCAGATACAGCAGAAGAAGAAGTATTGTAAGCAGCGGTGAGCAACTAGCAGAGGTCCATGGTCTATGTCCGTCCACAGACCTCGAAGAGCCAAGTCCTTTGCCTCCTGGAAATATTTCTAATTAAAAATGTTAAATTTAATTAATTAAAATGTTGTTTTTCCTCAAAAAGCTCCCTTGCTCCCTCTCGTGGCCATAAGTAGTAATTATGCTAGGGAAATGTTCGAAATGACTCTAGTTTTGTGGGGGTGAAACAGTTGAGGGCAAGGGCATGCTGGCTAAGCTAAAAGGGCACTGGACAGGGAGTGATGAGGGTGTCTAAACCTAACAAAATATATACGTTCCCACTTGCCTTCTACTTTCAACTCCCCCCCTGGGGATTCCAACCAACAAACTCCTGCTTACAAGGCAAAATTGCACCCTCTAAGCCACGGCGGCTCTGCTGTCAATGGTGGCTGCTTTTGTAATCTTATTTTTGGCAGCACAGGGGGAGGAAGGCAGGCAGAGGAACACCTTTGCTTGATTGTTCCGGGCATCGCAGCTTGGCTCAGCTCTTTGGATTGGCACTCAAGGAGGGTGTCATGGTACTGGGGGCCGGGCTGAGTCCCGGTTGCCCGATGGGCCAGCCCACCACTGGTTGAAGGGATCCTAAAATTGCAATTGATGTCCCTTAAGCTTCTTCCTTCAAAGAGACTATTAGAGTGAAAAATGTTTTTAAATTGTAGCATGCGTTCTTTAGAGAGCAAGGGCTGGTAGGCCATGGAGTTGATCCTGGGGAAGACCACATTTTCCATGACTCTCACAGCGACTTAGATAGATAGACAGATAAATCTTTATTGTCATCGTCCCCTTGCGGAAACAATGAAATTTCTCAGTTGCTATATATCAACTCAAATAAGGCATACCCTTAATTTAAAACAGCTACAGAAACACCAATTAAGATAGTATCATACAGTACAATTTAAAAATTAAAAAACTTCAAAACTTCAAAACTTTAAAACTTTAAAATTTCAAAATTTCAAAATTCTAAAATCCTAAAAATTAAAAATCTAAAAAATTTTAAATTTTAAAATAAGATAAGATGACTACAGAGTCCAGAGTTTCCATTTAAGGCCAAAATTGCTCTGGAGAAGAAACTGTTCTTGAGACGGCTCGTTTTTACCTTCATTGTTCTATATCTCCATCCGGATGGCAGAAGCTCAAAGAAGCAATGGCCAGGATGCGATGGGTCTCCTACTATATCTAATGCTTTTCTGTGGCACCTGGTGGTGTAAATTTGTTCTAAAGTGGAGAGTGGACAGCCGATGATACTCCCCGCTGTTTTAATAATTCTGTGCAACATTATCCTATCCTGATGAGTACTACTCCCATACCACACACATAAGCCATAAGTGAGCACGCTCTCAATAGCGCGCCAATAGAAGGCAAGCAGCAGCTTTTGTGGAAGATGTTTTTTCCTTAGAGTTCTCAAAAAATACAGTCTCTGCTGCGCCTTCTTCGCAAGCCCCCTTGTGTTGGCACTCCAGGACAGATCCTCCTGTATCTCAATGCCCAGAAATCTGAACGTTGCTACCCTCTCCACACAGGTTCCATCAATCAAAAGTGGCTGGACATCGTTCTCTGCCTCCTAAAATCCACCACAAGCTCCTTTGTTTTCTTTATGTTGAGGAGCAGATTATTGGTTCCACACCACTTTGTCAATCGCTCCACCTCATCTCTATAGGCGGTCTTGCCCTCCTTATCAGAGATGAGCCCGATCACAGTTGTGTCATCTGCAAATTTGACAATCCTATTGCTAGGGTGGACAGAGACACAGTCAAATATATAGAGAATATAAAGGAGCGGGCTAAGCACACATCCCTGTGGTGTTCCTGTATTTGTACTAAGCATATTAGAGGTATAAGGGCCCAACCAGACCTTCTGGGAGCTTTCTGACAGAAAATCCAATATCCACCCACAAAGTGATGGCGGGAATCCCAGATCTCTCAACTTAGATATCAAACGCTGCGGTAGAATGGAGTTGAATGCCAAGATGCCACAAAGAGCAATCTGGCATAACCCCTCCGCTGCTCCAAATGTGCAAGAACAGCATGAAGGGCAATCACCACAGCATCCTCTGCTGATCTTTTCATTTTATAGGCAAATTGGAATGCATCCAGTCCCTCTGGTAGGCAAGCGATAACATAATTTCGTACCAGCTTTTCAAAATACTTCATGATTACAGGTGTGAGTGCTACTGAATGAAAATCATTGAAATTTTCTGGGTTAGATTTTTTCGGTATTGGAACAATAATAGAAGACTTTAGGCAGGATGGAACAATAGCCTGAGATAGGGATCGATTCAATATCCCTGTAAAATCTCCTGCTAGTTGATCTGCACAGTCTTTCAATACCCTTCCAGCTACTCCGTCCTGCCCTGTGGCTTTTCTTGGGTTAATTCCCTTCAACACCTTCCTCATCTCTCCTTCTTCCACACTGAATACTACATTCCTTTGTACCGATGATGGTGATGGTAGTGATGGTGACGAAGACTCTGAAGATATCACTGCTAATGTTGTTTCAAAGCAGGCAAAAAAGACATTCAACTCCTCTGCCAGTGATGTCCCTCCCTCACCTGCCAGGGAGCCTTTAGGTTTATACCCAGTCAATTCCTGTACACCTCGCCACACCTGCCTGGTGTCGTTACTCTGTAAATGATTTCCCAGCCGCTGTCTATATGCCTCCTTGGCCACACCGATGCCTCTCTTTAGATCCGCTCTAGCTAGGCTATACAGTGACCTATCTTCACTTCTAAAAGCAGTATTCCTTGCCTTTAGCCCAGGTCTCCCTTGCTTGAATGCCAGTTGTGTCAAATTCTAGGGTTCAGTGCTCTTCTCTGTTTAAAGCCAAACGGTCTGTGTCCACAGACATTTCCGTCATCATGTGGCAGGCACTAGATGCCAGAGCGCATGGAATGCTATTGCCTTCCCCACCAAAGTGGTACCTATTTATCTACTTGCAATTCCTTGCTTTCAAACTGCTAGGTTGGCAAGAACGGGGACAGAGACAGGGACTCGCTCCATTGTGCAGCACTCAGGCCTTGAACTGTTGACCTGGCCACCTTCAGTTGTCAATTTCAGTGTCTCAACCACTAAACCACCGTAGTCCCTTAAAGCAACTTATATACCAATAAAAGCAAAACAGGAGGGTTGGGGTTTTTTTAGCCTGATAGGGCATGACATAAAAGGAAAACAGTGTGGGTAGAGAGAAGGAAAATGGTACACACACAAAAATGGAACACAAATTCATGTTGTGAGATTGAACAGACTGATGACAATATCTTGAACTGGGAAATGATATGGGGTCTTCACACAGAGGGGCTGATTACCTGATGAAGAGGAGTGGGCCTACACTGACAGACCAACTGCCTCCCTCCTGTAGGAGAATGATGCCAAGCAGAAACGGGCACTGCGCAAAGCCAGCGAGGAGCAATGGCAAACAGTCCAACGAGGGACAGAAGCTGAGCTCTACCGGCAGGAAATTGCCCGGCTACAGAGATCGAAGGAGAAGCTGCAGCGGCGACTGGCAGCTCATAAAGCCTTTCCGGAATACCTCCAGAAGGTTCTGGAAAAGTCAGAACAGGTGAGGGGAAGAGAGGGGGTGAAAAGCAGCCTGCAGGAAGAAGTTGTGAAGAATCACTGCACAGAGCTTTGGACAGGATTCAAGAAGAAACTATATATTCCAGAGCTCATAGAATCACTGAATTGGAAGAGGCCTTCTAGGGCAGGGGTGCCCAAAGTATGGCCCATGGGCCAGATTTGGCCCTGATGCCAATTCATCTGGCCCATGCCACCCTCAGCGCTTCTGGAAGCGGAAGTAAAATGCACCTATGTGACACATTGTACTTCTGCTTCCAGGAGCAACAAGGGCAGCATGGGCCAGATGAATTGGTGTCAGAGGCCAGATCTGGCCCATGGCCATACTTTGAGCACCCCTGGTTTAAACAGAGAAAATGGCAACATAAAATCTATCTCATCCTGTTGCAAAACATCTGTTGCAAAACAGGTTGAAAGGTGTGTTTTACTTCCGCTTACGGTGGGAGGAACCACGTGACCAGCCCACTGGACCATGTGGCAAGCCGCCAGCCCACTGAACCACATGACTGGCTCACAGCCCAAAAAGTTTGGGCACCCCAGTTCGTGGCCATCAGGTCCAACCCCCTGCTCAATGCAGGAATCTGAATCCAAGCAGATCTGACAGGTGGTTGGTTTTCAATTTTCTCTTGAATGCTTCCAGTGTTGGAACGCTCTCCACCTCTCGAGGCAGTGGGTTCCACAGTCATACTTTTTAAATGGCTTCCACTGCTGAAAATGCAGTTCTTTGTTTGCCGCGGGGGTGAAAAGTGTAACCAGAGATTATCTTAAACTATTCACAGGTACAATTCGTTTGAAGATTTAAATTTTCCTGCACTCTGGTTGGCTCTTTCCCTTCACCTGTAAAATGCACTTCGGTATTGTTCGATAGCAAGTTAGTGCACTGCACCACCTTTATTCCCAGAGACTAAATCATCCTTTCTTTATTCCCAGAGACTAAGGCATCCTTTTGTTGTGAGATACATGATGTGAGCATTGCATCAGGGTCCACTCTGGGCCACCGCCTTCTTGTGCCGTATCCGATTCCGAATATTTTTGATCCTCATGGCAATAAGCCATGAAGATTATAAGGCAATATAATGCAGTGGCCTTCCCCAACCTTCCACATTGCAGCATGACATCTGTAGTACAACTGATCCAGCTCCACGAGTCACTTTCTGGTCCTGAGCCCTTTTGGCACACAAAGTCCTCCTCAGCCCCAGGCCAGGATTGATGAGGCTGCTGCCCTCCATCAAGATGGATTCAAGTGGGATTTAATCCCAGCATCACCCTTCCCTGTGGATTTTGGCACCCAAGGCTGTTAGTTCTCAGAATAGTCAGGTTAGTTAACCTGATTATTAAAGTTGAGTCGCTGGCATTAGGGTCTACTCTGTTACCATAGCAGGGTAACCTGGCCAGACTTAACTCATGCTTAGTTCCAGGAAGTGACTCATGGAACTGGTGTCACGCGATGTGGAAGGCAAATGGAAGGCCACTGCATTATATTATTCCCAAAACAATCTTAATGGGTGATCACCAAGAGGATAGCCAACGTGTAGCCTGTCTGCACTTTTTAAAAATCGTGTCAGAAGCTCACAAAGGGGCTTTCTGGGTAGAAAGGATTTTTTCTGGAGGAACTCTGCTCAGGAGATGCCTGAATGAGGCTCTTTCATGTCCCCAAGATCTTTTCCCACTGAAGTGGTCCTTATGTATCTACTTGTAATTTCTTGGTTTTGAACTGCTAGGTTGGCAGGAGCTGGGACAGAGACGGGCGCTCATTCCGTCATGCAGTACTCGGGTCTTGAACTGCCAACTTGCCAACCTTCCAGCTAACAAGGCAAACTTCTTAACCACTGAGCCACCATAGTCCCTCCTGTCTGTCCTGTTCCTTGGTCTTCCAGTTCAGCCAGAGAATGAGACTTGTAGCCACAGCAATCATGCATCTCTCTTTTTGCTCATTCCGTTGTATAGAAGTCCAGGTTGAGAGAAATCCTCAGCCTTTTTTTGCCACCGGAAAACAGTCAATTGTGCTGTTTATGAAAAACAAATCAAGTGATTCCTTGATGCCATTCCATGGGCAGGCCATTACACAGGGTGGCCATCCTATCCACAGGCCATATATTTGTACTCCATGCCAGCCCATGTGTCCACAGGCCTAGTGTATCCCTGGATCCCTGTAAGTAGGATTAACAACTGCTACTCCACCCTCCCTTTTACTCAGGAGGCTACTTTCCCAAGTGTAGTAATCTGTTCTTTGCTCCATCCTGGCCCTCTATCTGTCACCCATCCCACTTCACTGATGCAGTTTCAAGAAATCCCAGAGCTGATTGATCAGTTCCAGACCCTGACGTCCACCCAGGCCAACTTGGCCCAGCGGGAGCTTGTTGCCCGCAAAGCCGTGGAGGCAGAGCGTGCCCGTCTGCAGCAGTACGTAGAGGAGAGCAGCAACCGGATCTTGCAAGAGAACAACCAGGTGGCAGAGTTGCAGTCGCAGCTGGATCAGATTCGGACCAGGGTGCTGGAAGGGGTGAGGAGGAGGGTCGTCAGCAGTGGTGGGATTCAGGAGGTTCGCCCCAGTTCACCAGAACTGGTAGCAGAAATTCTGGCTAGCCCTGCGCATCCAAGTTTTGAAATAAAGTAGTCCTAATTCGGGTGCAACACAGGGCTTTCCCCCTGGCCATGCCCACCATACCATGCCCACAGAGTAAGTAGTTAAAAATTTTGAATCCCACCACTGGTTGTCAGCCTTGTTGACACCAGAAAGAGGGGGATATGTTGGGATTGGGTGGTAGACCACAGAACAGATGGTGGGAAAAGCTGTACAAAACTTGGACCAGAAACCTAGATCTCAACTTAGAGAGTTGTTGTTGTTGTTGCATGCTATAGAGCCATGATGAACCTTGACACTCCATGTGTTCTTGGACTTCAATTCCCAGAAGCCCAAGTCTCTGTGAATCCACACAAATGGGTTTACTGTGCATATGTGCAGTAAACCCATTTGTGTGGATTCACAGAGACTTGAGCTTCTGGGAAATGAAGTCCAAGAATACCTGGACTGCCAAGGTTCACCATCATGGCCATAGAGCCATCTTTGACTTATGGTGACCCTACAAATTGTCTCCAAAATGTCCTGTCCACAGCAGCCCTGTTCACCTCATGTAATTTATAGCTTGTGGTTCCCTTAGGGATGGCCAACCTTGGCACTCCAGCTGTTCTTGAACTTCAATTTCCAGAAGCCCTGATCAGCAGGTGTGCTTACTTGGGCTTCTGGTAACTGAAGTCTAAGAACACCTGGGACACCAAGGTTAGCCATCCCTGCCTTAGGATTTCTCAACCTTGAGTCTCCAGGTATTATTGGACTTCAATTCCTAGAAACCCAAGACAGCAAACCTGCTGATCAGGGCTTCTGGGAAATGAAGTCTAAAAACATCTGGAGCCCCAAGGTTGAGAAACCCATCAATCCATTTTGCATTTAGACTTCCTCTTTTATTGCTGCCTTCCATATTTCCCAGCATGATTGACTTTACCAGAGGGTCCTCCCTTCTAATGATGTACTCAAAGTAGGACATCCTCAGATTCATCATTTTTACCTCCAGAGACAGTTCAGGCGTGACCTGCTCTTGGACACATTTGTTTTTTCCCCCTGTTTTTGGCAGTCCAGGGTATCCACAAAGTCCTCCTCTGGCCCCAAATTTCACATGAATCAATTCCCCCGACCACATCCATCTTTTGCACCCATGCATGGTGATTGGGAATATAAGACATAACTAGGTGTGCATGATCTAGTCCAGCAGGGCATGGGGCCTTGACCGGTCTAACTAGGCAGTGTTGCCCATCTCTTGTCAATGAAGTTAGGCTGGGACTAAAACTCACCAAAGCATCCTCTATCAGATCCCTTGGGCAAGGTGAAAGCGGAGGGCACGTGTCATGGTCCGCCTAACCAGCAGGTGATGTGATATCCAAATGGCTAAAAAAAAAAACAACTGCATGCAGATGGACTTGATTTCTCAGGTCCATTTTGCATTTGCAAAATGTCACCGCAGAGATGTCTACCAATGCATGGACTCTTTGCTGAATAACGACTCCAAGGTACAGTATACTGCAGCCAGAAGGTTGTGAATTCAATCCTGACCAGGGATCAAGGTTGGATCAGTCTCTTCCATCCTTCCAAGGTCAGTAAAATTAATACCCAGCATGTTGGGGGCAAAATGCTAATTACTCTGTGAACTGTCCAGAGAGTGCACTAAGCACTATGGGGTAGTCAAGAAGTGCCAAGGTTTGCCATGACTGCATTAGTGGTTTCCCTTGTTGAATTTATTGCTTTCATTTCTCCCTGAAACGAAACAGTTAAAAATAACAGATCCCCACTTTTTAAAAATTGAATATGGCAAAACTAAGCAATCCAGAGATGCACATAAGAGGAATAATCTGCTTAATCTTGGTCCTGCCATCCCAACTACAGGAATCGAACTGGATCTGCATCCACAATACTGCTGCTAACAAGACATTGGAGGTTGGGCAGATCAAGCTGGCCACCGTGAACCTTTTCCAGATGGTTGCCAAGCTCCGGGGGGTGTCGGCCGATGTCCCCATGGATGACACAGAAGCCCAGCTTGATGTGGTTTGTATTTATGGCGCTAAGTGCTATTTATGATATAGTGAACCCCCGACTAATGACGCGTTCAAATAGCATCATTTTCGATTAACGGCGCTACCGACGCCCCCCACAGCAACAAAAAATGTCGTTATTCGAATAACGACAGTTTTTTTACCGTCATGTGAATAACGACGGCTTTTTGACATTCTGTGGGAGATCTCCCATAGGAAACCGCATAACGATGTTTTCTGCATAATGACGCTACTTGGGGAACCAAGCAACGTCGTTATGTGAGGGTCTACTGTACTAGCCGTCTTGAAGAGCTATGTTGAATTTCGTGGTTCAATAGCAAGAAACAGGGCAGGTCTCCAGGCTTATCATTATAAGCCAATTCCCTTGTATCTAAGCAAGCCAACTAAAATGGATCAGTCGGACAATAGTAAAATGAAACAATATTTTCTTGTGCTCAGAATCTTAACACAAAGGTTATTGGTTGTGAAAAGAAGATTTGTTTAGTCCCGGGGTTCTCAACCTTTTGAAGTCAGGGGCCGGGTCATGCTCCCTCAGACAGTTGGCAGGCTAGATTGGTGGTCTGGCCACCACTGCCCACCACCACTGCCACCACCACCACCACCACCACCACCACCACCATCAGAAATCGGCCGTGGACTCATTTATGGCTGTTGTAAATGCATTCATAACAGCCATAAATGAGTCCACGGCTGATTCAAGTGGCAGTGGCAATGAGAAGAGGTAGCAGTGGCTAGAGCAAGGGTGTGGGCCAGTTGATTTGGTGCCATGGGCCGGATCTGGCCCATGGGCCATAGGTTGAGAACCCCCTGGTTTAGTCTAACAATTGGTAAGAAAAACATGTTTTTCTCCATTTCTGCTACTTGGCTGAGGAGGGTCTTTCTCACAAGATGGAGGACCAGCTCCAAGTCAGAGAAGATGCAAATTTACCTCAGAGTTAGGGGGATTCAACACCTAAAAAAGGTGAGAAGATGAGAAGCCTGTGGATTGGCTGATTTGGAAGAAGCAAACAAACGAGTCAGTTTTCCTAGAGAGGTCTTTGGTATATGAAAACCAGGACACAGGACACAGCCTCGGGCTGGGTTAACTCAGGTTTATTGCATGGTGGTCAGAGGGAACATGAGGTAATGGCGGATCGATAGCTCTTTATATACAGTAGTAATACATTTGAACGTGGTTCCATGATAGCCCATTGGCTACTATCTGCGTGACGTCATTGGTGGTCACGCCCTTCTTGTCCAGGTGTAGGTGGTGGCGGGAAAACTTCCCGCGCTGTTGCCTTTGATGAGTTTGGACCAAGAGAGCTTGGACGCTCGCTGCTGCCAGCTGGTGGTCATTAGCTCGCGTCCTATTACTGGGTTCATGAGATACAGCTGAAGGTTACATTGTTACTATAGGCAAGGTTACATTGGTTCAGATACATTGTAATCCATGTGGAAGGTAAAACCATTAGAACACAACACCCCTCCCCCCTAGGATGAGACGAAGTCTCGAGCCCACACTTTAATCACAATCCCCCCCCCAGGAGACAAAGTCTCTCAGCCAAGATGGCTTATTTCGAACACGCTGGGGTCTCGATGCGGGCTGCCTTTCCCCGGGTTTGCTACCTTCTCTTTGTCCCCTGGTTTCCTGTCCTGTAATTGGAGAGGGAGACTCGTTAGTGCCTTGCCGCGGCTCCGCGGCGTTGTTGGGAGGTGTGCTCTTTCTTAGGGAAGAACCGGGGGCACTGGGGGCTAACGAAAAACCCCTCTTCTCGCTTGGATGGGTGGGGGAACACTCCTGAAAACCCCCCCGGCTCGCAAAATCAAAATCAGAATTAAATTCGGGGGCAGCGGTCGCGAACTCCTCTCCCCCTTCCCCGGCCTCTGATTGAACTGGCGTATCAAAAGGGTATGAGTCGGGGCCGCTGCTGTCTCCCCCTTGGGCTAAACGGGTGGGGGAGGACCCTAACGCTGAATCCTGTTGCGGAGCCCCACTGACTGGCCCCCCACTCACTCGGTGCCTCAGTTGGTCCGCGTGCCTCCTCCAGAGGAGGCCGGTGTTAGTCTCGACCCGGTACGACACTGGCCCCGTCTGTTCTACAACCGTCCCTGGTACCCAGGCTGGACCTGCGCTGGCATAGTTCCTGCAGTGAACCGGGTCGCCGGCGGCGAAACCTTTCGGGACTGCCAATCCTATGTTTTTTCCTTTGTCCTCGACTCTTGTCGGGTCTAGCCTGGACAGGAGCGTGGTCAGTTTTCGCCGCATCAGGAGCTCTGCCGGCGAGTAACCTGACGCTAAGGGGGTCACCCTATACGCTAATAAGAACTGACATACTTGGTGATTTAGGTCCCCCGGGCCCATGCGCCGCAGCGCATCCTTTGTTGTGCGCACCAGCCGTTCCACTTGGCCATTCGTGGCCGGGTGAAACGGCGCGGATGTGACATGCCGAATGGCGTTTGCTTCCATGAATGCCCCGAACTCAGCGGAGGTGAAACAACTAGCGTTATCGCTGACTAAAGTGTCGGGTAAACCGAACGTGGAAAAGACTCTCCTTAGCTGGCTAATTGTAGTGGCGGAGGACGTGCTCTTTACTGGGATAACCTCCAGCCACTTGGAGAACGCATCCACCACCAGGAGAAACATGGTTCCTCGGAATGGGCCAGCGAAATCTACGTGTACTCTGGACCATGGCCCCCTTGCCGTGTCCCACTCCCTATGCGGGAGACGGGCCGCCTCTGGTCGGGATCCCTGGCATGCCCCACAAGTGCCGATCATGTGCTCAATGTCCGCGTCCAGCTGTGGCCACCAAAAGTAACTCCGGGCCAACGCCTTTGAACGAACGATGCCCGGGTGGCTGACGTGCAGCAGTTTGAGCACCCTCGGACGCAGGGACGTAGGGACCACCACCCGTTGGCCCCACAAAAGGCACCCCCTTTCTAGGGACAACTCTAGCTTTTTCCGAAAAAATGGGTCGAATTCCGTGCTTGGGGACGACGCCGGCCACCCCTTCTGTACCCATGAGCTAACTTTCTCCAGCGTTCTGTCCTTGCCTGTCGCCCTAGCAATGTCGGCTGGTACTATTGGGGGTGCGTCTAAAACCTCAATCAGCAATACCTGGCGGTCTCTTTCTACTCTTGCCTTTTGGTCGTCCGACAAGGGCAAAGGAGATCTCGAAAGCGCATCAGCATGGCTGATCTCCTTTCCGGGCCGGTACTCCAACTCGTGTTGGTATGCGTTGAGAAAAATAGCCCATCGCAGCATTCTCGGGGACAGGATCTGTGGTGTGGGCTTGCTTGCTGTGAAAATCCCTTACAGGGGCTTGTGATCAGTCACGATTTTGAACGGGCGGCCATACAGAAAATCGTGAAATTTTTTGGTTCCCGCTACTATTGCTAATGCCTCCCTGTCGGTTTGTGCGTAATTTCGCTCTGCTTGGGACAGGGACCTTGAATAAAACGCTACCGGGGCCTCCCTTCCGTCATCCAACACGTGGCAAAGCACCGCCCCCACCCCCACCGGGGATGCATCACAGACTAAGACCACTGGCCGTTTGGGGTCGAAATGCGTCAGGATTGCCTCAGATGTTAAGAGCTGCTTTAGTTCTTTGAACGCCCTCTCGTGCTCGTCACCCCACATCCATGTTTCCTCCTTTTTAAGCAACCGATGGAGCGGTTCGGCCACGGACGCCTTCCGCGGGAGGAATGTATGGTAAAAATTGAGGAGCCCCAGGAATGACTGTAGCTCGGTTTTGGATGTGGGGCGAGGGGCCTTCTTGATGGCTGCTACTTTGGATTTGGACGGCCTAATACCCTCGGGTGTGATCCGGAACCCTAAAAACTCGACCTCAGTTTCGAAGAAAACACATTTGTCCTTCCTCAGTCTCAGCCCCGCTTTCTCGAACACAGTTAGTACTTTATCCAATCTCTTTGCCAGTTCGGCCTCACTCCCCCCTGTAATCAACACGTCATCAAAATAAGGCAACACCCCCTCCAGCCCCTTCAGGAGGCGTTCCACAAGCGACTGAAAAAGGCCGGGTGCCGAGTTCACGCCGAACTGTAAACGCGACACCTGGAACGCCCCTTTATGTGTGACTATCGTTTGTGCCGCGGCCGTGGCGGGAGTTACGGGGAGTTGCTGATAGGCTTGTGCCAAATCGAGTTTAGCGAAACACTTTCCCCCATTCAGCCTGGCCAAAAGGTGGCTGACCACCGGCACCGGGTACGCATTAGGGCGGATCGCCTTGTTAATTGTACACTTATAATCAGCGCAAATGCGCACCTCCCCGTTAGCCTTCAGGGCTGTTACAATTGGAGTTTCCCACTCCGCGGAATCAACAGGAATGAGAATTCCCTGGCCCACCAGTTTGTCCAGTTCCGCCTCTATCTTGTCCTTGAGTGCGAACGGCACCCTGCGCGGTTTGAGTCTTATCGGGCGGACCTCCGGGTCTAGGTCGAAGGCTACAGGGGGTCCCGTGAACTTTCCAAGTCCTTTTTTAAAAACGGCGGGATGCGCGTCGCACACCGCTTGTATTGGATCCACCCCCACGGTATGCACTCCCCCTATGAACAAGCCTAAGGGCTGAAACCACTGCGTCCCTAGGAGGCTACAACTTCCCCCCTTAAGGACAACTAGGGGCAGTTCCGCAGAATGTCTCTTAAAACTGACCCGAAATTTCCCGACCCCCAACACTGGAATGCTGTTCCCCTGTACATCTCGTAGCGTGGACCTCAACGTTTTAAGTTTGGGCCGCACGTGGGGGTCGATTTTCAAGAACTCTTTCTGGGAAATTATAGAATAGGAGGACCCCGAGTCAATTTCCATCCTGATAGGGGCCCCTTGTACTAGTACCTCAACGAAGTAATGGGACTGTCCCGCGGACACGTTGAACACCGGAGCGTCGTCCTCGCTGTCATCCGAGATGCGGCCCACGCCGTCCTGCTTCCTCGTGGTCTGGGCGCCATCTTTGGACCTTGCTGGACGGTCCGGTCTGGTTGAGCGGTCTTGTGACTGCCTCCGGCCCTCCTTCCGTTTTCTGCACGCCTTGGCGATGTGCCCCCGGCGGCCGCAGGTGTAACACTCGGCTTTCCTGAATGGGCACCTTGCGCGCTCATGGGCCGCTCCGCAACCATCGCAGCGGCGCCCCCCTTTTCGGACCCTTTGGACCTCCTCGCCGTCGCTGCCTTCCGTAGACGACTTTGAGGCCCTTCGGGTTGCGTGCACCGACTGTCCGGACTTTCCGTGCACCGAATTCTCCGCTTTGCCGGCTCTAGGACGCCACTCACGCCACTGGTGCATTTCGTCCACTCCAGCATTCGTGGACTCCGCGGCTTCCGCGGCCTCTACAACCTCCGCCAGCGTGGGTGGTGGCTCCTTGTTCATCAAGCTGCGCTGCACCTCCTTGTCTTTCAGGCCACACAGCACTCCATCCCTGAGGGCCGTCTCTAGGTCGTCCCATCTGCAGGGGCCGGCCGCTATCCTCATGGCGGTTACGAATGCCTCGACCGACTCGTCCGGCGCTTGGACTCGCCTCCAAAACGCGCTCCGAGCGGGAAACATTGCCCTCGAGGGACGGAAACGCTCGCGCAGCAGCTTCATGATGTCGTCTGCCTTGAATTCGCTCACCTTCTTCGGTGCAATGATGCCCACCAGCGTTCGCTTGGTTTCTATCCCAAGCATTCTGGTGAGGATGGCCCTCTTCCTCTCCTCATCGTCTTCTTTGACTTTGAGTTCCACCAGCGCCGCCTGGAAGTCCATCTCAAAAAGCTCCCAGTCTTGCGGTTTGGTGATGTTGAACCCGCTCTGTGCCCTGGCTGCTCCTTGGGGATCCATCATCCCACCTTCGTCGCCAATTTGGTATATGAAAACCAGGACACAGGACACAGCCTCGGGCTGGGTTAACTCAGGTTTATTGCATGGTGGTCAGAGGGAACATGAGGTAATGGCGGATCGATAGCTCTTTATATACAGTAGTAATACATTTGAACGTGGTTCCATGATAGCCCATTGGCTACTATCTGCGTGACGTCATTGGTGGTCACGCCCTTCTTGTCCAGGTGTAGGTGGTGGCGGGAAAACTTCCCGCGCTGTTGCCTTTGATGAGTTTGGACCAAGAGAGCTTGGACGCTCGCTGCTGCCAGCTGGTGGTCATTAGCTCGCATCCTATTACTGGGTTCATGAGATACAGCTGAAGGTTACATTGTTACTATAGGCAAGGTTACATTGGTTCAGATACATTGTAATCCATGTGGAAGGTAAAACCATTAGAACACAACAGGTCCATTTTCTTCTTCTAAAGAAGGTCATGTGACTGATAGTGATTTAGTCATTTAGCCCCTGCATGACAGCATGCAAGGTTGTTGCATATTTCAATGTCCCTGTTTTTCAGGCCTGGTTGGGCAGCCGCTCGAATCCTGGTACCATGGTGCTGATGGCCACCTGGGAAATTCTCAGAATGACCTGGGGCAAGCCGTGCAAGGCTTCTGGGACACTGTGGGAAATTGCAAATGGGACCTCAAGAGATGTGTTGCAATGCTTAGGTCCTTCCTTCCACCAGATCCAACAGTGCACTGCAGACTTGGCTGAAATCCTAGCTGACTTCCGCAAAGGTGAGGCAACCTATGTTCCACCACCACAGCCAATAGCCAGCTCTCGGTCGGAGCCAGAACCCAGTTACGTCTCTTCCAGAAACCTGGGGTGAGTTCATCCTTGCTGGTTATCTCGTTCCCCCATTGAGGAGAAAGGTGTGTGTGTATGTGTGGGGGATCTAATTTGATTTTCAACCTGAGCATTCACTTCTTGTGCATTGTGTTGACTATGTTGGAAAATCACCACAAAATCTCCAGCCTGATTAGAAGTTGCAAATATACTTTGGGAAAATATCTATATTCCTATTGAAAATCTCAGAAGCCCAACAGTGGCTGAAAAAGATTTCCAGTCATTTGAAGAGAGTCAGCAGGTCCCCAGGTAATTTTGAACTCCAGTTATCTTCTAGCAAGCCTGGCATTGAGATTGAGAAGACCGAAAGTTCTCCAAACCTGCGCTGGGTGTGGTTTGGAAAGGAGGTACAGTGGAACTCTGGATAACGACAAACCGGATAAGGACAAATCCGCATAACGACGCATCGTTATGCACCACGTGATGCCCTGCATAAGGACAGAAAAACACCCAAAAATTTTGTTATGCGGGGCATTTGGTATCAATAACGACGTTTTGTTTTTGTTTTTTGTTTTTTTGGGGGGTGTGTGTTTCCCCGTTGTTATGTGGAGCATCTCCCATAGGGATCGCATAACGACAAAAACCGGACAACGACATGACTTGTGAAACCATGTTTTGTCGTTATCCAGGGTATTGCTGTACTTCAACACTGGACACCTCTTTGTCCTTAAGACTGGCACAGAGGGAGTAAAGTTCAATAGCAAAACTACAGAATAAAATATGCAGGGAGGCTGTGCCATTTTTCTTATTTACTGGAGAATTTGGATTTCTTGGTTGCAGACCCTGAAGCTCAAGTTATTACCAATAGCAGAGCAAAACCAGTCTGTGCACACTGCATTTTAGAGGAGGATCTTTTCCATGGGACATAGGGGAAGAATAAAGCAGGATATTTTCAATTACATTTTTATTTATTAAATCTACAAAATGTAACAAACATATATCCCAACACCAATAGCAAATATAATTTTGACAGATTAGAAAATACATAACCAGATTAAATAACTGATAAGTGCACCCACCACCTATGGGACAGTATGTATTTCACCCATTATAATTATTATTTTATTATATAAAGGTCTCCTTTGCCTAAAAGCCAGTCTTTCTCTCTTATTTCCAAAACCCATTAACATTGCTATTCTAGGACATATTTCTAATTTTAAAGACAATACTTGATTAATCTCTTCAAAATCTTTCTTCCAAATTCTCTTTACAAAGTTACAATCCCAACCTAATTGATGATCTTTTTCATTATGATGGGGCTTGACAACCCGCTGTTTCTACTACACCTCTGTGATTGCTAATATGACTGCAGTGGCTCAAGTGGCTAAGACACTGACTGGAAGGCAGGTCAGCAGTTTGATTCCCGAGTACTGCAGGACGGAATGAGCTCCCGTCTTTGTCCCAGCTCCTGCCAACCTAGAAGTTTGAAAGGAAGAAATTGCAAGTAGATAAATAGGGACTACTTCGGTGTGAAGGTAAGCAGCGTTCTGTGCGCTCCAGTATCTAGTCATGCCTGCCACATGACCACGGAAATGTGGCTCTTCGGCTTTGAAACAGATATGAGCACTCAACCCTTGAGTCAGATATGACTGGCTTTCGAGCAAGGGATACCTTTACCTTTACTAATGTGATTTATGCCATCTTCTGCCAAAAATGCTCTTCTGCCCTCTACATAGGTCAAACAGGACAATCTCTTCGCAAAGGAATTAATGGACACAAATCAGAGATCAGAAATGCCAACACACTGAAACCTGTTTCAAAACATTTTAATTCACCTGGACATTGTATAATGCACCTAAACGTTGCCATTCTGGAACAGGGAAATTACAAAACAAGAATTCAGAGAAAGACAGCGAAGATAAAATATATACACATGCTGGACACTCACCACAAAGGTTTGAATATAAGCCAGGAGTTTCTGGGACATTATCAAATTTTAAAAAATGCCATAAGGGGTTACATTCACTATGCAGAACAGACTTTAAAATGTGGGGAGGGGGGAGGGAGATGTTTCTCAGAACCGTTGACCTCTGGCTGTGCCTATCCCAAAAAGCTTCCTCAATTAACTCATCAGTCAGATGTGTAATGTCAAAATGTTTATTTTGCAAGCCTAACTCCTCAAACTGACTTCCACCAGAGATTCACCACTGTAAAAAGACAAACTGAATGCATTTTATTACTGGTTGTAAATAGCTTATTGATTTGCATATCCATCTCCTTGGAGTAATGATATATTAGTTTGTGTAGTAATTATATATTAGTTTGACCCCATGATCACCTTAAATTTATAATCATTGTTATTTAGCATTAGCAAGTTCCGGAAGGTGGGGGCAGAAATGCCATATGGCATTTCTGGAACTCCTGGCATATCAGGAGCCTGCAATATTTCTTTTCTCCAAAGACGCTTCCTAGCTGAACTTGCGATTCAGTACAATGGTTCTTTGACCATTGTGTGGAAGAATTCCGGACCTTGATATGGGGCCTTACTAATCTTCCTCCCCAGAACTCCTTACCCTAAACATATGTATCTCTTTTGGTACAAACTCTCTGGCCATCTGACGCCAGGCATTCTTATCTGAAGTACGTCAGTGAAATATGACAGAGATTCGTCATGTAACTGTAGTTCCTCTGCTAGACACTAGGATTGCTCATTCAAGATATAGCTAGGTTTTATGATAAATACTAGCTGTAAAATAAAGGGGACAGCCATCTCACTTTAGACCGTCCAAGAACTTTGTGCGTGTCGTTACTTTTCCACCGCTGCGGTAGGCAGATCACAACATCTCCTGAACCAACCAATGTTGCCCAGGTACTCTGGGCCTCTATATCAGATGTGTACCATGAACATCCACTCTTATGTCTGATGAAGTGGACTTGATCCACGAAAGCTAACGTTAAAATGCAGGAGTTAGTCTTTAAGGTGCCACAGCATTTTTTGTCTTTTTTTGTTTCATTTTGTTTACACTCTGATATACTACAGTTTAGTAAGCTTCCACTCTTGGGTCATAAAAGCATATTTTCCACCTACCAATATCCAGGGCCTTGATAAAAGATTAAAAGCAGTTCACTCTACCTACATGTTGCCTTATTTCTCAAGTCTCGCCCTGTTGGTCCCAGAATATAATTTCCATTCATCCCTGGCAACTAAAGATTCTGGCTGAGAATACTGAAGAATTATCTCATGATAAAAAGCCAAGTTCATTTTAATGTATTTAAAGCCAAATGATAGGACATGACTTTCTTTGGTTGACTGCATCCCTACTGAGCTTCCAGTAAGCAGCTAAGGTGGTTTCTGAAGGCCTTTAAGGTTTAAAATTGGTGTGAAAATTAGTTTTAGAATAATGTTGCAAATTTGCATTTAAATATTTTAAGCTATCTGGACTGGGCCTTGCTTTGGGAGCCCATGGGGGCAGAAAAACAAGAAACAGGTGCTTTATGGTCTAGGAATTCATGGTTAAATTGCGGAAGTTGCTTCCATGAGACATAGGGGAAGAATAAAGCCAAACAATCTTTATGGCTTTATAGTTCCTCCAGCATCAAATGCACTATACCTTTAAATAGCAGTTGCTCAGGGACCATGAATGGAAGAGGGTTATTGCTGTTATCTGCTTGTTTAGCCTCCAGTGTCCAGGTGGGTGGGTATTTTTCTATGAGGATCAGGGTACTGGGGTTAGGTGTTTGTATCCTGCCAACCTAGCAGTTCGAAAGCAAGAAATTACAAGTACTGTAGATAAATAGGGACCACTTAGTTGGGAAGGTAAACAACGTTCTGAGCGCTCCGGTGTCTAGGCATGCCTGCCACATGTTCACGGAAATGTCTGCAGATGCAGATAGCGCTGGCTCTTCAGCTATAAGCAGAGATGAACACTGAACCCTAGAGTTGGATATGACTGGCTTTCAAGCAAGGGTGACCTTTACCCATACCCGTCACGCGCCGCTCCAGAAAATATGGGAACTGCTCCGGCCCGGGTGCGCATGTGCAGCAAAAAACTCCTTTGTGCATGCGCAGAGCCCATTTGCGATGGGCGTGCATGCGCAGTAACCCCTTTCCCCACTGTTGAGATACGGGACGGTGGCGGGAAAGGGGAGGAACGGGTGCAGAAATATGGGATTTCCCGGCCAATCCGGGATACTTGACAGGTATGCCTTTACCTAACAGCCAAGGTTGGGGGAAGTCTGCTGCCCATTGTCTCTCTTGCACAATCTATAATAGCTGATCATGGATCCCCCAGGAACAGTTGAGCAACTACTCCTGTGTAGTTGTTATTGTCCTAAGTGCAGCCTTCCAGATGACGTTAAACTGCATCTCCCATCAGCCCTAGACAAGATAGTTGGTGGGGAAGAATGCTGGGAATGGTAGTCCAAGAACATCTGGAATGCTGCCTCTTGCACTTGGGAGACCCAGGATTTAGGTTTCCACTGCAGCACCAAACTCTCTGCCTGACATTTGGGCCAGTCACTCTTTTTCAACCTGGCCTACCTGTAATGAATTGTGTTTGTTGTAAGGAAGATGGATGTTAGGTCGTAAGTATTCACCTAACTTATTGAGCAGAATAATATACCTTTGTCATTCCACTTTAACAGCACCAAATGTATGCTGCAACAGCTGAATGTATTAGTTCATTAGCCTTTGGGGCCATTCAACAATTACGTGATTCTCGAGGGTGGGAGGGGGGGGGTCTGCCATCTGAATTATGGAAAATTACGTGGGGATAGGGGGAGGTCAGGCCAAAGATTACATAATCCATTTGGAGCTATTGTGGTTTCAAAACATGGCACTTTTATAGGTTTAAAAATGATCTCTGGGAATTTTGATCCGATTTGAGATTATTGAATTGCTTGTGCAGTCTATTTCTAACCTGCAAAAAAAATCTCTTCACAAAGGATGTGATGCATCGACAATCCTCACTGATACATTCTGCATTAGGCACCAATAGTGAAAAGTTCTAAAAATTAGAGTTTCGTTACAAAAGCTCTGGATCACGTTAATTATAAAGAGAGGGGGGTTCCGAAGTGAAAATTACGGTCGAATTACATGGGGGGGAGGGGGTAACCACCCCCAATAAATAAATAAATAAATGAATAAATGGGTCACGTAATTGTGAAATGGCCCTTGTTCCGTGTGCTTAAAAGTAGGGACTTAGCCACAGTTATTTGGACAGTCAGTTGTTTGGACAGTCTGTACATATGCGTAACTGAACTGACCGGTAAGAAGTGGAGAAGTTATCCTGTTTATTTTTGGTCTGACTTTATTATTGTAAATACAGTAGAACCTCGGATAAAGTCCAAACTCCGTTCCACAACTTTGGACTTTATCCGAATCAAATGGGCGATGCATTGGATAACGTCCAAAAATGGACTTTATCCGAGGTTCCTATACCAAATACCTTGGATAACGTCCATTTTTTTAGCATTTTGGACTTTATCACGTGTGCATGGAAACCACGACTTTACTCAAATCGGACTTTATCTGAATTGGACTTTATCCGAGGTACCGCTGTACCTTTAAGACACCTTGAACTCTTATTTTGCACAACCAGTAAACAACTACTTGCACAGAGCTTATCTGTTTTGCATTCTTTGTTTATCTATGGTGTTCTCAGCCTTCTGTTGATGCAGCCTTCTACCCAAAGGCTCGCTCTGCAAAATTTAACAATGAGTTATAAATATTAATAATGATGCTAATCTCTGTGATCATCTCTGCTCTAGGACCTGAGCAGAACATCTGTCCTCACTCAACAGTCAAGAGTGCCTTAATACTCCCATATCCATTTTGATCTCGCCATCTAGCTTGAACTGCTATCCTGGCTTCTTGGAGATATCAGTGCCTACTGGGATGCATATTATATCTCTTCTAAAAAGAGATCAGGGGTAACAGCGGAAAGAGCAAACTGCTTCAGCCAATGCCACATTGCTTTGTGTATGACTATAAATGGGGAACTCAGCCATCCATGCTTAGGGTTGCCATATGTCACGGTTTTCCAGGATTTCCCTGGATTCAAGCTGTCCTGGCCAGTTCAAGAAAAAACATGCAAAAGTCCTGGATTTTTAAATTTGAACAAAGGAAGTAAGATCAGCCTTCACCAAGGGATTTTTGCAAAGAGCTTATTCACTGCTTCCCTGCCTTTCTTTCAATTATCCTGATTGAAAGTGGTGAAGGCAAAACAGCACTCTGAGAAGCCGGCTGGGGTGGGGAGACACTTGCAAGCAAAATAATTGAAAGAAAGGCATGGAGGCAGTGAAATAACTCTTTGCAAAAATCCCTTGGCTCACCTTGATGTTTAGGGGACATAGGGTTGGTATTCCTAGAAAGGAAGGGAAAGGCAAAGGTCCTCCTCCAAAAAAAGTGCCTTCCTGTCTCCTGCTTTTCTCCTTCTGGAGGGAAACAGGCACCATGGACTGCTTTGCTATTCCGGGCCCCTCTTTACAAATTTCTTCTTAGGATCCTTGTGTGGGGTTTGAGGGTGAGTCTACTTCAGAGTGTGTGTGTGTGTGTGGGGGGGGGTGACCTCAGGGGGAGGAAGGGTGGTTTCAAGAGTGGCCCAAAAATGTTTATTCAATAAATAAATGAATATAAAATAGAACCATCAAGAACAGTCTTTAAGAATCACACGGGGGCGGGGACTCTTGACTACAGTTTATTTTAAACTGATGAAGGCTGTCCGCCCCGGATGGGGATTCCGCGGGGTCTTAGAGCCGTGGTCTCCCTGACAGCCCCATCTGACGCATGAGCAGTTTGAAAAATGCAGTATCATGTGGCTATCTCGGTTTGGCAGGAGAGAAATATGGCAACCCTATCCATGCTGTATACATTAGTTTTGGCCCTGAGCAACTCTGCTGCAGAGATGCTCAGGGCCAAAGCTGATGCAAGCATCCACATACTGTATTCAAAACAAATTGACATTTATGTTAATGTAACTATGTGTATAGTGACAGGATGCCACAAACCTACACCAGTTGAGAAAATATATCCTCTTGTTGGTATTGCTCCACCTAAGATCAGAAGATAAGTAGTAGCGGGTATTGAGAGAACTAAGCAAGAGACACCCTCTGAATGGATATATGTCTCAAGTCCGCCGGCTCAGACTTTTGAATTCTTTGAAGGATTTTTGAAATTTATGAAAATACTGCATGAAGTTACTTGAGTTTTGTTTCTGAATAAAAGACTTTGTTTTTGGACACACTTTTGCCTCAAACAAATTTTTGTCTATTTGTTCACACCGTTTGGCCCACCATTCTTTCTCATCTCTGTTTACAGCCAAAGAGCAAGTGCTGTCTGCATCTGCAGACATTTCCGTGGTCATGTGGCAGGCACGACTAGACATGGGAGGCTCTTTACCTTCCCGCCAAGGTGGTACTTATTTATGTATTTGTAATTTCGTGCTTTCGAACTGCTAGGTTGGCAGGAGCTGGGAGAGATGACGGGAGCTCACTCCGTCGTGCAGCAGTCGGGTCTCAAACTGTTGACTTGCCAACTTTCCAGTCATCAAGTTCAGCGTCTTAACCACTAAGCCACTGGAGTCCCTGGGAATACCATTTTAAAAAGAGAACAAAAGGAGCCATTTCAGACACACCAGCAAGAAATGTGGTGGTTAGAAAATGTTTTAATTTTCTCCACAAAACCCAGTTTCCATAGACCAGGCTCTCCAGATGTTCTTAGACTTCAACTCCCAGAAGCCCTGATCAGCAGGTGGACTGACTTGGGCCTCTGGGAACTGAAGTCCAAGAACACCTGGAGAGCCAAGTTTGCTGATCCCTGGCATGGACAGTTAACCAACTGACAGATCCTGGGAAGCAGACACAACGAAACCACAGTTACATCCTTTTCCGCATCTTGCCCTTCTTGATAGTTCCACGGCCAAAAGCTGACCGGCGCAGGTCTTTCAGATGTTGCCGGTTGCGAGACTTGACACGTTTCAATCCTCCGCTCTGCAGGAAGCGCTGTTTGGCTCTCTTTTTCCTCTCTTTGAAGATCTGCTCCTTGGACTTCAGCTCGGAGCGGATCTTCCCCTGCTGAGCATGGCCATGGCTGCCTTTTCGGAATGGGACTGGAGCGTTTCCTTGGTTGAGAAAAAAAGCAGACATTAGCCGAAGTAGCTTTTCTTTTCTCAGAGAGCCGATACATCCTAAAGATGGTGGTTCCCAATGTGGGGCTCACTCCCCACAGGGGGACCTCAATTCCCAGAAGCCTAAGTCAATACACTGGCTGATCAGGGCTTTGGGGAATTGACTTAAGGCTTCTGGGAATTGAAGTCTAAAAGCCAAGGGTTGGGAAACACTGCTCTGTGAATCCACACGAATGGGTTTACTGCACTTATGCACAGCAAACCCATTCGTGTGGATTCACAGAGCAGTTTCCCAACGTCTGGTTCTTGGACTTCAATTCCCAGAAGCCTAAGTCAATACACTGGCTGATCAGTGTTTTGGGGAATTGACTTAGGCTTCTGGGAATTGAAGTCCAAGAACCAAAGGTTGGGAAACACAGCTGTGAATCCACACAAATGAGTTTACCGGACGTACGTGCAGTAAACCCATTCGTGTGGATTCACAGCAGTGACTCCCAACCTTTGGTTATTGGACTTCAATTCCCTGAAGCTTAAGTCAGTAAATTGGCCGATCAGTGCTTTAGGAATGGATTTAGGCTTCTGGGAATTGAAGTCCAAGAACCAAAGGTTGAGAGACACTTATCTAAGCTCCATTACTCGTGGTGAGAGGGAGAAGTAATCAAACAGTGGCCGTCCCAATACTGCTGCAAGCGAAAGTCCCATCAGACCTAGAGGCACACGGCCAATGAAGTAGAATGATGGGGCTTGTAATCTAGAAACACCTGGAGGGATTACATTATCTTAACCTATAAATCCAACCGTTGGAACTGGCTATAGGTTGCTATGCCTCGCCCTACTTGCCTGCACTCACCCTTCGTGCACACGGCCGATCTGGGTACGCAGGTCAACGAAGGATTGAGAAAACCGGCAGTGGAGCAACAGCCCCACAAACGCGAAGAAAGGGAAACAACTTCACTTCCCAACATTCCTTGCGCCGCGCTGCGCCAGAGCCAATCAGGCTGAGAGGCTCTCGCACGGTGCAGTGTTCGGAAACGCGCCGCAGCCAATCAAAAGAAAAGCATTTTAAAAAAACGCAGCACAAACACCAAGCACCAACCCATTACTACAAGCCCCAGCGTCCTGCGCGCCATGAGCGCGCAGAACGCTGAGGAAACCGGCGCCCAAAAAATTAAAAAGAAAAACAACTCACCGCCTAACAGCCAAACACACACCAGCCGGCTTTCTTTCCCTCACCCACGGCGCCTGAAGGTCCCGACTGGAGTTTCCCCTTTAATATCAGTGGGTGGGGGTTGCGATCCCCCTCTCCGCTGGCTACCCTAGGGTTGGGAGGTTTGTGGGAACAAAAGGGGTATGTTTCCCAAACCCTTCTGGACTCAGGACACCAGGGAGAGGGGATCGATTCCCACACCCCTCCTTAAAACAACTCCGTCTTTTCTTCTCTTTAAAAACGGAGTTGTTTTAAGGAGGGGGGGAGGGAATCGATCCACTCTGCCTGGTCTACTGGGTCCAGAAGAGTTGGGGGGACATACCTCTTTTGTCCCCACAAACCTCCCAACCCCAGGGGAGCCAGCGGAGAGGGGGGTCGCAACCTCCCACCCACTGATATTAAAGGGGAAACCCCGATCTACTTTCACGACTCCACACAAACAAAGCACCATAAAACAATAAAGCCCCCCTCCCTACCACCTAGCCCATCCTTCCTAACCCCCAACGACCATGCCCCCTCCCCACCACCTAACCCACCCTTCCTAACCCCCAACGACCATGCCCCCCTCCCCACCACCTAGCCCACCCTTCCTAACCCCCAACGACCATGCCCCCCTCCCCACCACCTAGCCCACCCTTCCTAACCCCCAATGACCACGTACCTTCCCCACCACCAAATAAATAATTTTTAAAAAATTACTAAAAACACTCAAACACATCCAAAAATACACAAAAACAAAAACACCAAAAACAATACGAAGTAAACAAAGACACAATCAAAAACAAACAGACAAAAATACAGACAAAAATCCCCCCCGCCCACACACACACAAAAGAAAGAAAACAAGCAAACTTACCAAAAGAGGTGCTACCTCCACCAGGACTGGAAAAGAAATGAATAAAGAAAGACCCTACTTACCAGAAGAAGCTCCACCCAGAGGCCAGGAGAGAAAAAAAAGGCAAAATACAATAACCCCTACCAGCATCACCTGCTGGCCACAATAGTAAAAACAATTCAAAAACACACAACAGCCCCAAACAAAACACAAATTCACAATTTTACACAAAAGGTCACACCAATAAAAACAAGTAAAAAAATTACACTAAACACACTTTCACACAAATCACAAATATATGTCAATAAAATACAATAGAAATTTAAACTCAAAACATCTAAACACATTTTAAAAACATTGAATGTAAAAAACATTTACTTTTACATTATTAAAATTATTACCTACGGTACAACTAATTTAAAAAAATCAAAAAACTAAAACATTATTCGCTTACATAAAACAATTTGAAAAAATTATATCATACTTTCTTCTTTTATTAATCCTCAAAAAAACCCCAAAAAAGCAGATCACAGTTAATAACAGTCAAGCCAAACAAATTTTACATAAATAAACATTTAAAAAATTAAAATTACAGACTAAGCAATTTTTAAAAAAAATTAACACAATTTAACCTTCCAACACAATGTAAAACTATTGCAAAAATAAAATTGGCTCATTTTTTATTAAAACACACGGGGGGGGGGGGGGAAGCCCGGCAACGCCGGGCAACCCTTGCTAGTGTTACATAAGAACAGCCTTGCTGGATTACAGGCCACAGGAGCCCATCCAGTCCAGCATTCTGTCTCACACAGTGGCTCACCCTTTTCTTCAGGGTATTATTCCCATGCAGATGCCTTCACCTGCTTAGGATTCCCTGGACATGGCATTGAGAGATATCCTGCCTATCTCTCCAACCCGGAGGTTGTCCTTAGGTATCCATAATTATAGCCATTGATACCCTTGTCCTCCATGCACTTGTCTAATCCTTTCTTAAAGCTGTCAAGACTGACAGTTGTCACCACTTCTTCTGGCAGGGAGTTCCATAGACCAATGATCCTCTGGGTGAAAAAGTACTTTCTCTTATTTGTTTGAGAACTAGCAACCAAATGTTTCATGGAGTGCCCCCTAGTTCTAGTGTTGTGTGATAGGGAAAACAGTTTTTCCTTATCGACTTTGTGCACATTGTGCATGATTTTATAAACTTCAATCAGGTCACCTCGTTCAAGAGTGAAGAGGCCCAACTGTTGCAGCCTCAGATGGTAAGGAAGGTGTTCCAGTCCCCTAATCATTTTGGTTGCCCTCCTCTGCACTTTTCCCAGCTCCATAATATCCTTCTGGAGGTATGGCGACCAGAACTGTACACAGTATTCCAGATGGGGCCTCACCATCTTAACCTATAAATTCAAGGGTTACCGTTGGAACTGGCTATAGGTTGCTATGCCTCGCCCTACTTGCCTGCACTCACCCTTCCTGCACACGGCCAATCTGGGTCCGCAGGTCAACGAAGGATTGAGAAAACCGGCAGTGAGGCAACAGCCCCACAAACGCGAAGAAAGGGAAACAACTTCACTTCCCAACATTCCTTGCGCCGCGCCGCGCCAGAGCCAATCAGGCTGAGAGGCTCTCGCACGGTGCAGCGTTCGGAAATGCACCGCAGCCAATCAAAAGAAAACCATTTTAAAAAAACGCAGCACAAACACAAAGCACCAACCCATAACTACAAGGCCCAGCGTCCTGCGCGCCATGAGGGCGCAGAATGCTGAGGAAGCTGGCACCCCAAAAATAAAACAAAAACAAAAACACCAGGAGAGCAAGTCCGCCAAGCCGCGGGAACCAAAGCCCCCCTCCCCAACGGCGCCTGAAGCTCCTAATCGGAGTTGCCCCTTTAATATCACTGGGTGTGGGGGTGTGTGTTGTGCTCCCCCTCTCTACTGGCTCCCCTGGGGTTGAGAGGGTGGGGGGGAGGGACAAAAGGAGTCTGTCTCCCCCACCCTCCTGACCCCAGGGGACCCGGCAGAGAGGGGATTCCCTCCCCCACACACACACACGCCCCATATTAAAGAGAAGAAACCAAGTGGTTACTTCTCTTTAAAAACGGAGTTGGGGGGGGGAATCCCCTCTCTACTGGCTCCCCTGGGGTTGAGAGGGTGGGGGGACAAAAGGAGTCTGTCTCCCCCACCCTCCTGACCCGGCAGAGAGGGGATTTCCTTCCCCCCCACACACACGCCCCAAATTAAAGAGAAGAAACCAAGTGGTTACTTCTCTTTAAAAATGGAGTTGGGGGGGGGAATCCCCCTCTCTACTGGCTCCCCTGGGGTTGAGAGGGTGGGGGGACCAAAGGAGTCTGTCTCCCCCACCCTCCTGACCCCAGGGGACCCAGCAGAGAGGGGATTCCCTCCCCCCCACACACACACACGCTCCATATTAAAGAGAAGAAACCAAGCGGTTACTTCTCTTTAAAAACGGAGTGGGGGGGGAATCCCCCTCTCTACCGGAGTGGGGGGGGGAATCCCCCTCCCCTGGGGTTGAGAGGGTTGGGGGGACCAAAGGAGTCTGTCTGAGAGGGGATCCCCCCCCAGGACACCAAAAAACACAAAAACAAACTATCAAAGACATTCAAAAATATACAAAAACAAACAAAAATAACACCAAAAAAGTAAACAACAAGAAACATTTCCAAACACACCCAGCACCCAGCCAAACACCACAAAATCCAACCACCACCACCACCTCAAATAAAGAAAAACAGCTAACCCACCACCCCACGACCTCATACCACAACGACTGGAAAAGAAATGTATAAAGAAAGAGACTACTTACTGGAAGAAGCTCCACCCAGAGGCCACGAGAGAAAAAACTGTCAAAATACAAGATAACCCCTACCAGCAGCACTTGCTGCCCACAATAATAAAAAAAATTCAAAAAGACACAATAGCCCCACACAAAAGGCCCCAAGTGTTTTTCGAAAAAGTATATCATCCTTTATTCTTTTTTTCATCCACAAAACCAAAACACCAAACAAAACTCATCACAGTTTAAAACAGGCCATCAAAAAAAATGTATAAATAAAAATTTCAAATTTATGCTGGAGATGCAAAGAAACGGTTGGAACCTATGAACATATGTGGTGGAGTTGCAAAAAAATAAATGAATTTTGGAGAAGAATAGGAGAGATTGGGGAAATATTGGGTAAAAGAATTAAGTTGGTGTCAGGTACCATTCTATTAACAGATGTGGAAGGTATGGGTTTGAATAAGGTGGAAAAAGAATTACTGGAAATTATGTTAACCACAGGTAGACAATGTATTGCCAGAAATTGGAAAAATGATGTATTTATACAGACCGGAGAGTGGTATAAGGAAATGTGGAGTTTAGCATTGAATGACAAACTGACATGGGAGATAAAAGTAAAAAGGGATAAATTGAAAGAAAATAGGTTTTGGAATATTTGGAAGCCGTTCGTGGATCACTCTCTTATGGCTAGGGACAGTTCTGGACCTGTACCATCTCAAAGTGGGTTTTGGAGATGATATAGATACTAAACTCTCCGGGTGTGGGGAGTTTCACAGTGCGATTGCTGTGACTCATTGGTCATAAATCGTGTATAATTGTTTTCCTTACCTCATCTGTTTTTAACACAGCAACCTAGAGGCCCCTTTTGGGCCTCTCACTCGCTTTTGGCCCTCCCTACAATGCCCAGAGATGGCACACAGTCATATAGCTATCACGCAGCTTTCTGGCCTATTAGCAAAGTGTGCATGAGGCAGACATGCCGATAGTTAACCAATTAAGAAGCCCTATGTTATCGCAGGTAACCAATGAGAATATATTGCATACTCCTCTCTGGAATTTTCTTTGTCTGTTATTCCTAATAAACACCAACTGGGCTGTGGCTTGCCGTTGGCTGCTTCTGCCTTGCGCTGCTGCCTTGCCCGGTTGCCTTTGCTTCAAGATGAATCAAGCCTCTCCGCTGTCTCCTTGATCCCACAAACACTACATCTGGTGACCCCGACGTGATTACCGGATCCCAACTCCCCTACTCACCGGCTGGAATAGCCCCCTGGCATGCTACAGCCTTTCTAGGCTCCCTCAGCTTTCTCGAGCTCCCGATTGTGAGTATGGGGGGGGGGGGGGAAACTTTCTTCAGGGCAAAAGGCCCATGCAAACGAATTGCAGAGACTCACCAAGGAGAGCGGATGTCCAGACATCACGCTTGATAGTATAGAAGGCTTCACTAAGGAAGTCAAATGCCAATGTCCCTGGCACCCAGAAATTGGATCACTCAAATGGGATGATGGGCAAAGAGCAGAAACAAAAGAAGGGCAAGACTTTACTCCAAAGAATCTTTTGTTCTCCCAGAAGTTTACTTTACAATTGCCACAGATTTTGTCCCCAGCCAAGGGGTGGAGTCTGACTGTCTCTCCATCATATGGGACACAACAGCAGGAGCCCTCATATGGAGATGGGGGTGGAAATGGAGATGGGACATTAAATCCTGCCTTGCAGCAATCAAGTCTTTTTAGCCCTACAAAAGACCTGTTCTCTGCTGCAATACTAGTGCCAGCTGATGGGGAACAAATGGTGGGGACCTCATCACAGATTGAAGCTGTTGATGCATGCAGAGTGACAGGAAGCAAGGAGTGTGTTTCAAAGAGCAGCATAGGAGATCTCAGCCCCCCCGTGAAGCAACCCTCTTCACAAAAGCCGGAGAAGCTGAGTAGTAAACTTGATACCTCACGTGTGGCCAAGAAGTGGGAGGATGGCCCAGAGGAGGAAGGCAGGAAACCCAAGCCCAAAAAGGGGTCTGATTGCAAGTACCAACTAACAGATGCAGCTTGTCATAAAGTTGAGAATCAGATACTAAAGATGAGGAGAAGGGGGGTGAATCCTGCCGCGATGGACAGCAGGCTGCTGCAAAAATACAAGGTGTTTTTGGCTGATTTTGAATTGCCCAACCCTCCAACAAAGAGATCCAGAGTGAGCTGTTCCAAGTTTGTTCATACCTCATCTGCCTGCCTTAATGCAGATGGGGATGGCCGGAGCATGAAGGAATGTGTGTTTGCCTGAAAAGCTGAGAAGGGGGGTTGTGTGGGATTGTCTTGTGAAGTCAGTGAGAAGTAATTTATGGCTTACTTTCAACTTGCCATTCCAAGAACTGAGAACTGGAGAGAAAATAGTGTTTTGTGTTTAAATTGTCTTCAATCAACCTTTGGTCTTTTAATTTGGACATTTTAATTGGACTAAAAGTTTGTGTGACTCTAAGAAGAATTGGCTTTGTTTGCATTATAAAACCAGAAAACCTTTTTAAATTGGATAAATAGTTCAACTGTATGATCATGCTATTTTCTGTTTTATATTCAAATGCCTTTAAATGCTCTGCTGATATTAGTACCTGTTTTATGAGTGTGAAATGCTTTAATGATATTTGTACTGTATTGGTTTACCATGCTATGCTAGTAAAAGTTATTAATGCCTCTCTCACTTTTATACCAGTGAGAGAAGAAAAATATAATGCCTTACTCATGTAATTGGGGAGTAAGAAAATGCTTTCTAGAATGCTTCCTTCATGTAAGAAGAGATTCTCTTGCTTGGGGAAGACCTGTATTTGCTTAAAAGTTTCAGTACCCTACACATGTAAATGGGTTTTTGATGCTCTGTCTCTCTATGCTCCTATTGTAGCTGTTAGCAATGCTAGAAAATGTGTCAGGGTTGTGAACTGTAAGTCAGAGCCTCACTGTTTCCCTCCCGGGGTCGACACCGGGAGAGAAACGGAGGACCTTCATTTTAACTTTCAGCACATTCTGTTGCCTTCTGGGTGGTTCTGGACCTGTGGGTCACGAACTTGGAACTATATTCCTGCTAACCTCTCAACAACCACTTGTTGCCTTAAAGCTTGCTTGTGCATTTGTAAATTCTGATAACTGCCTGTTGCTTTATTCAATGCATACCTTCGTTGCTAGCCTGCAAGGATTTCGCTTCCGGCTCGCAAACGCAAGGACCACATTTATTATGCTTATAAGCTTCTTAAAAACAGAAGGGGGAAGTTGTGGGGAGTTTCACAGTGCGATTGCTGTGACTCATTGGTCATAAATCGTGTATAATTGTTTTCCTTACCTCATCTGTTTTTAACACAGCAACCTAGAGGCCCCTTTTGGGCCTCTCACTCGCTTTTGGCCCTCCCTACAATGCCCAGAGATGGCACGCAGTCATATAGCTATCACGCAGCTTTCTGGCCTATTAGCAAAGTGTGCATGAGGCAGACATGCCGATAGTTAACCAATTAAGAAGCCCTATGTTATCGCAGGTAACCAATGAGAATATATTGCATACTCCTCTCTGGAATTTTCTTTGTCTGTTATTCCTAATAAACACCAACTGGGCTGTGGCTTGCCGTTGGCTGCTTCTGCCTTGCGCTGCTGCCTTGCCTGGTTGCCTTTGCTTCATGATGAATCAAGCCTCTCCGCTGTCTCCTTGATCCCACAAACACTACATCCGGGCATTGTAAATATTCACTGGGTGTTGTGTAACTAGTTAAGAAACAATAAACAGTTGTGATATTGAAAGCTCTTATGAATGCTATGGTTATAGTGATAACCTATAATGTGGGTATTTAACACTGTGGGTTATATTGTAAACAGTTAGTTCAATCATTATGTATGTGTTATTTTTTACGAGCTTGATGTAATATTGCATTGTATTGTTATTGTTTTTTTCTGTATGTTTGTTATTTTTATTTTTTATTTTTGAAAATAAATAAAAATCTATATTAAATTTTTTTTTTCAAATATAGATTAACCTCTTCTTTACAAACATTAACAACAACAACAACAAAAATTTTCCAACACCATTTAAAACAGCCCGGCAACGCCGGGCAACCTTTGCTAGTAGATTTATAAAGAGGCAAAATGATACTTGTTTACCCCTTGTTTACCCCAGGAATTAAACTGGGAACACACATTGTTCAAACTACAACTGTGGACTCCACAGACACCCTTTCTTTGGGTCACACCTTGGCCCTTCAAATGTTGCTCAACTGCATCATCCCTCAGCCACATCCCAGCACAGGATCTGAAGTCCAACAAGAGCCCACCGGGAGGGCTACATTGAGTCCAACTCTGAATTGAACACATAGCAAACCATTTTCTCCAAAGCACTTGACCAGGACTCTGAAGGTCTGGGTTCTAGGCACCGCCAAGCCACAGAAACCATAGTCATCCTAGGGCAGCCATTCTCCTTCAGCCTGTCCTACCCCCATGGCTGCTGCCTTTAGTAGGAAGAGATGTGATGTAAAGGTAAAGGTTTCCCTTGCTCGAAAGCCAGTCGTATCTGACTCTAGGGTGTGGTGCTCATCTCTGTTTATAGACAAAGAGCCAGCACAATCCTTCCTGGTTTTCTAGGTATACACAGAAGTGGTTTCCCATTCCCTTCCTCTGGGGGACGCTCTTGGGACTGTACAGCTTGCCCAGGGATGCACAGGCTGGTTTGTCCAGTAAGGAACTGAACTCTAAGCCACTGAGCCATCTATCCAGCCAGCAATCACATGACATACTGCAAGATCTCTTTTGCTCGAAAGCCAGTCGTATCCAACTATAGGGTTCAGTGCTCATCCCCGTTTACAGCCAAAGCCAGTGCTGTCTGTGCCTGTAGATATTTCTGTAGTCATGTGGCAGACATGACTAGACACTAGAGCACAGAACACTGTTACCTTCCCACCAAAGTGGTGCCTATTTATCTATATGCAATTTCTTGCTTTTGAACTGCTAGGTGGGCAGGAGCTGGGACAGAGATGGGAGATCTCTCCGCCAAGCAACACTCGGGTCTCGAACTGCTGACCTGCCAACCTTCTAGTCATCAAGTTCAGCGCCTTAAACACTAGGCCACTGCAGTCCCTAAAGAAGGGAGGTATGGGTACAATTACCGTATTTTCCGGCGTATAAGACGACTGGGCGTATAAGACGACCCCCAACTTTTCCAGTTAAAATATAGAGTTTGGAATATACTTGTCAGCTGCAGTTAAGTACCTGTCCTATAAGATGACCCCCGACTTTGGCACAGATTTTTCGGGGTTAAAAAGTAGTCTTATACGCCAGAAAATACAGTACTATTATTGCTACTGCTATCATATACCCCCAAAAGGGAAATTGTGAAACATGCAATTTCTGCATTGTAGAAATGGTGAGGGGGTAAATGGACTTTCTTGGATACTGGAAAGCACCTCTTGGAGCATCAGATGGAAACCCACATTTACCTCTGCCTCTTCTTTTCTTCCCTGCACTGGGTTCTCCTTCAGTCTCCAAATCTGAGTCCTGCTCATCGACTTTGTTCCGTTTTTTCCATTTCTCGTAGCTGGGAAAATGTAGTCAGGAAATCCAACATTCCCATTCGGCCTGAAAAGCCTTGATAATGACCCTCTGCCCTGTGCCAGAATACCCTTTTCCTGCCGGGGGTGCAGATGGAAAGCTTCATCTTATTCCAAAGGTAAATCACCACCCTTAAGGTAAATGTTGCCCTTACTCGAAAGCTAGCCATATCCAATTCAAGGGTTTGGTGCTCACCTGTTTATAGCGAAAGCATTAATGGATAGAGTACAACAGTGGAAGCAATGGCCTCGAGAGGTGGTAAGCCCTTTAACATCAGCAGATGTTTATGCGGTCACGTGGCAGACAGTAAGGGTAACCGGAACGCATGCAACACGTTACCTTTCCCACCAAAGCGGTACCTATTTATCTACTTGCAATTTCTTGCTTTCAAACTGCTAGGTTGGCAGGAACTGGGACAGAGACGGGAGCTCACTCCGTCATGCAGTACTTGGGTATCGAACTCCAACTTTCCAGTCTTCAAGTTCAGCATCTTAACCACTTGAGCCACTGCAGTCCCCTTAGAAGCCACCCTTAGAAGCAGCCAAAAGCAACGATTCTTTCCTTCCTTTCCCTAGAAACAGTTTCTCCTGTGGGTACCTTGGTCAAAGTCCCATCAAACAAGGAGAAGCTGGTTAGATCAGGGCTACAGGTTTTCCAACACTGATATAACGCAATGCTCCGCCCGATGTGAGAAATGTAGAATGAGAAATCCCCCATGGGGTCTGCTTGTCAACCTCGACAGGAAGACCCCTCGTTCTAGGGTCAGTAGATCTCCCTGCTCTCTGCCAAGTATTTCAGAAGGTTCAACCCTAGTCTGCCTACCTACAGGTTCAAGATCACTGGGATCTTGTCCCATGATCTGAAACAACAAAACCTCCGTCTATGGCCTTTTCTACAGCTGAAACATGGCACAAGGTGCCACCTCGGTCTTCCCTAGGCCAGTTATGGCGAGCCTTGGCATTCCAGCTGTTCTTGAACTTCAGTTTCCAGAAGCCCAAGGCTCTGTGAATCCACACAAATGGGTTTACTGTGCGTCTGGAATCGTGTGGATTCACTGAGAACATAAGAACAGCCTTGCTGGAACAGGCCACAGCCCATCCAGTCCAGCATTCTGTCTCACACAGTGGCTCACCATTTCCTTCAGGGTATTCCCAAGCAGATGCCTGTTTAGGATTCCCTGGAAATGATATTGAGAGATATCCTGCCTATCTCTCCAACCCGGAGGTTGTCCTTAAGTATCCATAATTATAGCCATTGATACTGAGACTTGGGCTTCTGGGAATTGAAGTCCAAGAACATGCGCAGTAAACCCATTTGTGTGGATTCACAGAGACTTGAGCTTCTGGGAACTGAAGTCCAAGAACACCTGGAGTGTCAAGGTTCGCCATCACGGGCTTAGACCAACAGATGCCGGGGACTGAAATTTAATGTCCATCTGCCACCGATTCTGGCTGCAAAGCAGAAGAAATGGATTATGTTCCCACTGGAATCAGGGCAGGGTGAGAAAAATAAACCATCTCCAGCTTGTGTCAATGAAGGCAGTGGCGATGATTATTTCTCATCGCACCTCCCACATTCCCGTGAAGACTGAACAAGAGGCACAACAAGGGATCGAAAAGTGCAATTTCAAAGCAAATTCATCCACGATATATTTTCTCCCTCCTCTAACTCTGCTTTGAGAAGTGATACCTGAACCACAGCAATCTCGGTTCCTGTGGCTAATGATGATGAGTGCCATATGGATCTTGTAAACAACCGAGAATGTTAACGCTGCCACTCAGAAGAACCAACTGGGGTGTGATTTTTCTGGCCCATCCACACAAAACCAGCCCCTTCCTGCAAAACCTGAAAGGATACAGGTTGCTTTTATAGGAGCTGCTAATGTAGGCGCCGCTCTCAGTGCGGATCTTCTTCTTATCTTCCTGCTCCACCTGGCCCACAAAACGCTTCCTCTTCCGATCCCTGGAAAAATAAAGGAGGAGAAAGATTAATGCACTTGGACATAATAATAATAATAATAATAATAATAATAATAATAATAATAATAATAATAATAATAATAATATACTACAAATCAACCATTTGGTTCACAGTCGAGGACTGGAATAAAATTAACAGTTCAAGCCCTAAACAAGGACCTAAGAGCTGTTAAGGTAACGACTGAGTATATGTGCAGCCCCCAGTAGAGTTGTTTTTTGAAGAGTTTGGATGTTCAAATCAGATAACTCCAAAATTTCCAAATATCTAGGGAGATCTTTAGGTATTGCTCCAAAGGCTCTGATCACTATGGAAACAACAACAGATTTCTTCCGCCATAGACGCTCGACTTCAATTTGCAAATCACAATATTTTGTAATTTTCTCCAGTTGTTTGTCTTCCATTCGTGCATCTCCTGGTATAGCAATGTCAATAAACCAGACCTTCTTCTTTTCCACAACAGTTATATCAGGTGTGTTGTGAGGCAGATGTCTATCTATTTGAATTTTAAAGTCCCACAGGATCTTGACTCTCTCATTCTCTAAAACTTTATCTATTTGATGTTCCCAATGATTTGTACTGCATTCCAATCCAAACTTCTGGCAGTTTCCAATGGATAGTTTTTGCAACCCTGTTATAACAGTGCAAATAATCAGTCTGTGAAATTTTGATGCATCCACTGATCAGATGATCTACTGTTTCATCCTTTTCATTACAAAGCCGGCATTCATTGGATATGTGCTGTATTTTTGTCTTCATGAAATTTGTTGGCAAAACTTGTTCCTGAGCTGCCAAGATAAATCCTTCCATTTCCTTCTTCAAAACTCCTGCTTGTAACTATTATTATTATTATTATTAAACCTTTATTGGCATTAAAAATGGAGACAAAGAGAAGAATTAACAAAATGCTGACATAGCTGACCAAAGCTGTTAGGACTGCTTATGGGCATTGAGCCATGGCTCCGTCCCTCCCCCCCCCCTTTTTTGGATTATTTTGTAAACTGCAAATTGTTTCTGATGCATTTTTTGTTACTGTATCTTGTTATTGTATTCTGATACTGTATTGCTATGTAAGTTTTACATTTTGTACTTGTAAACTTGTATTTTTGTCTTGGACCTTATAATCATTGCCATGTAACTTTGTAGTGTTGTATTTTTGTATATTTTTGAATGCTGTGACCCACTTTGGGCCGTTGCAAAACGAGGAAAGCGGTATATAAAAATAAATTCAAATTCAAATTACCGGTAGCTTAAAGGTAAAGGTTGCCTTGCTCGAAAACCAGTCATATCCGACCCTAGGGTTCAGTGCTCATCAAAGCTGAAGAGACAGCGCTGTCTGCTTCTGCAAGGTCATGCTGGCAGGCATGACTAGACACTGGAGCGCACGGAACGCTGTTACCTTCCCATCGAAGTGATCCCTATTTATCTACTTGCAATTTCTTGCTTTCAAACTGCTAGGTTGGCAGCTTACACAACACAATATTAAGAATTACGGCTTCCATGTCTGTTAACTACTTTATCTAGAAACTGAGCAACTTATGAACATTCATCAGTACAGAATTTGAAGGAATAAAATGTACCAAACAATTGTTGACTTCTGTCATATGTACATTATAGACTTGAACCTATTGAGTAATTCTGGTGAACTAATATCTGTAATGAGAGACAAAAGAATATGCAGTGAATTGAGATAGATAGTCTGCTGAGCAAACTGTATGGCCAGGCTATCCTGCTATGGTAATGGAGTAGACCCTACTGCCAGTGACTCAATCCAATCGTCAGGCAGCGACAAAAGCCGCCCCGCTTTGACCGCCGGCTCAGCGGGCGGATGGTGAGACTCGATGCAGCTGGCAGCCTGGGACATTCTCATTCTCAGGGACTGTTGGAGTCTCGGAATGTCCCCCTTCCCTCCCTGCTGGGCCGGTGGGAGGAGGTCCAGTGTGATTGGTGGGAGTTTTGGCACCAGGAGCTGACAATGACGCACCTTCAGCTGTCGCCGTTTTGCCTCTCCGTGTGGACAAGTTGGCCGTGGGAGGTAGTGGCATGGCAAGCTTTGGAGAATTAATTGTTATTGCTATTGATTGTTATTGCTATTATATCTTTAATTTAATACTTTATATTGTGATTAATTTGTTTATTACTGAGTATTGATTATTGTATTGAATTTACTTTTCATGTTTCTTTATTATTGTACTATTATATTGTATGGTATTTACATGTTGTAATGGCCGGCTTGAGTCAACTTCGGCCAAGAAAGTGTGGGATATAAATTAAAATTTATTATTTATTATTAACCTGACAATCCTGAGGATTAACAGCCCTGGGTGACGAAGTCCACAGGGAAGGAAGGGTGATGGTCCCCAAGTGGATTAAATCCCATTTCGAGACCCGAGTGCTACACAACGGAATGAGCTCCTGTTGTCTGTCCTGCCAAACTAGCAGTTTGAAAGCCAGAAATTGCAAGTAGATAAATAGGTACCACTTCTGCGGGAAAGGTAACAGTGTTATGCGTCCCAGTGTCTAGTCATGCCTGCCAGATGACTACAGAAATGTCTGCATACATGGCTGTAAACGGAAATGAACACCGTACACTAGAATTGGACATGACTGCTTTTCAAGCTAGTGAGACCTTGGACTTTACCTAGTCCAAAGAAGTAACTTTCCTATGCCACAGGGCGTAAAAAAACCAAAACCAAGACAGACCCCACTCTGAATAAACTTGTCTACAGCCACACACTCACCATCTCAGGAGCCGTTTATTCTTGTTCATGTTCCGATTTTCATCGCCCATCAGATCGAGGACGGTGCCCGAGGCCTGCTGCTCAAAAGCGCTGCCTTCCCCACCGATGCAGAGTCTGGATTTTGAAATAGAGAGACAAGCGAGAATCTTGTTTTTTTTAAGCTGCACAGACCTGGAATCAAAATAATATGTGACTGATCTGTATGATTCCTCCCTTAGTTTCACTTGAGCTTTGTTAATGGAATTAGATACAGCACGCTGAAAATATCAGATGGGGGGAGGGGGGGGAGGATTTATTGATGACCTTTTAAACTCTAGCAAGATCAATGATAGCTAAACAATGGAAAATTATTTCTAACCTTAAGATTGAAGAATGGTATGAAGAGGTGTGGAACATTGCCTTAAATGAGAAATTAATATGGGAGATTAACATAAAAAAAAGGTTTGACTAAAGTACTGTAAATGAATTTTGGGAAACATGAAAATACTTTATTGAATATGCAATGATTTTTTTTGACATATACCTGTCCAAGAAAATTTAAAGTTTTGAAAAGGTGAGAATGGATGATAATCATATCATATTTGACAGATTTTAATTCATCTGTTATGTTATTGATAAGGTCATAAGACAAATCAATTAATAAATTACTACTATATCATATTTGAGTGGGGGGGGGGGTAGGTAAGAGGTTTCCCACACCGGTGAAGGGGGCACACTTACACTTGATTGATATATATATATTAACAGTCAGTTTCTGCCATTTATCTTTTTTTATTTGCATTTTATCTATTTTTTTCATTTGTTTAATAACAAAAATGTTTTTTAAAAGTTTCTCTTTTAATTTGTACTTTATCTATTGTATTTTTTTCATTTAATAACAAAGATATTTTTAAAAAGTTTCCCTTTCTCAGACTGAGAGACCAAAACCACCTGCTTCCACGTACCCCCGCTCAGAGTCAAAGTCCTTGGGTCGGTAAGGGATGTAGAATTCTTCTTCGTCTTTCTCCAAGATCTCCCTCTTCTTCTTCTTCCCCCCAATGACCTCCCCTGTGGGGGTTTGCTTCCGTTTCCTTCCCACTATGCTAGAGAAGACATCCTAGGGCAGAAAGTTCGAGACCAGTTAGAAAGCCTGGGTCGTCAAGAATACAGGCAGGTTTTCTGGAGCTTACCAGACTCTTCAGCTGGAATCATAAAAGCACTGAGATGGGAGAAGGGGCCTTTGTACAGTTCTGGTGGCCATACCTCCAGAAGGATATTATGGAGCTGGGAAAAGTGCAGAGGAGGGCAACCAGAATGATGAGGGGAGTGGAACACCTTCCTTACCATCTGAGGGTGCAACGGTTGGGCCTCTTCACTCTTGAACGAGGCGACCTGATTGAAGATTATAAAATCATGCACGGTGTGCACAAAGTCGATAAGGAAAAACTGTTTTCCCTATCGCACAACACTAGAACTAGGGGGCACTCCATGAAACTTTTGGGTGCTAGTTCTCAAACAAATAAGAGAAAGTACTTTTTCACCCAGAGGATTACTGGTCTATGGAACTCCCTGCCAGAAGAAGTGGTGACAGCTGTCAGTCTTGACAGCTTTAAGAAAGGATTAGACAAGTGCATGGAGGACAAGGGTATCAATGGCTATAATTATGGATACCTAAGGACAACCTCCGGGTTGGAGAGATAGGCAGGTTATCTCTCAATGCCATTTCCAGAGAAAAGATGAAGACATCTGCTTGGGAATATCCTGAAGCAAATGGTGAGCCACTGTGTGAGACAGAATGCTGGACTGGATGGGCTCCTGTAGCCAGTTCCAGCAAGGCTGTTCTTATGTTTGAGACCATCGAGTCCAACCCCCAGCTCAAGGCAGGAATCCAAATCAAAGCAGATTTTACAGATGGCTGTCCATGGCTATTGTCATGATCTTGATCCTTTATCTAAGGATTTTACTCACACCTTCCTGTCACACCTCATCACTTGGCCTCTTACCAGCAGCGTCTGTCACCTCCTTTGTGGGGCAACTCCCCTTATGAGTTCCCCATGGCTCCTGTTAGCCCAGGCTAGTGAGCGTGCAGGGAACCAAATATTCAGAACACCCAGATTAGGTATCATAAATGTGGCCTCTATCAGCATGGTCCAGTCAACTCCAGTCCCAATTCAATAGACACAAAGGATCTACAGTAAAACCCCTACTTACAAAAAAAAAGTCCATTCTGTAAGCTTTTGCTTAAATCGGTTTTTTAAGTAACTCGAAGCAAACCCATAAGGAAAATGAAATTTTTATGTAAATCGAAGCAAACCCATAGGGAAATGAATTGTTATGTAACTCGAAGCAAACCCATAGGAAAAAGAATCTTTATGTAACTCAAAGCAAACCCATGGGAAATCGTGTAAATCAGGACATGGTTTTAGCACAAAATCTTTATATAAGTCGAATTTTATGTAACTTGAGGCATATGTAAGTGAGGTTTTTACTGTATATTTAATAAGGTTTATTAAGTAACTTAAGGAAATGAGTAACGCATGGAAAATCAAACTTGCAAACTACCCTATATACTCGAGTATAAACCGAGTTTTTTAGCCCCAAAAATGTGGTCCGAAAAGGGGACTCGGCTTATACATGGGTCAACAACCACGAGGGCCTAAAAATATGAGTTTTTTTGGCACTTTAAAAGTAGGTTTCGGGACTTCTCCGTGAAATAATCCGAGGCACAATTACACAACTGGCCACAAGTGTGCGCAAATTGCGATTTTCCATTAGAATGCGTTGAAGAATAAGTTCTCCTATTCTGGTTTGTTTTCAATTAATTTCTATGGAAAACCACAGATGAAGAAAGAAGCTCTACATTACAATTGTGTCTCCCTTCCAAACTGGTGTGGAAAAAGAAAGAATTTCACTTACTGGTACCATCTGCCTTTGTCTCTGCTCTTATTTTTGAGACCATCGATGGTCCAAGATGGAGGAGCAAGCCATGCTTCCTTGCAGGGGGAGCAAGAAGCTAGGCTAGAGCAACACTTCCTGCCTCAGTGCAATTGACCTGCACACCCACTTCACCTGCAGCGCCACTACTGGTGGGTGGTGCAAATACAGTTTAAAAAATCACTAAAATACTTAATTTTACTTTATTTTCATGTATTTTAATTACTGAAACTCACTAGCAGCTGCTGCTACTCCCTCTCTTGGCTTATACTCGAGTCAATCTATTTTCCTGGGTTTCCAGGTCAAAATTTCTTTCTTTTTATTCATTAAATCTTTAAACAGACTTATTTTGTGAAGAGCGGTTTTTATAACTCTTCTCAGCCAAGAGAGAGTTCAGATAAGGCCTTGTTACTTTGCTACACGGACTCTTTGTTATTTCGGCCAGTGCAGCTGGGCCGGATAAGCAAGGAAGGTAGAGAGGGAGAGCTTTCGGGAGTCTGGCCTTCCCAGGACAGAGCTTGCCTCCCCCTCACCTAATGCTACATCAAAGGTCAAATTCCCATAAGAAAGCCGTGATAAGGGTGGAGAACATCTAATGGATGAAGCCGCTACCAGTCCCAGAGGGCTTTGCAGAAACTTTTTAGCTGCAACATTTTATAAGGCACTGCAATTATCCATTAGATCCCCATTTTCTTTGCCGGTTTTCCCTGCTTGGGCAAACTGCGTAGACACCCTTTTGCAACGCTACCAAAAGTCCACTTTCCTTTCTCTCGCTGAGTCGAGAAACCGTTCCGTTAGTCCGGGAACGAGACCAGTTCCAGCCGATCAGTTAGGGCAGGTGGAGTGGCACTCGTGTTGGTTGGAGTTGGGACAAGCTGAGACCTGGTGCCGTGTACGATAACAAATAGTACGTCATGGGTTTTGGAAAATATACCTTCTGCAGCCACATGGCACTGTTGATTCATACTTATCCTGTGATCTACAACAATTCCAAGATCCTTCACACTTGTAGTATTACTGAGCCAAGTATCACCCATCTTGTAACAGTGCATCCAATTTTTGTTCCCTAGGTGTAAAACATTGCACTTGTCCCTATTAAGTTTCATTCTATTGATTTCAGCCCAGTGTTGAAGCCTAGCAAGACTAGCTAATGCCCTGGACTGTGGTCCTGCAAGGACATAGATAACTTATCCAAAAAATAGCTTGCAAGAGCCCCTCAAGAATCTTTAACAAGTTGGAAGTAAAGCTGAGGTGTAAAGGTGATATCAGTCTCCTTGACAACTGTAAATATCACCGGGTCTTCACTATATGTTAATGATATCATGGATAAATATGATTTGTTAGTACTTACTGTATGGTTATTATATAGTTTCATAAAATTGTTTGTTAGATTTAAGAAATTAGATAATAGTATTTAATAAGTGAATACAAACAAAGGCGCACTGATGATGTGAATAATGAAGACATACTTTTGGAATTTGTTTAAACAACATGATAGAGTGACCTAAACATTAGTACTGATGTAAAAGGTGATAAGTAGGTAATTCACTTGCTGTCTGTATAATTCATGTAGTTTGTTATTCTTGTTTTTTGTATTTTTCTTCCTGTTTTTCTTTACAATATTTTTTTTTAAAAAAAGAATCTTTAACAAGTTGGGCTTTATACCATGGATCAAGGGAAACACAGCAGCATTGCAAGACAGTAGAATTTCTACACAGCTTTCATTAAAAATCTCTGTACCCAAACCCACAAAGTTCATATAATTTTACGTTATTTACACAAAGAGAAGGGAACAATTCAGGCTTTCACTGGAAGCCAATGGTCAAGTAGAACCAAATGTAAAAGATACTAGTGATGGGATCTTCCGATTTCTTGGACTACATATCCTATAATTATGGCAAACTGATGGCACCCGCGCCAGAGGGGGTACTTGGAGCCCTCTCTGTGGGCACACATGCCATTGCCCCAGCACAGTTCACCCCGCCCCTCTAGCCAGCAGGCCAATGGGAGCGCTTCCTCCCTCCCCCAGCACATAGTTCGCCCCGCCCCCTCTGCAGCGCAGACGGCAGCCTGTTGAGTTTGGGCACTCGGTCTCTAAAAGGTTTGCCATCGCTGTCATCTCAAAGTATATGTCAACCCAAAATGCAGGATGCGTAATAATGGTCTCAAACTCAAGCCAGATAGAGGCTGAATAACAGGAAAACGTCTTAATGGTTAGAGAAGTACGACAGTGGAACTGACTGCCTTGAGAGGTGCTGAGCGCTCCCAACACTGGAAGCATTCAAGAGAGAATTGGACAGCCATCTGTCAGATCTGCTTTGATTCAGATTCCTGCATTGAGCAGGGGGTTGGAATCGATGGTCTCAAAGGCCCCTTCCAACTCAGTCATTCTGTGATTCTATATTTCTTTTCAATTCACCCAAAAGGGTGGGGGGGGGGGACACACATTCTGCAGAAGAGGAGACCAAAGGACTAGGTTGCAAATCAGTGTCTTACTTCATTCCAGAACTCAAATAGCTTACACAGAAGTGGAGAGAAACCTCTCTTTAGACACATGGAAAAGGGAGAGCTCGGAGGGAGTTTCCCCAGACAATGCAATTTCTTTTACAGTGCATCTTTCTTGATTTTACAATCTTCCAGCTACATCATTTCCCCTGTTTTTCTTAGCTCCTGACACAGAGGGGAGAGAGATGGCTTACTCAGAAGGTGAAAGTCAAAAGCCTGACTATCCTTATGGAGTGCTATATTAGAAATGAATTAGAAATAAGAATTCCCAATACCCAATACAATTTTTACTACACAAGTTGACACATCAGACCCTGTCCCAAGCTGTACCTGAATTTTCTCATCATCTTCTGGCTCCTCCTTCACTGCAGGCGGCACGGCCAGATGTTTGGCCTTGCTTGCGGCCAAGGCAAGCTTTTCCTGCTGCTTTCGTTGGTGCCGGTCGATGACTTGCCAGTCGTGGAGCCGTTTGGCTCGCATGACGCCGCCGGCCAGAGTCTTGTTGGTGGTGTTGATTTCAAAGATAGTCTAACATGAAACGACAGCATGAAAGAGATTGAGAAGGATATGATGATAGCACTCTTCAAATACCTGAAAGATAATCATAAAGAGGAAGAGCAGGATCTGTTCTCCATCCTCTTAGAGTGTAGCAAGGTTTCCCTTGCTCGAAAGCCAGTCTTATCCGACTCTAGGGTGCAGTGCTCATCTCTGTTTCAAATGCAGACGTTTCAGTGGTCATGTGGCAGGCACCGGACGCTGTCTACCTTCCCACAGAAGTGGTCCCTATTTATCTACTTGCAATTTCTTGCTTTTGAACTGCTAGGTTGGCAGGAGCTGGGACAAAGACGGGAGGTCATTCCATGCTGCAGCACTCGGAAATCGAAATGCTGACCTCCTGTCTTCCAGTCAGTGTCTTAGCCACTTGAGCCACTGCAGGAAGGATGTACAGATGGGATGAAACTACAGAAAGCCAGATACAGGCTGAAAATCAGGGAAAAACATCTTAACGCTTATAGCAGTAAGACAGCGGAACCAACTGTCTCGAGAGGTGGTGAGCACTCGCAATACTGGAAACATTCAAGAGAGAATTGGACCACCACCTGTCATATTTGCTTAGATCAGGGGTTCGTAACCTACGTCCTGCAGGCCACTCTGCCTGCGACTGCAAATCATCTGGCCCGCGGTGGCGACCCCAGAAACGGATGTGTTTACGACAGTCGTAAACATGCCCACACATGCGCAAAGCGTGCCTGCCGCAGTTTACGGCAGTGTTTACAGTGGGGGAAACCACTTGTCTGGCCCGCTCAGCTGTCTTGGGGGAGTGGCCCAGCTTGTGGCGTGAAAGTGTTGAGAACTTGACTTAGATTCAGATTCCTGCATTGAACAGGGGGTTTGACTTCATGGCCTCAAAGCACCCCTCCAAGCTCAGTTATTCTGTGATTCTGTGATAATAAGAACATAAGAACAGCCTTGCTGGAAGAGGCCACAGCCCATCCAGTCCAGCATTCTGTCTCACACAGTGGCTCACCATTTCCTTCAGGGTATTCCCAAGGAGGTGCCTTCACCTGCTTAGAATTCCCTGGAAATGGCATTGAGAGATATCCTGCCTATCTCTCCAACCCCAAGGTTGTCCTTAAGTATCCATAATTATAGCCATTGATACCCTTGTCCTCCATGAACTTGTCTAATCCTTTCTTAAAGCTGTCAAGACTGACAGCTGTCACCACTTCTTAGAACATAAGAACATAAGAACAGCCTTGCTGGAACAGGCCACAGCCCATCCAGTCCAGCATTCTGTCTCACACAGTGGCTCACCATTTCCTTCAGGGTATTCCCAAGCAGATGCCTTCACCTGCTTAGGATTCCCTGGAAATGGCATTGAGAGATATCCTGCCTATCTCTCCAACCCGGAGGTTGTCCTTAAGTATCCATAATTATAGCCATTGATACTCTTGTCCTCCATGAACTTGTCTAATCCTTTCTTAAAGCTGTCAAGACTGACAGCTGTCACCACTTCTTCTGGCAGGGAGTTCCATAGACCAGTAATCCTCTGGGTGAAAAAGTACTTTCTCTTATTTGTTTGAGAACTAGTACCCAAAAGTTTCATCGAGTGTCCCCTAGTTCTAGTGTTGTGCGATAGGGAAAACAGTTTTTCCTTATCTACTTTGTCCACACCGTGCAGGATTTTATAAACTTCAATCAGGTCACCTCTTAGACGCCGTCGTTCAAGAGTGAAAAGACCCAACCGTTGCAGCCTCAGATGGTAAGGAAGGTGTTCCAGTCCCCTAATCATTCCGGTTGCCCTCCTCTGCACTTTTTCCAACTCCATAATATCCTTCTGGAGGTATGGCGACCAGAACTGTACACAGTATTCCAGATGGGGCCTCACCATAGATTTATAAAGAGGCAAAATGACACTTGCTGACTTATTTTCTATACCCTTCCTAATGATCCCTAACATTGAGTTTGCTTTTTTCACTGCTGAGGCACACTGGGTTGACATCTTCATTGAGCTGTCCACCAGGACACCCTTTCCTGGTTTGTCGCAGAGAGTTCAGACCCCATCAGTTTATAAATATAATTGGGGTTTTTTGCATCACTCTGCACTTACTAATGTTGAAGCTCATTTGCCACTGTTTTGCCCACTCCCCCAGTGTCAAGAGATCCCTCTGGAGCTCCTCACAATCTCTCTCAATTTTCACTACCCTGTATAATTTAGTGTTGTCAGCAAATTTGGCTACCTTGCTTTTTACTCCTACCTCTAGATCATTTATGAAGAGGTTGAAAAGCAGGGGTCCCAGTACTGAACCTTGGGGGACCCCACTCTTTACTTCCCTCCACTTGGAGAAGTGTCCATTTAGTGCTACCCTCTGTTTCCTGTCCCTTAACCAGTTGCTGATCCAGGACAAGACCTGTCCCTTTATTCCATGACTGGTAAGTTTATTCAAGAGCCTTTGGTGTGGGACCTTGTCAAAAGCCTTCTGAAAGTCCAGATAAACAATGTCAACTGGATCCCCCTTATCCACATGCTTGTTGACACTCTCAAAAAATTCCAACAGATTAGTGAGGCATGATTTGCCCTTGTAAAAGCCATGTTGGCTCTCCTTTAGCAGCGCCTGCTCTTCTATGTGCCTATTAATTCTATCTTTTAGGATGGTTTCCATTACTTTACCTGGGACACATGTCAAACTGACAGGTCGGTAATTTCCTGGATCACCCCTGGATCCTTTTTTGAAGGATCCTTTTTTGATAATGGGAAGCCTGATTTTGCTCCTATCATCGGAATGCACAGGGGGTAATAAAGCAGCCTCTCCCAGATCTAGCCCGATCCAGTGTCAGCATAAAGCAACTGCAGGGGGTTAGGTCACAAATGATCTTTGTCCTTTTAAAAACTTAGTTCAATGGCACCAGTGGTCAATTTTAAAATGTATCACTGCATCTTCTACAGAGGCACAGAAAACAACAGTCATCTTCTTTGTTTCCTCTTCTACCCATCCTGCTGACCCATATCAAATTCTGCGGGTCTCATTTTTTCCATGCAAGTATTTCGGAAAGCAAATGGCTCTTGACTGACTGTTCAAATAGAAGCCAGCTCTCAATTCCTCTGTATTTACTAAAAACCAGGCTTGCAACAATATATTATCTGGTGGAGAAACTCATTCCCACCCTTGATAATGGATCGAAGCACAGATGGGACTCCCAAAGACCTCCAAGAGACTAACAGATTTATTTATGTGTGATTTTGATCAAGGAAGACCGCCACCCCCGCTGCCCGAGGACTGTTGCTGCAACTGGGGGATGCCCCACCCTACCTTTTTTCTTGTATTCCTGGGCCCCGCCCCCGCCCGGGCCAACATGGTGGGGCCGATGCCATGGAGGATGGCTGAACTCGCCGCCGCCCGTGGACCTGGCCTCGGTGGGGTTGAGGAGGTCCGACAACCAGGAGCATTAGGATTGCACACCTGTTGGCTTTCCCAGGCCCCCTAAAACCCCTGTTGTAGGGCCAGTAATTAATTAATTCTGCTATGTTATTATTTACTTAATTATCTTGATTGTATTGAAATTCGTATATTGTATTCCATGCTTATTGATTGCTATTATAAGAACATAAGAACAGCCTTGCTGGAACAGGCCACAGCCCATCCAGTCCAGCCTTGTCTCACACAGTGGCTCACCATTTCATTCAAGGTATTCCCAAGGAGATGCCTTCACCTGCTTAGGATTCCCTGGAAATAGTATTGAGAGATATCCTGCCTATCTCTCCAACCCGGAGGTTGTTCTTAAGTATCCATAATTATAGCCATGGATACCCTTGTCCTCCATGAACTTGTCTAATCCTTTCTTGAAGCTGTCAAGACTGACAGCTGTCACCACTTCTTCTGGCAGGGAGTTCCATAGACCAGTGATCCTCTGGGCGAAAAAGTACTTTCTCTTATTTGTTTGAGAACTAGTACCCAAAAGTTTCATGGAGTGTCCCCTAGTTCTAGTGTTGTGCAATAGGGAGAACAGTTTTTCCTTATCTACTTTGTCCACACTGTGCATGATTTTTATAAACTTCAATCAGGCCACCTCTTAGACGTTGTCGTCGTTCAAGAGTGAAGAGGCCCAACCGTTGCAGCCTCAGATGGTAAGGAAGGTGTTCCAGTCCCCTAATCCTTCTGGTTGCGCTCCTCTGCACTTTTCCCAACTCCATAATATCCTTCTGGAGGTATGGCGACCAGAACTATACACAGTATTCCAGATGGGGCCTCACCATAGATTTATAAAGAGGCAAAATGACACTTGCTGACTTATTTTCTATACCCTTCCTAATGATCCCTAGCATTGAGTTTGCTTTTTTCACTGCTGAGGCACACTGGGTTGACACCTTCATTGAGCTCTCGTCCACCAGAACACCAAGGTCCCTTTCCTGGTTTTTCGCAGAGAGTTCAGACCCCATCAGTTTATAAATGTAATTGGGTTTTTTGCCCCAACATGCATCACTCTGCACTTACTAATGTTGAAGCTCATTTGCCACTGTTTTGCCCACTCCCCCAGTGTCAAGAGATCCCTCTGGAGCTCCTCACAATCTCTCAGTTTTCACTACCCTGCATAATTTAGTGTCGTCAGCAAATTTGGCTACCTTGCTATTTACTCCTACCTCTAGATCATTTATGAAGAGGTTGAAAAGCAGGGGTCCCAGTACTGAACCTTGGGGGACCCCACTCTTTACTTCCCTCCACTTGGAGAAGTGTCCATTTAGTACTACCCTCTGTTTCCTGTCCCTTAGCCATGTATTATTGTATGATTTAATATGTTGTTTGCCGCCTTGAGTCAGCTTCGGCTTGAGAAAGGCGGGATATAAATTAAATTGGAAATGGAAAAAGGAAGCAAAAGATATCAACACTAACTAACAAGGAACAAGGAGGGGATTGTCCTGCTCTTGTGAGCTGCAAATGCTATAATATTCCCATTCAGAGAAGAAGCTACCCCAGCTACTGTGGGCTAAGAACCAGAAAGTTTAGTTAAGCCTCAGTGCCTTCTAATGGGGTACACTAAAAGAGCATCCTTGAAAATTGTGGTATTATTTAAAGAATTTGGATGTAAATACGAAAAATTTGATATCAATCTTCTTAACAGTAGCAAGGCAAAACATTGCAAAAAATTGGAAAAACAACATGAATTTAGAAGTAGAAAATTGGTACTGTAGAAGGAAATCTGGGATATAGCTCTAAAAGATAAACATACCTGTGAATTGAATTTTTAAAAAGGAATAACAAAAGAAAACAAATTTTGGGATATCTGGAAACCATTTTTGGTACATACATTGAAGAATAATAAAGGGAATAAACCAGCACCAGTCATATTGATTTTTGGGGGAAAGTAAGGCGACTGGAAAATAAATGGTGAATTCAGGACATTGTATATAACACAGGGGTGAATATTTTGATTATTTCTGATAATAATATAAGAGAAAGTGATGAATAACAGATATTTAATATTATATAAAATATGAGTATTGCTTTAAAAAATGGAGAAGTCTGATGAAATTGAGTGTATTTTACCTTTTTAATGTTTTTTTTTCCTTTTACCATTTTGGTTAGTTTTTCCCCCTTTACTTATGTTATGTTTTAAAATTCAATAAAAATATTTTAAAAGAAAAAGAAGATTGGGGTACTGTATTTTTTAACCACAACCGGGCATACCCCGGACAACGGAAACCTTGTTTCACCTGCTAATCTTTCTCAGGCGAAAGGAACTACAGAATAAACTCCCCAAAGGTGACTTCATTTTGGCAGTTTCACATCTGGCCTAGACATGGAAGAAGAAGTACCTTTGGGTTAGACCATATTCAGATACTTGAAGGTCTAGGTCAGTGAAGGTGAACCCTGGCACTCCAGGTGTCCTTTAACTTCAATTCCCAGAAGTCCAAGTCAGCACTCCGGCTAATCAGGGCTTCTGGGAATTGAAGTTCCAGAACACCTGGAGCACCAAGGTTGGCCATCACTGGTCTAGGTGAGGTAAGTAGAACTCCCTGAATGGAGAATTTGGGTATTTGTAGTTCAGGAAATCTGAAAATCCCATCCCTGTTAAGTAATAACGGCACTCACAGCTTTGGAACGATATGTTTTGATGCTGTCCACAAACTTCAGCCGCTCCATCTCTTCGTCCTCAAAATGCAAACCTGACAAGAGATGTAATAACAGAAGGTGAGTAAGTGTGAACAAAAGGAAAGAGAAATTAATAGTTGCTAATGTGGTGAAGGGACTGCAGTGGCCTAGTGATTAAGACGCTGGACTTGATGACTAGAGGGTTGGCAGGTCGGCAGTTCGAGACCTGAGTGCTGCACGACGGAGTGAGCTTCCATCGTCTGTCCCAGCTCCTGCCTATCTAGCAGTTTGAAAGCAAGAAATTGCAAGTAGATAAATAGGTAGCCCCAGTCTGGCCAGGTTATCCTGCTACAGTAATAGAGTAGACCCTACTGCCAGCAACTCAATGCCGAGTGTCAGGCGGTAGTGAACTAACCTGACAACCCTGAGGAGCAATAGCCTTGGGTGCCAAAGTCCACAGGAAAGGGTGATGGTCCCCAAGTGGATTAAATCCCACTTGAGTCCATCTTGATGGAGGGCAGCAGCTTCATCCCTCCTGGCCTGGGGCTGAGGAGGACTTTGGGTGCTAAAATGACTCAAGACCAGAAAGTGAATCACGGAACTGGATCACTGATACAGGTGTCACTGTGCGGTGCAGAAAGCAGACAAAAGGCCACGGCATTATATCTCAAGACAGTCTTCATGGTTGATTGCCATGAGAACTGCCAAAATTTGGATTCGGATACGGCAGAAGAAGAAATAGATAATACTTCAGTAAAAAATAAATAAAAATGTAACAGCATTCTGTGCGCTCGGGTGTCTAGTCCTGCCTGCCACATGTCCACAGAAACGTCTGCAGATGCAGACAGCGCTGGGTCTTTGGCTATAAACAGATGAGCACTACAACTGGCTTTCGAGCAAGGTGATCTCATTAAAACTCTAACATGGTGATCTCACTAAAACTCTGGCGAAAGAGCAGGGAAAACTCAGGATCATGTCCTCTGGTTGGCACCCCTGGTTGGCATGAGCAAAACAATGCACCCTGGCCCACCCATCTCCCCCTGCAATGAAGGCACTCACTAAACAACGGGTGGATGCCCAGCTGGGCAAAGTCCATGTCCTTGACCCTCCTGATGGATTCGTGCGAAGGACCAGGGCGAGATTTCTGGTACTGCTTTTGGGCGTTTTCAGAGATACGGCGCAGATTCTGCAGCTCCTGCGAGCGTTCGTGGTCCGTCTGCAAGAGGCTCTCTTCACCATCAACGATGCTTTGCGGGACGCGGCCAAACATGCCATCCACATCTGAATCGGGAGAAACAAGGTGGGTTGGGAGGGGCCCTTAGTCAGCCCTCCACTGGGTTGAGAATGGGACTCATGCAGCTCAGGATAATAATGAACAAGAAGTACAATTAATAGAAAGTTATCCATCTTTATGTACCAAGAAGATGGGTCATTTTAGCTTTCCATTTACCATTCTGCTGCAGACACCATGTGCAATCATGATTTTTTAAATTTTATTTTAAATTTCATTTCAAATATACTGTACACAATAAAAACAACATAGAAATACAAAATATAAAAAAATACACAAAATCTTAGAAAAATAACATCTTAAATCGGGGTGCCCAAACTACGGTCCGCAGGCTGGATCCTGCCCACAGCACCAAATCATCCAGCCTGCATTGCCCTCACTGCTCCCGAAAGCTAAATGTGACCACAGATGTGCAAAACACTGCCGTAAATTACCCACGGCTGTTGTAAACACATTTACGACAGCTGTGGGTACATTTACAGCAGTGTTATGTGCATGTACATACTTGTTTCCCATAATTTTTTCTTTACAAAAATTATTTTAAAAAACATTTTGTGTAGTGAATTTTTTATTTAATTTGATGGACTGGAATCCTATTGGAACTTGTGGAAGCTACTGGTGACTAACTATCAAATTGCCAGGCTCCTGTTGGATACATGTCTTGTCACATGTCCAACATGTGCACGCCGGTGCCTCATCAATCAGCCATGACAAGTCATGTGATTGATGCAAAGACCAGAAGGATTCCAAGCACTGCAATCTTTGCTGTTGGTTACGTTGCTCCTGTAACACCATGATGTCTTGGGCACGAGCAGACGGCTACACTCACTCCAGAGGAGAGGTGTCCTACCTGTGGCCTTTTCATGAGGACTGGCGAGGATGAGCGGACGACCCAGAAAAAGATGCAAGTCAAAAAGATAAGGGGTTTCATCTGGTGCAACAAGGGAGTAAGCTGCGCCGCTCCTTCCAGCGCGAGCCACTCGACCTGGAGAGCAAAAGAAAAGAAATATCAACACAGCACAAATATTTACCGTATTTGCCGGTGTATAAGACACATTGGAGTATAAGTATAAGAAGCACCCTGTTTTTTTATACACATTTTAAAGGGAAAAATAATTGTCTACATTTTCCCCCCATGATTTTCCAAAATTAACTCCAGGAGTCAAGGAAAGTGGGATGGGGGAGGGAAGGAGGATCTTTTAATCCAATTTATTCCCCCACCACACACACGCACTCTCCTCACTTGGTGGTGTGGTGAGGGGAAAGAAGGATCTTTTAAGTCCGTTTTTTCCCACCACCACCACCCAAATACACACTCTGCTTAGGGGTGGGGTGAGGGGGAAAGGATCTTTTAAGCTCATTTCTTTCCCCCCATCCCACTCTCCTCGCTAGGTGGTGGGGTGAGGCAGTAGAGGGGTTCAAATTTTTTTTTTTACTACCTACTCTGTGGGTGTGGGTATGGTAGCCATGGCCAGGGGGAAAGCCATGTGTTGCACCTGAATTAGGACTACTTTATTTCAAAACTTGGATGGGTGGGGCCAGCCAGAATTTCTGCTACTGGTTCTGGCAAACTGGGGCAAACCTCCTGAATCCCACCACTGGGGTGAGGGGAAAAGAAGGATCTCAAATCCTTCCTTCTTGAATTCTGACCGCAGCTGCACAAAACTTCACTACATTAAATAGCATTAGATAGAATCCAAACAGGCGACAGTGATCTAGGCTTGTGATGGCGAACCTTGGCACTCCAGGTGTTCATGGACTTTAATTCCCAGAAGTCCAAGTCAGCACTCCTGCCGATCAGGGCTTCTGGGAATTGAAGTTCAAGAACAGCTGGAGTGCCATTGACCATCACTAGTCTAGGCCAACCAAGACCCTTAAGGTGGTAGAAGATGTAGAAGAAACCAGACCTCCAAGGACTCACCAACGCGGTGGAGGAAGAGCTTGGGCTTGGCTGGGAAGCTGTAGTTGATCACATTGTCCAACAACGGGATGTCGATACCACGGGCCGCCAAATCAGTGACGATCAGCACTGAGGACTTGCCATGGATAAACTTGCCAACGTTGATCTTGCGGGCTGTCTGATCCAGGGAGCTATAGACATGTGTGCAGTTCATGCCCTGTGCCATCAACAGCTGCAGAAACATCCGTGAATTGAGCAGAGCATGTCAAGGTGTCAAGAGAAAGCAAAGGACGGCTTATGTTCCCCACCCGAGAGCTTGGGGAAAATTGATTTTTTAACTCAATGCCCAGAATCCCCAGGTCTGGTGTATTCTTGAAGCTGTGTTCAAAAAGAAGTTTTCCCCATGATTCATCCACGTGAGCACACCAGAGAACCATATCATAAAGTAGTAAGTCGCATACTTTAAAAAAAAAAAAACTAAGTTGTAAATACCGACAGAGTAAATCCATTGAATCAATGGGGTTTACATAACTGTTTATGTAGCAAGTTCCATTTATTCAGTGTGTGTATTCTGTACACCATGCAGAAAAAAATAAAAGTAGATTGAGAAGACAGCCCTCAAATCCTGCACAATTAAAACTAGGAATTTGGACAAGGAACAACATTACATCACTTACACATTGTGTGAATGTGGAGATACAGAATCCGGCCCATTTACTAGTCTGCCGATTACTACCAGAAACATGCACCGATGAGGACTTAAGTTTGGCCAATGACAAAGCCAAGAAAGTGGCTTCATTTTGGCAGTCCAGGGTTTAATGACAAAGATGGAGAAGAGGAAGAAGATGAGACGGCCAAACTTAAGTCCTTATTGGTGCATGTTTCTGGCAGTAATGGGTGGATGGATGAATGGGAAGAATTAATCAATCAATGTGAGCAAATTCTAAGGGCTATGGCTGTTAGCCCCAGCTAGAATATACTCATTGAATCAATAGGACTTGCTACATCCACAATTATGGAAGCCCATTTGATTCAATGGGTTTATTCTTATCAGAGAATAGACAAGACAAAACAAAAAATGTTGGAGCAGTTTGAAGACTAACTGTTAAATGTTAACGTTAGCTTTCGTGGATCAAGTCCACTTCTCCAGACTGACCCACAAAAGCTAACGTTAAATTTTAAGTTAGCCTTCAAAGGGCTACAGCGTTTTTTGTTTTGTTTATTCTCCGATATGCTTGAAACACAGACTAACACGGCTACTATTCCAAAAAATTTCAACTATGGATGGGTTTATTCTCTTGCTATTACCAACTGAATCTGTATGGCAGGGATTCATAACCTATGGCTCGAGGGCCAGACCTGGCTTGCGGCGCCATTCCATCCGGCCCACAGAAGCAGATGCATTTACGACAGCCGTAAACACCGCCCACACATGCACAAATGCGCCCGCCACAGTTTATGGCAGCGTTTGCGGCAGAGGGAAACCACATGTCCAGCCTGTTCAGCTGTTGGAGGGAGTGCAATCTGGCCCGTGGCGCAAAAGGGTTGAGAACCACTGCTGTATGGGAAAAGAAGGACTGAACTGGGAAGAATCTGAAGCGAATCAGCAAAATATCGATGCTGTGGGGAAAGGCTGTAGCCCACAACAGACTTCAATCATTCCCACCCCACCTTTGGAAAACGATTTTTGGGAATGCTCACGCACCTCTTTCAGATACTCTGCATGATGTTTGGTAGCTACAAATACAATCGTCTGCTCCTGGGGCTTGACCACCGTCCTCAACAGATACAGCAGGAGGGCCAGCTTGTCATCTGGACGCACGTGATAAAAGGAAAGCTAGAGGGAAATGCCGAGGATTATTTATAGGTGCAAGGATGTGCTATGGGTGCCCACAAACACTTATATACCACCCCATAGTACTTAGTGCACTCTCAAGGCCAGGGGTGCCCAAACGTTTCAGGACGCGAGCCGGTCACATGGTTCAGGGGTGCCCAAACTACCAACTAGGGGCCAAATCTAGCCCCCAATGCCAATTAACCCAGCCCGCACCTCCCTTGTCGCTCCCAGACATAGAAGTAAAAAGCGCCCATACAAGCACATTTTACTTCCACTTCTGGGAGTGACAAGGGTGGTGTGGGCTGGATGAATTGGCATCAGGGGCCAGATCCAGCCCCCAGGCTGTAGTTTGGGCAACCCTGCTCTAGGCGGTTCACAAGTTAATTAGCATTTTACCCCAAACATGCTGGGTCATTTTACCAACCTCCAAAGGATAGAAGGCTGAGTCAACCTTGATCCAAGGTCAGGGTTGAACTCACAACCTTTTAGGGCTGTCAGATGTTTCTGGACTGACTTCCTTATCCCTCCCTGCCAATAATCCTGGCTAGGCTAATGGGAGCTGCAGGTGAAACACACCTGGAGGGGCACATGTTGCTCATCCTTGTTTGAGCTGCTGCTAAGCATGCTAAGTGCCTGGACTTGCCTAGAAGGACTTAGGTCTGGGATTCTCAACCTGTGGCCTGTGGGCCAGATGCAGCCCACAGAGCCATTTCTTGTGGCCCTCTCACTGCCTCCACCACACCCAGAAGTGCCATATGGTGGAAGAAGGACAAAATGGCCATCCGGCCCCCGAAGCTGTCTGAGAGTATGACCCGGCCCCCAGCTTTAAAAGGTTGAGGACTCCTGACTTAGGTCAAAGTCTCCCTTGCACGAAAACGAGTCATATCTGACTCTAGGGTGCTTATCTCCATTTACCGCTACACAGCCAATGCTGTCTGAGTCTGCAGACGTTTCCGTGGTCATGTGACAGACATGACTAGATGCCGAAGTGCACTGAACACTGTTACCTTTCCTGCCAAAGCAATACCTCTTTATCTACTTGCAATTTCTTGCTTTCAAACTGCTAGGTTGGCAGGAGCTGGGGCGGAAGACAGGAACTCACTCCGTTGTGCAGCACTCGGGTCTCGAACTGGTGACCTGCCAACCTTCCAGTTGTCAAGTTCAGCGTCTTAACCACTAGGCCACTGCAGCTCAGTGGTGCTTAGAAGTGCGGAGGGCAGCCCAATTCAAACGTGCACTCTCTAGGCCGAGTTGAACCATAATTTCCATCAGCCGATGCTCTGCAGTTTGGTAAAGATTAGGCTGTGGTCCAGTCATTCACCTGCTTTGGGCCTGGGGGATCTCTGCCCACCCACCAGCTCCAACAGCCCCTTTGCAGTGGGCACACTAGTGCTGCCCAAAACATCTTCAAGGCCAGCCTTCCTCCAGTCCTCTGATACACCTACAACACTTAGGCCTCTGGGTTTTCACATGTAGAATTACTGATTCCTTCTACCCCATGATCAGTTTTAATAACAATTTCATGCCATCAAGTCAACTTCAGTTTATGAATACCCCTTTCCTGGGTCTTCTAGGTATAAAGCATTCAGAAGTGGTTTCCCATTCCCTTCCACCCAGGGAAACCCAGGGGCTATAAAGCTTGCCCAAGGCCACGTGGGTGGTCGTTTCCACTGGAGCCGCAGTGGGGAAACGAACTCCACAGTCCAATGTCTAACTCATTGAGCTATCCAACCAGCTAACGTTGAGCTGAGTGCAACCAAAATGGGTCTCGAGTTAATTGCCTTCTTCCAAAAGAGAATTGGACAGCCATCTGTCAGATCTGCTTTGATTCAGACTCCTGCATTGAGCAGGGGGTCAGACTCGTGGCCTTATAGCCTCCTTCCAACTCAGTGATCCTATGATTCTATTCCAGCAACATGGGGCACTTCAAAGCTCAGTTGATATTAACACATCACTAGAGTAGCCCAAGACATTTAGCTGGCTGAGTCTAAGGCTTTCAACATTCACCCTTCTATGGAGCAGCATTAGGGACACACTAAGCCAAGCGGAGGGGACACGGATTGAGGCAGAGGCAGCGGAAGCAGCAGCTGGAGTGAAGGTGCAGGCCGGATGATGTGGTGCCATGCAGCTCCTCCAGGCTGGAAAGCAGGGAAGTGGCGTGGTGGTGGAGGGTGGCTCAGGGGTGGTCCTGCCGCCGCCGGAGAGGGGGGCTCGGGGGTGGTTCCACCACCGCATCCACCAGCAGGACTGCTCCCAAGCACCCCCACTCCTCCCCACCACCGGTGGCAGCAGTGGGACCACTCCTGAGCCAACCACCACTCCCCCGCTCACCGGCAGCAGCGGGACCACCCCCGAGCCAGCCACCATTCCACCCACACCTCTGCAGTCGCCCACCCCTTTGAGGCCATCAAGTCCAACCCCCTGCTCAATGCAGGAATCAGAATCAAAGATCTGACAGAGGGTTGATTTTCCAATTCTCTCCTGAACGCTTCCAGTGTTGGAGCACTCACCAACTCTCAAGGCATTCGCTTCCACTGTCACACTGCTCTAACCATTAAGCCATTTCCCCTAATATTCAGCCTATTATCTGGCTTCCTGTAGCATCAGCCCATTATTACTTGTCCTGTACTCTGGGGTGATGGAGAACAGATTTGTCCCTTCCTCTTTATGACCATCTTTCAAGTATTTGAAGAGTGCTATCATCATATTCCTTCCCAGCCCCCCCCCCCCCCATGTGCAGTTCTTTCTATCTTTTCTCACATGGCTTGGTTTCCAGCTCTTTTATTATCCTGGTTGCCTTTCTCTGTACCTGCTCTAATATATTTGCATCCATTGCTATTGACCCTCTTCTGTAAGGGTTGGAGTGAGTCGCCAGTCTGTGGCAAGACCCCTCTGGGCTGAGAGGCAGGGAAGGTTCTCACTGAAAAGGCCAGGTACAACCAGAGGGGCATAGGCCAAAAGGGAGCGAACGGCCCCTGACAGAAAGGATGGTCTGAAAGGACTCCATTGGGAGGGTGGAGGAAGCTTGGCATGGACATCTGAGGAGGGGATGGCTGTTGGTAAGGCCTGTCTCTGGTTTCCCTGATGTGGGTAATGATTGGGACACATCTGTGAGGGACAACACACACACACACACACACACACACACACACACACACACACACACACACACACACACACACACACACACAGTGCTCTCTTGCTCGCTCGCTTGCTGGATTTTATTTTCTTTCTATCTGAGTCCCGTCTCTCTTGAGAAGCTGGAAATGTAATTAAGTTTCAGGTATGAGGACACAGGGCCCTTTTGGCCCTGAGATAAACAGATCTCTTGTTTTGACACTCTTTGTTTCATGAATGCTCTGCCTGTTTGCTATGCTATGCTACGCTGTTTATTACGCTGTAATAAAAGATGACTACTGAAGAAATTGCCTCGTGGTGATTCCTGGTACTCCTGAGAAGCTAAAGAGGCCCATGAAGTCCTGGATTGCCCAGTCCCGAAGAAGCAATCCAGGCGGGTAAGGTGGGTCCCCAAGAGTCAGAAAGCAGAGGGGCCCTAGTCCAACCCTACATCCTCACACCAACCCTCCAGTGTCTGCCCCCTGCGATAATAACTGTCTTATTCTGCCCAATGACAGAACTGGTCCTCAGCACCCGAATCCTGTCCCAAGCCGGCCCTTCCAAAGAGTTATTAGCTTTCCCATACCTTGAGTAGCTCACTCAATTTGGACTCCACATTCAGACGAATCAACACGGGCTCCGTAAGGCCTGAGGGGCAAGAAATAAACGGATAAGGGCACAACTTACTTTGGTAAGAGATATTTAGGACTTAAACATATCAGAGTAAAAAGAAAGAAAAAAGACAAAAAACATTGTGGCACCTTAAAGACTAACTGCTGTGTTTTAATGTAAGCTTTCGTGGATCAAGTCCACTTTGTCAGACTTAAGAAACTTCATGGCATCAATTTATACACATCAGGTACAGAGATCCAGAATGGTTACATAACACATAAGTATGTGGTGTTGCTTTTTTTAACAACTGGTAATTTATGCAGCAGTAAAGCGGGACAGCTTGCAAAACTGTGTTCCGCTTTACTGCTGCATAAAAACATAACATTCGCGGTCTGATGCTTAGTCCACCCAGATGTTTCAGCTGCAACAAACCATGAGCAGAGCTTCTGGGAGGCAAAATTCAAACCATCTGGAGAGCAAGAGGTCCTCCATTCTGCCACCATGTAATTCACGAGATGTATCACAACTCTGTGATTCTAGGATCCTCTCCACTTTTCTCCCAAAGCCTCCTTGGCTGGAGGGTAGACAGACCTTTCAAGTGCCAGAATGCTTTTTGTTGCTCAGTCGCATCCGACCCTTTGCGACCTCATGGACCACCGCACGCCAGGATCCTGTCACAGCCCGCCCAGATCTACGCCCACTGTGTCAACGATGCCATCTAGCCAACATTTCCTCTTCCACCCTGACTCCTTTTGCCTTTGATCTTTCCCAGCATCAGGGCCTTCTCAAGTGAGTCCTCTCTTTTCATTTGGTGGCCAAAGTACATAAGCTTCAACCTCAGTATTTGTCCTTCCAAGGACTAGTCAGGGTTGATTTCCTTTAGGATTGACTGATTTGATTTCCTTGCAGTCCAGGGGACTCTCAAGAGTCTTCTCCAGCACCACTGAGTTCAAAGGTGTCTATTCTTCTGTGCTCAGCCTTCCTTATGGCCCAGCTCTCACATGACTGCTGGGAAGACCGTTGCTTTAAATATGCAGACTTTGGTTGGCAGGGTGATGTCTCTACTTTTTATTATGTTGCCTAGGTTTCTCATAGCTTGTCCCCCAAGAAGTAAGTGTCTTTTTTATTTCATGGCTGCAGTCATCACCTTCTGTAGTGATCTTAGATCCCAAGGAAGGAACGGTTGGGGCAGCATCAATCCACAGAACAGTGTCCTTCCAGTAGAAGCTCAGTGAAGGACATCCCACCCCTTCCCTTCAAGGATGGCCTTAAGATGCCTCCAGTCTATCCAACCCTGATTCCTCACCTGCTCGGGCAAATTCCACCAGGAGTTTTGGCAGGGTGGCTGAGAAAAGCAGTGTCTGGCAGTTCTCCGGTAGCCGTGAGATGATCTCTTTCAGCTGTTCTGCAAAGCCCATCTCAAAAAGCCTGGTGGGAAAAGCAGAGCAAGCAGTTACACAAACAAATAAAACTCTTTCCCCCGTTTTGTTTATTATGGCTAAGGAATTAATGGCTAGAGCGATAAGGAGTGATTTAAATATAGAGGGTATAGAAGGGACAAAAATAAATTTATATGCAGATGATACTTTGATTATAATGAAAGACCCTATAAGAAACATGGATAGGATTCAAATTCATTTGCATCCATTTGAAGAGGTAACAGGCCTGAAAATAAACTGGGGGGAATCGGAAGCAATTTTTTGTAATTTGAATAATGATGAATTAGGGAAAATTAAGGAAAAATATAAAATTCAAATTGGAAAAAGCATAAAATATTTGGGAGTAAATATTACGGCTATTAGAGGATTTTAAAAAGCTAAACTTTGGTAAAGTGAAAGATGATTTTTTTAAAAAATATATTCAATATCAGAAGTTGAAGACCCCTTGGTTTGGCCGGATAGCCATTTGTAAGATGAGTTTGCTCCCTAAAATCAATTTTCTATTTGAAGTTCTTCTAATTCAACAGACAGACAAAGAAATTGGAATTTTTCAAAATTTATTGAATAATTATTGTAATGGTGATTAAAGAGCAAGAGTATAGTTCGGTTTCACTTACCAGTGATAACTTTCGTTCTTCGAGTATATAGTTTGGGAATACACACTCATGGGTTATGCGCCTGCGCAGAACGGCCAATCGGAGGCTTGAAAAGCTATTGGTCAAAAGTTTTGGCGGTAAGACCGCCCACCGTACCGCCCACCCTGAGGCGCCCGCGCGCCATTTTACCTCAGTTCCATACTTAAGCCAAGCACAGGATAAACCAATTGATCTCATCCGTGCAGCTCAAGAGGGGAGGCAGGGTGGGTAGTGTGTATTCACAAACTATATACTCGAAGAACGAAAGTTATCACTGGTAAGTGAAACCGAACTTTCTCCTTCGTATAGTTTGTGAATCCACACTCATGGGAGATTAGCAAGCTCACACTTACTTGGTCGGTGGGCAGTCGGATGAGATGATCCCACGATGAAGATGATGACGGTCAGGCAGGGTGAACTGTCAAGGGCGATGGGCCCGGAGCCCCCGAGTGAGGATGACACGGCCAAGCCTGGCGTCCGCAGTGGCTCTGGTGTCCACCCTGTAATGCTGGACAAATGTAGAAGGTCTGGACCAGGTGGCAGCCTTACAGATGTCCTCAAGCGGTGTGCCCTCCAGAAAGGCCGTGGATGTTGCAACCGCTCTGGTAGAGTGCGCCCTGACATGCGGTGGAGGGGGCAGCGATGCCGACTCGTAGGCCAAGTAGATGGTAGAGGTGATCCATTTGGAGAACCGCTGCGCAGAGATGGGTTCACCTTTGGATTTGCCCCCATACACCACGAAAAGGCGTTGCGACTTCCTGAACTCCCTTGTCCTGCTGGTGTAAAACAGTAAAGCTCGTTTGACATCCAGCGTGTGCCAAGTCCTTTCTTGGGCGTTAGTGGGGTTCTGGAAGAATGTAGGCAGGGAGATAGTCTGTGCCATATGAAACTGGGAGACCACCTTGGGAAGAAAGGTGATGTCCGCTTGGAGTACCACACGGTCATTGAAGAATTGAAGAAAGGGTGCGTCTGCCCGCAGAGCAACCAGCTCACCAGCTCGTCGAGCAGACGTGATGGCCACAAGAAAGGCCGTCTTCCAAGTGAGGAGACGAGCATCCGCGGTAGCCATGGGCTCGAAAGGAGTCCTGGTGAGCGCGTTGAGGACGGTAGAGAGTGACCATTGGGCCGTCGGAGTCCTGACCGGAGGGAAGGCGTTCCGCAACCCCTTGAGGAAACGTTTCACCATTTGGTCGTGGAAAGCGCCAGAAGCGGGCGAGCCAGCCGGAGAGTGAGCCACCACCGCTGCGAGATGTACTCGGATGGAGGTGATGCTGAGGCCAGACTCCGCCAGATGGAGGAGGTAGGTCAAGACGTCCTGCAGTCCCACCTGTGAGAGGGACGTCTGCTGGGATGCCAGGAAAGCACAAAAGCGTCTGTATTTGGAAGCGTAGGACTTCCTTGTGGAAGGGTGCCTGGCTAGTTCCAGGATCCTGGACAGTCTGGGGTTATCCTCCACGCGGTGAGGTGGAGGCTGGGCAGGTCCGAGTGGTGAAGCTGGCCCTGCTCCATTTGGAGGAGCGTCGGTGACTCCGGCAGCGTGCGATACTGAGATGACATGCGCAACAGCAGCGGAAACCATGGTTGGCGAGGCCATGCTGGGGCCACTAGGATGGCCCTGGTCCTGTGTTGAAGCATTCTGGTGAGAACCTTCTGGATCAGAGGAAACGGAGGAAAAGCGTAGAAATAGTCCTGATCCCACCGTTTCATGAAGGCATCGCCCTCGGAGTTCATCCCGATGCCTGCCCTGGAGCAGTACCTGTGGCATTTCGTGTTGGACTCCGATGCAAAGAGGTCGATGTTCGGAGTCCCCCAGGCCTCGCAAAGCGACTGAAAAACCTCGTCGTTCAGTTCCCATTCGTGGGTCGTCGAGGTGAGGCGGCTGAGATGGTCGGCCAAGACATTCAGTTTGCCCTGAATGTGCACTCCAATCGGGAAAATGTGCCTCTCCAGGCACCATTCCCAGAGTTGCACAGCGAGGTAAAGAAGGGTGGTGGATCGTGTTCCTCCCTGCTTGTTCAGATACGCCACAGCCGTGGTGTTGTCCGAGGCCACTTGGACCGCCTTGCCCATGAGCAGGCTCTCGAAGGAACGGAGGGCCTTCCAAATGGCCAGTAGCTCCAAGTAGTTGATATGGTGCACCATCTCCTGAGGCGACCAAGGGTTGTTGACCGTGAGAGTCCCGCAGGCAGCCCCCCAGCCGAGGTTGCTTGCGTCGGTCAATATTTGCAACGAGGGTTGTGGGGGGTAAAAGCTCTTCCCCGTTGTCACGTTGAGTGGTGCCGTCCACCACAGCAGCTGGTCCCTTAGCTCCAGAGACGGAGTTAGCCATTTGGACTGGCTCTCCTGGAGCGCGTCAAATTCGTGCAGAAGCCACGACTGTAGGGACCGGAACTTTAACTTGGCGTGAGGGACCACAGCCGTCGTTGAGGCCATGAGGCCTAGCAGTCTTTGAGCCTTTTTCGCCCGGATGCACGGTTTGGTGCGCAGGTCGTTCACTCCCTGCGCGATGTCCTGCAAGCGCTTCTGGGGTGCAAAGGCTCTGGTGGCAAGCGAGTCGAGTACCGCTCCGATGTACTCGACGTGTTGAGAGGGAATCAACTTCGATTTGGCGAAGTTGATCCTGAGGCCGAGACTCTCCATGAGGTGGACTGTAAATTGCGTGTCCCGAATGGCCGACGAACTGGTGGGGGATACAATCAGCCAGTCGTCGATGTATGGGAAGACCCTGATTCCCCGCTGGCGAAGGAAGGCAACCACCGGAGCCATGCATTTGGTGAAGACTCGTGGTGCTGTGGCCAGACCGAACGGTAGACATCGGTACTGGTACACCGAATCGCCGATGCGGAATCGGAGGAACCTTCGGTGCTCCTCGAGGATGGAGACATGGAAGTAAGCATCCTTGAGGTCTATGACTGTGAACCAGTCCCCTTTGTTGATGAGTGGAAGGACGGTCTGCAGGGTCACCATCCGGAACTTCCTGGTATGGATGCACTTGTTGAGGCGGCGTAGGTTCAGAATCAGGCGAAGTCCTCCATCCTTCTTCTGAACCACGAAGTACCTCGAGTAGAAGCCGTTGTCCCATTCGGGCGGCGCCACCCGCTCGATGGCTCCCTTGGACAGAATAGTTGATATTTCTTCCTCCAAATGGGGGGACGAGGTGGTGAGACGATGTCTTCCTACCCGAGGCGCCCGCACGAACTCGATGGCGTAGCCAGAGGACAAGATCTTTAAGACCCACCGGTCGTCCGTGATGCCTGACCATACCTGGAGGAAGTTCCGGAGGGGGAGGTACGGGATGTGGAGCGAGAGAGACTCGGCCGTCGCAGCTTCAAACGCGCGACTTGGACTTAGCGTCCGAACGCTTGCCGTGCCCGTAGGGCTGGTAGCGGGGCTTGTGCTGGCGCCGTTGCTTGTAGGAGCCAGACCTGGGCTGTTCCACGGGGCCACCCTGTTGTTGCGGGTTCCCTTGGTACCGCCGCGTGAAGGGCTGGAATCTCGGCCTGGCAGCCGGAGCCGGCGTGGTGAGCCCCAGGAACTTGGCGGTGGAGTTAGTCTGCCGCATCTCATTGAGGACCTTGTCCGTGTCCTGTCCGAAGAGGCCTTGCCCGTCGAAGGGAAACTCCTCGATGAGCTTCTTCATAGCATCATCGAGGGAGGTGCCCCTAAGCCAGGCGTGACGACGGAGCAGGATGGCAGACGCCATGTCCTTCGCCGCATAGTCATTGATATGCCTGGCTGTTCTCATTTGTTGCTCCGCCAGGAAGTCCCCCTCGGATGCCAGCGCGTCGATCCGTTTCTGGGCGTCGGCGGGCAACGTCGCCGTTTCGGCCTTGACTCGCTCCCAGAGGTGAGACTGGTAAAGGCCCATGGCAGCTGAGTAGTTGGCGGCGCGGAGGAAGAGGGAACCGGTGGCGTAGAACTTTCGGCCCACCGCGTCCAGCTTCTTCCCTTCCGGGGTCGAAGGCACCGGGAATCCGCTGGTGGCCGTCCTGTGTTGGAAGGCCTTGACCACCAAGGAATTTGGCAAGGGGTGAGCTTGCAAAAACTCGACGTTCTCGTCCAGGACTCTGTACATGCCGTCGAGCCTGGACGAAACGGAGTGTGCTGACACCGGCTTCCTCCATGTCGCCTTCGCCGACGTCAACATGGACGGAAGCATGGTGATATGGAAGGCGGAGGAGGCTGAGAGACACTAGCCGAGGTAGAAGCGGCCGCAACGGGAGCCAGAGAGAGTTCCATCAGATGGGCTTTGAGCCGGTAGCTCCGGTTCTGCACTGCCAGACGGGTGAATTTCTTGCAGTGAGGGCAAGACTGGCTCTGGTGAGACTCTCCGAGGCAGAAAAGGCAGAGGCTATGCCCGTCGGAGGCCGGAAACTTTTTCAGGCAAGCCGAACACTGTTTGAAGGCCGCGGCCATCAAAGAAAAAATTCTTCCAACGGAAGTTTCTGGAACGCGGGTACCCCGAAGGGCTGGCCAGCCGCCACCCCCTTGAGGGGGGAAACGGTGACCGAAGCGAGTAGGTAACTGAGTCCACCAGAAGGAAGAAACAGCACCGGGGTGGCGATCCTGCCCGAAGGACAAGATCGCCGAAAAAATTGCAAAGTTAGCCAAAAGACTTTCCCTCAGAAGGGCGAAAAAATTGAGGAAGCTCTCAACGATCGTCCTGCTGCTACGGCGGAAAGAAGAGAACTGAGGTAAAATGGCGCGCGGGCGCCTCAGGGTGGGTGGTACGGTGGGCGGTCTTACCGCCAAAACTTTTGACCAATAGCTTTTCAAGCCTCCGATCGGCCGTTCTGCGCAGGCGCATAACCCATGAGTGTGGATTCACAAACTATACGAAGGAGAACTAAAAGTTTATGGTATAGATAACAGAAAGAGGGTGGTTTAGGCTTACCTAACATTAAAACATATTACAGAGCATTTCAACTTAAAGGTATGGTAAAATTACTATCAACAAATGATCTTATCTGGAAAGATATAGAACTGAAGGATAGCAATGTGTGTGGAAATGGGAGATTTTTTTGGAAGAAGATGTGCTAAATTTAAAATAAAAAAATTTAATGAGTTAAAAGCATTTAAGTGTATGGGTAAGATTGAAAGGCAGATTGGCACCAGACATCTCACCAATTATAGAATTGCAAGATATAAAGGCATTTCCCCAAGAATGTCTGCCCGTCCAACTAGAGCGGACCGAAGGGGCTCTCTACTTGTACCATCGGCTAGAGGGGCTCGTCTCTCTAGCATAAGGAGGAGGGCCTTCTCCGTGTCCACTCCGGCCCTATGGAACCTCCTGCCAGTGGAACTAAGACTGCAGACGGAGTTGCTGCCCTTTAGAAAAGCACTTAAAACCTGGCTGGCAGGGCAGATGTGGGTGGGCACGGACGGAGGTGTGACCCCCGCCGGTTGGCTTATTTAAGACATAATTTAAGATCCTCGCTCCTTCTACACATGGGGTGGACGGGATTTTTAATTGGGGAGGCTGTTAATAATTGATGGAGTGGGGAGGTAATTTTTAGAGTTGATTAAGGGTGCTTTTAAGGGTTTTAAAATGTTTTAAGATTGCATGTTTTATATTGTTCTTGTAATGCCACCCAGAGTCGCTCGATCGACTGGGGCGGCAATATATAAATTTGAATAATAAATAAAGATAAATAAATTTCCAATTAAAAATTCAGAGTTATTAAAAGGTATGCTGCATAAATATGATATTGTTTTATTAAAAGATTGGTTGAAGGTGTGTGATGATGGCAAAAATAGAATGGAGATTTACAAAGAATTAAGGTTGAACTGGCTTCAAATATTATCATTAGACAGGTGGAATCTTAACCTATAAATCCAAGGGTTAACCGTTGGAACTGGCTATAGGTTGCTATGCCTTGCCCTACTTGCCTGCACTCACCCTTCCTGCAGACGGCTGATCTGGGTCCGCAGGTCAACGAAGGATTGAGAAAACCGGCAGTGGGGCAACAGCCCCACAAACGCGAAGAAAGGGAAACAACTTCACTTCCCAACATTCATTGTGCCGCGCCAGAGCCAATCAGGCTGAGAGGCTCTCGCACAGTGCAGCGTTCGGAAACGCGCCGCAGCCAATCAAAAGAAAACCATTTTAAAAAAACGCAGCACAAACACAAAGCACCAACCCATAACTACAAGCCCCAGACCCCAAGGAGTCTGTCTCCCCCACCCTCCTGACCCCAGGGGACCGGGCAGAGAGGGGATTCCCTCCCCCCCCCACACACACACCCCATATTAAAGAGAAGAAACCAAGTGGTTACTTCTCTTTAAAAACGGAGTTGGGGGGGAATCCCCCTCTCTACTGGCTCCCGAGGTTGAGAGGGTGGGGGGGACAAAAGGAGTCTGTCTCCCCCACCCTCCTGACCCCAGGGGACCCGGCAGAGAGGGGATTCCCTCTCCCCCACACACACACGCCCCATATTAAAGAGAAGAAACCAAGCGGTTACTTCTCTTTAAAAACGGAGTTGGAGGGGAATCCCCCTCTCTACTGGCTCCCCTGGGGTTGAGAGGGTGGGGGGGACAAAAGGAGTCTGTCTCCCCCACCCTCCTGATCCCAGGGGACCCGGCAGAGAGGGGATTCCCTCCCCCCCACACACACACGCCCCATATTAAAGAGAAGAAACCAAGCGGTTACTTCTCTTTTAAAATGGAGGGGGGGAATCCCCCTCTCTACTGGCTCCCCTGGGGTTGAGAGGGTTGGGGGGACCAAAGGAGTCTGTCTGAGAGGGGATTCCCCCCCCCCCAGGACACCAAAAAACACAAAAACAAACAATCAAAAACATTCAAAAATACACAAAAACAAACAAAAATAACACCAAAAAAGTAAACAACAACAAACATTTCCAAACACACCCAGCACCCAGCCAAACACCACCACCCCAAATAAAGAAAAACAGCTAACTCACCACCACACGACCTCATACCACAACGACTGGAAAAGAAATGAATAAAGAAAGAGACTACTTACTGGAAGAAGCTCCACCCAGAGGCCACGAGAGAAAAAACAGTCAAAATACAAGATAACCCCTACCAGCAGCACTTGCTGCCTACAATAATAAAAAAAATTCAAAAAGACACAATAGCCCCGCACAAAAGGCTCCAAGAGTTTTTCGAAAAAATATATCATCCTTTATTCTTTTTTTCATCCACAAAACCAAAACACCAAACAAAACTCATCACAGTTTAAAACAGGCCATCAAAAAAAATTGTATAAATAAAAATTTTAAAAATTTCAAATATAGATTAACCTCTTCTTTACAAACATTAACAACAACAACAACAAAAACTTTCCAACACTATTTAAAACAGCCCGGCAACGCCGGGCAACCTTTGCTAGTAAAGGATATAAAGAGAAGATACAGTCTGCAAGACAACTGACAGATTTTGAAGAAATGATATACAAGATAAGAAGAGGCCCCAAAGCCGGCAGGGCTGCTCTCCGCCTGGGAAGCGCCTTCCCGGGGGAGACCAGTCCTGCCGGCTTTGGGGCAGAGATTTCCAGAGGAAATCTGGAGGGAATGGATGCACCGCACGTTAACTGAACGTTGTGTGGTGCAAGCCCCCCCCCCCCAGAACTCCAGCCCCAAAGGCAACATCATGGGTTTGCAAGTGTAGCTTGTTGGCTTGTGGAGGTCTGGGAAAGATCCCCAGTCTCAAAGGGCTTGCGAGGAGACAGGGAATCTTTCCCAGACCTCCGCAAGCCAAACTGATATTGCCTTTAGGGTCGGGGTGGGGAGGTATAACGTTCTTTTCATACAATGACGGACCCTGTGGAACCAATTAAAATCGTTATACTGGGTTTTACTGTATATATTTTTTCTCCTCTTCAAACAGTATCAAAAGAGAAATGTTAAAGGGTTCTAAGGAACCTTTTACATTAACAATGGTGTGAGGAAGGTCTTTGCCGCCCCCAATTCCCATATGAGAGGATCAAAGCATCCTGGACCCATTGGCCAACAGGACAATGCACATAAGTAGCGCCAGTGGTAAAAAAATTCATCCAGGATCAATGCCAACCTGTCTGCTTCATCAAAGACCACGTACTCCACGCTGTGCAGCTTCAGCTTCATCTCCACCGCAACGTGCACCAGCCGGCCAGGAGTGGCGATGATTCTGAGAAGAAAGCAAAGCAGGTAGAGAAGGCAGTGAGAAGAACAAGGACTACCTCTGGCCAGAATGAGGAGGCATCTCACTCAGTCTATGAGAAATAGGGATACATTTTAAAAAGGTGCCTTCCAAGAGTTAACTGTTGCAAACAATTGTCCCAGCCAAGTCCCATCCTTGGTTCTTGACTGCCTCCCATCACAGATCCAGAACTGAAATCTTTTCAACATTCCAAAAGATGCTCCTTCACGCAACATGATACAACAGGGAGAAGGTGAGGCTAGAACCCTTTCCCTTAGCATCTTAGTCTTCTAAATCCAAAATCCTGTTGACATTTACAATTAAGGCCAACAGTACAAGAGTCTTATTCTTCACCTGCCATTCATCACCATGTCCTCCATCCACTCCGTGTTTCCCAAACTTCATTTTTTGGACTTCAATTCCCCAAAGCACTGACCAGATAATTAACTGGCTGAGGCTTCTGGGAACTGAAGTCCTCCAGTGTTCGGTTGTGTGTCTCTTTGTGGGATGGAGAGGAAGGCAGAGAGGAAAACTGAGTGGACGGTTGTGGTTTCTTGATTATCACCCAACAAGATTCTGGCCTATGCATGTGAATGACCCTCCCTAAAATTACCTAGCCACATGAGCTCGTATCTGAACTCAGAAGTTGTACAACCTAGGTGGAGGCTGTCTAACTTCGATGAGGAGTAGATCAACGTCTGCTCTTGGAAAAACAGCAAGATGGATACAATGCAGGCCTCTGCAGCCCATGGAGAAGAGAGCAGCTCCCAGATGGTTAGGATTAGTGACAAGTCATTGGTGTCTGCCCACGATGCAAGTTGTGCACCATCCTCATTGCTTGGGTTATATCCCCAAGCCTCAATGTGACAATTAAATTATCCAATAGCAAAATGTATTTGATCCTATGTAAAACTGCCTGGGTCATTGAAGCTAAAATTTACTTCTGTGGCTTATAAACAGAAGCAACGGAGAATTGTGGGGTGAGAAATGTGATTTATAATTTCAATGTTATTCATTTCTGTCAATGCAACTGAAATTATACTGAGGACAGGTCTAACAAAAATTGCACTCCCATACTGGTCATGCGGTCTCTTAATCACTAATTCCATTCCAGCCACTTTGGGTCTGTAACTTGCTGTCCCCCGATGTGTTTCCTGGAACAGAAGTATGTCACATCTATGGTTACTACACGTGCCCACTAGTAGAATACTGTACTCTTATTGCTAGAAAAACCCTCAATTTTTATTGAGATCCTTTTTAAGGTTGGTCTTGACAAAGACCTTTTAGGTGAATTCATTCCTTAGTTTCTTTGGCTTGACCTCATGTGAGAAAGATCAGTAGGCAAAACAAGGTTGCCGTTGCCCAGGGTACACCCGATTGTGGTTTTAAAAAAATAATACCACAATCTTCCAGGAGGTTCTTTCTGTGTACCTCTGTACTGCCAACGACAAAGCCAAGGAGGTGGTTTCATTCTGGCAGTTTAAACTTTGACCAGCAAGTGTCATTTTGCCACTTTATAAATCTATGGTGAGGCCTCATCTGGAATACTGTGTACAGTTCTGGTCACCATACCTCCAGAAGGATATTATGGAGCTGGAAAAAGTGCAGAGGAGGGCAACCAGATGATTAGGGGACTGGAACACCTTCCTTACCATCTGAGGCTGCAACGGTTGCGCCTCTTCACTCTTGAACGACGGCGTCTAAGAGGTGACCTGATTGAAGTTTATAAAATCATGCAGTGTGGACAAAGTAGATAAGGGAAAACTGTTTTCCCTATAGCACAACACTAGAACTAGGGGGCACTCCCTGCCAGAAGAAGTGGTGACAGCTGTCAGTCTTGACAGCTTTAAGAAAGGATTAGACAAGTGCATGGAGGATAAGGGTATCAATGGCTATAATTATGGATACCTAAGAACAACCTCTGGGTTGGAGAGATAGGCAGGATATCTCTCAATGCCATTTCCAGGGAATCCTAAACAGATGAAGGCATCTGCTTGGGAATACCCTGAAGCAAATGGTGAGCCACTGTGTGAGACAGAATGCTGGACTGGATGGGCTGTGGCCTGTTCCAGCAAGGCTGTTCTTATGTTCTGGATGGTGAGATGTCCAGACAATCATGCATGTCTTCTAAGCATCATGTTCTGCCCTAGTTCTCTGTGACTCTCAACCAAGCAGCCACCAACACTGTTATCTCCTCCCTGACATAGCTGCGGATGGGTGGGAGAGTAACATCTGTGCTAGCATTATAAAGGAAGACTCTTGCTGAATAGGGAGGACTACAGTATGTTTTTTATCCACTAGAAGGGCTGGAAGTGAATCGATATGCAAACAATTGTACCAGCAGAAGAACCTGATCTTGTCCATCAAAAGTCCTTTCCTACTCAAGGGCTCTTGCCCCCACAACTAATGCCACTGGCCTAAGTTTCTGAACTTACATGTCAGGATTTTCATGCAGAGCTGCAAACTGGTCTTCCATCCTAGAAGGGAAATGGAGAGATGCAGGCAAGTTATTTTTAGAAATGAAACAAATATTCTTGATAAGTATGGAGATGTGACCCAGAATAGCATTAGTATTGGATTATGGAAACAAACAAATTGAAAGGAATAATAAATAACTGATTAGTATAACAGCTTTGAGGTTGACTATTGCTAAAAAAATGTAAAATAGAATCATAAGATGGGTATAAGGAAATATGGAATATGGCAATAAATGAACAATTGACCTCCGAATTAAAAGTAAAAAAGGGAATATATTTTTAAAAAATTAAATTTTAGAGAAATATGGGGAGAATTTCTTGAACGTGTTTTAGTGAAGGGAGCAAAACCAGGGCAAGGATATACATTGTTTGGGAAAGAGGGGATAAGTACATAGTGAAATAAGCTTGAAATAGAAAATAAAAATATAAAAATGGTAATACAGTAGAGTATTACCATACTGCTATAGTAATAGAGTAGACCCTACTGTCAGAGACTCAACATTGATTGTCAGGTGGCAGTTAACTAACCTGACCACCCCAAGGACAAACGACCTTGGGTGCCAAAGTCCACCAGGGAGGGTAATGGTCCCCAAGTGGATTAAATCCCACTTGAATCCATCTGAATGGAGGGCAGCAGCTTCATCCATACTGGCCTGGGGATGATGATGACTTTGTGTACCAAAAGGCCTCAAGACAAGAAAGGGACTCATGGAACTGGATCGGGATACGGGTGTCACACTGGTTGATTCTTCAAAAAAACAAGGCAATATTGATCTGCCCCATTATTTACAGGGCACAAGGGAGTTTTCATGATCCCTGTTTTTTTCTGTGTCTAAAATGATTTTTGAAATGTTGGGTGTTTATTGGGGGGAATGCAGTGGTGGGGCCACATTTGAATCCATCATGCTGGCCACACTTTCATCCGGAAAACTTACTTGTCTCCTCCCAAGATCAGGGCTGTTTTCAAACCCGTGAACCGGCCAAGCTGTGGAAGAAGAGAAAGCAGAGCTTAGCTCTCAAAAGCGATGAGTGAAACTCAGCTTACACAGAAGAAGCTGCAGGTCTTTGCATGGAGAGAGAAGTGGGCTGTCCTTTACCCGCTTTAACCTCTGCCGGCCTTCCTTCAGCCTGTACTGAATCGCCTAAAGTTGCTGTTGTCAATCCTTTCTGACTCACGTTTGAGTCTTGACCCTCTTTGGGAATGGACAGAGGGAATCTCTCGCTTTTCTTCCTTAAGAGTCATGGTGCCTTGAATCTCCACCTTAGAAATGGGATTCCTATTGCCTTTCTTACTTCACTCTATCACTCTAATAAATATTGGCTAAAATCCTGTGGGTCAATCCTGAGTCAACTCCTCCATAACATCCATTGATTCATTCATTCATTTCATTTCATTTCTTCGATTTGTATTCCGCCTACTCAGCATATGCCAACTCAGGGCGGCTCACAACAAATCAAACATTGCAATACAATAATATGGCTATACAACAAAATATAACAATACAAATACAATAAAAATGACAATATAATAAAATTATACAATATTCAATCCAAACAATATACCAATAGAAACAATACCACATTCAATTACTTTACTGTGATTTACTTTGGCACAGCAAATCACAATCTAAAATAGGTCTATTTGAATTAAAGAGAATTTACAGAGGACTTGACTCACCAAAGAGCCATTGATCCAATGGGCCTGGTAAATGAAAAGGTCTCCCTTACTTGAAAGCTAATTGTGTCCAACTCTAGGTGCTCATCTCTGCTTACAATCCAAGAACCAGCAGACGTTTCCGTGGTCATGAAGCAGGCACAACTAGATGCCAGAGCACACTGAACGCTGTTACCTTCCCCACCAAAGCAGTACCTATTTATCTACTTGCAATGTCTTGCTTTTCGAACTGTACGATTGGCAAGAGCTGGGACACGCGACGGGAGCTCACGCCATCCATCATGCAGCACTCTGGTCTCAAACTGCTGACCTGCCAACTTTCCAGTCATCAAGCTCAGCATCTTAACAGGATTTTGGCCATTAGCATTCCTATTTTTATAGAAGGGTGGGTATGATTTTTTTCCCAAGGCGGCAAAGTATGGTATCCTAACTATCCCAATATTTGGCGATTCAAGCCACTGATGAATCTACCATATTTTTTGGACCATAAGACACACTTTTTCTCCCCAAAAAGGGGGGGGGGGATGAGGGTGCGTCTCATAGTCCAAATGCTGATCTTCGGCCAGCTGTGGCTGTTGTAAAAGGATATTTACAAGAGCCGCAGCTGGCCGAAAACCTCTACTGTCACCTCTCAGCTGTTCCAGGGCAGGGGAAAGAAAAAAATATGAAAAACAAGAGGCCACTAGAGGGCAAAAATTGCAATTTCCCATTTAAATGCATTGGAAATAAATTTCTTGTATTCAAAAGTTTTCTGTTTGTATGTTCCCAATGCATTTAAGTGGGAAACCAAACCTGTACTTAAAAAAGAAAGGGTTTCATTTACCTTGATGCCTTTGTCTCTACTCCATGATAAAAATGGAGGGGGGAAACATGCTTCCTGGTTGAAAGGAGAGCAAGAGGCTAGGCTAGAGTATCACTTCCTTCCTCAGTGTAATTGGCCTGCCTGCCCATTTCCCCTGCAGCGCCACCACTGGTTGGTGGTGCAAAATACAGTACTAAATATTTTTCTTTATTTTTCTGCTCTGAAAACTGGGTGCGTCTTATGGTCAGGTGTGTCTTATGGTCCAAAAAATACGGTAGTTGTTTCTTGGCTCCTGCTTGCTCTGCTAACATTATCAACATCTGAGCTGTGAAATACCCCTTTTCTTGCTCTGTTTCTCCTAAATGTTCTCCTGCATAGGATGAGAAATAAGACAGGCAGGAATCAGGATATAGGCAGCTCACAAAAAGCATATGTGTCCCTTGGGCCACCTGCTCCATTTCCATTTGAGATGTTCGGGACTGAATATTGGACTTTCTTCACTCAAAGCCTATGACTGAAACTGACCCACTGGTAGACACCCTTCTACTAAATGGACGCAACATTATTTGCCAGTCCGCCATCAAGTGAGCTTGCTAGCCATAAGATTCCGTTTCTCCCAGTATCAAGCCTTAGCTGATAGGTGAGGCGGAATTTACCTGAATGACGCCCCCCACCCCAGGCTAAGCATTCAGGATTTTTAACTAACTTGACAACAGATAAGGCCCGGACTTGCACTGTCAAAAAGGTAGCGAAAGAACAACAAAAAAAAAAAATTCAGTCGTTTTCATTTCGTTACTTGCCAAATTGCAAAACATGGTTACAGGCAAAAGTTCCAGCAAATAAAAGACTCCACAGGCAAAATAGAACAGTTTCAGTCAGAGACACTTCAAAACAAGAAAAACTATCTAATTTTGGAAGCCTTAGAGGGCTTCCCAGCTTCAGTCTAACCAAGAGGCTCCCAAACTACGGCCCCCGGGGCCGAATCTGGCTCCCGGGCTGTATTTCCGCCAAAGTTGGAAGTGCCCCAACATCATCACTGCAAATGCCGAAATTGCCACGTTTTAGCACCAAAAGGCAGCAGAAATGCTGCGAAAATGTCAAAAACGGTTCAAAAATGTTTCTCCTTCGATCCTCCGTCAAGGGAAGAGGGGTGGGGGAAATGCCCAGAAATGTGGCGGAAATGCATGCCTCGCTGCCAGGAAGAACCACGTGACCAGCCCCTCAGCTGACTGATGGCGCGAGGTCAGGCCGCTGGCAGGAAAAGGTTAGGAAGTCCTGGTCTAACCCATGATTAAAAATATAAATCAGCTCAGCAGTGAACTACCTAGCAAAGTAGTTAGAACCTCGGATAACGTCCAAACTCTGTTCCACAAGTTTGGACTTTATCTGATTTTGGACTTTATCCAAATCAAATGGGCGATGCATCGGATAACGTCGAAAAAATGGAATTTATCCGAGGTTCCCATACCAAATACCTCGGATAATGTCCATTTTTACCGGTTTTGGACTTTACGCGATGCATCACGTGTGCATGAAAACCACGACTTTATCCGAATCGGACTTTATCCGAGGTACCACTGTATATCTCTTTTTCCCCACTCAATAACCCATCAGGCTGTGTCAGGCCGTCACTCCTGAGAACGGGGAGGTGGTGAGCAGCCACCTGAATTGATAAGAGCTTGCAGGCCATTCTCCAGGGAAAACATGAAGAGCTTCCCCACCCCCAAAACAAGACTTTCAGAACCAGGGTGTCTCCATTTTGAACTCACTCTGGGCCTTACACTAGCTCCCCTCTCTTCTGACTGTAGGAACATCAGTACAGACTTTGCGACATAAGGAATACGTTGGAGTAAATGGAGAGGGACTGATCCTAGTCTTTAATGACTGCCTTCATTACAGTTCCCCCCGTTTATTTCATTTACTTCACTAACTTTTTTATTGCACTGCAATATTTTAGAACAGGGGTTCCCAACCTGAGGCCCATGGGCCGGATTTGGTCCATGGTGCCATTTTAGGTCCCCCCTCAAGGGCATTCAAAAAAACAAAATGCCCACCCCTTTTAAGCTGTTGGGACAAAATGGCTACCCCCATCGTGCAGGCTGGACAAAATGGTCGTCCAGCCCTCAAAGCTGACTGAGAGAATATGACCTGCTCCCCAGCTTGAAAAAGGTTGGAAATCTCTGTTTTAGAACAACTGGCTCAATAGCTGAATGGTTTAGGTATCTGGCTGCCGAGCCAAAGGTTGGGAGTTTGATTCCTCAAGGTGCCTCCCAGGAGAGTGTGCAGTCATGAGCAAAATGCACAGTTCCAAGGCGCGCGCACACATACACACCGGAAAGAAAGCGAATGGTAAGCCACTCCTCAATACTCTCTACTTAGAAAACTCTGGAGAACGTCACCATAAGTTAAAATTGAGTTGGCAACACACAATTAATTATTATATTTTATAACAACTCAGGAACCTGCTGGTTCTCCAGATGTTTAGGATTACAACTCTATCAACTATGCCAAACACAATCAATGGCGAGGAATTATGGTAACTGAAAACCAGACGTTGGAATGGCCGAACGATCCCCGCTCCATTTTAAAAAGACAATTGACTGCTTCAAGCACAACGTGTGCTCAAACGCACAGTAGTACATTAAGTTCACTTTTCTTCCAAGGGCAAACAAAGCGCGCCTGGCACAATACCAACAATACCACCGTGTTATGAACTTTCACTAATAATTTTATGCCTGCCTGATGAGGAGACCTTTTGATCTCAAATGCTTGCAATGTTTTAGGGTTTTTTTAGTGACCCAATAAAGGTATCGCCACTCGCCTGCATGCTTTATCATTTTCTTCCAAGGGGACAGAGAAACTAACCAACATTAAAAATGCTTCCACAAGTGTGAAATTCTCAGAGTCCATAGAAAATATTTATTTATTATTTAGATTTGTATGGCTGTCCAATCACCAAATCGACTCACAATCCTATTGCACACAACCCTGCTTAAAAAGACCCAATATATCATTAAAAACCTTACATAAAACACATTGTTAAAACCTTTGTAACAAATAAACTAAACAGATAGACTAAAAAGATAGATATTTAAATTTAGTGCCATGCTGCTCATAAGAAAACCATTGGAATACCTCCTTTGTGAATTTGAGAGTCTGCAGAGCCAGCTCCCTGGTGGGTGAAAGGATGAGGGCGCGCGCACCGGTTTTGGCACTGTGGGCCTTCAGTTTCTCAAACATGGGAATGAGGAAGCAGGCCGTCTTGCCGCTCCCAGTCCTCGCCATGGCAACCACGTCCTTTCCGTCCAGGATCACAGGAATAGTCTGCAGAAGAAGCCAACACTGCATCAAGAAAGGAAAGCTGAGCCCCAACAGAACGCTGTTACCTCTCCTGCAGAAGTGGTGCCTATTTATCAACTTGCAATGTCTTGCTTTCGAACAGCTGGGTTGGCAGGAGCTGGGACAAAGATGGGAGCTCACTCAGTCCCGCAGCACTCAAGTCTCAAACTGCTGACCTGCCGACTTTCCAGTCGTCAAGTTCAGCATCTTAACCACTAAGTCACTTTACTATTACCTTGACATAAATTAGGATGCGTATGTGTAATTTACATTTTAAATATCTTTTTATAATTTGGATTGAATACAAGCAAAATACAATATACACAAATAAAAAATATATATAATACACCCAAATACATAAACAAAAGTCCTCCCAACACCTGAACACAAAAAATGACAGCAATTGGTGTTCATGTTTTGCTTTGTTCCGTATCCTTTTTAAAAAATACCATTACTTCCTGCTACTGGGAATAACACATGTGATTTAGATGATACTGAGTGTGCTGATTCCAAATCTGAACTCAGAATTTGCCTATCACATACAGATTTTAAGGCATGCTATAGCTGTTCAAACAGTCGGTAATTAGATAATGTAGTTTTACATGGGAACATTATAACAGCTGCAGCTATCATAAGAACATAAGAACAGCCTTGCTGGAACAGGCCACAGCCCATCCAGTCCAGCATTCTGTCTCACACAGTGGCTCACCATTTCCTTCAGGGTATTCCCAAGCAGATGCCTTCACCTGCTTAGGATTCCCTGGAAATGGCATTGAGAGATATCCTGCCTATCTCTCCAACCCGGAGGTTGTCCTTAGGTAGCCATAATTATAGCCATTGATAGCCTTGTCCTCCATGAACTTGTCTAATCCTTTCTTAAAGCTGTGAAGACTGACAGCTGTCACCACTTCTTCTGGCAGGGAGTTCCATAGACCAGTAATCCTCTGGGTGAAAAAGTATTTTCTCTTATTTGTTTGAGAACTAGTACCCAAAAGTTTCATGGAGTGTCCCCTAGTTCTAGTGTTATGTGATAGGGAAAACAGTTTTTCCTTATCTACTTTGTCCACACCGTGCATGATTTTATAAACTTCAATCAGGTCACCTCTTAGACGTCGTCATTCAAGAGTGAAGAGGCCCAACCGTTGCAGCCTCAGATGGTAAGGAAGGTGTTCCAGTCCCCTAATCATTCTGGTTGCCCTCCTCTGCACTTTTTCCAGCTCCATAATATCCTTCTGGAGGTATGGCGACCAGAACTGTACACAGTATTCCAGATGGGGCCTCACCATAGATTTATAAAGAGGCAAAATGACACTTGCTGACTTATTTTCTATACTAGTGATTTTCTATCACTAGGCCTGCTGCCACCTCAGCTGAATCACGTCCCCTGGTGGCACACATGTTCCAGCAGTGGCCAGGCATGTCTGGGCAAATCAGTGAGCTGATGTCAGAAATAGGTATATAAGGCAAGATGGACCAAGGGGCTTGTCTCTAGTGCAAAACCATCTTATTAGATAGTACAGCTAGGTCAGGTTTGAGCTAAAGATGAGTAGGCGCAGCTGTGTTAATAAACCGGACAATTTTTGCTACATTTGTGACAAATATACCCCGCGTGATCAACACAAGAACCTAACCAAGAGGGCGAGATTTGCTAACAAGATCTTGATGTCCTAGGCAGAATCGGACTTCAGATTTGGATTCAGCATACTTGATTTATTATAGGACATATGGATTAGACCAAGTAGCAGACAATATTTATTTATTGTAATGCAGTGTAAGAAAAGAACCGGCTACCCTTGGGGGAGGTTTGAGTAGATTGCAGGCAGGTTTTTAAAATTAGGTTATTTCTGCCAGAGGATCAACCTCTGCCCACAACCGTAGGATCCCTTTATAGGACCTTTTAATAAGACTGTTGCCCAATTGGGGGGGGGGGGGTGTTAATTGATTAACTGAGTACATTTCGCAATGTTTCCCAATCTTTGGGTTTTGGACTTCAATTCCATAAACTAAGTCAGTTCCCCAAAGCATTGATCAGCCAATGCATTGACTTAGGCGTCTGGAAATTGAAGTCCACCAGTGTTCTGCAGAACATGATTTGGGAAAGGCTAGATTAGAGGATTTGCATTCTTCACATTAAACCAATTTGACTAGTTTCCTCTTCTTCTGCCTTACCTGATTCCGAATATTGGCGATCAGCCATGAAGATTGTCCTGGAGACAATATAATGCAGTGGCCTTCCGTTTGCCTTTCGCATCACAGCCTGACACCCATAGTACCACTGATCCAGTTCCGCGAGTCACTTTCTGGTCCTGAGCCCTTTTGGCACACAAAGCTGCTGCCCTCCATCAAGATGGATTCAACTGGGATTTAAAGTTGAACCTGGGGTAACTGGTGTGGCTTCCCCGGTCCAGGGAAGTCGGAGCACCTGGGCTGCGCTGTAATTGATATTGTGATATGCTGAACTGTATTGGAATTTTTGTGATATGCTGAACTGTATTGGAACTTTGTATTGAGTTTTGTATTGTGTTTCTGTATGATGTTCTGCTATCTATTAATATGTTCTTGTTATTTATGTTGACTCTGTAAACCGCTTTGAGTTGCTTTAGAGTGAAAATGAAATGCTACTATAATAATAATAATTTAATCCACTTGGGGACCATCTCCCTTCCCTGTGGACTTGGCCACCCAAGGCCATTTGTCCTCAGGGTTGTCAGGTTAGTTAAGCACCACCTGGTAATCGGTGTTGAGTTGCTACCAGTAGGGTCTTCCCTATTACCATAGCAGGATAATCTGGCCAGACTGAGTTATAAAGTTTCCCCAAGATAATCAAAACCAGCTATAAAATATCTCTAATTAAAAAGGCAGGATGCTTGATCTTATGGAAAACGTCTGTTACCTTTCTTTGAATGGGGGTAGGTATTTTGTATCCCTTCTTCATAATCCCTTTGAATGCAGGATAGCTCAGACCTGGGAGAGGAAACAATTCAACAATCTTCACCATCCATTCCAAATCCTTGCGGGAATCACTTGCTGAACTACATGAACCCTACTTACTTAATCAAAGCAGAACTGGGCATGAGAATGATTTCAGGCATTATACATGGTAGGCTGGCTAGCTATCAACGCAATCAACCAAATGGAGGAAAGTAAGACACCCAGGATTTGCTTACAGCAGTAATGGCGAACCTTGGCACTCCAGGTGTTCTTGGACTTCAATTCTTAGAAGCCCAAGTCGCTGTGAATCCACATGAATGGGTTTACTGCGCGTACATAAACCTAGGCAGCATAATAAAAAGTAGAGAATCACCCTACCAACAAAAGTCCGCATAGTTAAAGCAATGGTCTTCCCAGTAGTAATTTATGGCTGTGAGAGCTGGACCATAAGGAAGGCTGAGCGCAGAATAGATGCCTTTGAACTGTGGTGCTGGAGAAGACTCTTGAGAGTCCCCTGGACTGCGAGGAGATCAAATCAGTCAGTCCTGAAGGAAATCAACCCTGACTGCTCCTTGGAAGGACAAATACTGAAGCTGAAGCTCATGTGCTTTGGCCACAAAATAAGAAGAGAGGACTTACTGGAGAAGGCCCTGATGCTGGGAAAGATCAAAGGCAAAAGGAGAAGTGGGTGAGAGAGGGTGAGATGACTAGATGGCATCATTAATGCGGTGGGCTTTGATCTGCGCCAACTACGGAGGATGGCAGATGACAGAGGAGCCTGGCGTGTGGTGATCCATGGGGGTCACAAAGGGTCAGACTCGACTGTGCGTCTGAACAACAATTTCTTGCTTTCAAACTGCTAGGTTTGCAGGATCTGCGGCAGACTATGGGAGCTCACTCTGTCATGCAGCACTCGGAACTCGAACTGCTGACCTGCCAACCTTCCAATCATCAAGCTCAGCATCTTAACCACTAAGCCACCGCAGTCCCATCAGAATTAAAACAAAGTCAAAATACAACAAACAATTATTGTAATGGAGATTTAAAAAGCTGAGAGTCAATAAGAAATTATGGTATGTACCTCAGAAGGCAGTGCATTGCTTTAACTGCTACACCCTACTGGCTCCCATCCATCCTCTGCCTCTCAAATATCAAGCCTGTAGCATCCTCAGGCAATCCCCTGGGCCACTGAACATGGATAGGGTCCACCCCACTCATGGCTGCCTCCCTTCATCACATCTCCTGCTTTGAAGCAAGCCAGGACCTGATGGTTTTGAATTTTGGCTATTTCAGAATGCCCCGAGCTGTGTGTCAGGCCAGGTTCTTATAGCGGGGGGGAAGAAGGAGCCCAACCATAAACCATATGGCCACCCTATTATATCCTTCCTTAACAATAATAATAATTTTGTGTCAGAAATTATTCTGGTTTGAAAGGATTTTTTCTGGAGAATCTCCGCTCAGGGGTCCCCTGAGGTGGGACAGAGACAGGTGCTCAAACCATCATGCAATACCTGGGTTTTGAACTGTCGGCTTGCCGGCCTTCCAGCTAACAAGGCCAGCTTCTTAACCACTGAGCCACTACAGCCCCTATAATAATTGTGTGTCAGAAATTAGTTTGGGTTGAAAGGACTTTTGCAGAAGAAACTTTGCTCAGCAAACGCCTAAACGAGGCTCTTTCCGTGTCCCCAAGAGCTGTGAGAAAGATGGGTTCTCAATTCATCATGCCTTAATGTTGTGGCATTGTGGACCCTGTACACATCAGGACATCATGGGGAAAATAAAACAGCAGATATTAATCGCCTGCCATTCCAGCAGTTTTACAAGTTTACTCACCCATGGACTGAAAACCTCCCGATTTTTTCTTTTTCTTGTTCTGAGCTCGAACCATCTCTTGAGTGTCAGGCTCAATATCAGATGCCCCGTCTGATGTGAGGAAAGTTGAGGATGGCATCTCATAATCCTGTGAATAAGGCCAAAAAATAGAAGCAAGATTTTGACAAACCCTTAATTGTGTTTGGATCCTACATAATAAGAACAGCCTTGCTGGAACAGGCCACAAGAGCCCATCCAGTCCAGCATTCTGTCTCACACAGTAGCTCACCATTTCCTTCAGGGTATTCTTCCCAAGCAGATGCCTTCACCTGCTTAGGATTCCCTGGAAAAGGCATTTATTGAGAGATATCCTGCCTATCTCTCCAACCCGGAGGTTGTCCTTAGGTATCCATAATTATAGCCATGGATACCCTTGTCCTCCATGCACTTGTCTAATCCTTTCTTAAAGCTGTCAAGACTGACAGCTGTCACCACTTCTTCTGGCAGGGAGTTCCATAGACCAGGGATCCTCTGGGTGAAAAAGTACTTTCTCTTATTTGTTTGAGAACTAGTACCCAAAAGTTTCATGGAGTGCCCCCTAGTTCTAGTGTTATGCGATAGGGATCCTGCTTTTCTTCCCAAAAACAAATAGCCCTTCTTTCCATTTCAGCCTCCCTCACCACAACTCTTGCCCTCTCAGCCCAACGATTAAAATCTAGACACCCTGCTTGGTGCACTGCAATCAACCTTCAGAATAACCATTTCAATATCTCAGATGCCTGGATGGAACTCTGGCAACATCTGTCTCCGATTCCCCATCAAACACATCATCAAGAATCCCTGCGAATGGCCAGCCAGGTTTTCCCTTCCAAGATGGCAGTGGAGGATGTTGAACAGTGAGGACCAGCCGTGGTAGATGCCGAGCCACTCTGTTTACATGGAAATCCTTTCTCCAATATGACTGTGAAGAAGACCAAACTATGGACGTTATATCTAGGTGTCCTTTATGCGCGTTTGAAGGCACACTGGAGGACTTGCATAGTGTCACAGATTAAGCCTTTCAATGGCTTTCAAACTTGGATGTGGATCTCTAGCCAGGAACCTGAGATGGTCAATTTGGGCTTGTTGTTATATCAACATCAATGTAGATATTCATCATACGATAAATAAATAAACCACAACTCTAGAGACAGCAATCAGCCCAAGGTCACCCCATGAGAACCTGACCTCTTGGAATCACAGTTTAGTGGTTTAAATCTGAAAAAGTGGGGTTTCCCTGTAGATGCCATCCTGTGTGAATGCAGAGTACAAGCTATCTCCTATAAGATACAATGATACAAATGTCCAAATAAATAAATAAAGAGGAAATGCTGTTGATGTGGCCCAATATTGGGCAGATGTCATCTAGCCCTTTTTAACTCTATTTTGGCTTTAGATGTGTTAATTTTAGCTTTATATGTTATTATATGCTGGTGGTGCATCTGACACGAATAAAGAAAGTGGTTTAGATATATGGCTGGGAGTTCGATTCCTTGCTATGCCTCCTGGGAAATCACCAGCCTGTGTGGCCATGGGCAAGATGCAGTCACAGGGCGCCCTCTAGGGCAGGGATTCTCAACCTGCGGCCCACGGGTTTGATGCGGTCTGCGGCACCACTTCATATGCCCCCCCCACACCAAGAAATGCCATGTGGTGGAGGAAGGGCAAAATAGCCATCCGGCCCCCAAAGCTATCTGAGGGAGCATGACCCGGCCCCCCAGCTTAAAAAGGTTGAGAACTCCTGCTCTAAAGAAAGGGAATGGGAAACCACCTCTGAATATTTTCTATCGGGGGATAAACCTGGAAAGGGTCTCCATAAATTGATGGTATATCATCATCATTATAACAGTAATAAAATAAAAATCTATCATTAGATTCACAGTCAAAGACTGGTATAAAATTAACAGTTCAATAACTAATCAGGTAACATCTAAGTATATAGGCTGTTCCGAGTAAATTTGTAGAGTTAGGATGTTGGAGTCCAATAAATCTAAAATTTCCAAATATCTAGGGAGTCCTTTAGGTATTGCCCCAAGGGCTCCGGTCACTATGGGCATAACAATCGATTTCTTCCTCCATAGATGCTCAACTTCAATTTGCAAATCACTATATTTTGTGGTTTTCTCCAGCTGTTTGTCTTCAATTCGTGCATCTCCTGGTATAGCAATGTCAATAAACCAGATCTTCTTCTTTTCCGCAAGTTATATCAGGTGTTTTGTGAGTCTGTCTACTATCTGTTTGCATTTTAAAGTCCCACAGGATCTTGACTCTCATTTTTCAAAACCTTGGCTACCTCATGTTCCCAATAATTTTACTGCATGCAAATCATCATCATTTTATCCACATCACAGGCTGCACCTTGTATTTATTTATCTATCTATCTATCTATCCCTTGTATGGGATGCAAGGAAGGGATGGAAGTGGTGGATTACAGAACCCCATCACTGGTAATGAAGCCAAGCCATGTATATAGTGACAGGATGCATGAAACCTACACCAGCTGAGAAAATATATCCTCTTGTTGGTATTGCTCCACCTAAGATAAGGAGAGAAGCAGCAGAGGAGGATATAGCTGAGGAACTCAACCTCCCTTATGTGGGTTGCCCGCAGGAATAATTGACAATTAAACCTTTCCCCAGGGGTTCACTCGGCACCAACAGACCTGGGGACCAACCGGGCTCGGCTGGAGAGGAAATTGGGAAGATAAGCAGGCTAGTTAAAGATGAACCATAGCGATACCTGTCAAGTATCCTGGATTGGCCGGGATTTCCCATATTTCGGCGCTGATTTTCTCCATTTCCCGCCTGGAGCTGCCACTACCCCGTAATTTGGCAGCGGGGGGGGGGGGGGGGGAGGAGTTACTGCACATCCCTTTTCCGCAGGTCCTTTCTACGCATGCATAGAACTTTTCAACGCATGTGTAGAAGGGTTCTGTGCAGATGGGGATGCATAGAACCCTTCTACGCATGCGTAGAACGGACCTGCGCAGAACGGTTTTGCGCAGGTCCGTTCTATGCATGTGTAAAAGCCTTCTACGCATGCGTAGAACGGACCTGCACAGAACCGTTCTGCGCAGGTCCCGTATTGTCCGGAGCCGCGCTTGACAGGTATGACCATAGCCCAGGCTGAGGGCAAATAGAGCTGGGCAACCAAGCAGGAGCAAACAGGGGAGTAAGATTAAGTGCCCAGGTCAATACACATAAACTCCGAGATTAAGGCAGGAACAACGGGCTTCGCCAGCCCAAGGCAATTAACTGCGGGCTGTCCATTAACCTCAAGGCAGTCTCCAGAGCCACCGTTGTAGCTGGGCCATGGGGAAATGCCACATACACAAGCCTTCTGTACAGGGGCAGCACAAGTGCCCTAGCCACGTGTCCCAACCCCTAGGCAGGGTAATAAATACGTACCCCCAACTCTGGTCAGGACTGGACTTCGCCACACGGCTGCCTCCACGAGTCTTCCTTCCGGCCCGCCATTACAACACCCTTACACCACTTTGTGGACTCTGAATAGGCTGAGGGTTGGTGTCCCTAAATGTAAGACCAACATGCTCAAGTGGGGGCTGCTGGAAGACAACAACACACTCACAGTGTTGTTGTCCCACAGAAGTACCCACTTGAGCATGCTGGTCATGCACTCCTCAGCTTATTCAGATGACATAAGGGAGACTGAGATCTTCAGCTATATCCTCCTTTAATGATGTTCATTGTCCAGTGAGCTCCTTCCTCCATCTTCTAATTAGGTTTTGCTCTTGTGTATCCTCAAAAAATGTTTCTTCTTGCCATAAAGCTCTCCCTGGATCTGAGTCGGCGGACTTGAGGCTCATCTCCGTCCAGAGGGTGTCAAGGGTCCTTCCCTTGCTTAGTTCTCTCGGAATCCACTGCTACTCCTCTCCTGATCTTAGGTGGAGCACTACCAACAAGGGAGTATATGATCTTCTCAACTGGTGCAAGTTTAAGGCAGGGATTCTCTATCTGAGGCCCGTGGGCCAGATGCGGCCCATGGTGCCATTTCATGTGGCCCCACCACCTGCACCACACCCGGAAGTGCCATGTGGTGGAGGAAGGGCAAAATGGCCATCTAACCCCCAAAGCTGTCTGAGGGAGTGTGACCGCCCCTAGCTTAAAACGGTTGAGAACTCCTGGTTTAACGCATCCTGACACTACCCACATATGGCTTCATGCAGTAGCCCACAAACAAGAAAAAAAAGGTAAAGGTTTCCCTTGCTCGAAAGCCAGTCATATCCAGCTCTAGGGTTCGGTGCTCATCTCTGTTTCATAGCCAAAGAGCCAGTGCTGCCTGCTTCTGATGTTTCCGTGATCATGCGGCAGGCATGACTAGACACCGGAGCATACGGAATGCTGTTGACCTTTCCCACCAAAGTGGTCCCTATTTGTCTGCGTACAATTTCTTGCTTTCGAACTGCTAGGCTGGCAGGAACAGGGACAGAGACGGGCACTCGCTCCGTCATGCACTGACGGAAACAAACAAGTGTCCAAACTCGGGTTATGCTTTCGAATTGTACTGCACTGCTTTTGGAATTGTACTGTGTTACATTGCATTGATTAATTTATGTTTACTATTGACTATTTATTGTATTGAATTTACTTTTCATGCTTCTTTATTATTGTATTGTATGATATCTACATGTTGTAATGGCCGCCTTGAGTCAGCTTCTGCTAAGAAAGTGTGGGATATAAAAATTTTCAAAATTATGATGATGATGATGATGATGATGATGATGATGCCTCCCGCAAGGCCGGGGACCCAGGGGAGCCATAAGCTACCTGTCCTCCCCTGCAACGCTTGAGGACTACATGGCCCATTAGCCCTCGCCATGCTCTCCGCCGGGACTCATGGGCACTTGAGTCCAGTCCAACCCACCTAAATGGCCGGAAGGTCTCCCTCCCTCCCTCGTACCTGATCCTGCTGCTGCTGCTCCTCCTCCTCTGGATCCTGATCCTTGCACCGCCGGTGCCTCTTTCTCCTCCGCGCCGGAGCCATGAGGACTAGAAACCTGGCTTCCACTCTCTTGGCCAATACCCGGAAAGGAGCTCCGCCCGCCACCGGAAGTTGGAGCCACGTGCGTCAAAGTGGGCTGGGTGAGCACGTGGAGGGAAATCACCCGCCCGCCCGGAGACTTGCAGCGGAGTGGGCGGGGCCTCCCTTGAGAGGTCCGCCTCCTCGCCCTCTCCTCGCGGCTCCATTGGCTCCACATCATTCTCAGCGTAGGGTTCCGGTGGGAGTGCGGAGAGTTCCGTAGAGATACGAAAAGAAGTGGCGTCGCAGCCTACTCTTATTGCGAGACTGCTTCCGAGTTCCATTTCTTTTTCTATATTTTAATGGAGATTTTAAAAACATAACAAGCAAGACATAAGTACAAGAGGGAAATAAGGAGACAAGAAAACGAAAAATCATTTAAAAACCAAGGGAAGAACAAAACATCATATCCAATTTCATCAAACTCTCTTACATCTCTATTTAGCTATTCCAGGAATAGTCAATTTCCCAATTTTCATTCTTTATATTGTTATTGTTGGTGTTTTATTTCCAATTATTTCATATCTCCATTTTTTATAACTGTTAACTGTCTGTATCTATTATCTTATCCTACATTATTATCAAAATAATCACCATTGTGTTATATACAATGTCCTGAAATTCACCACTTGTTTTCAAACCTTATTATTTTCCCCAAAAACCCAATGTGTCCGGAGCTGATTTGTTCCCTTTACTGTCCTTCAATGTGCTGTACAGTAATACCTCATACAAAGTCCGCTTCGTACAATGTAGGAATCAGGGCCACTGAAGTGGCCGTTAGGTCCCGGAGGAGACTGATCAGGTGACGACACGAGGCAAACGGAGCGAGATCAGATCAGTACTTTATTGAGAAAAAGCAACATCATTTATAGGGAGAAAAGCGCAACGGTGGCAGAACCGTCATCTGGCAGGAAAATTACCTCACCCACGTACCCGGGTTAATGGGGAACACCTCAAAGGGAAGTTAATTAACTTGGACAAACACAGGGCAAGGAAGACCATTGTTTAGGGCTTAGGCAGGGGCAAACATGGCCCTTATTTGCACCGGGGATAACCTTGGTTAGGAGATGAGTCATTACTCTAATGGGTAACTGGGGTCAGCGAAATGCTCTTCCCGCAGAATCGCTGGTCAGGCAATAAGTGGCCGAATTAATCCCTATCATTAATCCACCCCCCTTGCTCACCGACAAAGGCCAGAGGCCAGGAGTCTGCTCGCTGGTTTAACCTCTGCCAGAGGCCACCGATGCCCAACCGGGCACGCGGAATCCTCATCTCCCCTTTCTGTTTAATTTAAGAGCCTGACCGGCGATCCCGCGCAAAAGCGGCATCAGCTGTTGGGCGGGAATGACGTCACGGGGTTTCCCCTTGGGGCGGCACTTGGAGATCAGCGAGGGAATGCACTGAGCAAAGCAACAGATCGCAATGCCTAGTATGACTACCCCCACCACCACCTTAAGCACCGTCTGGAGCCACCCCCATGGGATCCAAGACCACATCCACTTCCACAGGGAACTCCACCAGGGCCCCCACGCGGAGCCTTCCGTGATGCCCGCCACTATGGTGTGGAGATCTATGATCTGGTTTTGAATTCTGCGAGAATTGTCAGTAAGATTGAAGCAACACATACCATGAACAGATTCGCAACCCAGGTGGTGCAGTAATAAGAGGTAGTCGATAGCCGCTCGATTATCGAGAATGGCATGGCGAAGTTCCGCCTGCTCTTGATTAAGGAGCGCTATCGCCGTGGAGGTATGGTTAATGGCTTTTGCCAAGCCGCAAGCCAAGCGAGCAATTCTCCGTGCATTGCCGACGGCTAAGCCTGGCACGCCAACTATGCTGACTGACAGCGAGACATACTCGGCAGGACTCAAAACTCTGAAGCTGCTGTCACACGAGCTGTCTAACTGGGCAGTGCGAGCATGTCGTATGTGTGAGGGAACAATGGGGACACTGGAAACATCGGGAGCATCTGTGGCATTTGTGCTTGGGGTAACCATATCCTTAGTGGGGAGTACCAGTGTAAAACGACTGATACAACACATAGAATCTGACATATTTGCAGGAATGTAGTTAAACGTATACTGGTTACATGTAAAGAACCACCCTGAGGGTAGGGTGACATGAGCAGGCAATGAGCCAAGTGTCTCTGGGTTTTGACAAGTCCAGTTGCCGCTGCCAGTGTCGAGGCAATGACGCCGAGCCCGGCCGGCCGAGGTGCAGCCGACCATCCGGGCACAAGTAGAGTCCGGGCTGACCGCCACCCGCGGGGTGTGGAGGGTGGCCGCATCAGCTGGCAAAGTCATAGTTAGCTGCAGTCCCCCCCAGCGAGCGTATGCTGTGAAGCTCGCGGGGAGATGCGGTCCAAGAACTTTTTTCAGCAACCAGTCGCCATCCCTGGCCCGTGCGTCAAGAGTGTGGCACACGGGAATGAGACAGGTGCTGAGGATCGAGGCAGAACCAATGTCCTGCTTCAGGCAAAAATCGGACTGGTTGACGAGACCCGCCAACCTTGCCCACAGATTGTAGTGCATCCGTGCTGAGAGGTCTTCACCAGGCGGCAAGCCGTTGGCCTGAAGCGAAGCGGCCTGAACGCCTCCCCCCAAAAGCAGGAAGAGGGTCAGGATGATGGTGAAGATCGCGGAGTTGATATTAATCTGGGCAAAGACTGCTGCAACGAAGTTCTCCGGTGTTGGCTCCTTCTCCTCGCGTTGGAGGGCGTCCCGGGCCTCACAGCAAAGGGTCTTGACCATCCCCCAGGTGATCCTCTGTGCCGGGGTCCGCAGCCGCCGCGTCTCCCGGTAGGTTTCCTCGGTCAGAGTGAGGTCTTCCATCTCCGGGATCGGACTCGGGTCGGTCTGGGTCCAAGCCATTGAGGTTCCAAGTGAGGCTTGACGCACCGAGCTGGAATCCAAACGACACCTGTAGGAGACATAACTGCAGCATACCCTCTTCCCCAGGTTATGAGCGGCACCGGGCCCCTCCAAGAAGGGTCTGGTGGCACTCGGTACCAGACCATAGGTCGCGGGAGAGCTTCCGAACGGCGGAAATGCCTCTCCTGCGGCGTACAATCCGAAAAAACATTAAGGTGATTGTATGTGAACAATACCTTATTCAGACAAAACTGTGCTTCTCCCTGTGACTTGGGGAGGGCTGGTGGCTCCCCCCTTTCTGTTTGTTTGTCAATATAGGACTTTAGCGTCCGATTGACCCGCTCTACAATCGCCTGCCCTTGCGGATTGTAGGGAATGCCAAATGTATGCTTGATGTCCCATGTGGCCATGAAGGCGGCCAACTGCCTAGAGCAGTAGGAAGGGGCGTTATCCGTTTTCACGTGCCGCGGCTTGCCCATAGCCACAATGCAGGAAAGGAGGTGCTGCTCCACGTGGGTAGCAGTCTCCCCTTTCTGCGCCGTAGCCCAAACGAACTGTGAAAAGGTGTCAATGCAAACATGCATGTATTGCCATCTACCAAACTGCGGAACATGCGTGACATCCATCTGCCACACCTGATTAGCCTCCTTCCCCCGTGGGTTGACCCCCCACGAGGGCCCCCCCGGCGCCCCTGCACAATGCTGGCAAGAGCGGACTATACCTTGGGCTTGAGAAAGTGGCAGATTGAACTGTCTGGCGAGTGCTTTAGCGTTTTGGTGAAAAAAGGCATGACTCTGAATCGGAGTAGTAAAAACTCCCAAAACCGAACGTTGCTGAACTTCCTTTGCGGCCGCGTCCGCTCTGCTATTGCCCGCGGAAATCGGACCCGGTAGGTCTTGGTGACTTCGGATGTGGGCAATATAGAGCGGCTCCGTGCGGTTTCGCAAATGAAATTGAGCGGTGAGAAACAGACTAAGCAAATTTTTGTCTATCGCGGGAGTGATGTAAGCTCCCGGTAGACTGTGAAGCAAATTCCTTACATACAGACTGTCAGTAATGATATTTAACCTTCTTTGGCGAAGGTGCGCAAGGCAAGGTTCACGGCTGCCAACTCCGCCCGCTGCGCGGACTTCTGTGGAAGAGTTAACAGCGTGCGCCAAGCTTCGCCCTCCTGCCAGGTCAGGACACCATAGGTGCGACCACCATCAGAGAAAACTGTTCTGGCCCCCTGAAGTGGGACCAGCGAGAGCAAGTCGAACAAGCTGACTGTGCCTGTTTGCAGCGAGACGAGTTTGGGGTCTTTGGGCAAATGATATGCTAAACTACCGGTGAAACCTTCCAAAGCTATCGGGAGCGAGTCACCTAGCTGCATCAGCTGATGAATTTGTTCCTTGGTGAACGGGACTACGATCTTGGCTAAATTGTGCCCAGAAATGTCCCTAGCTCTCAGCCTGCCGCGGTAAATCACTGCGGAAACCAACTCCTGGGGCGGAACGATGTTCCATGAAGAGGTGTTAGGCAAATACACCCATTCCACAATTTTAGCTCCCTTCTCGGAGTCAACCCCTAGCGCCCCAGTGAACATGGATCCGGACCGTACGATGTACAGATTCAGGATCGGGGCATATGGTCCCTGGGCGATCCTATCCACCCACCTCTGGCTGAGAACTTGGTTGACTTTCTCGAGCGCCAAGCGCGCGTCTCGAGAAATCTTTATCCGGTCTGCTGGCTGCTTACCTAAAGTTAGCAGCGAGAAGAGCGGTTTTAGAAGATCCGTATCCAATCGGAAATACAGTCTGGCCTAATTAATGTTTCCTAAAATCTGCTGTAATTCTACGAGGGTGACTGAGTCCTGTAGATTTATCTGAGGCAAAACTGGTGCTGCAAAAGAGCGGAGAAGCCGATGACCCAAGTATGAGAAGGGCTCGGTTCTCTGCACCTTTTCCGGGGCAATGAGTAAACCTTTGTCCCCCAGGCTGGTCTGGAGGTCTGAAAAAACTTCGCTGCCAAGTTGCGGCAACGCCACCAAAATATCATCCATAAAATGACAAACTATGGCTTGTGGGTAGAGGTTTCGAAACCTTGCCAGTGCGTCGTGAACGTAGATTTGGCACAGAGTGGGCGAATTGAGCATGCCCTGAGGCAAAAATTTCCACGCGTAACGCTGCGTGGGCTCACTGTGGTTCACGACCGGCACCGTAAAGGCAAACCTCTCCCGGTCCCTGGGGTCTAAGGGGATTGTATAAAAGCAATCCTTGAGATCTACGACTAGAATCTCCCACCCCTCGGGAATCATGTTAGGATTCGGGATGCCGCATTGGAGCGGACCCATTGGCTGAATGCATTTATTGATCTCTCTGAGATCGTGGAGGAGTCGCCACTTCCCCGACTTCTTCTTAATAACAAAAATTGGCGAATTCCAAGGACTTGTGGACTGTTCTATATGTCCTGCGTCTAGCTGTTCCTTAACTAACTGCTTGAGAGCAACCAATTTCTCTCCCACTACCGGCCATTGTTCTACCCAGACCGGAGTATCGGTGATCCATTTAAGTGGCAACGCCATTACCCGAAGGTAAGGGTGGCACCGTACTGCTGCAGAATGTCTCGCCCCCAAAGGTTGATGTGCACGTCAAGAATGTGCGGTCGAATCACCGCCGTGCCTTCAGCCCTTGGGATTGTGACCTCTACCCACTCCCGGCTCCTAAACGCTTCCTGAACACCGCCTACCCCCCACACATCGGAGACCGGCTCAATGGCCCAATCTCGCGGCCACTGACTCCTGCTTATCACACTCACATCTGCTCCGGTATCGAGTAACCCTGAGAACGCTCTTTTGTTCAAAAATACCTCGATAACAGGGCGCTGCTTCCACTCAATGTTGGTCTCCACTGTCGCTAAGACCTGGTATCCTTGCACTGCCTCACTCGCGCTCAAGTGGTCTGCTGAACCGGGCTCTGAGCTGTCACTGAGCCTTCCCTGGCTGCCTGCTGGCGAGTGACAAGGAACCATGATCAGTTGCGCTAAGGTGCCTCCTTTGTGAACTGTTTGGGGCAGGTGTGTCCAAAGCTGAACTTGGAGAACGCCTGCAAAATTCGAGTCAATGACTCCTGGAATTATGAAAATTCCACGTGCTCCAGCTACACTATGGGGCAAAACTAAACCTATAAAGCCTCTGGACAGGGGTCCCATGTACTGGGAGTCGACCAGATAGACTGTGCCTGGCAGATCGCATGTAACGTCCGCCTGGCAAGTCAATTCTAGCCCTGTGCTGCCCTTGGGGCTGGCCTGTGCCCTCGCAATGTCTGGAATGGGGTTGGACTCTATTCTAGCTCTGGTGAGTTCTGGGGGAAGGAAGCCTCTGTTTGGACTGGGGCCAGAGACATGTCCGCGTTCCGGTTTCCCGAACTCTGGCAATATCTGGCCCAATGATAGCCTTTGTTACACTTCGGACAGAGGGTGTTCGGAGCCTTGGGACGGTCGGACTTTTGTCCGCCTCCCTTGGATCGGCACTCCCTAGCAAAGTGACCGATCTTGCCACAATTGTGACACGCTCCTTTGCTCTTACCATTGGATCTTTTCCCTCCTTGCACCGCTGCCGCTAGCAGACCCATCTTATAGGATTCTGTGCCAACGTCGGCGCAAGCTCTAATCATGTCCGATAGGGTCAAGTCAGGACGATTGCCTAGGGACTGCAAGATTCTACGGCAGTCCAAGTTGGCATTGTCCTTGGCTAACTTAATCATGAGCTCTTCCTGGGCTTGCTCATTATCAATCTGCCTGCTAATTGCTTCCTCCAGGCGATTGATGAAGTCCATGTAGGGCTCCTGGGCTCCCTGCTTAATGGAGGTGTAATTCTTAGCCGCTTTGCCAGTGGCTGGGATCTTAAAGTAAGCCCTAAAGGCTGCCTCGGCTGACATCTCAAGAGTGGCGAGAGGCAAGTTGATCTGAGCATTGATTGACTCGAAATTACCAGAGCCATACAGCTGCTCAGGAAGCACTGCGCCTCCCATCCTGGCAGCCCGAGTTTGAGCCTCTAGGCGAAACTCGCTGTCCCAGATCATGTACTGGCTAGGGGTCAGCATCATCCTCATGATGGCTTTCCAGTCGTGAGGAATCCACATGGTGGTTTCGCACACTTGCTGAAGCGTGCCCCTCGTAAAACGACTTTGGAGCCCTGTTTCTGCAATGGCCTTCCGCATAGCCATGAGAAGCTTATACGGAACTGGGGAATGAACAATCTGCTGTGCGCCCGTGAGCGCGTCCATCTCCATGCGGATCGGACATATCTGTCTGAGCTCAGCTAGTTCTTCTACTGATAGATCCCCCTTTCTAAGTTCCTCCTCAGCTGTGCGCTGAAGGGCACTCTTGGTAACTAGGGAAGCCGAAGCTGTCAGAGAAGCGCCTGCGCTTCTCATTCCTTGCATTCCCTCGGTGACGTCTGCAGCTGTCACCGTGGGAAGGCTCCCTACGCCACTCTGCTGGTATTTGAATGTCGGATAGAGCGCTGTGGGCGCAGTCGGCTCGACTGGCTGGGCTGATGACTTATCTAACGGGGGTTCTTCTGCCTCTATCCGGACTGGTTCGATCTCAGCTAAGAGTTCCCTACACTTCCTCCATGTGCGAACTATCCCTACTGGAGCTTTGGGGGGTCGCTGAATGCAGTCTCCTATCTGATCCCAGAGCTGTAGGGTTAACGTACCTGCTTCTGGGTAAAGCAGGCAGTGTCCCCTAAGGTACGCCAAAAGTCTCGCTAGTTCCCTGCTGTGAAAGCGTAACTGAAATACCCTGGCCAGGATTTTAAACTCTTCCTCATGAGTTTTTTGGCTAGCGGACGGACTTGGTCTATGAGAACAAGTCCCCATATTACCTGCGAGTGGTCCTCTGAAGTTTCCTTCCTCGGGATGGGTCGACGCGTCTGGGGGCAAGGTAACAGGTCTTGGCGACGATCGTCTGGGTAGAGCTCGGAGCGTGGCCTTCTGCCACGGGCCCTCGGCGGCCTCTGCGCTGTCAGGGGCTCACAGCTGCCCTGAGCGGAACGCGTTTCTCCCTTTGGTGCAAGCCTCCCCGAAAGCTGGGAGCAAGCTGTAGGAATGTCTCTTGGAATGCCTCGCCGCTGGCCGTCCCTCTGACCGGCTGGCTGCCGACCAGAGCGCCGCGCTGTCCTCCGGGCTGAAGGGTCGCGGTTCGAACGTAGAACCGGACTGCGTGGATCGCTACTCACGAGTAGATCTCTCCTGGGTCTCTTACTCACGAGTAAATCACGTCGGGGTCACCAGATGTAAGAATCGGGGCCACTGAAGTGGCCGTTAGGTCCCGGAGGAGACTGATCAGGTGACGACACGAGGCAAACGGAGCGAGATCAGATCAGTACTTTATTGAGAAAAAGCAACATCATTTATAGGGAGAAAAGCGCAACGGTGGCAGAACCGTCATCTGGCAGGAAAATTACCTCACCCACGTACCCGGGTTAATGGGGAACACCTCAAAGGGAAGTTAATTAACTTGGACAAACACAGGGCAAGGAAGACCATTGTTTAGGGCTTAGGCAGGGGCAAACATGGCCCTTATTTGCACCGGGGATAACCTTGGTTAGGAGATGAATCATTACTCTAATGGGTAACTGGGGTCAGCGAAATGCTCTTCCCGCAGAATCGCTGGTCAGGCAATAAGTGGCCGAATTAATCCCTATCATTAATCCACCCCCCTTGCTCACCGACAAAGGCCAGAGGCCAGGAGTCTGCTCGCTGGTTTAACCTCTGCCAGAGGCACGCGGAATCCTCAGTACAACATCGAATTCATACAACATCGCCTAATTCCTTGAAAAAAGTTGCCTCATACAAAGTCGCTGTGACTTTGTATGAGGCATTGGGGTTTTTCCCAGGTTGCATTGTGTCTGGGCAGTATAAAAGGCAGGACGCATGCGTGCATTGCTCTTGTGGGTCTTGCACAAAGCGAAGAGTGTTTAGGAGTGGTTTTGAGCGTGATTATATATATATATATATATATATATATATATATATATATATATATATATATATATATATATATATATATATATATATATATATATATATATATATATATATATATGGAATTATTTCGTCAGAATTTTTAGAACATTTTTAAAGTTCTTGGACAATCAGGGTTGTTTGACATGTTTTCGTAATGTATTTAGCCTTTAGACAATAATTTCTTAAAGTTCTGTCAGTTTCCTGTCTGTTTCCTTGACTTTGCCCTGAAGTCTGTGCTGTTACAGCACAATGTATCCATACGGTGGACATGCCCTATCCATCTACTCAGAGAAATACTCAGAGAAATAACAAAGACTTCTGTAAGTACATTAGAAGTAAGAACCCAACTAGGAAGGCCATTGGACCGTTAGATGACAATGGAAGGCAAGGGGTTATTAAAGAGGAAACAGAGATTGCAGAGAGACTCAATGAATTCTTTGCTTCAGTATTCACTGAAGAAGACAGAGGCCACATGCCCAAAACAGAGCCTATCTTCGTAGGGAGGGAAACCGAAGAATTAAGCAAGATAGAAATAACCAGGGAGGAGGTCCTTGCATGTCTTGTTAAACTAAACACTAACAAATCACCAGGACCAGATGGCATCCATCCACGAGTTCTCAGGGAACTTAAAGATGAAATTGCTGATCTCCTAGCCAAAATATATAATCTTTCCCTCAAATCAGGCTTTGTGCCTGATGATTGGAAGGTAGCGAATGTAACACCAATTTTCAAAAAAGGATCCAGGGGTGATCCAGGGAATTACCGACCTGTCAGTTTGACATGTGTCCCAGGTAAAGTGATGGAAACCATCCTAAAAGATAGAATTAATAGGCACATAGAAGAGAAGGCGCTGCTAAAGGAGAGCCAACATGGCTTTTGCAAGGGCAAATCATGCCTCACTAATCTGTTGGAATTTTTTGAGAGTGTCAACAAGCATGTGGATAAGGGGGATCCAGTTGACATTGTTTATCTGGACTTTCAGAAGGCTTTTGACAAGGTCCCACACCAAAGGCTCTTGAATAAACTTACCAGTCATGGAATAAAGGGACAGGTCTTGTCCTGGATCAGCAACTGGCTAAGGGACAGGAAACAGAGGGTAGCACTAAATGGACACTTCTCCAAGTGGAGGGAAGTAAAGAGTGGGGTCCCCCAAGGTTCAGTACTGGGACCCCTGCTTTTCAACCTCTTCATAAATGATCTAGAGGTAGGAGTAAAAAGCAAGGTAGCCAAATTTGCTGACGACACTAAATTATACAGGGTAGTGAAAACTGTGAGAGGTTGTGAGGAGCTCCAGAGGGATCTCTCGACACTGGGGGAGTGGGCAAAACAGTGGCAAATGAGTTTCAACATTAGTAAGTGCAGAGTGATGCATGTTGGGGCAAAGAACCCCAATTACATTTATAAACTGATGGGGTCTGAACTCTCTGCGACAAACCAGGAAAGGGACCTTGGTGTCCTGGTGAACAACTCAATGAAGGTGTCAACCCAGTGTGCCTCAGCAGTGAAAAAAGCAAACTCAATGCTAGGGATCATTAGGAAGGATATAGAAAATAAGTCAGCAAGTGTCATTTTGCCTCTTTATAAATCTATGGTGAGGCCCCACCTGGAATACTGTGTACAGTTCTGGTCGCCATACCTCCAGAAGGATATTATGGAGCTGGAAAAAGTGCAGAGGAGGGCAACCAGAATGATTAGGGGACTGGAACACCTTCCTTACCATCTGAGGCTGCAACGGTTGGGCCTCTTCACTCTTGAACGATGACGTCTAAGAGGTGACCTGATTGAAGTTTATAAAATCATGCACGGTGTGGACAAAGTAGATAAGGAAAAACTGTTTTCCCTATCGCATAACACTAGAACTAGGGGACACTCCATGAAACTTTTGGGTACTAGTTCTCAAACAAATAAGAGAAAGTACTTTTTCACCCAGAGGATTACTGGTCTATGGAACTCCCTGCCAGAAGAAGTGGTGACAGCTGTCAGTCTTGACAGCTTTAAGAAAGGATTAGACAAGTTCATGGAGGACAAGAGTATCAATGGCTATAATTATTGATACTTAAGGACAACCTCCGGGTTGGAGAGATAGGCAGGATATCTCTCAATATCATTTCCAGGGAATCCTAAGCAGGCATCTGCTTGGGAATACCCTGAAGGAAATGGTGAGCCACTGTGTGAGACAGAATGCTGGACTGGATGGGCTGTGGCCTGTTCCAGCAAGGCTGTTCTTATGTTCTTATGTTCTTATCTAAGATGATGGCCTATGATGGAAGCTTCAATGCTATTTACATGTGCCTTCTCAAGAGATGCAATGTTGGTGACATAGTCATCCCACTTGATATTCAAGATGGACCTTAGCTTTTGTTAGTGAAAGCACTCAAGCTTTTTGATGTCTTGGCGATAATGGTCTACCTGTTCCAGTGACGAATCTGAAATGATTATACTGAACAATGGAAGGGCTGTCCTTGAGGTAGGTTGTGCAAGTACCTTGGTTTCCTGAGCATTTATGGTGAGGCCAAAACAATTACATGCATTCTTGAAACAGTTGACTGACTGTTGACAGATCCTCAGGTGTGAGAACAGGTGTGATGCAGTATTATCGCAGTATTATCAGCATATTGCATTTCCATTATCCTGTTAACACTGGTTAGTCTTTGGGAGCGTAGTCTAGCCAAATTAAAAAGTACTCTGTCGAAGCAATATTTCATCTCTACGCTTGTGTTGTTATTAGATGTTTTATACTGCATGGCAGCCAAGTAAAGAGCAAAAAGGTTTGGAGCAAGCACACAGCCCTGCTTCAATCCGTGGATGATTGGGAAGGCATCTGATATGCTGCTTTGGTGGTGAACTCTCCCATTAAGTGCCTGGACCAGAGCTACAAAACCTCAGGGCAGTGGTGGGCATCAGTGTTGCGATCTGCCTTCCGCAGCAGTGGAAAAGTAACGACGGACACGCACAAACTTCTTGGAGGGTGTTATGTATGTACAATGCTGCTTTAAGAAATGTATGAATGTAACCTGACCACAATTACAATGTAACACAGCTATTAATGGAACGCGAGCAAGCTGCCCATAGAGGGCAGCTGCGAGTGTTCAACTCACATGGTTCTCATTCCTCAAATCACCTGCAGCCGCGGGGAATCCCCGCAATAGCAAACTACTACTGAGCCACCACCGAAGATGGGCGTGACCAGGACGACGTCATGCCGGTAGCAGCCAATGAGCTACCGTGCAGCAAGATTCAAACGTATTGTACTACTGTATATAATGTGAGGTATCTCCGCCATTACCACATGTTCATACTGACCATCAATGAATAAACCTGTGTTAGTCCTTCCTGCGACTCCTTCTTTGTCTTCCGTGCAAGACACTAAAGAGGGTCCAAAGTGAGACGGCTGTCCCCTTTATTTTACAGCTAGTATTTTTCATAAAACCTGGCTATACCTTGAATCAGCAATCCTACTGTTCTAACAAAGGAACTACAGTTACATGACGAATCTTTGTCATATTTCACTGATGTACTTCAGATAAGAATGCCTGGCGTCAGATGGCCTGGGAGTTTGTACAAAAAGAGATACATATGTTTAGGGTAAGGAGTTCTGGGGAGGAAGATTAGTGAGGCCCCATATCAAGGTCCAGAATTCTTCCACACAATGGTCAGGACCATTGTGCTAACTCGCAAGTTCAGCTAGGAAGCGTCCTTGGAGAAAGAATTGTTCCGAACTCCCAGTTTGCCAGGAATTCCAGTAATGCCAGATGGCATCACTGCCCCCACCTTTCAGAACTTGCTAATGCTAAATAATAATGATTATAAATTTAAGGCAATCATGTAGTCAAACTAATATATCATTACTATACATGAGTAGGTTCGCACCAGTTCGCCAGAACCAGTAGCAGAATTTCTGGCTGGCCCCACCCATCCTTCATTGGGAAGGTAAACAGCGTTCCGTGCACTCCCATGTTGAGGCATGCCTGTCACATGTCCACAGAAACGTCTGCAGACGCAGACAGCGCTGGCTCTTTGGCTATAAACAGAGATGAGCACTGAACCCTAGAGTCGGATATAACTGGCTTTCAAGCAAGGGTGACCTTTACCTTTACCTTACTTGGAAGGAGAGCCCAGTTAGGAATCCGTTTTGAGTCCTTTCCTTCTGTCCTGCCAAGTGACATATTGAGTTTTATATTTTTTAATAGTAGCGGTGTGAGTCTGTGTTTCAAGCATTTCTCCGCCGTGGTCCGTGAGCATCCATACTAATGGGTTTACCCTCACACATGCACAATGGTTGGTTTTCCCAAGCTTCAGGGTTTACTCTCACGCATGCGCGATGGTCAGTTTTCCCAAGCTTCAGCTTTTATTATAGAAAAGACCTTTCTTCCCAGTATGTCTAGTGCCATGCCCCACCCTCCTTCTCCAGTCTCATTTTTTCTGCCGCACTGCACGGTCATGGTTTTCCAGGCTCCCAATGTGTCGTAACTAGTAGTAAGGGTCATTAAAAGCTGTTGTCCTGCCAAGTAGGGATATGAAACTTCTACCATCTCAGTGGGTTTCTCAGTATATGACACATAATGAATCTTCCAATTGGACAAGTCTGAAGTCGTAAATGGAGTGTACACATAAGACCTAATTACATGTCCTCCTTCGCCCAGGAGAAAAGTCTGTCTTAGAGGTGCAGTGAAATTAGTTGCATTTGGACTCATAACACATGAAGGCACCTGCTTTCTTCCCTTCTTAGGTTCAGTATACTTTGGAACTACTGTTCCATCCTGGAGGGTATGGGCTGGTGAGTCCTCAGGCAATGTAACACTGGGCACTTCTTCCAATAATGGGTACACTGTGGGGGTGTGGGTGTGTGTGTGTGTAAGTGATGAGGGGTGTATTGACAGAGGAGCTACACTAGGTGGAGCTATATAGGGCGGTGGCAGCTGAAGTTCCTTTAGAGTTTCCTGGCTTGAAGGAAGGCTTTTAAAAGCTATTTTCCTGCCCAATATCTGCCTTAACTACTAGCATTTTTGGGCTTTTGTGTATGCACTTCAAAAGCCAAGATGGAGGGCTGCCGGCCAAGGAGTACCAGGAATCTATATAAGGGTACTGGTCAGGATGGTCTGATGTCCCTGTGACTCCATGATACCCTTTCTGGACAATTTCAAAATCTAAGGTTCCCCCTGAGGGCCATCCTTCCCCTAATTTTGGCCAATTCAGTTCACATAAGGTTCTCAACTTGCCTGGATTCAGCGGGGGTGGGGGGGTGGGGTGTTACCATAATCTCCTCTAAAGCCCCTTTTAAAGTTTTTCAGCATTCAGGCCAAGACTGGTTCCTGCTTGCTCTGTTTTCCTCCCATCTCCAACCCATTGTTCTATTCAGGACAATACACAAAAGGGTTGTGTTGTATACACATGCAGTTCAGCTGCTTGCCGGTAGCGCAGCTGGCGGAACATCACGTGGCTCCAATTTCTCCAATGGGTAACTACCGCGGGAAACCTTCCCGCCACAGGTGAAACTATGTCAGGTATGCATTACGTCAGAAGGACGTCACAAAACTGTAACCAATGGTATGCCTACAGGCCAAATTCAAATGTACTGTGTGATATATAAGGAGGCAAGGCTTCGCCATTGCCTCATGTACAGATTGATCATGTTACAATAAAGTAGTGTTTAGCCCGCCTGCCTGCTCGTGTGCATTCAATCTGCCTACATCAAATTGGCGACGAAGGTGGGATTATGGCATCCCACAGGGTCACCCAACCTCCGTTCGACATCTCCACGCCGGGGTCATGGGACCTCTATGAGGAGCAATTCCTCTATGCGATGGATGCTGAGAAGATTGAGGGTGAAGCCCAAAAGTGAGCCTGCCTACTGGCCCAGTGTGGGCTGCCAACCCTGGAACTGGCGAGGAACCTCCTGATGCCAAGGGCACTCAAAAAAGTACCGCTGGCTGAAATCCTAGCTGCCCTGTGGGCACACTTTTGCCCAAAAGTGTCTGTTTTCCCAGCGAGAATGGCGTTCAGCCAGCGGGACCAACGTCCTGGAGAAACTGTGGCTGAGTATGTGGTCGCGCTGAGCCTGGCGGCCGTTCAATGTTGGTGGGGAGCCACCCTGGCCGAAGCATTGCGAAACCGTCACCTACTCGGCCTGCGGGACGGAGAGGCTCAGCGGAAATTGTTATCCCGAGACGAGGACATCACGTTCGAGCAGGTCTTGCAGGCTGCACAAGCTGCTGAGGCAGTAAGGGACAGAGTACAGGCATGCAGGGCAAGGTCCGCAGCCCCGGGAAGCTCGGCGTCCACGGTGCAAGCCCACAGCTGTTCGTGTCAGATGTAATATCAAACTGACCTGAACTACATGTACCACAATGCCTTGCCGGTGTAATCTTACCCCTCCAAACCATGCACCTCTGACCTCACCTAACCCTATTAAAGGACCCTCGCATACCTCCTGCCCTTCCTTCCATCCCTGATCCTTGATACAACCACTGACCGCTATGCGGGCAGTGGGAATAAAAGACTTTGATTATAACTGATTGATTCTGGAGTCATTGGGCCGAACCATCTGAAATACTCTATCAAAATGGTAGCAGAGGTTTGGTTTGCCCGCAAACAACTCCAAAACAAATACAAATGACCAAAAGAAAGACCCGGCTGAACAAAGGAGGGTCCAGAACACGAGCCAAACCAACTGGACCCAAAGGAGAACCCAAAACTCCGAAACAGGCAAACGCACGACCCCAAACGGTAATGGAAGAGGTCAACCCCGACCGGACCATCACGGAGATGGACCCAGATGGCCAAACAGAGGCCAAGACCGGAGGGGCACCCACTGAAAGGGACGACCAAGACGAAAGCCTGGCAACCAAAATCTACAAGGCGATAGCCGGGAGAGGGACGATCCCCACATCAGAGCTACTGACCCTGATGAACGGAGGAGATGAACCCCACACCAATAAGAACATAAGAACAGCCTTGCTGGAACAGGCCACAGCCCATCCAGTCCAGCATTCTGTCTCACACAGTGGCTCACCATTTCCTTCAGGGTATTCCCAAGCAGATGCCTTCACCTGCTTAGGATTCACTGGAAATGATATTGAGAGATATCCTGCCTATCTCTCCAACCCGGAGGTTGTCCTTAAGTATCCATAATTATAGCCATTGATACTCTTGTCCTCCATGAACTTGTCTAATCCTTTCTTAAAGCTGTCAAGACTGACAGCTGTCACCACTTCTTCTGGCAGGGAGTTCCATAGACCAGTAATCCTCTGGGTGAAAAAGTACTTTCTCTTATTTGTTTGAGAACTAGTACCCAAAAGTTTCATGGAGTGTCCCCTAGTTCTAGTGTTATGCGATAGGGAAAACAGTTTTTCCTTATTATAAACTTCAATTAGGTCACCTCTTAGACGTCGTCGTTCAAGAGTGAAGAGGCCCAACCGTTGAAGCCTCAGATGGTAAGGAAGGTGTTCCAGTCCCCTAATCATTCTGGTTGCCCTCCTCTGCACTTTTTCCAGCTCCATAATATCCTTCTGGAGGTATGGCGACCAGAACTGTACACAGTATTCCAGATGGGGCCTCACCATAGATTTATAAAGAGGCAAAATGACACTTGCTGACTTCTTTTCTATACCCTTCCTAATGATCCCTAGCATTGAGTTTGCTTTTTTCACTGCTGAGGCACACTGGGTTGACACCTTCATTGAAGAGGTTGAAAAGCAGGGGTCCCAGTACTGAACCTTGGGGGACCCCACTCTTTACTTCCCTCCACTTGGAGAAGTGTCCATTTAGTGCTACCCTCTGTTTCCTGTCCCTTAGCCAGTTGCTGATCCAGGACAAGACCTGTCCCTTTATTCCATGACTGGCAAGTTTATTCAAGAGCCTTTGGTGTGGGACCTTGTCAAAAGCCTTCTGAAAGTCCAGATAAACAATGTCAACTGGATCCCTCTTATCCACATGCTTGTTGACACTCTCAAAAAATTCCAACAGATTAGTGAGGCATGATTTGCCCTTGCAAAAGCCATGTTGGCTCTCCTTTAGCAGCGCCTTCTCTTCTATGTGCCTATTAATTCTATCTTTTAGGATGGTTTCCATCACTTTATCTGGGACACATGTCAAACTGACAGGTCAGTAATTTCCTGGATCACCCCTGGATCCTTTTTTGAAAATTGGTGTTACATTCGCTACCTTCCAGTCATCAGGCACAAATCCTGATTTGAGGGAAAGATTATATATTTTGGCTAGGAGATCAGCAATTTCATCTTTAAGTTCCCTGAGAACTCGTGGATGGATGCCATCTGGTCCTGGTGATTTGTTAGTGTTTAGCTTAACAAGACATGCAAGGACCTCCTCCCTGGTTATTTCTATCTGGCTTAATTCTTCGGTTTCCCTCCCTACGAAGATAGGCTCTGTTTTGGGCATGTGGCCTCTGTCTTCTTCAGTGAATACTGAAGCAAAGAATTCATTGAGTCTCTCTGCAATCTCTGTTTCCTCTTTAATAACCCCTTGCCTTCCATTGTCATCTAATGGTCCAATGGCCTTCCTAGTTGGGTTCTTACTTCTAATGTACTTAAAGAAGTCTTTGTTATTTCTCTGAGTATTTTTAGCTATACGCTCCTCAAAGTCTTGCTTTGCTTTCCTGATTGTTGCCTTGCATTTGTTCTGCCAGAATTTATGTTTCTGCCTGCTGTCCTCATTTGGACAAGCCTTCCATCTTCTAAATGAGCTTTTCTTGCTCTTGATCACTTCCCGAACAGCTCCTGTAAGCCACATCGGAGTCCTCTTGGACCTGGCAGTGCCCTTTTTCCTTTTGGGTATGCATTCCAATTGAGCCTCTGTTATTGTTTTTGTAAACAGCCTCCATGCCTCTTGGAGTGTTTGGATTCTCTCAATTTTCCCTTTCAGCTTCTTTTTTACTAGTTTCCTCAACTTTGGGAAATTTCCTTTTTGAAAATTTAAGGTCTCTGTGTTAGATTTTATCAGTGACTTGCGGTCTATGATCAAGTTAAACATAATTGAGTTGTGGTCACTGTTCCCTATTGGATCAGTCACATTAACATCTTGCACCAGATCCTGAGTATTAGTCAGGATCAAGTTGAGGATTCTTGTACCTCTAGTTGGGTCTTCAACCATCTGTCCCAGGGAACAATCATTTAGCATATCTAGGAACTTTATCTCTTTATCATGTGCTGAACAACAGTTCACCCAGTCTATGTGAGGGTAATTGAAGTCCCCCATTATAACCAGGCTTCCCTTCTTGGATGCCTCCTTTACAACATTCTCCAACTGCCAGTCTCCCTCAAGAGTTTGGGTCGGAGGCCGATAGTATATGCCTACTGTTAGACCATCCTTGTGGCCTGGTACTCTTACCCACAGAGTTTCTAATGGTGACTCCAAATCACCTAGATATTCCAATTCATACGATTTTATCACTTCTTTGACATACAAGGCCACACCACCTCCCATTTGCCCCTTCCTATCTTTCCTGTACAGTTTGTAGCCTGGGATAACTGTATCCCATTGGTTATCATCCGTCCACCAGGTTTCAGTGATACCAATAATATCAATATTCTTATCTATTGCTAAGTATTCCAGCTCCCCTATTTTGTTCCGGAGGCTTCTGGCATTTGTATACAAGCATTTATATATGCTTTTCTAGTTGCATTGTCCAGTTGCATTGTTAGACTGCCTCTTGCATCCTTCTGCTAGAATGCTAGTGACTAGCTCCTCGCTCTGCTCAGTAATTTTTGCATCCTCCTCACTACTCAAGTACACACTTTCCCGAACCGGATGCTGCCCAGCTCCTGTCGGCTTTCCCCCAGTTATCAGTTTAAAAGCTGCTCTGCAGCCTTTTTGATGTTGGGTGCCAGCAATCTGGTCCCATCATGGTTCAAGTGCAACCCATCCCTCCTGAACAGATTTGGCTTGTCCCAAAATGTTCTCCAGTTCCTGACAAATCTGAAACCCTCCTCTCTACACCACCGCCTCATCCACGCATTGAGGCTTCTGAGCTCTGCCTGCCTGGTAGGTCCTGCGCGAGGGACAGGCAGCACTTCTGAAAATGCTACCTTGGAAGTCCGGGACTTCAATCTTCTTCCTAACAACCTTCCAGGACAGACCGCTTGGCCTTCCCAACATCATTGGTACCAACGTGTACCATGACAACTGGCTCCTTCCCAGTTCTCTCTAACAATCTATCTAGATTTCTTGTGATGTCTGTAACTTTTGCACCTGGCAGGCAAGTCACCATACGGTTATCGTGTGCATCACAAATCCATTTCTCTGTATTTCTAATTATTGAATCGCCTAGTACAAGGAGCCTCTCTCCTGCAATCTGTTCATCTACATGCACCTCATCAATCATATTAAGGGAGAGAACCTCAGTTTGTTCCTGTTGTTTATCTTCCTGGATCTCATCAAGTGTGATGAAGGAGAGATCATCAGGTGGAACCAGTTGTTCCTCTGTGTGTTCCTCATCAGGTGTGATGAGGGAAAGAGCCTCAAATTTATTCTGTAATTTCAGACTCAGAGTGATCCCCTACTCTTCTCCTCCTTTGAGTCACATTCCTCCAAACATCTCCCTCCTGAGTTAGTGAAGGGCCTTCTCACTCAGAACTGTGCCCTGTCTCTTCTTTGTCCAGCATAGTCTGTTCCGCTCTGTCCAAGAACAGCTCAAGCTCCTTAATTTGTTGATGGTTAGATATGCGGGCCTCTAGCTGCTGGACCTTCTCTTCTAGTAGTGCAACCAGCTTGCACTTGCTGCAAGTGTAGTTCTCCATATGCTTTGGCAAGAACACAAACATGGCACAAGTATTGCAGGTAACTACAACTGTTCCCTCAGAATCCATTTTAACAAGTGCAGTATTCTGGGCCTCAAAAATGCACACGTTTACTACCTTTCTACCTAGTAAGACTATATTCTTCCTTTGTTACTAGTTTGCAATCTCTAAAGCAGCTCTACTCCAACTGCAAAACTTACCAGTGCTCACTTCCTTTGTTTTGCTCTCCTCAGCAGCAGCTCTGCTTAAGAGCACATGCAGAGTCAAAAGGGCTGACCCTGAAAGAGCTCAGAGCTTTTAAAGGCTAGTGTGGCTCCGCCCCTATGAGTCACAGTTCAGGGAAGGGCCTGGTGTGGCTCTGCCCCCCTGCTTCTGGAAGCTTCAAACTGCTTCCTCTGTTTGAACAGAGGTGGCTCTCAGCAGTTTAAATTATCAATTTAAATTAGTGGAGGCCTCTAAAGCAGCTCTACTCCAACTGCAAAACTTACCAGTGCTCGCTTCCTTTGTTTGGCTCTCCTCAGCAGCAGCTCTGCTTAAGAGCACATGCAGAGTCAAAAGGGCTGACCCTGAAAGAGCTCAGAGCTTTTAAAGGCTAGTGTGGCTCCGCCCCTATGAGTCACAGTTCAGGGAAGGGCCTGGTGTGGCTCTGCCCCCCTGCTTCTGGAAGCTTCAAACTGTTTCCTCTGTTTGAACAGAGGTGGCTCTCAGCAGTTTAAATTATCAATTTAAATTAGTGGAGGCCTCTAAAGCAGCTCTACTCCAACTGCAAAACTTACCAGTGCTCGCTTCCTTTGTTTGGCTCTCCTCAGCAGCAGCTCTGCTTAAGAGCACATGCAGAGTCAAAAGGGCTGACCCTGAAAGAGCTCAGAGCTTTTAAAGGCTAGTGTGGCTCCGCCCCTATGAGTCACAGTTCAGGGAAGGGCCTGGTGTGGCTCTGCCCCCCTGCTTCTGGAAGCTTCAAACTGCTTCCTCTGTTTGAACAGAGGTGGCTCTCAGCAGTTTAAATTATCAATTTAAATTAGTGGAGGCCTCTAAAGTAGCTCTACTCCAACTGCAAAACTTACCAGTGCTTGCTTCCTTTGTTTGGCTCTCCTCAGCAGCAGCTCTGCTTAAGATCACATGCAGAGTCAATAACCATTGGTTATTTACCAATGGTGCGGTAAGCTCTACCCCAGGACCCTCCATGCGGGAACCCCAAGCGCCACGCCGGGTTTGAATCTAGCCAAGATGGCCGACCAATTACAAGTGGCAGCCCTAGATTCAAACACACTGGCAGGAAACCTCACCGGGCCAACAATGCCCAAAGATAACACACGCGCCCCAGCCACGCGAAAGAAAGAAAAAGGCCCTGAGACCCCAGAGGGTAGACACACAGGCCCTAGAAATGCGGGACATACCAGCCCTCAGTCCCCAGGAACCAGAAGGGGGGTGGAGACCTCCAAGCGGACACCAAGCACCCGAGGGAAGCGATGCCGATGATCAGGCCAGACTTTCCCCATGGGCAGAGGCCCCCCCCTCGCAACCAGTAGCCAAAGGGGATATGACCTCTCCCCGGAAGAAAGCCACCGCAAACCCTGCTCAGCCAAAAACCGAAGGGGGTGCAGCCCCCCTCCAGAAATGCGCTACCGCGAACGCGAAGAACACGAAACCCGCAAGGCACGCGTCCGCATGGGAAGAGCAGAGGCACGCGCCAAGCAAAACAAAGAAAGGGGGGCCTACCGTGACTCGCCGCCTGCCCACCCCAAGCGCGGGGGAAGCCCAGACGAGAAAGGCAACCTCCAAGCAGGGCTACGATCCAAGGAACCAGAACTCCAGCAACGCGAACCCTCATCGATCCAGCAGAGATGGCAGCCTCCTCGCGACAGCTCCACAGGATCCTCCGACGAGGAAAGCAGCTCCAGTGATGAGGACGACCTCCCGGCAACGCTCCAACCTGAAGCAGCAGGACTTCCGGAGCAGAGGTCCGCCCACCTCAGCAGCCAGCGAAGAATGAGACTCACGCAGGCGCAAGAGGAAGAAATGCAGGTCACACCAGGTCGCTCGATGGATAGAAGGTCAGCGAGCTCCCCCTACAGGCGACCAGAAAAACTACAAGCAAGACATTCAATAGCAAACATCTGTGTCCCCATCCCTTACTGCCAGTTTAAGGGCAGCCCAGGACACCAGACCAGCTCCAGCAAAGGAAGCAATGCCGGCCAGCACAGCCAACTACCACACAACTTCCCAATCCTTTGCATGATTGGAGAGAATCTCATGGACTGAGCACAACAATTTCAGGTAATCTTGATGAGGGAGGGGGCTTTGTACCTGATCCAAGACCCACCAAGGAAGCCATGGACCCTAAAGGTGGACAGATTACACCACAGAGTATTTTGTTTACTTCTAAATTCCATTGACATTTCAATGTATGGGAGTATTCCGGACGGATTAACAGTGCATGATGTTTGGGGGATATTGTATGAAATGTTTTATTGCAGTGACAGGACTACGTCCTGCTTGCTATTGAGAGAGTTGTTTGCGTATAAAAAGAGAGAGGGGACGATGATGAGTGTGCACTTGATGAAACTAAACAACATGAGGTCCGACCTCATAAGAAGATGGGAAATCGTGACAGAGCAGCACCTGATTAGTGTTATTTACAACTCTCTCGATTCAAGCTGGGACTATTTCCTGACTCAACTGGACAATTTGGGAAATGACAATGCCACATTGAGGTACATCACTAGGAAACTCATAGCTGAGGATAATCTTAGAAGAGACAGGGCCACCATACGCAGAGAGGACAGGCCACACAAAAGGGTCAGTTTCACCAAACAAGCGAACCCTGCCCCCGAGTGTCACGCGTGTGGATCAAGAAAGCACACCAGGAGGGACTGCCCAAGATACTATAAAGACAAGAGGGCCACTGGGCACAACTCCCCATGCGACCGAACACGTCACGAGGGCACCCCAAGGCCTAGACATGAGACACAGGACGAGTACCCACGCAGGCACAAGGGCGACACTAACAAGGGAGACAGGCGATGGAGATCGCCCAGCCCAGGGAGAGACCCTAAACCACAGAAGGAGCAAGACAAGCGTAAATCAGATTCAGTGAACGTGGTCAAACACAGCAAAGGGGCCAGCGGCCACGGGGAAGACAGATCCACAAACGCTCACCTGCAGCGATGGCTGATCGACTCCGGGGCGACCACACACCTCATGTCACAGGGAGATATTCAGTTCATTCAAAGAAGACTCCTTCAGAATCAAAGTTGCCAACCAGAAACATGCGAAAGTAACCGGCAGAGGCAACGTACTCATCCCTGGGATTGGACTGGCAAAAGACGTCCTTTACTCTCCAGAAATTCCTTACAATGTCCTGGCCATCACCAAACTCACGGATGACCCTAGCCTGAGGATAGTCTTCAAAAACAAGAAGGTATCCATCAAAAGAAGGGGAGAAGAGATAGGAAGAGTGGAGCTCATGGGCGGCCTACCATACTTAATCTCCGAGGAAGCCGACGACAGACAAGCCGTGATAGGGTTGCTTGATGGCAATGACGACGAAGCAACGCAAGAACGCACCACGGAAGACCCCAGAGAGCGTGGACATGAAGGCCCAGAAGGGGAAGATGATGACCACGACAGTCCCACAAGGAATGAAGGGGTCAGCAATGCGGAGCAAAGAACGCCAAGGATATCCATAGGAAAGCAAGCACACGATGAGTGTGCCCACATGTTGCACAGAAAGTTGGGACACACAGGTTTCTCAACAGTCAAGAAGATGCTAGGATACTCGGAAGGAGTAAAGGTCAAGAATTGTGAAAACTACCTGGAGTGCTCCGTATGCAAGAGCTCTAAGGCAAAAACCGAAGCACGACCAAAGACAGCCATCAGAAAGTCAGACCACCCATTCGAATTGGTCCACCTTGACCTGGTGGGGCCACTCAAGAAGTCCCTAGGCCAGAAGAGATTCTTCTTGATGATAGCTGATGACTACAGCCGATACGGCTTCGTATACATCCTCAAGAGCAAGGACGAAACCTTCAGCAAGTTCAAGGAGTTCTACCAGAGGGTTCAAACTCAGAACAACACCAACATAAAGAAACTGATGACGGACAGAGGATCAGAATTCTTGTCCAAAGAGTTTGAAGACTGGATAATCGAGAAGGGGATGCTGCATTACAAAACTGCACTGTTCTCAGCCTTCCAGAATGGAGTCACCGAACGAAGGAACGGAGTACTCCAAACCATGATCAGATGCGCGATAGAAGATGCAGGCCTAAGCTTCTCATACTGGGGGGAAGCACTGCTATACTCCAACTACACACTGAACAGACTATGGTCCGGTGTTGTTGGAAAGACGCCCTATGAAGCTATGTACAGGCGGAAGCCCAGGCTGGCTCACCTTCACGTCTTCGGTGTGCTTGCAGATGTACACATACCAAGACAACTGAGGAAGAAGGGGGACAAGATAACGAGGAGGCTAAGGTTCATGGGGTACGAACCGGGTTCAAAGGCATACCGTTTCCTAGACCACAATCTGAGAGTGGTGATTTCCAGGTCGGCCACGTTTTATGAACACGCAAACTGGAGCAATATACACGCGAATGAGATACTGACAAGCGATTCAGTGCGGGAGAGAGCCAGGACACCGTCACCCGACGCAAGGCCCAGCAGACCAGTAGACAACCTACCAGAGGAGGACGAGGAAAGGCAGACACACCAAGATACCACAGGTGTTAAATCCCCAAACTCCCCAGAAGAGGCACCTCGCAGGTCAACTAGGTCGACCAAAGGCCAAACTCCCAGAGGACTAAAGGAGTATGTGTTAGGCATAAGCACCTGCCCCGAGGCACCCGCAGGTTATGATGACATAGACAAACTGCCTCACGAAGAACAGGACAAGTGGCAAGCGGCAATGGAGAGGAAGATGGAAAGTCTCAAGACCCTCGGAGTGTACGCACCCACCAAGGTCCCAGAGGGACAGAGGACAGTGGGAACAAAATGGGTGTACAAGGTGAAACAGCTGGAAAGTGAAGGGGTAATGTACAAGGCACGCCTAGTTGCCCAGGGGTTCACCCAACGATACCCAGATGATTACGAAGACACGTACTCCCCCATGGTGAAACCAGAAAGCGTGAAGGCCGCTCTAGTGATGGCAACCATACTCAGAGAACAAGTGTACCAGTTTGTTGAAATCTGATTCATGTAAAGCTCTCTTCTCATTCAGTCTCATGAAGCAGCAATTTATATCCTCAGATCTTTTAAGATAGAAACTTAAGAGTCCACGAAGTCCAGCTTCATTAGGCTCAGAGTAAGGAAAAAACAGAGAGAGACAGAAAACAGGACTCCCGTCTTTGGCTGAACAAACGATACTAATCCTACTCTTTATTCAGGCAGAGAATAACAGAAACGAAACTTAAGCAAGCAGAGTATACCAGAAACGAAACTTAACAGAAACAAAACCTAAGGCCCACAGCCAATCAGAAGTGTCAGAGCCCAAATAAGGAGAATACTTTTTCACTATTCTACGCATGCAAGCAAAGAGGCTTTTGGTTACAAAATGTGTCAGAGACAGCCTGACAGAATCCAGATACATTCCCACACCAGTTTTATGTGCAGACAGCATACCTCCATGCAGATCTAGACAAGGAGATATATGTCAAGGCACCACCTGGTTTTGGGCGCAACGAAGGGGAAACGTGGCTACTCAGCAAGAGCCTCTACGGCCTAAAACAGTCCGGTAGGAGATGGTACGAATGCCTGGCTGAGGCAATGAGACAATTGAACTTTTTCCCAGTCGAGGATGACAAGTGTGTTTTTCTGAGGAAATCACCAGAGAAAGTTGAGAAGGTGCTAGTTTATGTTGATGATTTGTTATACTTCGGGAAAAGCAAATCCAAATGTGATGAGTTCACCCGAGGACTACAAAATGAATTCTCCCTGAAGAGCTTAGGAAAAGTGAACAAATATTTAGGCGTACAAGTCTCAAGGATACCCAATGGTTTTGGGATCTCCCAGAAAGAGAAGATAGCTGAGCTCCTGGATAGATGCAACATGATGGATGCTCACCCTTGTGGGACACCTATGCACAGGAAAATGGCTCCTCAGTTAATGTTGAGTCCGAGTATTAATTGCAACCTCGACAGCAGATCAGGGGTTAACCAGCAAGTCATTTATTACATCTTAGTTCGGACTGGGGAAAACAAGGGCAAGACAGAAACTTATATACAGACAGAATGGCAGTTACAGTGATACATTTGCCCGGGCTTTAGTTAACGTGGCAAACCTTTGCAGAACCAATCAAGATACATAGGAAGCATATGAATAAGGCACCTTACAGAAAAAAGGCGCACAATACAGCAAAGACTTAACTGTGAATGCAATTTAAGCAATATACGTTAATAAACGTTGGGACACAACAGTTAATGATCACTAAAGTTTCTGCTCTGCCAGATATATGTTCCCTCCAGGACCCAGTCCTTTAAGGAGGGCCAAACTAAAAGGAGGTTTGTTTTCAGAATTATAGTTATGCAAAACACAGAAAATTGTCCTATGAAATTTGTTGTCAGCAGTGGAAGATAACCCTCACGGTCAATAACGTGGGAAACAGATATATCTGATGTCTAGAATCTTATTATTCCGTTTTGTGTATTTACATGTATATCTACCAGATTAGAGATCATTATTTTTTGCTAGAGACTTTGTGCAGGAAGCTAAATAGAGCAAACTTCTAGTAATCCTTGCTGGACTTTGCATGAGTCTCAAAGCCAGGCATGTACAAAGTTCAATGCGCTGAACCATTTTTTGAGCCCTTTCCCTAGCTAGATTCTGATCATCGGTTAATACTTAGGCTCTTATTTTCCCCTGCTGTGTTATCATCCCCAATATTGTAGGATTTTTTTCCTCCTCCTCCTTGGGGGAAAGTAGGAATATAGCAAAATAGGGGGGAAATGTTGTAATAATTTCGTGTCAGAAATTATTCTGGGCTGAAAGGATTTTTGCGGAACATACTCTGCTCAGGGTACACCCAAATGACGCTCCTTTCATGTCCCCCAAGACCTGGACAGAGACGGGCACTCAATCTGTCATGCAGTATCCGGGTCTCGAACTACTGACTTGCTAACCTTCCAGCTAACAAGGCGAGCTTCTTAACCACTGAGCCACCGCAGCCCCTTAGGGGAAATGTTGACTGTCTGCTACACAGAAAGATCCTCCTTGAAGATGGTGGCATTTCTGAACCACAATTGGGAGTACCTGGGTAACGGCAACCCCGTTTCCTGTCCAGGTCCTTTCTAGCCTTCTAGTCTTGTGATTGAGGCTGAAGAGCATCCTATCCATCCTAAGATATTTTTAGCCCCACATCAGTGCTTCTATCTTTTCAGATTTTTGTTGAAGTAAACGCAGACCTTGAGAGGTTCGGTGCCCGGGTCAAGAATGAAATTGACTCCATGGGGCATGAGTGTGAACTCAACCCACCCAGGCTGCAGCAGTATGACGCATGGGGCCAACGCGTGGACCAAATTATCACCTCTCCAGCATGGAAGAGAATGAGGTGGTCTCGGCTGAGGAAGGGTTGGTGGCGGAAGCTTATGAGAGGAGATACTCAAACTGGAGGTAAAACTCTAACTTCCATTAACATCTGTACCTTCACACTTAGCCAGATACTACAGCCAGTGGCTCTGAACATGACCAACATACAGCGGTGGTGGGCATAAAAAAAAAAATCCTACCACACTGTGGGCATGGCCATGTGACTGGGTGGGCATGGTCATGTGGGCATGGCCATGTGACTGCTCTTTGCTATAGAGCTATGAAAATAGAAGCCTATTTTCATCACTCTATAGCGAACCTCCGAAGCCATTTCCCCCTTCATCAAAGGCGTTTCCTGGGGCCCATTTCACCCCAAACTGCCTCCCCAACCACTCCGGAGTGGCTGGGGATGTGCTATAGGGTGAAATGGAGCCCAGGAAAAGCCTTTGATGAAGGGGGAAATGGAGCCGGCCCCCTCCGAAGCCTCTTCTAGAAGAAGGAGGAGGAGGGGGCAGGGTGGGGAGATGGGCAGGACCAGCCGTTTTTACTACCGGTATGCATGTACTGGTGTGAACCTGCTGATGCCCACCACTGCCAACATACTCAAGTGTGGTCTGCTGGCGGATAACAACATGTTGTGTGAATGTGGAGCGATACAAAATCCGGCTCATTTACTGCTCTGCCGATGACTGTCAGAAACACGCACCGATGAGTTTGGCCATCGGCAAAGCCAAGAAAGTGGTTTTCATTTTGGCAGTCTGGGGTTTGATCAGGACATGAAAAGAAGAACCAGAAATATGCACTGATGAGGATTTGAGTTTGGCCAACTACAAAGCCAAGAAAGTGGCTTTGTTTTGGCAGTCCAGAGTTTGATCGGGACACAAAGAAAGAAGAAGCATGTCCAAATATTTCCAGTGGCTTTTGAAAACAAATGTTCCTATGTTGAGTCTCTCATTTTGTTTCCTGCCATGTTCTAGCTGGCATTTCCAAATCTGGCTTATCTTTTCTCCACAGCCGCATATACCAGATCGCCAAACTGTACCTGTTCAGCCCTTCTTCTGGTCTCTTCTCGTGCCCCCTGGCCATGACTGATGGAGCAGCTAAAGTCATCGAGGTGAGGTGCACTTGCTGAGCTGAAAGGTTGTGGTTGTGTTCCACTCTTTAATTACCTAACAGTCTCCTCATCGATGCAGAGGCTTTGATTTCTGAGTGCTGCTTTCAAAGTAAGCCATTTTACCAATATTCATAAGTCCTGTTTCCTGTCACACACTGGAGAACAAACAGCTTTTTGTGGGGGGAAAATCAATGTTGCTTCTATCTATGTTAGGATTGTCATATTTTCACCTCGCCGTGCCATGGATTCACTTCCATTTGCATTCAGAGACACTGGATAGCGCCATGTGCATGTTCCATATGCTACTCCACTCGGGAAGGAACCAGTTGAGTGAGTGGCACAATGACACAAGACTCAACATTGAATTGTTTTGCTTCCTATCTTTCCCAGTCGAGGATGACAAGTGTGTTTTTCTGAGGAAATCACCAGAGGAAGTTGAGAAGGTGCTAGTTTATGTTGATGATTTGTTATACTTCGGGAAAAGTGAATCCAAATGTGATGAGTTCGCCCGAGGACTACAAAATGAATTCTCCCTGAAGAGCTTAGGAAAAGTGAACAAATATTTAGGCGTACAAGTCTCAAGGATACCCAACGGTTTTGGGATCTCCCAAAAAGAGAAGATAGCTGAGCTCCTGGATAGATGCAACATGATGGACGCTCACCCTTGTGGGACACCTATGCAAACAGACTTCGTGAAAAATCCTATGAGGAAGGGGAACCATTTGAGGACATCAGCTTCTACAGATCCATTATTGGATCATTATTACATATAGCCAACTGGACCAGGCCCGACATTACGCTGGCGGTGAACCTTCTCTCATGTCACTCCAGTAACCCAAAGGCCCACCATTGGGCAGCCGTCAAAAGACTGCTGAGATACCTGAAGGGCACCATGGATACGAAATTACTACTCACCCCTCGAGTGGATGAAGAGATCAATTTATCATGTTACGCAGACACAGATTGGGGCGGGTGTTCAGGAACCAGAAAGAGCACATCCGGCTACATAGTGATGCTAAATGGCAGTCCTATATACTGGCGCACCGAGAAGCAGAAATTGGTCTCCACTTCCACTGCCAAGGCGGAATATGTCTGTTTGTCCAATGCCGCTTGTGACCTAATCTGGATAAACAAACTGATCTCCCTCATCTGGGAGAAACCCAAACTTCCCATCACCATCCACGAAGACAGCCAGGCAGCCATAGAGATAGCAAAGGGAGAGACTGTAAAACGTAAATCCCGACACATAGAGATCAAGTGCAGGAATGTGAGACAGATGATAAGAGAAGGTTTTATGGAACTAACTCATTGTGAGACAAAGGAACAAGTGGCAGACATTCTGACCAAACCACTTCCCTTAGCCCAGCATGAATACCTGTTTGATAGTTTATGTCTTAGTGAATGAAGCACAACCAACTCCATACTCAATGTAGTCAGTTAGTATGATATTAGAAGGGTTTTTGTCAGATGTAATATCAAACTGACCTGAACTACATGTACCACAATGCCTTGCCGGTGTAATCTTACCCCTCCGAACCCTGCACCTCTGACCTCACCTAACCTTATTAAAGGACCCTCGCATACCTCCTGCCCTTCCTTCCATCCCTGACCCTTGATACAACCACTGACCGCTATGCGGGCAGTGGGAATAAAAGACTTTGATTATAACTGATTGATTCTGGAGTCATTGGGCCGAACCATCTGAAATACTCTATCAGTTCGTCACCATGTGCACGAGAGTCGAAAGCTGCAGCAGCCGCCGCAACGTCCTCTTCAGGATCCGGCGAGAGCGAGAGCGAACCAGAGGTCCAAAAGGTGATGAAAAGGGCGCCTGAATGGCGAGACACCGCCGAAGCAAGCCAGCGCTGCGACAGGTGCGGGGGCTCACACGACCGGAAGAAATGCCCATTCAGGAAGGCGGAGTGCGGACTCTATTCTGAGGTAAATTACTGCACAAACACTGCCACCTGATCATCATCCGTGTGGCCATTGTAAATTTTGTAAAAACATGTGGCAGACTAACAGGGTCTCTATTCCTAGCAGTGATTTTATACTACATTTATCACATTTCACGAATCGTAACACCCACAATTGCATGTATATGATCTTATGTGCCTGCAAATTAGTTTATATCGGGCAATCCAGTCGCCCACTTAAGGTTAGGATTGGGGAACATCAGTCCTATGTAAGGAATAATAACATGCAAGCGCCCATGGTTTCTCATTTTCTTGACAAAAAACACGCCTGCACAGATATGAAAGTAGTGGTCCTTGAAAGCTATCATCTGCAGAAACACCAGATTGAAGATATAGATCGGTTCCTCTTAAGACAGGAAGCTTTTTATATATATCGCTACTCTACCATGACTCCCCAGGGAATGAATACTGATTTGGACTACTCTGCCTTTCTCTAGGTCCTTTCATACTTTGTTCTCCAGACAGTTTCCCTTTAATACATTCCCCAGGAATCTCATAATTAGGTACACTTGCCTTTTACAATTCAGTATAAAGAGCTGTTGTAATTGCGTCTTCCTTAATGCTCAAACCCATGAAGAATTTCCTGTAGGAGGATAATCTGAGCGCGTTCGTTATCCTTATCTTTCAGGTATTTTATAGTGGTATATTGTAATTTATATATATATATATATATATATATATATATATATATATATATATATATATATATATATATATATATATATATATATATATATATATATATATATATATATATATATATATATATATATATGTATTGTACGTGCTTGTCTTACATTATGATGCCTTTTATAGGGGCATTTTTTACCTTGATATTATCCGTTACAGATGCTTGAAGAAGATTTCGAAATATCCAATCATACCAGATGGATATTGTCTCGCTGATTTGTACAACATGAACTGTTTTGTGTTTATTTGTTATCTTGGATTTACCTTTGCTCTGAGTCATTAACCCGTCTCTCTAACTTGTACAACACGAACTGTTCCATGCTGATTTGTCATCTTGAATTTACTTGTTTGGAGCCACCAGCCCAATTTGCGATCACTTACCTTTAAGACTGTTCTGTATGTTGTACACAGATATGAACCAGTGATATGTACTTGGTGACTGCGAATGTATAACCTTTAGTTTGTGTCTTTTATAATCCTTCTTAGTTAGTTTAGTTATTTCTGTAAACAGTGTATATGGTACTAAGTTCTATATGGTCTTTTATGCTATTTCACAACATGTTTCATGGACCTTATTCTTTACTGTATTAGACAACCCAGTTCTTGTTTGTTCTCTTCAAATTTTACATTTATTACTTCAGTCTTATTAAAGTGTGCTCACTTTTGATTAATTCACCCTTGTTATACATATTGCTTCTTTGGGTGTTTCTATTTCCGTATCCATTACACACCCAAGCCACCTTCCTCTTCCTAGTGTCCTAAGTAATCATCAGCTCCTTCAGTGCTCAAGGCCTCCCCTTTCCTCAATAAGCAAGCTGCAGTACAGCAGTTTAACCACCACCGCACCACCACCTGAGATCAGTTCTTCCTCTTGTCCCATGCCCCATTTGGACCTGCCTCAGATGTGATGCTGCTGGAAGTGGGAGGGATCTAGGGTTGGTTTGTTTTTTAAAAGCCATGTTACCTTTTCCTCCACTTTCATGAAAATGTTTGGTACTTTGCGCGGTCCAGCAGTCAGGAGCTGTGTGTGGGGCACTAGAGGAACCTGCTTTGCTAAAAGAGGTGATCGGGCAGCCATGGGTTCACGCCCCGTCTTTCAGCCCACCGAGGTGACTTTGGCCAGGAGAGAAAAAATGGACTTTTTCCTCCAAGCCCCACCTCAAATCAGAGACCCTTACCGGGAAGACGTTTCGCTGAAGGCTTTCCTGCAATCTCACCTGCCCGACAAGGTGGGTCCTTTTCCCCCGGTCACCTGGAGTTGCTTGGGGCGAGCCCCACAAAAAAGGGTGGACATCTAGGAATCGGGTGCGTGTGCCTCTGAGCAGCTACAGAGAGGCACCTTTGCTTGAAAGCAATTGGAGAAGCCAGGAGCTGCTCAGAGGTGGATGGATTCCTACCAGCCCCAGTGCATATGGCCAGTGGCTGTGGGTGATGGGACATGTAGCCTCCTGGGTATAGTCTGTTCCCAGCACAGAACCAGAGTGGGATCTTGATAACCTGTTCACTTGGAAGTGGTTAAGATGCTGAACTTGATGACTGAAAGGTTGGAGTTTGATTCCTGAGTACTGCATGACAGAGTGAGTTCCTGTCTCAGTCCCAGTGCCTGCCAACCTAGCAGTTCAAAACGAAAATGAGAGATTGCAAGTAGATAAATAGGAACCACTTTGGTGGGAAGGTAAACAGCACTTTGTGCACTCCAGTGTCTAGGCATGCCTGCCACATGTCCATGGAAACGTCTGTAGACGCAGACAGCGTTAGCTCTTTGGCTATAAACAGAGATGAGCACTGAACCTTAGAGTCGGATACGACTGGCTTTCAAGCAAGGGTGACCTTTACCTTTACCTTACTTGGAAGGAGAGCCCAGTTAGGGGCAAACGTATGAATCCGTTTTGAGTCCTTTTCTTCTGTGCTGCCAAGTGACATATTGAGTTATGTATTTTTGAATACTAGCTGTGTGAGTCTGTGTTTCAAGCATATCAGGGAGTAAAGAAAACAAAAAAGTAGCACTTTAAAGACTAATTGATGTGTTTTAATGTTAGCCTTTGTAGATCAAGTCCACTTTGTCAGACTTGAGTGAGACTTCATGGCATCAGATACAAAGGCACAAAGTGATTGGTAAGCAGAACAGATAAGTGTGCAACTCAATAGGCTTTTTACAGCTGGTAAGAGCAGATGATCTCTGGTTGTTATTCAGATTAGTTGTGAGGTTTTGCCATGTTGAATTGCAAACAGTAGGTGGACAAGACAAACACCTGGCATTAAACATTTGCTAATGAGTTTAATCGTCAGCAACTATTGACAATTACGTGAGTTCATCCTCTCTTCTGTGAGACAGCCTATGTTGTGACTGAGAATTCTCAGGAAAGTTTCTGTGGTGGTATAATATAATAACATACAGCAGTGATGGCAAACCTTTTAGAGACTGAGTGCCCAAACTGCACTCCAAAATCCACTTATTAATTGCAAAGTGCCAACACAGCAACAGGGGAGGAAGAAAACACTCCCATTGTGCTGCTGGGCAGAGGAACAGGGTGAACTCTGTGCTGGGGAAGGGAGGAAGCACTCCTATTGGGCTGCTGGGCAGAGGGGCGGGGCAAACTCTGTGCTGGGGTGATTGCACAGGTGCCCACAGAGAGGGCTCCAAGTGCCACCTCTGGCACGTGTACCATAGGTTCACCACCACTGACATACAACATATATATCAGCATATCACAATCTTTTAGTTGTGGTGTATCAAATTTGATAATGTCCTGGGAACCCTTGACTATGACCCTGGTTGGGTTTTCTCAATATGTGGGATGATTCAAGAGGAGCTTTACCATCGCTTCCTCCAGTGAGTCCATGTACCTGAGCAGGGATTTAAACCCACATCTCCCATGTCCTCGTCTTCTACACTGTCCATTAAGAGCATCCTGGCTCTCCTCACATGGATTATTAGAAGGTTGTTGTCATTGCTTAGCATTTAACCTTTTATTTTCCTAGATTTTCTACTAGAAGAAGACACAGACCCTAACCTAAAACATATACAGTAGCTATGTTTGTACGGCTGGATTGCAGGCTGATCATATTACATTCATAAAGGGTTTTGTCATATCTACAGTTCTTTACATGCAATGTTTTGCAAATGAAAACATGCTTTTGTGAATAGCACAGGAAAATGGCTCCTCAGTTAATGTTGAGTCCGAGTATTAATTGCAACGCGACAGCAGATCGGGGGTTAACCAGCAAGTCATTTATTACATCTTAGTTCGGACTGGGGAAAACAAGGGCAAGACAGCAACTTATATACAGACAGAATGGCAGTTACAGTGATACATTTGCCCGGGCTTTAGTTAACGTGGCAAACCTTTGCAGAACCAATCAAGATACATAGGAAGCATATGAATAAGGCACCTTACAGAAAAAAGGCGCACAATACAGCAAAGACTTAACTGTGAATGCAACTTAAGCAATATACGTTAATAAACGTTGGGACACAACAGTTAATGATCGCTAAAGTTTCTGCTCTGCCAGATATATGTTCCCTGCAGGACCCAGTCCTTTAAGGAGGGCCAAACTAAAAGGAGGTTTGTTTTCAGAATTATAGTTATGCAAAACACAGAAAATTGTCCTATGAAATCTGTTGTCAGCAGTGGAAGATAACCCTCACGGTCAATAACGTGGGAAACAGATATATCTGATGTCTAGAATCTTATTATTCCGTTTTGTGTATTTACATGTATATCTACCAGATTAGAGATCATTATTTTTTGCTAGAGACTTTGTGCAGGAAGCTAAATAGAGCAAACTTCTAGTAATCCTTGCTGGACTTTGCATGAGTCTCAAAGCCAGGCATGTACAAAGTTCAATGCGCTGAACCATTTTTTGAGCCCTTTCCCTAGCTAGATTCTGATCATCGGTTAATACTTAGGCTCTTATTTTCCCCTGCTGTGTTATCATCCCCAATATTGTAGGATTTTTTTCCTCCTCCTCCTTGGGGGAAAGTAGGAATATAGCAAAATAGGGGGGAAATGTTGTAATAATTTCGTGTCAGAAATTATTCTGGGCTGAAAGGATTTTTATAGAAGAAACTCTGCTCAGGGTACACCCAAATGACGCTCCTTTCATGTCCCCCAAGACCTGGACAGAGACGGGCACTCAATCTGTCATGCAGTATCCGGGTCTCGAACTACTGACTTGCTAACCTTCCAGCTAACAAGGCGAGCTTCTTAACCACTGAGCCACCGCAGCCCCTTAGGGGAAATGTTGACTGTCTGCTACACAGAAAGATCCTCCTTGAAGATGGTGGCATTTCTGAACCACAATTGGGAGTACCTGGGTAACGGCAACCCCGTTTCCTGTCCAGGTCCTTTCTAGCCTTCTAGTCTTGTGATTGAGGCTGAAGAGCATCCTATCCATCCTAAGATATTTTTAGCCCCACATCAGTGCTTCTATCTTTTCAGATTTTTGTTGAAGTAAATGCAGACCTTGAGAGGTTCGGTGCCCGGGTCAAGAATGAAATTGACTCCATGGGACGTGAGTGTGAACTCAACCCACCCAGGCTGCAGCAGTATGACGCATGGGGCCAACGCGTGGACCAAATTATCACCTCTCCAGCATGGAAGAGAATGAAGGTGGTCTCGGCTGAGGAAGGGTTGGTGGCGGAAGCTTATGAGAGGAGATACTCAAACTGGAGGTAAAACTCTAACTTCCATTAACATCTGTACCTTCACACTTAGCCAGATACTACAGCCAGTGGCTCTGAACATGCCCAACATACAGCGGTGGTGGGCATAAAAAAAAAATCCTACCACACTGTGGGCATGGCCATGTGACTGGGTGGGCATGGTCATGTGGGCATGGCCATGTGACTGCTCTTTGCTATAGAGCTATGAAAATAGAAGCCTCTTCTATTTTCATCACTCTATAGCGAACCTCCGAAGCCATTTCCCCCTTCATCAAAGGCGTTTCCTGGGGCCCATTTCACCCCAAACTGCCTCCCCAACCACTCCGGAGTGGCTGGGGATGTGCTATAGGGTGAAATGGAGCCCAGGAAAAGCCTTTGATGAAGGGGGAAATGGAGCCGGCCCCCTCCGAAGCCTCTTCTAGAAGAAGGAGGAGGGGGGGGCAGGGTTGGGAGATGGGCAGGACCAGCCGTTTTTACTACCGGTATGCATGTACTGGTGTGAACCTGCTGATGCCCACCACTGCCAACATACTCAAGTGTGGTCTGCTGGCGGATAACAACATGTTGTGTGAATGTGGAGCGATACAAAATCCGGCTCATTTACTGCTCTGCCGATGACTGTCAGAAACACGCACCGATGAGTTTGGCCATCGGCAAAGCCAAGAAAGTGGTTTTCATTTTGGCAGTCTGGGGTTTGATCAGGACATGAAAAGAAGAACCAGAAATATGCACTGATGAGGATTTGAGTTTGGCCAACTACAAAGCCAAGAAAGTGGCTTTGTTTTGGCAGTCCAGAGTTTGATCGGGACACAAAGAAAGAAGAAGCATGTCCAAATATTTCCAGTGGCTTTTGAAAACAAATGTTCCTATGTTGAGTCTCTCATTTTGTTTCCTGCCATGTTCTAGCTGGCATTTCCAAATCTGGCTTATCTTTTCTCCACAGCCGCATATACCAGATCGCCAAACTGTACCTGTTCAGCCCTTCTTCTGGTCTCTTCTCGTGCCCCCTGGCCATGACTGATGGAGCAGCTAAAGTCATCGAGGTGAGGTGCACTTGCTGAGCTGAAAGGTTGTGGTTGTGTTCCACTCTTTAATTACCTAACAGTCTCCTCATCGATGCAGAGGCTTTGATTTCTGAGTGCTGCTTTCAAAGTAAGCCATTTTACCAATATTCATAAGTCCTGTTTCCTGTCACACACTGGAGAACAAACAGCTTTTTGTGGGGGGGAAATCAATGTTGCTTCTATCTATGTTAGGATTGTCATATTTTCATCTCGGCGTGCCATGGATTCACTTCCATTTGCATTCAGAGACACTGGATAGCGCCATGTGCATGTTCCATATGCTACTCCACTCGGGAAGGAACCAGTTGAGTGAGTGGCACAATGACACAAGACTCAACATTGAATCGTTTTGCTTCCTATCTTTGCCCAGTCTCTCCCCAACCACTTTGGCTCATATCCGTCCCAGATGAAGAGATCAATAAAGAGTTGTGTAGGTTTTTGTGTCCTTCTGGTGGGCCTCTGAAAGGTATATTTTCTCAGGTTTTCTTTACAGCTGCCATACATTTTGCTTGGGTGGCTAATTCACCTTTCACAACACTACAGATCTTAGTCAGGTTTCAAATACTTTCACAACTTTCCAAGATTCCGATGGGGTAGGGTTGAAACCATGACAATCACTGGCAGTGAAGAATGAGGTCCAAGACCAGCCTGTTCTTCTTCAGTTAGAACAGGGGTGCCCAAACTATGGTCTGTGGACCAGATCCAGTCCCAGACGCCAATTCATCTGGTCCACACCGCTTTTACTGTATGGGACCAAAGACAACAGAACAGCCGAAGGGTTGGCTTAACACAGGTTTATTGCATGATGATCCGGTGGAGCATGAGGTAATGGCGGTGATACATCTCTATATATACAGTAGCATTATACATTTGAATCTTGTAGCACGGTAGCTCATTGGCCGCTACCGGCGTGGCCTCGCCCAGGCACGCCTCTCTTCAGTAGTTCTTTCTCCTGCTGCTGAATGCGGGGAAGGTTTTCCCGCGGCTGTCCGTGATTGAGCAATGTGAACCATGTGAGACTGAACGCTCGCAGCTGCCCTCTATGGGCTGCTTGCTCGCGTTCCTTTACAGCTGAGATACATTGTATTTGGAGTGGTTACATTCTTATCAGTACAGAGAACATGCATACATAACATCCCTCCCCCCTAGGATGGGACGAAGTCACGCAACCATTGTGGCTTGCCGCACTTGCGCTTGGGGCGTGCTTGCGCTTGACCTAGTACAGGAGAGCCTGTGATCCCTGACTCCGTGGGTGCTTGTCCTGCAACGGAAAACGGGGATTCATTAGTGGCTCTGTGGGGCGTCCGTGCCTGCCTTGCGCTGGGGGATGGGAATGGAATGAACAGCTGGGAAGTGAACCCCTGCCTGTTGCCCTCGGACCCCGGGGACCCTCCTATTGTGAACCGCGGAACCGATGAGTATGCCCTTGTGGTTCTGCTACCTTCTGTTCCCCGCTCGGGGGACCTTGAGACTGTGGTGGGCGGACTCGCCGTCGCCTCCTGTCTTGGGGGTGTCGGTCTCCGGGAAATTGGCGCTATGTTGCATTCTAACTCACAGGGGCTACTGGGACTGGAAGTACCAGGGGCTGAACTGAAACCCCTCTTTTCGCTAGGACGGGTGGGGGACCACTCCGCTAACTCCCCCTGGTACTGTAAATCAAGGTCTAAACTTCTTGGGGAATCTGTGTTTTGGGGAAACTTCCGATGGATATGTGTGAGATCGGGGCTCTTCCTTTCCGCCGCAAACTCCCGCAAAACATCTCTGAGGATCGATTCCCTTTCCTCCCTCCTTGGTGGGGACCCATGTCCCCCTTTTTCTCCCCCTTGGGCTAAGCGGGTGGGGGAGTACCCTAACGCTGATTCGTGGCTATTTCCGTCTTCGTCCTGCTCTCCGGGGATCCTGCGCCTGAGTTGATCCGCGTGCCGCCTCCACAGGAGGCCTGTATTGGTCTCCACGCGGTATGAAACGGGGCCGGTTTGTTCTATTACAATGCCGGGCACCCAGGCTGGTCCCGCGCTGGCGTAGTTTCTGCAATGCACGGGGGCACCTACGCTGAAGCTCTTTGTGGAATCCATCCCTACGTTCCGCCCTTTGTCCTCTACCCTTGTGGGGTCTAGTTTGGAGATTACCGTGGCCAGCTTCCTGCGCATTAACAACTCCGCGGGGGAGTACCCTGACGCTAGTGGGGTGACCCTGTACCCTAGCAGGAATTGGCACACTTGTAAGTCAAGATCTCCGGGGCCCATGCGCCGCAGCGCGTCCTTAGTGGTGCGCACGAGGTGCTCTACTTGGCCGTTGGTGGCCGGGTGGAAAGGGGCGGAGGTGATGTGCCAAATGGCGTTGAGATCCATGAATGCCCTGAACTCGGCGGACGTGAAACAGCTAGCGTTATCGCTGACGAGGGTGTCGGGTAAACCGAACGTGGAAAAGACCCTCCGTAACTGTTTAATTGTTGTGGACGAGGAGGTGCTCGAGACTGGGATGACCTCCAACCACTTGGAGAACGCATCCACCACAAGGAGGAAAAGCGCTCCCCTGAACGGGCCTGCAAAGTCTACATGTACCCGGGACCAGGGCCCCCTCGCTGCGTCCCACTCCCTATGTGGCAAACGAGCCTCTTCCGGCCTGGAGCTTTGGCACGCTTCGCAAGTGCCGACCATGTGCTCAATGTCGGCGTCTAGCTGGGGCCACCAAAAGTAACTGCGGGCTAGTGCCTTAGAGCGAACGATCCCCGGGTGGCTGACGTGCAGCAGCTTAAGCACCCTCGGCCGGAGGGACGTGGGGATCACTACCCGCTGTCCCCACAAAAGGCAACCCCTCTCTAGGGACAACTCTAATTTTTTTTTGAAAAATGTGTCGAATTCCGCTGCCGGGGAAGACACGGGCCACCCTTTCTGTACCCAGGAGCAAACTGTAGCTAACGTTTTGTCCTTGCCGGTCGCTTTGGCGATGTCGGCCGGTACTACTGGAGGGGAGTCTAGGACCTCTATCATTAAGACCTGGTGGTCCCTCTCTTCCTCGCCCACGTGGCAGCAATCCCGGGGAATGGGGGACCTCGACAGGGCATCCGCATGGCTGATCTCCTTCCCGGGCCGGTACACCAACGCGTGCTGATACGCGTTGAGAAAGATGGCCCACCTGAGCATTCTCGGGGACAGGATTTGGGGTGTGGGCTTATCTGCGGTGAAAATGCCTAGTAAGGGCTTATGGTCAGTCACTATGGTGAAGGGGCGGCCATACACAAAATCATGAAATTTCTTGGTCCCCGCAATTATCGCTAGTGCTTCCCTGTCTGTCTGGGCGTAGTTTCTCTCCGCTTGGGACAAGGACCTAGAGTAGAACGCTATCGGGGCCTTCCTCCCGTTCTCCAGCACGTGGCATAACACCGCCCCCACCCCCACCGGGGATGCATCGCATATCAGGACCACTGGGCGTTTGGGATTGAAGTGGGTCAGCACAGCATCTGATGCCAGGAGTCGCTTCAGGTCATTGAAAGCCTTCTCATGGTCGTCACCCCACTTCCATGCCTCGTCCTTTTTTAACAATTTGTGTAGCGGTTCCGCCACGGCTGCCTTCCGAGGAAGGAAGGAGTGGTAGAAGTTGAGCAGTCCAAGGAACGACTGCAGCTCGGGCTTGGAGGTGGGGCGAGGGGCCTTCTTGATGGCGGCCACCTTGGATTGGGATGGCCTTATTCCCTCGGGAGTAACACGGAACCCTAGGAACTCAACCTCAGTTGCGAAGAAAACGCATTTGTCTTTCCGCAACCGCAACCCCGCCTTTTCGAATATTGCCAGGACCTTTCCCAACCTTTTTGCTAATTCGGCCCGGCTCCCCCCTGTAATCAATACGTCATCAAAGTAGGGTAACACCCCCTCTAACCCCTTCAGGAGGCGTTCCACGAGTGACTGGAAGATCCCAGGCGCCGAATTCACGCCGAATTGGAGGCGGGTTACCTGGAACGCCCCTTTGTGGGTGACTATGGTCTGCGCAGCAGCTGCGGCGGGGGTCACCGGGAGTTGCTGGTAGGCTTGGGCCAGGTCGAGTTTAGCGAAACACCTCCCCCCGTGTAACCTGGCCAACAAGTGGCTGACTACCGGCACCGGATACGCATTAGGGCGGATCGCCTTATTGATGGTGCACTTGTAATCAGCGCATATGCGGACCTCCCCGTTGGCCTTGAGCGCTGTTACAATTGGAGTTTCCCACTCCGCAGAATCAACAGGAACAAGAATCCCCTGGCCCACCAATTTGTCCAACTCCGCCTCTATTTTGTCCTTTAGTGCGAAAGGCACTCTGCGCGGTTTAAGTCTGATTGGACGTACTCCAGGGTCCAGGTCGAAAGTCACTGGGGGGCCCTTGAATTTTCCGAGTCCCTTTTTGAAAACCTCGGGGTGCGCGTCGCACACGCTCTGTATTGGATCAGTCCCGGCGGCGTGTACTCCCACGGCGTGCACCCCCCCAATGAACAACCCCAGGGGCTGGAACCATTGAGTCCCGAGGAGGCTGCATTTACCTCCCTTGAGGACGACTAGGGGAAGCGTTGCGGCGTGCTTTTTGAACTGGACCTGGAACTTCCCAACCCCCAACACCGGGATGCGGTTTCCTTGCACGTCCTTCAGCGTGGACCTCAACGCTTTTAGCTTGGGCCGCACGTGGGGGGCTATTTTTAGGAACTCTCCCTGGGAAATGATAGAGTATGAAGAACCCGAGTCTACCTCCATCCTAACAGGGGCCCCTTGTATTACTACCTCAACGAAGTATCGGGGGTGCTCCGTGGATACGCTGAAAACCGGAGCGTCGTCCTCGCTGTCGTCGGAGATGCGCCCTACTCCGTCCCGCTTCCTCGTGGTCCGGGTGCCGTCCTTGGGCCTCGTGGTGCGGTCCTGCCTCGCCGAGCGGTCTGGGGAACTCCTCTTGGCCTCACGCCATTTCCGGCAGACCTTGGCGATGTGCCCGCGCCGGCCGCAGTTGTGGCACTCGGCCTTGCGGAACGGGCATTTGGCACGGGCGTGGGCGGCGCCGCAGCCGTCGCAGCGCCGGCCTTCCTTCTGGACCCTCCGGACATCCTCGTCATCGCCGCTCTCCGCGGACGAGTTCGAAACTCGCCGGGCCGCGCGCACCGAGCTCTCTGCCTTGGCGGGTTTCGGGCGCCAGTCCTGGAGCTCTTGCACCCCGGCCGTCGTGGCTTCCGCGGCCTGTGCCGTGTCGAGGACTTGTTGCCACGTGGGAGGCGGCTCCTGTTTCATCAGCGCACGCTGAGTCTCGGTGTCCCTCAGGCCGCAGAGTAGGCAGTCCCGGAGGGTGACTTCTGGGGTCTCCCTCTTGCATGGGCCGGCGGCCAGCCGCAGGGCCGCAGCGAACTCGGCGACCGATTCCCCGGGCGCTTGGACTCGCCTCCAGAACACGCTCCGAGCAGGGAACATCGCTATCGCGGGCCGGAGATGGGCGCGCAGCACCGCCAGGAGCTCCTTGGCTTTGAAGTCGCTCACCCTCCTCGGCGCGATCAGGTCCACCAAGGTCCTCTTGGTCTCGTGTCCGAGCATGCGGACGAAGATGGCCCTCTTCTTGTCCTCATCTGAGACCTCGAGCTCCACCAGCGCTCCATTGAAGTCTATCTCAAACAGCTCCAAGTCTCCCGGCTTCTTGATCTCGTAGCCGGCGCATGTCTTGGTCCCGTGGGCAGCCATCATCCCACCTTCGTCGCCAGTTTACTGTATGGGACCAAAGACAACAGAACAGCCGAAGGGTTGGCTTAACTCAGGTTTATTGCATGATGATCCGGTGGAGCATGAGATAATGGCGGTGATACATCTCTATATATACAGTAGCATTATACATTTGAATCTTGTAGCACGGTAGCTCATTGGCCGCTACCGGCGTGGCCTCGCCCAGGCACGCCTCTCTTCAGTAGTTCTTTCTCCTGCTGCTGAATGCGGGGAAGGTTTTCCCGCGGCTGTCCGTGATTGAGCAATGTGAACCATGTGAGACTGAACGCTCGCAGCTGCCCTCTATGGGCTGCTTGCTCGCGTTCCTTTACAGCTGAGATACATTGTATTTGGAGTGGTTACATTCTTATCAGTACAGAGAACATGCATACATAACACCGCTGTTGTGAGGCACATTTTACATCCACTTCCAGGAGCAACAAGGGCTGCATGGGCCGGATGAATTGGCGTCTGGGGCCAGATCTGGCCCAGAGGCTGTAGTTTGGGCACCCCTAGTTTGAGCAGAGAAAATGGCAGCCTAAAATCTACCTCATCCTGTTACAAAACATATCTGTTGTAAGACACATTGCAAGGCATGTTTTAGTTTTGCTTCTGGTGGGCGGAACCATGTGGCCGGCCTGCTGAACCATGTGACTGGTCTGTGGCCAGAAAAGTTTGGGCACCCCTGGGATAGAAGATGACAAAAGAGATAGGCCAACAGAGGAAGGGCAGAGTTTGTAGAATAACTCAGTCGGAAGGGGCCTTGGAGGCCATCCATTAGAAGCAGATTGAATCCCAATCAAAGCAGATCTGACAGATGGTTCCCTAGTTTTCTTTTGAATGCCTCTAGTGGAGAGATTCTCAACCTGTGGCCTGTGGGCCAGATGTGCCCCATGGCACCATTTCATGTGGCCCTACCTCTACCACACCCAGAAGTGCCATGTGGTGGAGGAAGGCCAAAATGTCCATCTGACCCCCAAAGCTGTCTGAGGAAGCATGACTGTGGATTCCGCATGCCCAATTGGCATAATCAGCCCCTGGCAGAGGTTACACCGGCGAAGAAGGTTCCTGGTCACTGGCCCTTGCCAGTATGGAAATCGGGGGGGGGGGGGGGCTGATTAATAATCAGAGGGTTGATTCACCCACATCTGACCTGACCAGCGATTCTGCTGAGAGAAGCAGATCACTAACCTCCGTTACGTATTAGGCAATTACTGACTCACAGATCAGCCCAAGCTCTAGTGCAAATAGAGGCCATATTTACTCTGGTGTAATCCTCGAACAATGGTTTTCCCCTGTCAGTGTTTGCCCGAGTTAATTAACTTCCCCAAGAGAGATTTCCCATTAACCCGAGTAAATGGGTGATGCGATTTTCTGTCAGATGACGATTCTATCCCGTTTTGCCTTCTGATCTATATATGATGATGCTTTTCCCTCAATAAACCACTGATCTGATCTCGCCCCATACTGCCTCGTATCATTACTTGATCAGTCTCCTCCGGGACCTCACGGCCGTCCAGCTGCCCCGATTCTACACATGACCCGGCCCCCGGCTTTAAAAGGTCTTGCTCTAGCGTTGTACTGAGGTCATGTGTTCCGTTGTTGAACTACTCTAACAATTAAGAATGGGCTTTCCCGCCCCCCTGATATTCTGCCTATATCTGGCTTCCTGTAACTTGAGCCCATAATTACGTATCCTGCATTCAGGGATGGTTAAGAAATAGATCCTTTCTTTCATCTATATGATCATCTTTCAAGTATATCCTCAGAGGCTGTAGTGATTTAGTGGTTAAGACGCTGACCTTGACGACCAGAAGGTTGGCATCTTAGCAATTTGAGACCCAAGTGTTGTGTGATGGAGTGAGCTCCCATCATCTGTCCCAGCACCTGTCAACCTAGCTGTTTGAAGGCAAGACGTTGCCTTGTTATCCTCCTGGAAACCTGACTAACAACCTCGGGTGGCAAAGTCCACAGGGAAGATTGATGGTCCCTTTGGTGTCTTGCAAGAAAGACAAAGAAGGAGCCGCAGTAGGGCTAAACACAACTTTATTGCATGATGGTCAGGGTGAACATGAGGTAATGGCGGACAAAACAGCTCTATTTATAGTACACTGTACATTTGAATATCCCGGGAGGTAGCTCATTGGCTACTGTCCGCGTGATGTCATAGATTGTCACGCCCATCTTCTCCAGGTGTGGTGTGGCGGGAAGGTTTCCTGTTCTTCAGGTATTCGGGGAATCTGTACCATGTGAGCCAGATGCTCGCTACTGCCACCTGTGGCCACTTAGCTCACATCCTTATACAGCTTGTTACAATGTGTCTCTGATTAGGTACAATTGGATACATTAAGAACATAAGAACATAAGAACAGCCTTGCTGGAACAGGCCACAGCCCATCCAGTCCAGCATTCTGTCTCACACAGTGGCTCACCATTTCCTTCAGGGTATTCCCAAGCAGATGCCTTCACCTGCTTAGGATTCCCTGGAAATGGCATTGAGAGATATCCTGCCTATCTCTCCAACCCGGAGGTTGTCCTTAGGTAGCCATAATTATAGCCATTGATAGCCTTGTCCTCCATGAACTTGTCTAATCCTTTCTTAAAGCTGTCAAGACTGACAGCTGTCACCACTTCTTCTGGCAGGGAGTTCCATAGACCAGTAATCCTCTGGGTGAAAAAGTACTTTCTCTTATTTGTTTGAGAACTAGTACCCAAAAGTTTCATGGAGTGTCCCCTAGTTCTAGTGTTGTGCGATAGGGAAAACAGTTTTTCCTTATCTACTTTGTCCACACCGTGCATGATTTTATAAACTTCAATCAGGTCACCTCTTAGACGCCGTCGTTCAAGAGTGAAAAGGCCCAACCATTGCAGCCTCAGATGGTAAGGAAGGTGTTCCAGTCCCCTAATCATTCTGGTTGCCCTCCTCTGTACTTTCTCCAACTCCATAATATCCTTCTGGAGGTATGGCGACCAGAACTGTACACAATATTCCAGATGGGGCCTCACCATAGATTTATAAAGAGGCAAAATGACACTTGCTGACTTATTTTCTATACCCTTCCTAATGATCCCTAACATTGAGTTTGCTTTTTTCACTGCTGAGGCACACTGGGTTGACACCTTCATTGAGCTGTCCACCAGGACACCAAGGTCCCTTTCCTTGTTTGTCGCAGAGAGTTCAGACCCCATCAGTTTATAAATGTAATTGGGTTTTTTTGCCCCAACATGCATCACTCTGCACTTACTGATGTTGAAGCTCATTTGCCACTGTTTTGCCCACTCCCCCAGTGTCAAGAGATCCCTCTGGAGCTCTTCACAATCTCTCACAGTTTTCACTACCCTGTATACTTTAGTGTCATCAGCAAATTTGGCTACCTTGCTTTTTACTCCTACCTCTAGATCATTTATGAAGAGGTTGAAAAGCAGGGGTCCCAGTACTGAACCTTGGGGGACCCCACTCTTTACTTCCCTCCACTTGGAGAAGTGTCCATTTAGTGCTACCCTCTGTTTCCTGTCCCTTAGCCAGTTGCTGATCCAGGACAAGACCTGTCCCTTTATTCCATGACTGGTAAGTTTATTCAAGAGCCTTTGGTGTGGGACCTTGTCAAAAGCCTTCTGAAAGTCCAGATAAACAATGTCAACTGGATCCCCCTTATCCACATGCTTGTTGACACTCTCAAAAAATTCCAACAGATTAGTGAGGCATGATTTACCCTTGCAAAAGCCATGTTGGCTCTCCTTTAGCAGCGCCTTCTCTTCTATGTGCCTATTAATTCTATCTTTTAGGATGGTTTCCATCACTTTACCTGGGACACATGTCAAACTGACAGGCCGGTAATTTCCTGGATCACCCCTGGATCCTTTTTTGAAAATTGGTGTTACATTCGCTACCTTCCAGTCATCAGGCACAAAGCCTGATTTGAGGGAAAGATTATATATTTTGGCTAGGATATCAGCAATTTCATCTTTAAGTTCCCTGAGAACTCGTGGATGGATGCCATCTGGTCCTGGGGATTTGTTAGTGTTTAGCTTAACAAGACATGCAAGGACCTCCTCCCTGGTTATTTCTATCTTGCTTAATTCTTCGGTTTCCCTCCCTACGAAGATAGGCTCTGTTTTGGGCATGTGGTCTCTGTCTTCTTCAGTGAATACTGAAGCAAAGAATTCATTGAGTCTCTCTGCAATCTCTGTTTCCTCTTTAATAACCCCTTGCCTTCCATTGTCATCTAATGGTCCAATGGCCTTCCTAGTTGGGTTCTTACTTCTAATGTACTTAAAGAAGCCTTTGTTATTTCTCTGAGTATTTTTAGCTATACGCTCCTCAAAGTCTTGCTTTGCTTTCCTGATTGTTGCCTTGCATTTGTTCTGCTAGAATTTATGTTTCTGCCTGCTGTCCTCATTTGGACAAGCCTTCCATCTTCTAAATGCGCTTTTCTTGCTCTTGATCACTTCCCGAACAGCTCCTGTAAGCCACATCGGAGTCCTCTTGGACCTGGCAGTGCCCTTTTTCCTTTTGGGTATGCATTCCAATTGAGCCTCTGTTATTGTTTTTGTAAACAGCCTCCATGCCTCTTGGAGTGTTTGGACTCTCTCAATTTTCCCTTTCAGTTTCTTTTTTACTAGTTTCCTCATCTTTGGGAAATTTCCTTTTTGAAAATTTAAGGTCTCTGTGTTAGATTTTATCAGTGACTTGCGGTCTATGATCAAGTTAAACATAATTGAGTTGTGGTCACTGTTCCCTATTGGATCAGTCACATTAACATCTTGCACCAGATCCTGAGTATTACTCAGGATCAAGTCAAGGATTCTTGTACCTCTAGTTGGGTCTTCAACCATCTGTCCCAGGGAACAATCATTGAGCATATCTAGGAACTTTATCTCTTTATCATGTGCTGAACAACAGTTCACCCAGTCTATGTGAGGGTAATTGAAGTCCCCCATTATAACCAGGCTTCCCTTCCTGGATGCCTCCTTTACAACATTCTCCAACTGCCAGTCTCCCTCAAGAGTTTGGGTCGGAGGCCGATAGTATATGCCTACTGTTAGACCATCCTTGTGGCCTGGTACTCTTACCCACATTCTGTTAAAGGGAACCTTGCAACATTCATTCAGTACATAACACCACTCGCCCCTAGGTGAGGACGAAGTCCTTCAGCCATTGAGGCTTCCCGCATGTTCGCTTTGGGCGATTGGCGGCCACACTTGGGGCCAGAGTCCCTGCACGCTCCTGACTACTCTGTCCTCGTCCTGCAATGGGAGAATGTAACTCATTAGCGATTGGCTGCGAGTTCCGAGCCGGGGATTGGGGAGGTCTAGGTGTGGGAGTAAACTCCAGGGATGTGAAACCGGGGGCTCCAGGGACTAAAGAAAAACCCCGCTCTTTCCTTGGACAGGTGGGGGACCACTCCGAAAAATCCCCCCAGTTTCCTAACTCAAAGTCTAACAGCTTCTCAAAATCCACCTCTTCCAAATTGTTCCTGTTACTGGGGGGTCAAAAGGATGCGGATTTGTGTCATTTCCCTCCCCCCTGTGGTCTGCGTCTCCCCCTTGGGATAAGTGGGTGGGGGAGAACCCTAACGCTGAATGCTCTGCTTGGTCACTCAAGTCTTGCCTTCCTACTATCCTACCCCTGAGCTGGTCGGCATGCCTCCTCCAGAGGAGTCCTGTGCTTGTCTCGACATTGCAGGAGACTGGCCCCGTTTGCCCAACCATTACTCCAGGCACCCAGTTACGTCCGCCGGCCATGTAGTTACGGCAATGCACTGCCTCGCCGATCTCGAAACTCTTGGTGCCCCCCGTTTCTATATTTCTACCCGTGTCCTCCACCCTGGTTGGGTCTAATCTTGAGAGGATCGTGGCGGGTTTCCTCCGCATAAGGAGTTCGGCGGGCGACAGACCCAACGCTAAGGGGGTTACCCGATACCTTAATAGGAATTGGCAAAGCTGCAAGTTCAACTCCCCGGGGCCCATCCTACACAGTGCGTCCTTAGTTGTTCGCACCAGGCGTTCCGCTTGACCATTTGTAGCGGGGTGAAAAGGGGCTGCAGTTATGTGGCGAATTTTAATCTCTATGAAACCCTGGAACTCCGCTGACGTGAAAGTTGTGGCTTTGTCGCTCACAAGTACATCAGGTAAACCGAAGCAGATCTTGTCCCCAAGAATGCTGCGATGGGCCATCTTCCTCAACGCGTATCAGTATGCGTTGACCTACTGTCCCGGCAAGGTGATGGTCCCCAAATGGATTAAATCCCACTTGAATCCATCTTGATGGAGGGCAGCAGCTTCATCCATCCTGGCCTGGGGCTGAGGAAGGCTTTGCATGCCAAAAAGGCTCAGGACCAGAAAGTGACTCGTGGAACTGGATCAGTGGTACAGGTGTCATGCATTATGGAAGGCAAATGGAAGGCCACTGCATTATATCGTTCCCAAGACAATCTTCATGGCTGATCACCATGATGATTGTCAATATTTGGAATCAGATACAGCACTTGAAGAAGACATCAGGACAGCTCTTTCCAGCCTTCCTTACTGCTTGCATCCTGTATCTAGACCAGGGTTCTGCAAAGTTGGCTCTCCAGGTATTATTGGACTTCATTTCCCAGAAACCCAGAAGCCCAAGCCAGCACACATGCTCATCAGAAATCCAAGAACATCTGGAGATCAATGTTTGCAGATGCCTGAGTCGTAGACTTTTGAGAGCGATTGCCCCATTCTTTCGGGGGCCGTTGCTTCGGGGATATGTCCTACTGTTAAAGAAATCTTTGTGTTTCCTTTTTAATCTCATGTCTTTCTCTGACACTCTCATAGTCCTTGGGCATCCCCAAGCCGTTAGAGGAAGCCTATGCTCGCCTGACATCACGTGACCCCGGAAAATTCTGGACCTCTGGTCAGTGGATGACTGAACGCAAGGGAGGCTCCGATGTTGGTAAGGGTCCAGCATTTTGTCTCTAAAGGCTTCCCCCCCAACCCCCCCGACATACTCTATTCTTTGAGGCATTAATTAGGTTTGATCCTCATTTATGCTACTCTCAGCTTCGATAGATTTCAAGATTGTGGTGTCTATGTTTGTCTCAGCTGGTGTTTCTCAATTTTTATTACTGGTAAATGCTATTCTCTCTGTGTGTGCTGTTTTGTGTGTATAAAAAAGGGCCACAGCAGCCTAATGGTTAAGATGCTGATCTTGCCAACTAGAACAGGCATTTGCAACCTACGGCCTGTGGGCTAGATCTGGCCCTGAAACTAATTCATTCGGCCCTCAACACCCTCGCCGTTCCCAGAAATGGAAGTAAAACGTGCGCCGCACATGTGCGCCACACAGTTTTACTACATCCTGTAGGGGGCTGCGGTGGCTCAGTGGTTAAGAACCTCACCTTGTTAGCTGGAAGGCTGGCAAGTCGGCAGTTCGAGACCCAGGTACTGCATGACGGATTGAGCGCCCGTCTCTGTCCCAGCTCTTGGGGACATGAAAGGAGCCTCATTCAGGTGTTCCCTGAGCTGAGTTTCTTCTATAAAAATCCTTTCAACCCAGAATAATTTCTGATAAGAAGTTATTATACTACATCCTGTTTGAGCAGCGATCACCATGCCGGAATCAAAGCTTGGCCAGCAAGGAGTTCTGTATCAGATAAGTTTGAGTTGGCAATATTGTGAACATTTGGCCTTCCATTGGCTTCAACACTCGCTTCTTCTGCTTTCATAGCCCTGTGTTCTAGTTGATTTGTCTCTTCAGTTTGGGGACCAATTCCGATGGAAGGAAAATCCAAACCTGTCAAGATCCTCTCTTCTCTCTCTCTCTCTCTCTCTCTCACAGGTGGTGGCACAGAAACGGTGGCAGAGGAGCTGCCTGACGGAACCTATAATCTCCATGGCTTGAAGTGGTTCACATCAGCCACGGATTCCGACATGACGCTGACCCTGGCAAGAATCGTGGGTCCCAACAGGCAGACGGAACAGGTCAGATTTTGAACAAACACAGAGTAAGGGAAGGCAGCAGCACAGAAGCAGAGTATTCCCGTCCCACCTCCTTGGGAAATCAGTAAATTAGTTGGAGGATGAGCAGGCAGGATTCAGATCAGGACGATCTGCTGGAGACCATGGTATAGTCTTACGAGATCTTGTAGACAAATATTAATCTATACCAGGGGTGCCCAAACTAGGGCCCTGCGCTGGATCCTGCCTGCTCCCGGAAGCAGAAGTAAAACATGCCCACGCATACACAAAATGCTGCCTTAAATGATCCGCAGTTGTCATAAATGTGTTTACGACAGCCGTGGGTGCATTTACGGCAGCGTTATGTGCGGGCGCATTTTACTTCCGCTTCCAGTAGAGGAATCACGTGACTGACCCGCTCAACCACATGACCTGCCCGCAGCCCAAAAAGTTTGGGCACTCATGATCTACAAGTGTTTCCCAACCTTTGGTTTTTGGACTTCAATTCCCAGAAGCCTAAGTCAATTCCCCAAAGCCCTGATCAGCCAATGTACTGACTTAGGCCTCTGTGAATTGAAGTCCCCCATGGGTTGTGGGCCTAGGGTTGCCATCTGTCCTGGAAAACCAGGATTGCCCCGGATTCAAGGTCAGAAAAATTGTCCTGGCCAGTTCAACAAAAATCATGTTAAAAGTCCCATATTTTAAAAACTTACTGATTATGCATTATCACACACTATTAAAATAAATTCAAACTCTGACCATCAAATGAGTGATTTCCTGCCACATTGGAGTTGGAATATACCTGGAGACAAATCTTGACATTCTCGCCTCACACCACCGCCCAATAAGTGTGACCAGTGTGTTTCTTGGAACTGAGGACATTAAGAGTTGACCGCAATGCGACTTCTCAGAAGTACAACAGATCATCTTACAGTAAGAATTACCTGTTGTAAATAAATTCATTTATGTATTGATATATTTAATATGAAAGTGTTTTATAGCTGTCATTATATTATGTTTGTTTTTTAAAAAGGCTATTTTGCAGATAACCTGCAATTTTTTGTCAAGTATACAGTACTTCTGTCCTGGGTTTGTGGGAGATAATTATGGCAACTCTATGTGTGGGCCCCACATTGGGAACCACTGCTCTATACCTAAATGGGAATTATATAAAGCCTTCATTGATTTTAAGTCTGCTTTTGATAGGATTCCACGAAACAGGCTGTAGCAGAAATTGGAGGCAGACTTTTTTGGAGTGTTAGTCTGTACAAGCATATCAGAGTAAACAAAGCAAAAGAGAAAAAACATTGTGACACCTTAAAGACTAATTCCTGCATTTTAACATTAGCTTTTGTGGATCAAGTCCACTTTGTCAGACATAAAAATGGATATCATGGTGCAATAGGGGCTGCGGTGGCTCAGTGGTTAAGAAGCTTGCCTTGTTAGATGGAAGGCTGGCAAGTTGGCAGTTTGAGACAGACCCAGGTACTGCATGACAGACTGAGCGCCCGTCTCTGTCCCAGCTCTTGCCAACCCAGTGGTGTAATGGTCTATGGGAGTCAAGGTGCTGAACTCAAGGAAGGCACGCGAGGCTGAAGTATGATGGTAAAAGCCAGTCCCGAGTCCTCGGGTGGTCTATATTTATTAGCTTGCATTCTGGATCACTTGTGCACAGACTGCACATGACCCCTTTAACAGAAGGTCTGCTTACGTGGCATTTGGCTGGTTGGGTTACACTTACCAGCCTGAGTGCCCAGGTTCGACATAGGCAGAATAATCAGCAGATATAGCGAGACTGACTGTTCCTGCCTTATCTAAGTCCTAGAAGACTGTGTACTTATGTTGTGTTTTGGGATCAAGGAGACAGCGGAGGCTTGATTCATGAAGAGGCAATAGGGCAAGATAGCCCGGTCAGAGTTTATTATGAATAACAGACAAAGACATTCCAGAGAAGAGTATGCAATATATTCTTATTGGTTACCTGCGATAACATAAAGTTACTTAATTGGCTAAATATCAGCATGTCTGCCTCGTGCTCACCTTGCTAATTGGACGAAAGCTGCGTGCTAGCTGAATGACTGCGTGCCATCCCTGGGCATAGTGGGGAGGGCCAAAAGCCTTGAGTCAGAGGCCCAAACTGGGGCCTCTAAGTTACGGCGTGAAAACAGATGAGGTAAGGAGAACGATCACCCATGATTTATGACCATGGCATGCCAATGAGCCACAGCGATCGTGCTGTGAAACTCCTCACATCTTCCCCCTTCTGTTTTTAAGAAGCTTATAAGCATAATAAATTTGGTCCTTGCGTGCACGAGGCCGGAAGCGAAATCCTTGCAGGCAGGTGGCTAGCAACGAAGGTATGCATTGAATAAAGCAACAGGCAGTTATCAGAATGGCAAGAATAATTAAACCATACTGCAGGATGATCCGTACCCAAGCTCCGTTGGGAAGCCAGGACCAAAGAGTGCTCCACCACGAAGGCAGAGGGTTTTGCAAGAGGCAGTCTAACAATGCAACTGGATTCAAAAGACTGTATCAGGAAAGCATATATACCGTATTTATTCGTGTATAACGCGCAAAATTTTATACCAAAAAAAGAAATCAAAGTTTGGGTGCGCGTTATAAACGAGGACTGGTGTCCCACCCCCGTTGCGAGCCTCTTTTACTTCCTTTTTAGAATTGGGTCGGCTGTCTATTGAAGGGGAGGCGGGGGTGTGGCTTTGAAGAAATTGACGGGATCTGATTGGGTGGCGCGGGAGACGAGGCGTGGCCCGGAGGTAGCTCGCAGTTCGAGCGAGGCTCCTGGGGGTCGGAAGTGCTCGTTTTGGATTGCATTTTCTTTACCCTGCAACAGGTGGGTCTGATTATCCCCCCCCCCCTCCCTCAATGTTTTAAGGCGTGCTCTTATGAACAACTCTTTGGTGTATCTGATGATGAATCTGACTTTGATGCATTTTAAAGTAAGGGGGATGAGTGGAGCTCTCTCTCAGTGGTCGTAGGTGATGTGCTGCGGCCAATCCTAACAGCACTCAGGATATAGTCAGTGGAAAAGAGTTTGAAGCATTTTAAATAAATAGTGTTACCAGTAATTTTATTTCGGCATTGTGCTTACACCAGTTTACGTTGTCAATAAATGTTTTTTTTCATGGCCGCACGTGTTCAACAACGTTTTTTTGTCAATTACAATGCGTGGTGTGAAACAAAATTTTATACTGAGGTTTCATGGAAAATTAGGGGTGCGCGTTATACACGAGTGCGCGTTATACACGAATAAATACGGTAAATGCTTGTATACAAATGCCAGAAGTCTCCGGAACAAAATAGGGGAGCTGGAATACTTAGCAATAGATAAGAATATTGATATTATTGGTATCACTGAAACCTGGTGGACGGATGATAACCAATGGGATACAGTTATCCCAGGCTACAAACTGTACAGGAAGGATAGGAAGGGGCAAACAGGAGGTGGTGTAGCCTTGTATGTCAAAGAAGTGATAAAATCGTATGAATTGGAATATCTAGGTGATTTAGAGTCACCATTAGAAGCTCTGTGGGTAAGACTACCAGGCCACAAGGATGGTCTAACAGTAGGCATATACTATCGGCCTCCGACCCAAACTCTTGAGGGAGACTGGCAGTTGGAGAATGTTGTAAAGGAGGCATCCAGGAAGGGAAGCCTGGTTATAATGGGGGACTTCAATTACCCTCACATAGACTGGGTAAACTGTTGTTCAGCACATGATAAAGAGATAAAGTTCCTAGATATGCTAAATGATTGTTCCCTGGGACAGATGGTTGAAGACCCAACTAGAGGTACAAGAATCCTTGACTTGATCCTGAGTAATACTCAGGATCTGGTGCAAGATGTTAATGTGGCTGATCCAATAGGGAACAGTGACCACAACTCAATTATGTTTAACTTGATCATAGACTGCAAGTCATTGATAAAATCTAAAACAGAGACCTTAAATTTTCAAAAAGGAAATTTCCCAAAGATGAGGAAACTAGTAAAAAAGAAACTGAAAGGGAAAATTGAGAGAGTCCAAACACTCCAAGAGGCATGGAGGTTGTTTACAAAAACAATAACAGAGGCCCAATTGGAATGCATACCCAAAAGGAAAAAGGGCACTGCCAGGTCCAAGAGGACTCCGATGTGGCTTACAGGAGCTGTTCGGGAAGTGATCAAGAGCAAGAAAAGCTCATTTAGAAGATGGAAGGCTTGTCCGAATGAGGACAGCAGGCAGAAACATAAATTCTGGCAGAACAAATGCAAGGCAACAATCAGGAAAGCAAAGCAAGACTTTGAGGAGCGTATAGCTAAAAATACTCAGAGAAATAACAAGGACTTCTTTAAGTACATTAGAAGTAAGAACCCAACTAGGAAGGCCATTGGACCATTAGATGACAATGGAAGGCAAGGGGTTATTAAAGAGGAAACAGAGATTGCAGAGAGACTCAATGAATTCTTTGCTTCAGTATTCACTGAAGAAGACAGAGACCACATGCCCAAAACAGAGCCTATCTTCGTAGGGAGGGAAAGCGAAGAATTAAGCAAGATAGAAATAACCAGGGAGGAGGTCCTTGCATGTCTTGTTAAGCTAAACACTAACAAATCACCAGGACCAGATGGCATCCATCCACGAGTTCTCAGGGAACTTAAAGACGAAATTGCTGATCTCCTAGCAAAAATGTATAATATTTCCCTCAAATCAGGCTTTGTGCCTGATGACTGGAAGGTAGCGAATGTAACACCAATTTTCAAAAAAGGATCCAGGGGTGATCCAGGAAATTACCGACCTGTCAGTTTGACATGTGTCCCAGGTAAAGTGATGGAAACCATCCTAAAAGATAGAATTAATAGGTACATAGAAGAGAAGGCGCTGCTAAAGGAGAGCCAACATGGCTTTTACAAGGGCAAATCATGCCTCACTAATCTGTTGGAATTTTTTGAGAGTGTCAACAAGCATGTGGATAAGGGGGATCCAGTTGACATTGTTTATCTGGACTTTCAGAAGGCTTTTGACAAGGTCCCACACCAAAGGCTCTTGAATAAACTTACCAGTCATGGAATAAAGGGACAGGTCTTGTCCTGGATCAGCAACTGGCTAAGGGACAGGAAACAGAGGGTAGCACTAAATGGACACTTCTCCAAGTGGAGGGAAGTAAAGAGTGGGGTCCCCCAAGGTTCAGTACTGGGACCCCTGCTTTTCAACCTCTTCATAAATGATCTAGAGGTAGGAGTAAAAAGCAAGGTAGCCAAATTTGCTGACGACACTAAATTATACAGGGTAGTGAAAACTGAGAGAGATTGTGAAGAGCTCCAGAGGGATCTCTTGACACTGGGGGAGTGGGCAAAACAGTGGCAAATGAGCTTCAACATCAGTAAGTGCAGAGTGATGCATGTTGGGGCAAAAAACCCCAATTACATTTATAAACTGATGGGGTCTGAACTCTCTGCGACAAACCAGGAAAGGGACCTTGGTGTCCTGGTGGACAGCTCAATGAAGATGTCAACCCAGTGTGCCTCAGCAGTGAAAAAAGCAAACTCAATGTTAGGGATCATTAGGAAGGGTATAGAAAATAAGTCAGCAAGTGTCATTTTGCCTCTTTATAAATCTATGGTGAGGCCCCATCTGGAATATTGTGTACAGTTCTGGTCGCCATACCTCCAGAAGGATATTATGGAGTTGGAGAAAGTACAGAGGAGGGCAACCAGAATGATTAGGGGACTGGAACACCTTCCTTACCATCTGAGGCTGCAACGGTTGGGCCTTTTCACTCTTGAACGACGGCGTCTAAGAGGTGACCTGATTGAAGTTTATAAAATCATGCACGGTGTGGACAAAGTAGATAAGGAAAAACTGTTTTCCCTATCGCACAACACTAGAACTAGGGGACACTCCATGAAACTTTTGGGTACTAGTTCTCAAACAAATAAGAGAAAGTACTTTTTCACCCAGAGGATTACTGGTCTATGGAACTCCCTGCCAGAAGAAGTGGTGACAGCTGTCAGACTTGACAGCTTTAAGAAAGGATTAGACAAGTTCATGGAGGACAAGTGTATCAATGGCTATAATTATGGCTACCTAAGGACAACCTCCGGGTTGGAGAGATAGGCAGGATATCTCTCAATGCCATTTCCAGGGAATCCTAAGCAGGTGAAGGCATCTCCTTGGGAATACCCTGAAGGAAATGGTGAGCCACTGTGTGAGACAGAATGCTGGACTGGATGGGCTGTGGCCTGTTCCAGCAAGGCTGTTCTTATGTTCTTATGTTCTTATGCTTAATATCAGAAACAATTTTGGTTAAAGAATCCAATTGGTTTTGTACCTTATTAGAATTATCGGATAAGTTAAAGCAACACATATTATGCACAGACTCACAACCTTGATGATGCAACATCAGCAAATAATCGATCGCGGCACGGTTATCTAAAATGGCGTTGCGAAGCTGGAATTGCTCCCTGTTCAGGAGGCTAATAGCTTGGGAAGTGTGATTAATGGCTTTTACAAATGCACAAGCAAGCTTTCCAAGCTGCCTTGCATTCCCGGCTGCCAGGCCAGGCACGCCCACATTCTGATGGCTAAGGATGTGTACTCGGCCTGGGAAAGCACCTTAACAGTGCTATCGCAATCAGAGGGTAACTGCTCAGCGGCAGTACCCCGGGTGATGCGTTTGTGGGCGGGACGCTGACGGACCAGCGTAGTGTGGTTGGGCAAAACAACAATCATACGACTAAGGCAACAAGTGGTTTTAGAGAGGTTAGCAGGAATATAGTTCCAAGTTCGTGACCCACAGGTCCAGAACCACCCAGAAGGCAACAGAATGTGCTGAAAGTTAAAATGAAGGTCCTCTGTTTCTCTCCCGGTGCAATTAAGGCCGCGACCGGGCTGGAAACAGCGAGGCTTTGACTTATGTTGAGTACAGTTCACAACCCTGGCACATTTACTAGCATTACTAACAGCTACAATAGGAGTATAGAGAGACAGGGCATCAAAGGGCAGCCTTTTGGTTGCCTTTCCCCAAAAGGGGCTAAGAGCATATTTGTTTTTGACCTGGTCATTAAAGTCGGCCATATTGTAACCCAACACTGACCTACTGACGTTTTGGGGACTGTAGCAAATGGGAATAAGACAGGTGCTTAACAGGTGATAGGAGTCAATGCTCTGCTTAAGGCAAAACTCAGTTTGATTAGAAATGCGGGCAAGCTTATACCACAGGTTATACTCAAAGCGTTGGGACAGCTCATCTTGGACGGCAAGCGCTCCTGGAAAGAGAAGCATGTAGCAACAAAGAATCATTATAGAATTAGCATTTCACACTCATAGTATGAGCAGGTAGACAATTTTTAAAAAGGCTTTCAGGTTTAATAATGCAAACAAGGCCAATTCTTCTTTAGAGTCCACACAAACTTTTTAGTCCAATTAAAATGTCCAAATTAAAAGTCCAAATGTTGATTGAAGCTTTCTTCTTCTCAGATTACAACTTAAACACTATCTTCTCTCCAGCACAGTTCTTGGCATGGCAAGGTTGAAATTAGGCCATAAATTAATTCTCACTGAATTCACAAGACAACCAGACAACCCCCCTTTTCAGCTTTTCAGGCAAACACACATTCCTTCATTCTCCAGGCACACCCATCTGTATTAAGGCAGGCAGATGAGGTATGAAGGCACAAAGAACAACTTCTCCAGAAGTTGCAAGTAACTTCCTTCACTGATGAAAATCACAGGGAATTCCCATTTGCTTTCCCTGCAATCCTGATGCTTGAAACTTGGAACAGCCCACTCTGGATCTCTTTGTTTGAGGGTTGGGCAGTTCAAAATCAGCCAAAAACTGGAGTATGTTTTCTCCCTCCTTGTATTTTTGCAAAAGCCTGCTGTCCATAGAGGAAGGATCCACCCCCCTTTTCCTCTGGACTTCTTTCATCTGCAGCATCTGAATCTACTACAGGGCCAGCCTGGGTGCCGGGTGTAGTCATTAATCAAACGGGACCAGTGTCATACTGTGTCGAGACCAACACAGGTCTCCTCTGGAGAAGGCACACTGACCAACTAAGGCATCGAGTGATTGGGGGGCCGGACAGAGGGGTCCAGCAGCAAAACTCAACGTTAGGGTTCTCCTCCACCCGCTTATCCCAAGGGGGAGAAAACGAAGGGCAACAGTCCCAAACAAGGGGGGGAAGCATAGGCTACCGTACTCTTGAAATGCATTTCAAACCAGTCCCATCGCTCGGGATGGGTCACGTCGAAGACTGGTTGCTGTGAAGTTGTCTTGTCCCCGTGGGAATCCATAATCCCACGTTCGTCGCCAATTTAGTGTTTGGGAATCAAGACAATGGAAACGGCTGTAAGCTAGCCTAGCACATCTTTATTGCATGGAGTACAGTATGAACATGTGGTAATGGCGGACAAACAGCTCCTTTTATGTGGTGGCTATACAATTGAATATGGCTCTTCGACAGGCATTGGCTACTGTCCAAGTGACGTCATCCTTGGTCACGCCTTTCTTGTCCAGGTGAGGTGAGCGCGGGAATCTTTCCCGCGCAGCTGAGGGCATTTGAGGAATGTGTACCATGTGAGCTGGGCGCTCACTACTGCCCCCAGTGGCCACTAGCTCGCATCCTCATACAGAAGGTTACAGTGTTACATGCACCCATTCGTGTGGTTACAAATACATTCAACACACCAAGGTTTGCCATCACTGCTCTATGCTTATGATATGGTGCTTCTCTCTCTAACTTGTGTTGGACAGCAGTTGCTAAGAGTAACCAACCTTATCTTGGGTACTTGTAATACCAAAAAAAAGTAGTGATTAACTATAGTAAATCTAAAGTTCTAGTACAGGGATTCTCAACCTGTGTCCAATGGACCGGATGCGGCCTGCAGCCCCATTTCATGTCCCTCCAGCCTACACCACACCCAGAAGTGCCATGTGGTGGAGGAACAGCAAAATGGCCATCCGGCCCCCGAAGCTGTCTGAGAGAGTGTGACCTGGCCCCCGGCTTAAAACAGTTGAGAACTCCTGTTATAGTGTTTACTAAAAGACAGGTTGTACATATATGGAAAATAAATGATCAACCAATTGAGCATAGAAGGAGAAACTTTCTTTAAAAAATACTGTTTTCGTGGCAGTTTTTCTAAGCAATGTTCATTCATGCGGGCATCCCTTTGGCTACAGAGTTCTGCAGGTCTGTCTCTTTTCTACCTGAAAGTGCGCGATGCAGACGGGAAGCTGAACGGGATAAAGATATGCCGTCTTAAAGAAAAACTGGGCACACGGCAACTCCCAACTGCTGAGCTGTTTCTGGATGGAACCAGAGCATGGCGGGTAAGCAAAACAAAGGGGCATCGTGCCCAAAAGCTGATATTTCATCTCTCATTTCTATGGGACAGACACGCTGGGCATTGTGAAGTTTGGCACATGGCAGCAAAACCTGGTGCCGGTGCTTCTGCCTCTCACCTGAGAAAGAAGCAGGGATCTCAAGAGTTTCAGATTGCTTGGGAAGAACATTGAATCAGAAGAACATCAGGGGGTTGGATTTGATGTCCTAAAAGGCCCCTTCCAACTTAGTTATTCTATGGTTCTATGATTGTTTTGTCCCTAAATACCTCGGCATGACTTCATATGTGACCTATATGAAAGTACTGCCAAAAGCACAAGGTCTCCGCGAGCACTAATATTCTTCAGGAACCAGGTGGGACAAACAATGGCAAAAATAAGGAATTCCATTGGTACTGTGAGCCCAGTGTTACTTTGCAGGATCATATGCCAATATGTATAGTTCAGCCCAGGCAAAACAGGTAGATGTAACACTCTGTGAAAGACTTAGAATCATTATTGGTTGCCTGGAGGCCATCTTGGTTGATAAAATCATCTGCCTAATAGGTATTTCACTCAGTCATGTACAGAGAGAGGTAAATGAGCAGTAAAAGATTCAAAGCATCTACACCAGGGGTGGTCAAACTATGGACCGTGGGCCAGATTTGGCCTGCATCACCATTTCATGTGGCTTGCCACCACCCTCGCCGCCCCTTGAAGTGTAAAACGCACCTGCACATGCATAAACGTGCCAGTGGCTGTTGTAAATGTAGAAGTAAGTGCATTTACTGTTGTTGTAAACACATCTGCTTCTGGGGGCATGGTCAGGCCCGCTCAGCTATCCAGGGGACGTGGTCAGGCCTTCAGCGTGAAAAGTTTGGGGACCCTTGATCTACACCCAATGCACACTGTCTGTCTGTCTGTCTGTCTGTCAACCCTCCCAGATTAAAATTACTGAGTTTTTTTGGGGGGGAACACTGGTAAATTCTGAAGAAGGTGGCAAAAAATGCCAAGACTATATAATAAAGAATGACATAACTCCCCACTTCATAAAATGGATGAAACCTAAGGAAAGTCTAACCTACTAGTCCCACGGAGAACTGGGTTGCCTGTTAGCAGAACCCCAAGGAATCTGAGAAAATAGGGCTTTCAGTATTTTATTTGAAAGCTTCTGATATTTTTCTTAAAATGCATCCCTTTGGAAAATGCATTTTCCTTGGCATTTTTCTCTTGGAATGTCCAGTGTGTTGAGTGAATAGAACAACAGACTAGGATTCAGGAGGCTTGGGTTCAAACTGTAGTCTGAATATTAGGGGAAACTCCTTAACTGTTAGAGCAGTACAACAGCAGAACCCACTGCCTCGAGAGATGTTGAGCGCTCCAACACTGGAAGCATTCAAGAGAGAATTGGAAAGCAACCCTCTGTCAGATCAGCTTTGATTTGGATTCCTGCATTAGGCAGAAGGTTATACTGGATGGCCTCAAAGGCCCCTTCCAACTTAGTGAATCAACGATTCTATGAAATCCCTGCTCAGCCATGGAGACTCACTGAGAGTGTAGAATAGTAAAGCTGCTCCTTAACTATCTCTCCTTATAGTGTTGCTATAAATCAGTTCTGACCACGTTATAGCTCTCAGGACTGGTTCTCGATGTTGCTTCTAGATCTCTGCAGAAGGCCGGGGCGTGGCGTCCATTGCCAACATGTTAGCGATCACGAGGATCCATAATGCCATATCAGCCGTTGCAAATATGAGAAGGTGAGGCTCAGGCCATAGCTAGAGTCACCAGAGTGATGCCATAGTTGGAAGGAGCGTTTAAGCCAACTGAAGTTGACTGTGAAAAATAGATTCTGAAAATGTGATTTGGAGCCCTCTGGCTTACAAAAATATAGCCAATTTGTTTATAGCAGAAACATTTTGTGACAACCTTTAAGGTGAGCAGGTTTATTTTCAGAAGAGCTTCTAGTGCATCTGACATAACTGAACATCAGACTGAAACAGGTCTGTTAATTTAAAATATGCTGCAAGATGTTGATTGGTTGATTGGTGGGGTTGGTGTTGGTTGGATAGGGTAGGGTTGGGTTGAGTAGGGTAGGGTTGGTTGGCTGGTTGATTGGTTGGTTGGTTATTCTGGCTTCTAACATGAGGTTGCTTTTCATGTTGTTTATGTCTCCTATAACCTCTCCAATCTAAAAAGCCATAACTGTGAGTCAGCTTTGTCTAGCAATAGCAATTATACTACCACCCCATACAGCTTAAAGCACTCTCTGGGCAGTTCACCCAGTACATTTTGCCCCCAACGTTGCTGGGTGCTCATTTTTACCAACTGTGGAAGGACGGAAGTCTGAGTCAACCTTGAGTTCATCGGGATTGAACTCAGATTGTGAGCAAAGTTATTGCAACTTAACTACTGTGCCACAAGGGCTTTGTCTAGCATGAGCAAATGAGAAATACCAGTGGAATTTGAACAGAAATTGTAATACTGCTATTCCGGGAGTTACATGGAGAGTGAGATGGGTGAGAAGAGCTAAAGGTAAATATATAGCATGTAAACCAGGGATTCTCAACCTGTGGCCCATGGGCCAAGTGTGACCAGCGACACCATTTCATGTGGGCCCCCACCACTTTCACCACACCAGGAAGTGCCATGTAGTGGAGGAAAGGCAAAATGGTTGTCCAGCCGCCAAAGCTGTCTGAGGGAGCATGACCTGGCCCCTGGTTTAAAAAGATTGAGAACTCCTTATGTAAGCAATACTGCATCCTCCAGCGTTAAATGTTAGAAACCAATTCCTAGTAAAGACATGATTCAGATTAGATTAGATTAGATTAGATTATGCAGACTGCACACTGTATCTGCATGAGATACATTTCAAGACCTGCTGTGGATACCTGAAACTATGGATATCAGCAAAACATATTTTACATTGCAGACAGTGGTCTCTAGTGGATGGCTCTGGTAATGCACATTTATTATGTATTTCAGGATTTGTGGATAACTGAAACCCTGGGTATTGAACCTGTGGATGGGGGTGGGTGACCTGTACATTATTTAAAGGCTTTTCTAGGTACAGCCTTTGTTTCAGCTTCTGTTTTGCCATTTGGTGATGGGAGACTTTATTTACCGGGTCTTTTGTCCGATGCATTCGTATGGATTCACAGACTTGGGCTTCTGGGAATTGAAGTCCAAGAACACCTGGAGTGCCAAGTTTCACCATCACAGCACTAGAGCAGCAATGCCTGGGAAATGCTGAAGGGCTAAATTGCTCCCTCCAAAGCTTGGCTTTGGAATATAACTCAATATAACGCAAGAACATGGTTCAATATTGAGGGAAACCTTGATAATTGCAAGACCTGGCCCTTAAAGCAGAAGAAGACGGTGTCTGGAAAAAAGACTCTAACTCAAGAGTTCTCAACCTTTCTATGCCGGGGGCTGGGTCACACTCCCTCAGACAGCTTCGGGGGCCGGACAGCCATTTTGCTCTTCCTTCACCACATGGCACTTCCTGGTGTGGTGGGGCGGTGGGGGGGACACATGAAATTGTGCTGGCCACAGATTGAGCATCCCTGCTTTAACTGCTGAAATGAAAGCCAGTTCAAATGCATTTAAGTACTGTAGCTACAAAGAAATTACTAATAAATTACTCCCCCCACAGAATGATCCATATGGCAAGGGACTATGCTACTAAGAGAGAGGCCTTTGGAAAGCTTCTTAAGGATCACCCCTTGCATGTGCAGACCTTGGCAAGGATGGAGGTAAGTCCTTTTCTGATTCAGGGGACGTGGCTGGCTGACATTCCAGCTTTTGTGGAACAGAATTCGGCATCTTGGATAAAAGCTGCACAGTCTTCGTTCACAAGCCTGCTTCTATTTTCCTTTTGTGGCCTAAGACTGAGTCCTACAAAATGGAAGTGCTGTAGTCATAAATCTTGAGCTTACAGCAAGCAAGCCAATCTGGCTGTGTGTTTGTTTTGTATATTTTCCATATGGAGAAAACCAGGATCCCGTAGGTTGCAATGTCTGGTCAATTTACCCTGCTATGGTAATAGAGTAGACCAGGGGTTCCCAACCTAAGGCCCGTGGGCTGGATCTGGCCCATGGTGCCATTTCATTTGGTCCCCTACCCTTCCAAGGGCATTCAAGAAACAAAAGGGCTACCCTGTTGAAGCTGTTGGGACAAACTGGCCATCCCCATCATGCAGCCTGTGATGGAGTGAATTATACCCTTTGCTTTAGCCTAATCCAAGATGGGGAATTTGGTGTGTAGGAGTCCCTTCACACCAGGTCTGGTATGTAAACTATGTGGGCCTCATGGCTGGGATCAAATGAAACCTAATGTGTGATTGACATGTCTTGCTGTAAGATCATTGGTTGGAATCCCTAAGGGGAAGGACCAAAGGTGGACCCTATGAGAGGGAGATATAACCCAAAGATGCACATGCACACACACACTCAGACACTCTGGATTGCTTTAGTGTATGGGAACCAAGACACCGGAACAGCCGAAGAGCTGGCTTAACACAACTTTATTGCATACTGGTCAGAGGGAACATGCGGTAATGGCGGATGAACAGCTCAATATATACAGTGGCTATACATTCGAATGTGGCTCCTTGACAGTCTATTGGCTACTGTCCGCGTGACGTCATTGCAGGTCACGCCCTTCTTGTCCAGGTGAAGGTGGTGGCGGGAATCTTCCTGCGCTGTTGTTCTTGGGTGAGTCTGGACCATTGAGCTGGACGCTCGCTATTGCCATCTAGTGGTCACTAGCTCGCGTCCTATTAGGGTTACAGTGATGCAGCTGAAGCTTACAATGTTACACGTAGAAAGGTTATATTGGATACACATGGATAGGTACATTGTTTAAAGGCACAGTCTTTGAGAACACAACATCCCTCCCCCCTAGGATGAGACGAAGTCTCTCAACCAAGATGGCTTATTGCACACGCTTTTGGGCCGCGATGTGGGTTGGCCCGCCCGGGGGGCGCTACCACTTCCTTGCTCCCTGGTCCCTTGTCCTGTAACGGGAGAGGGAGACTCGTTAGTGGCTTGCTGTGGTTTTGCCGCTTTAGGGGAAGGGAAAAACTCCATTGTGGGCAGACCGGGGGCACTAGGGGCTAACGTAAAACCCCTCTTCTCGCTTGGATGGGTGGGGGACCACTCCGAAAACCCCCCCGGTTCTGTAACTCAAAATCAAATTCTGCTGGGAGATCCCGCGGGGTATCTATAAGGACAAATTCCTTCTCCTCCCCACTCGGTGGGGGCCCTTGACCCCCCTCTCCTCCCCCTTGGGCTAAACGGGTGGGGGAGAACCCTAACGCTGAATTCTTGTCTGTGTTTTTCGGCGCCCTGCCTTCCTGGGACCCGGCTCCGGAGCTGGTCCGCGTGCCGCCGCCAAAGTAGACCCGTGCTGGTCTCCACGCGATACGATACGGGGCCGGTCTGCTCCACGACAACCCCCGGTACCCAGGCTGGCCCCGCGCTGGCGTAGTTCCTGCAGTGCACCGGGGCGCCCACGCTGAAACTTTTTGTGGCCTCTAGCCCGATGTTCCTCCCCTTGTCTTCTACTCTCGTGGGGTCTAGCCTAGTGAGTATGGTGGTCAGTTTCCTGCGCATTAAAAGCTCCGCGGGGGAGTATCCTGACGCTAACGGGGTCACCCTGTACCCTAGCAGAAACTGACACACTTGCAGGTTGAGATCCCCGGGGCCCATGCGCCGCAGCGCGTCCTTTGTGGTGCGTACGAGGCGCTCCACTTGGCCATTGGTGGCCGGGTGAAAGGGGGCGGAGGTGATGTGCCGGATGGCGTTAATCTCAGTGAATGCCCTGAACTCAGCGGACGTGAAGCAACTAGCGTTATCGCTAATTAGGGTGTCGGGTATGCCGAACGTAGAAAAAACCCTCCGCAAATGCTTTATTGTCGTGGCCGAGGAGGTGCTCGTAACAGGAATGACCTCCAACCACTTGGAGAAAGCGTCCACGGCAAGGAGAAACAGAGTTCCTCGGAACGGGCCCGCGAAATCTATGTGCACCCAGGACCACGGCCCCTTGGCCGCGTCCCACTCCCTGTGGGGAAGGCGGGCCTCCTCTGGCCTGGAGCATTGGCAACTCTCGCAAGTGCCGACCATGTGTTCGATGTCGGCGTCTAACTGGGGCCACCAGAAGTAGCTCCGGAGCGCACAATTCCAGGGTGGCTGACGTGCAGCAGTTTAAGCACCCGCGGCCGAAGGGATGTAGGGATCACCACCCGCTGCCCCCACAAGAGACACCCCCTCTCTAGGGACAGCTCCAGCTTTTTCCTGAAAAATGGGGCGAATTCCTCTGCTGGGGACGACGCTGGCCACCCTTTCTGTACCCAGGAGCTAACCGCCGCCAACGTCCTGTCCCTGCCTGTCGCTTTAGCGATGTCGGCGGGTACTATGGGGGGCGAATCCAAGACCTCTATCATGAGCACCTGGCGGTCTCGCTCCTCGCCCACGTGGCTGTGCGTCTGAGGAAGGGGGGACCTCGACAGGGCGTCCGCATGGCTGATCTCTTTCCCGGGCCGGTACACCAACGCGTGCTGGTAGGCGTTGAGAAAAATGGCCCACCTAAGCATCCTCGGGGACAGGATCTGTGGCGTGGGCTTATCTGCGGTAAAAATGCCTCGTAGGGGCTTGTGGTCAGTCACGATGGTGAAGGGGCGGCCATACAGAAAATCGTGAAATTTTTTGGTCCCCGCAATTATCGCTAGCGCTTCCCTGTCTGTCTGGGCGTAATTTCTCTCCGCTTGGGACAGGGACCTGGAGTAAAACGCTATTGGGGCCTCCCTCCCGGTTTCCAGCACGTGGCATAACACTGCCCCCACCCCCACCGGGGATGCATCACAGATCAGTACCACCGGCCGTTTGGGGTCGAAATGGGTCAGAATGGCGTCAGACGCCAGGAGTTGTTTCAGTTCAGTGAATGCCCTCTCCTGGTCGTCGCCCCACTTCCATGCCGCGTCTTTCTTGAGCAACCTATGAAGCGGTTCAGCCACCGCCGCCTTCCGGGGAAGAAAGGAGTGGTAGAAATTTAAGAGCCCTAGGAACGACTGCAACTCGGGCTTGGAGGTGGGGCGAGGGGCTTTCTTGATGGCGGCCACCTTGGATTTGGACGGCTTGATCCCCTCAGGTGTTACTCGGAACCCTAAGAATTCAACCTCATGCGCGAAGAAGACGCATTTGTCTTTTCGCAACCTCAACCCCGCCTGTTCGAATGCCGCCAGAACCTTGTCCAACCTTTCGGCCAACTCGACCTTGCTCCCCCCCGTTATCAATACGTCATCAAAATATGGCAAAACCCCGTCCAGCCCTTTTAAGAGGCGTTCCACGAGCGACTGGAAAATTCCAGGCACCGAGTTCACGCCGAATTGTAGGCACGTTACCTGGAACGCCCCCTTATGCGTGACTATGGTCTGTGCAGCAGCTGCAGCAGGGGTTACCAAGAGTTGCTGATAGGCTTGCGCCAGGTCGAGCTTAGCGAAACACTTTCCCCCATGTAACCTGGCTAGCAAATGGCTGACCACTGGCACCGGATACGCATTAGGGTGAATTGCCTTATTGATGGTGCACTTATAGTCGGCGCAAATGCGGACCTCCCCATTGGCCTTCAACGCCGTGACAATTGGAGTTTCCCACTCCGCAGAATCAACAGGAACAAGAATCCCCTGGCCCACCAATTTGTCCAGTTCCGCCTCTATTTTGTCCTTTAGTGCGAAAGGCACTCTGCGCGGTTTGAGTCTTATTGGGCGGACCTCCGGGTCCAGGTCGAAAGCTACTGGGGGTCCCTTGAACTTCCCAAGTCCCTTTTTGAAGACTTCGGGGTGCGCGTCGCACACCTTCTGTATTGGGTCAGTCCCCACGGCGTGCACCCCCCAATGAACAGACCCAGGGGCTGAAACCATTGAGTCCCGAGGAGGCTGCAATTTCCCCCTTTAAGGACAACTAGGGGGAGCTCCGCGGCGTGCTGTTTATATTGGACCTGGAATTTCCCAACCCCCAACACCGGGATACTGTTCCCTTGCACGTCCCGAAGCGTGGACCTCAGCGCTTTGAGCTTGGGCCGTACGCGGGGGGCGATTCTCAAAAACTCCCCCTGGGAAATGATTGAATATGAGGAGCCCGAGTCAATCTCCATCCTAACAGGGGCCCCTTGCACCAGTACCTCAACAAAGTAACGGGGGTGTCCCATGGACACGCTGAAAACTGGGGAGTCGTCGTCGCTGTCGTCGGAGATGCGGCCCACGCCGTCCTGCTTCCTCGTGGGCCGGGCGCCATCCTTTGGTCTCGTCGAGCGGTCCGGTCTCGTCGAACGGTCTGGCGAGCTCCTCCGGTCCTCACGCCGTCATCTGCAGACTTTGGCGATGTGTCCGCGGCGCCCACAGTTGTGGCACTCGGCCTTCCTAAACGGGCACTTCGCGCGGTCGTGGGCCGCTCCGCAGCCGTCGCAACGTCGGCCGCCCTTCCGGACCTTCCGGACGTCTTCCTCGTCGCTGCTCTCAGCGGAAGATTTCGACGCTCGCCGGGCCGCGTGCACCGAGCCTGCCGCTTGGTCGGCCTGTGGGAGCCTGCCCTGGAGCTCTTTTACTCCGGCCCTCGTGGCTTCCGCGGCCTGTGCTGCCTTCACGACCTCATGCAGTGTCGGGGGCGGCTCCTGGTTCATCAGCTCCCGCTGAACTTCCTCGTCCCGCAGGCCACACAGCATGCGGTCCCTGAGGGTGATTTCCAGGTTCTCCCATTTGCATGGGCCGGCGGCCAGCCGCAGGGCCGCTGCGAAAGCGGCGACCGACTCGCCCGGCGCTTGGACTCTCCTCCAAAACGCGTCCCGAGCTGGAAACATCGACACCGAGGGCTGGAAATGGTCACGCATCGCCTTCAGGAGCTCTGTGGCCTTCAACTCGCCCACCTTCTTCGGTGCGATGAGGTCGACCAGCACCCTCTTGCCGGCGTGCCCGAGCATTCTGGTGAGGATGGCTCTCTTCTTTCCCTCGTCCGTGACCTCGAACTCCACCAGTGCGCCTTGGAAATCCATTTCGAAGAGTTCCCAATCTTCCGGTTTGTTGACGTCGAACCCGGCATATGTCTTGGCCCCGTGGGAAGCCATATCCCATCCTCGTCGCCAATTTAGTGTATGGGAACCAAGACACCGGAACAGCCGAAGAGCTGGCTTAACACAACTTTATTGCATACTGGTCAGAGGGAACATGCGGTAATGGCGGACGAACAGCTCAATATATACAGTGGCTATACATTCGAATGTGGCTCCTTGACAGTCTATTGGCTACTGTCCACGTGACGTCATTGCAGGTCACGCCCTTCTTGTCCAGGTGAAGGTGGTGGCGGGAATCTTCCCGCGCTGTTGTTCTTGGGTGAGTCTGGACCATTGAGCTGGACGCTCGCTATTGCCATCTAGTGGTCACTAGCTCGCGTCCTATTAGGGTTACAGTGATGCAGCTGAAGGTTACAATGTTACACGTAGAAAGGTTATATTGGATACACATGGATAGGTACATTGTTTAAAGGCACAGTCTTTGAGAACACAACAATTGCTGTGCTTTTAAACTGCAAAAATGTAGAGGCTTAGGGGAAAGGTGTTGGGGAGGGCATTGGCTATCTCTTACACAAGCAGCCTGCTTTATTTCTTTGCTTCCTGAGCTTTTGCTGGACTGTATCCTGAATCTTGCTATGATTTCAATATATTTCTAAAATACATGAAGAAGACTTGAGTGGTTATTTGGCTTGATGCTACCTTACCTACACATATCTGATGCCTAGGTTGTCCAGCCAGGGAGCTGCAACTCAGAAGAACAATAGGGCCTACTCGAGGGTAAGGCTTGTATTGTTACACATGCAGGGCAGAATGGCCATCAGGCCCTCGAAGCTGACTGAGAGAGCCTGACCCGCCCCCCAGCTTGAAAAGGTTGGGAACCCCTGGACTAGACCATACTGCCAACGACTCAACGCAGAGAGTCAGGCAGTGGTTAACTAACCTGACCACCTTGAGGACTAGCGGCCTTGACGAAGTCCACAGGGGAGGGTGATGGTCCTCAAGTAGATTAAATCCCACTTGAGTCGATCTTGATGGAGGGCAGCAGCTTCCTCCGTCCTGGTCTGTAGCCAATGAGGACTTTTTGTGACAAAAAGGGCTCAGGACCAGGAAGTGACTCTTGGAACAGGAACAGTGGTACTATGGGTGTCACACTGCAATGTAGAAGGTTGGAGAAGATCATTGGTTTACTTTATTCACAAGACAATCTTAATGGCTGATCGCTATGAGGATCGCCAATATTCGGATTCCGATTTGAAAGAAGAAGACAAAGAAAAGTTGGACTCCTCTCAATTCCAAATGATGACAAGGATGCCCTCAAAATACATGGCTCAGAACCTTCATGGCAGGTTTAAAGACCCTGGAAATGACATGGAACGATACCAAAGTCCTCACCCAAGACCTAAACCAATGGAGATCCCTTGCTACAAAACATAGGAGGATCTAAGCTTAAGAGAAGAAGTTAGGCTCTTTCTCTGGATGTCATGTTAGAAATCTCTCCTGTGTTAGGAATATGACAGGAACATTTCATGGAGACTTTATTTGCAATTATGGCCAACCTTGGCGCTCGATGTGTTCTTGGACTTCAACTCCCAGAAGTCCATGTCAGCACTCCTGCTGATCAGGGCTTCTGGGAATTGAAGTTCAAGAACAGCTGGAGTGCCAAGGTTCGCCATCACTGCTCAATTGTATTTGTAGTTTTTGGTCTGGGGTTGCTTAGATGGGACATGCCGTAGTCTCTAAACATAGTCTCAATTGTTATAAAACATTGCACATCCAGGTGCACATTATCCCTGCCATGATTACGCCCATTCTGCTTTGTCCAGGTAGAAGCACGAGGTGCGTTTCTGCTGATGATGGAGACGGGGAGGCTACTTGGGCTGGAGGAAACCAACAAGGCAACCATGGAAGACCAGTATATGCTTCGGCTGTTGACGCCTGTTGTGAAGCTTTACACCGGAAAACAGGTAGTCCTGCAAAAGTCTCATGGAAAGCCTTGCTGCTAACCAAATATAAGTTGGTCAGCTCTGGATAGTAATGTAAGAGCACACAAATTTCCCAACAGTGTGTCCTGTTCATACCACGCAGGTCAAGGGCTGCAGTGGCTCACTGGTTAAGAAGCTCGCCTTGTTAGCTGTAAGGCCAGCAAGTTGGCAGTTCAGGACCTGGGTACTGCATGACAGATTGAGTGCCCGTCGTCTGTCCCAGCTCCTGCCAACCTAGCAGTTTGAAAGCAAGAAATTGCAAGTAGATAAATAGGTACTGCTTCGGCAGGAAAGGTAAATGGTGTTCCATGCACTCCAGTATCTAGTCATGCCTGCCACATGACTACGTAAACAACTGCAGATGCAGACAGCACTGGCTATTTGGCTTTGAAACAGAGATGAGCACTGAACCCTATAGTTGGATACGACTGGCTCTCGAGCAAGGGCAAACTTTACTTTTACTTCACCATATTTAAGCAGCTCACCCCCTTTAGTGTTCTGGAATCAAGATGCCTGAAACAGCCGTATAGTAGCTTAACATATCTTTATTGCATGATGGTCAGGGGGAACATGTGGTAATGGCGGATGAACAGCTCATTATATACGGTGGCTATACATTTGAATGTGGCTCCTCGGTAGCTCATTGGCTACTGTCTGCGTGATGTCACCCTTAGTCACGCCCTTCTTGTCCAGGTGAGGCAGTGGCGGGAATTTTTCCTGTGGCTGTAGGTATTTGGAGAATTTGTACCATGTGAGCTGGACGCTCGCCACTGCCCCCAGTGGTCACTAGCTCGTGTCCTCGTACAGAAGGTTACAATGTTACTTTTAGAGATTGTTACATTCACTCATTCGTGTGGTTACATTGACTTAAAGGCATATTACAATCCATACACAACACCCCCTTACTTACTTATCCATTGCATAAATAACATTAGTGAAGCAGGCAGGGTTGAGAAAGAACCAAGAAGAATGGATGTCCAAGTTTCATGTGTACAAGCACAAGTGTGTGTTGTCATGGGAATCTTGTAGGAGAAGTTACTTTGTAAGTTACTTCACATAGATGTACGTAGAGTTAAGAAACAAATGGAGGATTTTTCTAGGTTGAGAAAGCCAGCTGACACTCCCCCCCCCCTAAAAAAAACCCAACAACAACAACCCACTGACAGGCAGGCAGCCTGACATGCCTTCGTAGCACACTTAGATTCCTTCTCTGTCACACAGGCAGATGCCTTATCTCTCAAACGTCCTTGTTGGGAGGAGGGATGCGTGTCCAGGACTGGACACTCCCAGTTTAGCAATGCACCTGCTAGCTAAGGAGGCTGCCCCACATTTACAATGCTAGGAGGGATGAGTTCCTTGAGCAGGGATGTGCAATTTTAGCTATTCAGCAGCACGGCCGCCTAAAGCATGAGGTGTCCACATTCCATTCCTCAGGACAGCCCGGATGTCAGTCCAAGGAAGCAAGCACGTCCCTTTCTCATGAGACCCAAGTGCAGCCTCATGAGACCACTGAATTCCAAGGGAGGGGGCCAAGTCCTCATTGCCAATAAAAAGGGCTCAGTTTGGAAGCTCAGACAATCCTCATCCCAAGAGCAGCGTGAGCGCTTGTCCTTCGGGGAGCCGAACCATGGGGACCCAGTGCTGAAGCCAGATCCGTGGAGGGCTGATGCTCTCGCACTTTAAAGAAAGGCCAACTTAGTGAGTTAGCCTGTTTTTATTTTAATTCTTCATTTTATTACATTGTGTTCAGTATAGATTTTAGATTTATTCCACTGCAACTATAATTCTGCTTGCAATAAAACCTTCAAAAGACAACTATACATCTCATCTCTGAAGCAACCAGAAGGAGAATCCAGCAGAGCTGAAAACAAGATCTGTGGTTAGCAATAAAACCACATCTCTCTAACACCGGAACATACCTGTCAAGCACGGCTCCAGACAATACGGGACATACACAGAACTGTTCTGCACAGGTCCCTTCTGCGCATGCGTAGAAGAGTTCTACAAATGCGTAGAAGGGACCTGCACAGAAGGGGGATGCGCAGTAACTACTTTTTCTCCCGCTGCCAAATTACGGGATGGCGGCGGCTCCTGGTGGGAAAGGAGGAAAAGTGGTGCAAAATTACGGGAAATCCCGGCCAATACGGGATACTTGACAGGTATGCACCGGAAGCCTTCCAAGGGGACAAGAAACATCTCTGGATGTGTTAAAGGAGCGGGGAGTGGCAATTTATAAATTGTGTGCAGTAGGCATCCGTATTAATAAGCCTAGCTACCATTGTTTGTGAACACACTGTTACCTGCCTTAAGCCGAAGTGCCACTTTCCCCCATCCCAAAATAGTGTGGGTGGGGAAACAGGCGTTCTCGGAGGAGCTGGACGCAGAAACCGTTGAGTTCGCCTGGCTAAAGGGATGCTCAAAGCCAGAGATCCCTCTGTTACCTTTGTGTGACTCCTCCTCCCCTCCCATGACATGTGTGTGTGTGTGGTTTTTGTGTGTGTGTGTGTGTGTGTGTGTTGCAGGCTGTCGCAGTCGTCTCGGAAGCACTGGAGTGTTTCGGGGGGCAAGGCTTCATGGAAGACACAGGCCTGCCAGTTATTTTCCGTGATGCCCAGGTAAGGGATGGATGAAATCCGCCTGCCTTTTATTTGACCTCTTCCTTTCCTCAATGATTAGCTCGGAGGTCCTCATTAAACCAGGGTGTCCTCCCTCTAGGTGCGGCCTCACTAGTGCTGGATAGAGGGGGATCGATGTGTGCCTCATGGGTTTTGTAGACCTCTTCTTTTTCAAATGCGGCCCATATCCATTCTGAACACAGTATTGACTAAAGCAAAAAACAACCACATACCTGTAACTGTTCTTCTTCGTGGACTCTTGAGAATCCACATGAATGGGTTTACTGCTGTGTGGGTTAAGAGACTATGGAGACGCACTTGACAGAGCACTGGGGCAGAAATAGACATTGTAGATAGCCCATAATTAGAGCACTGTTATATTTAACAAGGATATAGCAATTGCACTCAGTGGCTCAAGTGGTTAAGACACTGAACTCGCAGATTTGAAAGTCGGAGTTCGATTCCCCGGTACTGCAGGGCGGAGTGAGTGCCTGTCTCTGTCTCAGCTTCTACCAACCTAGCAGTTCAAAAGCATTATATTGCAAGTAGATAAATAGGGACCACTTTGGTGGGAAGGTAAACAGCGTTCCGTGTGCTCCAGTGTCTAGTCCTGCCTGCCACATGTCCAGGGAAACGTCTGCAGATGCAGACAGCGCTGGCTCTTTGGCTATAAACAGAGATGAGCACTGTACCCTAGAATCGGATGCGACTGGCTTTCAAGCAAGGAGCTATATTTAACAAGGATTGTTATATTTAACAAGGATATACAGTAGCAATTGCACTTATATACCATCCCATAGTGTGGGCGGTTCACAAGTTCATTAGCATTTTGCCCCCAACATGCTGGGGACTAATTTGACCAACCTTGGAAGGATGGAAGAGGTTGAGTCAATCTTGAGCCCCTTTCGGGATCGAACTCATAACCTTTCAGTTGCGTTACAGCGGTTGAACCCCTGCGCCACCAGTCATGGCAAACGTTTGGCCGACTTGACTTCTCTGAATGTTAATGGATGGGAATCTCACTCTGCCCATGAAATAACCTCTTTGGCACCCCAACAGGTGCTTCCAATCTGGGAAGGCACGACAAATATCCTATCCTTGGATGTTCTCCGCTCCATCGTCAAAAGCCAAGGGAAAGTGATGGATGCTTTCTTCTGTGCTGCACAGGTGAGCTCTCTAGGTCAGGGGTTCCCACCTTTTCACGCCGGGGGCCGGGTCATGTTTCCTCAGTCAGCTTCAAGGGCCAGACGACCATTGTGCCCTGCCTGCACGATGGGGGTAGCCATTTTGTTTCTCGAATGCCCTTGGAAGGGGGGGTGGGGGCACATGAAATGGTGCTGTGGGCCAGATCTGGCCCACAGGCCTTAGGTTGGGAACCCCTGCTCTAGGTAAAGGTCTCCCTTGCTCGAAAGTCAGTTCTGCCTGACTTTAGGGATCGGTGCCCATCATATCTGTCAACTGCGGCTCCGGAAAATCAGGTGTAAAAGCCACACTAATTTGCAACTCTATCTGTTATACCAGCCAACGCTTGTGTCTCTCTGTACCTGATATGTACAAAGTAATGCCATGAGGTCTCACTCTTCTGTCTGACAAAGTGGACTTGATCCACAAACACTAAAACAATGGAGTTAATCTTTAAGGTGCCACATCTTTTTTTGCTCTTTTGTTTAGTTTAATTTACTTTCTGATATCCTTCACAGGAGACACTGTTGAAAAAGATGCTCTGAACCAGGGTTGCCAAAACGTTTCGGGCTGTGGGCTGGCCATGTGGTTCAGTGGGCCGGCCACATGATTCCTCCCACCAGAAGCAAAACGCACCTTGCTATCTGTTTTGCAACACGATGAGATAGATTTTAAGCTGCCATTTTATCTGCTTAAACCAGGGGTGCCAAAACTACAGTCTGTGGGCTGGTTCCGGCCTCAATGCCAATTCGTCCAGCCCACACTGCCCTTGTCGCTCCCGGAGGCGGAAGTAAAACGCACCATTCCAGGAGCGACGAGGGCAGTGTGGGCTGCATGAATTGACGTCAGGGGGCGGATCAGGCCCACGGGCCGCAGCTTGGGCACCCCTGCTCTGAACTGTCCAGACACACTGTGGCTGTTAAGGGACTCTCTGTCTTACAACCATAGCTGCCAAGTATCCCTTATTGGCCAGGAAAACCCCTTATTTTACCCTCTTTCTCGCCACCATCCTTATTAATTAGACTGCAATGCCCTATTGCTGCCATTGGAGGGCAGCACAGGATAAGCATAGCTGTCAAGTATCCCTTATTTGCCGGGAAATGTCCCTTATTTCCAAATCCAAAACATGAAAGGTATGCTTACAACTGGTTTTTTTTACACAGGCTCGGCTGGACGTTGGTCTCCGCTTCTCTGTACTGGAAACGTCTGTGCAGAAAGTACAGAAAGCTCTGCACAAACTCAAACTCTTCACTCAAGAAATGGGATTAAAAGGGGAAGCAGAAATACAGTTGACAGTGAGAGACTTTGCCTACACTCTCGCCCGGATCTATGGAGGTAACGAAAACACCACTACAGAGTCCCTTTGCAAAATCGTTGCTACCAAGTAAGGTAGAATTAATCACAAGGAGTTGCTGAGCAGTTTGTAAGCTGTGGTTGTGACACGATGAGCCTTTGAAACCTGCACTCGAATTCTATTTATTTTTAACTAGCAAAGGTTGCCCGGCATTGCCGGGCTGTTTTAAATGGTGTTGGAAAGTTTTTGTTGTTGTTGTTAATGTTTGTAAAGAAGAGGTTAGTCTATAATTGAAATTTTTTAAAAAATTATTTATACATTTTTTTGATGGCCTGTTATAAACTGTGATGAGTTTTGTTTGGTGTTTTGGTTTTGTGGATGAAAAAAAGAATAAAGGATGATATACTTTTTCGAAAAACTCTTGGGACCTTTTGTGTGGGGCTATTGTGTCTTTTTGAATTTTTTTTATTATTGTGGGCAGCAAGTGCTGCTGGTAGGGGTTATCTTGTATTTTGACTGTTTTTTCTCTCGTGGCCTCTGGGTGGAGCTTCTTCCAGTAAGTAGTCTCTTTCTTTATTCATTTCTTTTCCAGGCATTGTGGTATGAGGTCGTGTGGTGGTGAGTTGGCTGCTTTTCTTTATTTGGGGTGGTGGTGGTATTTGGATTTTGTGGTGTTTGGCTGGGTGCTGAGTGTGTTTGGAAATGTTTGTTGTTGTTAACTTTTTTGATGTTATTTTTGTTTGATTTTGTGTATTTTTGAATGTTTTTGATTGTTTTTGTGTTTTTTGGTGTCCTACGGGGGGGGGATCCCCTCTCTGCCGCCTCCCCTGGCTCTGGAAGGCTTTGGGGGACAGACCCCTGTTGTGTGTGTGTGTGTGGGGAGGGGAATCCCCTATCTGCCAGGTCCCCTGGGGTCAGGAGGGTTGGGGAGACAGGCTCCTTCGGTCCCCCCAAACCTTCCAGACTCATGGGACCCAGGAGGGGATCGAATCCAGGCTACCCTCTGATATTAAAAGGGAAATCTCAATTGGGGATTCCCCTTTAATATCAGTGGGGGTGTGTGTGATCCCCCTCTCCGCTGGCTTCCTTGGGTTTGGGAGGGTTGGGTTGAGAAAATGGGTCTCTCCCCCACCCTTCCGGACCCAGGAGAGCCATCGAGAGGGGGATCCCCCCCCAACCTCCATTTTTAAAGAGAAGTAACCGCTTGGTTTCTTCTCTTTAATATGGGGCATGTGTGTGTGTGTGTGGAGGGGAATCCCCTATCTGCCAGGTCCCCTGGGGTCAGGAGGGTTGGGGAGACAGGCTCCTTTGGTCTCCCCAAACCTTCCAGACTCATGGGACCCAGGAGAGGGGATCGAATCCAGGCTACCCTCTGATATTAAAAGGGAAATCTCAATTGGGGTTTCCCCTTTAATATCAGGGGGAGGGGTTTGTGATTCCCCTCTCTGCTGGCTTCCTTGGGTTTGGGAGGGTTGGGTGGAGAAAAGGGGTCTGTCTCCCCCACCCTTCCGGACCCAGGAGAGCCATCGGAGAGGGGGATTTCCCCCCCCCCCCAACTCCATTTTTAAAGAGAAGTAACCGCTTGGTTTCTTCTCTTTAAAATGGGGTGTGTGTGTGTGTGGAAGGGGAATCCCCTCTCTGCCGGGTCCCCTGGGGTCAGGAGGGTTGGGGAGACAGACTCCTTTGGTCCCCCCAACCCTCTCAACCCCAGGGGAGCCAGTAGAGAGGGGGAGCACAACACCCCCGCACCCACCCAGTGATATTAAAGGGGAAACTCCGATTAGGAGCTTCAGGTGCCGATGGGGAGGGGGGCTTTGGTTCCCGCGGCTTGTCGGACTTGCTCTCCCGGTGTTTTTGTTTTATTTTTTGGGCGCCGTCTTCCTCAGCGTTCTGCGCGCTCATGGCGCGCAGGACGCTGGGACTTGTAGTTATGGGTTTGTGCTTTGTGTTTGTGCTGCGTTTTTTTAAAAATGGTTTTCTTTTGATTGGCTGCGGCGCGTTTCCGAACGTTCCTTGCGCCGTGCCGTGCGAGAGCCTCTCAGCCTGATTGGCTCTGGCGCGGCACGGCGCAAGGAATGTTGGGAAAGGAAGTTGTTTTCCTTTTTTCGCGTTTGTGGGGCTGTTGCCCGACTGCCTGTTTTCTCAATCCTTTGTTGACCTGCGGACCCAGATCGGCTGTTTGCACGAAGGGTGAGTGCAGGCAAGTAGGGCGAGGCATAGCAACTATAGCCAGTTCCAACGGTTAACCCTTGGTTTTATAGGTTAAGATTATTAAAAAGAAAGAAATTTGCTATTGGACCTGATAAGATAAAGGTTTCCCTTGCTCAAAAGCCAGTCATATCTGACTCTAGGGTTCAGTGCTCATCTCTGTTTCAAAGTCGAAGAGCCAGCGCTGCCTGCTTCTGCAGATGTTCACGTGGTCATGTGGCAGGCATGACTAGACACTGGAGTGCACGGAACGCTATTTACCTTCCCACCAAAGTGGTCCCTGTTGATCTACTTGCAATGTCTTGCTTTCGAACTGCTAGGTTGGCAGGAGTGGGGACAAAGACGGGAGCTAATACCACCCTACGGTATTCGGGTATCAAACTGCTGACCTCCCGCCTTCCAGTCAGTGTCTTAGCCACTTGAGCCACTGCAGTCGCTGATGCTTCATTGCAAAAAAGATTACCTGGCAGATATAAACAATGCTATAAAAGTGAGTGATGCAAGAAATGGCGTCTTTGGGGGAGGAAATCCGAGCGGTAGAAATTGGTTTCCAGCACTTACTGGGGAAATAAAAATAAATCAGAAGACATAAAACAGGGGTTCCCAACCTAAGGCCCTTGGGTCGGATCCGGCCCATGGCCCCATTTCATGTGCCACCCACCTCTCCAAGGGCATTGAGAAACAAAATGGCCACCCCTTTAAAGCTGTTGGGACTAAATGGCACCCCAGGTTTAAGCAGAGAAAGTGTCAGCTTAAAATCTATCTCATCCTGTTGCAAAACAGATTGCAAGGTGTGTTTTTCTACCGCTTATGGTGGGAGGAACCACATGACCGGCCCACGGCCCAAAATGTTTGGGCACCTCGGGCTACTCCATTACTGTAGCTGGATGTCCAGCAAGACATATATTTACAATGCAGACATTGACCTCATAAGAACATAAGAACAGCCTTGCTGGAACAGGCCACAGCCCATCCAGTCCAGCATTCTGTCTCACACAGTGGCTCACCATTTCCTTCAGGGTATTCCCAAACAGATGCCTGCTTAGGATTCCCTGGAAATGATATTGAGAGAGATCCTGCCTATCTCTCCAACCCGGAGGTTGTCCTTAAGTATCCATAATTATAGCCACCTCTAGTGGCTATCTCTGGTAATTTTAAAAATTGCATTTACCTGTACTGTATATCCTATCCATCTGGGATATTTTGCCTTTCTGGTCGGCAATGACCCATAGAAATACATATTATATGATTCGGGATTTTTAAAATCAAAGATTCTTAGACCCCGTGGATAACTGAAACCACGGATACTAAACTCATGGATAAGTAGGGGGTGGATGACCTGTAGTTAAAAACCCATAATAAGACATACACGAATGGTGTCTTGTGCTAGGGACCACTTTGGTGGGAAGGTAAACAGTGTTTTGTGCGCTCCAGTGTCTAGTCATGCCTGCCACATGACCACAGAAACATCTGAAGACAACGCTGGCTCTTCAGCTTTGAAACAGAGATGAGCACTGAGCCCTCAAGTCGGATACGACTGGCTTTTGAGCAAGGGAAACTACCTTTGCCTTAGTCGGCATGGGCCTACCTACTCCACGCCATCTGAATAAGGCTTTAGCATTATTGAGTCCATATTACAACTGACCCCAAGAATTCACCTAAACATTCCTCTCATTTGCTGAGAAGTGTGCAAGGCATGCTAATTCTGTCCCCTGCCAGACGACCACCTACGACATGAAACAATAGCCATATTATGACTATTAATGGTAGCCATTATATGTATAGCAGGGGTTCCCAACCTAAGGCTCATGGGCCAGATCTGGCCCACAGCACCATTTCATGTGGCCCACCACCACTTCAAAGGCATTAGAGAAATGGACACCCTTTTGATACTGTTGGGACAAAATGGCCACCTCCATCATGTAGGCAGGGCAAAACGGCCATCCGACCCTTGAAGCTGACTGAGAGAGCGTGACCCGGCCCCCTGGCTTGAAAAGGTTGGGGACCCCTGATGTATAGCCTTCCTCCCTCGGAATGCACCTGCAATAATGGTTTCCCTATGACTGAGAAGGGAATCCCTTTCTTTGAAACCCTGAAGAGCACCTGCTTGTTATTGCCAACTTGTATCTAGGATAGTGGTTCCCAACGTGGGGCCCAGGCCCCACAGCAGGAGTTCGATTCCCAGAAGCCTGTCAGTACATTGGCTGATCAGTGCTTTGGGGAATTGACTTGGGCTTCTGGGAACTGAAGTCCAAGAACCAAAGTTTAGGAAACACTGATCTACGATGAAGATTCAAGTGTTAACAGCCTGTGTGTTTGATCCACACAGGAGTTCTGTTACTGGAACACGCCGCCAGACCCGGTTCGACTACCGCAGACGTCTCCGCTGCTCAGAGGTATCGAAGTCAAAATTGCACACCCAAAAGGCTGGCTGAGATGCCAAAAACATACTTCAGTTGCTCCAAGGGTAGTCCAGGTGCCAAGGAGCACAAAACAGAGCACAGAATGGCAACCACCACCAAGACGCAGTGGCTGGAATTTTCATTGGTGGTTTGAAGTTATCAGCTCAGGTTTTAGCACCCGGACCTTAAATGTGGATCCAGCCCATGGTGCCATTTCATGTGCCCCCCCCAGGGCATTTGAGAAACAAAATGGCCACTCCTTTGAAGCTGTTGGGACAAAATGGCCACCCACAGGGCAAAATGTACGTCCGTCCCTTGAAGCTGACCGAGAGCGCATGACCCGGCCCCCGGCTTGAAAAGGTTTTAGCACCAGCTGACTTAGTACGATCTGGTTTTCCAAAGATCTTACATGGTTGTGCCCTGTAGACTCTAGAAGCGTGGTTCCCAATGTGGGTCACATACCCCACAGGGAGGCAATTTGTTCTTTTTATTTGGGGGGGGGCAATTCGAGCTTGTTTAGACCAAGTTGATGGCATTTTAGGCTTCCTCGATGTGAATAGTTCACTTTTAGAATAAGAATTACATGCCGGGGGGCGGCAGAAGGGAGATCAGGATTTTAGAGATGCTTATGTGGGGCATGGCCAAAAAGAGGTTGGGAACCACCGCTCTAGAACCTGTGTGGCAGAGCACAACCCAACCAACCTCCAGTAGATGTTTCTGGGTGCTGATCGTGACCAAAAAGACAGTTTGGGTCTCAAAGAGACTTCAGTTCAAAAATATTGTACAGATGTTCCTTGAAGCATTGTTCTGAGTGAAATGCTGACCTGTGCAATGTTTTAATCTGGGATTTGGATATTCCGGTTTTAACTGGATGGATACAAAAAGGCTTTGTTGAACCTTTGTTCTGCAGGTGGTGTCAACAAGACCTCTGCCTCGTGGACAAAGAAGCCGGCTCTTACAGCACCAAAGCGGCCTCACTAGATACCTCTTTGGTTTTTGACGGACATCCCCTAATGAGAAGAAAACTGTAACGAAGCATTAAAAGATTACAGGCGCAGAGCCGAGCACTCTCTTGCAGACGTGTAAATCGCACGTGTTTATTCCCAGTAGCAAAATCATTGTGCAGTGTCATTTTCTGTTTTTGTCTTGTTGATTGGGTTATATACTGCTCAAAAAAACAAAGGGCACACAAAAATAAGGCATCCCACGATCTGAATGACTGAAATACTGTATTCCCATTGTTGTTCACATACTGTAGTCGAATGTGCTGATAACAAAACCACACAAAACTTAACAATGGGAATCAAATTCATCAACCCATGGAGGTCTGGATTTGGAGTTACACTCAGAGTGACAGTGGAAGAAAACACTACAGGCTGATCCAACTGTGATGTAATGTCCTTAAATCATCAAAATGAGGCTCAGTAGTGTGTGTGGCCTCCACATGCCTGTATGACCTCCCTACAACGCCTGGGCATGCTCCTGATGAGGTGGCAGATGGTCTCCTGAAGGATCTCCTCCGACACCTGAACTAAAGCAACCCCCAACTCCTGGACAGTCTGTGGTGCAACATGGCATCGGTGGATGGAGCGAGACATGATGTCCCAGATGTGCTCAATCAAATTCAGGCCTGGGGAACGGGCGGGCCAGTCCATAGCATCAATGCCTTTGTCTTGCAGGAACTGCTGACACACTCCAGCCACATGAGGACTAGCATTGTTGTGCATTAGGAGGAACCCAGGGCCAACCACACCAGCATATGGTCTCACAAGGCGTCTGACGATCTCATCTCGGTACCTAATGGCAGTCAGGCTACCTCTGTCGAACACATGGAGGGCCGTGCAGCCCTTCAGGGAAATGCCACCCCACACCATTACTGACCCACTGCCAAACTGGTCATGCTGGAGGATGTTGCAGACAGCATGTTCTCCACGGCGTCTCCAAACTCTGACACGTCTGTCACATGTGCTCAGTGTGAACCTGCTTTCATCTGTGAATAGCACAGGGCGGCAGTGGCGAACCTACCAATCTTGGTGTTCTCTGGCAAATGCCAAACATCCTGCACGGTGTTGGGCTGTGAGCACAATCCCCACCTGTGTTCGTCAGGCCCTCATACCACCCTCATGGAGTCTGTTCCTGACCGTTTGAGCAGACACTTGCACATTGGTGGCCCGCTGGAGGTCATTTTGCAGGTCTCTGGCAGTGCTCCACCTGTTCCTCCTTGCACAAAGGCGGAGGTAGCGGTCCTGCTGCTGGGTTGTTGCCCTCCTACGGCCTCCTCCACGTCTCCTGGTGTACTGGCCTGTCTCCAGGTAGCACCTCCATGCTCCGGACACTACATTGGCAGACACAGCAAACCTTCGTGCCACAGCTCGCATTGATGTGCCATCCTGGATGAGCTGCACTACCTGAGCCACTTGTGTGGGTTGTAGGCTCTGTCTCATGCTACCACTGGAGTGAAGGCACCGCCAGTGTTCAACAGTGACCAAACCATCAGCCAGAAAGCAAAGGAACTGAGAAGTGACCTGTGGTCACCACCTGCCTTGCTAATTGCCTCTGATGTCCACCTGTTGTTTCTCCCATTTGCACAACAGCATGTGCAATTGAATGTCAATCGGTGTTGCTACCAGGGTGGACAGTTTGATTTCACAGAAGTGTGATTGACTTGGGGTTACATTGTGTTGTTTCAGTGTTCCCTTCATTTTTTTGGAGCAGCATATTTTGGCTGTGAATAGGGAGAGCAGGTTATTAATTACTGCAAACAGATCAACAATGGCTCCCATGCAAAACTCTAAGCTTTATTTCACTTTTATTTATATATTTAACCATTCTAAAGTATTTACGTCTCGCTTTGACCAGAAAAAATGAAAAATATAAAGGAGCGACACTGCTCCTTTTTTTTAAGGAGAGAAGGGTTATATATACACATCTATGTGGAGAGTTTCCTGCTTTACATACAAAGAAAAAAATAATATTAATAAAAAAGTGCTTCATCAATCCAAAAAGACTAAGAGCTGCAAGCGTTTATTCACACTGTACATCACAGACACCCTCCCCACAACCCGTATCTGAAACCTCTTGGCACCTGTCGCTACGAATTGCAGAACCTTGTTTCCACTATTTGTACCATTTAAAAAACCACACTGGCACACAGCATGTAGCTAAAACCCCTATTCTTCCTTTTAAAAAAAACCACATCTCATCGCCCCCAAAGATAGGCTGTCTAGTGCCGTGATGGTGAACCTTGGCACTCCAGGCTGTTCTTGGACTTCAATTCCCAGAAGCCCATGTCTGTGAATCCACATGAATGGGTTTACTGTGTGGATGCTGAATCACGTCCCCCTGGTGGCATGCATGTTCCAGCAGAGGCTGGGAATTGAAGTCCAAAAACACCTAGAGTGCCAAGGTTTGCCATCACTGGTGTAGTACTTATACTTCCTGTTCCAATTTCCTCCATTGTATTTTGAAACTGCAACTGCAATTGTATTTGAAACTGCAACATTTGGAGAAGTGCATTTTCCCTGCTCGGGTTATGAAAAAGCCAAGTCAAAATTAGATGCTGTTGCTGTTCTCTAATGTAAGAATGGCCTCCTTCTTCCATAAAAGTCTTGGAGCCTAGATTTGTTTCCCCAAACACTTATTGCTGCGTCGCGGCATTCTAAGCAACACACGTATCATCCGTCAACCATACAGAAAATTGCAATGACAACGTCTTGAGTCCAGCAGACTTTGCCGTTCTCTATAGATCCCGTCGGGTGTTCCAGGGTTCTCGATGCATTATGAACTTCTTTCAAAATGGTCACCTTCACATTTGATCTCTTGACAATTAGTAACATGGATTTTTTTTATTTTTAAAGCCCATTTATTCTGCAAGTGCTCTTGGGAGTGACCTCTACATGCTATTACTCCATGCGACCCCTAGTAACTCGTGTGGGTCTGACCTGCCATGGGGGAAGTTTCCAGAATAGAGCCGTGTATTTGTGAGCGGCTATGGAAAGGCAGAAGAGCAATATTTGAAGATGAGTGGAGAGAAGAGAAGCTAGCACATATTAGAGGGCACATTTAAGTGCAAGATGTTTCAGCTTAGGTCAGTGATGGCGAACCTTGGCACTCCAGCTGTTCTTGGACTTCAATTTCTCTGGGAATCCACACAAATGGGTTTTCTGCGTGTATGTGCAGTAAACCCATTTGTGTGGCTTCACAGACTTGGGCTTCTGCAAACTGAAGTCCAAGAACAGCTGGAGTGCCAAGGTTCGCCATCACAGGCTTAGTCTTAATAATAAATTGCAGAAAACCAGTCTTAAAATGTTCTCCCACTGCACAAACTATAATCAGGGTATATTTTTAAAGGAGGCAAAGGGGAAATATTTTTTAAAAACCACCAAGATATGAGGAATCTTGGTCATGCTTTTAATAGATTTAAAAACTTCTTTTAATATAAAGTAAATATTTTTTTAAAATTGATGTCCAAGTCATGACACATTAAGATTTCTGTACTGGGGAGTTTTTTTCCCCATTTTAAAAAAGATTTCAATGGGGGGCATCAAGACAATCTTCTTTGCTCCTCTCCTTTACATTAAAATTATATTTAAAAAGCCCTCCCATATTCGTTCTGAGATCTCATGAAAAGGAAACCCCTGCGAATTATACTTTACCACCTGAATTTGCACACAGGCGACTGAGCAGCCAATCTGTCTTCTGTGTAAAATGTGTGTGTGTTTTTTTATCAAGTGGGGGGGGGGATGTTTCCAGAGTGATCAGCAAATTATTTAAAAATTCCATGTACGGAATTGAGGTGCCCAGTTTTTAAAGACCCCTTTCCCGTCTCACTTTCCACAAACCAGCGACACTTTCCTTAGCAGAAGTGGACCTGGGCGTTCCACAGGCTGACCAGTGTGGGCAAACAACTGCCCGGTGTGGAGATTTGCAACTCACTAACCCCTCTCACCCTGAATTTGTGCAGCAAGAATTAACTAAGCCCGCTCTAAGAACAGAGAGGGAAGAGAGTTCGTTTTGAGAAGGCAGCTTCCCCTTCTTCTTCTAGCAGCAATAACTCCCCAAACAGCCGTTTGCCGTCGGGGAACAGAACAGGAGTGACTGGGAAAAATTTAAGCGCTAACATGGATGCCACAAGTACTGACAATGTCTCTTCTCTGCAACAAATATCCTTCCTCTACACACCGCAGAATTTGTCTCTTTGGAGGAAGGATTCACAACGGAGAGATTCTGGCCCGGTTCCATTTCCCAGTCTTCCAGCAAAACTCACGCGACAATTTACACGAGGAGGTTGAGAAAGAAACAAGAGAGCGATCGTTGGAAAGGACAGCTTTCCTCACTCCGCCAGGATATGCCTGGAACCCTGTAACTCTGACCATTAATCGGTACTTCCCGGTCCAGCTCCACCGGCCAATCCACCCATAATAAATGTGTGCCTGCCTGCCTGCCTGCTCAAAGGGGTAGAGGCAACACCGTCGCTTCCTGACTGGCGGGCGTCTCAGTTTGACGTAGCGGCGATGGGTTTGTCCAGTTCGTGGTCAAGGCTGGAGTTCCCGGGATGTAAGTTGCCGTAGCAGGATTTGCAGACCCGGCTGGGTTCGAAGAGCTGCTGGCTGGGGATCGGCACCTTCTGGTTGCAGCAGCTGGAGCAAAATACATTCCCACAATTCCTTGGGTCAGGAAAAGAAAAATGGAAATAAACAGATGGTTCAGGCATGCAGCGTCCCCAGCAACAATTACAGGAACTGATTCAGCATTTGCAGAAATAGGTAACTCGCTATTGGCATAATGATAGCCAATATCCGGAATGGATACGGCAGGGGTTCTCAACCTATGGCATGTGGGCCAAATCCAGCCCACAATGCCATTTCCGCTCCCACACCGCCAGAAGTGGCGGAAACAGCCGTGTCCAAGTTTACGACAGCAGTGGTTGTGTTTTATGCCAGTGGGCACCACCAGTCCAGCCCGCTCAACTGTTTGAGAGTGTCATCCGGCCCACAGCTTGAAAAGGTTGAGAACCCCTGGGATACAGCTTATGAAGAAGCCAATAAAACCAAGTTTGAATAGGGGATGCTTAAAGTCCTTCTTTCTGACAACTTCTTTTTAAAGTGTCGCATCCGATTCCAAATATTGGCGACCATGGTGGTGATCAGCCAAGAAGATTGTCCCGAGAATATAATGCAGTGGCTTTCCATTTGTCAATGTGACCCCCGTACCACTGATCCAGATCCACAAGTCACTTTCTGGTCCTGAGCTCGTTTGGCACGCAAAGTCCTCATCATCAGCCCCAGGTCTGGATGGATGAAGCTCCTGCCTCCCATCAAGATGAATCCAGGTAGGATTTCATCCACTTGGGGACCATCACCCTCCCCTGTGGACTTCACCACCAAAGGCCGTTAGTCCTCAGGGTGGTCAGGTTAATTAACCTAATTAATGCCTAAAGATTGGCATTAAGTCACTGTCAGTAGGGGCTACTTCAGGGTTTCTCAACCTTGATGCTCCAGATGTTCTTGAACTTCAATTCCCAGAAGCTCTTATCAGCAGGGGTGTTGACTTGGGCTTCTGGGAATTGAAGTCCAAGAACACATGGAGAACCAAGTTTGAAAACCTATGGTCTAGACCAGGGGTCTGCAAACCTGGTTCTCCACATCATCTTGGACTTCAGTTCCCAGAAGCTCTCACCAGCAGGAGTGCTGACTTGGGCTTCTGGTAATTGAATTCCAAAAACTCCTAGAGTGCCAAGGTTGACAAACACTGCTCTACTTTATTACCATAACAGGGTAGGTAACCTGGCTGGACTTCTCTTTGACAACTTATATTAAGCCAAAAAAAAATAATCACATGATGTCCATGTTACCATGTGGTCAAGTCCAAACTAAGTCATAATGACTTAAAGAGATAAAGGAAAAGAGCTTCCAAATTGTCATGAACTTGATTCAATAGAGCATATCAGCTAGGCTTCCGGTTTATCCTAGTGGCTGACTTCAAAACAGTTAAGAATGAGAAACAAATAAGAGTCAAAACCTTGAAGGCTGCCTAACCAACCACATATCCTTACCCACCCCTTAATTATTTATTAGTATTTACTGTATTTAATATCTTCCATGCGCCGACTGTGGCTCCACTGGAACTCTCGGGAAAATGTAAGTCAGCAGGGACCATGCAAAGCCAGAGTGAAGATGCAGCCCACGTGCTGTGAGCAAGGCAGCAGTTCACACACGTTTGTGAGGTATCAGTCAACAGGGGCGTATTAGCACATGCACCCTGATGCAGAGAGGGGAAAGTGTTTGTGTGTGTGTCAAGAGAAACCACACTGTTACTCTCATACCTGTTCTAAGTGGACATGGTCCCAGGTGACGATTCCTAATTTCCAAATCTAGGTAGGCTTTTGTCACCTCATTTACATGCCCCTTCGTTTTCTCAAAGCAAACTTATCCATTTTAAATTATTTCCTTCCTCCTCCTTTTCCTTTTGCCAAAGAACTGGTGCCTATATTCCTTGTTTTCTGGCTTATAGAGGAACAACTACGCCCCACTGCTTTTTACGGACATTTTGTGTGTTTTATCAAAACCTGAAGTCTTTTCCCTCTTCTGGAAGCAGCTGGCCAGGGTTACCACAGTGCACCATGTAAGAACTCACCACCTAGTCATTGTAGCAAAATGACCACAGTGGGATGATTAAGTACTACTTAATCATGCTACTCCATGAGCGTAAACCAGGGGTGCCCAAACTTTTCAGGCCATGAGCTGGTCACGTGGTTCCTCCCACCAGAAGTGGAAGTAAAAAACATGCAACAGGATGAGTTAAGATTTTAGGGTGCCATTTTCTCTGCTTAAACCAGTTGCCCAAACCACAGCCCATGAGCCAGATCTGACCCCCACTGTCAATTCATCAGCCCCATGCTGCCCTCGTCACACCTGAAAGCAGAAGTAAAATGCGGCCGTACGTACGGGCGCATTTTACATCTGCTTCGAGGTGTGATGTGGGCCAGATGAATTGGCATTGGGGGCCAGATCTGGCGCACGGGCTGTAGTTTGGGCACCCTTGGTGTAAACTTTCCTCAGGTGTATACCACGGACAGGTTATCCAATGATGCAGCACAGAATATGGAAGCAAAAGGCTGGGTTTTAAATTTAATGTGAGAAAAGACCATTCCCTCCAGCATAGCAATATCTGGGCAAGAAGAGACTCGGAAGTAGCATAAACGTTAGTTTGGGAGAGGTTATTGGAAAATGCAGACAGACAACAGAGGCTGTTGCAAATGCTCACCAAATCTGATCAACACTTTCAGGGTCCCTGCAAGGAGGGGAAAGAGAGCTCAGAGGAGAGATTGAATCAGAGATTTTTTTTTTAAAATCACAATTACTGGTTTCCCCTTCGAGCTAGAAAAAGTGTAATATAAAGCTACCTGTTTTAAAAGCTCAGACCTCCAAATTCTGTCATAAGAAAATTAATTAAGTGTCCTGAAAGAAATTAAGGCTGTAATTGGATAGGCATGATTCCAAATATTGGGTATCCGTGTGGTGATCAGTTGGTAAGATTGTCCTGATAATATAATGCCGTGGCTTTCAATTTGCATTCCAGATAAAAGCATGACCCCCATAGTACCACTGACCCAATTCCTTTTGAGTCCCTTTCTGGACCTGAGACATTTTTGGGCATGCAAAGTCCTCCTTATCATCCCCAGGCCAGGATGGATGAAGCAGCTGCCCTCCATCAAGAGGGATTTAGTCCACTTGGGGACCATCACCCTTCCCTGTGGACTTCACCACCCAAGGCCGTTAGTCCTCAGGGTGGTCAGGTTAATTAACCACTGCTTTGAAGATCAGCATTAAATTGCTCTCAGTAGGATCTACTCCAGGGTTTCTCAACCTTAGTACTCCAGATGTTCTTGAACTTCAATTCTCAGAAGCCCTGCACAGCAGGAGTGCTGACTTGGGCTTCTGGTAACTGAAGTCCAAGAACCCCTGGAGAGCCAGGCTTGAGGACCCCTGGTCATTGTACAATAAAGACTGATGATGATGATGATTCCTGAATAGCCAATACACACATAGAGTCAGTAAACCCATTCGTGTGGATTCACAGAGATGTAGGCTTCTGGGAATTGAAGTCCAAGAACACCTGGAGTGCCAAGGTTCGCCCTTGTGGGGCTAGCCTGTGTGATAACACCAAAAACATCCTGGCAGTCTGTAAAGAACTAAAGCACCTCTATCATAATCCAGGGAGAGCCCCAACTGCTTGTGCATGAAGAGAAATCTGGAGAAGATGGGAGGAATCTGTAAGGAAATAATCTGTCTATTGGACTGCTCAACTATTATTATTATTTTGCTTCCACCCAATGGCATTAATGCTTGCAGGAGTACCCAAATGCATGCTTTGACTTGGGAATGACTCTACTGCGGGAGAAGATGGTAGCTCCCAGACATGGCGGCATGACAAGGCAACCACACGTCCTTTTCACCCTTCTCTGGCCACGGCGTCCGTTACCTGCAGTGGTGCTTCCTACTGACCAGCCAGAACACGCTGTCACAGCCGTAGCAGTGGGCAGCCAGGTGATCAGGAAGCCACCGCGTCACCTAAGAGCAAAGAAAGAGAAAAGAAGAATCCTTCACAACACAAAACCATGACACAGTTTATAAATTTAAATTGAAAGCAGCACCAAAGAAAGTAAAAAATAAATCCTCTTTGATTTACAACAAAGAGTCTGCATTAAGTTTTCTTTTTCAGCTGTTCTTTGGGGGCAAAAAATCCCCCATGAAAGATAAGATCTTCTAGCAGAGTAATCTGAATATCAGATGTCAGAAGCCAGAAAATAAATTCCCAACTTCCTCCTCTGCTCATAGATCCAAACATATCTAAGCTGTAGGTGTCCTTCGTTTCCCACCAAGAATCCAGAGGCAAGACAGTAGGAAACTTTTGGGCAAACAGGGACAGATCCTTGAAAAAGTATTAGCGCAGGGGTGGCCAAACTACTGCCCACAGGCTGTACCTGGCCCGCAGCACCATTCCACGTGGCATGCCACCGCCCTTGCCATACACAAAAGTGGAAGCGGACGTGTTTACATCAGGCATAAAGGCGCCCACACCTATCGTAAATGCAGAAATGGGCGCATTTTACCACCCTCGCCGCACCTGGAAGTGGAGGCCTTTATGTCAGAAATAAAATGTGCCCACTTTCAGGGCCCATGGTCAGCTGCCCAAAGGACGTGGTCAGGCCCGCGGTGTGAAAAGTTTGGCCACCCCTCTATTAGAGGCAAAAGAAACTAGTGTAGAGTTAGGATTGGCAGAGACCAGTATTAGAACCCAAGGGGTGTTAGAGCAGAAGTGTGTCGTTAGTACCACGTGTTGATGTAAGAATAAGGGGAGTGGGAAGCCACGGTGATGGGTTTTGCCTGTACCTCGGTGTCCTGTTTATCCACCTGCTCCCAGCTGGCTTCAGAGAAAATCTCTGTGCTGCAGCGAGACAAGCAGTTCTGATCCAGATTGCTTTCCGAGTCAGGGATTGAAGTCTGTTGGCAAACAAAGACAGCTGAGCACAGCCTATTTTCCAACAAGGGACAAAGATTAAGACAGCTGAGAAGAGCTGGGAATATTCTATGTACCTCCTGCGTAGAGAAGATCAGGTTGTATAATGGAGCATTGGGAGGGTGGACCTCTGACCCTGTGGCTGAGATCCTGCGGGTGGAACTGTAGGCTGTAGGGCAGTGATGGCGAACCTATGGCACCCGTGCCAGAGGTGGCACGCGGAGCCCTCTCTGTGGGCATCCATGTAGTCACCCCAATACACTCTGCCCAGCAGCCCAATGGGAGCGCTTCCTCCCTCTCCCCAGCACAGAGTTCGCCCCACCCCTCTGCCCAGCAGCCCAATGGGAGCGCTTCCTCCCTCTCCCCAGCAGAGTTCACCCCACCCCTCTGCCCAGCAGCCCAATGGGAGCGCTTCCTCCCTCTCCCCAGCACAGAGTTCACTCCACCCCTCTGCCCAGCAGCCCATGGGAGCGCTTCCTCCCTCTCCCCAGCACAGAGTTCACCCCACCCCTCTGCCCAGCAGCCCAATGGGAGCGCTTCCTCCCTCTCCCCAGCACAGAGTTCACCCCACCCCTCTGCCCAGCAGCCCAATGGGAGCGCTTCCTCCCTCTCCCCAGCACAGAGTTCACCCCACCCCTCTGCCCAGCAGCCCAATAGGAGCGTTTCCTTCCTCCCCTGTTGCTAATTTGGCACTTAGTGATAAATAAATGGATTTTGGGTTGTAGTTTGGGCACTCGGTCTCTGAAAGGTTTGCCATCACTGCTATAGGGGCCCATGTTGTCATTCGCATTCAACATTAATCTTTAATTTAATTTCAAAGTTCCCACCCATCTGCACCCAATCCTAGATTCAGAAGGTTCAACACACAGGAATCCATTTTGACCTAGGGAAGCTTTGGTAGCCCTGGGACCAGAAGGAGAGAGCCAATATACCATAATATACTATACTATACTATAATACAGGGGTTCCCAATCTAGAGCCTATGGGCCAGATCTGGCCCACAGTGCCATTTCATGTGCCCACCCCCCGTTAAGAAGTTTCCCCTAATATTCAGCCTATTTCATGCTTTTTGTAGTTTCAGCCCGTTATTACTCTGCCATTCTCCCCCTCATACACCTGTTCATCATCCTCTCACAAGGCAGTACATCATCCTTTTACAGGGCAATCTATAGTCCTGTAAGAGTCTCTTCTTGTTGTTCAGTCACACAGTCAAGTCTGACCCTTTGCAAAACCATAAAGAATATCTTTAGTTACCTGCAACCACTTAATCTTATCTGATTTCTGAACAGAGTCAGGCCAGAAAATAGGATTTCGATGTATGGACTGGGGGAAAACTTGGTTGGTTTTTTTCATCAGTTAACAATACTGTACTTGTCTAAAATAATTAATGATCTGACTGGTATAAAGCAACTTCCTGTCTTCCTACAAATTGTATCTCTTTGAAGATGAATATCTTCCTCTACCACAGAGATGGTGAACCCAAACTGCAATCCCAAATCCACTTATTTATCGCAAAGTGCCAACACAGCAACAGGGGAGGAAGGAAACGCTCCCATTGGGCTGCTGGGCAGAGGGGCGGGGTAAACTCTGTGCTGGGGGGAGGGAGGAAGCGCTCCCATTGGGCTGCTGAACAGAGGGGCGGGGCAAACTCTATGCTGGAGAAGGGAGAAAGCACTCCCATTGATCTGCTGGGCAGAGGGGTGGGGCAAACTCTGTGCTGGGGTGACTGCACGGGTGCCCACCGAGAGAGCTCTGAGTGCCACCTCTGGCACAGGTGTCATAGGTTCACCACCACTGCTCTACCATGTGGTTCACCATTTAAGTGTAGGTAAGATGGTGTCCATTTACTTCTGAGCTGTTGGTGCAGGGGTTCCCAACCTAAGGCCCGTGGGCTGGATCCAGCCCAGGGTGCCATTTCATGTGGTGCCCCCACCCCGCCATTCAAAAAACAAAACAGCTACCACTTTGAAGAAGTAGAGCAAAATTGCAGGTAGAGCAAAATTGCTGTCCAGGCCTCAAAGCTGACTGAGAAAGCCTGACCCAGCCCTTGGCTTGACTCACCTTTCCCATCCTTCCAAGGTTGGTAAAATGAGTTCCCAGCATGTTGGGGCAAAATGCTAAATTAACTTGCGAAACATACACTAAGCACTATTGGGGGTGGTGGTATAGAAATGTCATTGCTATTGCTAAAAAAATAATTAGTAAGAAGCCCTAACTTGGGTTCACTTTCAGTCTCTGGACTGAAAATATTTAAATTATTGCCACATAGTGCAAATATATTTAAGTGGATATTTAGCCAAAAGTGCCATTTCTCAACTGTGAGCAAATCCGATTTCAGGCAGAAATTTGGAGAGCAGAGAAACAGTTGAATCTTTCCACAAAACACAAACCAATACATTTCTTTGTGAAGCCTAAGGACTGGACAAGCAAAGGTTTTGCAACTGTATCCTAGGCCGGTGGTGCCCAAATTTTTTGGGCCGTGGGCCGGTCATGCAGTTCAGTGGGATGGTTATGTGGTTCAGCGGGCCAATCACGTGGTTCCTTCCACCAGAAGTGGAAGTAAAATGTGCCTTGCAACCTGTTTCGCAACAGGATGAGATAGGTTTTAGGCTGCCATTTTCTCTGCTTAAACCAGGGGTGCCCAAACTACTGCCCGCAGGCCAGATCCACCCCGATTCCAATTCATGTGGCCCATACTGTCCTCATCGCTCCTAGAAGCAGAAGTAAAATGCACCCATATGGGAGTGACAAGGGCAGCATTGGCCAGATGAATTGGAATCGGGGTAGATCCGGCCCATGGGCCGAAGTTTGAGCACCCCTGCCCTAGGTTAAGACAGACGGACAGACAGACAAACTTTTGTCCTGCTTGCACCCCAATTAGCTACCTCTGTCCATTACAGGAAAACTCCCTTCGCTCCTTTCCACCTCAACTGAACCAAGGAAAATGTGTGCAGGAATGCAAGCACTCGGTTTCCAAAATATTGTCCGATCCATGCAGAAAGGAACAGTGGTATTTAGAAGAGACTAGCTGGGTACCCGGCCTTGCCTGGGTTGTTATCGAATAGGAAACATCAGGGACCGCCTCCTCCTCTTCTGGCCTTGCTCGGGTGCCTGCTTCCTCTCCTGAGGGTCCCTGGTAGCCTCTCTCCTTTCCTCCTTCCTTCTCCTGCGCTGACCTCTGTCCACTGGACTCCTGTCATGCTCTGCCAGCTGGCGAAGGGGCGGGACCCTGTGATGTCACGAAGGCCCAGACCTGGTCAGCCCTTGTGATTGGTTGGGGATCACGGTGACCTACCTGAGGCTATGACATTAGCCCTACTATGACATCACTGGGTCACACTCCTGTCTAGTATACGTCCCTTTGCGGATAAATTTAGGGGCATAACACACACACACACACGGGGCTCCTGACCCCCGCTGCTCTGATCTTGCAAACCCAAGGTAGGTGTGTGCCAAATTTCAGGGGGTTTGGGCGCCTTTACAGGACCCACAAACAAACACCTTGCTTTTATATATATAGACTAGCAAAGGTTGCCCGGCGTTGCCGGGCTGTTTTAAATGGTGTTGGAAAGTTTTTGTTGTTGTTGTTGTTGTTAATGTTTGTAAAGAAGAGGTTAGTCTATAATTGAAATTTTTAAAATTGTTATTTATACATTTTTTTTGATGGCCTGTTATAAATTGTGATGAGTTTTGTTTGGTGTTTTGGTTTTGTGGATGAAAAAAAGAATAAAGGATGATATACTTTTTCGAAAAACTCTTGGGGCCTTTTGTGTGGGGCTATTGTGTCTTTTTGAATTTTTTTTTTATTATTGTGGGCAGCAAGTGCTGCTGGTAGGGGTTATCTTGTATTTTGACTATTTTTCTCTCGTGGCCTCTGGGTGGAGCTTCTTCCAGTAAGTAGTCTCTTTCTTTATTCATTTCTTTTCCAGTAGTTGTTGTGTGAGGTCGTCTGGTGGTGAGTTGGCTGTTTTTCTTTATTTGGGGTGGCGGTGGTGTTTGGATTTTGTGGTGTTTGGCTAGGTGCTGGGTGTGTTTGGAAATGTTTGTTGTTGTTTACTTTTTTGGTGTTATTTTTGTGTATTTTTGAATGTTTTTGATTGTTTGTTTTTGTGTTTTTTGGTGTCCTACGGGGGGGGGGGGGATCCCCTCTCTGCCGTCTCCCCTGGCTCTGGAAGGCTTTGGGGGACAGACCCCTTTTGTCTCCCCAAACCTTCCAGACTCATGGGACCCAGGAGAGGGGATCGAATCCAGGCTACCCTCTGATATTAAAAGGGAAATCTCAATTGGGGATTCCCGTTTAATATCAAGGGGGGGTTGTGATCCCCCTCTCCGCTGGCTTCCTTGGGTTTGGGAGGGTTGGGTTGAGAAAAGGGGTCTGTCTCCCCCACCCTTCCGGACCCAGGAGAGTCATCGGAGAGGGGGATTGCCCCCCCCCCCACAACCTCCGTTTTTAAAGAGAAGTAACCGCTTGGTTTCTTCTCTTTAAAATGGGGCGTGTGTGTGTGTGGGGAAGGGAATCCCCTCTCTGCCGAATCCCCTGGGGTCAGGAGGGTTGGGGAGACAGACTCCTTTGGTCCCCCCAACCCTCTCAACCCCAGGGGAGCCAGTAGAGAGGGGGAGCACAACACCCCCACCCCCACCCAGTGATATTAAAGGGGAAACTCCGATTAGGAGCTTCAGGCGCCGATGGGGAGGTGCCAAAATGAAGACACATTTTGGTGAGTTCATGCGGTAGTTCTCTTTGCCTGACCCAGTGTGAGAAAGATTAGCCAACAACACAAGGTTGCCATTAGCAATGGTATGCCTGTCTGTAGTTCAAGTATACTACAATCTTCGAGGTTGCTCTTTCTGTGTACGCCCCCCACCCCTAAAGCATTAAACATGAAAGGAGACACCTTCTCTGCCCATAGACCCTTGCAGTTGACAGCTCCCTCACTTACCACTTCATCCCCATAATCGCCGTTGAAATGAAGGGAGCTGTTGAGATGTTGGCTCTCCAACCGGCTCCTCAGCTCCTGGACTTGCTTCTTCAAGGTCTCCACCTCCTGCTGGTGCCCAGTCTCAATCTGGTGCAGGCGCTGTTGGATGACGTCCGCATAAATTGGCATGCCGTCATCATCCAGGTGACTCCGGGCCGGCTGGTCCGGGCTGTTGCTGGCCTGCTGGCGGCCTGGGATGGCATGGACCCACTTGTGGTGCAAGTTCCTCAGGTGCAAGAGGGCAGAGTTGCAGCTGGTAGCAGAGACCTGCCGGCTAAGGGGCGCCTTGGCTCTCCCCGCCTCTCCATTCAGCCAATGTCCATTTGGTGCGGGGGACTTCTGGGGGCTGCTGAACTCCACTGGACTCTCAGCCACCTTGTTCTCCAGTTCCACATCTCCATTACACACCATTTCTTTGTAGTCCACTAAAGGCAAGGCACCAGGTGAAGGCGTGGGACCGTGTACGTGGCTGCCCCGAGAAGTCCTGTTGAGGTTCACGGCCTGTTTGTGCAGCTCTAACGAATCCTCCCTTTCAGATCTACTTTCAAGAGGACAAGAACGATCCTCGGTGCTGTGGTTCACGGGATGGAACCAAAGCGTAGAGTCGTTCTGGCTCGACTCCGGCTTGGCTACGCTCTCTGTTAAGGTGTCACTCGAGCTCTCCATGTTGGCTGGTCCTGCCTCGGGTATGACCGGCAGCGGTGGGCTGGGCTGGGGGGAGCCGCTTGGTAGAGAAAGTCTACCTGCAGCGTCTTCCTCTGCTGTTTCAACGTTGCTCTTGACCATATTGTCTGCAATGCCGGGCTGCCGTTCTAGCACCTGAGATGGCTTCTGGACAGCACTGTGCAGAGCCACCTGCTCAGCCTGCTGCCCCTGAAGCTCAGAAGGACCCTGTATAACCACCTGCTGGTTGGAAACTGGATTGTCTAATAAGTTATCTGTGTCTATCTCAGTCTTTCCATAGACTTGATCAGCCAAACTGCCCAGGTTTTCAGTCTGGCTTTCCTCGTCTGGGACAACAGCCTCTTCTCCTTCTTTAGCGGCTGTTTCCTGAGCAGACCTTGTGTTCTCCTCCACACCCGCTTCCTCCTTAGTAGCCTCCTGGAGAATGTTCTCCATCTGTCCCTCTGCCACAGCTACAGAAAGCTCCACTCCCACCAGGGTCCTGCCATGCTTTCCCAGACCTTCCCCATCAAAAGGATCCTCCCCGGGATTACCAAGGTTGCTCAGCTCCAGGGACCGGCGGTGCTCCTGCCATTTCTCATTCAGGCTGGGGTCGCTGCTACGCCGGTTGGATGGTGGCATGCCGGTGTCACAGACAGTTGTTAGATTGTCAAACGACCTCGTCTTTGGTAGTCTGCAGAAGAAACAAACAAAAAATATACAGTACAGTACAGTACTGTAACAGCACAGACTTCAGGGTAAAGTCAAGGAAACAGGCAGGAAACTGACAGAACTTTAAGAAATCATTGTCTAAACCCTAAATACATTACAAAAACTTGTCAAACAACCCTGATTGTCCAAGAACCTGAAGAATGCTGCAAAAATCCCAGGAATGCTTCTAAAAATTCTGATGAAAAAATTCTAAAAAATCCAAAATCACACTCAAAACCACTCCTAAACACTCTTCGCCTCGTGCAAAACCCACAAGAGCAATGTGTCCTGCCTTTTATACTGCCCAGGCACAATGCAACCTGGGAAAAACCCAATGCCTCATACAAAGTCAAGCGACTTTGTATGAGGTAACTTTTTTCAAGAAATTAGGCAATGTATGAATTCGATGCTGTACGAAGCGGACTTTGTATGAGGTATTACTGTACAGTAACATCTCTGTAGTTGCTCACCTCCCTACAATGACCACCTCCCTAGTTGACCATCTTCAAACAATGATCACCTCCATAGTTGACCATCTCCCTAAATTGACTACTTCCCTACATTGACTGTTTCCTTAGCTGACCATCTCCCTACATTGACCATCTCCCTATTTTGGCCACCACCATGGTTGACCATCTCCCTACATTGACCATCTCTTTACACTGACCACCACCATAGTTGACCATCTCCCAATATTGACCATCTCCTTACACTGACCACCACCATAGTTGACCATCTCCCTACATTGACCACTTCCCTACATTGACTGCCTCCATAGTTGACAATCTCCCATAGTTGACAATTTTTGTTACATTTCCCCTTTACCATACTAACCAAACACTATTGAACACAATTCTTGATTACTGACCAGAATGCATATCCAACATTTCTTTTAATCACGTGAACAGTTTAAAATAAAGAGCATCCCCTTCCCATGCCAAGGACTGACTGATCTTACGTCACATCTGAACTCACCTGCCTAGAGGCTGGTCTTCAGTAGTGGTACCTGGGACTGGGTAAGGGGCGCAGGCGTCATCCGTCGGGGTAGAAGGGGAAGAACACGGCAAGTAAACGGCACTCCAGAGCATTAGATTTCGCACATGGCACACGGGATACAGCACCTAAGGGATGGGGAAAATGAGATGGAGTGCTAGGTCAGAATTGAACCACTATGTGGAATGCTCTTCCTTCTGAAATTTGACACACTGAACAATTTTATTTTATTTTTTTGGTTTGGCCAAATATTGAGACACAAGAATTTTTGCGAGCCTCTCGTGTGTCCTGTACTTGACCATCTATTTTGTGGGCAACAGAGCATATTATAATTCCTATTTTATTTATTTATATAAATTTATATATTGCCGACCCGCTCGAACAAGCAACTCTGGGCGGCATCACAACAGAACAAAAAAATTAGTCTTAAAACATTTTAAAACATTAAGAACCCTTAATAAACACTAAAATTCCCATCCCACCCCCTTTAAAAAGTCATCCCCAATTAAAATCCCACCCACCCCATATGCAGAAGAGGGAGAGTCTTACTATAGCTTAAATGAGCCAGGAGATGGGGGTCACAGTTCCATCCACGCCCCAAACCTTTTTATCGTGTCGATACTGTAAACTACAATCTTGCTGACCACCCATCTGTTTATATGTAAATACAGTGGAACCTCATACAACAATTGCCCCATATTGCAACGAAATTGCATAACAATTTCCCTATGGAAAAAATTTGTACAACAATTTTTCAATGGGAAAAACTGCTTAGCGAAAAAAATTGTTGTATGATGCACCCCATAGGGAAAATCGCTATACGATTGCATGCATCGTATAGCAATTTTTTCGTACAATGATCCCCGTGGAACTGATTAAAATCATTATACGAGGTACCACTGTAATGATTTCAGTTTATAAGTACTGTATATATTAGTGTTAACACCAAATGGCTTGATTTTACTTACTACAGGGTGTCCCAAAATTCGCCATAAATCAGGAAAATGGGAAACTGTAGCTAAATGTGCCTTTATATACAAAACATTAATCCCAAATTTTTACAAAATATTCTCTGTGTTGGCCACCTCTGTCAGCGTGCATGCACACAAGCACAGTACTGCTAGCGACTCTAACGATCCATCAGGTGGCAGTTAATTAACCTGACAACGCTGAGGACTAATAGCCTTGTGTGGCAAAGTCCGCAGGGAAGAGTGATGGTCCCCAAGTGGATTAAATCCCACTTGAATCCATCTTGATGGAGGGTAGCAGCTTCATCCATCCTGACCTGGGGCTGATAAGGAGAACTTTGAGTGCCAAAAGGGCTCAGGACCAGAAAGTGATGCATGGAACTGGATCAGTGGTTCGGGGGTCATGCGGCGATGCAGAAGGCAAATGGAAGGCCACTGCATTATATTGTTCCCAGGACAATCTTCATGGTTGATCGCCACGAGGATCATCCATATTCGGAATCAGATACAGCACTTAAAGAATATCCTTTGCCAAAGGAATCCAAAAGATGTGAAGCGTACGAAACACAGAGGTTGCTTTCAACTCACACCTGCCAAGTGGCTTCCCCTATAAAAATGCCATACTTTGAGTAAAAGAACAAACAAGTACATACTGATTCTGACTGGGAGGAGTAAAGTAGGTTTTTGAAGGCTTTGTTTCCTGCTCGTAGTAGAGACCACACTGAGCAGGTCCTTTCTTGAGTGTGCTTTTCACCTCTCTCCTTCGCGTTGTTGCACAGGAATGTACCAAAGAGGCAAGAGTAGGTATGTTGCACCAATTTGACCTACACCAAAAGGAGACAGCTTAAAACTACCGCATGCTTGGATGCCAGACAACCACGCACAAATATTCCTGGATAGAAAATATATTTACTCCTCCTCCTCCTGAAGGTTCTGAGACTTGCTACCTAGGTGCGCCTTTCCTTTCAGGAGAAAACAAATACTTGAGGGAGTAGTTTACACCAGGGGTTCCTAACCTATGGTCTGTGGGCCAGATCCGGCTTGCAGTGCAATTTCCTGCTATGTCAGCAGGAGCTGGGACAGATGATGGGAGCCCACTCCGTCGTGCAGCACTTGGGTCTCAAACTGACTTGCTGACCTTCCAGTTGGCAAGTTCAGCGTTTTAACCACTAAGTCACCACAGTCCTGGGTGGTATAGGAAGAAAAATAAATACTTGGCTAGTTTACATGAGGAGTTGCTCCAAGTACAAACAACTCCCCTTTTTAAACAACATAACAAGAGTCCTCCTGCATCACAATCAAAGCCTACCTGCCCCTCATTTTATTGACATATTGGCCTTAAAAAGGTTTGCCACCAGGATATAAAAGCAACGGCATTCTCTGTCTTTCATTCTAGCCACAGTGCCTTTGAGAATACAGGTAACACATGTACAGGTAACAATCGTTCAGAGAAAACAAGTTCTCTAAAACTTTCAGAGAGGAGTATCAATGTTCCAGTTAAACAGGTCAGTTGAAGCAAGACGTATGTCAAAAAGATTCAAGGACGAACTGCGGTGGTTCAGTGGCTAAGAAGCTCGCCTTGTTAGCTGGAAGGCTGGCAAGTCGGCAGTTTGAGACCCGGGTACTGCATGACGGATTGAGCAGCCATCTCTGTCCCAGCTCTTGGGGACGTGAAAGGAGCCTCATTTGGGTGTTCCCTGAACAGAGTTTCTTCCACAAAAATCCTTTCAATCCAGAATAGTTTCTGACACAAAATTATTATTAACAGGATTCAAAAATTGCCTTGTCCTTTAAATAGACAAGCAGCCCTTTGCATTATTTTTCCCCAATATGTGGTTTCTAGTTCCACCCATGAAAAAGTAAATGTATGGAATCAGTGTGGGACTCAATTTATTTACTAGAGAAGGGGTTCCCAGCCTAAGGCCCATGGGCCGGATCTGCCCCATGGTGCCAATTCATGTGGCCCCACCCCCACCCTCCAAGGGTATTCGAGAAACAAAATGGACTCCCCTTTGAAGCTGTTAGGACACAGGAAATAATGTATGCTTCCAAGGGTGGTAGGTGCACATTAATGTTATAGAGATAAGGAAATTTCTCTCTCTCTTTTTATTGTTTTGTTATTCTATATATGTTTGTATGTAAAGTATTTATTATTAATTTTAAAAATTAAAAGAAGCTGTTGGGAGAAAATGGCCATCCTCATCATGCAGGCAGGACAAAATGGCCATCCGACCCTTGGAGCTGACTGAGAGAGCGTCACCTGGCCCCCGGCTTGATAAGGTTGGGAACCCCTGCACTAGAGGAATTGTTCAAACAAAAATAGTATCAGGAGTTAGTACTAAATACCAAAGGGGAACCTAAGGCCTCAATTTAAGATGCACTTTCCCGGGAATTAATCCTACTGAACTAAATGGCAACTTTTCTATTTCTTTCGCTCAATAACATGGTTATATGAAGAGTTTCAATACTTTCAACGGTGAAGCATGAACTTTGGATGCTTTGTGAATGTGGAGATACACAGGACTTGGCTCATTTACCAGTCTGCCAACCTACTACCATAAACATGCGCTGACGAAGATTTGATTATGGCCAATGACAAAGTCAAGAAAATGGCTTCATTTTGGCAGGCCAAAGTTTGATCTAGACACGAAAGAAGATGATTTTATAATTTAGCTTTAAGTATCCAGAAATTTCAATATCTGGATATGAGTATCATGAGGGCCCACAGGCCAATTATTCAATGTCTGAGAGCTGAAAACATGGAAGTTGTCTTAAAAGGTATACAACTCACCAGGAATGCTTCATTAAACTCAAAAGAGCAGGGAAATTGCCTCTGGAGTTGATGGACACAGTCAAGCCATTGCAAAAACACTGGGCAACGTTCGTTCAGGTCATCTGAATTCTCACCGTGGCCGCAGCGGTCAGCAAACTTGTGGCCAAAATCCAGCCATTCCATCTCCACGAGCACTTGGAAACCCTGTTGGGAATCACAATGCAGAGTGAACTTTGCAAGTTCAATTCCTTTCTGTTCCACAGACCCTGTCTCAGGCATTCTGAGGGAATAAGTGCAGTAAACTCATTCGTGCGAATCCACACGAAGATATGGGGCGGTATATAAGTGAAATTTTTAATTGCTATTCTTATCAGCATTCTCAGGATAATTTCTCATATTTCCCCATGCACCCTAAAGGTTTCATTTCAGCATTACATTTCAGAATGATATTCAGATTTATTTCTGTGAAGTTTAGTTAATGAAGTTGTAAATGGTTAGTAAAGGTAAAAGTCGCCTTTGCTCGAAAGCCAGTTGCATCCAACTCTAGGGTTCGGTGCTAATCTCTGTTTATAGCCAAAGAGCCAGCGCTATCTGCATCTCCAGATGTTTCCAGGGACATGTGGCAGGCATGACTAGACACCAGAGTGCACAAAACACCTTTCCTACCAAAGTGTTACCTATATATCTACAGTGGAACCTCAGTTAAAAAATGGCTCGGTTAATATCAAAATCACATAACAAAAGGAAATCCATAGAAAATAGTGGCTCCGTTTACATAATTTTTTTCTGGAACGGATGAATTGTTTTTCAATGCACTCCTATGGGAAACTGCATTTTAGTGAATGTATTTTGGTTTTCAATGCGTTCCTATGGGAAATTGCATTCAATGCATTCCTATGGGAAATTCGGTTAAAGTAATTTTTGCTGTAAGAAACGTCCCGGAGAACGCATTAAATACGTTAACCGAGGTTCCACTGTACTTGCAATTTCTTGCTGTAGAGCTGTTAGGTTGGCAGGAGCTGGGACAGAGACGGGAGCTCACTCTGTCGTGCAGTACTCAGGTCTCAAACTGCTGACCCTCCAGTCATCAAGTTCAACATATTAACCATTTGAGCCACTGCAGTCTCGTGAGGAAGAAACATGCATGCTTTTCTGAAGACGAACCAACACCACAAATGTCGATTTCAAAGCCTTTCAATAAAGCTGGAGTTCTCCTTCCCCGTTGCTATTTCCCATGCCCTTTGGTCACAAACCTCTATAGTCCTGTAATATGGATCCAGCAATAGCTTAGCCAGAGCCACAATCTGTGGGGTTCGGTCCCAGCCATCTGAGCAGTGTACCAAGACAGGCCGCTGGTCTCTGTCCACCGCATGAACGACCAGCAGTGCCGATTTCAGAAGCACCGACAAGTGCTGCAGCCATTTGGTGCTTTCCAGCGCCGACAACCAGCTGCAAATCAACCATGGAGAAGAGTCAGGTCTCTTAATTTTGTTAAAGCAACATCGCCGTTCGAACAAATTAAATTTGAATTAAATTAAGCTTGAACAAATTAAATGCTATTCCAGTAGCAACTGGAATACAACTCTTTTTTCTTTCGGAACTGAGAAATGGTTATTACCTAACACAGGGATTTCCCCTTCCCCTCAAATCTACTTCCAAAATTCTGGAGTGATTCTTTAATAAGGAGATCATTAACTTCCCTGAAAGATAACTCAACTAATAATAATAATTTCGTGTCAGAAATTATTCTGGGTTGAAAGGGTTTTTTGCGGAAGAAACTCTGCTCAGGGGACACCCAAATGAAGCTTCTTTTGTGTCCCCAAGAGCTGGGACAGAGACAGGGCTCAATCCGTCAGGCAGTAACCGGGTCTTGAACTGCCGACTTGCCATCCATCCAGCTAACAAGGCGAGCTTCTTAACCACCGCAGCCCCTGATAACTCAACTGAACCCAACAGTCTCTGCTTGACAACATGTGGCACGTAGAAACGCTGGCTAAAGCACACTTTTGTTTCGTATGGGGAACCACTAAGACACCAGATGTACTAAAGAAATTTGATTTAGAATCCAAAAACATGGCTGATGTCTCAACGTCACAAGAGTTGTTATGAACCAAAAGGAGGTGGGCAACATCCACCATCGTGAAGGGTGGAAATACAAATGGACACATAAGTGAATGGTTCTGTCTCATGCATACCATCTTTGCTCACTCTGTTCATCGACTCAGCTTGACCTAAAGCAGGGGTTCCCACCCTTTTCAAGCCGTGGGCCGGGTGACACTCTCTCAGTCAGCTTCGAGGGCTGGATGGCCATTTTGCCCTGCCTGCACGATGGGGGTGGCCATTTTGTCCCAACAGCTTCAAAGGGGGTGGCCATTTTGTTTTTTGGATGCCCTTAGAGGGGTGGGGTGGGCCACATGAAATAGCACCATGGATCAAATCCGGCTGGCAGGCCTTAAATTGAGAACCCTTGACCTAAAGCCTTCTATAGGCAAAGATCTCCCAGGCTCAAAAGCCAGTCGCGTCTGACTCTTGGCCACATCTCCGTTTACAGCCCAAGAGCCAGCGCTGTCCATGTCTGTAGATGTTTCTGTAGTCATGTGGCAGGCATGACTAGACATGGAATGCTGTTACCTTTCCCGCCGAAGCGCTACCTATTTATCTACTTGCAATTTCTTACTTTCAAACTGATGACGAACTGCTGCCAGCTGACCTTCAGCATCTTAACTACTAAAGCCACTGCGGCCCACCCACAGGCAAAAATTGATCAGCAATACCATGGGGCTCAAAAAGATCATTCGGTTGACAATTTGTCTGGAACAGGGACCCAGTTCAAATATGCTAGCAAGTATGCTATGTGTTCAGATGCAGGAACTAAAGCGGAACTGCACAAATGAATCAGGAAAACGGAATTAAATAACCTCTGGCAAAACAAAAGCCAAGTAAGCTTGGCTTACAGAGGAGGGCAACCAGAATGATTAGGGGACTGGAACACCTTCCTTACCATCTGAGGCTGCAACGGTTGGGCCTTTTCACTCTTGAACGACGGCGTCTAAGAGGTGACCTGATTGAAGTTTATAAAATCATGCACGGTGTGGACAAGGTAGATAAGGAAAAACTGTTTTCCCTATCGCACAACACTAGAACTAGGGGACACTCCATGAAACTTTTGGGTACTAGTTCTCAAACAAATAAGAGAAAGTACTTTTTCACCCAGAGGATTACTGGTCTATGGAACTCCCTGCCAGAAGAAGTGGTGACAGCTGTCAGTCTTCACAGCTTTAAGAAAGGATTAGACAAGTTCATGGAGGACAAGGCTATCAATGGCTATAATTATGGCTACCTAAGGACAACCTCCGGGTTGGAGAGATAGGCAGGATATCTCTCAATGCCATTTCCAGGGAATCCTAAGCAGGTGAAGGCATCTCCTTGGGAATACCCTGAAGGAAATGGTGAGCCACTGTGTGAGACAGAATGCTGGACTGGATGGGCTGTGGCCTGTTCCAGCAAGGCTGTTCTTATGTTCTTATGTAAGCCTTCCACTGATTTTCGTACCGATATGCAGAATGCAAACTTTGCTCTTTGACGCTTTCCCAACATACGTTTGGGGTATGCAGAAACAGCTTCCTATAAGATCGTGGCATTTTTCAACGATATCAGGTTTACCCTGGCCAACAACAACCTTGTGTTTCTGGCTAATCTTTCTCACACTAGGTCAGGAAGAAGAAAACTGCAGAATGAACTCACCAAAAGGTGGCTTCATTTTGGCAGTTTTATATCTGGCCTAGATACGGAAGAGCAACATACATTCAAAGCTAACGAACCCAGACTTCCTTTTACATCTCCATCTGACCAGGATACAGAAACTTACTCAGATTTAATCCTGGGAAAGTGTAAAAACCACTGACTCAGGATCAGTTTGGTGTTCTTACTGTTAACAAACAATACCAATGTCTACTAATATGGATAGAAACAGAGTGGGATGAGAAGAGAACAAGTAGGATTTGGGAGATAATAATAATTTTGTGTCAGAAATTATTCTGGGTTGAAAGGATTTTTGCGGAAGAAACTCTGCTCAGGGAATGCCCAAATGATGCTCTGTTCAGACGGGGGCTCAATCCGTCAAGCAGTACCCAGGTTTCAAACTGCCAACTTGCTAACCTTCCAGCTAACAAGACGTGCTTCTTAACCACTGAACTACTGCAGCCCCATTTAGGAGAAAGCCACTTACTTTCCTGGGTCCGGCATTTGCGTGCAGAGCAGGCGCAGGGACTGAAAACTCTTCCGGATAGAATGGATGTTTGCCATTCCCATGAACACAACTTCACAGTTTGGATAATACTCTGTTGGGAAGTAGAAGAGAAGGCACTTCAAACAAGCCAGAAACTGAATGAATGAATCAGCTTTACTGTACAAACAAGCTTGTGGCAGCTGTGGTCTGTCCTAAGCGCGATGATCACATCAGTCTCCTCTAGCATTCAGAGGTTCTCAGGCACTCCAAACGTTATAACAAAGGGAGGTTGTTATGACAGAAGAAAGGGAGTTATTCTAACACAGTCTAAAAGAAAACACACAGACTGGATTTACCCACCAGACTGGTACTACAACAATGAGTCCCCACCTGCAAAAGTGATTTTAAACTGATTTATATCACCAGCAAATACAACTCTGACCCCACATAAACCCTCACGTTTGCTGGGGGGAAAAGATGACAGAACTGGAGAGGATGGAGTTATAAAATGAAAGCAGCACAGAATGTCAGCATGTCAAGAGCAAATCCAAATTAGAAGATGAAGGAAGGAGCTCACTGGATAAGGAGTAAGGCTGAGGAACTTGACCTCCCCTACGTCACCTGGAGGACCTTGCATAGGCTGAGTGAAGTCAGAGTCCCTCAATGCAAGACCAACAGGCTCAAGTGGAGGCTGCTGGCAGACAACAACACACGGTGTGAATGTGGAGATACAGAATCCGGCTCATTTAGTGCTCTGCCAATGACCACCAGAAACATGCATCGATGAGGAGTTAAGTTTGGTCACTCACAAAGCCAAGAAAGTGGCTTCATGTTGGCAGTCCAGGGTTCGATCGGGACTTGAACGGGGGGAAAAGACCAGTGCGGCACCAGGGCTCTTATTAAAATAGTGGCTATTGATGAAAGAAGGAGGAGGTATCTTAAAATGTGGAAATTCCAAAAGAGACGCTGATGGAAGTGGGTGGTAGCTTGTGGAAGCTCATGTGAAATAAAACTTGCTAGTGATTCAAGGGCGGTAAGCGCTTTTGTTGGTTTTGCTGTAAATAGACCAACATCTAATAAGCTTGGCATGGCCTATGGGGTGTATGTGGCCCCAGATACTTTTTTGAAACTCCAGTGTCCCAAAGAAACTCTAAGGCATCCCCAAGCCAAACAGAATTTCTTCCCTAACTTTAACCCTGATCCTTGCCTGGCTATGCTGGCTCTCTGCTACATACTGTATCAAGTACAAGGTGTTAATCTTAACCTACAAAGCCCTAAATGGTTTGTGATATCAAACAAATAAGAGAAAGTACTTTTTCACCCAGAGGATTACTGGTCTATGGAACTCCCTGCCAGAAGAAGTGGTGACAGCTGTCAGTCTTGACAGCTTTAAGAAAGGATTAGACAAGTTCATGGAGGACAAGAGTATCAATGGCTATAATTACGGATACTTAAGGACAACCTCCGGGTTGGAGAGAAAGGTAGGATATCTCTCAATATCATTTCCAGGGAATCCTAAGCAGGTGAAGGCATCTGCTTGAGAATACCCTGAAGAAAATGGTGAGCCACTGTGTGAGACAGAATGCTGGACTGGATGGGCTGTGGCCTGTTCCAGCAAGGCTGTTCTTATGTTCTTATGTGATGTTGCTATGAGAACATCTCCCCTAGAGATCTATTGCCTGCATTACGGGTCCTTCCCAAACATACATCTACAGGCGTCAACACCAAGACTGGCAAAATAAGGCTATAACTAGAAAGAGAGCCTTCATGCTGCATGTGAGCCGCCCACCTTACCCCAGACAGGGGAGGGAGAAAGCGCTCCCATTGGGCGGCTGGGCAGGGGGCGGGGCAAACTCTGTGCTGGAGGGAGGGAGGAAGCTCTTCCATTCAGCTGCTGGGCAGAGGGGCGGGGCGAACACTGTGCTGGGATGACGGTGCACATGCCCACAGAAAGGACTCTGAGTGACCCTTCCGGCATGCGTGCCATAGGTTCGCCACCACTGCTACAGAATATTCTATCTTTGGAACTGCATCAAGCTCACTGCTTGGAATATTTTAAAAAGTCTAAAGAGGCAAACTGTAGAGAGGTATATAAGGATATCTTGGATAAGAACTTTTGGTGGCACAGTGGTCAAGCCTACTGTACTGCAGCCAAAATGTTTTGAGTTCGATCCTGATAGGGATTAAGGTTGACTCAGCCTTCCATCCTTCCGTGGTGAGTGAAATGAGTCCCCAGTATGTTGGAGGCAAAATGCTAATGCTAATTAACTTGTAAACCAGACAGAGAGTGCACTGAGCCCTATAGGGCGATATATAAGTGTCATTGCTATTGCTAATAGCCCTGCTTCTGAAGGATGATCCATTTTCACAAGATGTTCTCTCCCTGCTGCAGAAGGGCATATAAATATGCTAGTGCAAAGCTCCATAGAGATCACTGTGACTTACCTGGGCATTCACAACCTCCCCCTTTCGCCCTATTTGCAACAGCAGCTGCATAGGAACGTGCATCTAAGATCAGCAGCTTCTGGGGCTGAACTGCTAAACTTTCTGCTCCGGAAGCGTTGGAAATGGAGGAATCTAAAAAAGAGATCAAAGATGACAGTGAGCTATTCGAACAGCATACCTATCAGCTAGCTGAAAATACATCTGAAGTCATAGATGATGAGAGACTTTAGCTCAGGGGTGCCCAAACTTTTTGGGTCACGTGGTTTAGCGGGCTGGTCACACAGTTCCTCCCACCGGAAGTGGAACTAAAACGCACCTTGCAATCTGGTTTGCAACAGTTTATGTTTTGCAACAGGATGAGATAGATTTTAGGCTGCCATTTTCTCTACTTAAAGCAGAGGTGCCCAAACTACACCCTTGGGCTAGATCTGGACCCCAATGCCAATTCATCTGGCCCACGCTGCCCTCGTCGCTCCCGGAAGCAGAAGTAAAATGTGCCTGCATGGCGCATTTTACATCTGCTTCCAGGACCGACAAGTCCTGTTATGGGCTTTAGATGTTGGGGCTTTAGAAGTTGGGGTAGGGGAAAACGAAAGCAGACTGGTTCTTTTTGGGTAAATTCTCATTCTTCTCCATGATGGCCAATATCTTCTTATAGAGGAATGACATTGGGACCAGCGACAGGCTGACACCAACTAAGAGTTGCTTTTTTCATTTCAGGGTTCATGCACCTTGCAATAAAGCTGCCCTTACCCCTGCATTTCACATTAAGAGTTCAAAAGGGGCTACTTGGGTGTGTGGGCCAGGTTATCCTGCTATGGTAACAGAGTAGACCATACTGCCAGCGACTCAATAGCAAGTGTCAGGCAGCGGTTAAATAACCTGACAACCCTGAGGACTAGTGGCCTTGGTGAAGTCCACAGGGCAGGGGGATGGTCCCCGTGGATTAAATCCCATTTGAATCCATCTTGATGGAGGGCAGCAGCTTCATCAGTCCCGGCCTGGGGCCAACGAGGACTTTGTGTGCCAAAAAGGCTCAGGACCAGAACTGGATCAGTGGTACTATGGGCATCATGCTGCAATGCGGAAGGCAGATGAAAGGCCACTGCATTATATTCTCAGGACAGTCTTCATGGCTGATCACCATAAGGATCGCCAATATTCGGATAGGGCCGAACAAGAATAAGAGAGGCTACTGAGCTTACCAAATTCGACATCCGAGAAATCCCCACCATTGGAGAACTCTCGTGAGCAGTTTCCATTCACCAATTTACTGCTGTTAGACTTAGAATCTGAAGCACAAGCTTTGGCCACGGACTGGACCAGATGTTCATCATCGGCATTTCTCCAACCCCACCAGCTCACCTCAGGCTGCCCACAACGGGAAATTACGGCCCCATTGCTCTGGTGCCTGAAGAAGAAATGGAAAAGAAGCAGTTATTAGAAACCACTGAAATAGAAACTCTCCTGCTGCTGTTACTAGAGAGCAAAAGCATCGAGTTCTACAGAAATTGCCACCACAATGAAGATTTCCCAAAATCAGCTGAACCTTTTTCTAACAGCTGCATGGTCTATGGCTGTGATTGCAAACCTTGGCACTTCAGTTGTTCTTGGACTTCAATTCCCAGTAGCCCAAGTCCCTGTGAATCCACACAAATGGGTTTACCAGTAAACCCATTCACGTGCATTCTCCGCGACTTGGGCTTCTGGGAATTGAAGTCCAAGAACAGCTGGAGTGCCACGGTTTGCCATCACTGGTCTATGGAACAGCATTTGAGATTTCAATCAATTGCTGCAATGTACGTACAGGGACTGCAGTGGCTCAAGTGGCTAAGATGCTGACTGGAAGGCGGCAGGTCAGCAGTTCGACACCTGAGTACTGCAGGACGGAACAAGTTCCCGTCTTTGTCCCAGCTCCCCCCAACCTAGCAGTTCAAAAGCAAGAAATTGCAAGTAGATAAATAGGGGCCACTTCAGTGGGAAGGTAAACAGTGTTCCATGCACTCTGGTGTCTAGGCATGCCTTCCACATGTCCACGGAAATGTCTGCAGATGCCGACAGTGCTGTCTCTTTGGCTATAAACAGAGATGAGCACTGAACCCTAGAGTCGGATACAACTGGCTTTCAAGCAAGGGTGACCTTTACCTAAGAACAGTTTTAAAAGAATGGAGAAAAAGAAAAGGTAGATAAACATATTATAAAGAGATGCATGCAGGGCGAATGAAGAAGCAACTCACAACATAACTGAACCAATGTGGCCACGTCTATTAGGTCAGGATTTGAATCAGCTTTTGCTGACACATGTAAAAATGCCTATAAAAGAGAGGTGCCTAGAAATGGAAGGCTATAGTTTATGCCTAAAGCATGATCAGCCATCAGCAGCTGATGCTAATGCTGATAAACAGCGTCAGCATTTGGCAGGGCCTTTTGTGCAGAAAACAGCAACCAGGGAGACCCATGTGTTGTTTTATGTAACTTGTGTGAATCCAACTCAACTCAATGCCGAGTATTGGGCGGCAGTAAATAACGCGAATCCCTAAAGGGGCCAATGGCTATGGGCGGAAGAGTCCCTTTAGGTGGGGTGATGGTCCCCCTCAGTGGAGGAAATGCCACTGGAAACCATCCTATTGGGCCCAATGGCAAAATGAGTGAAGGAGGAACTCTGATTCCCAAGGGTCATGGAGGTGGAAGAGGTCATGCTAGATGGACTGGCTGTGAAGACACATCTTGATAATATACTCAAGGCTGCGACAGCCCGTTGCATTAATCCCTGCATGTCTCATTTCATGTGTGTCTCAGGAGATGGCTCAGTGATCACAGTGTGTGGGTCACTTCATGACAAGCTGGGATCTACCTTAAACAAACTCACGCCAATTGCATTTTTCCTGCTTCAGGAAAAAAATGCATTCTCAGGTATGAGTTGCAGCTAACGACAACGAATCCAAAGTCAGATCGCTTGACAATTGAGACAAGAGAGACACGGAACCACTGTAAAGATCCTTGACATACTCTGCAGGTGTATTATTTCTATCACAAAGCAGGTAATTTTGCAGTGGTTACTCAACGTCTGACAAATTAAACCTGCATTTAGTAATACAGTAGAACCTTGGATAAAGTCCAAACTCCATTCCACAAGTTTGGACTTTATCCGATTTTGGACTTTATCTGAATCAAATGGGCGATGCATTGGATAGCGTCCAAAAATGGACTTTATCCGAGGTTCCTATACCAAATACCTCGGATAATGTCCATTTTTAGTGGTTTTGGACTTTATGCAATGCATCACGTGTGCATGAAAACCGCGATTTTATCCGAATCAGACTTTATCCGAGGTACCATTGTAATGCTTTGAGCCACTATCTATGTTTCATAAACTGGGATTTGGCATACATATCAGTAATGGATTTTGAAACTCTCTACAGCTCACAGCTCTGAAAAGCCCATCACAATGAAAATGTCCATGGAGTCAACAGCTAGTTTCTGCATGTGATACTTTGGTGGTTTGATAAAAGAATCACCCTCTCTTGTCTGTTGGTTGTACAATAAGTAGCACATCTAGTTAATCTCTATTTATTTATTTGTATTTTTAGTAACTAAAATCACCATAGTAAACAGAAGTTTAAAACTGCAACACTAAGCCTTTGCCCTTCCTAAAGGCAAAAAGGATTGAGACTCTAAGGCAGGGGTTCCTAACATAAAGCCTGTGGGCCGGATCCAGCCCACAGTACCATTTCATGTGGCCCCCACCCCTCCAAGGGCATTTGACAAACAAAATGGCCACCCCCTTTGAAGCTGTTGGGACAAAATGGCCATCCCCCTGTTGTGCAGGCAGGGCAAAATGGCCGTCTCACCCTCGAAACTAACTGAGAGAGCATGACCCCGGACTCCGGCTTGAAAAGGTTGGGAGCCCCTGCTCTAAGGGAAACCTGCTTGACAATCTTAGAATGAAATAGGAAGAAAGTACTCAAGAATTTTTCTATCCATCTACCACATTTGCCAGTTTATAAGATGTATTGGAATATAAGACGCACACCATTATTACTAAAATGACCCACTAGAGGCCACTATATACAGTGAATACTGTATCTGCCAGCACACAAGATGCACTCAATTTTTCTGGTGTATTTTAAGGGAAATGGGGTGCGTCTTATATGGTGGCAAATACTGTACGGTAGATTGTATTTTACTCTTCCTACCTGTAAACCACAGCAGGGATGCGTTTCCAAGACCGGAAGCTTGCCACACTCTCCAGCTCTTTGTCTGTGATCCAAGCGGGAACTATGAGTTCTTGAGGGTAACTACTACATAATCTATACAAAGAAAACAATAATAATAGGACTTTACACTTTTGGACTTCATTGTTTATATGAAACACTGAAGCACTGTAAAGAAATAAAGTTTGTGAAAACAAATAATCAGATATTACCTGGATTTGCCTAGGGAGCATAACGACCATCTCAAAACTACAGGCTAGCCCAATTCTACTGCTATGTATTATTAGATACTTTTAGTTACCATATTTTTGGACCATAAGACGCACCCAGTTTTCAGAGCATGAAAAAAAATTAGTACTGTATTTTGCAACAGCAACCAGTGGTGGTGCTGCAGGGGAAATGGGCAAGCAGGCCAATTGCACTGAGGAAGGAAGCAATACTCTAGCCTAGCCTCTTGCTCTCCTTTCAACCAATAATGCTGCCTCCTCGTCCCCGCCGCCAAAGACTTCCATCTGCGGCGGGGCGAGGGCTTCAAAGGGCAGGAGCCAAGGCGTTGGTTTTTGTTGGACTCCCCTTGCCGCTACATGTGGCGCACCAACCACTCCCATCGCTCTGCCAGCCGGCACCCTCTTGGCTTCTTATGTGGCCTGGCCGATCATGAGAGTTTGAGAGCACATGTGATGGCTGGCACTATGGCAGGGGATAGCAAGAACCATTGCCATCTGTATACTAGTTTATAGCTCGGCAACTACTAGAGTGATAGGAAATGTCTCGGACTGTTCTGGGGGGAGGATAAAGGGCCATGGGCTGACTAGGGCGGGATATAAATTAAAAATTGAATTGAATTAAACCAGGAAACATGTTTTCCCCCTCCATTTTATCATGGAGTAGAGACAAAGGCATTGAAGGTAAGTGAAACCCTTTCTTTTTAATCACAGGTTTGGTTTCCCACCTAAATGCATTGGGAACATATAAACAGAAAACTTTTGAATACAATAAATTTATTTCCAATGTATTTAAATGGGAAATTGCGATTTTCACCCTCTAGTGGCCACTTGTTTTTCATGTTTTCTTTCCCCTGCCCAAGAACAGCTGAGAGGCGGCAGTAGAGGTCTTCGGCCAGCTGCAGCTAATCCTTTTACAACAGCCGCAGCTGGCCGAAGACCAGCATTTGGACTATAAGATGCACCCTCATTTCCCCACACACACACACACACACACACTTTTGGGGGAGAAAAAGTGTGTCTTATGGTCCAAAAATACGGTAAGTATATGTTTTGCATACAGAACGTCCCAAGTTCAATTTCTGACATGCCAACATTTCTGCTGGAAACCCTGAGGAGTCTTATTCCTGCTTTTCAGCATCATCAATACAGGCCCAGACAGACCAAAGGGTTGATTCAGTAAAACAGCACTTTTTATAGACAATATGACTGGAGAAACATTTTATACCAGAACTCCAAGCATGCCAATTTCATCTTTAAACCATGGAGAGCTTCTGCCAGGCAACACAGAGAATACTGAAAAAGCTCACTTTGTTCCGATGTTGTTTCTACTGCTTTGCCTAGCAATTAATGTTTCCCAACCTTTGATTTTTGGACTTCAATTCCCAGAAGCCTCAGTCAATTCCCCAAAGCTAGTTTTTAGCAAGCATGCAAAGCTATCTAACCTTAGTCTTACAAAGGACAAACTTTAGGTATCTCAGTCGCTTAAATTAAACAAATGTTTAATTCAGTGTTTCCCAGCCTTTGTTTTTGGACTTCAATTCCCAGAAGCCTAAGTCAATTCCCCAAAGCGCTGACCAGCCAATATACTGACTGAGGCTTCTGGGAATTGAAGTCTACCACTGTTTCATGGAACATAGTTTGGGAAACGCTAGCTTATGTTGGTAAACAGGACAACACAATGGCAGCGGCACACAGCATCCTATCCTTCTTGCAGATATTAATCTTAAGAAATCCCACCCTTTAGATCCAAATAATTAATAGTGCCACTGATGAGGAACAGAATCAGACCACAGCAAAAGAAGGAAAGGAAAAGAAAAGCAACGAAAGCTAGCCTTTTACTCAGCAGCCAACAGTTTGCAAGCTTCTAAAGAACTTACTTGTACTTCTCGTTGATATTGGAGATTCTCCAGGCGTTATTCATGTCAAAACCCATCCGTTCAACCTCATTTTTAAACCTAGATGTCACATGCTCGCCTAGGTATCAAAAGAGACGACAAGAATGAGAAATTCAGGGTTCCCTACGTAGTGCGTTCATCTTTCATTACAGTGCGCTGGCAATTCAATTTTTTTTAAAATAAGCCTATCAGAGAATAGACAAAGCAAAACACATTGTAGCACTTTGAAGATTAACTGTTATATTTTAATGTTAGCTTTTGTGGATCAAGTCCACTTTCTCAGATTAAGCGAAACTTCTATTAGTAAATGCAGCGGGGGGGGGGGGGGGGGATAAAATAAGTTTGTAAAACTAGTGCTACAGCAACTGCTGCTGCAATAGAGCATTCACGGTTCGTGAACTTAGGAGCCTGCCAGAATTGTTCTTCTAATCCTGACCGCTGTAGCACAAAACTTGGCGGTATTACAGGAGGGAAAAGCAGGACTTTCTAATTTGGAAACATGAGGTGAATCAGAAAAACCTGACTAGCCAAGTGATAATAATAGTTTTGTGTCAGAAATTATTCTGGGTTGAAAGGATTTTTGCTGGATGAACTCTGCTCAGGGGACGTCCGGATGAGGCTCCTTTCATGTCCCTAAGATCTTTTCTCACCAAAGTGGTCCCTATTTACCTAATTGCAATTTCTTGCTTTTGAACTGCTAAACTGGCAGGAGCTAGAACAGACGACGGGTGCTCAAACCGTCATGCAGTACCTGGGTCTCGAACTGCTGACTTGCCACCTTTCCAGCTAACAAGGCGAGCTTCTTAACCACTGATCCACCGCAGCCCCTGGTCAAGTGATGACATGATATTATCAAACTGCTTGTTGTGTAATAACTAATTATCTGATTTGCTTCTGTTCTTTTTTTTTTAATGACGACAAAACTGAAGATTGGAGAAGGGTAGGTTACCTACCATAAACATAGTTCTCCGAGTGGGCCTGTGAGCATTCATACACTGGGTTAGTCTCACGCATGCGCGAAAGGTCAGCTCTCCCAAGCTAATTTGAATAGCTATATCCCAGCCTGCCTAGTGCTGGCGTCCCGCTCCTTTCCCCTTAGTTTCATTTGCATCACCGCAAGAGAGGGCGGCTCCACAATGTGAAGAGGGGAGGTAGGGCGGGACGTATGAATACTCACAGGACCACTCGGAGAACTACATTTACGGTAGGTAACCTACCCTTCTCTGTCGTGGTCCGTGAGCATACGTACACTGGGTGATTCCCAAGTTTGACTTACTAGGATGGAGGGAGCATCAGTGTAAAGCCGCAGACAGTACCCTTCTGCCAAAGGTTGCCTCACGGGATTGTCTCACGTCCATACAGAAATGCTTGACAAACATAGATGGTTGAAACTGAGAAGTCTGAGGAGTGTTAGAGCCTTGATACACGCATTTAGTGGTCAAGCGCTTTTTGTCAGATCATCAATAGAATCATCGGCGGAGCTATGAAACAAAGCTGTCACATCAAAAGACATATGCTCCAATTTATTTTTGGTATCATCCCCTAGGTTTGCTGCCCGTAGCCAGACTTGACGGCGGAAAACAACCGCTGCCAACATGGTACGAGAGAAAACCTCCGATGCATGACGAGCAGCAAGCTTGATGTGGTCAGCTGTGAATAAAGCCTCTTGATGAATCCTAGATGCTTCTGCCGTTACTGCCTCAGCTGGGTTAGGGGGGTAGTGAGGCAAGGCAATTCCATAGATATTGTTGGTACATGCCCAGAGCTCCTTGGTAGTTCAAGATCCTAATACCTAAGGAAGCACTGGCGTAAAGCTTCCTAGCCAGGGTCTCAGTCTTTTTCTGCTCTTTACCCAGTGGGGTAGTGGGGACGGAAAAAGACAGGTTGTATTTACCAGTAACTGTCGTTCTTCGAGTATGTTGTTTGTGAATTCACACTTATGGGTTCTGCGCTTGCGCAGGAGCCATTATTGGAGCTGTAAAGCTAATTGGATAAGGTTTAGAGTTAGGACCGCTCACCATCTCCACCCGCCCTCGGCGCCATTTTGCACCTCTCTCCTCAGTTCATATTAAAGCTGTACACTGGACAAAAATTTTGACATCTCAACAGTGCAGCTCTATGAGGGGAGGAAGGGTGGGTAGTGTGAATTCACAAACAACATACTCGAAGAACGACAGTTCCTGCTAAGTACAACCTGTCTTTCTCCTTCTTGCTGTTTGTGAATGCACACTTATGGGAGATTAGCAAGCTCACTTACTTGGATGGTGGACAGTAACTGGTGAGATGATGGGGAATCCTGCTGATGAAGAGAGGCAGTAGGTGGAGATGGCCTATGGACGAGAGGTCATTAACAAAGAAGTTTGGAGACCTTCTGTCAGTACAGAGCGACCAACTCTGGTGTCAAGTCTGTACTGGTTCACAAAAGTGGGTAGTGTGGACCAAGTAGCTGCTTTACAAATTTCTTCCATTGGGATGCCTTCTAAAAAGGCTGTAGAAGTTGCCATGGATCTTGTTGAACGTGCTCTAACATGAGGCGGGAGTGGTTTGGAAGCCAGTTGGTAGGCCAAGTGTATGGTTTTGCAAATCCACTTGGATAGTTGTTGGCAGGAGAGGGGCTGGTTACCCCCATAGGTAATGAAGAGACAAGATGTTTTTCTGAACTTGGCAATTCTTTTTGTATAAAAAAAGGAGAGCCCTGCACACATCTAAAGAGTGCCAGGTCCTCTCTTGCACTGACGACGGATTCAAAGGAAAAGGATGGTAATGTTATTGTTTGGGATAGGTGGAATTTTGTGATGACCTTTGGCAGAAATGGCAGGTCAGGGTGTAGGAACGACCCTGTTGTGGTAGAACTGGAGGAAAGGGGGTTCAGCCCTGAGGACAGCTAATTCACCCACTCTTCTGGCCAAAGTGATGGCTGTTAAGAAAGCTGTCTTCCAGGAGAGGTGCTGGAGGTCAGATGTGGCCATAGGTTCAAATGGTGGGTGCATAAGCGCATTTAAGACTGAGGGACCACTGAGGTGTGGGCATCTTGATCGGTGGAGAAACGTTTTTCAGTCCCTGGAGGAAGCGCTTCACCACTGTATCCCGGAAGGCTGTCGAATGTGACGAATGCGGTGGAGCGTGGTCCACCACTGCTGCTAGGTGTACCCAAATCGAAGAGTGAGAAAGGCCCGATTCGGCGAGGTAGAGGAAGTAGTCTAATAAGTCCTCCAAGGATGCCGTGTCAACTGATTCGTTTGAGTCTCGTAAAAAAAAAAAAATCTCTTGAACTTCGATAAGTATGATTTTGAGGTAGAAGGTTTTCTGTAGGAGTTGAGAATCCTAATCAGTCTGTGATTATGAACCAAGCTGTTAGGTGTAAGCTCGGTAGATCCGCATGTAGGAGTTGACCATTTTCCATTTGGATGAGATTCGGGTACTCAGCTAATCGTATCCATTTGGAGGAGAGTCTTCTGAGTAACAGAAACCATTGTCGTCTTGGCCAGGCTGGAGCTATCAGCATGGCTCGAGTCCACTGTTGATCAAGGGGTATCAGTACGTTCTGTATGAGTGGCAGAGGAGGGAAGACGTAAAGAAACTCCCTGTTTCACAGGACCATGGGGCTGATCCCTGTTCTTGAGCAGAACCAAGGGCATTTCACATTCGTTTCGGATGCAAAGAGATCCAGGTCCGATGTGCCCCAGCGACGGCAGAGGCCAAGGAATATGGATTCGTTCAGCTCCCATTTGTGGGTGGATGTCAATTTCCTGCTCAGGGAGTCCGCTACCACATTGAGTTTTCCTTTGACGTGTACACCGATTGGGAAGATGTGGGCTTGCAGGCACCATTCCCAGACCTGGACTGCTAGATAAAGGAGGGAGAAGGATTTCGTCCCTCCTTGCTTGTTCAAATAGGCCAATGCTGTGGTGTTGTCTGATGCTACTTGAACTACCGATCTGGAGACTATGGACTTGAAGGTTTTCAAGGCCTTCCAAATGGCGAGTAGTTCTAGAAAGTTGATGTGATGAGCTCTCTCGGTTAAGGTCTACGTCCTGTTGATGTGCAGGGATCCTAGGCAGGACCCCCCCATCCGAAGGTGCTCGTGTCTGTGGTGATCTGAAGCGAGGGAGATGGAGGGTAGAATAGTTTTCCCATGGTGGTATTTTGTAGATCTGTCCACCACAGTAGCTGGTCACACAACTTGGAAGTTGGATTGAGTAATTTTTGCGGGTTGTCCCGGAGGGGATCGAAGCATCTGAGAAACCATGCCTGTATGGATCTCATCTTTAGCTTCACGTGCGGAATGATCGCGGTAGTGGAGGCCATAAGACCTAGCAGTCTCTGTGCTGTCTTGGCTTGTACCTTGTTGTGCGTGAGGAACAGCCGGATTGTATCTTTGATGTGTGACAATCTTTAGAACGGAGCATAGGCTCTGGTACGGTTGGAGTCCAAGGTCACTCCGATGTACTCTATTAGCTGAGTCGGTATAAATTTGGATTTCTTGAAATTTATTCTGAGGCTGAGAACCTCCATGAAGTTGAGGGTATAAGCTATGTCCTCCATGGCCTTTGTTTGTGAAGGGGAACAGATCAACAAGTTGTCTATATATGGAAAGACTTGGATGCCTCGCGTGCGAAGATGTGCTGCTACTGGGGCCATAAATTTTGTAAATACCCTTGGCGCAGTGGATAAGCCAAATGGGAGACAGGTACATTGAAATTTTTTTCCTCCCACTTGGAACCAAAGGAATCTGCGATGATCCCTGCGAATGGAGATGTGGAAATAGGCATCCTTTAAGTCTATTACTGCAAACCAGTCCCCTTGTTGATGAGGGGAAGGATGGTTTGAAGCGTTACCATCCAGAACTTCCTCGTGTGTATACATTTGTTGAGTTGGCAAAGGTCTAATATTGGTCGAAGGCCGCCGTCCTTTTTGTCTACTATGAAGTATCTTGAGTAGAAACCTTTGTATGATTCCGAGGATGTGACAGTTTCTATGGCACCCTTCTCAAGAAGAGATGTTAGTTCTTCTTGAAGATGGGGCAACGGTTTAGTAGGATGGAGTCTTCCGACTGTGGGCCATTTCTTGAACTCTAGTGTGTAGCCAGAGCTTAAGATTTGTAGAACCCACCTGTCGGTGGTGATGGTGTTCCACACTGCGAGGAAGTTCCGGAGCGATAGATATGGTAACTGGTGAGTTAGAGGATCTACGGCCTGGGGCAAGTCAAACTTGCTGCTTTTGCCTCCGATCCGAGCGCTTGGGGGTCTGCTGTTTGGAATGTTCGCCGACGATAGGATCTGGAGCTGCCCAACCGCAGTTTGTTTGATGTGGTAATGTCCCGGTGCAGCTCATTAAGTGTGTTGTCTGTTTCAGACGCAAAGATGCCTTTTCCATCAAATGGCATCTCCTCGATGAGATTTTTGTGTCTTCCTGAACAATGAATAAATAATAAAACGGTATTTGAAAAATCCCTCGGTGGAGTCCACGGACTCAACAGTGCTGTAGATTAAGAAGTCTTTTTCTATCTTTCTTACTTTCTATGTTTTAAATAAAAGCAATAACTATAACTATATACAGTACAAGGAGTTAACTAAGCAAAAAAACAGTTCAGTAAATATAATTAGGTGAAAATAGTTACGACACAACCGCATGACCGATCTCAGCGTTGGAAAAAATGAAACTGAGGGGAAAGGAGCGGGACACAGGCGCTAGGCAGGCTGGGATATTCAAATTATCTTGGGAAAGCTGACTTTTTGCGCATGCGCAAGACTAACCCCAGTGTATGTATGTCATGGACCACAACGGAGAAGGAAGCTACCAAAAGGCAAAAGTTATGTGGTTTTAGGCTGCCCAAAGCAACAGAACCCACCCCCTTCTGTGTCCTTACCTGGCCGGCACAAGTCTCCGTGTTGTTCTTTTTCACTAGCATATACCTCCATGCACCAGGCATGGTAAGCAAAGGAAAAGAGGTCCTCTATCTTAGAAGGTGGGCGGATGGCATTGTTCAGACGCTTAAGCCACTCCTGACACTGCTCAAAGGTAGAAAACTGACATCTGTTCAAACAAAGGAGAAGAAATCAAGATCACCAGGTAGGCATTTCATTACATTCCACTTACAAAGCTCTAGGCCATAATAGAGCAAAACAACATGAAGAACACTGGTGTTCTTCATTAAAAGCTGCAAACCAAATTTTGTGATATGTGTGTTGACACAAAATCTGAAGAACATTCATGGCAATATCCCCAAATTTTTAATCCCACAGATGTTTTTGTCTGGATGGTTGTTGCCTAAATCCTGATTTAAAGTACAGCAATAACACTTCTATGCCGTCCTGTAACGCTTAGTGCAGTGTTTCTTAATGTTTTCAGGTCGCAGGTCTGACCACACATCCTGGACAGCTTATTGGGCTGCTCATGTGATTCCTCCCACCCAGAAGCGGAAGTAAAACGTGCCCTGTACATGCGCAGAATGCATTTAGCAGAATTCTGCGCATGTGTGGGGCGCATTTTACTTCCGCTTCTGGGAGCGGCGATAAATAAGTGGGGTTTGTGTTGCAGTTTGGGCACTTGCTCTCTAAAAGGTTTGCATCACTGCTTTAAGAGTAAGGACCAGGCTACCAATCAGTCAGAACCCCTCTCAACAGCAGGACTTCTGTCGTGTTTGGATTCAGTTTCAACCTGTTTGCTTTCATTTATTCCATTATCAAGGCCAAATAGCCTTCTAAATGCTAGACTGTATCCACTGCAGAAGATGCGAAGGAGGTAAGAGCTGTATACTGATGACAGGGAACTGTAAATCTCTGGATTACCTCCCCAACAGCTTTACACAGACATTAACTGACAGGCTTCAACTGGCACAAAGCAGAGAAGCTAACTTGTCAGAAAATAATCCATAATTACTAAAATGGCACTGATACACATCTTTATAAGGCTATGATATTACCTATAACCCCATGTCTCCGACTGCCAGCACAAATTCTTCATAAATACATACATACCTGACAACTTTGCAGTCTTTACAAGTCAAGTGAAGCTGAAATATATCCCGGCATTCCACAGTTTCTATAAGTTGTAATGGAACCTGTGATTGAAAAGATTAAACAGCCTTATTCATCTAATAAGGCTGACATACGGTTCTCGATACTTATCACAAAATTTTGTTAATACAATTCAGGACTCCTAGGAAACTATTTTCTCTTTCTAACTTCTGTGTGAATATGCACTTTATGTTAAATCATGGGAAGCATGATTATGAGAAGGTTATGAAATATCAGAGTGTTTCTGTCTTGTGATGTTTAGTGTCTGGGCGATGCAAATGTAATTATCATTCAACTATGAAAACTCACTGGGAGGTCCTAGAACAGTGATGGCGAACCTTAGCACTCCAGGTGTTCTTGGACTTCAATTCCCAGAAGCCCAAGTCCCTGTGAATCCAGACAGATGTACACACAGTAAACTAATTCATGTGGATTCACAGGGACTTGGGCTTCTGGGAGCTGACATTGAAGAACAGCTGCGTAAGCGCAGTAAACCATTCATGTGGATTCACAGATAGATAGATAGATAGATAGATAGATAGATAGATAGATAGATAGATAGATAGATAGATCTTTATTGCCATTGTCCTGCACAGAATAACGAGATTGGGGACAACAAGATTGGGGACTTGGGTTTCTGGAAACTGACATACAAGAACACCTGAAGTGCCAAGGTTCGCCATCACAGTCCTAGAAGAATCATCCTCTCTCAACCTGCATTACTTCAGAAGATTGTTGAATGTGGGAAGGAGGAGAGCCATGTAGGATACCTTACCATCACTTGGGAAAAGACCGGATATAAATAAACTAAACTGGGTCTTCTATATTGAACTGAAATATCTCACCCACCCCATTTTAATGATATGCAATTTAGATGTGAGTGCACCATCCTAAAACATTAAAGTATATTGACACTCACGCATATACACACAGAAGGGGATAGGAAATAGGGCATAAGCTTTTGTGGACGAGGGTTTATTTCAGAAGCTGTTTCAAGGATTACACAAATGCAAGAGACACATTTACACTAACACATTAAAATGTGCCTTTGTCTTTATGACACTTTGAGTTAACTGCCAATAGATCAGATAGTATCATGCTTAACACAGTGAAGTTTTTACATGAACAGAGAGCTATGATCCAGACAAGGACGTAAAAAAACTTTTCTAGTTTTATCATGTGGACTTCTCATGTGATGTGACTAAGAAATAATCAAACTCCCGTTTTACTTTGGGTAAAACAACTGAGCTCTCTCCTATAACAAAGCAAGTTTCCCTTGCACAGGTACTGCAGGAATAAGCCTTAGGGTGGGAAAGATTCTGCCTTTTGCAACACTACAATTGGCATCACCGGAATCTTCAAATGTGGAACTGTAACTGAGAAGTAAACACCGTAACTGTGAGTGTGATGACTGGAGTCAACTCCTACCTTGACCTAAAGATCAAACACTTTCTCGAGGGTACACAAGAGCAAAACCAAATTAGAAGATGGAGGAAGGAACTCAATGGACAAAGAATAACATTAAAGGAGGAAATGGCTTAGGGACTCAACCTCCCCTTCATCACTTGAATAGGCTAATGATTGGAGTCCCTAAGTGCAAGACCAACAGGCTCAAATGGGGGATGCTAACAGACAACAACATGCTGTGTGAATGTGGAGAGAGACAGAATCTGACTAATTTACTGGTCTGCCAGTTAATGCCAGACATGCACCGATGAGGACTTAGGTTTGGGCAACAACAAAGCCAAGAAAGTGGCTTCATTTTGGAAATCCAGAATTTGGTCAGGACACGAAAGAAGATCAGAAGATATAATATACTCCCGTACAACACTCTGTAGTAGCCACAGTTAACTGTAGCAATAGGTTTTGATTAGCTTTTTCCATCACCAAGATGTGTTCTCTGTTGTTGGGCTTTTTTAATGGGGGTGGGGTCATTATTATTATTTGCTATTTATAATTTATTTAGTTCAGTTTATTATTTATGTCTAATTTTCTACTGCAAAGATTTTTTAAATAACTTGTAAGCCACCCAGGGACTGCAGTGTCTTAGCGGTTAAGGCGTTCAACAAGAAAACTGGAAGGTTGGAGTTCAATTCCCGAGTACTGCACAATGGAGTGAGCTCCTGTCTCTGTCCCAGTTCCTGCCAACCTAGCAGTTCGAAAGCAAGTCATTGCAAGGAGTACAGGTGAAACTCGGAAAATTAGAATATCATGCAAATGTTCATTCATTTCACTTAAAAGGTGAAACAAATATATGAGATAGACTCACTACATGCAAAGTGAGAAATGTCATGCCTTAATTCGTTATAATTGTGATGATCATGGCGTACAGCGTACATGAGATTATGTGATGATTATAGGGTACATGAGATTGGGGTTTTGGGGTTTTCATAAACTGTAAGACATAAGCATCAATATTATAACAAAGTAAGACTTGAACTTTCTCGCTTTGCATGTAATGAATCTATCTCATATTTTGTTTCACCTTTTAAGTTGAATTACTGGACTGAATGAACATTTGCACGATATTCTAATTTTCCGAGTTTCACCTGTAAATAGGTACCACTTCGGTGGGAAGGTAAACAGCCTTCTGTGCACTCCGGTGTTTAGTCATGTCTGCCACATGTTTACGGAAATGTCTGCAGACGCAGACAGTGCTGGTCTTTGGCTATAAACAAAGCTGAGCACTGAACCCCAGAGTCGGATACGAATGGCTTTCGAGCAAGGGCGACCTATAATTTATTTAGTTCGGTTTACTATTTAAGTCTAATTTTCTATTGCAAAGGTTTTTTTAGTATCTTGTAAGCTGCCCAGAGTAGGAAAAGATCTCAGATGGGCGGGATATACATGTAATTAATTAATTAATAAGATGAAATGTATTGGAATATAGCATTCTAATGGCATATTGCAAGTTTGGCACACCTGCCTCTGGGTTAAGAGAGATAGGGGCTGATAGTGGCCTTCACACCCAGAAACAGAAAGCAGAAATAGTTTCCACCCAAATGTCAAGGAACTGTAAATGTAAAGGTTTCCCTTGCTCAAAAGCAAGTCGTATCTGACTCTAGGGCGCAGTGCTCATCTCTGTTTCAAAGCCGAAGAGCCAGCGCTGTCTGCTGCTTCAGATGTTTCCGTGGTCATGTGGCAGGCATGACTAGACACCGAAGCGCACGGAACACTGTTCCCACCGAAGTGGTCCCTATTTATCTACTTGCAATTTCTTGCTTTTGAACTGCTAGGTTGGCAGGAGCTGGGACAAAGACAGGAGCTCATTCTGTCCTGCAGTACTCGGGAATCGACCTGAAGAAAGTGAATTTCCTTTCAATTCCAAGACTCCACTACGGTCCGGCTTCCCTTTGCAAACAAGAAGGCAAAGCAATTTTACAGGTTAGTTCTTTATAGACCAGGGGGACCCAAACTTTTCAGACCGGTCATGTGGTTCAGTGGTCCTGTCATGTGGTTCCTCCCACCGGAAGCGGAAGTAAAATGTGCCTTGCAATGTTTTGCAACAGGATGAGCATTAACTGTCAATTAAGCCACATGTGTCTACATGCTTGTTGATGCCTTTGAGCATTTTGAAGGGTTAGTGAGGCAAGACTTCCTTTGCAGAAGATGGCTAATTGCTCATCCGCTTAACATTTTTTCATTCAAATGGAGGCTGCTGAAGCTACTTGCACCTTGCGTGAAGCCAGGAAGGTCTATAACAGGGGTGCCCAAACTACAGCCCGTGGGCCAGATCTGGCCCCCAACACCAATTCATCCAGCCCACGTCATTCCTGGAAGCGGAAGTAAAACATGCTCATACAGGTGCGTTTTACTTCCACTTCCAGGAGCGACGAGGGTGGCGTGAGCCGGCTGAATTGGCATCAGGGACGGATCTGGCCCATGGGCCGTAGTTTAGGCACCCCTGTTATAGACCTTCCTGGCTTCACGCGAGATGCAAGTAGCTTCAGCAGCTGCCATTTGAATGAAAAAATGTTAAGCGGATGAGCAATTAGCCGTCTTCTGCAAAGGAAGTCTTGCCTCACTAACCCTTCAAAATGCTCAAAGGCATCAACAAGCATGTAGACACATGTGGCTTAATTGACAGTTAATGCTCAGACTCCAAGAAATCTATAGCAAAATTCTTCAGCAAAATTGAAGAAAAATGTGACTGACTTCCAGGCTTAAAATGTACGTTAAGCGCCTCCTGTACTTGCTTTATCGTTCATTAAACATTTCCCAAATCTTATTTAAGTAAGTTAAGTTTCTGCCTTGCCTCTTATTTTAAAAAGTTCTTTCCTAAGACACTTATTAGCTCAAACAGATGTTTCCTACTGTTCTTTTCCTGCCTTGTTCCTGCTCCCACTTCTTAAACTCCCCTCCCTACTTCCTGAACAATTCTTCTTTATTAAACCATTCACATGATTATCTAAGAAAAGTGGCCTATTTATTTCCCAGTAAAAACAAATTAACCTGATCCTTTTATGACTATATTTTTGACAACTATCCTCCCTCATTCATCATATAAATCTCACGTACCTTTTCACCTTTAAAAACCTCATTTCAGCGCAACTTACTTATTCACTTTGACAAAAATATATTTATTTATTTGTAACACTAATATGTTGTCTGATTTAGTAACAACTATTACTCTGGATGGTAATTAAAACATAAAAAGTTTCCCCTGGCAAATTTCCATGCATAAGAACACCACAAATCAAACCACACCATGCAGTTAGTGCAGCCTCTAAAATCCAAACAGAAAACAGTTGAATTTGATAGCAACACACTAATAAGGTAGTACCCTAGTAATCATTCTGCTAGCTTTTAGCAAGCATGCAAAGCTATTTAACCTCACAGTTTTACAAAGGGCAAACTTTAGGTATCTCAGTTGCTTTAATTCAGGGATTCTCAACTTGCAGTCCACGGGCCAAATGCGGCCCATGGCACCATTTCATGTGGGCCCCCCACTGACTCCACCACACCTGAAAGTGCCATGTGGTGGAGGAAGGGCAGAATGGCCGTCCGGCCCGTGAAGCTGTCTGAGGGAGCATGCCCCCGGCTTAAAAATGATGAGAACTCCTGCTTTAATTAAACAAATGTTTAATTCAGTGTTTCCTAACCTTTGGTTATTGGACTTCATTTCCCAGAAGCCTAAGTCAATTTCCCCAAAGCACTGATCAGCCAATGTACTTACTTAGGCTTTTGGGAATTGAAATCCCCCTGTGGGGAAAACACTGGTTTAATTGTAGATGCTAGAAACAAGAACATTTCTTAATCTGCTATAGATTTGTTATCTATATTGTAACACAACATAATATAGTATAACAGAAATAACTGCCCACAAGAAAAAGGGATACAACTTCAAATATTAAGTGAATGAATGGCATAACAAAGGCTCTCAGTGCCATTACAGTTCATTTATAGTTATTTATTATTAAACACTTATATCCTGCCCCTCTACGGAAAAATCATCCCTACTCAGTGCGGCAAACATCATAAAACCAGTCATAAAGTTAAAAATTACACAATATTAGCTCTGACCCTTAAAAATCAGAAGTGAACAGTGGCTCTTGAGATGTTTTGAGTTACAGCTTCCACAATCTTTCATCACTGGGTACGCTGGCTCAGACTGATGGGAGTGGCAAGCCAAATCTATGCTTTAAGTTGTAATGAAAGAAGACCTATTCATAAGAAATCTCAATTTCTTGTAATACAAGACCTATTTACAGGAAATCTCCATTCAAACCGTGGCTTCGGAAGCTAATTCAAAATGCTGGTCACATAATTTCCTTAATATCACTATCTGATCCTTTGTTTCCTTTGCCAGAGTTAACCATGAGATCAGACTCTTACTATGGCATTCAAAGTGTACAGAAAGTACACCGTGAGGGTATGAATGATCTCATGTCACCATTTGGGGAGAGGTTCTCACTCTATCAGGGACGGCAGTGGCTCAAGTGGTTAAAATGCTGACTGGAAGTCGGCAGGTCAGCAGTTCGAGACCTGAGTACTGCATGACAGAATGAGTTCCCATCTCTGCTCACGCTCCTGCCAACCTAGCAGTTCCAAAGCAAGAAATTGCAAGTAGATAAACAGGGACCACTTTGGTGGGAAAGTAAACAGCATTCCATGCACTCCGATGTCTAAGCATGCCTGCCACATGTCCACAGAAACGTCTGCAAATGCAGACAGCAGTGGCTCTTTGGCTATAAACAGAAATGAGCACTGAACCCTGGAGTCGGATACGACTGGCTTTCAAACAAGGGCAACCTTTACCTTTACTATCATTCTATCAGGGACTGCGGTGGCTCAAGTGGTTAAGATGCTGACTGGTAGGTGGCAGGTCAGCAGTTCGAAACTCAAGTACTGCATGATGAAATGAGCGCCTGTCTCTGTCCCAACTCCTGCCAACCTAGCAGTTTGAAAGCAAGAAATTGCAAGAAGATAAATACCGTATTTACTGGCATATAAGACCCACTCCTCCCCCCCCTAAAATACACTAGAAAAATTGAGTGTGTCTTGTATGGTATATAGTGGGCTATTTTGGTAATAATGGGGTGTGTCTTATACTCTAATGTGTCTTATATACCGGCAAATATGGTAGATGTCACTTCGGTGGGAAGGTAAACAGTATTCTGTGCACTCCAGTGCCTAGTCATGCCTGCCACATAGGCCTGGCTTTCGAGCAAGGGCGACCTATCATTCTATCAACTTACCACATCATTTAGTGACCTAAAACCACCCCCTCCCACCAAGCTTCTTATGCCACACAATTTGTGTGTTTATCCATCCAACCCAAAGCCTCATGCATTACAACTCCCAGCTAGGTTGCAACATTAGCAATGAGCAGCCCAGATTTGTTCTATTCAAAGCGAAGGTGCAGCAGGAAAAAGTTATATAGTGACACCATCTACTTACTGAGATTTCAAAAGCAGCAAATCTACATACACTCTATTGAATTATAAACAAAGAACAAAATTAGGGGAGAAAATCGGAAAAGCAAAGTTTGGATGTCTTCAAATGCTTTTTCATCCTACCGTCCTCAGTTAATTTCCATATCAAACATGAACCCTGGAGATATAGGCTACTCCTGTTTTATTTTTGGGGCGCCGGCTTCCTCAGCGTTCTGCGCGCTCATGGCGCGCAGGACGCTGGGGCTTGTAGTTATGGGTTTGTGCTTTGTGTTTGTGCTGCGTTTTTTTAAAATGGTTTTCTTTTGATTGGCTGCGGCGCGTTTCCGAACGTTCCTTGCGCTGCGCCGTGCGAGAGCCTCTCAGCCTGATTGGCTCTAGCGCGGCACGGCGCAAGGAATGTTGGGAAAGGAAGTTGTTTTCCTTTTTTTGCGTTTGTGGGGCTGTTGCCCCACTGCCTGTTTTCTCAATCCTTTGTTGACCTGCGGACCCAGATCGGCCGTTTGCACGAAGGGTGAGTGCAGGCAAGTAGGGCGAGGCATAGCAACCTATAGCCAGTTCCAACGGTTAACACTTGGTTTTATAGGTTAAGATTAAACAATACTAGCTGAAATGTTTTAAAGTTGCTGCCAGCCAGAGCTGATAATCCTGGCTTAAATAAACTAATGTGGTAACGTCCTATATTCCTATGATGGGTAGGTCAGCAGGTCGCACCCCGAGTGCTGCACAACAGAGTGAGTGCCCATCTCTGTCCCAGCGCCTGCCAACTTAGCAGTGGAAAAGCAAGACATTGCAAGTAGATAAATAGATATCGGGTTGGTAGAAAAGGTAACAAGGTTCCATCATCTAATCATACCTGCCACATGACCACAGAAATGTCTGCAAATAGAGATGAGCACAACTCAGTGGAGTCGAACATGACTGACTTTCGAGCAAGGAAGACCTTTACCCTCTCTAGACTAGTGATGAAAATGGGTTTGTGTTACAGAAGATTATTTTAGTTCTACTTCCTTCTCACCAGCATAGCTTCCATATAACGTACAGCGGGCGACAGGTAATGCAGAAAAATTAACACCAAGATATCAGAAGGGCTTCTCAGCTGCAACCAGAAGGGTTATTTTAACTTGTTAAAATAACAAATATCCAGAAGCCACCAACACAGACTTTACAACAGGGGTTCCCAACCTTTTCGTGCCTTGGACCGGACCACGCCCTCTGGACAGCTGAGCACCCTGGCCACGTGGTACGTCCCGCCATGAACGCTGCCATAAAATGCATCCGCAGCTGTCGTAAACAAGTTTATGACAGTCACGGATGAATTTACGGCAGTGTTTATGGCGGGGTGTATTTACGCATGCACGGGTACATTTTATGGCTGTTGTCAACACGTCCGTTTCTGCTTCCGGTAGTGGCGAGGGCAGCAGTGGGCCACATGAAATGGTGCTGTGGATAGGGTCCAGCCCGTGAGCCGTTGGTTGGCGACAACCCGCTTTACAGGATTAGATCAGAACAACAATCTGCCAAAGCACTTCTTGCCCTAAAGCAACCTTTTAAAAACAACACAATTACAACCAGAACCTTCTATGTTTTTTTAAAAAAATAATTTATCCATCCATGTTATCATGTGAAACAAGGAAGCTCCAGGAAATTTCTCCCAGGACATTGAAGGACTCAGCTGCCTTTGATACTAGAGCTCAGAAGCATTTATTTATTTATTTTAATTTGTAGTGACACCCATAGTACCCCTGACACAGTTCCACGAGTCAGTATTGATGAAGCTGCTGCCCTCCATCAATATGGATTCAAGTGGGATTTAATCCACTTGGGGACCATCACCCTTCCCTGTGTACTTCCTCACCCAAGGCCGCTAGTCCTCAGGGTTGTCAGATTAGTTAACCTGACACTTGGCATTGAGTCTCTGGCAGTAGGGTCTACTCTATTACCATAGCAGGATAACCTGGCCAGACTTTGATACCCTACTCTAGCTTCTTTTAATACCCAAGCAACCACATACATTATGCCTTGCCAAACATCTGAACTGAAACATATGGACCTCAATCCAAAGTGAGTTGCCTACAAATGAATACCTTCTTGCTCCACAAGTGAGCTCCATGCAGTCTATCAGGGCAAGACTTATATATGACCCTTCTTAGATAGATAGATAGATAGATAAGATAGATAGATAAGATAGATTTCATAGTGAACCCTCGACTAAGAACACATTTGAATAGCGTCATTTTCGAATAACGACGCTACCGATGCCCCCACGTGATCTCCAGCACAATGACGAAAAAACGTCATTATTCGAATAACGACGGCTTTTTGTCGTCGTTGTGTGAATAACGACGGTTTTTTGACGTTCTGTGGGAGATCTCCCATAGGAAACTGTAAAACGACGTTTTCCGCATAACGACGCTACTTGGGGAACCAAGCAACGTCATTATGTGAGGGTCTACTGTAGATAGATAAATCTTTATTGTCATTGTCCTGCACAGAACGAGATTGAAAAACCATTTATCGACCCAACAAAACCTAAACAAAATACAACTATACAAAATTATCAACATACTCCCAACCACTTTTATCTATTGCAACTCAGTCATGGAGGGTGATAAGAGCATGCATTGTAATATTTTATTATTAAATAGACTAGTACTGAGATGAACAAAGGTCCACCTACGGCCTCAGATAATAGGTCCAGAATGCTAAAATAAGAAAGTCTATTAGGAAAAGGAAAGAAAAGAGATAAAATAGTTCTTGAGAAATGATGCGGAGAGGAATTAATACAGTTCTGAATTTCAATTTTCTATTTGCATTACAACTTCTACAACTAACAGAGAATCCATGATGTGAACTCCAGAATACGAAGGAATGGAAAGCTGGTACTTCCTACTTACAGTTCTTGTCAATAGCAATCACACTTATATACCTCCTCTCCATAGCGCTTAATGCACTCTACTGGGGCAGTTCACAAGGCAATTAGCATTTTGCCCCCAACATGCCGGGCATTCATTTGACCGTCCTTGGAAGGATGGAAGGCTGAGTCAACTATAATCCCTACCAGCATCAAACTCACACAGTATTGGCTGCAGTACAGCAGTTTAACCACTGCGCCCCCAGTGTTTGAACAGTCAAGGTATGAATGCAAAACTTACATTTACTACTGATTCCTTAAATTTGATGTGAAGTCTGTAGTTGGAAAGAGCAATGACAGCGTCTTCTGCTCGGCCTACATACTCTGTGCTCTCCCCATGAAGTTCTGGGAAAGGGACCTGCAGAATAAGTAGGGGATGGGGGGAATCATGTTATTTACAAGTGGATGACAACCTCTCAAGGTCAAACATGCACTCCTCAAATGCAAGTACACATATCTTGAAGAAGCATGACATGAACAAACCCACTGAAAGCCTTGTGTCAATATCATCTGCAACAAACCATAAGGCTGGGTGGAGACATGGAAGAATGGCCATGTAGTGGAACCTCTTACTACTGGATGTCCCCACAGGGATACCGAGCTTACTTGAAACCAGCATTAACATTGCTGACAGCTGCAACCAAAGGGTTCCTTACGGATCCCATTTGTTTGAGGGGGGGGATAGCATGGACCTTCCACATCAAATGGGAGTGGATACTGAAAAAGAGGAGCTTGCCCAAAATGTCTGGAACTTAAAAAATGGGAGGAAGAAGTGTTGGATTTCAAGCTTTCAGTTTGGCATGACAACATTACCAGAAACTTAAGCGGAGCAGGGAATGAAAACTACAAAGGCTTTCATAAAAGCAACAGTCATTTCTAAGTGTTTTTTATATATATATATATATATATATATATATATATATATATATATATATATATATATATATATATATATATATATATATATATATATATATATATATATATATATATATATATATATATATATATATATATATATATATATATATATATATATATATATATATATATATAAGAACAAGGACAACCATAAACACAAGCACACACTCTATGTCCGTGATGGCGAACCTTGGCACTCCAGATGTTCTTGGACTTCAATTCCCAGAAGCCCAAGTCTCTGTGAATCCACGCAAACAAGTTTACTGCGCATTCGTGCAGATTCGCAGACTTGGGCTTCTGGGAATTGAAGTCCAAGAACATCTGGAGTGCCAAGGTTCACCATCACGGACATAGAACATCTGGAGTGCCAAAGTCTATATTTGCGATGGTGAACCTTGGCACTCCAGATGTTCTTAGACTTCAAATTACCAGAACCCAAGTCAGCACTCTTGTTGATCAGGGCTTCTGGGAATTGAAGTTCAAGAACACCTGGACTGCCAAGATTAGCCATCAAAGCTCTATGTATTTGTAATTAATTAGTTCCAAAAAGTGAAGGGAGGAAAAGATAGGCACCTCAAAAAGTAGGCACCTAAACCTAATGGTCTTTAATGCAGGGGAACCTCAAAAGGTAACTCCCTCTTTTTTACCAGAAACCGGCAGCTAAGCTGGGAAGTGGCAGCAGCAGCAGCAAGGGTGCCCATGAGTTAAATTAACTTGAGCCCATTTAAATTCTGCTGCCCAAACTTGGCTAGAAGAAACAATCAGGCGGTCTGCCCAGAGACCAGGTGCTGGGTAGGCAAAGGATAGTCAGGCAGTCGACTACCTGGAGATTCTCGTCCTCTCGGATCAGCTGCTTCCTGGGGAAAATCTGATTAGCTTGGATGTATTCAAGGCTGTGCTGAGTTTCTTCATCCTGAGAAACAGATTATCCAGTTGATTTCAACAGCGTTACACACCCGTATAGGATCTTTTCACCGACAGAGAAGCTTGAAAGATTCATTTCAAGGCATCAGTGACTATCTCAGATATTATTAACTGCCAGTGCCTCAAATTCTCAGCTTTGCATGGATGTGCACAGATGTGTTTTGCCAACTGCTCTTTCAGCTAAGAAGTGCAATTCTTCCATGCGGCCTGGTGGCGCCCATGCAAAGGTAGGAGCCACAATATTAGCAATCACACTTATATACCAGCCTCACAGCGATTAGTGCACTCTCTAGACAGTTCACAAGTTAATTAGCATTTTGCCCCCAATAATGCTTGGTGCTCATTTTACCGACCTGGGAAGGATGGAAGGCTGAGTCAACCTTGGAGTCCTAATCAGGATTGAACTCACAACCTTTTGGTTGTAGTACAGCAGTTTAACCACTGTGCCACCAGGGCTCTATAATGACATGTCCTCTAACTGTTCTTCTTTTTCATGGTACCCTGTGGATTCAGAGACCACAAAGAACTTGATGGAGTGTTGGTGCAGAAATAGATATTTTAGAGCAAGGGTTCCCAACATACGGCCCGTGGGCCAGACCCAGCCTGCAACGCCTTCTCATGTGGCCCACTGCCACCACTTCCGGAAGTGGAAACGGATGTGTTTACATTAGCTGTAAATGCGCCCGTGGCTGTTGTAAATGCAGAAGTGGGTACATTTATGACAGCCATAAATGCACCCACTTCCACTTCTGGGGTGTGTGGTCACCCCCTTAGCTGTCTGGGGACATGGTCCAGCCCACGGTGTAAAAAGGTTGGGAACCCCTGTTGTAGAGAGTCCATGATTAGAACATTGTTCCATTTAACAAGGGTATAGCAACAGCAACTCCACCTCAGAAGGATGAAGGAGGCTGAGTCTTGAGCCGTGGTCAGGATCAAACTCACAACCTTTGGGTTGCAGTACAGCGTTTTAACCACTGCACCACCAGGGCTCCTAATACTAGAACGAATCAAAAAAAGGTTTGGTTGAAAATACAACTTTTTTCTACCTCCCCAGCGACAGGAGTAGCAAAAGGTTATTATCAGGAGACATATTGGCAGGATGAAAATAGGAGCAGATGGAAAGTGTAGAATTCTCTCTGCTCCCATCCTGTAATGCCATATATGCATCTTTGGAAGCTGTGAAGGCTTTATTTTTAAAAAATTAAACTTATATCCCGCCCCTCTAGGAAAATACTTTCCTACTCAGGGCTGCTAACAGCCTAAAACTCAAAAAATACAAACTGACACCAATATTAAAATTTTCATATAAACCCATCAAAACCCAAACACCCTAATAAAGAAGCCTATTTTGGATGCAGTGGGGCAGAATAAAATGTCTAACAATCGGCTGTTGGTAAGATATTGTTGCCAAAGGCCTCTTTAAAAAGAGACGTTTTCAATTGCTTTTTAAACACTTGGAGAGATGGCACCAGGCACAGCTCCACTGGGAGGGAGTTCCACAACATTGGTGCCACCACTAAGAAGGCTCTCTTCCTAGTCACAGCCTTCCTATCTAATCTCGGGGTCGGCACCTGAAGCTGCATCGTTATGGAGGAGCGAATGATGCAGGCTGTTGTCCTGAGGGGAAGACGTTCCACCAGGTAGGAAGGTCCCATACCGTTTAGGGCTTTGAAAGTTAGAACACCTTGTACCTGATGCGGAAAGAAACTGGGAGCCAGTGCAGCCTTGCCAAGGCTGGGGAAATATAATCAAAAGTTTTCATTCCCATAACCAGCCTGGCTGCTGCATTCTGATCTCGTTGGAGACTCCATAACAGGCACAGGGGAAGCCCCACGTAAACAGCATTACAGTAATCAATACGTGAGACTACCAGTGAGATAACTAGCGTTATGAGAGACCATCTGGCTAAGTAGGGACGCAACTGAGCAATCTGGTGCAGTTGAAAGAAAGCAGCTAATGAAATGCAGACACCTTTCTTGTTGTCGCTTTCTAAAATGAAGTTAAAATGGAGGCATTTAATATGAAACCCTGTTCATGTGCAATGCATGGGCCTCTCAAACCAGGAAGTGGCTGGACCAACATCCTATTGCATCACAACGTATTTCTTCTTCCAGAAACAGGAAGCAAAGGTCTCTTTAGCACGGTGTTTTCCAACCTTTGGTTTTTGGATTTCTAATCCCAGGAGCCTAAGTCAGTTCCCCAAAGCACTGACGTAGCCTTCTGGGAATTGAAGTTCCCCTGTGGGGCCTAGGCCCCGCATTGGGAACCATTGCTTTATCATCATCTTGTCCCTTCTAGGACTGGAAGAGGAAAAGGAGGGGCCGTAACTTTTATTCCTTGCTATAACTTCCAGTGGGCTACACGAGGTACATGCCATGGTAACGTAACCTGAAGGCCCAGTTCAGTTGCTTCTTTGGAGCATGTACCTCTACATGACATATGGCTGAAATCCTGTTCTGCAACTCTGCATGTGAATCGCAAAGCTATCAACTAGTGCAGAAAGCTATGGCACACTGGAAATGCTATTTGTGAAGCACTTTTGCATTCCTGCCACAGTATGTTTGCAACGGAGAGACACACAACTGACTGTGCAATCAAATTGCATAATCCTCACTGCCTGGGTGTAATATCCATCACAGCTAAGCAGGTGTAATTTTAGATTATGCAAAGATACAGCCAGTCAGTATGAGTGGAGACTTACTGATTTTTGCCTTCAGAAGGAAGTAATCTCTGCGTAAAAAGCCTGCTGCAAGCAATCCAAAGACGGGTACTCCCTACTCTCATGTTGCAACCTGCTTTATCTTGGTCATTCATGAAATAATCTGCATGCTTACCATGACAGAGCCAGGTTAAGAGGCAAGGTCCCCACCCTTGTTTTCAATAATCTGTAGCACTACGGAACATATAAATATCTGAAAGACAAAATTAGAAGGTGGACAAACAGGACAGCACGTTTGCAAATTAGGTTGTTCACATTAACTTTGGCTCACATTAACTTTGAGTCTGGCGAAAGACTAAAGCAGGGGTTCCCAACCTAAGGCCCATGAGCCGGATCCGGCCCATGGCACAATTTCATGTGGCCCCCCACCTCTCCAAGGGAATTAAAGAAACAAAATGGCCACCCCTTTGATGCTGTTGGGACCAAATGGTCACCCCCTTTATAGAGGCAGGGCAAAATGGCCATCCAGCCCTCAAAGCTGACTGAGAGAGCGTGACCCAGCCCCCAGCTTGAGAAGGTTGGGAACTCCTGCGCTAAAGAATAGAACAAGGAAAGCCAGTTCGCAAGTTAAAATTTAAGTGCACACATTAACTGAATATGCTATCAAAAAGCATTTCTTACGTTTGTTCTGAAAAAACAGGCAGCAGAATGGCTTCAGCACACGGGTTGTAATGCATTAAATAGGTAGGTAGGTAGGTCGGTAGGTGCCAACCACTTCTAAAATGTTGAGAAGGTTATAAAGAAATGTACAATGTGATACTGAAGTCTAATATTGGAAGAGTAAAAGCTAGACAACCCCAAACTTTGTGGTTGTGCACTGCTACTGAGAATAACACATGATTTACATGATACCGCGTGTGCTGATTCCAAATCTGAACTCAGAATTTGCCTAACACGTACAGATTTTAAGTTATAGGTGTACTATATTTCAAATGGTCGGTAAGTGGGTAATGTATTTTTATGTATTGTAATGTATTTTATGTAATGTATTGCAGTTACCACTATGCCTGCTGCCGCCTCAGCTGAATCATGTCCCCTATTGGCATGCATGTTTCAGCAGCGGCTGGGTACATCTGGGCAAGTCAGTGAGCTGATGTCAGAAATACGTATATAAGGCGAGATGGACCAAAGGCTTGTCTTTAGTATGAAATCATCTTATTAGATAGTACAGCTAGGCCATAGTGAGTCTGTTTTGAGCTAAAGATGAGTAGGTGCAGGAGCGTTAATAAACCAGACAATCATGTCTACATGTGTAATTGACTTAAGATCCTGGCATCGTAGGCAGAATCAGACTTCAGATATGGATTAAATGGACTTGATTTAGTATATGATACATGGATTAGACTAAGAAGCAGACAATATATATTTTTGTGATGCTATGTAATTCACTGTGCATACACTGTGTAGCTCTCTGGATTTCGACTAACACTTTAAATCAGGAGTTCTCAACCTTTTAAAGCCAGGGGCTGGGTCATGCTCCCTCAGACAGATTCGGGGTCCGGATGGCCATTTTGTCCTTCATCCACGACATGGCACTTCCAGGTGTGGCGGAGGCGGTGGGGGGCCACATGAAATGGCACCGCAGGCCACATCTGGCCCACAGGCCACAGGTTGAGAATCCCTGCTTTAAATAATCAAACTTAGCCTCTGCTTCTTAATGTTTATTACGTTCATAGCACTGTTCCCTTGAGTGCATCTCCAGCAAAACATAACCCAAAGGGATTCCATATAATGCCACTTTATATTACTAAGGCATTCCAAGGCTATATGTTGACAAAGAAATAATACAGTATTACAATGGAAAAGAGCTTCAACAGAACTCCCACAATACTGGAGCCACTTAAGCCTTCATTCAAACATTGCTGTTCTTTACTGATCTTTAAGCTTTAAATCCCATTCTTCAAATACATTAAACCAGTTTCAAATTCTAGCCCTATTAATGTTTATATTTGTCAGAAACAGAAGTGAACTGAAACATTATCGTTTAACTACTCAGCGATCAGAGTTGCCAAGAAGCTCTGAAAGTGTTTCAAACATCCTGACAAATTGGAGAATTCTAACTGAGGTCTCTGATCAATCTCTGTTCTGTTTTCTTCTAGTATTTATTCTGCCCCATCATGTACTGAAAAGGCTTTCTGGTTCTTATGTCTAGCAAAGAGCCTCTCAGCCCTCAATGGGATTTCTGAGACTTATGGAGTTTACATTTATTTATTTATCTTATTTATCATTCACATTTGTAAATGCCGCCCACTCAGGCAGAACCCGACTCAGGGCACATGTGCACACTGCAGTTGCTGATGTTGTTAATCTCTCTAACATCAAATTCCAATCATGTTTTAATGCTTATTTTGATTCTAATTACATTCACGATGGAAATACAGCAGGCTACTTTGCCACAATGAACTCATGCCAATTAATAACTCATCATGTACTCTCAATATAATACAGAACAAAATATTAGCACAACTAGAGAGTGAATGAACAAGAACACTCTCCTGTACTCAATTTATGGCAGTCTTTCACAATGGGGGAATGGAGTGAAGTCAGAATTCTGTACAAAGCAATGGACAAGGGAAAGTTTTTAAGGTTTAAGTCATATAACTCGCTCAAATAAAAAAATACAAGTCTGAATCCTGTAATTGTACTAGCAGTTTGTACTATCTTCCATGCAACTGATTTCACAACCAATTATGCATGAACCATCCTCCAAACAAGGGGATATGGACAATGTGCACCTTCCCAGCCAGTCCATCTGGCATGGCCCCTTCTGCCTCCATGAACATTGGGAATCAGAGTTCCTCCTCTGCTTATTTTGCCGTACAGCCCAATAGGATGGTTTCCAGTAGCATTTCCTCCACTGAGGGGATCATCACCCCACCTAAAGGGGCTCATCTGCCTGTAACCATTGGCCTCTTTCAGGAGTCAGGTTATTTACCACTCGGCGTTGAGTCACTGGCTGTATGGTCTACTCCATTACCGTGGCAGCATGTCTGGCCAGACATATGTATTTAAGAAACTAATTTTAATATGAAGTTACCATTTATTTTATTGTGACAAGTGTGGTGAGAGATCAAGTCCATTTGCATGGCTTTTTTTTTTTGTTTTTTTAGCCATTTGGATAACACGTCACCTGATGGCTAGGCGGACAGATGCCCTCCACTTTCACCTTGCCCAAGAGATCTGACGGGGGACGCTTTGGTGAGTTTTAGTCCAGACCTAACATTATTGACAAGAGATGGGCAACAGTTCTGCCTAGTTAGACCACTCAAGCCCCCTCACTTTGAACCTACAACTGTGGAGGCTTAGTGAGGGAAAACGTTTTGTCCCTGTTGTTTGAAGAAAAAGAGAAAATCAGCTGAGACATACGACCCAGGGGAAGATTTTCTCAAGAAAAATGTTGGATCAACATGGAGAAGAATAGTCAAGAGACAGATCATTATGGACAGAAGTTGAGCGGAATGTCATCCTGGAGACGTCTACTCATATAAGGACTCCTTGCTGAATAATGACTCCAAAGAATCCAAGGTAACCAGTGTGGTGGAGTGAATACAGTGACAGACAAGGATGAAGGCCTGGGTTTGAATCTCTTTTAGACATGGAAACTCAATGGGGATGTGAAACTTGGAAAGCCACTCCTTAAAAATCTCACTTACCATATAAACCAGGAGTTTCCAACCTAAGGCTTGCAGGCCAGATCCGGCCCATGGGGCCATTTCATGTGCCCCCACCCCTCCAAGGGTATTTGAGAAACAAAATGGCCACCCCTTTGAAGCTGTTGGGACAAAATGGCCACCCCTATTGTACAGGCATGGCAAAATGGTTGTCCAGCCCTCAAAGTTGATTGAAAGAGCATGACCTGGCCCCCAACTTGAAAAGGTTGGGAACCCCTGATGTAAACCTTATAAGGGTCACTGTAAATCAGATCTGGTTTGATGGTACATAACAATTTATACACCACTCTTAAGAGTACACAATAAAATTATCTTTCCATTAGGAATTGGTTAACTTACCAGTTAATCATAAAACTTTATTTCCAATAAATTTCAGATAGCCTTCTGGTAGTTTGACGTTTCACAAAGAAAGCTGCGGGGGGGAAAGGCCAAATTGTAATCAACCCATATTGAGGGCTATTTGACGTACACCACTTTGTTCATATAATTAATTAATTCCAACAAGACATAACAGTTAAAATAAAACAAAATGTTCAATTAAATTAAGAAGAACTGACCACCTTCACCCTCAGTAGTAAAGTTACATTATTATTACTAACTTTTCCTTTCATTCACTGCCCCAAACCTGGCCACAACTGCATTGGCATACAATGGCAGGCCAAAATGCTGAGCCATTCCTCACATCTAAGAACATACATGGAAGTGAATCATCCGAAATGGGCCTCCCAGCTTCTTCCGCTTTGGCAAGAGACAAAGACACCCCAGAGGCCTTTAAGCCTTGTAAGAAGTGCAACAGACCAAAAGACCTATTCTGGATAATGCATTAAGCCAGTGATGACAAACCTTTTAGAGACCGAGTGCCCAAACAGAGGGGCGGGACAAACTCTATGCTGGGGGGGGGGAGAGGAAGCGCTCCCATTGGGCTGCTGGGCAGAGTGAACTCTGTGCTGGGACAACACTGCATGTGCCCACAGAAAGGGCTCAGAGTGCCCCCTCTGACACACATGCCATAGGTTCACCACCACTGCATTAAGCTATGAAAACCTTGTTATTTTTTCAACTTCTAATGGTGAGGAGGACTGTGGTGGCTCAAGGGGTTAAGATGCTGAACTCGCTGACCGGAAGGTTAGAGTTCGATTCCCGGGTACTCCATGATAAAGTGAGCTCCCGTCCCTGTCCCAGCTCCTGCCAACCTAGCAGTTCGAAAGCAAGAAGTTGCAAGAACAGTAGATAATTAGGCATGGTAAGGTAAACAGCATGCCCGCCACATGTCCATGGACATATCTGCAGACGCAGACAGTGCTGGTTATAAACGGAGATGAACACTAAAGACGGATACGACTGGCTTTACTAATGGTAAGCAAAGTCAAATACAGTACATGCAAATGGATAGCATTAAAAAATATAGACTTTGTGATCTTTTAAGCTAGGATGCATTTAGAAATCCTGGTTTACCCTGGTATGCAAATGTTAGTCATTTTTTTCATAGTATATACTTTTCAAAGGCTTATATCCATGTGATACATTCTGCTTTTCTCCTCCCAGCAACGACGAGTGATTGAGCATATGCATAATCACCAGGGGCCATCCTGCTTAGAAAAGTTTAAGCACAATATTGTTGGATTTCTATTTGGATATTTAGGTTTTTGCTCTGGTGAACATGCTGGCCACTACAAAAGTTTAATTTGGTAAATGAGTTAGCAAATAAAATGAAGGGGGGACAGAATAAACCCTCAAAAAGTCATCTAATAGTCTTTATAGCAATAATGTCAACTGCAGTGCAATTCATAGGCATACTCAAAATACAGTGAAACTGTGAGCATCATAATGAGTTCAAAAGCACAGGAATCATTTTCTTCTAAAATAAAGAGCTAAGCGTGGTCTAAGGAGAGAATCCCAGACAAAAGACATGCATGTCCTTTTAGCACAGTGGTGCCCAAACAACAGCCCGTGGGCCGGATCCAGCCACCAACGCCAATTCATCTGGCCCACGAAGCCCTCATTGCTCCTGGAAGCAGAAGTAAAACATGCAGTATGCGTTTTACTTCCGCGCATTTTACTTCTGCTTCCGGGAGCAACGAGGACTTCGTGAGCCGGATGAATTGGTGTTGGGGGCCAGATCCAGCCTGCGGGCCATAGTGATCGACCCCCTGAACCACATGACCGGCCCGTTTTAGCACAACAGTCAAGATGCTCCCTATGACCCTAACTTACACACTTTCCGTGTTGCTCCTCAAATTACAACTTTATTTCCATAAAAAAGATCAAACAAAAATGAAGACAACATTTTTAAACCTCTGCAAAGTAAGTTAAAGAAGATCACTATTGCAAGAGATCATATTAGACTCAGCATTTCAACAAAAGGCAGCATGTTATTGTAGATAAATATTACTAGCAGATACGATAGAAAATACATACTTCATACACAAAAATAAAAAACTATAATTATTGTCCTTTTCTTGGAATTCAAAGTATGTACAATGTGGATACTGCTGTCTAGATAACAGTACCCAGACTTCCAAATCCAACCCAGTCAAAACAGCTGCTTTTTAAACACTGAGTCTAAGACTCAACAGTAATCATTCACATATAACAAAATAAGCCAATGTTTGCTTATAAAACATGACACCAACAACTGAGCAACTCTTCTACAGCGACGACTTCATGCATACTTACCTGACAGAAAGGCTCAACTGAACACTGCAAGACTTCATTCTGTGTTAAGTGTATACTAGATTGCATTCCTAGTATGCTACAAGCTCTTAACAGATATCTCAAGCAAACAGATGCATGTGATCATGACATATGCTAAAAAACTGAATGCTTCTAAACAGGGTGCTGATGGCACTCTAAAAACATGGACTAAAAGTTCCTCCCTATACAAATGTCTTGTTCAGCTTTCCTGCACTTATTCAAAAACAATCTAAAAGGGAACAATGGGCACACACATTCAAAAGATGGCATATAATTCTCTTTGTTGCTTATACATAGCAAGGTACGCTTCAGAAAGATGTTCATATGCACAGAATTAAACAGCCAATATTCTATACCCCTGGTGGCAACCCTTGGCACTCCAGCTGTTCTTGGACTTCAATTTCCTGAAGCCCAAGTCAATACACCTGCTAATCAACGCTTCTGGGAATTGAAGTCCAAGAACAGCTGGAGTGCCAAGGTTAGCCATCACTGTACAATTTTATAATCCTTCACAACATAAAAAGGTCAAAATAACGTTCAGATGGCCCACACAGTATAGTTTAAACTAACTGTCAAATCACCAGCTGATCTTAAAGGTGTCTTCTGCACTTATCTCATGACAATGCATTGTTATTTTCCTTTGTTCATTTATCATTTAAAGTATTATTGAGTGGTTGAAATCCTATTGTACAACACTGTACATATAAAGCCTGATGAGATAAGCAGCCATGGGTGCTAATTTTTAACTTATCATCTCCTACCTGACCACACCCCTCAATTTCCAAGACTCCTTAGGGATTAAAGGCCTTCAGAAGCCTAGAGATTGTGGGGGAACCGCTAAGATCCCAAAACCAGGACCAACAGTGGCAATTATCAAATAGTAAAGGTGCTCCAACATTGTCAATCTTATGACTGTTTGGCATCTCAGGGTAAGGTAAAAGCAATTTAAAACAATAGTTTAGAACAGGGGTTCCTAACCTAAGGCCTGTGGGCCTAATGTGGCTCACTGTGCCGTTTCATGTGGCCCCCACCCCTCCAATGGCATTCAAGAAGCAAAATGGCTATCCTTTTGAAGCTGTTGGGACAAAATGGTCACCAACATTGTGCAGGCGGGGCAAAATGGCTGTCTGGCCCTTGAAGCTGACTGAGAGAGTGTGACCCGGCCCCTGGCTTGAAAAGGTTGAGAACCCCTGGTTTAGATTGATTCTGAACAGATTAAAGCAGAATACACTGTATATATAACTAAAACCTAATGTATTATCACTAAGCCTCTACAGCAGTGGTTCCTAACCTTTTTTCCCATGCCCCCTAAAGTCCTGACGATGCCCCCCCCCAATATATAATTCTTATTATTCAAAAAGTGAAGTCCTATTCACTTGGAGGAAGCCTAAAAGGCCATTCATTGTTAATAACTCATTCTCAATTTGCACCTCTTAAAAATCAACACACACACCCCGGTGGGGGCATGTGCCCTATGTTGGGAACCACAGCTGAGACAAAAGTATACCTGTAGTCTGTACAATTCTTCAGAAACTGGTGGACTAGCTGCTCTGTTAATGGAAGTAATAGGATGTAACTCAGCTCATGCTCTGGCAGACTAGGAAAATTCCTGATGTTAGCTGTTTTATATAATACTAGCATATTTTGCCCGGCGGTGCCGGGCTCTTTAAAATGGTTTTGGAAGGTTTTTGTTTTATGTTTATGCAAATGAGGTTAGTTTTTAATTGTGTTTTTTTTTTAATTTTTATTTTTACGCATGGGCTGTTATAAACTGTGATTTTTTTATTTTTGGTTTTTAAAAAGAGGAAAGGATGATATATTTTTTTATAATTATTGTATTTAACCAAATAATGTGTTACTATGTGATTTTTTTTAAATAGTTGTACCTTGGATAATAATTTTTAAAATGTGTACGAATATGGTTTTTTTAAAATCAATGTTTCTATACTGTGTTTAGATGTTTTGTTTTGTTTTTTTGAGTGAAAACTTATTTCTTTTTAAAATTATTTGTGATTAGTGTGAATATTTTTTAATATTTTGATAACATTTCAGTAATTTGGTAATTATTTTGAATATTTTTGAATATTCTCTTGTGGCCTCTGGGTGGGGCTGGTGAGCTTTTCTTGTATTTTACTATTTTTCTCTACTGTCCTCTGGGTGTCGCTTCTTCTTTCGGTAAGTAGTCTCTTTCTTTCCTCAGTTTAGTTCCGGTTGTCATGGAGTGAGGACGTCTCCTGGTAAGGTCTCTGGTTTTATTTTATTATTATTATTATTTTGGGGGGTGTTTTGGGTTTGGGGGGGTCTGTGTGTTTTTTCTTATTTGTTTTTGGATGTTTTTGTGTTTCCTTTTTCTGTTTTTTATTTTTGTTTTTGATTATTTTTGACTGTTTTTGGATTGTTTTTGGATGTTTCTGTGTTTACTTTTTCTGTTTTTATTTTGGTTTTGATTATTTTTGACTGTTTTTGGATAGTGTTGTTTTGTGTTTGGGGTGGGGGTATTTCTGTGGGCCGGTCTCGGGGGCTTGACCATGGAAATACCATCGCCGCTTGATGCGGTGTTGGGGTGGTGGTATTTCCGTTGTCCGGCCTGGGTGGCCGGACCATGGAAATTGCCTCGCCGCTTCATGCGGCGTTGGGGTGGGGGTATTTCCATGGGCCGGCCTGGGTGGCCGGACCACGGGAATCCCATCACCGCTTGATGCAGCGTTGGGGAGGGGGTATTTCCGTGGGCCGGCCTGGGTGGCCGGACCACGGGAATCCCATCGCCGCTGTATGCGGTGGTAGGGGGTGGGGGTTTTGCGGCCTGCTTTTTTATTTTTATTTTTCCGCACCGGCTGCCTCAGCGTTCTGTGCGCTCATGGCACGCAGGACGCTGGGGCTTGTAGTTTGGCGTGAGCATTTTTGGCTTCTGCAGCGGTTTTGATTTTGATTGGCTGTGGCGCATTTCCGAACGTTCCTTTTGCTCACGCCGCTCAGCCTGATTGGCTCTGGTGCGGCGCGGTGCAAGGAACATTGGGAATTGAAGTTCCCTTTTTTTGTTTGCGTCCAGGGGGCTCCTGCCCCACTGGCGCAAAAGTCAACCTGACAGTTACCTGCGAACCCCGGTCGGGCGAGTGCACGGAGGCTCGGACCGGGCTAGTGGGGCCTGGCTAAACATCCTTTGTCACATTCCAACGGTTAACGCACCATTTTATAGGTATAGACAATACCACATTTTATATAGGTTGGGAATCAGTTGAATCTCTCCGTTCGATTGAATTAATTTAAACTATGCACTTCTAATTTATCAGACTGACTTTTTGTTTTTGTTGTTCAGTCGCACAGTCGGTTCCGACCCTTTGCGACCCTATGGACCATTGTTCTCCAGGCGCCTCTGTCCTCCACCATCCCCCTCAGTCCTCCCAGCTCTGTGCCCATTGTGTCTGTAATACCATCTAACCATCTCATCCTTGGCCTCCCCCTTCTTCTTTTGCCTTCCACCTTTCCCAACATCAATGCCTTCTCAAGTGAATCCTCCCTTCTCATTTGATGTCCAAAGTATTTTAGCTTCATCTTTACTATTTGACCTTCCAGTGAGCATTCAGGGTTAATTTCTTCTAAGATTGACCTATTTGTTCTCCTCGCTGTCCAGGGTACCCTCAAAACCCTCCTCCAACACCACATTTCAAAGGCATCTATTCTTCTGCGTTCAGCCTTCCTAATTGTCCAGCTCTCACATCCATACATTACTACTGGGAAAACCATTGCTTTGACTATTCTAATTTTTGTTTTCAGTGCGATGTCTCTGCTTTTCACTATGTTCTCCAGGTTTCTCATTGCTTGTCTCCCAAGAATCAGTCGCCTTTTTATTTCATGGCTACAATCCCCATCTGCAGTGATCTTTGATCCCAAGAAAGTGAAATCTGTCACTGCTTCTACTTCTTCCCCATCTATTTTCCAGGAACTGATTGGGCCTGTTGCCATTATCTTGGTTTTCTTGATATTTAGTCTCAGGCCAGCTTTTGCACTCTCCTCCTTCAGCCCAATCAAGAGATTCTTTAGGTCTTCCTCACTTTCTGCCATTAGGGTGGTATCGTCTGCATATCTCAGATTGTTGATGTTTCTCCCAGCGATTTTAATCCCATATTGTGATTCCTCCATCCCTGCACTGCGCATTATGTGCTCTGTGTATAGGTTGAATAGGCATGGTGACAAAATGCAGCCTTGTCTTACTCCTTTTCCTATTCCTAACCACTCTGTCATTCCATGTTCTGTCCTAACTGTTGCTTCTTGGTTCTTGTACAGATTTCTCAGGAGGCATATGAGGTGCTCTGGTATTCCCATCTCTTTAATTACTTGCCACATCTTGTTGTGGTCCACACAGTCAAATGCCTTAGTGTAGTCAATAAAACAAAAGTAAACTTGTTTCTGGTATTCCTTTGTTTTCTCCATGATCCAGCGTATGTTGGCGATGTGGTCTCTAGTCCCCCTGCCTCTTCTGAAACCAGCCTGCACCTCTGGTAATTCTCTCTCCACATGCTGCTGAAGTCTATCCTGTATTATCTTGAGCATCACTTTACTGGCGTGTGGGATGAGCGCGATTGTTCGGTAATTTGAACATTCTTTGGCATTGCCCTTTTTTGGGATTGGGACGTATACTGATCTTTTCCAATCCTGTGGCCATTGTTTTGTTTTCCAAATCTGCTGGCATATTGAATGCAGTAATTTGACGCCGTCGTCTTTTAGCGCTTTGAAAAATTCAACTGGGATACCATCATCTCCACTAGCTTTGTTGTTTGCGGTGCTCTTTAGGGCCTTTATGACTTCGCTCTCCAGGATGTCTGGCTCAAGTTCTATTTCTTCATCAACGTGATTATCAGGGGTGTTGAGGTCCTTTTTGTAGAGTTCCTCTGTGTACTCTTTCCATCTTTTCTTAATCTCTTCTGCATCAGCTAGCTCCTTTCCTTCTTTGTCCCTTATCATGGTCATTTTTGCTTTAAATGTTCCCTTAATTTCCCCGATTTTTTTGAAAAGATCTCTGGTTCTGCCTCTTTTGTTGTTTTCCTCCATTTCTCTGCACTGTTCTTTTAGGTAGTTTTCCTTAAAGACTGACTTTAAGTCTCTTTAATTTGGGCTATTACTAATGTTACATTTCCAGGAAACACTATGTCGAAGGCTTGAGGTCTGAAAAAACATAAAATAAGTGGGAAAGTGTAACAACACAGTGGGTAGAATTACATACCAGATTCAATCATAGGAATCACCAGTTAGCTGAAGGGGCTGCGGTGGCTCAGTGGTTAAGAAGACCTGGGTACTGCATGACGGATTGAGCGCCCGTCTCTGTCCTAGCTCCTGGGGACATGAAAGGAGCCTCATTTGGGCGTTCCCTGAGCAGAGTTTCTTCCACAAAGATCCTTTCAATGCAGAATAATTTCTGGTATGAAATTATTATTATACCAGTTAACTCCAGTAACAGAACTGGAAAGACCTAGTCCAAGGATTGGAAAGCACAAAATGCTGAGCTAGACGGCACAGTGGTCTGTTTTAGTTTAAGGAAATGTGTTGTGCTTATGGGCTTAGCACTTGCAAAACATCACCTTTAAATCCATCCCTTCCATGAAAAACATTTGGCTTCAGCTTTTGTAAAAATTACTTCTATGTCTTTTATCCACATTGCAAAAAAAATTTAAAAAAATTCCATGGCAGCTTCTATGTCCATTCCCTGACTGCAGCCTGGGTGGCTTCAATTTGAACTATTTCCAGAGCGACAGCAGTTTTTTGCAGTAAATTCCGGCTCACCCAGGAGCACAATGTCTTGTTTCCTCTTGTGAACACAATAACATAATCGTTATTTTACCAAAGTGAACTTCATTCAGGAGTAACGACCAAGAGAAATGACCCTTGAAGATTAGGTCTGGTTTCGCTCTTTCTAAAATAAGTAAGAATCAAAACCTGAAATAACTGTGGCAGCAACAATTTGTACAAGTTGCTTGCTAAGGGAAGTGTTTAGGGAAACGTTCCCCGCAATACTACAAACATTTACATTTAACAAAAGGCATATTATAGAAATGTTTTAAAAGATACATTGTTTAATTTACAATTGAAAGTGAAACCAGCTGATTTCTTCCTTATGACAACACATGAATGAGAATATGCTCCTATGTGTGTGTACTTGGGAATCAGCCCTACAAATATGTGGCATAAATGGCTTTCTCTCTATTCTGAACAGCTGGAATGGCAGGTCCAATTTCACCCACATCGGTTTCTGCTTCTGTCTAGACAAGCCTCAAACTCCCTGCAATGCATAGGCATTGGAGGGCCACCTGTGTTGAAAAGTCATGGGTCCCATAAGTGCTGTGGGAATTCAGCATCTCGCTATCATGAAGAATCAGCATGTAACAATTCACCTACCGCACCGGTGAGTAGAGTTATTCACAGCACATTCTGTTCTAGAAGCCAAGATTGGAAGTTTATTAAATAGCAGGTCTTCTGCTACAGTAAAACATAAATTATCTAAAACTGAGGTTTCCTTTGTAAGAGAAACAGAAACATCCACTGGAGAATCCAACGTTTGATTTCACCTGTCAAATCATCCTGATTAGTTATGGCTTTTTATTGTCTTGTTTCAACTACTTCATTTAAAGCCTAGACTGTTTATACCAATTTTAAATATTTTTGTTATGCAAGATGCACCTCAGGGCCTGCTAAAAGAAACTGGATTTACACACCAAGAATCTAACCAATTACTTCATCTACTATTACTACTGTCTAAAGCAGGGATTCTCAACCTGTGGTCCACGGGCCAGATGCAGCCCACCACCACCTCCACCACACCCGGAAGTGCCATGTGGTGGAGGAAGAGCAAAATGGCCATCTGACCCCCGAAGCTGTCTGAGTGAGCATGACCCGGCCCCTGGCTTTAAAAGGTTGAGAACTCCTGGTCTAAAACTAAGTCTATTAACAGACCAGAAACAATACCACCACTTCCACAAACAAGCCAGTCTACTTCTGGTTGATAAAAGGAGCTTTGTCTTCAAATAATAAATTATAGACAGTAAGTACACTAGGACTTGTATAGATGGGAAATATATGGGTGGGACTGTTTCCCAGGGAGTTCCTGGGTACAGTATTCCTAAATGAAAGATAACAGGTAGGCTCACCTGCCTTCCAGACCTTTTCTATCATCATCATCATCAGTGACTTGTATGGAGAATGCATTTTTTTCCTGAAGCAGGAAAAAGGCCCCAGGCATGGATTTGTTTAAGGTGGATCCCCGCTTGCCATGAAGTGACCCACACACTATGATCACAAATCCTGCGGCATGTATGAAATGAGACAGGCAGGATTTAACACCAGGACTGCAATAGCCTTGAGGATATTGACAAGGTGCACTTTCACAGGTAGTCCATCTGGCATGGCTTCTTCCACCTCCATGACCATTGAGAATCAGAATAGTGAAGTGGTTCCACCTCCGCTCATTTTGCCATTTGGCCCAATATGATGGTTTCCAGTGGCTCTTCCTTCACTGAGGGGACCGTCGCCCCACCCAAAGTAGCTCATCGGCCCGATGTCGTTGGCTCCTTTGTGGAGTCAGGTTATTTATCGCCGCCCAACACTAGGCATTGAGGACTTGTATAGATGGGAAAGATATGGGTGGGCTTGTTTCTCAGCGAGTTCCTGGGTATTCTTAAATGAAAGATAACAGGTAGGATCACCTGCCTTCCAGACCTTCTCTATAACTAACAACCATTCAGGTGAAATTTTAGTCACAAATATACAGCAGGATAAGAGACTGGCAGGAAAACCTGCAGAGAGACATGCTTACTTCCAGAGAGAGAGAGAGAGAGAGAGAGAGTTTTATGTTCATTAATTTTTAATAAATTAGGAATCATTTTACTTTTAAATTATTTTTTATTTTCAACTCTTTTTTGCATGCAATTGTACATTGTGTTTGTAATGCTTTTTTGCTTTGTTACAAAAATATATTTAAAACATTGAAACTTTTTTTAAACTGTAGTAATGTTACTGAAACGTGCATACTAAAGTCTGTTAATTAAATTTGTTAAACATTTTTATAAATTTAACTGTTTGTAACTTTAAAATATTTATATTTGTTTTTTGTTCCATCGATGTGTCTGTTGCATCTGAAAAACAGAATACATAGGGAGAGATATTGATATTTGTCTAGTTTCATGCAAGATTTTAGTAATGATGGTTTATCTTTTTTATTGAGAAGTTGTAATTAAGGTATTTTAAGATTGATTTGTAACTGTAATAATTGTTATTGTTAAACATTTTGTTCTATATGTATTTTTTCATAAATTAGTTTATCAATATATTTTTATTTACCTTCATTTATCTTTGTGGTTGGGTTTTGCAGGTAAGTTTTGCGAGTTTGGCTTTGTTGTGGCATCTATGAAATGAGAAGAATTAGAGAAATCAATTTTACTGTTGTTAAAAATATTATTTTGTAAATAAATATTTATTGTTATTTACCTGTTTTTTCTTGACTCTGTAGAAATTTGATGTTTATTAAATGGTTTAGCATTAATGCTAATGGCAGGTTGAATGGGTTAGGTGGATTCATCATCATGAGCAGATGTCTTTGTAGTATTGAATCTATGAGCATATTTTGGTTTATTGGTAGTTGTGGGTTATTTTCTTGTTGTTGTTGTTCTTTTTCATATGTTTTGTCATTGTTTTGGTAATTTGTTTCATTTTGTTGTATTTGTTTGTTGTTTATTTGCTGTATTATTTCTTCTAATGTTTGTTTCTGTTGTTGTTTTAATTCTGTGTCCTTTTCTTTTATGTTTTTTTCAAACTGATTTGTTGTTTGAACATTATTTTCTGTGATTTCTGTGGTTTGTTGTTTTCATGGCAAAATTAATTTTGGTTTGGATGTTGTTTGTATTTGTTTTTTCCTCACAACTTGTAGTTCTGGATTTTTAGATTCTTCCATTTCTTGTTTGTAAATTTGTTTGTTTGTGGTTGTGTTTTGTTTTTCTTCAGTTGTGTTTGCTCTGTAATTTTTGGATTCATTTGTTATTGTTTGTTTTTGATTAGATCAATTATTTTCTGTGTTTCCTTTTTTCTAACTATTGTAGTGTCTTCAGTGTTAGATTTTTCTAATTCTTGGTTTGGTAATTGTTTTGTTTTGTTCATGTGGTCTTGTTGTGCATTGTTGGTAATCAGTTGCTGCTGTTTTTTTTTGATTAATTTTTTCAATTATTTCTTTCAGTTTTCTTTGAGAGTCCTCTGATATAGATGCATATTGTGGCTCAGGATTATTATTGGAAAGCTGTTCACCTGGTTTTGGCTCTTCTTCTTCTTCTTCTTCTTCTTCACTGTCCGACTCATATTCTTGCATGCAAATAATTTGACAGTCTTCCATTTCAAACTCGACATGTGTAATAATTTTACACCATTCCTTTCCATTTGAGTGATGGAGAATTTGTTTCGTTGCGCTTAAGGGTCCTGTTTTATAATTTTGTTCGGAAAGTTGTGCTTCCCCAAGATCGTCAGTTTGGGCAGGTCTTTCATTTGCAGTTTTTTCCGTGTTTGCTTCCATCACTGCGTATTAAATGTGGCTGTGAGTTTGAGTTCCGTCATTTCAATTTTTCCCACTACTTTGCCAAGGTTCCGTGGCTGGATTGGTTTCGTTTCTTTGCTGTTTGTAGTCTATGTGTTTTTAAGTTCTTGTTCTCGCATTATTTTCCCTCGCTGTTTTGCGATGTTGGCAGAGCTAGGTTAGCTTCGCTGTTTTGCATGTGTGGAGGTGTGTCTCGTTTGCGCGTTGCTGTTTGGCTTTGGAGTAGGCATTGCTGTAAGTGAGTGAGTATTTTGGTGTTTAAGTAGGCGTGTCTTGCTTCCTATTGGAGTCCCCGTACTTTGGCTCACTTTTTGAAAATGTTAGCAGATGCAATTCTTTGTTCCCTTTCTTTATTCTTGTGCTGTACCTTTTATAATTTTTGGAAGAATGAAATGGGGTTTGTATTTTTGAAAGGATAATGTTCCTCCTTTTTGAGACTGTGTGAAGATTGGCCATGGAGTCTTTACTCGTCTTTTGCTAAGTGTGAGTGTTTTAATTCAATTGTTTGTAATGGTGCTGCACTATTTCTAATTTTAAATATATGCCTTTATTTAAATTGTTAAATAAGTACATAAGAACAGCCTTGCTGGAACAGGCCACAGCCCATCCAGTCCAGCATTCTGTCTCACACAGTGGCTCACCATTTCCTTCAGGGTATTCCCAAGCAGGTGCCTGCTTAGGATTCCCTGGAAATGATATTGAGAGATATCCTGCCTATCTCTCCAACCCGGAGGTTGTCCTTAAGTATCCATAATTATAGCCATTGATACTCTTGTCCTCCATGAACTTGTCTAATCCTTTCTTAAAGCTGTCAAGACTGACAGCTGTCACCACTTCTTCTGGCAGGGAGTTCCATAGACCAGTAATCCTCTGGGTGAAAAAGTACTTTCTCTTATTTGTTTGAGAACTAGTACCCAAAAGTTTCATGGAGTAATTTCTGTTGCTTCTTCAAAGGATTAAATGTGTTGCTTATTCTTTTATTTTTTGCAGTAGTTGTTGGTAGACTATGTTTTTGGTTTCATCGTTTTGTGCTAGTATGAATAAGTTATCTTCTGAAACAACTCTAGAGCAGGCAACATATAATTGTCCGTGAGCAAAACATGGTTTGGTGAGGTGAACTCCGCAATGTTGTAGTGTCTGTCCTTGTGATTTATTTATTGTAATTGCGAATGCTAGTTTAACTGGGAATTGGAGTCTTCTAAATGGAATTGTTTGATCAGTTGGTAACAGTGGTATTCTAGGAATGCATACTGATTCACCTGCTCCTTTCCCTGTAATAATTATAGCTTCTATAACATTTGGCATTAGGTTTTTCACACATAGTCTTGTGCCATTACATAAGTTTGGTGGATTCATATTTCTTAGTAAAATGATTGGTGCACCTTGTTTTAGTAATAGGTGGTGAGATGGCATTCCAGGCAGTTCTAATGAGTTCAAAAATTCTGTGGGGAAATTTACAGCATCATCTTTGTCAACCACTGTATCAATTGATTTATATACAGTTGGTTGGTCTGGTAACATGTCTAGAATTTCGTGATTAATATTGTTAACATCATCATTTCTGGCTGCTAAGATTGCTCTTTCTGTTAGCCATTCATGATGATGATAATTGTTGGTAATGTCTTGTGTAAATGGCATCGATTAGTTCAGATTCTGAGGGTACCATGGTGCAGAAGTAATCTGGAAATGTAATGTTGTTTTCTTCATTTTTGGGCACCTTCCCTTCACCAATCTTTAGGAGAAAGTCAGTAAATATTTTAGTGTTACTCTCATGTCTTACTCTCATGTTTTCTGTCAATGTTATGCTTTGCACATGTTTCCATAGAAAGGATTGGTTTATACATGCGTTAATTTGATCTGCTGGTGTAGATTTTGGAATTACAGGGAGTGTTTGTCTGAAATCTCCACAAAGAAGTAATAGAAGTCCTCCCATTATTTTTTGATTGTCATTAATATCTTGCAGAGTTCTGTGTAAAGCTTCAATTGATTTCTTATGTGCCATGGTACATTCATCCCATATTATTATTTTCGCTTCTTTAAGTACCTTTGCACGTGCACTATCTTTTGTAATATTACATGTGGGTGTTTCTTGTTTAGCTATGTCAAGTGGTATTTGGAGTGCAGAATGAGCTGTTCGACCCCCTTCCATTAATGTGGCTGCTATTCCAGATGATGCTATGGCTAAGGCCACATGGCTTTCTGATTTTATTTCTGCCAGAATTAGATTTGTAAGGAATGTTTTTCCTGTTCCTCCTGCTGCTTGTAAGAATATTATTCCTCCACTTTCTGAATTTATTTGTGTCATTATTGTTTCATAGGCAGCTTTCTGTTCATCATTTAGTAGTGGTTTATTTTCAGTTATGTATTCTTTTAATCTGTCTATGTTATATGTGGTCTCTCTTATATAATCAGCATTTAGTGCATCTCCTTCGTTCCTTGTCGCTTCTGGAAGGCCAACTTGTTTTAGTGTTTTGCTTGCCATGCGTATGCATTGGTCTTCAATTTCTATTAAGGCAATGTTGTGGATGTGTAGTGTATAGTCAATGTTTAAAGATGGATTTTATTTCTTTGCTTTGAGTAGGTGATCTTCACTTAGTGGGTTTTTAAAAATTTCCCACAAATGTAGTGGATTTGATGGACTACATGAAGTCAGTATTATAGCTATCAATGTTCTCTTTTGTTGTGGCATAGAAAATATATTGGCTTCTTCCAAAGTTGTTTCCCAATGTTGATCTGCTTCCAATAATCCTATATGCTGACAAACTTCTCTGTATGTTTCCATAATTTTTCCATCCACAGTTTTTAGTTCCTGGAAAGATTTAGGACCAGGTATAGTGTGGAGCAGCATTCTGAGATAGAAGCATTCGCTATTATTCGGATGCACAGTATATAGTCTTCCTATTGCAACACTTTGATACATGTCAAGTTCTGGTATATAAGTGCCAGTTTTTCTGCGGAAGAATTGTCTCTTAGTTTTATTCCACGTATAATAAGTAGCCACATCATTATATAGGATCATTTGTGCAAATTCATCAGTCTGGCACAATTTTAAAAATGCTGTTAAAGTTGTTTCCTTTGGATTTTCTGCCACACTTGTTGCTGATTCTGGTGTGAAATAAACTCTTTGGCCATTTTCCAGATGGACACTTAAATGAAGGACTGTGGGATGTCTTTCATGAATGTGGAAGCCAAGAATACGCCAGAAACCTTCATTTGTGCTAATGTACCTTCCACATTGGTACTGTAATATCTCATCATTTTTGTTTTGGTTTCTGACATCATAAACGGCCATGTCACTGCCTTTATTTATGTACTTGCAGACATATTTTATTGATTTAACACTATTACAATATTCCACATTTATGTGTGCGTTGAATATTTTTGATAGTAAAGGACTGTATGGGACTATCCATGTCTTGTCAATTACTACTTCTCCTTGTGTTTTCATTGTTATTTTTGTTGTTTTCCCTCCATCCTCTACTGAACGTCTTCTGTATTGTGGGTATCCATCTTCTGATGTTTGCGTTTCTTTCAATAATGCTCTGGGATATCTTTTGGTGCAGCTTTTATCTTTCATACATGGTGATTGTGGGTTAAGAAGTCCACATGGACCATGAATCATGTTTTTCTTCACTATTGCATGCAATTCAATGTCTTCATTTTCCTCTGGTATTTCTGCAGATATAATTTTATCAATTTCAGTGGGATGTATTTTGTTATTTGGCCATATTAAATTGTGCACATGTGGCAGCCCACGCTTTTGCCATTCTATCGTGTACATATAACAAATACATTCTCCAAATAATTCATTTTTTATGATTAAATTAATTAATTGTGTTTGTTTTTGTCTGAATACTCTTGCAATTAAATCGTGTCTGTCATTACATGTCTCATTATTTCTGAGGTTATTTTTGATCTCAGGCCATGTTGGGTTGCATGTAAAAGTAATGAATAAATCTGGTCTTCCATGTTTCCTAACATATGTCATGGCATCCTGAGTGTATTCATGCATATGTCTTGGGCTTCCAGTGTATGTTGCTGGCAGTATGAGTAGTGTTCCGACATTAGCTGGGTTTCCATCTTGTGCCACAGCATCTTTTAAGTGTATGTATTGTTCTGCTCTGAGTGATTTTTGATTGGTTTGAATGTAAAGTAGTCTTTTAGATTCAATTTTTGCATACATATCAACCACAAACTGGTTTAACAATTTTTTGCAGAGCAGTATATGATTTTGTTCTTCATTTCTAATCATTAAAATGTATGAGTAGTAGTCCATTGCTGATATTTTTTTGCAAGTTTCTGTTCCTGTTTTGGGATCAATGTGTTTCAAATTAAAGTGATATCCATCTTCACCATATGGAAAAAGAATGGGATACTGAAGAGCATCATAAGAGCGATGTGTTTCTGAAATACGTTGGAGTTTTTTATCATGTGTTTTAAGTATAATATCTCTTGGATGGAAAGTGTCTCCAGAAATGAGGGCTGCCACTTCATTTGTTTCTGAAGCATTATATCTGCGTATATGCTCTCCTGTTGGTGTTTTGTCTGCAGCTATGACAATTTTGTATTCCTGTTGTGGCATATTTTCCATTGCATTCTTGAAAGTGCGGATGAGGTTATTGAGTTCATGTAGCATTCTCTGTATGTTTAGTACTATATGTTTTTGGTTCCTTCAATGTATGTACATCGTTGGGTTGTTTCTTTTTCTTCATCTCCCATGAAATAAATTTGAAGGAACTTTGGATCTTCTTCTGGTAGTGGTAGAAGTGATCCAATCTGGTGGTAAACCTGTCCTTGTATGGTGAATGTTGGATTGAAACCCTTGTGTTGTATAATATTTGTGGCTCCAAATGAGGTCATTTGAAAACATGAGTTGTATTTTCTAATGTTCTTTAAGAAATGTTTTGAATCTTGTGTTTCTCCACTGGTGTATTCTATAAGTTGGTGTGGTGGCAATTGTTGCTGTATTTTGATTTTTCCCTCCTTACAACATAAGGATTTTGTTTCAGTTTTAAATTTTCTTGCTTGGCAGAATTTGCAGATGTTGTCTAGATTTCCAATGTGTAAATTATATTGTTGTGAATAATCAGTTTCTGGATCATAGGAAAAGGCAGCCATTTTTAATGTTAATTTCTGTTCTTTACTCCTCTGTTTTGTTTTTTCTCTTGTCTCTTTATTCTGTTTTAATCTATTTTCATGTCTTTTATTAGTTTCATTTGCCCTTGAAGTACTATCTATTTCTCTACGTTGTGTTAACATGCTTTCATGTTCCTCAGAATTTGTTTGTTGTGCCTTTTCTGAATATGCCTTTCTACGTTTACTAAGATTTTCTTCCCTTTCTTGTGCTGTCTGTTGTGTGGTTTGGATTTTTCTTTTTAATCTTTCACTTGTTCTTTGCGCTATATTTACTCTTTTCTTTGGTGGCATTTTGATATTCAATGTAATGGATTTATTTGATTTTTATAGTATTTTAAAATAATGTGTAATATTTGTGGTATTTAATTTTCAGCAGAGTAAACGGAGTGTGTAGCAGACAAAATGGATTCTGAACAGTGAATAGTTTTGTTCCTTTCCTGTTTGTTGTAGTGTAATATTTGTCCTGAATTAGGTTTAATTTAAAGTAAAGTATTTTGGCTTTTTAAACTCGTTTATATTATGTTCTGAAGTAGAAGGTTGCAATCTTTAAATGGGGCTGTATCTTTTAAAATGAGTGAGAACTCCTGCGTTGTTGTTTTAAAGAAAGTGTTCTATTATTTCAATGTTTTCAAACTTGAAAAGTATTTTTGCAATGTTTTCAAACTTGAAAAGTATTTTTGAAACGTATAATATGATGGTATGAAGTTGAAGTTTTCTGTATTTAAAGGCTCTTTTCTCTTTCAATTTGAGTGCAAAGTGCTGCGTTGTTGTCTTAAAGGAATAGTATGGTGTGGTTTAAATATTTTTAAATTATCAAAGTGTTTTTGAAACGTTCAATATGACTTTTAATATTTCCCTGGGTTATTTCTGATTTCGCTAAGGTATTCTGTTCCGTAATTGTCTTTAGTTTAAACTGCTCCTTTCCTCTTTTAAATGCGTGTCGCTTTTCTTTTCTCTAACTTTTTTTTGGACGTGTTTGGTTTATTTCAACGTGTATTAAAGGTTATTTAATTTATTTTCGATGGTTCTATTATTTTCTATGGTTTTTTGAACTTAAATGATTAATTTAGAGAATGGAGTGTGCTGCGTCAATAGTTTGCTTTTCAATAGCTCCGATGCATTACGGTTTGCGTAACGATTTGTAGTTCAGTAGGAATGGATCCGTTGCGTTCTGCTTATGTGTGTTGAGAATTGGTTCGGGATGTTATTTTTAAACTATATGTGTTTTGATAGTATATTCGTAAATGAAAATTAAATAAAAAGAAATCAAAGCAAAGGTAACATAAACAAATTAAATAGTAAATGAATTGATGATAAGCGTCATTGTGGTTTATGCTCAGCAAAATAAAATAAAAAACTATAATTAATTTAAAACAAAAGACAAACTGAAAAGTGGAAGGTAAATGTTAAATAATAAATTAATTAGAAAGGAAGAAGTAGGTTTTTCGTAGTCAACGGTCTCTGCTCAAAGCTCGCAATTGTTTTAGCTCCGTACCAATACGCAATCGCAAAAGTACGTAACTATGAGGGGTTAGCAAGGTAATGCAGCTCCTTTTGTACCGTTTGGTGTTGCTATTTTTCGTCATGTTTGACGCGTTCGCTCCAAAGCAGTTGATTGGCTATATTACTGTGAATGCGTAGCATGGTGTGATTTGTAGTGTACCTCCTTAAATGGTAATAACGCGGATAGGACGCTGGGATATGTATTTTTACCTCTGTTTTCAGCGTTCGTGCTTCGGCAATGTTTTAAAATGTATGTTTGGATTGGCTGCGGCGCGGCTGAGAACGACTGAGAACGTTCTGTTTCTCATCGTAATTGGCTGTCGCTCGGCGAATGGTTTTGGGGTATTGAAGTTCTTTCCATTTCTTGCCGTTTGTGGGGCTGTTGCCCCCGTGCCGGTTTTCTGAAACCTTCGTTGACCTGCAGACCCACTTCGGCCGTGTGCACGAATGGTGGGTGCGGGTCAGTAGGGCGAGGCATAGCAACCTATAGCGATTCCAACGGTTAACACTTGGTTTTATAGGTTAAGATTGTACACCTTTATCTATGCCTTCCCCTTCAGGAAAAGAAAAAAAAAACCTTACTTATTCTCCTCTCTTTTAAAACAAAACTGTCCTTCCCTTAAAAACTTTAACAACTTTGGCAACAACATACATACTTATTAATACTTATTAATGGTCCAGGATAAATTTAATCATGTCCAGCTAGATAACTCCCAACAGAAGATAAAATCTGACTCAGCGGTCACTCCAGAAAAATGTAAACAACTGTGAAATAATTATAGTCCTACATATTAATTAAAAAGAGGTATCAAAGGCACATATTTTCCTAACTGGCATTAGTTTCTTTTCCCACGTTCAACCAGAGCATTAAGCAGGAAGTCTGCAACAACAGTGACAAAAGTGGTTTGGGCTGCATTCCTGGATAAAAGCATGAGAGCTTATGATATTTGGTCTGTTTGGTCTACTTCTCTGTGCTTAGAATCTCACTTGCTATATGAAAAGGGGAAAATGAAGGCATTAGGGGACTCATATCTCAAACTCTGTTTTTAATGTACTTTCTGGACCAGTGATGGTGAACCTTTTAGAGACTGAGTGCCCAAACCGGGGGGGGGGGGACTCTGTGCTGGGGGAGGGAGGAAGCACTCCCATTTGACTGCTGGGCAGAGGCGGAGCAAACTCTAAGCTGGAGGAGGAAATGCTCCCATTGGACTGCTGGGCAGAAGGGCGGGGTGAAGTTTGTGCTGGGGCAATGGTGCATGTGCCAACAAAGAGGGCTTTGAGTGTCTCCTCCGGCACATGTGCCATAGGTTCACCACCACTGTTCTAGACCAGTGATGGTGAACCTTGGCACTCCAGGTGTTCTGGAACTACAATTCCCAGAAGCCTTGTTCAGCAGGAGTGCTGACCTGGGCATCTGGTAATTGAAGACCAAGAACAGCTGGAGTGCCAAGGTTCGCCACCACTGTATGACAACTATTAGAAGTGTGCAGGTTTGTGTCTATGGACATAATTCCCAGACTAATAGCCACCATCATATTAAAGTGAAAAATTAAAGTTTAATTTGCTAAGTAATCTTAATCAGGGCCTTTTTCATATTGATAAATGTTCAAACATTAAGAAAAATGATGGAATACAATAGAAAAATATTCAAGTGTATTATATTTCTACTTAATAAAGCTCAAAAAACAATGACTTTTTAATTTTTCTGTTCTGTTACTGAAAGAACAAAGACACAGCCAGCAAAATTAAGGATACCAAAAGACACTTCCAAAACACATGACTTTCATATCTGCAACAGAAAGAACCAAACTGAAATTCTATGTTAAAAACAAAATTTCTCTTTCAAAAAGGCAGGGTGACAGATATTTGAGCTATAATGGTACAAACTTAACCCTATAAAAGTATCAGTGGTAGGCAAATCAGAACATCACAAAAATGTTTATTCAGCAAAAAATTAAAAAATAGGCAGGGGCAGTAACTTCCTCCCAAAATGAAAAGGTACATTATCTTCCTGTGGAAGCCTGTCTAATAAAGAAGAAAGGTTCACTGCATACAAACAAATAACATAATCGATTATAATGAGTATCCAGACAGAATATAAAGCCCCTGTTCACAGCAAATTCTTGTTACTAGGAATATGAGCAATAATGAACACAGAAGTATTTGAGTTTTCCCCCAATGTGCCTTTTGGTCGTAAAACGGTACGAAAAGAGCTTTATTCCATGACAGACTAGCAATTCAGAACCGCTTACTCCATACTAATCACTGGCCTTTTGTAAACACCTCAGGTAGATTCTGCTCATTTCTTAATATAAATACAATATCAAGTACCACTATAAATACTCAAGAAACCAAGAATGCTCAATGGCTAGAATTTCACTGGAATTTGCATAACTTGGGGCAGCTAATTGTGACTATTTGCCAAGGTGCAAGGACACGTTCCAATTATATAATCAGGCAAAGTAGCAGGCACATGAACAAGATGCACCTCAGTATCTTTTTAATTAACCAAAATTAGCTGTGGTAAATTACACAAAGGGAAAGCAATCACACTTATATACCGCCCCATAGTGCTTAATGTACTCTCTGGGCGGTTCACAAGTTAATTAGCATTTTGCCCCCAACGTGCTGGGGACTCATTTTGCCAACCTTGGAAGGAAGGAAAGCTGAGTCAACTTTTGATTCTAAGTCAGGATCGAACTCACAATATTTTGGTTGCAGTACAGCAGTTTAATCACTGCACCACCAGGGCTCCTACACAAACTTTACATAAATATCAATCAAATTTTAACTATTATATTCATCCAGCTGTGCATAACCAAAGCATATGATTACACCTTCCTTAATATGGCAGCTTGCATATTTAAATCAAATTGCCATTATCTGTAATTAGACAATTTTGCATCTCACAAACCTGAAGTTAGCAATATGGGAAATGCAGAGAACTGTTGTTACGAAAGCCCACAGTGTTCTTCCAGAATACCAGACAGATTTCTTTCCAAGCCTTACCCAGTGATTCCCAGGATTCACTGGCTTCCCATTTAAATACTAATCAGACCCAACTGACTGGCTTCCCAAATCAGACTACAATGATAGTCTCAAGATGTTATTAAGCTCAATGCAGACGCAAAGGGGCAGACAAGGTATCCATTCTAACCATTTATTTTAAGATTGTAAATGGCACAACGGTGGGTAATATTGCCGTTTTGAAGGCTTTTTAAAAATTGTTTTATATTGGTTATAACTTGTGTACACCGCCCTGAGTCCATTGGATAGGGCAGTGTATAAATCTATTAAATTAAATTAATTAAACTTTTGGCATGTGATGTGAGCATTTTCCCCATAGAAAGGTTCTCCAACATAATTTACCAGAGTTCCCACCAATCTGATAGGAATGGCTTTCCCCCCTTTATTTCTTCCAAGATGCTAGTACTGACTTATACACTAACTGTCCTGAGAAAATGGTCTTACAGAAAATATCTAGTAAATTATATCACTAGGTAGTTTCTGGTCAGTTCACACATGGTGTTATGAATTTATCCATATGTACAAGGCATGCTGACCTCAGATGATTTTCTGGAACATGTGATATCTGCCCAGCTGGTGGTCTTCTAAAGCTTCTGCTTTTGTCCAGGAATCTTAAATTGTTTAAACATCAAAGTAAATATTGGGAATTACTTGGGGGGAGGGAGACCTATGAAATATTTTTCTTTTGGAGTGCATTAAATTATTTAAAAGTCAAGAATTTACTAATTGTATTTTACCCTTTCTACACACGAGAATTACCCTTGACATCCTCTGAACAGATATAAACCTCAAGTCCATGGGCTCATATCCAGGAAGAGCTATATGGCAAGAACAAACATTCTTGAGGGTACACAAGAGCAAAATCAAATTAGAACATAGAGAAAATAGCTCACTGGACAAGGTACAACATTAGAGAAAGATATAGCTGAGGAACAAAACTTCCCCTTTGTCACTTGGAGGACCCTGAATAGGCTGAGGGTCGGAGTCCCTAAACATAAGACCAACATGCTCATGTTGTCATGTGGACGACAACACATGTTGTTGAATGTGAAGGAATACAGAATCCGGTTCATTTACTGCTCTGCCGATTAATGCCAGAAACATCCACCAATTAAGATTAAGTCTAGCCAACAACAAAGCCAAGAAAGTGGTTTCATTTCGGCAGTCCAAGGTTTGATCAGGACACAAAAGAAAGAACCCTTTCTGTTATTTATTCATTATAGAAACTTGAGTATGTATATGATTTTTTCCCCCAAGCTCTTTCACTGGGGCTGCCAAGTCATGACAAGAAACTTTGGCTCCTTCCTTCTACCAGCTGATGGATTATTTGCCTCTTTGACAGCTACCATGGCTGCTGCTGCCGCCTGATACACAGCTGAGGCAGGGGAAAATGTCAGCAACTTATCTTCAAAAAAGATAGGAGAAACATGAGAATATCTTGTCCTCATTCTCCTCTCTCACTAAAGGGATAATTCCAGACATAAGGTAACAGTGTAAATTACTTCTCAAGTGGCTTACAATGGATGGACCGCCTTCTCTGTGGCTTCTGACCTCTCACGCCAGTTCCCTTCCTATCGGCATTTAGTCCACAAGCTACGGAAAGTGGTGGAGAGTGGCAAAGCTGGGGGAATAGAAGAGAAGGGAGATCTTTCCCTTCAAAAAATCTGAAGGAATCTGAGGGCTCTTAACCTAGAGCGGGGGTTCTCAACTGATGGCTTGGGGGCCAGATATGGCCTATGACACCATTTCATGTGCCCCCCCCCACCGCCTCCGCCACACCCAGAAGTGCATGTGTGGCAGGCAGGGCAAAATGGCTATCTGGCCCCCGAAGCTGTCTGAGGGAGCATGACCCAGCCCTCAGCTTGAGAACCCCTAACCTAAAGGTTATACCTTTTTTTTTTACTTTGATTATTCTTGTGGTGGCTTTATTGTACCTGGACATGTGGGGTTTTTGAAAAGATGTGTTTTGATGCTTGTTGTTGGAGGGTTGGAGGGTTGATATGGTATTATTGTTTTTTCCCCTGTAATTGTAATGATTAATTATTGTGTTTTTGCATAATTTTATTGTAACAGTATGTACCTTAATATGTTGTTAGCCGCTCTGAGTCGGCCGTGGGTTGAGTGGAGCGAGATATAAATTTGAATAATAAATAAATAAATAAAATAAATAAATAAATATACCTCTCTGATGAAATTCCTTTTCAAGCTAAAGAAGGAACTACATTTAGAATGAAAGGAAGCTTTAAATCAGGGGCTTCCAACCTTTTCAAGCTCTGTCAGCTTCAAGGGCCGGATGGCCATTTTGCCCTGCCTGCACAATGGGGGTGGCCATTTTGCTTCTCGAATGCCCTTGGAGGGGCAGGAGGATACATTAAATGTTGTTGCAGGCTGTATCTGGCCCGTGGACCTTAGGTTGGGAACTCCTGCTTTAAATGGAAACGAAAATCCCAAATGAAAGTGGTCACACTCCCTCAGGGCCATGTCATGCTCCCTCAGACAGCTTTTGGGGCTGGCCGGCCATTTTGCCCTGCCTGCCACACATGGCACTTCTGGGTGTGCTGGAGGCCCCACATGAAATGGTGTCATGGGCTGCATCTAGTCCATGGGCCATAGGTTGAGAACCCCTGCCCTAGAAGAACCAGATTATTAGCTGGCTTTATTTCTTGCACTGAAGAGGAAGAATGATCCCAAAGAATCCCAGTGTATCATCCCAGCATATCATCTTCCAAAACACAACATTACAGCATACCCTCCTTATTACTGCTAAGGGCAATACTGCAGACATGACGGATGAAGACTGTAAGGATATTTCAATTCCTAGATATTATTTTTTGTTATTTTCCCCTCCTTCTTTTTTGTATAAGTCATTCAAAAGGATGACTCAATGGCGGAAACCAAATAATAGGTCACAAAGTAGAGTAGACCCATTAATCGGTAAAAGCTAAGGCACTGACTTTCAAAATTCTCATTGATTCAAGGATCCTACTCTAGTTGCCTTATCTTAAATTCTTAAACACTACGGTATTATATCAAATATCCAGATATCCAGATGATGATTGCCTAGTTATCCACCCAAAGTTGGGTAAATTTTCATCAAAAACGAGGAGCCATTCAGGTAATCAAAGCTGTGCAATGAGTCCTGGTGGCACAAGAGTTAAACTGCTTTCCTGGTCCCAAAAGGTTCTGAGTTTGATTTTGAGAACAACAAGGTCAGTTGACTTAACCTTCCATCCTTCTGAGGTGGGTAAAATGAGTACCCAGCACATTGAGGGGAAAAATGCTAATTAACATGTGAACCACCCAGAGCGCTCTGGGCGGTATATAAGTATAATTGTTCTTGCTATGCAATTCCTGTGGCCAAAAATGAGATGAGTAGATGGTATTGTAGACACAATGGGCACAGAGCTGGACGGGTTGAGGATGATGATAGAGGATGGTGTGCCTGGCGTGCGGTGGTCCATGGGGTCGCTAAAGGTCGGAATTGACTGTGTGACTGAACAACAACAAACAACAAAAATGCAATTCTTATGGCAACAGCTATCTCCGATTCCCCATCATCACATAATCAAGAATCCCTGAGAATGGCCAGATGGATTTTCCCTTCCAATATGGTAGTGGAAGATGCTGAACAGAGTGAGGACCGGCTGTGGTAGATGCAAAGCCACTCTGTTCACATGGGGATGGAAGTCCTCTCCCCAGTGTGACTGTGAAGACCAAATCATGGACCACATTATATTTATGTGTCCTTTACATGCATTTGGGGGCACATTGGAGGACTTGCATAGTGCCACAGATGAAGCCCTTCAATGGCTTTCAAACCTGGATGTGGAACTCTAGCTAGGAACTTGAGATGGACAATTTGTGCTTACTGTATCTATACCTATAAAATGGTGCGTTAACCGTTGGAATGTGACAAAGGATGTTGCACCAGGCCCCACTAGCCCGTAATGGGCCTCCGTTCACTCGCCCGAACCCGGTTCGCAGGTAACTGTCGGGTTGAAATTTTCGACCCGGGGGCAGGAGCCCCCCAGTCGCAAACAAAAAAAGGGAACTTCAATTCCCAACGTTCCTTGCGCCGCGCCGCGCCAGAGCCAATCAGGCTGAGCGGCGTGGCAAAAGGAACGTTCAAAAACGCGCCGCGGACAATCAAAAAAAAGCCACAGAAAACAAACCGCTAAAGTATGCAAACACGCGCAGGCAAAACTACAAGCCCCAGCGTCCTGTGCGCCATTAGCGCACAGAACGCTGAGGCGGCCGGCGCGCGAAAAATAAAAGTTTTTTAAAAAGCCCGCTGCCACTGCCCTTCTTCCCCACGGGCCAGCCAGCCTGGCCCGTGGAGAAGAAAGCAAAAAAAAGCCCCCACCCCCAAGCACTTCTTCCCCACGGGCCAGCAAGCATGGCCTGTGGGGGGGGAGGAAAGGAACCCCCCACCACCGGTGCCCTTCTTCCCCACGGGCCAGCCAGCCTGGCCCGTGAAGAAGAAAGCAAAAGAAAGCCTCCACCCCCAAGCCCTTCTTCCCCACGGGCCAGCAAGCATGGCCCGTGGGGGGGGGGAAGGAACCCCCCGCCACCGGTGCCCTTCTTCCACACGGGCCAGCCAGCATGGCCCATGGAGAAGAAAGCAAAAAAAGCCCCCCCCCAAGCCTTTCTTCCCCACGGGCCAGCCAGCATGGCCCGCGGGAAAGAAAGCCAATGAAAAAGTTAAACCCCCCAAAAAAACCAAAAACAATCAAAAACACTCAAAAATACAAAAAGAAAACACAAACACAGCCAAAAACAAACAAAAAACCACACAGACCCCACCCCAAAAAAATGCAAACCACCCCCCCCAAAAAACAGAGAGCTTACCAACAGACGTCTTGACTTCAGGACCACCGGAAATCAAATGAGCTAAGAAAGGAAACACTAACCGGAAGCACCCAGAGGACAGAAGAGAAGAATTGTAGAGAGGAAACAAAGCTCACCACCCCCACCCAGAGGACACAAGAGAAAAAACATTCAGAAATATTTCAAAATAAAAGATTAATTCCCAAACAAATCAAAAAAATTAGTCAAAAAATCAAAAATATTCACACTAATCTCAAAAAAATCCCAAAAAAAACAGAAATCAAATAAATTAAAATAAAATTTGCATAAACCAAAATTAAATTTAAAAAAAAATTAAAATAAAATTTGCATAAACAAAACAAAAAACTTCAAAAACAAATTTAAAGAGCCCGGCACTAAGGAAGCCAGTGCACAAAAAAATAAAAATAAAACACACACTGGGAGCGCAAGTCCGCCACAGGCGGACGCAGCGCCTCAAAGCCACAAAACCACAAAAACCTTCAAAAACAAATTTAAAGAGCCCAGCACCATTTGGAAAAGAAAAAAAAGAAACTCTTTACTATCCAACACAAATTTTAAAAGCCCGGCACCGCCGGGCAAAATATACTGGTACTGTATATCACCATTAACGTAGACAATTGAAGTTCAACATACGATAAATAAATAAATATTCTTAGCAGAAAACTGTACTTCTATGCGCACTGCCAACCTAGCCTACTCCTGCCAACCTAGCAGTTCAAAAGCAAGAAATTGCAAGTAGATAAATAGGGACCACTTCGGTGGGAAGGTAACAGCGTTCCATGCGCTCCGGTGTCTAGTCATGCCTGCCACATGACCACGGAAACGTCTGCAGAAGCAGACAGCGCTGGCTCTTCGGCTTAGAAACAGAGATGAGCACTGCACCCTAGAGTCGGATACGACTGTCTTTCGAGCAAGGGAAACCTTTACCTTTACCTATGCGCACATACACAAAATCGTTTGATGCAAATTCCATGTTTAACGAAGCTGGAACCTCATTTTAAATAATAACTTTTTTTAGCAAAATCAAATATGTTAGTCAGACTGAAAGTGCGCTGACATGACTCTTAGCTGAATCAATACTTATTTCACAGATATTAAGTCCATAAAATCACTAGCCTGGAGGGGAGCGTAACCACCATGGGCTAGCAGGAAATGTCGCACAGATTGTGAAATGAGCATCTGCCCCAGCAACTAAGGAGAGACCACTGAAAATGTCTCTCTAATGCCCATTTTCCCCTGGTCTACCAAGCACTATGACCATACACATAGCTTCATTCTGGAACATCCCCAAAGAAATTCAGTGCTGCCATTGCTTATTACCACACCAGATCATCCAGCTAGGGGCGCTGATAGAGGGAATCCATCAGAGAGCAATCTACATCAGAGTAGCCTTTAGTGCAGGGGTGCCCAAACTTTTTGGGCCATGGGGCGGTCACATGGTTTGTGGGTGCCCAAACTACGGCCCAGGGGCCGGATCTGGCCCCCGACACCAATTCATCCGCCCCGTGCCACCCTTGTCGCTCCCAGAAGTGTATGGGCACATTTTACTTCCGCTTCTGGGAGAAACAAGGGTGGCACAGGCTGGATGAATTGGCGTTGGGGACCGGATCCAGCCCCTGGGCCCTAGTTTGGGCTCCCCTGCTTTAGAGGTAGAATCTGATCTGCAGATAGTTGAGTTTGTGCCACCTGCCATGCTTCTGCTCTGGATAAGCCTATAAGGTTTGTTCTGGACCTAGAGGGGTGCAGCTTCAACTAATTCCATGTGCTAACCTGCAAAGACATTCCTGGTTGCCCAGGGCAACGAAGCTCATGCTTAAATACTAGGTGTTATCTCTACATGATACTGTAAATTTCTATGTAGTAGCATTACCGTATTTATTCGTGTATAACGCGCACTCGTGTATAACGCGCACCCCTAATTTTCCATGAAACCTCGGTATAAAATTTTGTTTCACACCACGCATTGTAATTGAATGCGTGGTGAAAAAGCTTGTTCATAAGAGCTACCTCCGGGCCACGCCTCGTCTCCCGCGCCACCCAATCAGATCCCGTCAATTTCTTCAAAGCCATGCCCCCGCCTCCCCTTCACCCGCCGCAGCAATAGACAGCCGACCCAATTCTAAAAAGGAAGTAAAAGAGGCTCGCGACGGGGGTGGGACTCCGGGAGTGAGGAGGCGTATGGCGGGAAATGGCTGGAGGCGGAGGCCACGCCCCGTTCTGCTGGAGAAAACCACGCCAGCGCCGTCCTTGTAGGGTGGGTGACGTCATGCACTCACTGAGTCTCCCGTGTGGGCGAGGAAATGAAGCGGCACAACCAGTCCTCGTTTATAACACGCACCCCAACTTTGATTTCTTTTTTTGGTATAAAATTTTGCGCGTTATACACGAATAAATACGGTAATCACTCAATATAAATACACAGGCCAGGGACTTTTTATATTAGGGTTTTCCTCCTTGAATAAGCAGACCTACAGTAGAAGTTCCCAAACTTTTCGAATCACAGGCCTTTCAAATGGTTCCTCCCACCATAAAATGTGTCCACTGCTCTTGTAAACACGTTTATGACAACCACGGATGCATTTCTGGCAGTGTTTATGACAGCCGTGAGCGCGTTTATGAATGCGTGGACGCATTTTATGGCTGTCGTAAACGCATCTGCTTCTGCTAGCGGTGGGAGTGGACCAGATAGAATGGTGCCATGGACCAGGGCCAGCCCACAGGCTGTAGTTTGGCCATCCCTGCCCTACAGAATTGCCAAACTGAAATCACTGTGCAATTGACCCACAGCATTTCTAAACTGTATATGTCTTCTAAAATACAACTGGTTTATTTCCCTCATCCACTGAAGTTACAGTATGAATTTGGAGAAAGGAAATGTCACCTCTGGTGATTTTTAAAAAGCTATGTTTTCTTCTGAGCTCTTCTGACATGCAGGTACATTTGGAAGTCTGGCAAGGTTAGCCTGCTATGGTAATAGAGTTCAGGGTGGCCAAACTTGGTGCTCCAGCTGTTCTTGGACTTCAATTACCAGAAACCCAGGTCAACACACCTGCTGATCAGGGCTTCTGGGAACTGAAGTCCAAGAACACCTGGAGCACCAAGGTTGGCCAGCTCTGGAGTAGACCATACTGCCAGCCACTCAACGCCAAATGTCATGGGGTGGTTAACTGATCCGACAACCCTTAGGACTAACAGCTTTGGGTAGCAAAGTCCACAGGGAAGGGTGATGGTCCCCAACTGGATTAAATCCTATTTGAATCTATCTTGATAGAGGGCAGCCGCTTCATCAATACTGGCCTGGAGCTGAGGAGGGCTTTGTGTGCCAAAAGGGCTCAGGACCAGAAAGTGACTCACAGAACTGAATCAGTGGTACTATGGGTGTCACACTGTGATGCAGGAAACAAATGGAACGCCACTGCATTATATTCTCAGGACAATCTTCATAGCCAACATTCAATATCAGATGCAGCACTTGAAGAAGGTTAATTTTATGTTAAATTTCCAATTTCTCACTGGTTGTGTTCATACAACGCATATGGTTTAGCAGACCGGCCACATGAGACTCTTCAACAGCTTCAATACAACCACATGTCAGAAACTGTGTGGAACCTGTTGCTTCTGCCTGTAGTTACAAATAATTTGCCATATTGTCTTAACTTACAATTATAGTTAATGGGAGCTGGGTTTTGTGGTTTGCCCATGAAAAGCTATAGTTTAGCTAGCATGACTTGTAAAAACAGACAGTTAAAGCTGAATCTTAAAGCTGGCTTATTGTGGAAAGGAACTACAGATGGTTAGTTGGAGGAACTGCACTTTTCTTCCAAGGTGCCTACAGTAAACCAAATTCTATATTTAAAATTTCATATTCTCACCGCCCTGCTTTTGATTTTGCATTGTTTAAGGATCACATGGCTGTCTTTTGAAATGTTTGAAGTGATAGCTGTGTTAGTCTGTGCAAGCATATCTGAGAGTAAATGAAACAGAACAGCAAAAAAGGGGTCAAAAACATGCACTAAACCCATTTGTGTGGATTCACAGAGACTTGGGCTTCTGGGAATTAAAATCCAAGAACACCTGGAGTGTCAAGGTTCACCGTCACAGATTTAGGCCCATCAATGGCAAAAACTGGACTAAAGTGATTTTTTGTGTCAGAGGTTACTCTGGGTTGAAAGGATTTTTGCTGGAGAAATACTGCTCAGGGGACACCCAAATGAGGCTTCTTTCATGTCCCCAAGTGCAGCTCCAGGGTATAGAAACCTGACCTTCCAGTCTCCAGCTCAGCATCTTATCCACTAAGCCACCGTGGGAGCTGCGACTAAAGTGATGACTCGCTCTTAATAAAATGTTATTTAAAATGACTGCTATTAACTGGCTTCATCTTTTTTTAATTTGTTGGGGTTTTGTTCGAACAACAGGGCTTAATCATTATCTCCAGGAAACACACAAGACACAAAGTCATGAGCCCTCCCCACCCCATTTTTTTTTTTTTGGGGGGGGGGTCCTTCAGATTAGTTAGCCATAATCTTGGAGCTCTTGCATAGTTTCTTCCAAAAATGATTACTAATAGCAGTGAGGGCTTGCAAGACTCTGGAACTGCAAAATTCAGAATGTTTCCTTTACCTGAATCCCTTTCAAAACAAGCAAGCAGAACTGAACAAGGGGTAGAGTCAATGTCATAAAATATCAGACTAAACCTGATAAAAATTAGTCTGGTATTTTATGGCACTGACTCTACCCCTTGTTCAGTTCTGCTTGCTTGTTTTGAAAGGGATTCAGGTAAAGGAAACATTCTGAATTTTGCAGTTCCAGAGTCTTGCAAGCCCTCACTGCTATTAGTAATGATCTTTGGAAGAAACTATGCAAGAGCTCCAAGATTATGGCTTGGATAATGGAGGAAGGGGGGGGCAATGAAATATATAATGCTCAATTTACTGACATTAACATGTTGCCCCCACACACACACACACATACTTCTCAGAGTCAAAGAACAGCATCCACTGATTTCAGAAATGATATGATCCATTATTCATGCTTCACAGCAGCTCTCCTCAATTCTAAAATTTGGACTTTCCATTGTCATTATTGTTTTCTGTGGCTATTACTACCACTACCACCACCATTGGGGTACAATTACAGTCAGACAGCAACATGCTTATAGCAGACAAGTGAATTTGTATGGGGAATAAGCCCATATAATGCACACTGATTTTTAAACTTATCTGTTATGCTAGCCAGTCATTGTGTACCTCTGTATCTGATATGTATACATTAATGCAATGAAGTCTCACTCCTATGTCTGACAAAGTGGACTTGATCCATGAAAGCTAACATTAAAATAAAGGAGTTAGTCTTTATGGTGCTACAACGTTTTTGTCTTTTTGTTTTGTTTACTCTTTTTTCTTTATTCATGTCAGATGCACCACCAGCGTGTAATAACATACAAAGATGAAATTAACACATCTAAAAACAAAATAGAATTAAAAAGGGCTAGATGACATCTGCCCAATATACCTACATATGTATCTCATATGTACTGTATTCCATTCCCCTCTCCTCTTTCTATCTCCCCTTCAAAACTGGTGGCCTCACTGCTTATTTTAATCCCTCTGAAGTAGAGACCTGTCTTCTCATTCTTTGTACAGTAATGTGCCATGTACAAAGATTGCACTAAGTTTCAAATTGCCTATCAAGATAAAAGTATTTTAAACAAACTGCCATTTTCAATGGAGTAAAAAGTGAAAATAAAAGATAAAACTAAAAAGATGGAAATCTATCACAAACCAATTCATTTTGATATGGTCTTCATTCTCTTCCCATGTAACTACAGCAAGATCTACCTGTCATCATGATAGTTCTGGATGACATATCCACTGTAAGGAGGTAAGAATGTAGAAGCTATCTTATACAAAGTCTGTCACTTCAGGAATGCAGCAAAGTGTTCAGGCCTACCTGGAGTTTGCTGAGGTTTTGAGGCTCAAAAAACTGCTAATGTTTTATACCAAACATCCTACCAAAACATACCTGGCTAATACACAAAAGAAAGACACACATGGAACTGTCTATTCAGGCTATTCACAAATTCTGGCTATGGAATTTAGAACAATAGATTTTCTTCCTTTTCAGCCAGGTGATGTCACAATCACAGTTCTGCTTTACAGAGCAATCCAAATTAAATGCTAGACTCATGGGAATAAGTCATAGCAATATATTTTAAGGTATTTCAATTAGCAGGAATCACTTTTTCCTCCATGAGAATCTTCTTGGTTAATATACTTGTCTAAGATTCCATAATCCCTAATGGATCTACAGGATCGCATCTAGTAACTTATCCAAAAGAATGTGACTGGGCTGACATGACCCAGAATGAACTAGGAAGGGAGTGCCATAATTTTAACATAAAAAAGCATCATCATCATCTCATGTTACTTGTCATCTCACAGTACCTACCGTATTTATTCGTGTATAACGCGCAAAATTTTATACCAAAAAAAGAAATCAAAGTTTGGGTGCGCGTTATAAACGAGGACTGGTGTCCCACCCCCGTCGCGAGCCTCTTTTACTTCCTTTTTAGAATTGGGTCGGCTGTCTATTGAAGGGGAGGCAGGGGTGTGGCTTTGAAGAAATTGACGGGATCTGATTGGGTGGCGCGGGAGACGAGGCGTGGCCCGGAGGTAGCTCGCAGTTCGAGCGAGGCTCCTGGGGGTCGGAAGTGCTCGTTTCGGATTGCATTTTCTTTACCCTGCAACAGGTGGGTCTGATTATCCCCCCCTCCCTCAATGTTTTAAGGCGTGCTCTTATGAACAAGCTTTTTCACCGATATAACTGGTACCCGTTAGATGCGTGGTGTGAAACAAAATTTTATACCGAGGTTTCATGGAAAATTAGGGGTGCGAGTTATACACGACTGCGCGTTATACACGAATAAATACGGTACATAAAACATAATCCTACAGTAGATACATACATATCAGTCAGACAAGAAATAACACTTAATTGTAAGATGAAGAATCACTCTCAATATCAAGACAGAGATTCAATTTAGACATCACAGAAAGCTGTAGTTAGGAAAGCTTAATTATAGGTTTGGCAATTAACAAACCATAGTTACAGCCATTGCTCTGCCTTCAGAAACAAACAAAACACCGATAAGGGCTGAAAATGAAAGCAGACACCGATAAGGGCTGAAAATGAAAGCAGACAGGCTGCTATAAACCAGGGCTTGCAAGTTCTATCTTTGGAAGCTTAAATGACAGTGTTCTATGCCATGATTCACACAAGCCATGATTTTGCATGTGCTGAACTCAAGATTCCCCTTTAACCATCTGTAAAAAAAAGGGAAAAGGAAAAGAACTAACACTGGAGAGAAGGTACACTTCACAGAAGGTACAGTACATTCAGAAAGTTCCTTTTCCCTGCTTTAAACACTGGCATTCATAGTTATTTTGGGACCATAAGTAATAACCTCAAATATATGAACATCTACTGTAGAGATACTACGGTAGTAAACTGGAACAAGCCTATAACTCCAGAGCAAAGCATCTGTCATGTATGATCTAAGTAAAAATATACACAGCATGTCCTATAAGACATCTTATAGTAGCTTTAATAAATGATCATTTTGTCAACAGAATTGATGTATTTGGGTCTATCCTCTTCTATAGGGCATTTTTAATGAAAATAATTACTTTTGCATGCTATATACAAGGTTTTGTATCAACTATACTTCTCAGCTATTTCCTGTAAATTTTGGTACAATCTGCCTAATATCCTAAAAACAGTACAAAATCCAAATGCCAAATCTTCAGTAATGTTTGTTATTTTATAACTACAGTAAAACCCTAACTTACAAATGCCCCGAGTTACATAAAATTCGACTTACATGATTTATTGCTAAAACCATGTCCCAATTTACACAAATGTCCCGATTTACATAAATTTATGTAACACGATTTCCTATGGGTTTGCTTCAAATTACATTAAAAAATCAATTTTCCTATGGGTTTGCTTCGAGTTACATAAAAATTTATTTCCCTATGGGTTTGCTTCGATTTACATAAAAAATCATTTTCCTATAGGTTTGCTTTGAGTTACATAAAAAAATTCCTATGGGTTTGCTTCGAGTTACATAAAAATGATTTAAGCAAAAGCCTACGGAACAGACTTTTTGCGTAAGTAGGGGTTTTACTATAGTGATAAAATGGCTATTAAGGTGCAAAGCATCTTCACAAAGCACATTAAAGGGGGGAGGGGGGATATTTTTTGGAAGCAAACTCTCCTATCTTCAATCTGTGGCATTTTTTAAAAGGAACCGGATAAGACTCCTACGTGAGATCTGAAAGGGTGCTGCACCATCCAAAATTTTAGCTTGCTTGCTTCTTAACTCTAAGAATTAAATTGTTGGTTATTTTTTTCAAAAACATCCTCTATTGTGAGCTGAAATACAGCCAGCTGGTATTATTCTTTAACAAACTGTGATTTAAAATATCAAAGGTGGGGAGTCTTCTTTCCTTATGCATGTTTACGCACTCCCTTATGAATAATAGAAACCTGCAATTTTGCCTTGGCACAAATAACCCTTTTACATTCATCTTAGGTCTTTCCAGTTTCTCTTAACACCTCCACAGTTCTACAATCACAGTATACTGTTCAGCATGGTTCCAGACACTAAAAGACATTGTGCCTGCTGCCTTATTAAATGACACAGCAGAATATAATTCTTATTTTCTACTAACCAAGCTGAAACTGATCGTCTGCACTACTACGGTTCCATATAACACTATAGTTCTTCTAGCTTTTCCCAAAATTTGGCAATGTTCTTTTGTCTACCACCCTATTTTAAATTGAGATATTGGTCTTACAATATTCAGTATTTTATCAATTCCCCCCCCTATACTTCTGAAACACCACTGTGATTTGCATCCAGGTATCTTTGCATAGGTCTGAACATTTAGGAATATACAAGGATCACTCTGTGCATCTCTAAGTACTGTAGTGAGAAAATGTTTTTCCAGGTTCAAAGATCTAAAGCAGGGGTGCCCAAACTTTTCGAGCTGCAGGTCGATCACGTGGTTCAGTCCGGGAGCTGGTCACTAAGGCCTGGGGGCCAGATGTGGCCCCCGGCGCCAAGGGCGCGTTTTACTTCCACTTCCAGGAGCGATGAGGGCTTCATGGGCCAGATGAATTGGCGTCGGGGATTGCATCTGGCCCCCGGGCCGTAGTTTGGGCACCCCTGTTCTAAAGCAATTGATGAGAAAGATGCAGCAGTCACATAACAATTAGTGGCAATGTAAAATCTAAATTGGGCATTTAAACAGTTTGCCCATGCACAAAAGAAACACTAAGATCCTCTGTTTAAGAAAAAATAAGTAGGCAAACAATCTACTAACCCTAGTTTAAGACCTTAGACCTGAGAGCTGCACGACAGAGTGAGCTCCCGTCGTCTGTTCCAACTCCTGCCAACACAGCAGTTGGAAAGCAAGAAATTGCAAGTAGATAAATAGGTACAGTACCACTTTGGCAGGAAGGTAACAGTGTTCCGTGTCTTGTCCTGCCTGTCACATGACTACAGAAAAGTCTGCAGATAGCGCTGGTCCTTTGGCTATAAACAGAGGTGAACACCAACCTTTACCTTTACTACCAAAAAGAATGCCTCTCTTTGATGGATTGGGCCTGGACAACATGATACACCCAGGCCTGGGGGTTATAGGTACCTACCCCTCTCTGGAAGGTTTTAACCAGAGACAGGGTTTTTTTTGTGTGGTGGCTCAGGAGCTCTGGAGTTGTCTTTCGATGCAGGTCTGCCAGAGTCCTTTCCTCTAGGTCAGGGGTTCTTAACCTAAGGCATGTCTGCCAGATCTGGCCTACAGCGCCATTCCATGTGGCCCCCTCCCCCTCCAAAGACATTTGAGAAACAAAATGGCTACCCTTTTTGAAGCTATTGGGACAAAATGACCACCCCATTGCGCAGGCGAGGCAAAATGGCCATCCGGCCCTTGAAACTGACTGAGAAAATGTGACCCAGCCCCACCGGCTTGAAAAAGTTGGGAACCCCTGCTCTAGGTTTTTCAAAAATTAGCTAAGCCTAAACTTTATAGAGAAGCATTCTGGGACATCTTTCCGCTGTGAGAATTCTACCCTCATTGGCCACTATTTATTTTTAAAAAATATTTTTGGCTCAGACCTAATTTTCTGGGGATGATTGCAGTTTTTAATTGTTTTTGCTAACTACCCAGAGTCAGATAGGTGACATAAATAAATGCATAAATAAATAACATGCAGGAAAATAAAATCTATACATTCTCCACACTCCATGGTTCATCCCTCTGCAACACAGAGAGCTTTCAGTATTCATTAGGATGCCTAGAGATGAACTCTTAAGTGTTTCCATTGGCAAATGACAAACTGACACATCAGCTAAAAAGTCAGATTCATATTCATTTAAATCTTATGAAGATTTACTCACAAGTTCCACTGTGTTTGTTAAGACAGCACTCAGATATATTCACCAGTACACAGGATAACACTTTTAGGAAAACACCTATGAGTTTGTTGCACAGCATATTATCTTTGCAGCTGCCAAATAATGATACCAAAACAAATTGTTTTAAAGGAGCATTGTTCAAGTTTCCTCCTTTAGTGCCAGGAAAAGCTTATAAAGCTTATAATGCTAAGTAGAAAATTAAGTTCCCTTCAAAATTAACTACATCCACCAATTGTCTGCCACTGCAAGAAAACCTGGAACAACTACCCACGGTTTACTTTCAAAGTATTCCTAAAGATGAAGTTGTTCTTCAAGTCCACAGAAAAAGACCAACTCTTTGCATGTATTTTCCCCATGCAAGTATGCCACATTGTGATTTCCAACACAATTTGTACCATTTAAAAAAAAAGTAAAAACAGAACCCTATAATTCAACAGCAGTTCTGAAACTACCATTCGGGTTTGTTTCTGGTGATAACTCTGCAGCTGCAGAATCTGTCTCCATCACACATAGAGACCAAAAATCCAAGTCCTCCACAAATGATATAATCCCATGATGGCAAACCTTGGCACTCCAAATGTTTTTGGACTTCAATTCCCAGAAGCCCCCGTGAATCCACACGAATGGGTTTACTGAGACTCATCCGTCCCACGCCGCCCCTGGAAGCGAAAGTAAAACTCGCCGTATGGAGGAAGGGTTAACCCCGAAAGAGCCTTAACCGTATGGGCGCATTTTACTTCTGCTTCCAGGAGCGATAAGGGCAGCATGGGCCAGATGAATCGCAGTAAACCCATTTGTGTGGATGCATTGTGGCTTCTGGGAATTGAAGTCCAAGAACATCTGGAGTGCCAATGTTCGCCATCACAGATATAATCAATCACTTTATTGCAGTCTAGGGCCAGCAAAGTACACAAAAGAATAAGTTTCTGTAACTGTTGAGTGTCCTATTTCATTACTGCCTGCAGGAGAAACCTAGCACCCCATATATGAATAAAAAGTAAAGGAAAGTAATATTTGTGTCGGGGGGGGGGGGACAACAATCCTGAGTTTCTGAAGGAATGATGTGGTTTTTTAAAAAACTGGAATACAAGGTTGTATAGGAAGAAGTCATTAATTCAAACTTCCCCACAGAGAGCCTTATCTTAACCTATAAATCCAAGGGTTAACCGTTGGAACTGGCTATAGGTTGCTATGCCTCGCCCTACTTGCCTGCACTCACCCTTCGTGCACACGGCCGATCTGGGTACGCAGGTCAACGAAGGATTGAGAAAACCGGCAGTGGGGCAACAGCCCCACAAACGCGAAGAAAGGGAAACAACTTCACTTCCCAACATTCCTTGCGCCGCGCCAGAGCCAATCAGGCTGAGAGGCTCTCGCACGGCGCAGCATTCGGAAACGCGCCGCAGCCAATCAAAAGAAAAGCATTTTAAAAAAACGCAGCACAAACACAAAGCACCAACCCATTACTACAAGCCCCAGTGTCCTGCGCGCCATGAGCGCGCAGAACGCTGAGGAAACCGGCACCCGAAAAATTAAAAAGAAAAACAACTCACCGCCTAACAGCCAAACACACACCAGCCGGCTTTCTTTCCCGCACCCACGGCGCCTGAAGGTCCCGACTGGAGTTTCCCCTTTAATATCAGTGGGTGGGGGTTGCGATCCCCCTCTCCGCTGGCTACCCTAGGGTTGGGAGGTTTGTGGGAACAAAAGGGGTATGTTTCCCAAACCCTTCTGGACTCAGGACACCAGGGAGAGGGGATCGATTCCCACACCCCTCCTTAAAACAACTCCGTCTTTTCTTCTCTTTAAAAACGGAGTTGTTTTAAGGAGGGGGGAGGGAATCGATCCATTCTGCCTGGTCTACTGGGTCCAGAAGAGTTGGGGGGACATACCTCTTTTGTCCCCACAAACCTCCCAACCCCAGGGGAGCCAGCGGAGAGGGGGTCGCAACCTCCCACCCACTGATATTAAAGGGGAAACCCTGATCTACTTTCACGACTCCACACAAACAAATCACCATAAAACAATAAAGCCCCCCTCCCTACCACCTAGCCCACCCTTCCTAACCCCCAACGACCATGCCCCCCTCCCCACCACCTAACCCACCCTTCCTAACCCCCAATGACCATGTCCCCCTCCCCACCACCTAGCCCACCCTTCCTAACCCCCAACGACCATGCCCCCCTCCCCACCACCTAGCCCACCCTTCCTAACCCCCAATGACCACGTACCTTCCCCACCACCAAATAAATATTTTTTAAAAAATTACTAAAAACACTCAAACACATCCAAAAATACACCAAAACAAAAACACCAAAAACAATACGAAGTAAACAAAGACACAATCAAAAACAAAACAAACAGACAAAAAATACAAATTCCAACCCCCCTCCCCCCCCCCCCGCCCACACACACACACAAAAGAAAGAATACAAGCAAACTTACCAAAACAGGTGCTACCTCCACCAGGACTGGAAAAGAAATGAATAAAGAAAGACCCTACTTACCAGAAGAAGCTCCACCCAGAGGCCAGGAGAGGAAAAAAAGTCAAAATACAATAACCCCTACCAGCACCACCTGCTGGCCACAATAGTAAAAACAATTCAAAAACACACAACAGCCCCAAACAAAACACAACTTCACAATTTTACACAAAAGGTCACACCAATAAAAACAAGTAAAAAAATTACACTAAACACACTTTCACACAAATCACAAATATATGTCAATAAAATACAATAGAAACTTTAAAAAATCCTGTGCTGAGTTATAACTCAAATTTAAACTCAAAACATCTAAACACATTTTAAAAACATTGAATGTAAAAAACATTTACTTTTACATTATTAAAATTATTACCTACGGTACAACTAATTAAAAAAATTCAAAAAACTAAAACATTATTCGCTTACATAAAACAATTTGAATAAATTATATCATACTTTCTTCTTTTATTAATCCTCAAAAAAACCCAAAAAAGCAGATCACAGTTAATAACAGCCAAGCCAAACAAATTTTACATAAATAAACATTTAAAAAATTAAAATTACAGACTAAGCAATTTTTTAAAAAAATTAACACAATTTAACCTTCCAACACAATGTAAAACTATTGCAAAAATAAAATTGGCTCATTTTTTATTAAAACACACGGGGGGAAAAGCCCGGCAACGCCGGGCAACCCTTGCTAGTATCATATAAAGTATTCTGGACAATGTAGTCCTATCGTGCAGAGAATCACCTCAATTTATTGTGTAAAATCCATATACAGTACTGTAAAGAGTTGCACTGGAAAAGGAAGAAAATAATAACAGACTACTACTTCATAAAGCAGGGATTTGTAACCTACGGCCCGTGGCACCAATTAATCCGACCCACGGTGAGGACCCCGCCACTGCCAAAAATGTACTGGAAGTGGAAAAACATGCCAAAAACACACCGGAACTGCAAAAAATAATAATAATATGTACAGAAAGCCCTCAAAAAATGTTGAAAAGGCACCGTCCTTGCTCCTGATGCCACAGGAAGTGGCGGGAGCAGCGAAAAAAAATCAGAAAATGCACCATGGATGTAGCAGCAGCCGCCAACACCGTCAGAAGCAGGAGGAGGAACCACATCTCCGGTCCACACATCTGAGGGGACGTGTCTGGCCCGCAGTGCAAAAAGGTTGTGAACCCCTGTAATAAAGTCACGTATGCATATGGGGAATAAATTTTACACCCAGGTGGCAACTTGATTTTAAGGGGGGCAATTTAGGAATGAGTTATTCACAGTTAATGATCTTTAGTTAATGATATTTTAGGCTTCCTCCGCGTGAACAGTTATTTTTGAATAAGAATTACTATATTTGCTGACGTATAAGACCCATTGGAGTATAAGACGCACCCCATTATAACAAAAAAAAGCCCACTATCGCCCACTATATACAGTACAAGACACACTCCATTTTCCCAGTGTATTGTAAGGGGAGTAAGTGGATCTTATACACCAGCAAATATGGGATGGGGGAGCATCAGGATTATAGAGATGCTTAGATAGGGCATGGCCAAAAAAAGTTTGGGAAATGCTGTTCTAGACTGTCCCCTACCTGTGCTTAAAAAGATTAAGGTCACCTCAGCACCCTAATTTCAAATAAACCTGTAAAATTAGTAGTTGTCAGAATAGTCAATGGCTGAAATACAGTTGCTTACCGGAATAAATAACAACCAGAGCAGGCTGGCTGAATTCTTGGAATTTATGGAAGAGTTGATTCACCAAATCCCCCACTGATTCAGTGGGACTACTCTAGTTGTGACTTACTACCTATAAGACCATACTCATGTTTAGGCATCTGTAGCCTGCAAAATATTAAGAACCAATTCTTGCCATTATCCCTTCCTAGTCACCTTTAGTGATTTATACCTGTCACAGGTGACCTGAGCGCTGGTGATTTACAGGCTCATTCTAGTCACCAAGTCATAGTCATCACACAGATTACAGGCACATGAAAGGATGGATTTCCTACATTATATTTTCAGTACAGCTTAATACACAAGGTGCTATCAAGTATCTGGGAGTTACACTGGATTAATTACTGTGGAACACAAAAATGAAATGACTCAGGGTGAATAACACTGAAATTGAGCTAGGAAGGAAAAAGATACACATCCTTGCTCTGGAGTTTTAAAAAATGGAAATATATTTTAAGTACCCTCATCTTAACTTTGTGGCACCTTAAAGACTAACTCCTGCATTCAAATATGAGCTTTCGTAGATCAAGTCCACTTTGTCAGACATAAGAAGTGGACTTGATCCATGAATGCTAACATTAAAATACAGGAGTTAGTCTAACACAGCTACCACTTCAAAAATTTCATCTTAACTTCTCCCTCTCTGCCTTATTATGATGGTCTTGGACCGTAATAAAGACTGGTTTGAGAAAAAGAGAAACAAACCATGGAGAAAATGAGTAAGAACCTAGTATACTGCCATACCAAAAAGAAATCAGAAATGTAGGTGCGACCAGCTGAATAAGCCTTGCATGTATTTATTTCCATATATTTATATTTCATATGTCCAGTCCCAACCATAAAGACTATAGAAGAAAAGCTGCAACCTGACACCACCTCTCCTGCAAATAAAATAAAACCAATCCACGCTGAATTCAACACATCTTAGTAAGGATGCCCAGTATAGTAAAGACAAAACAAACCCATGCATTAATAAGTAATAAATAAAGAAATAAGCCCTGGGAGTTCAATGGGACTCTGCAAACAGTAGGTTACGTGCTCAGGGGCAATCCAGGAGAACTCCTGTTCCGATTTCAACCCATCCAAACAACATCTGATGGCCTTACGCCAGCGACTACCTCTGGCTCCCACCTCCCTAGGTTATCACACATACACACATATACAGACCTGCAAGGGCACAAACACCCCCGCCTTACAAGGCTGTCCTCACATGCCCATCCTCACCCATGCCTTTGGGCAAGCAGGGGGGGGGGACACAAACACAGGGGTGCACACAAGGTATGGCTGTTCACCTCGCCCCACCCATTCATCCCTTGACACTTTCCCTTCCCATTTAAAACCCCTACAAAAACAAAAACGCACGACAACGCAGGCCTGCAGAAAAGAGCTGCCTGCATGTTCTTATGAATTAGGCGGCTTTAAGTCGCCTCCGCCCTCAGAATCGGAATTAATTCCGGCAACAAGAATAACAGAGGGCAACCCTAACAACAACAATAACAACAACAAGAGTAGCAACAACTGTCAAGACACCCACAACCACCACCACCTTCTTGTGCCTTTGAGATGGCCCAGCCTTATAATAAAAAAATGATAACATACATGCATACAATAACAGTTAGTCTTTAAAGTGCTACAGCATTTTTGTTTTTTATTTTATTTTCTGACATAGGTAGGTAGGTAGGTAGGTAGGTAGGTAGATAGATACCACCTTAACAGTTCTTAGGTCCTTAGCTGTTAATTTTATACCCGGTCCTCGACTTTTAATTTAACGATTATGATGATTATGATTATTAAGTTACTAGGAACGGCCTACAGAGACGTTTGCCTTTTAACCCTTCTTAGGTTAGGTTTTAAACAAATTGTTAATTTTATACCAGTCTTTGACTGAGAATCTGGGTTAGGTTCTTATTTAATAATAATAATAAGTTACTAATAAGTTACCTTACCTTGTGACCCCCTTCTTTAGGTCCTGAACTGTTAATTTTATACCAGCCTTTGACTGCGAATCTATTAGTTCATTTTTACTTTAATAATAATAATACTTTAATAATAATTAATAATAATTTACTTTAATAATAATAATAATAATAATAATAATAATAATAATAATAATAATAATAATAATAATAATAATAATAATAACAATAATAATAATAATAATAATAATAATAATAATAATAATGACAGCAGCCTCGTCGGAGGAGGAAGAGGTCTGGGTGCGAAGCCCACCGAAAACGCCCCCCTTTCCCTATAGCCGGGGCTGGGGACCACCACCACCGCACCACCTGCCACCACCAGGCCGGGCTTCCCCGCCCGCGAGTCGGGTGCCTCGGTCGGCTTCTTCCCCCATCCGCCTCCGCCGCCTCCTCGCCCGCCCGTCCTTACCCGGCGGCGGACTCCGGCCATGGCGGGGGGCTCCCTCCCCGCCCCTCAGCGGCGGCGAAGAGGGTCTCTAGCTGGGCCTTCCTCCCTGCCTGCCTTCCTTCCTTCCAGCCCTCGCCCCGGCGGCGGCCTCTTCTTTGGCTGGTGCCTCCGCCCCTCAGCACCACAACATGGCGGCCGCGGCCCCACAGCGAAGGTGTCTGGGCGGGGCGGCCGGGGAGGAGGAGGAGGAGGAAGGCCAAGCCAGGCCTGCCCTCCTCCCTCCCTCCCTTCCCCCGACAACGCCTCAGTGGGGAGGACAACACGAAGGCCGGGCGGGGGCGCGTCTCGACTCCCCGCCTCATAATAACAGGGCCTGCCTTCCTCCTCGTCCCCTTCCTTTTCCCGCCTTTTTCTCTGACTGAGGACTGGAGAAAGTCGACGGGGCACTAGTACGTACTACTACTACTAGTAGGCAAAGGCCTTCCTTCGTTCGCCTCAGACTTGACGGCCAGCCAGGGCTCCTCTCTCGGCCTGCCTTCAGTGGCAACAACAACTGAGTTATATATGGAAGATATATTGTACAGTACTTCCTTGTGACTTATTTCAAAGCTACCAGAGAGTAAATAAAACAAAGACAAAAAAGCTGTAGGGATTTTTTGAAGTGGTAGCCGTGTTAGTCTGTGCAAGGATATCAGAAATTAAACAAAACAAAAGACAAAATAAAATGCTGTGGCACCTTAAAGCTGTGGTTCTCAACCTTTTCAAGCTGAGAACTGGGTCATGCTCCCTCAGCTTCAGGGGAGGGGGGGGGGGACAGCCATTTTGCCCTGCCTGCCACACATGGCACTTTCAGGTGTGGCAGAGGCAGTGGGGCACATGAAATGATGTGGTGGGCCATATCCAGCCCCCAGGCCATAGGTTGAGAATCCCTGCCTTAAAGACTAATTCCTGTATTGTAATACATATCAGAAAACAAAAACTGCAGCACTTTAAAGGCTAACAGCTATATATATTTTTAATGTGAGCTTTCGTGGCTCATTTTGATGTACGTTTTTAATTGGGTTTGGATAGGTGCGGGTTGCCCGCAAGAATAGTTGACAATTAAACCTTTCCCCAGGGGTTCACTCGGCGTCAACAGACCCGGGGACCAACCGGGCTCAGCTGGAGGGGAAATTGGGAAGATAAGCGGGCTAGTTAAAGATGAACAATAGCCCAGGCTGAGGACAAATAGAGTACTTGGGCAAGCAAGCATGGGCAAACAGGGGACAAAGTTTAGGTGCCCGGGTCAATACACATAGACTCCGAGTTTAGGGCAGGAACAATGGGTTTCGCCAACCCAAGGCAATATAGTGCGAGTTGTCCATTAACCATCAGGCAGCCACAGAGTAGCCCCCAGTCATGGGACTCACGGGAATGCCACATACGCAAGCCTTCTGTGCAGGGGTGACATGAATGCTCTAAGCACTTGTCCCAGCCCCTAGCCAGGGTAATAAATACGTACCCCTGACTCTGGTCGGGGCTGGACTTCGCCACACGGTTGCCTCCACGCGTCTTCCTTCCGGCCCGCCATTGCAACATCTGGTGACCCCGACATGATAAGCCAACGCGATCTGAAGCCACGATTGGAAAGAAGAAGGGAAGCAAGACACAGCCGTAAGCCTGGCAGACCTCACGCCACCGGAACGAACGCATTCCGAAGCCAGGGGAAAGCCGCGATCCTGAGCAGCAGAGGCAGACCAGAAGCTCACGGCAGAGAGCCATCGCTGTGATCCTGACTAATTGACCAGACCCGAGGGACATCGTCCTGTGCACCACCCACCCCGCACTTGCTACCTCCAGGCGCGCCGACTCATCCTGCGGAGGCAACTTCAGGGACCCCCTCAGGTAGTATGGGGGCATGCATGGGAGAGCATAATTCATCTGTTAGGCAGCGAGCTCATGTGAGGGAGCTCAAAGAACTGGCCAGGCAACATCAGATAGGGTTGAGGAAGAAATCCCTAACTGAATTAGTGGTGTTCATGGGAGAACATTGTCTGTTCTACCCAGAAGCAGGCACGATGGATCCAGAGGTATGGGACAGAGTAGGAAATTATTTAAGGGAGGAATCCCAAGCACCCGCAAAAATCATAGGGGCTTGGAGCAAATGCAGGCAAGTAATTGCAGCCATGAGTCCAGCCTGGGTAGAGACTGAAAAGCCCCCAGCTTATGTGGAACCATCAGCCCCAGCGCGTCTCTACCCAACCATCGAGTTCAGACATGGGGGCTTGGAGGACTCCCCTTCCGTGGCTGCTGCAGAAACTACGGGGGTGGGCAGTAGCCTAGGGAGTGCAGGCGCTTCCCAGGTCACCAAGAGTCCTTTCCAATTGATGGTCGAGGAGGAACTGCGCAAGAGGGAATTGCTGGCCGCAGAACTGGCCAAGCTCCAGATGCTGTGCTCAGTCTGCTTAGAGATGGATGCAATCACGGGCAATCAGGTGGCGGTATACATGCCCATCCCATACAAGCTGCTTGTGGAGATCCGCAAAGCAATCACGGACACAGGGCTCCAGAGCAGATTCACAAGGGGCACACTACAACAGCTGTGGGAATCTACCACACTCATCCCTCATGACTGGAAAGTCACGATGAGGATGATGCTGAACCCCAGCCAGTACCTACTGTGGGACAGTGAGTACAGGTTAGAAGCGCAGGCTAGGGCTGCCCGGATGGGGGGAGCAGTAATTCCTGAAAAATTATATGGCTCAGGACAGTTCGATACCATCCAAACACAGTCCGTCCTGCCAGCAGCCACACTCCAGCTGGCTTCAGAGGTTGCCTTCAAAGCGTATCTCAAGGTACCCGCCACTGGCAAGGGCGCTAAGGAGCGCAGGAATCCTATATGGATTTCATCAACCGGCTAGAGGAAGCGATCAGCAGACAGATAGACAACCAGGAAGAGCTTATGATGAAGTTGGCAAAAGACAACACCAACCTAGACTGCCACAAAATAATGCAGGCAATGGGCCACAGAACCGATTTGACGCTCACAGACATGATTCAAGCTTGCGTGGACGTCGGGATAGACTCCTATAAACTGGGGCTGTTAGCGGCAGCCGTGCAAGGGGGGAACAGACCCAAGGGAGCCTACTACCAGTGTGGGAAGATGGGGCATTTCGCCAGCGAGTGCAGGACAAAGCAGCACAGCAAAGGGGGAGACAGCCCTTCCGGGGGCCGCCCGGCTAAACCATCCACCCAGTGCCCAAGGTCCCACAATGGCTTCCATTGGGCTAACCAGTGCCCAGCTTCGGGAGACGACCGCCGCTCTGGAGGCTCCAGAGGGGACATTCCAATAGTCACCCCAAGCATCTCTGAGGCACAGGCAGAAACCAAGGGCAGCACAGGGTTAGACCTAGAGTGCCAGGAGGACATTATTTGCGACCTGCCAGGCATAGTCAACTTAGTTAACACCCAATACAAAGGTCCCCTGCCCCAAGGAACACTAGGGTTAGTCTTGCCTCACAGCAGTGCAGGGAAGAAAGGGATCTTTGTGATCCCGGAAGTCATAGACTCCGATTACATGGACATCATCAAAGTCCAGTTGTGGACACACCTGCCCCAGACAATCAGCAAAGGGGACTTAGTAGCGCAATTGATCATGGTTCCATATCATTTGCCAGGTGGGGGCAAGGAGGTAATCAGAGGAGATTCAGGATTCAGGTCGACACACCGCCAGAAAGAGGAAAGGACAGTAGAAGAATACCAGATCATAGCGACAGTGGAACAGACCATAGAGTGGAAACAGCAACCTGTCATTCAGGTATTTTTGAACGGAAAGCCCTTTGAAGACCTTCTGGACACGGGCGCTGACGTCACTGTGATTAACAAGAAATTATGGCCCAATGAGTGGACAATTGAAGCAGTTTCGGACGTGTGGGGGTAGGAGGAATCCAGGAAGCCCATAGAAGCCAAGATTGGGTATAAGTCACTGTCCCGGGAGCATACAGTACAGCGGTAATACACCCGCATGTCTTAGACGTGCCCGTCAACCTCTGGGGGTGGTGGTGGACATTCTACAACAATATCGTGCCACACTCATTTTCGGGTAATGGCCCTGCCACTCAAATGGTTAACCGATGAGCCAGTATGGGTGGAACAATGGCCGATAGTTGTGGAGAAATTAGAGGCTTTAAAGCAGCTCATTAAAGAGCAGCTAGACTCAGGGCACATAGAGCCGTCCATCAGTCCCTGGAATTCACCGATTTTTGTCATTAAAAAGAAGTCCGGAAAGTGGCGACTTCTTCACAATTTAAGGGAAATTAACAAATGCATCCAGCCCATGGGACCACTTCAATTCGGTACCCCCAATCCAAATATGATTCCCAACGGGTGGGTGATCTTGATCGTAGATTTAAAGGACTTCTTTTACACAATCCCTTTAGGCCCTAGGGACAGGGAAAGGTTCGCGTTTACATTGCCAGTCACTAACCATAAGGAGCCCACCCAAAGGTTCGCGTGGAAGTATTTGCCACAGGGAATGCTCAACTCGCTGGCCCTGTACCAGATCTATGTCCACGAGGCCTTGGCGGGGTCCGGAACCTGTACCCCAAAGTCATAGCTTGCCATTTCATGGATGACATACTAATCGCAGCACCAAAATTAGACAGTAATGTGTTTAAAAACCTTCAGAGCATGCTTGGTGAGAAAGGATTAGTTGTAGCTCCTGAAAAAGTGCAGAGAACCGAACCCTATTCATATCTAGGACACCGGTTGCTTTGATCCTTCGCAGCTCCAGTGCTGCCCAGGATCAACATTAAGGACACAGTCATGCTCGTAGAGCTACAGCAGATTTTAGGGAACATTAATTGGATGAGGCCATATTTTAAAATAGACACAAACCTTTTGAAACCACTCTTCGCGCTGTTAACCCAGGGGAAACAGCCAGCCGACCGGATACAAATTCTGCAAGAGGCTAAGCAAACATTGGAGGCAGTAAACAGCATTCTTAGCAATCAGTGGGTGGACAGGATCAGCAAGGGACTACACGTCCCCATATTAAATCTGTACGTCATCAGAACAGGGACCATGTTCACCGGAGCACTAGGCGTAGACTCTAACGGGGGTGGGGGGGAATCGTGGAGTGGGTGTATCTATCGAACACCCCATCCAGGAACATCATTCCCCTGCAGGAATTGGTAGCCACGGTGATTCATAAAGGAAGGTTAAGAGCAAGGGACATTTCAGGGTATGACTTGGCCAAAATAGTCGTGCCATTCAATAAAGAGCAGACGCAGCAATTAATGCAACTGGGAGACACCTAACCGTAGTGTTAGAAGGATTCACGGGGAACCTGGCATACCATTTGTCTAAGGACCCCAGACTAGTCTCACTTCAGGCCCAGACCATCAGACTGCAGGGCATGCTGTCCATGACTCCCATTCAGGGAGCCAAGACGATGTTCACCAATGGGGGGAAGGCGTATGGAGTTCTCACTTAGCACGAAGAAAAAGTCTGGAAAACGCTGCTGACACTTCCGCAGAAATCAGCACAGAGAGCGGAACTGGCAGCAGCGAATCTCGCCTTAAAAACATTCCCCGGGAGCCATTAAACATCATTACAGCCAGCCAGTATGTTAGGAATTTGATCCACAGTCTACCGGGAGCCTACATTACTCCCGCCATAGACAAAAATATGTTAAGCCTATTTTTAACCATGCAATTTTACCTATGGCACTGCAGGGAGCTCCTGTACGTCACCCACATTAGGAGTCACCAGGACTTGCCTGGCCCCATCTCCATGGGGGACAGCAGGGCCGATGCGGTCGCTAGAGATACCCACCAGAAATTGAACACGGGCGTCTTTACGACCCCAATCCAAAGCCATGCATTCTTTCATCAAAACGCCAAGGCGCTGGCACGGCAGTTTAATCTGCCACTGTCACAAGCACAAGGAATTTAAATTGATAATTGAAACTGCTGAGAGCCACCTCTGTTCAAACAGAGGAAGCAGTTTGAAGCTTCCAGAAGCAGGGGGGCAGGGCCACACCAGGCCCTTCCCTGAACTGTGACTCATAGGGGCGGAGCCACACTAGCCTTTAAAAGCTCTGAGCTCTTTCAGGGTCAGCCATTTTGACTCTGCATGTGCTCTTAAGCAGAGCTGCTGCTGAGGAGAGCCAAACAAAGGAAGTGAGCACTGGTAAGTTTTGCAGTTGGAGTAGAGCTGCTTTAGAGGCCTCTACTAATTTAAATTGATAATTGAAACTGCTGAGAGCCACCTCTGTTCAAACAGAGGAAGCAGTTTGAAGCTTCCAGAAGCAGGGGGGCAGGGCCACACCAGGCCCTTCCCTGAACTGTGACTCATAGGGGCGGAGCCACACTAGCCTTTAAAAGCTCTGAGCTCTTTCAGGGTCAGCCATTTTGACTCTGCATGTGCTCTTAAGCAGAGCTGCTGCTGAGGAGAGCCAAACAAAGGAAGCGAGCACTGGTAAGTTTTGCAGTTGGAGTAGAGCTGCTTTAGAGGCCTCTACTAATTTAAATTGATAATTGAAACTGCTGAGAGCCACCTCTGTTCAAACAGAGGAAGCAGTTTGAAGCTTCCAGAAGCAGGGGGCAGGGCCACACCAGGCCCTTCCCTGAACTGTGACTCATAGGGGCGGAGCCACACTAGCCTTTAAAAGCTCTGAGCTCTTTCAGGGTCAGCCATTTTGACTCTGCATGTGCTCTTAAGCAGAGCTGCTGCTGAGGAGAGCCAAACAAAGGAAGTGAGCACTGGTAAGTTTTGCAGTTGGAGTAGAGCTGCTTTAGAGGCCTCTACTAATTTAAATTGATAATTGAAACTGCTGAGAGCCACCTCTGTTCAAACAGAGGAAGCAGTTTGAAGCTTCCAGAAGCAGGGGGCAGGGCCACACCAGGCCCTTCCCTGAACTGTGACTCATAGGGGCGGAGCCACACTAGCCTTTAAAAGCTCTGAGCTCTTTCAGGGTCAGCCATTTTGACTCTGCATGTGCTCTTAAGCAGAGCTGCTGCTGAGGAGAGCCAAACAAAGGAAGTGAGCACTGGTAAGTTTTGCAGTTGGAGTAGAGCTGCTTTAGAGGCCTCTACTAATTTAAATTGATAATTGAAACTGCTGAGAGCCACCTCTGTTCAAACAGAGGAAGCAGTTTGAAGCTTCCAGAAGCAGGGGGCAGGGCCACACCAGGCCCTTCCCTGAACTGTGACTCATAGGGGCGGAGCCACACTAGCCTTTAAAAGCTCTGAGCTCTTTCAGGGTCAGCCATTTTGACTCTGCATGTTCTCTTAAGCAGAGCTGCTGCTGAGGAGAGCCAAACAAAGGAAGTGAGCACTGGTAAGTTTTGCAGTTGGAGTAGAGCTGTTTTAGAGGCCTCTACTAATTTAAATTGATAATTGAAACTGCTGAGAGCCACCTCTGTTCAAACAGAGGAAGCAGTTTGAAGCTTCCAGAAGCAGGGGGCAGGGCCACACCAGGCCCTTCCCTGAACTGTGACTCATAGGGGCGGAGCCACACTAGCCTTTAAAAGCTCTGAGCTCTTTCAGGGTCAGCCATTTTGACTCTGCATGTGCTCTTAAGCAGAGCTGCTGCTGAGGAGAGCCAAACAAAGGAAGTGAGCACTGGTAAGTTTTGCAGTTGGAGTAGAGCTGCTTTAGAGGCCTCTACTAATTTAAATTGATAATTGAAACTGCTGAGAGCCACCTCTGTTCAAACAGAGGAAGCAGTTTGAAGCTTCCAGAAGCAGGGGGGCAGGGCCACACCAGGCCCTTCCCTGAACTGTGACTCATAGGGGCGGAGCCACACTAGCCTTTAAAAGCTCTGAGCTCTTTCAGGGTCAGCCATTTTGACTCTGCATGTGCTCTTAAGCAGAGCTGCTGCTGAGGAGAACCAAACAAAGGAAGTGAGCACTGGTAAGTTTTGCAGTTGGAGTAGAGCTGCTTTAGAGGCCTCTACTAATTTAAATTGATAATTGAAACTGCTGAGAGCCACCTCTGTTCAAACAGAGGAAGCAGTTTGAAGCTTCCAGAAGCAGGGGGGCAGGGCCACACCAGGCCCTTCCCTGAACTGTGACTCATAGGGGCGGAGCCACACTAGCCTTTAAAAGCTCTGAGCTCTTTCAGGGTCAGCCATTTTGACTCTGCATGTGCTCTTAAGCAGAGCTGCTGCTGAGGAGAGCCAAACAAAGGAAGTGAGCACTGGTAAGTTTTGCAGTTGGAGTAGAGCTGCTTTAGAGGCCTCTACTAATTTAAATTGATAATTGAAACTGCTGAGAGCCACCTCTGTTCAAACAGAGGAAGCAGTTTGAAGCTTCCAGAAGCAGGGGGCAGGGCCACACCAGGCCCTTCCCTAAACTGTGACTCATAGGGGCGGAGCCACACTAGCCTTTAAAAGCTCTGAGCTCTTTCAGGGTCAGCCATTTTGACTCTGCATGTGCTCTTAAGCAGAGCTGCTGCTGAGGAGAGCCAAACAAAGGAAGTGAGCACTGGTAAGTTTTGCAGTTGGAGTAGAGCTGCTTTAGAGGCCTCTACTAATTTAAATTGATAATTGAAACTGCTGAGAGCCACCTCTGTTCAAACAGAGGAAGCAGTTTGAAGCTTCCAGAAGCAGGGGGCAGGGCCACACCAGGCCCTTCCCTGAACTGTGACTCATAGGGGCGGAGCCACACTAGCCTTTAAAAGCTCTGAGCTCTTTCAGGGTCAGCCATTTTGACTCTGCATGTGCTCTTAAGCAGAGCTGCTGCTGAGGAGAGCCAAACAAAGGAAGTGAGCACTGGTAAGTTTTGCAGTTGGAGTAGAGCTGCTTTAGAGGCCTCTACTAATTTAAATTGATAATTGAAACTGCTGAGAGCCACCTCTGTTCAAACAGAGGAAGCAGTTTGAAGCTTCCAGAAGCAGGGGGGCAGGGCCACACCAGGCCCTTCCCTGAACTGTGACTCATAGGGGCGGAGCCACACTAGCCTTTAAAAGCTCTGAGCTCTTTCAGGGTCAGCCATTTTGACTCTGCATGTGCTCTTAAGCAGAGCTGCTGCTGAGGAGAACCAAACAAAGGAAGTGAGCACTGGTAAGTTTTGCAGTTGGAGTAGAGCTGCTTTAGAGGCCTCTACTAATTTAAATTGATAATTGAAACTGCTGAGAGCCACCTCTGTTCAAACAGAGGAAGCAGTTTGAAGCTTCCAGAAGCAGGGGGGCAGGGCCACACCAGGCCCTTCCCTGAACTGTGACTCATAGGGGCGGAGCCACACTAGCCTTTAAAAGCTCTGAGCTCTTTCAGGGTCAGCCATTTTGACTCTGCATGTGCTCTTAAGCAGAGCTGCTGCTGAGGAGAGCCAAACAAAGGAAGTGAGCACTGGTAAGTTTTGCAGTTGGAGTAGAGCTGCTTTAGAGGCCTCTACTAATTTAAATTGATAATTGAAACTGCTGAGAGCCACCTCTGTTCAAACAGAGGAAGCAGTTTGAAGCTTCCAGAAGCAGGGGGCAGGGCCACACCAGGCCCTTCCCTAAACTGTGACTCATAGGGGCGGAGCCACACTAGCCTTTAAAAGCTCTGAGCTCTTTCAGGGTCAGCCATTTTGACTCTGCATGTGCTCTTAAGCAGAGCTGCTGCTGAGGAGAGCCAAACAAAGGAAGTGAGCACTGGTAAGTTTTGCAGTTGGAGTAGAGCTGCTTTAGAGGCCTCTACTAATTTAAATTGATAATTGAAACTGCTGAGAGCCACCTCTGTTCAAACAGAGGAAGCAGTTTGAAGCTTCCAGAAGCAGGGGGCAGGGCCACACCAGGCCCTTCCCTGAACTGTGACTCATAGGGGCGGAGCCACACTAGCCTTTAAAAGCTCTGAGCTCTTTCAGGGTCAGCCATTTTGACTCTGCATGTGCTCTTAAGCAGAGCTGCTGCTGAGGAGAGCCAAACAAAGGAAGTGAGCACTGGTAAGTTTTGCAGTTGGAGTAGAGCTGCTTTAGAGGCCCGCGCGCCTAACGGCGCGCGAGATTACAAACTACGGAAAAAAATTTTTATAGTCTTACTAGGTAGAAAGGTAGTAAACGTGTACATTTTTGAGGCCCAGAATACTGCACTTGTTAAAATGGATTCTGAGGGAACAGCTGTAGTTACCTGCAATTCTTGTGCCATGTTTGTGTTCTTGCCAAAGCATATGGAGAACTACACTTGCAGCAAGTGCAAGCTGGTTGCACTACTAGAAGAGAAGGTCCAGCAGCTAGAGGCCCGCATATCTAACCACCAACAAATTAAGGAGCTTGAGCTGTTCTTGGACAGAGCGGAGCAGACTATGCTGGACAAAGAAGTGACAGGGCACAGTTGTGAGGGAGAAGGCCCTTCACTAACTCAGGAGGGAGATGTCTGGAGGAATGTGACTCAAAGGAGGAGAAGAGTAGGGGATCACTCTGAGAGTCTGAAATTACAGAATAAATTTGAGGCTCTTTCCCTTATCACACCTGATGAGGAACACACAGAGGAACAACTGGTTCCACCTGATGATCTCTCCTTCATCACACTTGATGAGATCCAGGAAGATGAACAACAGGAACAAACTGAGGTTCTCTCCCTTAATATGGTTGATGAGGTGCATGTAGATGAACAGATTGCAGGAGAGAGGCTCCTTGTACTAGGCGATTCAATAATTAGAAATACAGAGAAATGGATTTGTGATGCACATGATAACCGTATGGTGACTTGCCTGCCAGGTGCAAAAGTTGCAGACATCACAAGAAATCTAGATAGATTGTTAGAGAGAACTGGGAACGAGCCAGTTGTCATGGTACACGTTGGTACTAATGATGTTGGGAAGGCCAAGTGGTCTGTCCTGGAAGCCAAATTTAGGTTGTTAGGAAGAAGATTGAAGTCCCGGACTTCCAAGGTAGCATTTTCAGAAGTGCTGCCTGTCCCTCGCGCAGGACCTACCAGGCAGGCAGAGCTCAGAAGCCTCAATGCGTGGATGAGGCGGTGGTGTCGAGAGGAGGGCTTCAGATTTGTCAGGAACTGGAGAACATTTTGGGACAAGCCAAATCTGTTCAGGAGGGATGGGTTGCATTTAAGCCATGATGGGACCAGATTGCTGGCACTCAACATCAAAAAGGCTGCAGAGCAGCTTTTAAACTGATAACTGGGGGAAAGCCGACAGGAACTGGGCAGCATCCGGTTCGGGAAAGTGTGTACTTGAGTAGTGAGGAGGATGCAAAAATTACTGAGCAGAGCAAGGAGCTGGTCACCAGCACTCTAGCAGAAGGATGCAAGAGGCAGTCTAACAATGCAACTAGACTCAAAAGACTGTATCAGGAAAGCATATATAAATGCTTGTATACAAATGCCAGAAGCCTCCGGAACAAAATAGGGGAGCTGGAATACTTAGCAATAGATAAAAATATTGATATTATTGGTATCACTGAAACCTGGTGGACGGATGATAACCAATGGGATACAGTTATCCCAGGCTACAAACTGTACAGGAAGGATAGGAAGGGGCAAACAGGAGGTGGTGTAGCCTTGTATGTCAAAGAAGTGATAAAATCGTATGAATTGGAATATCTAGGTGATTTGGAGTCACCATTAGAAGCTCTGTGGGTAAGAGTACCAGGCCACAAGGATGGTCTAACAGTAGGCATATACTATCGGCCTCCGACCCAAACTCTTGAGGGAGACTGGCAGTTGGAGAATGTCGTAAAGGAGGCATCCAAGAAGGAAAGCCTGGTTATAATGGGGGACTTCAATTACCCTCACATAGACTGGGTGAACTGTTGTTCAGCACATGATAAAGAGATAAAGTTCCTAGATATGCTCAATGATTGTTCCCTGGGACAGATGGTTGAAGACCCAACTAGAGGTACAAGAATCCTTGACTTGATTCTGAGTAATACTCAGGATCTGGTGCAAGATGTTAATGTGACTGATCCAATAGGGAACATTGACCACAACTCAATTATGTTTAACTTGATCATAGACCGCAAGTCACTGATAAAATCTAACACAGAGACCTTAAATTTTCAAAAAGGAAATTTCCCAAAGATGAGGAAACTAGTAAAAAAGAAACTGAAAGGGAAAATTGAGAGAGTCCAAACACTCCAAGAGGCATGGAGGCTGTTTACAAAAACAATAACAGAGGCTCAATTGGAATGCATACCCAAAAGGAAAAAGGGCACTGCCAGGTCCAAGAGGACTCCAATGTGGCTTACAGGAGCTGTTCGGGAAGTGATCAAGAGCAAGAAAAGCTCATTTAGAAGATGGAAGGCTTGTCCAAATGAGGACAGCAGGCAGAAACATAAATTCTGGCAGAACAAATGCAAGGCAACAATCAGGAAAGCAAAGCAAGACTTTGAGGAGCGTATAGCTAAAAATACTCAGAGAAATAACAAAGACTTCTTTAAGTACATTAGAAGTAAGAACCCAACTAGGAAGGCCTTTGGACCATTAGATGACAATGGAAGGCAAGGGGTTATTAAAGAGGAAACAGAGATTGCAGAGAGACTCAATGAATTCTTTGCTTCAGTATTCACTGAAGAAGACAGAGACCACATGCCCAAAACAGAGCCTATCTTCGTAGGAAGGGAAACCGAAGAATTAAGCAAGATAGAAATAACCAGGGAGGAGGTCCTTGCATGTCTTGTTAAGCTAAACACTAACAAATCCCCAGGACCAGATGGCATCCATCCACGAGTTCTCAGGGAACTTAAAGATGAAATTGCTGATATCCTAGCCAAAATATATAATCTTTCCCTCAAATCAGGCTTTGTGCCTGATGACTGGAAGGTAGCGAATGTAACACCAATTTTCAAAAAAGGATCCAGGGGTGATCCAGGAAATTACCGGCCTGTCAGTTTGACATGTGTCCCAGGTAAAGTGATGGAAACCATCCTAAAAGATAGAATTAATAGTTACATAGAAGAGAAGGCGCTGCTAAAGGAGAGCCAACATGGCTTTTGCAAGGGCAAATCATGCCTCACTAATCTGTTGGAATTTTTTGAGAGTGTCAACAAGCATGTGGATAAGGGGGATCCAGTTGACATTGTTTATCTGGACTTTCAGAAGGCTTTTGACAAGGTCCCACACCAAAGGCTCTTGAATAAACTTACCAGTCATGGAATAAAGGGACAGGTCTTGTCCTGGATCAGCAACTGGCTAAGGGACAGGAAACAGAGGGTAGCACTAAATGGACACTTCTCCAAGTGGAGGGAAGTAAAGAGTGGGGTCCCCCAAGGTTCAGTACTGGGACCCCTGCTTTTCAACCTCTTCATAAATGATCTAGAGGTAGGAGTAAAAAGCAAGGTAGCCAAATTTGCTGACGACACTAAATTATACAGGGTAGTGAAAACTGTGAGAGATTGTGAAGAGCTCCAGAGGGATCTCTTGACACTGGGGGAGTGGGCAAAACAGTGGCAAATGAGCTTCAACATCAGTAAGTGCAGAGTGATGCATGTTGGGGCAAAAAACCCCAATTACATTTATAAACTGATGGGGTCTGAACTCTCTGCGACAAACCAGGAAAGGGACCTTGGTGTCCTGGTGGACAGCTCAATGAAGGTGTCAACCCAGTGTGCCTCAGCAGTGAAAAAAGCAAACTCAATGTTAGGGATCATTAGGAAGGGTATAGAAAATAAGTCAGCAAGTGTCATTTTGCCTCTTTATAAATCTATGGTGAGGCCCCATCTGGAATATTGTGTACAGTTCTGGTCGCCATACCTCCAGAAGGATATTATGGAGTTGGAGAAAGTACAGAGGAGGGCAACCAGAATGATTAGGGGACTGGAACACCTTCCTTACCATCTGAGGCTGCAACGGTTGGGCCTTTTCACTCTTGAACGACTGCGTCTAAGAGGTGACCTGATTGAAGTTTATAAAATCATGCACGGTGTGGACAAAGTAGATAAGGGAAAACTGTTTTCCCTATCGCATAACACTAGAACTAGGGGACACTCCATGAAACTTTTGGGTACTAGTTCTCAAACAAATAAGAGAAAGTACTTTTTCACCCAGAGGATTACTGGTCTATGGAACTCCCTGCCAGAAGAAGTGGTGACAGCTGTCAGTCTTCACAGCTTTAAGAAAGGATTAGACAAGTTCATGGAGGACAAGGCTATCAATTGCTATAATTATGGCTACCTAAGGACAACCTCCGGGTTGGAGAGATAGGCAGGATATCTCTCAATGCCATTTCCAGGGAATCCTAAGCAGGTGAAGGCATCTCCTTGGGAATACCCTGAAGGAAATGGTGAGCCACTGTGTGAGACAGAATGCTGGACTGGATGGGCTGTGGCCTGTTCCAGCAAGGCTGTTCTTATGTTCTTATGTTCTTATGTTCTTATGTTCTTATGTTCTTATGTTCTTATGAATTGTGCGCTTCTGCCCGCAATGTGCAGGAGCGCCGGGGGGGCTCTCGTGGGCCACCAACTCACGAGGGACGGGAGCTAACCAGGTTTGGCAGATAGATGTCACGCACGTCCCACAGTTTGGGAGATGGCAGTATATGCACTTCTCCATTGACACTTTTTTGCAGTTTGCCTGGGCTATGGCCCAGAAGGGAGAAGCTGCTACTCACGTAAAGCACCACCTTTTGACGTGCTTCATGGTCATGGGCAAACCAGACCTCTTGAAAACTGACAACACACTTGCTTATAGTTTCAAACAGCTAGCATCATTTCTAGCAACTTGGGACGTGAAACACACATTTGGAATCCCATACAATCCCCAGGGACAAGCCATTGTCGAGCGGGTGAACCGAACGTTAAAGTCCTACATCGAAAAACAAACAGGAAGGGAGGAGATAGCCGCTGCCCCCCCCCCCCAGGGGTCAGGCGCAACAACGCCTACACAAAGTATTATTCACCTACAACCACCTCAATATTTTTTCTCACTGTACCCCAGAGGAGAAGTATTTCCGACAGCAGGAAATCCTCCCGTGACCCATGGTCTGCTTCAGGGTGCTGCCAGACCCCTCTTGGAGAGGCCTGGTGCCCCTGATAACATGGGGGAGAGGGTATGCAGCGATTATGTCTCCCACAGGCCCTGCCTGGGTGCTGAGCCATTGCGTGAATCCGCATTTTGAGCAGCATGGCATAGACCAGAGCAACCCCGGATCCCCTGCACGAGATGGTGGGAGTGAACCTTACGAGAGGGACCAGACGGAGCAGATGACCCTGGCCGAGACCAGAGCTGAGAGTGACCTGGGGGATGCTCAAGACCCTGTGTGATGATGCTCTGTCCATTCTAAGGGAGCAAAACACTGAGCCCACCCCACAAACCTTGGTGGCCGCAGTGCTAGCCCAAATCACCTACAATTCCTTGATGGACGTCTTGATCCTCTCCTTGCTGATGGAGAGAGGGGTCCAAGCATCTTATGGGGATCTGACATCTGGCGGGGATCTGACTGCCAGACTCCAATATAACATTTGGGAGAAATTAGCCGGACTTGTCAACCAATCTGACTTTTGCTTACAACAAACCACAGACACTGCCTCTCTCTTAAGTACATGTCTGATCCCGGTGTGCCGAGCACTGGGAGAGCAGGCCAGGGACATTGAATGGTTGCGCGCATTTGGCCACCATCACAAGATCACTTACGCAACTTACTCAAACTGGGGTACTCAGGTAACAAAGAATTGCTGGCTGATGCGGTCACCCTTTACACACCCCGGGTGTCCATCAGCCAAAACACCCCCTGTGCCAGAATGATGGGCGGCTCCACAGCCCAAAACCCGCAGCATCATTGCATGAGCCCCGGGAAAGAGACTTGGAAATGTGACCTATCAGTGACGTAGGGGGAGGAAAATGCCTCACAAAAGCTGTGTTGGGCACCCAGAATATTTCTTTTTGGGAACACCCCGCCGGGTGGAACTTCAATCCAGCGTCTTGCTTTGCCTTAATGAGCACTCCTCCCCCTAGCCCGATTCGCTGGGGTACAGGGACAGAGTAGCCTTCTGCATATGGCAGGTAATATTGATCACTTGGCAGAAGCTAGGCTTCTTAGTGCTGAGGTCTATGACACACAGCTTACGATTTGCTACTCCTCCTTCCCTTAACAGACAGAGCAATCCCTCTCACCAACTTCTGGAAGGCTTCCCGTGTTGAAGTGATGAGGACAATTGTAACCACTTCTGCTCTGCTGGGTTTCCTTCTCCTCCTTTACAAAGGCAGGCAAAGTTTATTGAAGGAAACACAATACTGGATACAGATCTTAAATTAACCTACACTACATAAAACACAGACTATTAAAACAATTGAATGAAATAAAATCTTGCTAGCTCCCTAGCAGGTTCAAGCTTGCTGGTTTGGGGCGGTTCTGCCCCTCATGGCTGAGTGTTAGCCTCGAAGAGTCATATTGAGGAGCTGTCGGACAAGAGCTCCCGCTGAAATCAAGATCGTGGTGATAAGAGACAAGGGTTCCACCCTTGCTCCAGAAATGCTCTCTGAGTGCTCAGAGTGGGCTCCTTTTATTGAGATAAAGGTGCTTTGGAATGTGGTGATCTAATAGGAAAGCACCTGTGTTCCCATGAGAATGGGACGTGCTGTCCATGGACATTTTGCAGGTGCAAATGCCATCTGTTTGGCATGTGGCCCCCACCTTTGCATTTCCTGGGAAAATTCTGTTCTGCAGGTGTCCTGGCAGAGTTTGATTGACATGAGTGGAGACGTCATCTCCCTCGTGGTGTAGTCAGCTGGTCTAGCTGTCAATCAGTTCCCTCGTGGCGACTGCAGGTGTTACTTGGAATGTGTCCAGTCCTGGACACTCACTTTTCCCTCCTCCCTTTGGGGAGGCAACTATTCTAACTATGCATCACTGTCATGTCAGACTAACAGCCTGGCATTCCAACGTGGTTTAAAATGAGAGCTGGCTTTCTAAGCCTAAGAAAACTACAATATGTGTCTTAACATTACATGGATCAAATGTCACCTTAAAATCAAGACAAGGTCGCATGTGGAAACCATGACACGCCTTTCTTCCCCTAGTGTGATATATGGGGATACAGCCCAATGTCATACTGCGCCAAAACCTTTGGTATTCACATGGGACTTGTCACCTAAACTACAACATTATGTGTGTGTGAATCTTCAACACTTACTCTAAATAGTTAAAAATGTGTGTATTAACACAATATCGAAACAAACCTAACTTATCTTATACAAGTTATCTTGTATACATTTTACCTTATTCAAAATTCTATTTAAAATAAATGCAAGTATTAAACTGAATACAAAATATATGTCTACAATATAGTCTACATGACTTATTCTCAGAACCTTAACTCTTAATAAATCTGGCTTAAGTTGTATATCTTAAGACATTTGTACAAAGCATATTACACTTTCACTTATTCATAACATTACACAATTTAAAATCAAGACATGTCACTTCAAATAGGGACCCATTTTTCTCTTTTTGCCTTTTTTACAGGCATTGTACATCAAAATTTATGCACATTACAATTTTATAATCAACTGAATTACATTCAGAATATTTTAAAACAGACAGGATTCTCTTTCCCTCGAATTCAGAATTCAGACTGGGTCAAAAGGCTCTTAGACTGAAGAGCAGAGGCAATTCTTAGTTTGTGATTCTAAAAATTCCCTCTTCTCATCTGAGTTTTCCCTTCCTTAGTTTTACATTCAAAAGAATTAACTTCATCTCTCCTAGATGTTATTCTTGAAATCACACTCTGGGGGATGACAGATAGAAAACAATTCTCTTCCCCACACTTTGGCTTGCTAGAAAGCCGGTGATTTATCTTAATGACCCCGCCTCTTCATTCCCTTCTCACAACCAACTGGCCAGGCTGAAGTGTGAGCTGGGAGAGAGAGGATTTTATTTTTGCAGACACCAATAGTGTGTCTGCTCCCTTTCAGCGTTAAACAACACAAACAACAGACAAACATTTTAATACACAGCTAGGTTTCCCAAAGATCACAGACTTCACCGCCCAGAATCTGTGAATCTTTAACCCTTTGCTTCCCAGTTAAAGAACTGGATAGAGGAGAGTGCAGGCAAAACATTCTGCCTACTCTCACAAAACACAACCCTTCTGAGGTCTGTAACCAGTGTACCATAGAATTTCCCTTTGAATTCACGTTTGTTCATCTTCAAAGAAGAAACAGAGTGATATCTGCTTTGATCTTTCTCTGGGTTGCCTGACACTAGGGAATTGACTTAATCAATTGCATACCCCCCTTGGTCAGATCGGGAAAAGGACACTTTCCTTCCCTCTTGCCAACACTTCAGGCAAGGCGGATCCTCTCTTTAGGATCCTGCAGAGGTTGGATTCAGCATTCAGCTTCCTCCAGTTTCTGCTAACTCTTGTTAAAGAGGCTGGAACTTTTTCCAAAAGGGAGCCACTTTGAAAGTTTCTTTCTCGCTGGCTCCAAATCCCCCCCCCCCTTAACAAGAGATGGGCTTTCTGGAATTCTGATCTTCACCTAAGTACATTGATTCAGACTCCACCCACATTGTTCCCTTTTTCCTAAAAGAGACATTACCCATTTAACTGACATTTCTTAATTAGGAACATATCAGTACAATTTACTTTCCCCTTTTTCAAATGTGATATAGGGAGTTCAACTAACAACAGGCAGATGCACAGGTCTGCAGATCTTAAGTGTTGAGGGCACTGTTCTTTGTTTTTACAAACTTACGAAATCAGTCCTTTGATGACCAGAACTTTTGTGAAAGTCTCTGGTGCTGTGTGCAAACGTACACACAACTCTGCGCTTCTTCTGGCTGCTGCTGGCAAGGAAGACGCTGATGAATCAGCGCTGCTTCTGCTGATGGCTCTAGAAGCGACGCTGAAGAACTGGAACTTGCTGGTTCGCTGCGCTGGCCTGGAACATTAGAGAAGCTGCCACATTCTTCCCTCTGCTCCTTTCCTCTGGCAACGGCATGGAGACAGCCCCAGGAAGGCGCTGGCAAGACGATCTGGGTGTGCAGGCTCTGAGAGGACCCTCCTCCATCCAGGAAGATTCTTCTCCCACCTCTGTCTGCGACGACTGCATGGTCTGCAGACGCACTGTCGCTCACTTCCTTCCGTCTGGCTGGCTCGCTCTCTGGACATCTTTGCTGTCATCTGGTAAGTGAACCCTGGAGTCACTTCAGTGGACGATGGGTTCCAGGATCCCAGCACTGCCACCATATCAGTGACGTAGGGGGAGGAAAATGCCTCACAAAGGCTACGTTGGGCACCCAGAATATTTCTTTTTGGGAATACCCGGCAGGGTGGACCTTCAATCCAGCGTCCTGCTTTGCCTTAATGAGCACTCCTTCCCCTAGCCCGATTCACTGGGGTACAGGGACAGAGTAGACTTCTGCATATGGCAGGTAATATTGATCACTTGGCAGAAGCTAGGCTTCTTAATGCTGAGGTCTATGACACACAGCTTATGATTTGCTACTCCTCCTCCCCTTAACAGACAGAGCAATCCCTCTCACCAACTTCTGGAAGGCTTCCCGTGTTGAAGTGATGAGGACAATTGTAACCACTTCTGCTCTGCTGGGTTTCCTTCTCCTCCTTTACAAAGGCAGGCAAAACACGACTGACTTTTGAAGATTTATTGAAGATTTATTTATTTATTAAACACAATACTGGATACAAATCTTAAATTAATCTACACTACATAAAACACAAGCTAATAAAACAAATAAATGAAATAAAATCTTGCTAGCTCCCTAGCAGGTTCAAGCTTGCTGGTTTTGAGCGGTTCTGCCCCTCATGGCTGAGTGTTAGCCCTGAAGAGTCATGTTGAGCTGTCGGACAAGAGCTCCCGCTGAAATCAAGATCATGGTGATAAGAGACAAGGGTTCCACTCTTGCTTCAGAAATGCTCTCTGAGTGCTCAGAGTGGGCTCTTTTTATTGAGAAAAGGTGCTTTGGAATGTGGTGATCTAATGAGAAAGCACATGTGTTCCCAGGAGAATGGGACGTGCTGTCCGTGGACATTTTGCAGGTGCAAATGCCATCTGTTTGGCATGTGGCCCCCACCTTTGCATTCCCTGGGAAAATTCTGTTCTGCAGGTGTCCTGGCAGAGTTTGACTGACATGAGTGGAGACATCATCTCCCTTGTGGTGTGGCCAGCTGGTCTAGCTGTCAATCAGTTCCCTTGTGGGGACTGCAGGTGTTACTTGGAATGTGTCCAGTCCTGGACACTCACTTTTCCCTCCTCCCTTTGGGGAGGCAACTATTCTAACTATGCATCACTGTCATGTCAGACTAACAGCCTGGCATTCCAACATGGTTTAAAATGAGAGCTGGCTTTCTAAGCCTAAGAAAACTACAATATGTGTCTTAACATTACATGGATCAAACATCTCCTTAAAATCAAGACAAGGTTGCATGTGGAAACCATGACATAACCAACCAGAGACAATCAGTTATGTGTATGCTCATATTTTTCTGCCTTCAGGATGGTTTTTCACTTGTAACCAACAGACTTGGAACTATATACCTGCTAATGTGTCAGAGTCATACTGCTGTGTGAGTCATTTAACCCTGGTACTCCCCGAAAAGGATATGGTAACCCCAAACCTGGTAACCCCAAATCCAGCATGGCCAAAACGGGTGGTCCAGCTAGATGAGACATGCGATAGCGATATCTCCGTTCTTAGCAAAGCAGGGTATGTGTCCCTAGCTGTCAGTATCATAGGGGTGCCCGGGCTAGCAGTGCGTAACGCGTGCAGAATCGGCCAACTGGCGTGCGGACTAGCCAAAGCCATCAATTACACTTCATTAGCCATTGCCATGCTAAACCGAGAACAGGCTAAGCTAAGACATGCGGGTTTAGACAGCCACGCAGCCATTGATTATCTGCTGCTCCTACACCATTTGGGCTGCGAATCCGTCTGGGACATGTGTTGTTTCAAACTCATGGACAACTCTCGCAAAGTCCAGAGTCAAATCACCAAGCTTGACACTTTAGTCAAACACATTAAGGAAAACACCAACTGGGCATGGTGGAACGAGTTATTGTCCTGGATGTCATGGGGGTGGGTGCAAACAGTGCTCAAAGCCATCACTGGCATCATAGTGGTGGGGATTATGCTCTGCTGCTTTGCGCAGTGCATTCCATTGCTCCTGTCAATGTGCACCCCATGGCAAAGACCCCGAGAAACTTTCACGCCCAAACAAATCATGCCCCACATCTATTGCGCCCTCAGCCAGGCTGGCTTAACTAATAAAGGAAGGGGAAATGTGGGTTGCCCGCAAGAATAATTGGCAATTAAACCTCTCCCCAGGGGTTCACTCGACATCAACAGACCCGGGAACCAACTGGGCTCAGCTGGAGGGGAAATTGGGAAGATAAGCAGGCTAGTTAAAGATGAACAATAGCCCATGCTGAGGACAAATAGAGTTGGGCAAGCAATCAGGGGCAAACAGGAGACAAGGATTAGGTGCCCGGGTCAATACACATAGACTCCAAGTTTAGGGCAAGAACAATGGGTTTCACCAACCCAAGGCAATTTAGTGCAAGTTGTCCATTAATCACCAGGCAACCACAGAGTAGCCCCCAGTCATGGGACTCACGGGAGTGCCACGTATGCAAACCTTCTGTGCAGGGGTGACATGAGTGCCCTAAACACACTCAACTTTGCCGGCTCCAGCGTGGATTGAGCCACCACACCCCCGGACCTCTGTCCCAACACCACCGGGGCCGAAAATGCCGGGAGGGGCGGCGCGGAGAAGAAGAGCTTGGCCAGTTCCAGCCTCAGCTGTGAGTGAGCCGCCACACCCCCGGGCCTCCGACCCCACGCCACCGGGGATACAAAAGCCGGGGAGTGTGGCGCGGCTGGAAGGAACTTTGCCGGCTCCAGCGTGGGTTGAGCCAACACACCCCTGGACTTCTGTCCCAACACCACCGTGGCCGAAAATGCCGGGAGGGGCGGTGCGGTGGCAGAAGGGCTTCTCTTACCCCACGTTCTTTAGTTGGGTGTGAGTGGGGGCCCTTTCTTTGAGTTTTGTTTTTCTTGTTATTATTGAGCTGTTTTGTTTGTTATGTTGTTTAGGGTAATCTGATATTGTATTGCTTATGCTCTTGACATTTTGTATCTTACTGCATATTGCTTTGTATTATTTGTATCGTATTTTGTATTGTTTAGCATTATTATTGTAAACCGCTTCAAGTTCCCTTTATGGGGAGTAAAGCGGTATAGAAATCTAAACAATAAATAAATAAATGTCCCAGCCCCTAGGTAGGGTAATAAATACATACCCCCGACTCTGGTCGGGACTGGACTTTGCCACACGGCTGCCTCCACGCATCTTCCTTCCGGCCCACCATTGCAACAGATAGGGTTTTAGCTGATGTTTTTAGTTCATGCTGTAAACAGCTTTGGGTCACCAATTCGTGAGAAAGGCGGTATATAAATATTGTAAATACAGTCAACCCTCACATAACAACCCGTTCAGATAGCATCATTTTCGCTTAACAACACATCATTATGCACCACGTGTTCCCCTGCATAACAACGTTTTTAGTGTCATCTTGACAACAACGCTAAAATAACCGTAATTATCCGGGCAATGATGTTAAAAGCGTCATTATGCGGGAAACTCCATAGAAACCCGCATAACAAAAATCGCTTAGCAACGCTACTTGGGGAGCCAAGTAACGTCATTATGTGAGGGTGTACTGTAAATAAATAAAGTCCACTTTGTCTGTCTGATGAAGTGGACTTGATCCACAAAAGCTCACATTAAAAATATAGCCATTAGTCTTTAAAGTGCTGCAGAGTTTTTGGTTTGTTTGTTTTTTGTTTTTGCTTTCTGATATGCCTGAAACAGATTAACACAGCTACTATTCCAAAAAAAAAAAAAAAAGTCAACTGTATTTTAATGTTTCATGGATCAAGTCCACTTCATCAGACATAAGAGTGGATTTTCATGGTATACAGTGGAACCTCAGTTAAAAAAACGGCTCGGTTAACATACAAATAGTATAACAAAAGGAAACCCATAGAAAATAGTGGCTCAGTTTACGGATTATTTTTCAGAACGGATTAATTGGTTTTCAGTGTGTTCCTGTGGGAAACTACATTTCGGTTAAAATATTTTGGTTTTCAATGCATTCCTATGGGAAATTCAGTTAAAGTAATTTTTACTGTAAGAAATGTCCCCAATAATACATTAACTAAGTTAACCAAGGTTCCACTGCATACATGTATACACCCTGGGTGGGCAGAAGAGTAGCCGTTGTGGGGAAAGAGGCGGCTTTTCCATCTGTGCTGCCCCCACCACCACCGGGACTCTCGCCCACCCAAGTCCTGGGTGGGCAGAAGAGGAGCCATTGGGGCCCTGTGTATATTATTGAGTCACCCCAGGGCGAGGAAGGCGGTATATAAATAAAAAAATAAAATAAAATAAAAAATTTATACATCTGATATAGAGATCCAGAGGAGCTAGGCAATGTTGGTTGGTTCAAGAGATGGATATGCAAATAAATGAGTTATTTACAACCAGTAATAAAATGCTGTCAGTTTGTCTTTTTACAGTGTTGACTCTCTGATGGAAATCAGTTTGAGGAGTTAGGTTTGCAAAATAGACATTCTGACATTACACATCTGATTGATGAGTTAATTGAGGCACATTAAAGACTTAAAAGTTGTTGGAATGGCTGGCCGCAAGGAAGACACGTGGAGGCAGTTGTGCGGTGAAGTCCTGAAGTCCAGCCCCAAACGACTTCAGGGATACGTATTTATTATCCTGCCTTGGGGTGATACGTGCATAAGATGCGCGTGACCCACTAATACAGAAGGCTTGCATACGTGGCATTTTCCGGTGGTCAAGACAATACCTGCTCTTGGACATTGCCCTGTGGTTAATGGATAGCCCGCAGTTAATTAAGGTTGGGCTGGCGAAACCCATTGTTCCTGCCCTAATCTCGGGGTCTTTGTGTATTGACTCCGGGTATCTATCTTTGTCCGCTGTCTGGCTTGGCTTGTTTGCCCACCTTAATTGGAGCCAGTAGCTGAAAATCTTGTGGCTCCACTAGAGCCTTCATCCTAGTTTTACCCTGTTTCTACTGTAGCCATCAGCCAAGGCCTTATGATTCACCCCCAAACTAGCTAACTAGCCCGGACCCCAATTTCCTTTCCTGCCAAGCCCGGTTGGTCCCCGGATCTGTCGAAAGCTGAGCGAACCCCTGAAGAAAGGTTTGGCCAATTATTCCCGTGAGCAACCCACAAAAAGTTGTGGCACCTTAAAGACTAACTCCTGTATTTGAACATGCGCTTGAGTGGATCAAGTTCACTTCATCAGACATTAAGAGTAAAATCTCATGGCATCCCATGACAAGATGCCTCAAACCCACACCAGTTGAGAAAATATACCCTCTTGTTGGTATCACTCCACCTAAGATCAGGAGAGAAGTAGCAGTGGATGCCAAGAGAATTCAGCAAGAGAAGGACCCTTGACATCCTCTGAACCGAGATGAGCCTCAAGTCCTCCAACCCAGATCCAGGGCTTTATGGCAAGAGCACATCCACACATGCAAAACAAGTTGACATGGCTGTTAATGAAGCCATGCATCTAGTAACAGGATGCCTCAAACCCAAACCAGTGGAGAAAATAGACCCTCTTTTTGGTATTGCTCCACCTAAGATCAGGAGATAAATAGCAGCGGACACTGAGAGAACTAAGTAAGAGAAGGACCCTCAACATCCTCTGAATAGATATGAGGCTCAAGTCTGCCGGCTCAGATCCAGGAAGAGCTTTATAGCAAGAACAAACATTCTTGAGGGCACTCAAGAGCGAAACCAAATTAGAACATGGAGGAAGGATCTCACTTACTGGTTGTCCTCCAAGGAGGATATGGCTGAGGAACTCAACCTCCCCTACATCACTTGGAGAGCACTGAATAGGCTGAGGGTTGGAGTCCCTAAATGTAAGACCAACATGCTCAAGTGGGGGCTGCTGGTGGACAAAAATACGCTGTGTGAACGTGAAGAGATACAGGATCTGGCTCATTTACTGGTCTGCTGATGACTGCCTGAAACATGCATGGATGAGGACATAAGTTTGGGCAACAACAAAATCAAGAAAGTGGCTTCATTTTGGCAGTCGAGGGTTTGATCAGGACACAAAAGAGGAGAGAACAACCCATACTGAATCATTCACTATCTCAATTTCTTCATTATCAACATTAAAGTTGTTTAGTTCCATAATCATGATTATATAAAAAGAGCACAGACAGAAATTCCTAACTTCCCTTCCAGTCCTACCACCCCCCTCACTTGCGGAATAACATTCCGTATGGCATCTTTGCAAGAGCCAAAAGAAATTCTTCCAAGGGGACTGACTTTGAGGAGGCATCTGCTTTAATAAAGGAAAATTTAGTAGACAGGGGTTACCCCGATCACGTGTTGACAAAATCGTTGGCCAAAGTGGAGGGGATATCTAGAAAAGATTTACTGCAGAGACAGGAGAGGATTAACAGGCAAGGAATACAGTGGTCGATCAAAAATTCGCCCAGAACTAAGGACTTTAAAAAAATAGTAAATAAATATTGGTTCTTACGCTCGGACATCCCCGGTTGCCAAGAGAAACCCATTATAGGGTTAAGAAGAACCAACACTGTGGGCAATTTAATCACATGTGCAGACATTTCTCCTAGAGATAATACCTGTAGCAGTTTATTAAAAGGACATTACTGTGCTGGCGGCAGGCATAAAGGGGCCGGCGTGCTCTGCCCTCCGGCCTCAGCGTCCTCCTCCATGGAGTTGGAGGAGGAGGAGAAGAGATCCCGTGTTTTGGAGAAGGCGGTGGCACGCCAGCTGCAGAGTGTCCTGGTGGAAGCAGATTATCTGGACCCCTTTCAATCATGATTCAGGCCCGGGTATGGTGCGGAGACGGCATTGGTCGCACTAATGGATGATCTCTGGCGGGAGCGGGACGGGGGTTATCCATCCGTCCTTGCTCTTCTTGACGTCTCAGCGGCCTTCAATACCGTCGACCATGGTATCCTTCTGGAACGGCTCAAAGGACTGGGGATCCAGGGCACCGTGTTGTCCTGGTTTTCCTCTTTTCTGGAGGGCCGTACCCAGTCGGTGTGGTTGGAGAGTGAGAGGTCCAGGCCTAGGCTCCTCAAGTATGGGGTGCCTCAGGGCTCGGTGCTCTCCCCTCTCCTATTTAACATCTACATGAAGCCACTGGGTGAGATCATTCGTTCCCACGGGGTGCGGTACCATCAGTACACAGATAAGAACATAAGAACAGCCTTGCTGGAACAGGCCACAGCCCATCCAGTCCAGCATTCTGTCTCACACAGTGGCTCACCATTTCCTTCAGGGTATTCCCAAGGAGATGCCTTCACCTGCTTAGGATTCCCTGGAAATGGCATTGAGAGATATCCTGCCTATCTCTCCAACCCGGAGGTTGTCCTTAAGTATCCATAATTATAGCCATTGATACCCTTGTCCTCCATGAACTTGTCTAATCCTTTCTTAAAGCTGTCAAGACTGACAGCTGTCACCACTTCTTCTGGCAGGGAGTTCCATAGACCAGTAATCCTCTGGGTGAAAAAGTACTTTCTCTTATTTGTTTGAGAACTAGTACCCAAAAGTTTCATCGAGTGTCCCCTAGTTCTAGTGAGGGCGATAGGGAAAACAGTTTTTCCTTATCTACTTTGTCCACACCGTGCATGATTTTATAAACTTCAATCAGGTCACCTCTTGGACGCCGTCGTTCAAGAGTGAAAAGGTCCAACCGTTGCAGCCTCAGATGGTAAGGAAGGTGTTCCAGTTCCCTAATCATTCTGGTTGCCCTCCCCTGTACTTTCTCCAACTCCATAATATCCTTCTGGAGGTATGGCGACCAGAATTGTACACAGTATTCCAGATGGGGCCTCACCATAGATTTATAAAGAGGCAAAATGACACTTGCTGCCTTATTTTCTATACCCTTCCTAATGATCCCTAACATTGAGTTTGCTTTTTAAACTGCTGAGGCACACTGGATTGACATCCTCATTGAGCTGTCCACCAGGATACCAAGGTCCCTTTCCTGGTGAGTTCAGACCCCATCAGTTTATAAATGTAATTGGGGTTTTTTTGCCCCAACATGCATCACTCTGCACTTACTAATGTTGAAGCTCATTTGCCACTGTTTTGCCCACTCCCCCAGTGTCAAGAGATCCCTCTGGAGCTCCTCACAATCTCTCACAGTTTTCACTACCCTGTATAATTTAGTGTCGTCAGCAAATTTGGCTACCTTGCTTTTAACTCCTACCTCTAGATTATTTATGAAGAGGTTGAAAAGCAGGGGTCCCAGTACTGAACCTTGGGGGACCCCACTCTTTACTTCCCTCCACTTGGAGAAGTGTCCATTTAGTGCTACCCTCTGTTTCCTGTCCCTTAGCCAGTTGCTGATCCAGGACAAGACCTGTCCCTTTATTCCATGACTGGTAAGTTTATTCAAGAGCCTTTGGTGTGGGATCTTGTCAAAAGCCTTCTGAAAGTCCAGATAAACAATGTCAACCTGATCCCCCTTATCCACATGCTTGTTGACACTCTCAAAAAATTCCAACAGATTAGTGAGGCATGATTTGCCCTTGTAAAAGCCATGTTGGCTCTCCTTTAGCAGCGCCTTCTCTTCTATGTGCCTATTAATTCTATCTTTTAGGATGGTTTCCATCACTTTACCTGGGACACATGTCAAACTGACAGGTCAGTAATTTCCTGGATCACCCCTGGATCCTTTTTTGAAAATTGGTGTTACATTCGCTACCTTCCAGTCATCAGGCACAAAGCCTGATTTGAGGGAAAGATTATATATTTTGGCTAGGAGATCAGCAATTTCATCTTTAAGTTCCCTGAGAACTCGTGGATGGATGCCATCTGGTCCTGGTGATTTGTTAGTGTTTAGCTTAACAAGACATGCAAGGACCTCCTCCCTGGTTATTTCTATCTTGCTTAATTCTTCGGTTTCCCTCCCTACGAAGATAGGCTCTGTTTTGGGCATGTGGTCTCTGTCTTCTTCAGTGAATACTGAAGCAAAGAATTCATTGAGTCTCTCTGCAATCTCTGTTTCCTCTTTAATAACCCCTTGCCTTCCATTGTCATCTAATGGTCCAATGGCCTTCCTAGTTGGGTTCTTACTTCTAATGTACTTAAAGAAGTCTTTGTTATTTCTCTGAGTATTTTTAGCTATACGCTCCTCAAAGTCTTGCTTTGCTTTCCTGATTGTTGCCTTGCATTTGTTCTGCCAGAATTTATGTTTCTGCCTGCTGTCCTCATTTGGAAGCCACATCGGAGTCCTCTTGGAACTGGCAGTGCCCTTTTTCCTTTTGGGTATGCATTCCAATTGGGCCTCTGTTATTGTTTTTGTAAACAGCCTCCATGCCTCTTGGAGGGTTTGGACTCTCTCAATTTTCCCTTTCAGTTTCTTTTTTACTAGTTTCCTCAACTTTGGGAAATTTCCTTTTTGAAAAATTAAGGTCTCTGTGTTAGATTTTATCAGTGACTTGCAGTCTATGATCAAGTTAAACATAATTGAGTTGTGGTCACTGTTCCTTATTGGATTAGTCACATTAACATCTTGCACCAGATCCTGAGTATTACTCAGGATCAAGTCAAGGATTCTTGTACCTCTAGTTGGGTCTTCAACCATCTGTCCCAGGGAACAATCATTTAGCATATCTAGGAACTTTATCTCTTTATCATGTGCTGAACAACAGTTCACCCAGTCTATGTGAGGGTAATTGAAGTCCCCCATTATAACCAGGCTTCCCTTCTTGGATGCCTCCTTTACAACATTCTCCAACTGCCAGTCTCCCTCAAGAGTTTGGGTCGGAGGCCGATAGTATATGCCTACTGTTAGACCATCCTTGTGGCCTGGTAGTCTTACCCACAGAGCTTCTAATGGTGACTCTAAATCACCTAGATATTCCAATTCATACGATTTTATCACTTCTTTGACATACAAGGCTACACCACCTCCTGTTTGCCCCTTCCTATCCTTCCTGTACAGTTTGTAGCCTGGGATAACTGTATCCCATTGGTTATCATCCGTCCACCAGGTTTCAGTGATACCAATAATATCAATATTCTTATCTATTGCTAAGTATTCCAGCTCCCCTATTTTGTTCCGGAGGCTTCTGGCATTTGTATACAAGCATTTATATATGCTTTTCTGAAACAGTCTTTTGAGTCCAGTTGCATTGTTAGACTGCCTCTTGCATCCTTCTGCTAGAGTGCTGGTGACTAGCTCCTTGCTCTGCTCAGTAATTTTTGCATCCTCCTCACTACTCAAGTACACACTTACCCGAACCGGATGCTGCCCAGCTCCTGTCGGCTTTCCCCCAGTTATCAGTTTAAAAGCTGCTCTGCAGCCTTTTTGATGTTGAGTGCCAGCAATCTGGTCCCATCATGGTTCAAATGCAACCCATCCCTCTTGAACAGATTTGGCTTGTCCCAAAATGTTCTCCAGTTCCTGACAAATATGAAGCCCTCCTCTCGACACCACCGCCTCATCCACGCATTGAGGCTTCTGAGCTCTGCCTGCCTGGTAGGTCCTGCGCGAGGGACAGGCAGCACTTCTGAAAATGCTACCTTGGAAGTCCGGGACTTCAATCTTCTTCCTAACAACCTGAATTTGGCTTCCAGGACAGACCGCTTGGCCTTCCCAACATCATTGGTACCAACGTGTACCGTGACAAATGGCTCCTTCCCAGTTCTCTCTAACAATCTATCTAGATTTCTTGTGATGTCTGCAACTTTTGCACCTGGCAGGCAAGTCACCATACGGTTATCATGTGCATCACAAATCCATTTCTCTGTATTTCTAATTATTGAATCGCCTAGTACAAGGAGCCTCTCTCCTGCAATCTGTTCATCTACATGCACCTCATCAACCATATTAAGGGAGAGAACCTCAGTTTGTTCTTGTTGTTTATCTTCCTGAATCTCATCAAGTGTGATGAAGGATAGATCATTAGGTGGAACCAGTTGTTCCTCTGTGTTTTCCTCATCAGGTGTGATGAGGGAAAGAGCCTCAAATTTATTCTGTAATTTCAGACTCTCAGAGTGATCCCCTACTCTTCTCCTCCTTTGAGTCACATTCCTCCAACCATCTCCCTCCTGAGTTAGTGAAGGGCCTTCTCCCTCACAACTGTGCCCTGTCTCTTCTTTGTACAGCATAGTCTGCTCCGCTCTGTCCAAGAACAGCTCAAGCTGCTTAATTTGTTGGTGGTTAGATATGTGGGCCTCTAGCTGCTGGACCTTCTCTTCTAGTAGTGCAACCAGCTTGCACTTGCTGCAAGTGTAGTTCTCCATATGCTTTGGCAAGAACACAAACATGGCACAAGTGTTGCAGGTAACTACAGCTGTTCCCTCAGAATCCATTTTAACAAGTGCAGTATTCTGGGCCTCAAAAATGTACACGTTTACTATACACGTTTACTACCTTTCTACCTAGTAAGACTGTTAGGCGCGCGGGCCTCTAAAGCAGCTCTACTCCAACTGCAAGCACGCCCAAAACTTACCAGTGCTCACTTCCTTTGTTTGGCTCTCCTCAGCAGCAGCTCTGCTTAAGAGCACATGCAGAGTCAAAAGGGCTGACCCTGAAAGAGCTCAGAGCTTTTAAAGGCAAGTGTGGCTCCGCCTCTATGAGTCACAGTTCAGGGAAGGGCCTGGTGTGGCTCTGCCCCCCTGCTTCTGGAAGCTTCAAACTGCTTCCTCTGTTTGAACAGAGGTGGATCTCAGCAGTTGAAATCATCAATTTAAATTAGTGGAGGCCTCTAAAGCAGCTCTACTCCAACTGCAAGCACGCCCAAAACTTACCAGTGCTCACTTCCTTTGTTTGGCTCTCCTCAGCAGCAGCTCTGCTTAAGAGCACATGCAGAGTCAAAATGGCTGACCCTGAAAGAGCTCAGAGCTTTTAAAGGCTAGTGTGGCTCCGCCCCTATGAGTCACAGTTCAGGGAAGGGCCTGGTGTGGCTCTGCCCCCTGCTTCTGGAAGCTTCAAACTGCTTCCTCTGTTTGAACAGAGGTGGATCTCAGCAGTTGAAATCATCAATTTAAATTAGTGGAGGCCTCTAAAGCAGCTCTACTCCAACTGCAAGCACGCCCAAAACTTACCAGTGCTCACTTCCTTTGTTTGGCTCTCCTCAGCAGCAGCTCTGCTTAAGAGCACATGCAGAGTCAAAAGGGCTGACCCTGAAAGAGCTCAGAGCTTTTAAAGGCTAGTGTGGCTCCGCCCCTATGAGTCACAGTTCAGGGAAGGGCCTGGTGTGGCTCTGCCCCCTGCTTCTGGAAGCTTCAAACTGCTTCCTCTGTTTGAACAGAGGTGGATCTCAGCAGTTGAAATCATCAATTTAAATTAGTGGAGGCCTCTAAAGCAGCTCTACTCCAACTGCAAGCATGCCCAAAACTTACCAGTGCTCACTTCCTTTGTTTGGCTCTCCTCAGCAGCAGCTCTGCTTAAGAGCACATGCAGAGTCAAAAGGGCTGACCCTGAAAGAGCTCAGAGCTTTTAAAGGCTAGTGTGGCTCCGCCCCTATGATTCTCAGTTCAGGGAAGGGCCTGGTGTGGCTCTGCCCCCCTGCTTCTGGAAGCTTCAAACTGCTTCCTCTGTTTGAACAGAGGTGGATCTCAGCAGTTGAAATCATCAATTTAAATTAGTGGAGGCCTCTAAAGCAGCTCTACTCCAACTGCAAGCACGCCCAAAACTTACCAGTGCTCACTTCCTTTGTTTGGCTCTCCTCAGCAGCAGCTCTGCTTAAGAGCACATGCAGAGTCAAAAGGGCTGACCCTGAAAGAGCTCAGAGCTTTTAAAGGCTAGTGTGGCTCCGCCCCTATGATTCTCAGTTCAGGGAAGGGCCTGGTGTGGCTCTGCCCCCTGCTTCTGGAAGCTTCAAACTGCTTCCTCTGTTTGAACAGAGGTGGATCTCAGCAGTTGAAATCATCAATTTAAATTAGTGGAGGCCTCTAAAGCAGCTCTACTCCAACTGCAAGCACGCCCAAAACTTGCCAGTGCTCACTTTCTTTGTTTGGCTCTCCTCAGCAGCAGCTCTGCTTAAGAGCACATGCAGAGTCAAAAGGGCTGACCCTGAAAGAGCTCAGAGCTTTTAAAGGCTAGTGTGGCTCCGCCCCTATGAGTCACAGTTCAGGGAAGGGCCTGGTGTGGCTCTGCCCCCCTGCTTCTGGAATCTTCAAACTGCTTCCTCTGTTTGAACAGAGGTGGATCTCAGCAGTTGAAATCATCAATTTAAATTAGTGGAGGCCTCTAAAGCAGCTCTACTCCAACTGCAAGCACGCCCAAAACTTACCAGTGCTCACTTCCTTTGTTTGGCTCTCCTCAGCAGCAGCTCTGCTTAAGAGCACATGCAGAGTCAAAAGGGCTGACCCTGAAAGAGCTCAGAGCTTTTAAAGGCTAGTGTGGCTCCGCCCCTATGAGTCACAGTTCAGGGAAGGGCCTGGTGTGGCTCTGCCCCCCTGCTTCTGGAATCTTCAAACTGCTTCCTCTGTTTGAACAGAGGTGGATCTCAGCAGTTGAAATCATCAATTTAAATTAGTGGAGGCCTCTAAAGCAGCTCTACTCCAACTGCAAGCACGCCCAAAACTTACCAGTGCTCACTTCCTTTGTTTGGCTCTCCTCAGCAGCAGCTCTGCTTAAGAGCACATGCAGAGTCAAAAGGGCTGACCCTGAAAGAGCTCAGAGCTTTTAAAGGCTAGTGTGGCTCCGCCCCTATGAGTCACAGTTCAGGGAAGGGCCTGGTGTGGCTCTGCCCCCTGCTTCTGGAAGCTTCAAACTGCTTCCTCTGTTTGAACAGAGGTGGATCTCAGCAGTTGAAATCATCAATTTAAATTAGTGGAGGCCTCTAAAGCAGCTCTACTCCAACTGCAAGCACGCCCAAAACTTACCAGTGCCACTTCCTTTGTTTGGCTCTCCTCAGCAGCAGCTCTGCTTAAGAGCACATGCAGAGTCAAAAGGGCTGACCCTGAAAGAGCTCAGAGCTTTTAAAGGCTAGTGTGGCTCCGCCCCTATGAGTCACAGTTCAGGGAAGGGCCTGGTGTGGCTCTGCCCCCCTGCTTCTGGAATCTTCAAACTGCTTCCTCTGTTTGAACAGAGGTGGATCTCAGCAGTTGAAATCATCAATTTAAATTAGTGGAGGCCTCTAAAGCAGCTCTACTCCAACTGCAAGCACGCCCAAAACTTACCAGTGCTCACTTCCTTTGTTTGGCTCTCCTCAGCAGCAGCTCTGCTTAAGAGCACATGCAGAGTCAAAAGGGCTGACCCTGAAAGAGCTCAGAGCTTTTAAAGGCTAGTGTGGCTCCGCCCCTATGAGTCACAGTTCAGGGAAGGGCCTGGTGTGGCTCTGCCCCCTGCTTCTGGAAGCTTCAAACTGCTTCCTCTGTTTGAACAGAGGTGGATCTCAGCAGTTGAAATCATCAATTTAAATTAGTGGAGGCCTCTAAAGCAGCTCTACTCCAACTGCAAGCATGCCCAAAACTTGCCAGTGCTCACTTCCTTTGTTTGGCTCTCCTCAGCAGCAGCTCTGCTTAAGAGCACATGCAGAGTCAAAAGGGCTGACCCTGAAAGAGCTCAGAGCTTTTAAAGGCTAGTGTGGCTCCGCCCCTATGAGTCACAGTTCAGGGAAGGGCCTGGTGTGGCTCTGCCCCCCTGCTTCTGGAAGCTTCAAACTGCTTCCTCTGTTTGAACAGAGGTGGATCTCAGCAGTTGAAATTATCAATTTAAATTAGTGGAGGCCTCTAAAGCAGCTCTACTCCAACTGCAAGCACGCCCAAAACTTACCAGTGCTCACTTCCTTTGTTTGGCTCTCCTCAGCAGCAGCTCTGCTTAAGAGCACATGCAGAGTCAAAAGGGCTGACCCTGAAAGAGCTCAGAGCTTTTAAAGGCTAGTGTGGCTCCGCCCCTATGAGTCACCGTTCAGGGAAGGGCCTTGTGTGGCTCTGCCCCCCTACTTCTGGAAGCTTCAAACTGCTTCCTCTGTTTGAACAGAGGTGGATCTCAGCAGTTGAAATCATCAATTTAAATTAGTGGAGGCCTCTAAAGCAGCTCTACTCCAACTGCAAGCACGCCCAAAACTTGCCAGTGCTCACTTCCTCTGTTTGGCTCCCCTCAGCAGCAGCTCTGCTTAAGAGCACATGCAGAGTCAAAAGGGCTGACCCTGAAAGAGCTCAGAGCTTTTAAAGGCTAGTGTGGCTCCGCCCCTATGAGTCACAGTTCAGGGAAGGGCCTGGTGTGGCTCTGCCCCCCTCCTTCTGGAAGCTTCAAACTGCTTCCTCTGTTTGAACAGACGTGGATCTCAGCAGTTGAAATCATCAATTTAAATTAGTGGAGGCCTCTAAAGCAGCTCTACTCCAACTGCAAGCACGCCCAAAACTTGCCAGTGCTCACTTCCTTTGTTTGGCTCTCCTCAGCAGCAGCTCTGCTTAAGAGCACATGCAGAGTCAAAAGGGCTGACCCTGAAAGAGCTCAGAGCTTTTAAAGGCTGGTGTGGCTCCGCCCCTATGAGTCACAGTTCAGGGAAGGGCCTGGTGTGGCTCTGCCCCCCTGCTTCTGGAAGCTTCAAACTGCTTCCTCTGTTTGAACAGAGGTGGATCTGAGCAGTTGAAATTATCAATTTAAATTAGTGGAGGCCTCTAAAGCAGCTCTACTCCAACTGCAAGCACGCCCAAAACTTACCAGTGCTCACTTCCTTTGTTTGGCTCTCCTCGGCAGCAGCTCTGCTTAAGAGCACATGCAGAGTCAAAAGGGCTGACCCTGAAAGAGTTCAGAGCTTTTAAAGGGTAGTGTGGCTCCGCCCCTATGAGTCACAGTTCAGGGAAGGGCCTGGTGTGGCTCTACCCCCCTGCTTCTGGAAGCTTCAAACTGCTTCCTCTGTTTGAACAGAGGTGGATCTCAGCAGTTGAAATCATCAATTTAAATTAGTGGAGGCCTCTAAAGCAGCTCTACTCCAACTGCACGCATGCCCAAAACTTGCCAGTGCTCACTTCCTTTGTTTGGCTCTCCTCAGCAGCAGCTTTGCTTAAGAGCACATGCAGAGTCAAAAGGGCTGACCCTGAAAGAGCTCAGAGCTTTTAAAGGCTAGTGTGGCTCCGCCCCTATGAGTCACAGTTCAGGGAAGGGCCTGGTGTAGCTCTGCCCCCCTGTTTCTGGAAGCTTCAAACTGCTTCCTCTGTTTGAACAGAGGTGGATCTCAGCAGTTGAAATCATCAATTTAAATTAGTGGAGGCCTCTAAAGCAGCTCTACTCCAACTGCAAGCACGCCCAAAACTTGCCAGTGCTCACTTCCTTTGTTTGGCTCTCCTCAGCAGCAGCTCTGCTTAAGAGCACATGCAGAGTCAAAAGGGCTGACCCTGAAAGAGCTCAGAGCTTTTAAAGGCTAGTGTGGCTCCGCCCCTATGAGTCACAGTTCAGGGAAGGGCCTGGTGTGGCTCTGCCCCCCTGCTTCTGGAAGCTTCAAACTGCTTCCTCTGTTTGAACAGAGGTGGATCTCAGCAATTGAAATTATCAATTTAAATTAGTGGAGGCCTCTAAAGCAGCTCTACTCCCACTGCAAGCACGCCCAAAACTTACCAGTGCTCACTTCCTTTGTTTGGCTCTCCTCAGCAGCAGCTCTGCTTAAGAGCACATTCAGAGTCTTTGTTATTTCTCTGAGTATTTTTAGCTATACGCTCCTCAAAGTCTTGCTTTGCTTTCCTGATTGTTGCCTTGCATTTGTTCTGCCAGAATTTATGTTTCTGCCTGCTGTCCTCATTTGGACAAGCCTTCCATCTTCTAAATGAGCTTTTCTTGCTCTTGATCACTTCCCGAACAGCTCCTGTATGCCACATCGGAGTCCTCTTGGACCTGGCAGTGCCCTTTTTCCTTTTGGGTATGCATTCCAATTGGGCCTCTGTTATTGTTTTTGTAAACAACCTCCATGCCTCTTGGAGGGTTTGGACTCTCTCAATTTTCCCTTTCAGTTTCTTTTTTACTAGTTTCCTCATCTTTGGGAAATTTCCTTTTTGAAAAATTAAAGTCTCTGTGTTAGATTTTATCAGTGACTTGCAGTCTATGATCAAGTTAAACATAATTGAGTTGTGGTCACTGTTCCCTATTGGATCAGTCACATTAACATTTTGCACCAGATCAAGGATCAAGTCAAGGATTCTTGTACCTCTAGTTGGGTCTTCAACCATCTGTCCCAGGGAACAATCATTTAGCATATCTAGGAACTTTATCTCTTTATCATGTGCTGAACAACAGTTCACCCAGTCTATATGAGGGTAATTGAAGTCCCCCATTATAACCAGGCTTCCCTTCTTGGATGCCTCCTTTACAACATTCTCCAACTGCCAGTCTCCCTCAAGAGTTTGGGTCGGAGGCCGATACTATATGCCTACTGACATATACCCAGATGACACCCAGTTGCACATCTCGGCCCATGGGGACCCCAGTGATGCCGTTGAAATCCTATCCGGATGCCTGGAGGCCATTGGGGTCTGGATGGGGGCCAATGGGCTTCTGTTGAATCCCAGCAAGACAGAGTGGTTATGGATAAGGGGCCCCATGTTATCCAGGGAGCTACCATCTTTGGCACTGGATGGGGCTGTTTTGCCCCAGACAGACCCATTGCGCAACTTGGGGATCCTTCTGGACTCGCGGCTGCTGCTAGAAGAACAGGTAGCGGTTGTGGCCAGGAGGGCTTTTGCCCAACTTTGGGTGATTCGCCAGTTGCGCATGCTCCTAGACCGGGGCTCCTTGCTTATGGTCACCCACACTCTGGTCACTAGATTATTGTAATGCGCTCTACATGGGGCTGCCCTTGACGACCATTTGGAGGCTGCAGCTGGTCCAGAATGCGGCAGCCCGGGTGGTTATGGGATGCAGACGATATGCCCGTGCCTCACCGCTACTTCGAGAGCTGCACTGGTTACCAGTTTGTCTCCGGGTGCAATTCAAGGTGCTGTGGGCCAGGATACCTTAGAGACCGCATCGTCCCAAGAGTGTCTGCCCATCCAACCAGAGCGGACCAGAGGGGCTCTCTAATTGTGCCATCAACTAGGGGTGCACATCTGTCCAGCACCCGAAGGAGGGCCTTCTCCGTGTCCGCACCAACTCTCTGGAACCTCCTGCCAACAGATCTAAGACTTCAAAGAGAATTGCTGGCCTTAAGGAAAGGATTGAAGACCTGCTGGCATGGCAGGTGTGGGACCCTAATGGGATCACAGTCCCCGCCTGCTGGCTTATGTAAACAATTAAGAACTCTCTCTTCTTCTTTTTATAGTGGGTGGGATGGGTGGGTGGGATATGGGTCTTTTAAAGTGGGTAGGATATGGGTCTTTTAAAGTGTTTTTTATGTGTTTTTAGAACTTGTTGTAATGCCGCCCTGAGTCGGGTTCTCCATGAGTGTGCGGCATATATAAATATGACTATTAAATTAAATTAAAATTAAAATTAAATTACTGATGTGGACACTGTGGAGTTTGTAAAAATGTTTGGGAAACCAAAACTATTGATTTTCCAGAGTTAAACTTTCATAGAACTTTAATGTCTTTCAGTAATTGTGATAGCACACATTGTGTGTATCTCTGGATCTGCCCGTGTGGCTTAAAATATGTGGGGAAATGTTCGCGGAAACTCAGGATTAGATTGTATGAACATCGTTCTAGAATTAGGGGACAGATCGAGCAAGCCCCTCTGGTCACTCATTATATGAAACAGAAACATCAAGACAGTCAATTTAAATTTGTGATTTTAGAGAAACTGAATGTCAAGAGTGGGAGCGGTATTAATATAGAGAAGCTATTGTTACAGAAGGAAGCTTTTTTTATCCATTGTCTTGACACCATGCATCCCAATGGACTCAACCATGACTCAGACCTTACCTGCTTCTTGTAAATACTTATGGCTGCACAGGTTTTGCAGATTGAACATGTTGGGGAGGGCCAGGTTTCAGGTGTGTTAGCTGAGCTATTTTAGGAGAGCTTCACAGACACCTAGTAACGTCCGAAAGCACCAGGAACAGCTGTTGCGAATATCTGCCGCTAGGCGGCGCTTAGGTCCCGGAGGAGACTGATCAATAAGCGATACGAGGCAAGGAGTCAGGATCAGATCAGTGCTTTATTGGAAAATACACACACCTTTTATAGGTCAGAAGGCAGGTAGAAAAAACCGTCACCAGTGATTCAATCAAGTTACCTGTTTACTCAGGTTAATTGGGAAAACTCTTCAGGGGAAGTTAATTATGACAGGCAAACATTTGACAGGGGAAGCCCTATTGTGTCGGGCTTACTGGCTGGGCAAACATGGTCCCTGTTTGCGCCCGAGATTAGCGCCAAGCCAGGGGGAAGAATGTTTGCCTAATTATACACAGGAGATGCAGGAGATAGTGTTCTGCCTGTCTGGCAGAGCCGCTGGTCAGGTCACGTTAATTGGGTGAATCAAACCCTTTAGCCCTATAATTTATTCACCCCCCTTGATATGGCTGCCCACAGAGGCCGCCGCTAGGAGCCTTCTCACTCAAGCGGCCTCTGCCTGGCCGTCCCATGCCCAACGGGGCACGGGGAAACCATATCTCCCCTTACTTATTTATATTAAGAGCCTGACCAGCGACCCTGCGCAGAAGCGGCACCAGCTGTTGGTCTGGAATGACGTCACGGGGTTTCCTTCTCCGGCGGCATCTTGAGATTAGTGAGGGAATACATTGAGCAAGACAGCAGACTGTGATGCCTAGTATGACTACCCCAACCACTACCTTGATTACCGTCTGGAGCCACCCCCATGGGATCCACGACCACATCCATTTCCATAGTGAGCTCCACCAAGCCCCCCATGCAGAGCCCTCGGTGATGCCAGCCACTATGGCGTGAAGATCCGTGAGCTGGCTTTGAATCTTACGAGAGTTGTCCGTAAGGTTAAAGCAGCACATGCCATGAAAAGACTCGCAGCCCAAGTGGGTGAAGCAGTTGGAGGTAGTCGATAGCCGCTCGATTATCGAGAATGGCATGGCGAAGTTCCGCCTGCTCCTGATTGAGGAGCGCTATCGCTGAGGAGGTATGGTTGATGGCCTTTGCTAAACCGCAAGCCAAGCGACCAATCCTCTTTGCGTTGCCGACGGCTAAGCCTGGCACGCCAAAGATGCTGACTGCCAAGGAGAGATACTCGGCAGGTCTCATTACCCTAAAGCTGCTTTCACATGAGCTGTCTAATGTGGTGGTGCGAGTGTGCCGTGTGAGTGAAGGAACATTAGATACATTGGAAACATTAGGAACATTGATGCTTGGGGCAATCATATCCTTAGTGGGGAGCAAGAGTGTCAACCGGCTAATACAACAAATAGCATCTGACATATTGGCAGGAATGTAATTAAACGTATACTGGTTACAAGTAAAAAACCATCCAGATGGTAGGGTGATATGTGCATATGCTGTGCCGCGTGGCACTGGGTTACTGCAAGTCCAATTGCCGCTGCCTACATTGAGGCATCGGCGCCGGGTTCGGCCGATTCCGGAGCAACCGTAAATTCGGCCACAGGTAGAGTTCGGGCTGACCGCCACTCGAGGAGTGTGGAGAGTGGCCGCATCAGCCGGTAAAGTCATGGTTAGCCGCATCTCCCAACGAGCGTATTCCGAGGAAGCTGTCGGGATGTACGGGCTGAAGAATCGCTTCACCAGCCAGTCCCCATCCCGGGGGTGCGCGCCTGGAGAATGGCACACCGGGATGAGGCAGGTGCTGAGGATTGAAGCAGAACCGACGTCCTGTCTGAGGCAAAAATCGGACTGGTTGACAAGGCTTGCCAACCTTTCCCAGATGTTGTACTGCATGCGGGCAGAAAGGTCTCCGCCCGGCATTAAATCGCTGGCCTCCAGTGAGGCGGCCTGAACGCCTCCCCCCAAAAGCAGGGTGAGGGTCAGGATGATGATGACTGCCATGGAGTTGGCATGGATCTGGGCGAAAACTGCAACCACGAAGCTCTCTGGTGTCAGCTCCTTTTCCTCGCGCTGGATGGCATGCTGGGCATCATGGCAGAGGGTCTTGACCATCCCCCAGGTTATCTTCGGTGGTGTCGTCCGCGACCGCGGTCTCTCCCGGCGGGTCCCCTCGGTCAGAGTGAGGTCCTCCATCTCCGGGATCGGGCTCTGGTCGGTCTGTGTCCGCGCCATGTGGTTCCAAGTAGGGCTTGACGCACCGAGCTGGAATCCAAACGACACCTGTAGGGGACATAACTGCAGCATACCCTCTCCCCCATGTTATGAGTGGCACCGGGCCCCTCCAAGAAGGATCCGGTGGCACTCGGTACCGGACCATAGGTCGCGGGAGAGCTTCCGAACGGCGGAAATGCTTCTCCTGCAGCGTACAGTCCGAAAAAAACATTAAGGTGATTGTAAGTGAACAATACCTTATTTAAGCAAAACTGTGCCTGTCCCTGTGATTTGGGAAGGGCTGGTGGCTCCCCCTTTCTGTTTGTTTGTCAATGTAGGACTTTAGCGTCCGATTGACCCGTTCTACAATCGCCTGCCCTTGCGGATTGTAGGGAATCCCAAATGTATGCTTGATGTCCTATGTGGCCATGAAGGCGGCCAACTGCTTGGAGCAGTAGGACGGGGCGTTATCTGTTTTCACATGCCGCGGCTTGCCCATCGCCGCGATGCAGGAAAGGAGGTGCTACTCCACGTGGGAGGCAGTTTCCCCTTTCTGCGCTGTGGCCCAAACGAACTGGGAAAAAGTATCAATACACACATGCATGTATTGCCATCTACCAAACTGCGGCACATGCGTGACATCCATCTGCCACACCTGATTGGCCTCTGTCCCCCGTGGGTTGACCCCCCATGAGGGCCCCCCCGGCGCCCCTGCACAATGCTGACAAGAGCGGACTATACCTTGGGCCTGGGAAAGTGGCAGATTGAACTGTCGGGCAAGCGCTTTGGCATTTTGGTGGAAAAAGGCATGACTTTGGATCGGAGTAGTAAAAACACCCAAAACTGAACGTTGCTGAATTTCCTTTGCGGCCGCGTCCGCTCTGCTATTGCCCGCGGAAATCGGACCCGGTAGGTCTTGGTGACTTCGAATATGGGCAATATAGAGCGGCTCCGTGCGATTTCGCAAATGAAATTGAGCGGTGAGAAACAGGCTAAGCAAATTCTTGTCTATCGCGGGAGTGATGTAAGCTCCCGGTAGACTGTGCAGCAAATTCCTAACATACAGACTGTCAGTTATGATATTTAGACGTTCCTGGGCGAAGGTGCGCAAGGCAAGGTTCACGGCTGCCAACTCTGCCCGCTGAGCGGACTTCTGTGGAAGAGTTAGCAGCGTGCGCCAAGCTTCGCCCTCCTGCCAGGTCAGGACACCATATGTGCGTCCCCCATCGGTAAAAACTGTCTTGGCCCCCTGAAGCGGGACCAGCGAGAGCAATTCGAACAAGCTGACTGTTCCTGTTTGTAGTGAAACGAGCCTAGGATCTTTGGGCAAATGGTATGCTAAACTCCCAGTGAAACCCTCCAAAGCTATCGGAAGCGAATCACCTAGCTGCATTAACTGATGAATTTGCTCCTTGGTGAAAGGAACCACAATTTTGGCCAAATCATTTCCTGAAATGTCCCTAGCTCTTAGCCTGCCGCGGTAAATCACCGCGGAAACCAACTCTTGGGGCGGAACAATGTTCCGTGATGATGTGTTAGGCAAGTAGACCCACTCCACAATTTTCGCTCCCTTCTCTGTGTCTATGCCTAGCGCCCCAGTGAACATGGATCCTGACCGTACGATGTACAAATTCAGGATCGGGGCATATGGCCCCTGGGCGATCCTATCCACCCACCTCTGGCTGAGAACTTGGTTCACTCTCTCGAGCGCCAAGCGCGCGTCTCGAGAAATTTTTATCCGGTCTGCCGGCTGCTTACCTAAAGTTAGCAGCGAGAAGAGCGGTTTCAGAAGATCCGTATCCAATCGGAAATACGGTCTGGCCCAATTGATGTTTCCTAAGACTTGCTGTAACTCTACCAGGGTGACTGAGTCCTGTAAAGCTATCTGGGGTAAAACCGGTGCGGCAAAGGAACGGAGAAGCCGATGACCCAAGTATGAAAAGGGTTCGGTCTTCTGCACCTTTTCCGGGGCAATGAGTAGACCCTTGTCCCCCAGGCTGGCCTGGAGGTCAGAAAATACTGCGCTACCGAGTTGCGGCAACGCTACTAAAATATCGTCCATGAAGTGACACACAATAGCTTTAGGGTAAAGGCTTCGGAACTTTGCCAGCGCGTTGTGAACATAAATTTGGCACAGGGTGGGCGAATTGAGCATGCCCTGTGGCAAATATTTCCACGCGTAATGCTGCGTGGGCTCGCTGTGGTTCACAACCGGCACTGTAAAGGCGAACCTTTCCCGGTCCCTGGGGTCTAAGGGGATTGTATAAAAGCAATCCTTGAGATCTACGACTAGAATCTCCCACCCCTCGGGAATCATATTAGGATTTGGGATGCCGCATTGAAGCGGACCCATCGGCTGAATGCATTTATTGATCTCTCTGAGATCGTGGAGGAGTCGCCACTTCCCCGACTTTTTCTTAATAACAAAAATTGGCGAATTCCAAGGACTCGTGGACTGTTCTATGTGTCCTGCGTCTAGCTGTTCTTTCACTAGCTGCTTGAGGACAACTAATTTCTCTCCCACTACCGGCCATTGTTCTACCCAGACCGGAGTATCGGTGAGCCATTTAAGTGGCAACGCCATTACCCGAAGGTAAGGGTGGCACCGTACTGCTGGAGAATGTCTCGCCCCCAAAGATTGACGTGCACGTCAAGAATGTGCGGCCGAATCACCGCCGTGCCGTCAGCCCTTGGGATTGTGACTTCCACCCACTCTCGGCTCCTAAACGCTTCCTGGATGCCACCTACCCCCCACACATCGGAGACCGGCTCAATGGCCCACTCCCTCGGCCACTGGCTTCTGCTTATCACGGTCACATCCGCTCCGGTATCGAGTAACCCTAAGAACACTCTTTTGTTCAAAAATACCTCGATAACGGGGCGCTGCTTCCACTCAATGTTGGTCTCCACTGTCGCTAAGACCTGGTATCCTTGCACTGCCTCACTCGCGCTCGAGCGGTCTGTTGAACCGGGCTCTGAGCTGTCACCGAGCCTTCTTGGGTTGCCTGCTGGCGAGTGACAAGGAACCATGATCAGTTGCGCTAAGGTCTCTCCCTTGTGGATAATTTGGGGCAGGTGTGTCCAAAGCTGGACCTGGAGAACGCCTGAAAAATTCGAGTCAACGACTCCTGGAATTATGAAAATTCCGCGTGCTCCAGCTACACTACGGGGCAAGACTAAGCCTATAAAGCCTCTGGGTAGGGGTCCCATGTACTGAGAATCGACTAGATAGACTGTGCCTGGCAGATCGCATGTAACGTCCGCCTGGCAAGCCAATTCTAGCCCTGTGCTACCCTTGGGGCTGGCCTGTGCCCTAGTAATGTCTGGACTGTGCTTGGAACCTAGTCTGATTCTGGGGAGTTCTGGATCTGGTTGAAGGAAGCCTCTGTTTGGACTGGGGCCAGAGACATGCCCGGATTCCGGTTTCCCGAACTCGGACAAAACCTGGCCCAATGATAGCCCTTTTTGCACTTCGGGCAGGGGGTGTTCGGAGCCTTGGGACAGCCGGACTTTTGTCCGCCTCCCTTGGATCGGCACTCCCTAGCGAAGTGTCCGACCTTGCCACAGGAGTGGCATGCCCCTTTGGTCTTGCCATTGCCATGAGGTCTCTTCCCCCCCTGCACCGCTGCCGCTAGCAGACCCATCTTGTAGGAGTCTGTGCCAACGTCGGAACATGCTCGGATCATGTCCGTTAAGGTTATGTCAGGGCGATTGCCCAGGGACTGCAAGATTTTACGGCAGTCCAAGTTGGCGTTGTCTTTTGCTAGCTTGATCATGAGCTCTTGCTGGGCTTGCTCATTAACAATCTGCCTGCTAATTGCCTCCTCCAGGCGATTGATGAAGTCCATGTAGGGCTCCTGGGCTCCCTGCTTAATAGCGGTGTAATTTTTGGCCGTTTTGCCAGATGCCGGGACCTTGAAGTATGCCCTATAGGCAGCTTCGGCTGACATCTCTAGGGTGGCGAGAGGCAAGTTGATCTGAGCGTTGATGGGCTCAAAGGCACCTGAACCATATAGCTGGTCAGGAATTACCGCGCCTCCCATCCTAGCAGCCCTGGCCTGAGCCTCGAGCCGAAACTCACTGTCCCAGATCATGTACTGGCTAGGGGTCAACATCATCCTCATGACGGCTTTCCAGTCATGAGGAATCCACATGGTGGTCTCGCACACTTGCTGAAGCGTGCCTCTGGTGAAACGACTTTGGAGCCCTGTCTCTGAAATTGCCTTCCGTAAAGCCATGAGAAGCTTGTACGGGACTGGGGAATGTACTACCTGCTGTGCGCCCGTGAGCGCGTCCATTTCTAGGCGGATTGGACAAATTTGCCTAAGTTCAGCTAGCTGTTCAACTGACAATTCCCCCTTCTTTAGCTCGATCTCGGCGGTGCGCTGAAGGGCACTCTTAACAACTAGGGAACCTGGAGCTGTCAGAGAAGCGCCAGCGCCTCTCATTTCTTGCGTTCATTCGGTGACGTCTGCAGCTGTCACCGCGGGAAGGCTCCCTACGCTGCTCTGCCGATAGCTAATTGACGGGTAGAGTGACGTGGGCGCAGTCGGTTCGACTGGCTTGTCTGATGGCTTTTCTAACGGGGGTTCTTTGGCCTCTACCCGGACTGGCTTGATCTGCTCTAAGAGTCTCCTACACTTTCTCCATGTACTAACTATCCCTCCTGGAGCTTTCGGGGGTTGCTGAATGCAGTCTCCTATCTGATCCCAGAGCTTCAGGGTTAACGTACCTACTTCTGGGTAAAGTAGGCAGTGTTCCCTGAGGTACGCCAAAAGTCTCGCTAGCTCCCTGCTGTGAAATCGTAACTGAAAAACCCTGGCCAGGATTTTGAACTCTTCCTCATGAGTTCTTTGGCTAGCGGACGGACTTGGTCTATGAGAACAAGTCCCCATATTACCTGCGATGGGTCCTCTGAAGATTCCTCCTCGGGACGAGTGCGACGCGTCTTTGCAGGCAACAGGTTCGGACGTCTAGTGTCTGGGGTAGACCTCGGAGCGTGGACCTTCCGCCACGGGCCCTTCTAACGGCCTCTGCGATGTCAGGGGCTCACAGCCTGCCCTGAGCGGAACGCGTTTCCCTCTATGGCAACCTCCTCGAAAGCGGGAGCAAGCTGTAGGAATGCCTCTCTGGAATGCCTCGCCGCAGGCCACTTCTCTGATCGGCTGGCTGCCGGTCAGAGTGCCGCGCTGTCCTCCGGGGTGACGGGTCGCGGTTCAAGCGGAGAACCGGACCGCGTGGATCGTTACTCACGAGTAGACCTCTCCGGGGTCCCTTACTCACGAGTAAATCACGTCGGGGTCACCAGCTGTTGCGAATATCTGCCGCTAGGCGGCGCTTAGGTCCCGGAGGAGACTGATCAATAAGCGATACGAGGCAAGGAGTCAGGATCAGATCAGTGCTTTATTGGAAAATACACACACCTTTTATAGGTCAGAAGGCAGGTAGAAAAAACCGTCACCAGTGATTCAATCAAGTTACCTGTTTACTCAGGTTAATTGGGAAAACTCTTCAGGGGAAGTTAATTATGACAGGCAAACATTTGACAGGGGAAGCCCTATTGTGTCGGGCTTACTGGCTGGGCAAACATGGTCCCTGTTTGCGCCCGAGATTAGCGCCAAGCCAGGGGGAAGAATGTTTGCCTAATTATACACAGGAGATGCAGGAGATAGCATTCTGCCTGTCTGGCAGAGCCGCTGGTCAGGTCACGTTAATTGGGTGAATCAAACCCTTTAGCCCTATAATTTATTCACCCCCCTTGATATGGCTGCCCACAGAGGCCGCCGCTAGGAGCCTTCTCACTCAAGCGGCCTCTGCCTGGCCGTCCCATGCCCAACGGGGCACGGGGAAACCATAAACAGACTACGGATAGGAGGCTCATGAACGCACAATAAGGTATTTGGGGCAGCTATATTGTTGTTTAGTATGTGGATTGTTAGTGATTGTGTTTATTTTATATTTTAAATTTCATGTCTAATTAATATTTGTTGTATAACTTCACAGATAAAATTGTTTACTCCCCTGAGGAAATTTTGATGAAAGGTCTACAAACCGGATAGACTTCGGGAGTGATACTAGTCATTGAAGACTCTAGCCGGAGTTTCGCTTCCCAACTTGAAAATATACAAGTGAAAATTAAGAAGTGGAGCCTAGTTTGAGGGCCTCTTGATTTGCTGTTCATTATTTCTAGAGCCTCGGTTAGAGGACTCCGTGATTTTGTTTTACACTCACTATTTTTTGAAAGAGACTATATCTATTTTGAGTTATGCAACTGTGAAGCCTCAGTGAGAGGACACCGTTCCTTTGTTATTAGCCTCCTTTGGAAGATACTACATAGTTTGAGTACCTGTGTGTTTAATACATTAAGACCAAGAATAAGATTTGGAGAATAAACAACTTATGACGACTGGCATCAGTTTAGTGGTTTATTGTAGTTGGTGGAGACACATTTGTGCCACAAACGGCTTACTAATTTTCAGGAACTAATATTTGCCGTTTGGCCCCTTTTTGCACAACCATGTGACCGGCCCACTGCCCAAAAAGTTTGGGCACTCCCGCCATAAACAATTACCTCTCACCACCGTTGCTTTTTTGCATTTTGTGTGCTCAGTAGCAGGGGATACAGCAAAAGGAAAAATATAAACAGTGGGACCAAAATGAAAATATAAACAATTAGGCCAAAAAGCTATTAACAGTACTGTAAATGTAAAAAGTCCTAGTCTGTGATGTCTCTTTGGACTCCCTGTTAAGGTACACAAATGCCTCGACCATTTGCTATTTTTAAAAATTTATAGTTAGGATTTGTTTTTACTGTATTGTCTTGCGAGCTATGGTTCGTGGTGTGGTGTGATTCGTTTTGCATGTAAAACCATCCAGAATAGTAGAACTCCACTAAGTGGGACAGTCTCTAAACATTTAGTTAATAAATAAATAAAATGTAAAAGTTTATTTATTTTAGAGAGTTCTTTCTGCCAGCGTTCCGTGCGCTCCGGTGTCTAGTCATGCCTGCCACATGACCACGGAAACGTCTGCAGAAGCAGACAGCGCTGGCTCTTCGGCTTAGAAACAGAGATGAGCACTGAACCCTAGAGTCGGATACGACTGGCTTTCGAGCAAGGGAAACCTTTACCTTTACCTTTACCTTCTGCCAGGGCCTCAGGCAGTCATGTGTCTTGCGGTTCTTACAAATGCTGAACAATTTAAAAAATGTATTTATTGCAACTAGTAACTTGATGTTTGGAAATTACACAGTCCACATTTGTGTACAGGCAAAGAGAGATGGACAGAGATCTACCCCCTGAGATCAAATATGTTTGGCATCTCATATACATGAGCTTATTTCCTCTCCAGCTAGTCCAGACAAGAATGCCAACAAATTCTGGCCCTATTAAAGCTACCCAGATGTTGGCATCTACTCTAATTAGCTGTCAATGAGGACGAAAGGAGATTATAAGAGTTGCCACTCCACCAACATCTGGAAGATTGTATATTAGCTTCATCTTTGCAGTTTTGTATCTGGTCATTAAGAAAAGCATGACCTTAAGAACAGAGTATTCTTTGTTTTCCTTTTTCTTTTCCCCTTTGCGTCATATCTTTTTTGATTATTGTTAGTAAGAACAAAAATGAAATAAAACAAAAGAATTTAGTACAGTTAAACTGCAAGGAACTGGGGGCAGGATCTTATTTTGATTGACCACTAAGAAAAACTGGGATCCTTTCTGACTCAGGAGTTAAGTTATAAATGCCTTCACAAAAAAGAGGTAGGTAATAACTGTAAAGACAGAATATTTTATTATTATTATTTACTTCTTCTTTTACCCAGTCGGGTGTCAAGGGAGATGCAAGGTTCTTGTTCTGGCACTTTTATTATCTTTCACAAATTGGGTAACTCAAAAAGCTTGTGGTATTTTTGAACCACAATCAAGCGTACCCTGGGCAACGGCCACCTTGTGATGCCAGCTAATCTTTCTCACACTAGCTTAGGAAAAAGGAACTGCAGAATGAACTCGCCGAAAGGTGTCTTCATTTTGGCAGTTTCATATCTGGCCTAGACACGGAGGAAGAAAAAGAAGAAGCTAAAGTAGTTAAGGTATTTAGACACTATAGTGAAAAAGGTTACATTTTAAGAGGAACTCATAAGTCGCCCTTATCATTTCACGCTAATAAGTGCATTGCTATTACCAACAGAAGAGAAAAATGCAGGAAGTATTTCCTGGTTCCCTCTAGTGACCAATTCTGATATTGCACCTTAGAAATATTAAATACAGAGGGGTACCAAAAATGTATACATATTTTAAGTAGACTAGAGGGATGAAAGACAAACATTCTACTAACTATTTGCAATTCAACGGGATGAAGCTTCACAACTAATCTGAATAACAGGTATTACCAGTTGTAAAAAAAAGCCACAATGATTTGTATACTTATCTGTTATGCTAGCCAATCATTGTGTACCTCCGCACCTGATGTGTATAAATTGATGCCACAAAGTCTCACTCTTATGTCTGACAAAGTGGATTTGACCCACAAAAGCTAACATTAAAACACATTTAAAGTGTCACAATGTTTCTGGTCTTTTTGTTTTGTTTACTCTCTGATTATGCTTGAAACACAGACTCACACATCTACCATTTCAAAAAATAAAATAAAATTAAGAGATGGTATCTATGTCTTACTTTTTTAAAATAAATTTTTATTAATTTTTAAAAAAACAATAATACAAAATTCAGAAACAATAAAGAAAAACAGCTTAATAAACAACATACATTTGAATTAATTACTAAATCATTAAATTACAAAGATAGTACTCTTTCAATAGAACTACTTCCCATTAACATATAGCTCAACACTTTGTTTTTGAACTTCAATCACATTAATTATCACAGCAAATCTTCTTCCTAATTTTCCATCTCCATAAGTATTCTCAGCTGTGCTGTGATAATCAAGTCCACAATAATCTATTGTATCTTTGTTTAACAAAAATCAAAATAAATTGCAAAATAAAAAAATTCATTATACATTATACAATTACAATAAACACCCTGTGTGCCTACACCTATAAAAGAGTCCGCGGAATGTCGCATTTTTTTATTTTATCTTACCATTTCCAAAAATATATTTGTTCCGGTACCCGACTATCCCCATACTCTCCCTTCAATGAAGGATCCACAAACGATCGCCAAATTTTCCAAAATCTATTTTCCTTAACTCTCCCTTTATATTTATTTATTTCCCATGTTAATTTATCATTCAATGTGAAATTCCACATCTCTTTATACCACTCTTCTATCCTCAATATTCCTTCTGATTTCCAATTTCTTGCAATGCACATTCTTCCAATTATCAGCATTAAAGACAATAATTCCTTTTTATCCTCATTCAAATTTACTTTATCAACATCTGTTAGTAACACCATTCTTATGTCCAACGTACATTTCATCCCCATAATTTCACATATCTCCTTCTCAATTTTTCCCCTGAAATTATTTACCACTTTACGTTCCCACCACATATGTTCATATGTTCCCAGGGTGCTTTTACATCTCCAACAATTTTTACTTTTAGTGTTATCTATTTGAAATAACCTCTCTGGTGTCAAATACCATTTCCATAACATCTTGTAATTATGCTCCTTTATTCTAACAGACATTGTTTTCATATACCTCTTTCTCCATTTATTTTTCCAACTTTTTTCAGGTATCATTATATTCAAATCTCGTTCCCAACACGATTTCAACGTTTCTTGTGGGTTGCCTTCATTATTTAATATTTTATATAATTTGCTAACCATGCCCTTTAATCCCATATCTCCTTTTCTTATCTTTAATAACAATTCTTCAAATTCAGTTTTATCTCTCTCTAGACTTAATTGCTCCTTATATTTTTCGTTCCATTTATCTATCAATGCTATCTGAAACCAATTCAAATTTAACTGCTTGTATATTTCCGCTTTTCTCCCTCCATCTTTACACTCTCTTATCCAGTCTTTCAACAGGGAAACATCATTTCTTAATAATACTTCCTTCCCCCTTTTATCTAATTTTATTGGAAAACTTTTAAGATCCTCTATTTCATCTGGACTTAGCTCCTTTTTAACTCTTTTCCATACCTCCAACATCGTCTTCATCATCTTGTTTTTGACTACTATTTTTCTATTGCTACTATCCAAAAATACTCCTCTACCCACATGATCAATTCCTTCATTTCCAAAATCTTCCCATATTACCCTTTCCCTTGCTAAAATTTTCATAATATTCTTAATTTGAAAAGCTCTATAATAATTTCTCAAATTTGGTATCCCCAGTCCTCCCTCTTTTTGCGATAAATACCAAAAAATCTTTGCTATTCGTGGTTCCCCCCCATTACAATAATTATTTATTATATTTTGAAAATCTTTAATCTCTTTATCTTTCATTTGTATGGGCAACGCAGCAAATAAAAAATTAATTTTTGGCAGCAGCAGCATTTTACTTAACGCTATCCTGCCGAACCAGGATAGCTTAATCCTTTTAAATTGCTCTATTTTCTCTTTGATTTCCTTTTTTTGTGTCTTGTAGTTCAGTCATTTAAGCTCTTCAAAATTGTTTGAAATATTTACACCTAAATATCTCAAAGATTTTTTAACCTGTAACTTATACTTATCTCTTACTCTCTCTTGTTCCTCTTTGTCTACATTACAAAATATCATTTCAGATTTATCCCAATTTATTCTCAATCCTGTTATATCCTCGAAATCCTTTAAATGATCATTTATTTTTTCCAATGCCTTTCCGGGATATTTCATAACTACCAAAGTATCGTCAGCATAGAGACTTATCTTATTGTCTAATACCCCTTTTATCGTATTGTCCCCTCTTATAGCATCTGCTAACAGTTCCATTGCCATGATGAATAATATTGGGGACAGTGGGCACCCCTGTCTTGTCCCTGCCTCCAATCTAATTTCTTCTGTAAATTCATCATTTACCTTAACTTTAGCAAATCCAAATTGATATAATTGTCCGATTAAATTACAAAATCTATCACCAAATCCGTAAAATCTAATGATCTCCTTAATTGTCACCCATTGTAATGAATCAAAAGCTTTAAATATATCTAATGATAATATACCAACTTTCTGTTTAGTAGATCCTACTATGTCTAATATGTCCAAGACCCTCCTTGTCAAGTCCGTCATGTGCCTTCCTTTCAAAAAACCAGCTTGGTCCCTGTTTAAATAATTTGTCATAAAGCTATTCAATCTGTTTGCAACTATCGCTGTAAAGATCTTGGCATCCTGATTTATCAGAGAGATTGGCCTATAAGATTCCACCTTTTCTGGATCCTTTCCAGGTTTTGGCAATAGCACAATTATAGTTTTATACCATGAAGTCGGTAACTCCCCCCCATCGATTATAAAATTAAACAACTTCACCAGTCTTGGCACCACACATTCTTTAAACTCCTTGTAAAATTCTGCTGTCAAACCATCATCCCCAGGTGATTTACCTGTCCTCAAGTTGGCTATTATATCTTTTACCTCTTTTTCCGTGATTTTTTCTTCCATTCTATTTTTATGCTCTAAGCTTATCTGTTTTTGCATTCACTTCTTCAATTGTTCTCTCAACTTTTCTATATTCACCTCCCTTTTAGTATACAATTCCTGATAGAAATCTTTTACTATCCTAATCTTATCCTTAGTCTTATTACACCTCCTACCACTTACATCCACCAAAATCCCCATCTCTCTTTTGTTCCTTTTTACTTTAGCAGCTCTTGCCAACAACTTTGAATTTCTATTGCTATATTCAAAATATTCTCTCTTCAGATACACCAAATCTTTTTTCACTTTTTGTATATCTTTCCCTACCAATTAATTCTTTAATCTTTGCATTTTCTCAAAAACATCTTTTCTTTTAGTCTTTGCATGCTCTTCTAATAACCGTTTAATCTCATTCTCCATTTCGTGTTGCTTATCTCTAAAATGCTTATTCTTAATTGAAGCCAACTTGATACATTCCCCTCTAAAAACCGACTTCATGGCATCCCAAACCACATTGTAATCAACCTCACCTGTATCATTCCAATCCCAATACTCATTCCACTTTTCAGTTACTTGTTCTTTACACTTTTGATCGTAGAACAATTTTTCATCATATCTCCAATTTCTCCTATATTTTTTTCCCTATCAATTTTTTATTCCACCCAAAATTTTGCGTGGTCCGATTCTTTAAAAATCCCAATCTCCGCATCTTCTAAATCTTTAATCAAGTTTTCCAAAACAAAAATATAATCTATTCTAGAGCATGTATTATGGACCTGTGCAAAATATGTGTATGCCCTCTCTGATCCCTTAATCTCCCTCCAGCTATCCTTCAGACATATCTTCATCCATTTATCTAAGATCTTCATACCAACTGCTCTCCCAGCTCTTGATAAATTTGTACAGTCCTCTGATGCCCGTATTAAGTTGAAATCTCCAGCAACTATCATTTTTGAAGTTCTCTCTTTTTCTAAGATACCATATACTTTATTTAAAAATGTTTGCTGATGATCATTTGGAACGTATATGTTTACTAACGTTATCTCTTCATCATCTATTTTCCCAATTATAATCAAATATTTACCTTCTGGGTCTGAGATACTTTTTATCATCTCAAAGCCAAGTCTCCTCGAGATCAGGACTGCCACACCCCTCGCTTTTGATGTTCCATATGATTTTTCATATACCTGCATCCATCCCAAAAATAGCTTATTAGTGTCTTCTGATTTTTGATGGGTTTCCTGAAGAAAGACTATATCTGGTCTATCCTTCCTCAGGGCAGATTCTAACCTCCTCCTCTTAACTTGACAGCCGGTACCTTTCACATTCCAAGTCAATACTTTAATGTTCTTCAGACCTAAGTCTTGATATCCTTTCTTTCTGACAGTCGCGGACTCCTATTCGTGCCTTATCCTCCACCACATATACATTAACTATCAGACTACAACAAAAAAGAAAATTACATTTAACATCTAATCTACCCACACAAAAAACAATCATATCTACCCTCCCCACCCTTCTTTCAAAAAGTGGCCCTTTACAATCAAAGGGAGGAGGGGGAGAACGTGTAAAAGAATGCATATTATCTATAGCTCTAGCACTGTATCTACTAATATTATAAGATTATTACTATTACTAAACAAACTCTATTTCAAATTAATCCATCTCACCCGTCCTCTGCAACCACCTGCACCTCCGCTTCCACCTCTGTTCCTTCTGCTGCCCCCCTCTCGGATTCACCTGCGTATTCTCTCCGCAATCCCCCCGATTCCACCAAAGCTTTTCTTAATTCTCCATTCTCGGGATGACATTTTGACCAATCCAATCCGGCACATATAATCTAAGTAATCCATTTCATTTTCCAGCACATGCACTTTTTTCATAAAAAAATCTGAGTTGTTTAGGAAACTTCCAATGATAATCAATCGATCGCTCCCTAAGGATTTTTGTCACTGGTTTCATCTTAAACCTCCACACTCGTTATTCAACCGATATGTCGTTGCATACCTCAATCTCACATCCATCAATTTTTAAAACGCCAGATCCAGCCTGTTTTATAAAAGCCATCACCTTTAATTTCTCCGCCCAATTTGCAAATTTTACTAATACATTTCTATGTCCTTTCCCCCCTTCTTGCCCCCAATCTGAAACAGCTGACAATATCTTAATTTACAAAATTTATCCCCATGTTCAAACTATTTAGCCAATCCACTATTCTTTCTTTCAGCTTATCTGGTGTTTTCTCCACCAAATTGCGTATCACCACATTCTGTTTTCTCATCACCTCTTCAACCATATCTAATTTTTTCCCTTGAATCTCATTTTTTGATTTAACCTCCTTTTGTTCCTCATGAAGCTCTCTCATGTCATCTTGCATCAATTTCATATCATTTTGCACCACATTCAAAACTTTATCCATCCTCTGGTAATTAGCATCCACCTTTATAGATAAATCGGTTAACTGTGAAACAAGCTTTTTATGACACCCCATTAATTCTTCCTTTTCTTTCCCCCTCACTTCCTTCATTTCACGAAACCCCTTTACATTTACCTCCTCCATTTTATCTATTTTTTTCATCAATTTCCCCAACTCCACCATTATTTGCAATTGGTCAAATGAATCAGCTTCTGTCCCTCCTGTTGCTGTTAACTCCGTGGGTGCGGACTTCTCTTTCTTTTCATCCTTCTTCTCTTCCTTTCTCAAATCCAGCTTTTGCGGCCTAACCACCACCTCCTCCTTTCTCTTATCCTATCTTCTGATAGGTTTCAAACAATGCACTCAAAAGATGCACTGTTTTTCGGCCCACCGGTTTCTTTTCCCAGGTAAATTCCAGCTTTTCCAAATCCAAAAAATAGTCAATTAAATCCAAAAGGAGGAGCCAATCGTGTTATAATCCAATCGGTATCAATTACTGTTCACTTAATTTTATAATCCACTTGTAAAACAGCATCCGGCAACACAATTTTAGTCTGTATATCCAAAGGAATGGGAGGAGTAAAATGCTTCAAGGCATAGCACAACCCTCCATTATGATATCAAACAAAGGCTTCAGAACCTCAACACTTTTATGTCTGAGGAGTCCTTCTCCTTAGAGCTGTTCCTGTGTTCCGATACAATCAACTGCAACTTTTATAAGCTCCTTGTTCCCAACGAGAACAGCAACAGCGTATCCAAGTACTAGGAAAGGAGGGAAGCTATAACTTTCTCAATAAAACCACCGCTTCACTTTGTAATCAGAGTAGCAGACATAGACAGGATTCAAAATAACAATTCCACCTTCCAGGTTGCCCAGCCAAATTCTGATACTCCACAGAAATGGGCCATAAAAAATCCCTAACCCAAAGCAGATCGAAGGTAGGGACTCCAAACCTTTAAAGTACCCAAAAAATCTAAAGGACCCCTCCGAGCGGCGCAAGATCTTGAAACCACCGAAGTCGAAACCAAACTCTCTCCCTCTTTCTTCTGCTCCGCCCATTCTCTGCAACTCCGGCTGGTATTTTTCAAGTTTAATCCTTCAACTCCTTTCTGCACCTTTCTCTCCTCTCCAAGCTTCTTAGTTTCCTAATATCCCACGCTTGCTTCCCAACACCCGGGAGCCTTCTTCACCATCCCCTTCTCTGTTTTCAGTTAACTTTCACTTTCCGTTCCGCCGCCATTACAGAACCTTGTCCTTCCTTCTCACAACTTTTTAAACACACACACTCTCTTCACTTGCCTTTCCATCGTGGATTCTCCCCGCACTTTCGCTTCGGAGATCCCGTAACTGCCGCGTCTTTGCCTGTCCACCTTTATTCTCTTTTAAAAGCCTTCTTTCTCGAGGAAAATTCACCCATCTGCGGCGCGTCTGGCTCGACCCTCGGCGCATCTGGTTCGGCCCTCGGCCCCCGCCGCCGCCGCTTATCTCACCCAGCGCCGCCACTCCACAGGCTTTAAATCCTTAGTAGGTTCTTTATTAATTCAGGATGGCACAGACCTCTTTTTCCCTATGTTTGAGACGATTTTAAAGGTAAACAATCTCTTTCATAACCTCTTTATCAGCGCGAGCTAACTGATCTGATGTTACTCCATTGACATCTTAGCCACGCCCCCCCCTATGTCTTACTTTTTGAAGTTGAATTGAATTACAGTAGCAATTCATACGCTTCTTGGGAATGATCGATTTTACTTCCAGAAAGATGGAGTCCACTGCACTTCCACCAAGATGTCAGAGCTTACCTCGAGGAGAATTTGACAGCACAATGGACACCCAAAGGGGACAGTAAAAGAGGAAGAAAAGAAGAAGAATGGATAGGAAAAAGAGGTGCAGTTGAGTTACCTCCACATTCTCCTGACTTAATACCTCTTGGCTTCTACCTATGAGAAACCTTAAAGGATGTGGTGTAATGTAGAAAACCAGTGAGGGACCTTAAAGGATGTGGTGTAACGTAGAAAACCAGCTACACTGGTGGTATTTCAGGAAGGAATTGAAACAGTATGTACAGCAAAACAAGTGGACACTTTGGTTAACATTGTTCAAGCACTAATTTGCCGTAATCAGAAGTGTCTGGTGGTCACCACTTGGAGCACCACTTGTCATTGCAGAAGTCAAACATGACTTGTATTCATCTTTTGTTATCTTAACCTATAAAACCAAGTGTTAACCGTTGGAACTGGCTATAGGTTGCTATGCTTCGCCCTACTTGCCTGCACTCACCCTTCGTGCAAACGGCCGATCTGGGTCCATAGGTCAACAAAGGATTGAGAAAACAGGCAGTGGAGCAACAGCCCCACAAACGCGAAAAAAGGGAAACAACTTCCTTTCCCAACATTCCTTGCGCCGTGCCGCACCAGAGCCAATCAGGCTGAGAGGCTCTTGCATGGCGTGGTGCAAGGAACGTTCGGAAATGCACCGCAGCCAATCAAAAGAAAACCATTTTTAAAAAACGCAGCACAAACACAAAGCACAAACCTATAACTACAAGACCCAGTGTCCTGCACGCCATGAGCGCGCAGAACGCTGAGGAAGCCGGCACCCAAAAAATAAAACAAAAACCCCGGGAGAGCAAGTCCGACAAGCCGCGGGAACCAAAGCCCCCTTCCCCATCAGTGCCTGAAGCTCCTAATCGGAGTTTCCCCTTTAATATCACTGGTTGGGGGCGGGGGTGTTGTGCTCCCCCTCTCTACTGGCTCCCCTGGGGTTGAGAGGGTTGGAGGGACCAAAGGAGTCTGTCTCCCCAACCCTCCTGACCCCAGGGGACCCGGCAGAGAGGGGATTCCCTTCCCCACACACACACACACGCCCCATTTTAAAGAGAAGAAACCAAGCGGTTACTTCTCTTTAAAAACGGAGTTGTGGGAGGGAATCCCCCTCTCCAATGGCTCTCCTGGGTCCAGAAAGGTGGGGGAGACAGACACCTTTTGTCCACCCAACCCTCCCAAACCCAAGGAAGCCAGCGGAGAGGGGGATCACAACCCCCCCACACTGATATTAAAGGGGAAACCCCAATTGAGATTTCCCTTTTAATATCAGAGGGTAGCCTGGATTCGATCCCCTCTCCTAGGTCCCATGAGTCTGGAAGGTTTGGGGGGACCAAAGGAGCCTGTCTCCCCAACCCTCCAGACCCCAGGGGACCTGGCAGAGAGGGGATTCCCTTTCCCACACACACACACGCCCCATATTAAAGAGAAGAAACCAAGCAGTTGCTTCTCTTTAAAAACGGAGGTTGGGGGGGGGAATCCCCCTCTCCGATGGCTCTCCTGGGTCCGGAAGGGTGGGGGAGACAGACCCCTTTTCTCAACCCAACCCTCCCAAACCCAAGGAAGCCAGCGGAGAGGGGGATCACAACCCCCCCCCACTGATATTAAAGGGGAATCCCCAATTGAGATTTCCCTTTTAATATCAGAGGGTAGCCTGGATTCGATCCCCTCTCCTGGGTCCCATGAGTCTGGAAGGTTTGGGGAGACAAAAGGGGTCTGTCCCCCAAAGCCTTCCAGAGCCAGGGGAGACGGCAGAGAGGGGATCCCCCCCCCCGTAGGACACCAAAAAACACAAAAACAAACAATCAAAAACATTCAAAAATACACAAAAACAAACAAAAATAACACCAAAAAAGTAAACAACAACAACAAACATTTCCAAACACACCCAGCACCCAGCCAAACACCACAAAATCCAACCACCACCACCACCCCAAATAAAGAAAAACAGCCAACTCACCACCAGACGACCTCACACAACAACTACTGGAAAAGAAATGAATAAAGAAAGAGACTACTTACTGGAAGAAGCTCCACCCAGAGGCCACAAGAGAAAAAACAGTCAAAATACAAGATAACCCCTACCAGCAGCACTTGCTGCCCACAATAATAAAAAAAATTCAAAAAGACACAATAGCCCGATACAAAAGGCCCCAAGAGTTTTTCGAAAAAGTATATCATCCTTTATTCTTTTTTTCATCCACAAAACCAAAACACCAAACAAAACTCATCACAGTTTATAACAGGCCATCAAAATTTTTTTGTATAAATAACAATTTTAAAAATTTCAATTATAGACTAACCTCTTCTTTACAAACATTAACAACAACAACAACAAAAACTTTCCAACACCATTTAAAACAGCCCGGCAATGCCGGGCAACCTTTGCTAGTTGATATATAAAGCAGTGGTGGTGAACCTATGGCATGCATGCCAGAGCCCTGTCTGTGGGTAGGCACGCCGTTGCCCCAGCACAGAGTTCACCCCACCCCTCTGCCCAATGGGAGTGCTTCCTTCCTCCCCCATGTTGTGTATTAAGGCACAATTGCAAGTAGCGCGGGCAGCGCCTTGCAAGAGGAAAATGGCGGTTTCCCACCATCCAAATTAGGAGCCTAAAGTGGCGCAAAAACCCCTGCACAGGGCGCACCCATTATGCTAATCCAAGCCTTGTGATTGGTTACAGTTTTGGATCCTGTTCCTCATTGGTTAATTACATATATACCCTGTTATGATTGGTTAGTTAAGGTTGTCTGGTAGGTCGCTACTTTGTATCAAGGAGCCACTGCCAGGAAGACACTATATAAGCCCCATGGGTAAATGTAGCGAATCGGGGCCGCTACGGGCCGTAGGTCCCGGAGGAGACTGATCAAGGAACGATACGAGGCAGCATGGAGGAGGATAAGATCAGTAGTTTATTGAGGGAAAGACATCACCTTTTATAGATCAGAAGGCAAGGTAGAAAAAACCATCACCCGACAGTAAATCACATCACCTATTTACTCAGGTTAATTGGGAATCTCTCTTGGGGAAGTTAATTAGTACGGGCAAACATAGACTGGGAAAACACCATTGTTTTGGGCTTAGGAGCTGGGTAAACGTGGCCACTATTTGCGCCAGGGATTTACCCTATAATTTATCCACCCCCCCTTAATTTGGGTGCTCGCAGAGCCCACGGGCCAGGGAGCCTTTCTCCCGAAGTGGCCTCTGCCGGGCCGTTCCGTGCCCATGGGGGCACGGGGAATCCACATCTCCCCTTTTAATTTTTATTAAGAGCCTGACCGGCAACTCTGCGCAAAAGTGGGACCAGCTGTTGAGCGGGAATGACGTCTCGGGGTTTCCTCCTGGGGCGGCACCTTGAGATCAGCGAGGGAATACATTGCGCAAAGCAGCAGATTGCTATGCCTAGTATAATCACCCCCACAACCACCTTGAGTACCGTTTGGAGCCACCCCCAGGGGATCCATGACCACATCCAGTTCCACAATGAACTCCACCAAGCTCCCCATGCAGAACCCTCTGTGATGCCCTGGACTATGGTGTGGAGACCAGTGAGCTGACTCTGTACTTTGCGGGAGTTGTCAGTAAGGTTGAAACAGCACATACCATGAAAGGATTCGCAACCCAGGTGGTGCAACAATGAGAGGTAGTCGATAGCCGCTCGATTGTCAAGAATGGCATGGCGAAGCTCTGCCTGCTCTTGATTAAGGAGCGCTATCGCTGAGGAGGTATGGTAGATGGCTTTTGCTAGACCGCAAGCCAGTTGACCAATTCTCCGAGCATTGCCTATGGCTAAGCCGGGCACGCTGAGTACTGCAGCCTGGTTTTTCAGAGCTGTGGGTCTGAATCCAGACTGCTTTCTGTAGCAAGGCAAGATAATGAGATGTGTCATTGATACTGTGACCTGGGGTGACTCTAAGCTATCTCTGCAACCTCTGGTGTTGTGCAAATGTCTTTCTAGCACCTATGGGGAGGTGTGAAACTGACAATGGCTGGAGATAGCCGGCTACCGGGTGCTCAATCTTTCAAAGCAATGGGCCGGTGCAAAACATGGGCCGGTCTGGCTTCCTTTGGTGGAAGCTGGCCGTTATTAACAATATACAGAAATTCAAGTGTCCCTTGCAAGTCCCAACTGGAGCATTGTACAAGGCATGAGTAAATAAAGAGCAACTACAGATAATAATAGCAATAAAAGACATTCAGCAGCCTTTCGAAGGATGAGGCTTCTCTTCTTGGTGGGGTTTCATGTGTAACTTGAGCTTGGAAAAGTCTTGTTTTGGGGAAAAGCATGGTCCTTAGAAGTAGTATGCAAAATGTTCATAGAAATGTCTTTGGAGATGTAAGTCATAAAGGAAGACGGACAGCTGATGACCTCCAGGACAGTGACTGGTGCCACTCTTTGCAATCATCCGGGTCTGACTCTGGCCTCTGGGACCTGCATGGGGAAGAGACTTGTTTGGGAGATAAAAATTCTGAAAGAGTTAGTTAGTTTCTGCACTTATAGGATAGCAATTGCTGTGCAACTATGGGACGTTTCTGTTTGTTTGTTTGTCAATGTAGGACTTTCTGTTTGTTTGTCAATGTAGGACTTAAGCGTCCGATAGACCCGTTCCACAATCGCTTGCCCCTGCGGATTGTAAGGAACGCCAAAAGTGAGCTTAATATCCCAGGTGGCCCTGAAGGTGGCCAGCTGCCTGGAGCTATAAGCTGGGGCGTCATCGGACTTTGTGTGCCGAGGTTCACCCTTGGCCGTGGGAAAGGAGATGCTGCTCCACATGGGGAGCCGTTTCTCCCTTCTGTGCTGTTACCCAAACAAACTGTGGGAAGGTATTAATGCAAACGTGCATGTACTGCCATTTGCCAAAATGTGGGGATGCGTGAGTCCGTTTGTCACACCTGGATGGCCTCTGTCCCTCGTGGGTTGACCCCCCACGAGGGCCCCCCCGGTACCCCTGCACAATGCAGGCAGGGACGGACTATGCCTTGGGCTTGGGAAAGTGGCAGGTTGAACTGCCTTGCAAGTGCTTGGCATTCTGAAGAAGGAATGCATGACTCTGAATTGGAGTTGTGAGGAACAAACTTAGCAAAGTTTTGTCTAACGCGGGAGTGATGTATGCTCCCGGTAGACTGTGAAGCAAATTCCTAGGAAACTGGCTGCCAGCAATTATGTTGCAGCGTTCTTTGGCAAAGGTGCGCAAAGCGAGGTTCACGGCTGCTAACTCTGCCCGCTTGCGGAAGAGTCAGGAGCGTGCGCCAAGCTGGGTCCTCTTGCCAAGGAAGAACCTAATATGTGCGACCCCCATAAGTGAAAACTGTCCTAGCCCCCTGAAGAGGAACCAGTGACATTAATTCACACAAGGTGACTGTCTGCGTTTGAAGCGAAACGAGTCTGGGGTCTAATGGCAAACCTTGGCGCATGAAGCGCCAGGCTTCCCTTGGGTAAATTTCTCAAGAAGGCCCCCCTGCGCACATCCATTCATGGTGTGCGTGCACACTTTTAGAAGAGTGCCAGATGGTGGCTTAGCCTTTTGCCTGTGCTTAGGCTAGTAGCCAAAAGGGAAGGGGTGGCCTAAAAATGCCTGTATCTGATTGAAGGTGTGACCTGACTGCACTCTTAAAATGGTCCTAGGCAGTCCTGGCTAATGGGTGGCACTCTGCACATGCTCGGGAGCTCAGGGACTAATCCTTCCTCTGTGCTCTGGAGTCTGCGAAATGTGTCTGCACACTAGAGAGGGTGCTGTGGGCCAGGTGCCATACTTAAAATGACCGACTAAGACTTATTAAAAACAAGCCAACTATGACGTGCCAGCTGTAAGGAAATAATACACAAAAAAATGAAAAGACACACAAGTTAAACATTTCCAGCAGGGAGTTCCACTGGCGAAAGGAGGAAAGGAGGAAAGACAAGTCAGAAGTTAGCACGATGAGAATGCAGCAACTCTTATCATAACGAAATCAGATTAGGTCAGGTAACTAAGACACCCGGGTCCTCCTGTTAAGAAATAATTAACTCTGGAGCCTGTGAAAGGAAGCAATTGAAGGCTGTAGAAATAAATAAATTGGTTAAGGCCTGGAGAGGAATTTTGTTCCTGTAAAAAAGGTAAGCATTTTCTGAATATACAGAGCGCAAGAATGTTTGCATGCTTTTTCCTGTGAAAGGGGTACAATGAGTGAGTTACTTTGCACAGATTAAAGTCAAAATACCAGAATAGTATCTTTCCTAAGAGAATGAAGGAGAGTTAGAACGATTCTCAACCTGCGGCCAGATGTGGGCAAGTGGGCCAGAGCCCACGTTGCTCTGCCCCTACCTCCACCGAGCCAAGAGGGGCTGCGCGGCGAAGGAAGGGCAGGATGACTGTCCGGACGCCCAGAGCTGCCTGCGGCCCTGGAACTTTGGCCCCTGACTTTAAAAGGTTGAGAACCGAGGTTACAAGATGATAACACAATACGCACATGAAGACAATGCAATTCTCTCACTCCTAGTGAGATACGTGACTCCAAGACGCTAAGAGGCATTCAAAAAACCTTAAAACACAGAGATAGGGGTTTGAGGAACACAGACGTAGGGAGGGGCCCCATAGCTCATGATCTAGTGAGGAAAACTCATAGAAGTGATTTTTGTTTTCAGATCGCGCTTCTGCAAAGAAAAATCTGTTTTCCTGAGTGGCAAGGATTGCAAAACCGGTTTCCAAGAGTGACTTAATCCCTTGACAAAGAAAAAGTCTCAAGGGAGGAAGGGGGAATCACCCCGCCCTATTGCAGGTTAGGATTCCCCCCCCTCTCCTGCCTAAGCTGCTAAGCAGGCAAGGCAGAGGGTTTTGTAAGGGTTTTGTACATCCTGCTTTCTCAAACTTTAAATAGTTCCTGCCCATGAGCAGAGTGCAAACTGTTTAACACATATTTTACAGTGACATTACCACGCAGTTACACACAAGGAACACTTTTTCAATCATACTGTGGTCATAGAGACAAGGCTTTTGCAATCATACACAGCTCTTGCAGTCATACATTCAGTGGTGCACCACGCATACACACATCTATTTACGCATTCGCACATTCCTCCCCTGATCTGCAGCGTTCTATCCTACACATGAGGAGATGACTTTATACACAGCTGGCTATTTACAGCCATCTGGGTGCTTCTACTTAGGGGCAAGTTTCTCTGGGCTACTCCCAAGGTGAGACAAGTAGGTTCTGCCTGTGCCCTGGGGGAACTCGGGGTACTATTGCTGGGATGGTTCTTCTGGCATAGCCAGGGCGATGGCTGCCTCCTTTCTAGCCTGGGCCAGATGCATGCCAGCGTGGCCATTTGGCATTAAGACAACCTTTTGAAGATCTGCCTGGTCTAGATTGGCATTCTCTTCTAAGGTGTCTCATTTTACCACACTGGAAGCAGGCGCCTTGGGGTTTTGGCACTGCTCTGTGCCTGAGTGTGGTAATGGGTCTGCTCTGGAGCCCTGCGTGGCCAGGGGCCGTGCAGATTTCCGTGAGCAGTGGGCGCTGAGCAGCCCTGCCTGAACGTGTGTCTGCCTTCAGATAGGCTGAGCACAGCAGTTGGGCGCTAGCTAATTGTGCCACTGGCAATTTCCCCGTGAATGGATCTTCCTCACCCATGCGCTGAATGGAGTTCTTAATTGGCAGGGGACTTTTAACTGTCAGAGAAGCGCCAGGGCCTCTCATGCCATGAATTCCTTCAGTGACGTCTGCAGCTGCCACTGAGGGAATGCTCCCTACCCTGCCCTGCTTAAGCTGAAATGACGGATAGAGACTCCTTGGGGCTGATGTTTCTGACTGCGCTGGGGGTTTCTGGGTCTCTATCTGGACTGGGTCTACCTCTGCTGAGAGTTTCCTACATTTGCTCCATGTGCGAGTTATGCCCTCTGGAGCTTTCGGGGGTTGCTGAATGCAGTCTCCTATCTGATCCCAGAGCTCAAGGGTTAACGTACCTACTTCTGGGTAAAGCAGGCAGTGTTCCCCTAAGTACACCAAAAGTCTCGCTAGCTCTCCGCTGTGAAAACGCACCTTAAATACCCTGGCCAGGATTCTGAACTCTCCCTCACGAGTTCTTTGGCTAGCGGATGGACGCTGTCGCTGAGGACAGGTCCCCATATTACCTGCGATTGGGTCCTCGGAAGTTTCCTCCTCGGGACGAGTCGACGCGTATGTGGCAGGCAATAGGTTCTGGCGACGACGCTTCTGGGTAGAGCTCGGAGCGTGGACTGCGGCCACGGGCCCTTGGTGGCCACTGCGCTGTCAGGGGCTCACAGCTGCCCTGAGCGGAACGCGTTTTTCCCTTTGGCGCAAGCCGCCGCGAAAGTCGGGAGCAAGCTGTAGGATGCCTCTTTGGACTGCCTCGCCGCAGGCCGTCCCTCCGATTGGCTGGCTGCCGGACGGAGTGCCGCGCTGTCCTCCGGGATGATTCAGACACGGTTCAAGCGCAGAACCGGACCGTGTGATTGCTTACTCACGGGTAAGATCACGTCTCGGGGTCACCAGATGTAGCGAATCGGGGCCGCTACGGGCCGTAGGTCCCGGAGGAGACTGATCGAGGAATGATACGAGGCAGCATGGAGGAGGATAAGATCAGTAGTTTATTGAGGGAAAGACATCACCTTTTATAGATCAGAAGGCAAGGTAGAAAAAACCATCACCCGACAGTAAATCACATCACCTATTTACTCAGGTTAATTGGGAATCTCTCTTGGGGAAGTTAATTAGTACGGGCAAACATAGACTGGGAAAACACCATTGTTTTGGGCTTAGGAGCTGGGTAAACGTGGCCACTATTTGCGCCAGGGATTTACGCTAAGCTCGGAGATGAATCTTTGCCTAATTATGTTACAGGAGTTAGCGATCTGCTTACTTGGCAGAGTCTTAGGTCAGGTCAAGGAATTGGGTGAATCAAACCCTATAATTTATCCACCCCCCTTAATTTGGGTGCTCGCAGAGCCCACGGGCCAGGGAGCCATTCTCCCGAAGTGGCCTCTGCCGGGCCGTTCCGTGCCCATGGGGGCACGGGGAATCCACAGGTAAACAAGGGTGGGGCTGGACCACTCCGTACAGGTAGCCAGCTACGTGCTAAGCCTGGGTCTCCTCCACTATGCTACCGCTTCTACAGTAGCCTTCTTCCTTGGCACATTCCGGTTGAACTGATTTCTTTGGGATTGTATAGCCATCTCTGTGTCCGGAGTGCCTTGTAAGCTCATCTCGAAAAGACTGTTGAATAAAGACGTGTTGCTGTTTTGTTCATTGTTGTCTGGACTATTGCTTATAAGGGCCGGACATAACACCCCAGCACAGAGTTCGCCTCGCCCCTCTTCCCAGCACCCCAATGGGAGCACTTCCTCCTCCCGACAGCACAGAGTTCACCCCTCTCCGCCCTGCCCCTTTACAGCACGGACGGCAGACTGTTGAGTTTTGGGGCACTCCGTCTTTAAAGGGTTCGCCATCACTGATGTAGAGTATTACAATTTTAATGCAGTTTTTCCTTTCTTAAATGTGCATACATTTTAGTGACCTCTGTATACAAAAAGCAAAACCAAAAGCAATGAAACTTTGCTCAGCTAATTCACATGTGGATTGGAAATAACCAAGCACAACTTTTATCTGATCCAGGCCAGAGTTAATAAAACTGAACCTCATATTATATTGTAATTCAGCTGTTTCCCTTCACGCACTGTCTCTGAAGTTCTTTTGTTCAAGAGCAGCTACTATGAGGTCAATTACAGAGAGTCCAAAAGGCTGAAATGTTCCGCTATAGGTTTTTTTGGGAACACTGCCATTTCTGGTATTAGATCTGTGTCTCTTTCTTCTTTTCTGCAGAGATTAGGGTGTGCAAACAGCATAAGACCATTGGTGGCAGATGAGGGCATACAGGTGAAACCCGGAAAATTAGAATATTGTGCAAATGTCCATTCATTTCACTTAAAAGGTGAAACAAATATATGAGATAGACTCACTACATGCAAAGCAAGATATGTCATTCCTGAATTCATTATAATTGTGATGATCATGGCATATAGTGTACATGAGATTATGTGATGATTATGGGGTACATGAGATTGGGGGGTTGGGGTTTTCATAAGATGTAAGCCATAAGCATCAATATTATAGCAAAGTAAGGCTTGAACTATCTCGCTTTGCATGCAATGAGTCTATCTCATATATTTGTTCCACCTTTTAAATTGCATTACTGGACTGAATGAACATTTGCATGATATTCTAATTTTCCGAGTTTCACCTGTATATTACATTGGATGATAAGCAGGTGGATGAATAAATGATGTGTGTGGTTAAACTGCTGTCCTGCAACCAAAAGGTTGTGAGTTCGATCCTGCCCAGGGATCAAGGTTGATTCAGCCTTCCGCCCTTTCAAGGTTGGTAAAATGGTTCCCCAGCATCTTGGGAGCAGAATGTTAATTAACTTGTGAACCACCAGGAGAGTGCACTAAGTGCTATGGGGATGGTATATACAGGTAAATGTGATTGCTTTGCTTTGCTTTAATTTATACTTCTGTAGGGGCTTTGGTGGCCCACCTTGTTAGCTGGAAGGCCAGCAATTCGGCAGTTCGAGACCCAGGTATTGCATGACAGATTGAGCGCCTGTCTCTGTCCCAGCTCTTGGGGACATGAAAGGAGCCTAATCTGGGCGTCCTCTGAGCAGAGTTTCTCTAGCAAAAATCCTTTTAACCAATAATAATAATAATAATAATAATAATAATAATAATAATAATAATAATAATAATAATAATAATAATAATAATAATAATAATAATAATAATAATAATAATAATAATTATTATTATTATTAATAATAATAATAATAATAATAATAATAATAATAATAATAATAATAATAATAATTATTATTATTATTATTATTATTATTATTATTATTATTATTATTATTATTATTATTATTATTATTATTATTATTATTATTATTATTATTATTTATACCTCTCCTTTGCTCCAGAAAGGTGTTCAAGGCAACTACTAATATAATACAGCTTTAAAAATAATCATGGTTAAACACAATCTCCTTCCTTTTCTTCTGCCGTATACGAATATTGGTGATCATCATGGCAATCATCCATGAATACTGTCTTGAGAATATAATGCCGTGGCCTTTCATGTGCCTTCCACATCGCAGCGTGATATCCATAGAACTACTGATCCAGTTCGGTGAGTCACTTTCTGGTCCTGAGCCCTTTTGGCACACAAAGTCCTCCTCAGCCCCAGGCCATCAAGAAGGAGTCAAGTGGGATTTAATCCACTTGGGGGCCATCACCTTTCCCTGTGGACTTTGGCACCCAAAGCTGTTAGTCCTTAAGGTGGTCAGGTTAGTTAACCACTGCCTGACACTTGGCATTGAGTCGCTGGCAGTATGGTCTACTTTATTACCATAGCAGGATAACCTGGCCAGACTGATTTATTAAATACTAGCGTAGGTTGCCCGGCATTGCCGGGCTGTTATAAACTGTGATCAGCTTTTTTGGTTTTTTTTGTGGATTAAAAAAAGAACAAAGGATGATATAATTGTTTCAAATTGTTTTATTTAATCAAATAATGTTTTAGTTTTTTTAATAGTTGTACTGTAGGTAATATTTTTAATAATGTGAAAGTACATGTTTTCTACATTCAATGTTTTTAAACTGTGTTTAGATGTTTTGGGTTTTTATTTGAGTTAAAACTCAACACAGGATGTTATAAATCTTTTTATTTTATTTTCTTGACATATGGTTGTGATTTGTGTAAACTTTTGATTTATTGTTATGTTTTTGACTTGTTTTTACTCTTGTGGCCTCTAGGTGGGGCTGTTGTGTCTTTTTGAGTTGTTTTTACTATTCTGCCCTGCAGGTGGGGCTGCTAGTGGTTTTGTTTTAGTTTCACTGTTTTTTCTCTCCTAGCCTCTGGGTGGGGTTCTTCCTTTAGGTCGTCTTTGTTTCTTCATTTCTGTTCTGGTCGTCATGGAGGGAGGACGTGCTGGTGAGTTGTCTGGTTTTCTTTCTTCTGGGGCATACCTGTCAATCCACGGCTCCGGAAAAATGGGACCTGCGCAGATCGCTTGTGCGCAGGTCGCTTTCCACGCATGCGTGGAAGCGCTACGCCGCTTGCACAGCCCCTACACAAGTGGCGTAGCGCTTCCATGCATGTGTGGAAAGCTTTTTCCCCCACTGCCAAATTACGGGGTTTGGGCAGCGCGGGGCGGGTTATGACATCAATCGACGTAAAATAACGGGGTAATCCCGGCCAAATCGGGATGGTTGACAGGTATATTCTGGGGGTTTTCTTTGTTTTGTTTTTGTGGTGGGGGGCTGGGAGGTGTTTCTGTTTGTTCTTTTTTGTTTTGGTTGAGTTTTAGGTTTGTTTAATTGGTTTGGTTATTTCTGATTTTGTTTAATTTTTCTTATTTCATTGTTGTTTATTTGTGTAATTAGTTGTTGTTTGTTTGTGTAATTTGTGGTTTTTTTCATGTTGTAGTTAGGTATTTTGTATTTGCTTTTGTGTTATTGTGGATGCTTTTGTTTGTGTATTTTGTGGTTTATTTTTTGTTTATTAATGTTTTTTTAATTATTGATTTATTTTTGTTTTATCTTTTTATTAATTTTGGTGTTTGTTTTTGGTTTTTACTGTAGCGTGAAGAACAGGCTGCCTGTGGTTTTCTCTCTTCCCCATTGCTGCTTCAAATTTTGGGTTTGATGCAGCAATGGGGGAAAGGAGGAGGAGGCAGTCAGCCCGTTCGTATCCCAGGAAGGTTCGTTAGGTAGGTTGGGGGAGAAGGAGGAGGCAGAGAAGAGCTATCTGTGCATAATGATGGTTCTCTCCTCTCTGTCTCCTTTTTCTCCTGGCTTACCTAACCGGAGATCGGCAGGTAGCAATCCGTAAGGGGTGGTGCTCTTCCTTCCGGATTGCTGGCTACTGCTTTTGTATTCGGAAGTACAAAGGCATCAGTCAGTCATCCGCCAGGGAGGGTGCTTCCCCTGACGAACTGCTGCCTGTTTTGGGTTTTTTTCCCCCCACCCCGGCTCAACTTTCCTTGAGGCTGGTGGTGGTCTCGCCATGTCTTTGGAGGGGTAACATGGAGGAGAGGGAGTCCCTCTTCTCTCCGTTGCTCTGGGAAAGAAGGCCGGCGGGTGTCTCGCGGTGACGTTTTATGGCTTTTTGTTTTGCGTAGCTGTTGAGGCGCTGCATCTGCCTGCTGGGAACTTGCGGTCCCGTTGCGTTTTGTAATTTTATTTTTCACGTGCCGGCTTTCTCAGCGTTCTGCGCACTCACGGCACGCAGGACGCTGGGACTTGTAGTTTTGCATTTGTGGTTTGCTACAGAAGGTATGAGAAAGATACTTATGCTAGAGATCACTACTTGTGTGTTATAAAAAAGGCCACTCCTTCGCTTGCCTAGCAGTAGTTGTGTTGGAATGTACTGGGCCAGCATAGATTGGGGGGAAATATTACTCCATTGACAAAAGGATGTGTTCCTCTCAGATGCGACACGCAACACTCTCAATCACAATGAAAGCACAGCCTGCTATTCAGCATTAGATGTCACCTTAATTATTTTAACTTCAGATGCCATGCTGCTCATGAGCTTTTTTTGCCATTTTGTTTGATCGAAAGACCAGCTTTAGCAATTTGTGCCTTTTGTTTTCCATTATGTAACCACAGAAATAGGGCTGCAGTGGCTCATTGGTTAAGAAGCTCACCTTGTTAGCTGGAAGGCCGGCAAGTCAGCAGTTCGAGACCCGGGTACTGCATGATGGTTTGAGCGCCCATTGTCTGTCCTACCTCCTGCCAACCTAGCAGTTTGAAAGCAAGACATTGCAAGTAGATAAATAGGGAAAAGATCTTGGGGACATGAAAGGAGCCTTGTTCGGACGTGCCTGAGGGGAGTTACTCCAGCAAAAAATCCTTTAAACCCAGAATAATTTCTGGCACAAAATTATTATTATTTCCACAGAAACCTAGCCTTTTATACTTTATGCCTCGAATAATTTTTTAAAATTCATTTAATTCAAGCGATTTGCCCTTGCTCAAAAGCTAGTCGTATCTGACTCTGAGGTCACCTCTATTTACAGCCAAAGAGCCAACACTGTCTGCATATGCAGATGTTTCCCTGGCCATGTGGCAGGCATGAATGGACGTCAGAGTGCACGGAACACTGCTACCTTTCCTGCCAAAGCAGCACCTATTTATCTTCTGCAGTTTCTTGCTTTCAAACTGCTAGGTTGGTAAGAGCTGGGACAGAGACAGAAGCTCACCTCCTCATGCAGCACCCAGGTCTCGAACTGCTGACCTGCCAACCTTCCAGTTATCAAGTTCAACATCTTAACCACTAAGTCACCTGTTATGTATGTACAATGCTACTTTAAAGAAATGTATGAATGTAACCTGACCACAATTACAATGTAGCCCAGCTGTTAATGGAACACGAGCAAGCTGCCCATAGAGGGCAGCTGTGAGTGTTCAACTCACATGGTTCTCATTCCTCAAATCACCTGCAGCCGCGGGAACTCCCCGCAATAGCAAACTACTACTGATCCACCTCCGAAGATGAGCGTGACCCGGACGATGTCACGCCGGTAGCAGCCAATGAGCTACCGTGCAGCAAGATTCAAATGTATTGTACTACTGTATATAATGTGAGATATCTCCGCCATTACCACATGTTCATACTGACCATCAATGAATAAACCTGTGTTAGTCCTTCCTGCGATTCCTTCTTTGTCTTCCGTGCAAATTGGCGATGAAGGTGGGATCGATGGCGAATCCCAAGGTCAAGCCGTACCAGTTTGATGTCAGCGAGCCCGAACAATGGGAGCTCTACGAGTGCCAGTTTCGGCATGCGATGGAAGCCGCAGGCGTCGATGACGACGCAAAGATGCGCTCCCACTTCCTGGCTCAGGTGGGGCCGGCCACGATGCGGATCCTGATGACCCTGGTGGCCCCCCGGAAGGTGGACGAGGTGCCCATCGACCGTATCCTGGAGAGGCTGCGTGAGCACTTCCAGCCGCCCGTCTCGATCTTCCCAGCCTGGGTCGCGTTCCACAGGCGAGACCAGCGACCGGGCGAATCCGTGTCCGCCTACGCGGCGGCCCTCAGGCTGGCAGCGGTGCATTGCCAGTGGGACGACCTGGACCAGGCCCTCCGTGACCGCATGCTGTGTGGTTTGAGGGACGAGGAGCTTCAGAGGAGGCTCATGACCCGCGACCATCGCCTCACGTTCAACGAGGTACTGCGGGAGGCCCAAGCAGCCGAGGAGGCCAGGAGCGGAGTCAGGCTGTTCAAGTCCCGAGGGGCCACATCCGAGAGGGCCAAGTCACCAGTACAGGCGGCCCGGCGGACACCAGCGAAGACGGCCTGGCGGGCCCCCAAGCCGCCCGCCGGCACACCAACGTCGTCCGAGGAGTCGTCCACGACAGCGGACCCCTACTCCAGCGAGGACGACGACGTCCAGAGGATCAAGAAGCGAGGTGAGAAGCGGCAGACCCGTGAACGGCAGGACCGCCGCTGCGACGGTTGTGGGGTGGCCCACGACCGCACGAGGTGCCCGTTCCGAAAGGCCAAGTGCCACAACTGCGGCCGAAAAGGACACATCGCCCGAGTATGCAGGCGCGGGCGAGTCAAGGACAAGGGCAGTTCCAGCCATTCCCAGACGCACCAACGAAAGGTGGCCGGCACCAGGAAGGTCTCAGCCAGCTACAGCGAGGAAGGCGTGAACCGCGTGGGCCTGGAGCACCGGCGGTTTTTCGTAGAGGTACTGTTGCAAGGGGTCCCAGTGAGGATGGAGATAGACTCGGGGTCATCTTATTCCATCCTGTCCCAAAAATAGTTTATGCGCATTCCCCCAGAGAAGCGGCCCAAACTGCGGGACGTGCAGGGAAATGGGATCCCGGTGTTGGGGGTGGGGAACTTCAAGGTGAAGTTCAAGAACTACTCTGAGAAACTGCCCCTAGTGGTCCTCAAAGGGGGGAGGTGCTGCCTTTTGGGAATGCAGTGGTTTGCCCCCCTGGGGATCGAACTGTCCGGCATTAACGCCATCGAGACTGACCCAATGCGGGACGTGTGCAACGCACACCCGGACATTTTCAAGAAGGGGCTCGGGAAATACAAGGGGCCCCCGGTTTCCTTTGAGCTGGACCCAGAAATCCGGCCCATCCGCCTCAAGCCAAGGAGAGTGCCCTTCGCCCTCAAGGACAAGATTGAGGCGGAACTGGACAAATTGGTGGGGCAGGGGATTTTGGTTCCAGTTGACTCGGCGGAGTGGGAAACGCCGATTGTGACAGCCCTCAAGTCAAATGGGGAGGTCAGGATTTGTGCGGACTATAAATGTACAATAAATAAGGCCATTCGGCCAAATGCATACCCGGTCCCCGTGGTCAGCCATTTGCTGGTCACGTTACATGGGGGGAGGTGTTTCGCCAAGCTAGATCTGGCCCAGGCGTACCAGCAGCTCTCTGTAACCCCGGCTGCTGCCGCCGCGCAAACGTTCGTAACGCACAAGGGGGCGTTTAAGGTAACGCGCCTTCAGTTTGGCGTGAATTCGGCCCCCGGAATTTTCCAGTCCCTCATGGAACGCCTTTTAAAGGGGCTTCCAGGCGTCCTCCCATACTTCGACGACGTGTTGATAACAGCGGGGAGCGAATTAGAGTTAGCAAAGAGGCTAGATGGGGTTCTCTCAGTGTTCGAGAGGGCAGGACTTCGATTGAGGAGGGACAAGTGCGTATTCTTTGCGAGGGAGGTAGAGTTTCTAGGGTTTAAGGTAACCCCGGACGGAATCAAACCCTCCGAGTCCAAGGTAGCGGCCGTGAGAGACGCCCCTCGCCCCACCGCGAAACCGGAGCTGCAGTCATTTCTAGGGCTCCTAAATTTCTATCACTCCTTCCTGCCTCGGAAGGCATCGGTCGCGGAGCCACTGCACGCGTTACTTAAGAAGGATGCGGTTTGGCGGTGGGGGGACAAGCAGGAGAGAGCATTCAAAGAGCTTAAGTCACTCCTGTCTTCGGATGCTGTCCTGACCCACTTCGATCCGAAAAAACCAGTGGTACTAGTCTGTGATGCGTCCCCGGTGGGGGTGGGGGCGGTCCTGTGCCACGTGTTGGAGAGTGGGAGGGAAGCCCCGGTGGCGTACTACTCAAGGTCCCTCTTGAAGGCCGAGCGCAATTACGCGCAGATAGGGAGGCCTTAGCCATAATCGCGGGAACAAAGAAGTTCCACGATTTCCTATACGGCTGCGAGTTTACAGTAGTGACGGATCACAAGCCGCTTCTGGGGATCTTCACTACCGGCAAACCAACCCCGCAAATTCTATCCCCCAGGATGCTGCGTTGGGCCATTTTTCTCAACGCCTACCAATATGAGCTGGTCTATCGCCCAGGGAAGGAGATCTCCCATGCGGACGCTCTGTCCCGATCCCCTCTCCCTAGTCTAGGGGACCCCACATGCGAGGTAGAGCAGGAACACCAAGTCCTGCTGATCGAGTCTCTCGACTCACCCCCAATTGTGCCGGCCGACCTCGCCAAGGCCACGGCGGCCGACAAGATCCTGGCCCAAGTTAGTTCCTGGGTTAGAAAAGGGTGGCCCACCTCTCCCCCCGAGGAACATTTCAAGCCGTTTTTCAGGCGCAGAGTAGAGCTTTCTCTGGAAAGGGGCTGCTTACTCTGTGGCCAGCGGGTGGTTATCCCAGAGAAGCTGAGGGCCAAGGTGCTGAGGCTACTGCACACCAGCCACCCCGGGATCGTGGGCTCCAAGGCTCTGGCCAGGAGCTTCTTTTGGTGGCCCCAGATAGACGGAGACATAGAGCGCTTAGTGGGCACGTGTGAGAGCTGCCAGAGCTCTCGGCTCGAGGAGTCCCGGTTACCCCATAGGGAATGGGATACGGCCCGCGGGCCATGGTCCCGGATCCATGTCGACTTCACTGGCCCTTTCCGCGGGTCCATGTTTCTACTGGTAGTCGACTCCTACTCCAAGTGGTTGGAGGTAATTCCAATGAACAGCACTTCCTCTGCCGCAACCATTAAACAGTTGCACAAGCTTTTTGCCTGCTTCGGCCTGCCAGACGTCCTTGTAAGCGATAACGCTAGTACCTTCACGTCGGCAGAGTTCAAGACGTTTATGGAGAGGAACGCCGTCAGGCACATAACTGCTGCCCCGTTTCACCCCGCCACAAACGGTCAGGTAGAGCGCCAAGTGCGCACTACGAAAGACGCACTGCGGCGCATGGGTCCCGGTGAGTTGAACCTGCATCTGTGCCAGTTCCTCATCTGCTACAGGACAACCCCCTTAGCTTCAGGTTTTTCCCCAGCCGAACTCCTCATGAGGAGGCGTCCGGTAACACTTTTTGACCGGATGGATCCGTCCAGGGTGGAGGATGAAGGAAGAAATATAAGCATAGGGGGAGAGAGCTCTAAAAGTTTTTCGGTAGGGGACCCGGTTCACTGCAGGAACTACGCGGCCTCGGGGCCAGCGTGGGTACCAGGGACAATTGTTGAGCAAACGGGGCCGGTATCCTACAGGGTTGAGACTAGTTTAGGTCTACTCTGGAGAAGGCACGCTGACCAACTCAGAAGGCGAGTCACCGGTGAGGGGGAATCAGCGTTAGGGTCCTCCCCCACCCACATTACCCAAGGGGGAGACACGGCGGAACCCGCGGATACAAACGCATATCCTGGGGTCCCAACCACAGAGGAGGATACTTTGAAAGAGAGGGATCAGTTTGACGATGATTATGAGTTGCAGTACCAGGGGGGTGTAGCGGAGTGGTCCCCCACCCGTCCTAGTGAGAAGAGGGGTTTCAGTTCAGCCCCTGGTACTTCCAGTCCCCCTAGCCCTTTTGTTTTAGAGTATACCATAGCTCCAGCTCCCCGGAGACCAACACCCCCAAGACAGGCAACAGGGGCGAGTCCGCCCACCACAGTCTCTAGAACTCCCGGACAGGCAACGGGGGGTGGCGAAGCCACGAGGGCCTCTTCGTCGGTCCCGAGATTCGTACTGGGGGGGTCCCAAACTCCTCAAACGGTAGGCAGGGATTCACTTCCCAACTATTCATTCCTTTCCCATCCCCCAATGCAAGGTTACCGCAGACACCACACCGAGCCACTAATGAGTCCCCCCTTTCCATTGCAGGGCAGGACTCCGCGGAACCAGGAGCCTCCGGCTCCCCTGTGTTAAGTCAAGCGGCCGCACTCCCCAGGCGCACGTGTGGCAAGCCACAATGGTTGAGGGGCTTCGTCCCATCCTAGGGGGGAGGGATGTTATGTATGTACAATGCTACTTTAAAGAAATGTATGAATGTAACCTGACCACAATTACAATGTAGCCCAGCTGTTAATGGAACACGAGCAAGCTGCCCATAGAGGGCAGCTGTGAGTGTTCAACTCACATGGTTCTCATTCCTCAAATCACCTGCAGCCGCGGGAACTCCCCGCAATAGCAAACTACTACTGATCCACCACTGAAGATGGGCATGACCCGGACGACGTCACGCCGGTAGCAGCCAATGAGCTACCGTGCAGCAAGATTCAAATGTATTGTACTACTGTATATAATGTGAGATATCTCTGCCATTACCACATGTTCATACTGACCATCAATGAATAAACCTGTGTTAGTCCTTCCTGCGACTCCTTCTTTGTCTTCCGTGCAAGACACCAAATCACCGCAATCCCGAAGAGATTCTTAACATAAGAACATAAGAACAGCCTTGCTGGAACAGGCCACAGCCCATCCAGTCCAGCATTCTCTCTCACACAGTGGCTCACCATTTGCTTCAATGTATTATTCCCAAGCAAATACCTTCACCTGCTTAGGATTCCCTGGAAATGGCATTGAGAGATATCCTGCCTATCTCTCCAACCCGGAGGTTATCCTTAAGTATCCATAATTATAGCCATTGATACCCTTGTCCTCCCAGCACTTGTCTAATCCTTTCTTAAAGCTGTCAAGACTGACAGCTGTCACCACTTCTTCTGGCAGGGAGTTCCATAGACCAGTAATCCTCTGGGTGAAAAAGTACTTTCTCTTATTTGTTTGAGAACTAGTACCCAAAAGTTTCATGGAGTGTCCCCTAGTTCTAGTGTTATGTGATAGGGAAAACAGTTTTTCCTTATCTACTTTGTCCACACCATGCATGATTTTATAAACTTCAATCAGGTCACCTCTTAGACGTCGTCGTTCAACCTTTATCAACACAAACGCATTAGTTTCGGAAACTTTTAAACCTGAGGAATGACATTTCCTGCACTCATAACACTCCTTCATAGAAGATGGTGTTATCTTGTAACTACATCCTTTGCCCTGCCTTGCCGGAACAAACGAAGATCAACATATTCCCCATCTGGAATACTGTGTACAGTTCTGGTCACCATACCTCCAGAAGGATATTATGGAGCTGGAAAAAGTGCAGAGGAGGGCAACCAGAATGATGAGGGGACTGGAACACCTTCCTTACCATCTGAGGCTGCAACGGTTGGGCCTTTTCACTCTTGAACGACGGCATCTAAGGTGACCTGATTGAAGTTTATAAAATCATGCACGGTGTGGACAAAGTAGATAAGGAAAAACTGTTTTCCCTATCGCACAGCACTAGAACTAGGGGACACTCGATGAAACTTTTGGGTACTAGTTCTCAAACAAATAAGAGAAAGTACTTTTTCACCCAGAGGATTCCTGGTCTATGGAACTCCCTGCCAGAAGAAGTGGTGACAGCTGTCAGTCTTGACAGCTTTAAGAAAGGATTAGACAAGTTCATGGAGGACAAGGGGATCAATGGCTATAATTATGGATACTTAAGGACAACCTCTGGGTTGGAGAGATAGGCAGGATATCTCTCAATGCCATTTCCAGGGAATCCTAAGCAGGTGAAGGCATCTCCTTGGGAATACCCTGAAGGAAATGATGAGCCACTGTGTGAGACAGAATGCTGGACTGGATCATGGGCTCCTGTGGCCTCTTCCAGCAAGGCTGTTCTTATGTTCTATGTTCTTAACGTGTGGAAGATATTTCTGGATGCCAGAGAAAACCTGCATGATTCGATTACATCTAATACTGGATTTTAGGAGTGCCAGAAAGTGATAGCCGTGCAAGGGAGAATTCATGATAGAGTGCTAGGCTAGAGACAATGGCTACCATTCAGCTTACACGATCTTCTCTCTCTATCATTGCAAATCTTACCTAAAAGAAATAGAAAATAGCACTCTACACATGGCTCCTCTTTCACCAACACTTCACAGTTCAATGTGGGAAGAAGCATTGGCTCTCAACCTGCAATGTTTGTTCTAATGCAAAAAGCAAACACACACACACACATTTAAAAATAGATGTTAGCATACTTTTCTATTCAGGTCCTAAAATAAATGGGTATTTTTAAACAGTGAGCATATGAAAAACACAGAACAACATTAGTTTGTTACCTATATTTTAGAAAAAATTAGGATAACACAACAACAACAACAACAAAAACAACAACAACACAGTAAAACCCCTACTTAGGTAAAAAGTTTGTTCGGTAGGCTTTTATGTAAATTGTTATTTTACTTAACTCGAAGCAAATCCATAGGAAAAATGAATTTTTTTAACTTAACTTGAAGCAATCCCATTGGAAAATGATATTTATGTAAATCGAAGAGACCTCATAGGAAAAATGAATTTTTTACATAACTCGGAGCAAACCCATAGGAAATTATGTTATGTAAATCGGGACATTTATGTAAATCGGTGTATGGTTTTAGTGCAAAAATCATTATGTAAGTCAAATTTTATGTAACTCGAGGCATATGTAAATTGGGGTTTTACTGTAGTAGTAGTAGTAGTAGTAGTAGTAGTAGTAGTAGTAGTAGTAGTAGTAGTAGTAGTAATAATAATTTCATGTCAGAGATTACTCTGGATTGAAAGGATTTTTGCTGGAAAAACTCCACCTAGGGGATGCCCGAATGAGGCTCCTTTCATGTCTCCAAGTGCAGCCCCTCAGGTATCGAAACCCGACCTTCCAGTCTCCAGACTGAACATCTTAACCACTAAGCCACTGGAGGAGCTGCAGGATAAGGCCATGTCATTCCTACAATAACACAAATGCAAGAACAGGCAATAACTACATTAGAAAAACTGAACAACCAGCCAACTTTCAATGACGCTTCATCTTTGTAGTACTGCAGCCAAAACTCTGCTAACAATGTGAGTGAGTTCGATCCTAACAGACGTTAAAAAGTATACTTCAAATGAAAATAATATCATTGTGTGTCCTCTGTTGTTGTGACAACTCAGCCCAGGGCTTTTGAAGTAGGGGAAATGTTCAAGGAGTGGTTTGCGATTGATACCCTGTTCACCAAGAGGTTGAATGCAGATTTGAACTCAGGTCTCCTGGATCCACTACACCACACTGTCTTGAAGACTTGTGTTCTCTAATAGTCGTCTGTCTTGAAAAGGAGAGTTGGAAGAGAAAAATAACAAGAAGGAAAACTTTGACTCTGTATCCTGTTTGCCCAAGACACCTGTTGTGTATTAAGGCACAATTGCAAGTTGCGCAGACAGCACCTTACAAGAAGAAAATGGCGGTTTCCCGCCATCCAAATTAAGAGCTAAAGTTGGCGCAACCCCCCACCCTGTCCAGGGAGCACCATTATGCTAGTCAGAGTCCTGTAATTGGTTACAGTTTTTGAACCTGTTCCTCATTGGTTAAATACATATATACCCTGATATGATTGGTTGACTGGCGGGTTGCTATTTTGTATCAAGGAGCCACCGCCGGGGAGACACTATATAAGCCCCACGGGTAAACAAGGGTGGTGCCGGACCGGATCTATACTACCCATTTCGTACAGGTAGCCAGCAATGTGCTAAGCCTGGGTCTCCTCCTCACGCTACCGCTTCTAGTGTAGCCAGTCATTGCCTCTTCTACGGCAGATTCCGGAGGGACTGGTTTCATGGGATTCGTATAGCCATCTTTAGTGTATGAGAACCAAGACACAGGAATACAGCCAAGGGCTGGTTTAACACAGGTTTATTGCATAGTGGTCAGAGGGAACATGAGGTAATGGCGGATGTACAGCTCTATATATATGGTAGTAAAACATTTGAACGTGGCTCCACGATAGCCCATTGGCTATTGTCCGCGTGACGTCATAGCTGGTCACGCCCTTCTTGTCCAGGTGTAGGTAGTGGCGGGAAACTTCCCGCGCTGTGGCACTTTGATGAGTTTGGACCAAGAGAGCTTGGATGCTCGCTGCTGCCAGCTGGTGGTCATTAGCTCGCGTCCTATTACAGGGTTTATAGTGATACAGCTGAAGGTTACATTGTTACCCGTAGGAAAGGTTACATTGGTTGAGATACATTGTTATCACATGAGACGGTTACACTATTAGAACACAACACTCCTCCCCCCTAGGATGAGACGAAGTCTCTCAGCCAAGATGGCTTATTTCGAACACGCTGGGGTCTCGGCGCGGGCTGCCCTGCCCCAGCTTTGCTCCCTCCTCCTTGCTCCCCAGCTTCCTGTCCTGTAATTGGAGAGGATGACTTGTTAGTGACTCGCCGCGGTTGTGCAGCTTTGGGATGGTCAGGAGAGGGGAGAGGACAGGTTTCTGATGTGGATGTGGGCAAACCGGGGGCACTAGGGGCTAACGAAAAGCCCCGCTTCTCGCTTGGACGGGTGGGGGAACACTCCAAAAAACCCCCCCGGTTCGGTAACACAAAATTTAATTCGGGGGCAACAGTTGCAAACTCATTTCCCTCTTCCGAGGGACTGGGTGAAATTGGAGGGGCAAACTCGTTTCTCCCTTTCAAAGAATTGGATAGAACCGGTGTATCAAAAGGATGTGAGTTTGGACCTCTGCTTCCCCCCTTGTTTGGGACTGTTGCCCTTCGCTGTCTCCCCCTTGGGATAAGCAGGTCGAGGAGAACCCTAACACTGAATCCTGTTCCTGAGCCCCACTGATCGGCCCCTCAAGCACTCGGTGCCTAAGTTGGTCAGCGTGCCTCCTCCAGAGGAGACCGGTGTTAGTTTCCACCCGATACGACACTGGCCCCGTCTGTTCCACAACCGTCCCTGGTACCCAGGCTGAGCCTGCGTTGGCGTAGTTCCTGCAGTGTACAGGATCGCCGACGGCGAAACCTTTCGAGACCGCTAACCCTATGTTCTTCCCTTTGTCCTCAACCCTCGTCGGATCTAACCTGGTCAGGATCGTGGTCAGCTTTCTCCGCATCAGCAGCTCCGCCGGCGAGTACCCTGATGCTAGGGGAGTTACTCTATATCCCAATAAGAATTGACACACTTGGTGGTTCAGGTCCCCTGGGCCCATGCGTCTCAATGCATCTTTTGTTGTGCGCACAAGGCGCTCCACTTGGCCGTTCGTGGCCGGGTGGAACGGCGCGGAGGTAATGTGCCGAATGGCATTTATGTCTGTGAACGCCCTGAACTCTGCGGACGTGAAACAACTAGCGTTATCGCTGATTAGAGTGTCGGGTAAACCGAACGTAGAAAAAATCCTCCGTAAGTGCTTAATTGTAGTGATGGAGGACGTGCTCGTGACCGGAATCACCTCCAGCCACTTGGAGTAGGCATCCACTACCAGGAGAAAAAGGGTCCCTCGGAATGGGCCGGCGAAATCTATGTGCACTCTGGACCACGGGCCCCTCGCCGCGTCCCATTCCCTATGTGGGAGTCGAGCCTCCTCCGGCCGGGAGCCCTGACAAGACTCGCAAGTGCCGATCATTTGTTCTATGTCTGCGTCTAATTGGGGCCACCAGAAATAGCTCCGAGCCAGTGCCTTGGAGCGAACAATTCCCGGGTGGCTGACGTGCAGCAATTTAAGCACCCTCGGTCTCAGGGATGTAGGGACCACCACCCGTTGGCCCCACAAAAGGCACCCCCTCTCTAGGGACAATTCTAGCTTTTTCCGAAAAAATGGGTCGAATTCCGCAGCCGGGGAGGACGCTGGCCACCCCTTTTGCACCCAAGAGCTGACTTTCTCCAATGTCCTATCTTTGCCCGTCGCTTTGGCGATGTCGGCAGGTACTATGGGGGGCGAATCTAAAACCTCTATCAACAACACCTGATGGTCTTTTTCTACTCCACTCTTGTGGCCGCCCGCCAAGGGCAGGGGGGATCGTGACAGTGCGTCCGCATGGCTAATCTCCTTGCCGGGTCGGTACTCCAACTCATGTTGGTATGCGTTGAGAAAAATAGCCCACCTCAGCATCCTCGGTGACAGGATCTGTGGCGTAGGCTTATTCGCAGTAAATATTCCCAACAGGGGCTTGTGGTCAGTCACTATGGTGAAAGGGCGACCATACAGAAAATCGTGAAACTTCTTGGTCCCTGCTACTATCGCTAACGCCTCCCTGTCGGTCTGTGCGTAATTCCTCTCCGCTTGGGACAGGGACCTAGAGTAAACGCTACTGGCGCCTCTCTTCCGTTTTCCAACACGTGGCAAAGCACCGCCCCCACCCCCACTGGGGATGCATCACAGACTAGGACCACTGGCCGTTTGGGATCGAAATGGGTCAGAATTGTGTCGGAGGTCAGGAGCTGCTTCAGCTCCTTAAAAGCCCTCTCCTGTTTGTCGCCCCACATCCATACCACTTCCTTTTTAAGCAACCTATGGAGCGGTTCGGCCACAGCCGCTTTCCGTGGAAGGAAGGTGTGATAAAAATTTAGGAGTCCTAGGAACGACTGCAGTTCGGTCTTAGATGTGGGGCGAGGAGCTTTCTTTATGGCGGTTACTTTGGATTTGGAAGGCCTAATTCCCTCGGGTGTAACCCGGAATCCTAAGAACTCAACCTCTGTTGCAAAAAAAAACACACTTGTCTTTCCGCAGTCGCAACCCCGCTCTCTCAAACACCGTCAGTACATTGTCCAATCGTTTGGCTAGTTCAGTCTCACTCCCCCCTGTTATCAATACGTCATCAAAATAAGGCAAAACCCCCTCCAAACCTTTCAGGAGACGCCCCTTTATGAGTGACTATGGTTTGTGCCGCTGCCGTGGCAGGGGTCACTGGGAGTTGTTGGTAGGCTTGCGCTAGGTCGAGCTTAGCAAAACACTTTCCCCCATTCAGTCTGGCCAGAAGGTGGCTGACCACCGGCACCGGATAGGCATTAGGGCGGATAGCCTTGTTAATTGTACACTTATAATCAGCGCAAATGCGCACCTCCCCGTTTGCCTTCAGTGCTGTTACAATTGGAGTCTCCCACTCCGCGGAATCAACAGGAATGAGAATCCCCTGGCCCACCAGTTTGTCCAGTTCCGCCTCTATTTTGTCCTTGAGTGCGAACGGCACTCTGCGTGGTTTAAGTCTTATCGGGCGGACCTCCGGGTCCAGGTCGAAAGCTACAGGGGGTCCCTTGAACTTTCCCAGTCCTTTTTTAAAAACGGCGGGGTGCGCGTCACACACCGCTTGAATTGGATCTGCTCCCACGGCATGCAGCCCCCCTATGAACAACCCCAAAGGCTGAAACCACTGAGTTCCGAGGAGACTACAATTTCCCCCCTTGAGAACGACTAGGGGGAGTTCTGCAGAGTGTCTCTTAAATTTCACTTGGAATTTTCCGACCCCCAACACTGGAATGCTGTTCCCTTGAACATCTCGTAGAGTGGACCTCAACGCTCTAAGTTTGGGTCGCACAAGGGGGTCAATTTTCAAGAACTCCCTCTGAGAAATGATAGAATAGGAGGACCCCGAGTCGACTTCCATCCTAATAGGGGCCCCTTGTACTAGTACCTCAACGAAATAACGGGGTTGTCCCGCGGACACGCTGAACACGGGTGCGTCGTCCTCGCTGTCGTCTGAGACGCGGCCCACGCCGTCCTGCTTCCTCGTGGCTCGGGCGCCATCTTTGGACCTCGTCGGACGGTCTGGTCTGGACGAACGGTCTGGTGAATGCCTCCGGGCCTCTTGCCGTTTTCTGCACACTTTAGCGATGTGCCCACGGCGGCCGCAGTTGTGGCACTCGGCTTTCCGGAACGGGCACTTAGCGCGGTCATGAGCCGCCCCACAACCATCACAGCGGCGCCCCCCTTTTCGGACTCTCCGGACATCCTCGTCGTCGCTGCCTTCCGCAGACGATTTCGAGGTTCGCCGAGTCGCGTGCACCGAGTTCCCCGGTTTGCCGTGCACCGAATTTTCTGCCCTGCCGGCCTTCGGACGCCATTCGTGCATCTCTTGTACCCCTGCATTCGTAGTCTCCGCGGATTCCGCGGCCTCCACGACCTCTTGTAACGTGGGGGGTGGCTCCTTATTCATCAGGGCGCGCTGCACCTCCCTGTCCTTCAGGCCGCACAGCACGCCATCCCTGAGGGCTAGCTCTAAGTTTTCCCACTTGCAGGGGCTGGCAGCTAACCTCATGGCCGCTACGAAGGCTTCAACCGACTCGTCCGGCGCTTGGACTCGCCTCCAAAACGCGCTCCGAGCGGGAAACATCGCCTTCGACGGTCGAAACCGCTCACGCAGCAGTTTCATGATGTCATCGGCTTTGAAATCGCTCACCTTCTTCGGTGCAATGATGCTCACCAGCGTTCGCTTGGTTTCTTGCCCCAGCATTCGGGTGAGGATGGCCCTCTTCTTTGCCTCGTCCTTTACGTCGAGTTCTACCAGTGCTCCCTGGAAGTCCATCTCGAAGAGCTCCCAGTCTTGCGGTTTGTTAATGTTGAAACCGCTCTGTGTCCTGGCTCCTTGGGGATCCATATCCCACCTTCGTCGCCAATTTAGTGTATGAGAACCAAGACACAGGAATACAGCCAAGGGCTGGTTTAACACAGGTTTATTGCATAGTGGTCAGAGGGAACATGAGGTAATGGCGGATGTACAGCTCTATATATATGGTAGTAAAACATTTGAACGTGGCTCCACGATAGCCCATTGGCTATTGTCCGCGTGACGTCATAGCTGGTCACGCCCTTCTTGTCCAGGTGTAGGTAGTGGCGGGAAACTTCCCGCGCTGTGGCACTTTGATGAGTTTGGACCAAGAGAGCTTGGACGCTCGCTGCTGCCAGCTGGTGGTCATTAGCTCGCGTCCTATTACAGGGTTTATAGTGATACAGCTGAAGGTTACATTGTTACCCGTAGGAAAGGTTACATTGGTTGAGATACATTGTTATCACATGAGACGGTTACACTATTAGAACACAACACCATCTCCGTGTCCGGAGCACCTTGTGAGCATAACTGAAAGACTGTTGAATGAACTCTAGTTGTTGTTCTGTTCATCGTTGTCTGGACTATTGCTTATAAGGGCCGGACGCGACAACACCATTAACGAATACAACAAGAGCAGGTTTCTAAACAGGCAGAGCACCTAGTGAGCACTTAGTGAGTAGCAATGGAAGAGGAATAAATTTCAGTTTGTTTTTGACCAGAATTTATCTAATTCTCATCTTCCAAACCCAAATGCAATCTGTGATCGGAGATTTGTAAATCTGCGAGCATGCAGCCTGCTTCTCACACTCCAACGACACCATTTTGATAGAGTTTTTTATTTGGAAAACACACACATATATTTTTAATGTGTATAAAAATACATTGCTCCATGGAAGAAAAATCCCATATGTTTAAAATATATGTACAAAAAGGCTTGGGTGGGTTGCCCTTGCTCAAAAGCCAGTCGTATCTGACTCTAGGGTTCAGTGCTCATCTCTGTTTCAAAGCCAAATAGCCAGCACTGACTGCTCCTGCATATGTTTCTGTGGTCATGTGGCAAGCATGACTAGACACCAGAGTGCATGGAACGCTGTTTACCTTTACACCGAAGTGGTCCCTATTTATCTTCTTGCAATTTCTTGCTTTTAAACTGCTAGGTTGGCAGGCGCTGGGACAAAAATGGGAGCTCACTCCGTCCTTGAGTACTCGGGTCTTGAACTGCTGAATTGCCAACCTTCCAGTCATCAAGTTCACCGCCTTAACCACTAAGCTGCTGAACTTGACGACTGGACGACTTGACGACTGTTACCTGGAAAGCCAGCAAGTCAGCAGTTCAAGACCTGGGAACTGCATAACGGTTTGAGCGCCTGTCTCTGTCCCAGCTCCTGCCAACCTAGTACTGTAGTTGGAAAGCAAGAAATTGCAAGTTGATAAATAGGGACCACCTTGGTGGGAAAAGATCTTAGGGACCTGAAAGGAGCCTTATTCAAGCGTCCCCTGAGTGGAGTTTCTCCAGCAAAAATCCTTTCAACCCAGAATAATTTCTAACACAAAATTATTATTATTACCACTAATATTATAACTACTAAGCCACTGTAGATGCTTGGGGAAATTTCCATGCAAAAATAAAAGAAAAACACTCCTCACCATCTGATGGACTCTGATTAGAATAAGTTTGAAGTGCAGATTTTGATGAGTGAAATTTTACTTTATTTTTCTTTCTTCTTACATCCCACTATAGGAAAATACTTCTGACCAAGAAAAAAAAGAGGGCGGTTTGGTATGAAATAAGCAAAGATGGACAGCTGAGTAAGGGAGACCTTTATATTTACCTTTACGTAGGTAGAATCAGAATAGAGGATTCTGTGATTTATAGTTCAGGAGAACCCAAATATCCAAACAGTGGCTCTGTAGTTAGAAAGGAATGTTGCTATTAACCTTACAAATACCTTCTTCTAATGAGAATTGTTAAAACAAACTTCTTTGTATGGATTGACAAAGTTGCTTGTGGGTTTGTTTGTTTTTTACTCTGTGGTGGTATTAAACCTGCCACTATGCGTTCTGCACTTCTAGGACCCAAATTGTCTTGCTCAGTTACCTTTTGTTGTTGTTGTTGTTCAGTCGCACAGTCGATTCCGACTCTTTGCAACCCTATGGACCATCGCTCTCCAGGCACCTCTGTCCTCCACCATCCTCCTTAGTCCACACAGCCCCGTGCCCATTGTGTCTACAATACCATCTAGCCATCTCATCTTTGGCCGTCCCCTTCTTCTTTTGCCCTCCACCTTCCCCAGCATCAAGGCCTTCTCAAGTGAATCCTCTCTTCTCATTTGATGTCCAAAATACTTCAACTTCATCTTTGTTATTTGTCCTTCTAAGGAGCACTCAGGGCTAATCTCTTCTAATATTGACCTATTTGTTCTCCTCGCTGTCCAGGGGACTCTCAAAACTCTCCACCAGCACCACATCTCAAAGGCATCTATTTTTCTTCGCTCAGCCTTTCTAATGGTCCAGCTCTCACAGCCATACATTACCACCGGAAATACCATTGCTTTGACTATGCGGACCTTTGTTTGCAGTGAGATATCTCTACTTTTCACTATGTTCCCCAGGTTTTTTGCAATTCACAGCAGCAAATTGCCATTAACGAATGAGCATCCACTTGAATTCCTGGTCAGGAATGAAGCCATCTGACTGGTGTGCAAAGAGCATTCCAAGTGGGGACCTGTTAATTAGTGCATACCTGTCAAGTCGTGGTTTTGCTAATCCAGGAGCCAGTCACGCATGCGCGGTAAGTTTCCAGGAAATGCGTGGCCATTAGAGGCAGCGTCGTGCATGCACATAAACCTCTGTGCATATGCGCAGAATCCCCTTCAGCCAGGAAAGGGGTTACTGCACATGCGTGGCCGTCAGAGGCAGCAACGCACATGCGCAGTAACCCCTTTCCTGCCATCCAAAATTACGGGATGGTGGCAGGAACGAGGGGGACGGAGCACTGAAATACGGGAAATCCCAGCCAATCTGTGATACTTGACAGGTATGAATTAGTGGCAATTAGCAGTCCAAGTGAACTAAACAAGAGAATGACTCTCGATATCCTCTGAATGGAGATGAGTTTTAAGTCTGCCGGCTCAGACCCAGGAAGAAGAGCTTTAGGGCGAGAACAAACATCCTTGAGGGTATGCAAGAGCAAAACTAAATTAGGAGATGGAGGAAGTTGCTCACTGGACAAGGAATAACAGTAAAGGAGGATATAACTGAGGAATTCAACCTCTCCTACGTCCTTTGGAGGACCCTGAATAGGCTCAGGGTCCGAGTCCCTAAATGCAAGACAACAACGCACTGTGTGAATGTGGAGAGACACAGAATCCAGCTCATTTGCTGGCCCACCGATTACTGCCAGAAACATGCACCGATGAGGACTTAAGTTTGGCCGAAGACAAAGCCAAGAAGGTGGCTTCATTTTGGCAGTTTAAAGTCTGGCCTAGACACAGAAGAAGAACAACACAAGAGGAGTTTGGCCAATATTTAGCAATACCTCACTATTCCTTATACCTCCAGTAAACTGCTTCCCCAACTTTCTTAAGTCAATATAATCCAGTGAAAGGACAGAAACGCCTTCAACAGCTCCCACTTCCTGGATGCTGTTTTTTTTTAACCTCCCAGATTTCAGATATGTGTAGAACTTTTAGGCTCTTTGACCTACTGGTGGGTGAGAAGAGGAAAGCCAACCCAACAAGAAACCCAAACTTCAGCCTGCAAACACTCCTTTGTCTCTTCTTTGAAAATGGAAAAAGAAAAGAAAACACGACAAGTCAACAGCCAGCCTTGTTTGCATGCAAGAAGGAAGATCATTTGGTTGCAACTGAGAGTAGCGGGAACTGTAAGAACACCAAATAGACGGAAATAGTCCTTTATTTCAAATGTGTGAGATGATGAGCTAAGAGATCATTTTTATTGTTTTATCATTATCCAAAAATAAGATATAAAACAAAAGCAAAGTTCAAACAAAATATGAAAGCAGAGCATTAACACGTTCCTGATGGTTATGAAAAGGCAAAGGTCACCTTTCAGAAGCCAGTCGTATCCGACTCTAGTGTTCAGTGCTCATCTCCATTTATAGCCAAAGAGCCAGTGCTGTCTGCATCTGCAGACATTTCTGTGAACATGGGGCAGGCATGCCTAGATACCAGAGTGCACGGAACGTTGTTTACCTTCCCTCCGAAGTGATACCTATTTATCTTCTTGCAATTTCTTGTTTTTGAACTGCTAAGTTGGCAGCCAGCAGGAGCTAGGACAGAGGCAGGAGCTCACACTGTCCTGCAGTACCTTGGTTTCGAACTGCTGACCTTCCACCTCCCTGTTAGTGTCTTAACCACTTGAGCCACTGCAGTCTCAAGGATTTTTGCTGGAGAAACTCTGCTCAGGGGACGCCCAAATGAGGCTCCTTTCATGTCCCCAAGATCCGTCTTGGGTATCAAACCCCAACCTTCCAGTCTCCAAACTCAGCGTCGTAACCACTAAGCCACTGCACATCTGTTCTAATACAACTGTGTTATATACTACTAGCAGAGGTTGCCCGGCGTTGCCGGGTTGTTTAAAATGGTGTTGGAAAGTTTTTGTTGTTGTTGTTAATGTTTGTAAAGAAGAGGTTAGTCTATAATTGAAATTTTTTAAATTTTTATTTATCCAAATTTCTTTGGTGTCCTGTTATAAACAGTGATGAGTTTTGTTTGGTGTTTTGGTTTTGTGGATGAAAAAAATAATAAAGGATGATATACTTTTTCCCAAAAAATTATTTAACCCAATAATTTTTAGTATGTATTTTTTTAAAATTGTTGTACCATAGGTAATAATTTAAAAAATGTGAAAGTACATGTTTTTCACAATAAATGTTTTTAAACTGTGTATTGATGTTTTTGTTTTTTATTTGAGTAAAAATTCAGCACAGGATTTTTGAATAGTTTTTATTTTATTTTATTGAAATCTGTTTTTGATTTGTGTAAAATTGTGATGTTGTGTTATGGTTTCCCCATGCCCATCTGGCATGGAAACGGCCCTTGCAGAGGCCACTTCGGGAGAATGCTCCTTGAGCCGTGGGCTCTGCGGGCAGACAAATTAAGGGGAGTGGATAAATGATAGGGTTTGATTCACCCAATTCCTTGACCTGACCAGCGATCTGCTGAGAGAGCAAATATCTAACTCTGTTACCCATTAGAGTAAATCACTCATCTCCGAGTCTCAGTCTAATCTCCGGCACAAATAAATGCCATGTTTACCCCTGCCTAATCCTTGCACAATGGTGCTTCCTATGTCAATGTTTATCCCAGTTAATTAACTTCCCCAGAGAGATTCCCAATTAACCCGAGTAAACAAGTGATGTGATTTCTGCCTGATGACGGTTTTGCCACCGTTGCGTTTTCCCTTCTATATAAATTGAAGTTTTCCCTCAATAAACTACTGATCATATCCTCCTCCATACTGCCTCGTATCGTTCCTTGATCAGTCTCCTCCGGGACCTACGGCCCTCAGCGGCCCCGATTCCTACATCTGGTGACCCCGACGTGATCTACTCGTGAGTAAGAGCGGTCTTCCTCAGAGTAGCGATCACACGGTCCGGTTCTGCGCTCGAACCGTGTCCGAATCATCCCGGAGGACAGCGCGGCACTCCGTCCGGCAGCCAGCCGATCGGAGGGACGGCCTGCGGTGAGGCAGTCCAAAGAGGCATCCTACAGCTTGCGCCAAAGGGAAAAACGCGTTCCGCTCAGGGCAGCTGTGAGCCCCTGACAGCACAGTGGCCACCGAGGGCCCGTGGCCGCAGTCCACGCTCCGAGCTCTACCCAGAAGCGACGTCGCCAGAACCTGTTACTTGCCAAAGACGCGTCGACTCGTCCCGAGGAGGAAACTTCGGAGGACCCATCGCAGGTAATATGGGGACCTGTCCTCAGCAACAGCGTCCATCCGCTAGCCAAAGAACTCATGAGGGAGAGTTCGAAATCCTGGCCAGGGTATTTAATTTGCGTTTTCACAGCGGAGAGCTAGCGAGACTTTTAGTGTACCTAGGGGAACACTGCCTACTTTACCCAGAAGTAGGTACGTTAACCCTTGAGCTCTGGGATCAGATAGGAGACTGCATTCAGCAACCCCCGAAAGCTCCGAGAGGCGTAATTCGCACATGGAGAAAGTGTAGGAAGCTCATAGCGGAGATAGAGCCAGTCCGGGTAGAGGCCAAAGAACCCCCAAGTCTGCCAGATACGCCAGCCGAACCAACGGCACCTACGGCGCTCTATCCGTCACTCCAGTTTAGGCAGAGTAGCGTAGGGAGCTTTCCCTCGGTGACAGCTGCAGACGTCACTGACGGAATGCAAGGAATGAGGAGCGCAGGCGCTTCTCAGATAGCAACGGGTTCCCTAGCTACCAAAAGTGCCCTTCAGCGCACAGTAGAGGAATAACTCAGGAAGGGGGAATTGCCAGTAGAAGAGCTAGCAGAGCTCAGTCAGATATGTCCCATCCGCATGGAGATGGACGCGCTTACGGGCGCTCAGCAGATAGTACACTCCCCAGTCCCGTATAAGCTTCTCATGGCTATACGGAAAGCCATTTCAGAAACTGGGCTCCAAAGTCGTTTTACAAGGGGCACGCTTCAGCAAGTGTGCGAGAACACCATGTGGATTCCCCATGACTGGAAAGCCGTCATGCGGATGATGCTTACCCCTAGCCAGTATTTAATTTGGGACGGCGAGTTTCGCCTTGAGGCGCAGACAAGGGCTGCCAGGATGGGAGGCGCAGTACTTCCTGACCAGTTATATGGTTCAGGTGCCTTCGAGCCCATCAATGCCCAGATCAACTTGCCCCTCGCCACTCTTCAGATGTCGGCCGAGGCCGCCTTTAGGGCGTTTTTCAAGGTCCCAGCAACTGGCAAAGCGGCTAAAAATTACACCGCTATCAAGCAAGGAGCCCAGGAGCCCTATATGGACTTCATCAATTGCCTGGAGGAAGCAATTAGCAGGCAGATTGACAATGAGGAAGCCCAACAAGAGCTCATGATGAAGTTAGCCAAGGACAATGCCAATTTAGACTGCCGTAAAATCTTGCAGTCCCTGGGCAATCGTCCTGATTTGACCCTTACGGACATGATTAGAGCTTGCGCCGACGTTGGCACAGAATCCTACAAGATGGGTTTGCTAGCGGCAGCGGTGCAAGGGGGTAGAAGACCAAAGGGAAAGACCCAAGGAGCGTGTCACAATTGTGGCAAGGTCGGTCACTTTGCTAGGGAGTGCCGATCCAAGGGAGGCGGACAAAAGTCCGGCCGTTCCAAGGCTCCGAAAACCCAGTGTCCGAAGTGCAAAAGAGGCTACCATTGGGCTCGAGACTGTCCGAATTCGGGAAACCGGAACGCGGGCATGTCTCTGGCCCCGGTCCAAACAGAGGCTTCCCTCACCCAGAACTCACTAGAGCTAGACTAGATCCCGATCACATTCCAGGCATTACGAGGGCACAGGCCAGCCCCAAGGGTAGTACAGGGTTAGAATTGACTTGTCAGGCAGACGTTACATGTGACCTGCCAGGCACGGTCTATCTAGTGGACTCCCAGTACATGGGTCCACTGCCCAAGGGTTTTATAGGTTTAGTTTTGCCCCGTAGTGTAGCTGGAGCACGCGGAATTTTCATAATTCCAGGAGTCGTTGACTCGAATTTTTCAGGCGTTCTCCAAGTCCAGTTGTGGACTCACCTGCCCCAAACAATTCACAAAGGAGACACCCTAGCGCAACTGATCATGGTTCCTTGTCACTCGCCAGCAGATAGCCAGGGAAGGCTCAGTGACAGCTCCGAGTCCCGGTCAGAGGACCGCTCGAGCGCCAGTGAGGCAGTACAAGGATACCAGGTCTTAGCGACAGTGGAGACCAACATTGAGTGGAAACAGAGCCCGGTTATTGAGGTATTTCTGAATAATCGATCATTCTCAGGCCTGTTAGATACCGGAGCAGATGTCAGCGTGATAAGCAGGGGCCAGTGGCCAAGAGAATGGGCCATTGAGCCGGTCTCCAATGTGTGGGGGGTGGGCGGAATTCAGGAAGCGTTTAGGAGCCGAGAGTGGGTAACAGTCACAATCCCAAGAGCTGACGGCACGGCGGTAATTCGGCCGCACATTCTTGACGTGCACATCGACCTTTGGGGGCGAGACATCTTGCAGCAGTACGGTGCTACGCTTACCTTCGGGTAATGGCGTTGCCGCTTAAGTGGCTCACCGATACACCGGTCTGGGTAGAACAATGGCTGGTAGTGGGAGAGAAACTAGTTGCCCTCAAACAGCTGGTGAAAGAACAGCTAGACGCAGGACATATAGAACAGTCCACAAGTCCCTGGAATTCGCCAATTTTTGTCATAAAGAAAAAGTCGGGGAAGTGGCGACCTCTCCACGATCTCAGGGAGATCAATAAATGCATACAGCCTATGGGTCCGCTCCAATGCGGCATCCCAAATCCTAATATGATTCCCGAGGGGTGGGAGATTCTAGTCGTAGATCTCAAGGATTGTTTTTATACAATCCCCTTAGATGCCCGGGACCGGGAAAGGTTTGCCTTTACTGTGCCGGTTGTGAACCACAGTGAGCCTACGCAGCGTTACGCGTGGAAATTTTTGCCGCAGGGCATGCTCAATTCGCCCACCCTGTGCCAAATTTATGTTCACAATGCACTGGCAAAGTTTCGAAACCTTTACCCAAAAGCGATAGTTTGTCACTTCATGGATGACATTTTGGTCGCGGTGCCGCAACTCGGCAGCGAAATGTTTTCTGACCTCCAGGCCAGCCTGGGGGACAAAGGTTTACTCATTGCCCCTGAGAAAGTGCAGAGAACCGAGCCCTTCTCATACTTGGGTCATCGGCTTCTCCGCTCTTTCGCAGCACCAGTTTTGCCTCAGATCAATTTACAGGACTCAGTCACCTTGGTAGAATTGCAGCAAGTTTTGGGTAATATCAATTGGGCCAGACCGTATTTTCGTTTGGATACGGATCTTTTAAAACCGCTCTTCTCACTGCTAACTCTAGGTAAGCAGCCGGCAGACCGGATACACATTTCTCGAGAAGCACGCTTAGCTCTCGAAAAGGTGAACCAAGTTCTCAGCCAGAGGTGGGTAGATAGGATCACCCCAGGGCCATACGCTCCGATCCTGAATTTGTACATCGTACGGTCAGGATCCATGTTCACCGGAGCGCTCGGCGTAGATGCCGAGAAAGGGGCGAGGATCGTGGAGTGGGTGTACCTTCCGAGCACCTCTCCACGAAACATCGTCCCTCCCCAAGAACTGGTCTCCGCGGTGGTCTACCGCGGAAGGCTGAGAGCTAGGGACATCTCAGGGCACGATTTAGCCAAAATTGTAGTCCCGTTCACCAAGGAACAAATCCAGCAATTGATGCAGCTCGGTGACTCGCTTCCAATTGCGTTGGAGGGATTCACCGGATGCTTGGCATACCACTTGCCAAAAGACCCCAGACTTGTCTCACTTCAAACGCAGACAGTCAGCTTGTTTGAATTGCTCTCGCTGGTTCCACTTCAGGGGGCCAGGACAGTTTTTACTGATGGTGGTTGCACATATGGTGTCTTGACTTGGCAGGAGGGCCAGGCTTGGCGCACGCTGTTAACTCTTCCACAAAAGTCCGCGCAGCGGGCAGATTTGGCAGCGGTGAACCTTGCCTTGCACACCTTCGCCAAGGAACGTTTAAACATCATTACCGACAGTCAGTATGTCAGGAATTTGCTTCACAGTCTACCGGGAGCATACATCACTCCCGCGATAGACAAAAATCTGCTTAGTCTGTTTCTCACTGCTCAATTTCACTTGCGAAACCGCACGGAGCCGCTCTATATTGCCCACATTCGAAGTCATCAAGACCTACCGGGTCCGATTTCCGCGGGCAATAGCAGAGCGGATGCGGCGGCAAAGGAAATTCAGCAACACTCAGTTTTGGGTGTTTTTACTACTCCAATTCAGAGCCATGCATTCTTTCATCAGAATGCCAAAGCGCTCGCCAGACAGTTTAACCTGCCACTCTCTCAAGCTCAAGGCATAGTCCGCTCTTGCCAGCATTGCGCAGGGGCACCGGGGGGGCCCTCGTGGGGGGTCAACCCACGGGGGACAGAGGCTAACCAGGTGTGGCAGATGGACGTCACGCATGTTCCGCAGTTTGGCAGATGGCAGTACATGCACGTTTGCATTGACACTTTTTCTCAATTCATTTGGGCAACGGCGCAGAAAGGGGAGACTACTTCCCACATGGAGCAGCACCTCCTTTCCTGCATCGCGGCAATGGGCAAGCCGCGGCAAATTAAAACCGATAACGCCCCGTCCTACAGCTCCAGGCAGCTGGCGGCCTTCATGGCCACTTGGGATATTAAGCATACCTTTGGCGTTCCTTACAATCTGTAGGGGCAAGCGATTGTGGAACAGGTCAATCGGACGCTCAAGTCCTATATTGACAAACAAACAGAAAGGGGGGAGCCACCAGCCCTCCCCAAGTCACAGGGCCAGACACAGCATTGTCTGAATAAGGTATTGTTCACTTACAATCACCTTAATGTTTTTTCGGATTGCACGCCGCAGGAGAAGCACTTCCGCCGTTTGGAAGCTCTCCCGCGACCGATGGTCCGATACCGGGTGCCACCGGACCCTTCCTGGAGGGGCCCGGCGCCGCTCATAACCTGGGGGAGAGGGTATGCAGCAGTTATGTCTCCTACAGGTGTCGTTTGGATTCCAGCTCGGTGTGTCAAGCCTCACTTGGAACCACATGGCGTGGACCCAGACCGACCAGAGTCCGATCCCGGAGATGGAGGACCTCACCCTGACCGACAAGACCCGCCGGAGGAGACGGCCACCGACAGCGCCAAGGATCACCTGGGGGATGGTCAAGGCTCTTTGCAGTGAGGCCGAGGATGCCCTCCAACGCGAGGAGAAGGAGCCGACACCGGAGAACCTCACGGCTGCAATCTTCGCCCGAATTCATGCCAACTCCACGGCAATCACCATCATCCTGATCCTCTCCCTGCTTATGGGGGGAGGCGTTCAGGCCGCCCCATTTGGGGCCAACGGTTTGATACCAGACGGAGACCTCTCTGCCCGGATGCATTATAACCTGTGGGAAAGGTTGGCGGGTCTCGTCAACCAGTCCGATTTTTGCCTGAAGCAGGACGCAGGTTCTGCCTCACTTCTGAGCACCTGTCTCATCCCAGTGTGCCACACTCTCGATGCGCGTGCCAGGGATGGCGACTGGCTGCTGAAGAAGATTTTCGGACCGCATCTCCCTGCGAGCTTTGCAGCCTACGCTCGCTGGGGGGGGTTTGCGGCTCACTATGACCTTGCCGGCTGATGCAGCCACTCTTCATACCCCGCGAGTGGCGGCCAGCCCGAACTCTACTTGTGCCCGAATAGTCGGCTGCGCTGCAGTCGGCCGTACCCAGCGCCGCTGCCTCGATACTGGCAGCAGCAATTGGACTTGTGATAAACCAGAGACAGTTGGTTCAATGTATGCTCATGTTACGTTACCATCTGGTTGGTTCTTCACATGTAATCAGTATACTTTCAACTATATTCCTGCAAATGTATCAGATTCCACATGTTGCCTTAGTCGTTTGACACTGTTACTCCCCACTAAGGATATGGTTACCCCAAGCACAAATGTTTCAAATGTTCCCGTACCCATACGGCACACTCGCACCGCCCAGTTAGACAGCTCATGTGAAAGCAGTTTTAGAGTCCTGAGTCCGGCCGAATATGTCTCGTTGTCAGTCAGCATAGTTGGCGTGCCCGGCTTAGCCGTCGGCAACGCTCGGAGGATCGGTCGTTTGGCTTGCGGATTAGCCAAAGCCATTAACCGTACTTCCACAGCGATAGCGCTGCTCAACCAGGAGCAGGCAGAACTTCGCCATGCCATTCTCGACAATCGAGCGGCCATAGACTTTCTCTTATTGCTGCACCACCTGGGTTGCGAATCCTTTCATGGTATGTGTTGTTTCAATCTTACTGATAATTCCCGCAGAATACAGAATCAGCTCACAGACCTCCACACCATAGTCGAGGGTATCAGAGAGGGCTCTGCATGGGGGGCTTGGTGGAGTTCATTGTGGAGCTGGATGTGGTCATGGATTCCATGGGGGTGGCTCCAGACGGTACTCAAGGTGGTTGTGGGGGTGATTATACTAGGCATTGCCATATGCTGCTTTGCACAATGTATTCCCTCACTGATCAGGAGGTGCCGCCCCGAGAAGGAACCCCGAAGCGTCATTCCCGCTCAGCAGCTGATGCCGCTCCTACGCAGGGTCGCCGGTCAGGCTCTTAAATAAAACAGTAAGGGGAGATATGGTTTCCCCATGCCCATCTGGCATGGAAACGGCCCTTGCAGAGGCCACTTCGGGAGAACGCTCCTTGAGCCGTGGGCTCTGCGGGCAGACAAATTAAGGGGGGTGGATAAATGATAGGGTTTGATTCACCCAATTCCTTGACCTGACCAGCGATCTGCTGAGAGAGCAAATATCTAACTCTGTTACCCATTAGAGTAAATCACTCATCTCCGAGTCTCAGTCTAATCTCCGGCACAAATAGATGCCATGTTTACCCCTGCCTAATCCTTGCACAATGGTGCTTCCTATGTCAATGTTTATCCCAGTTAATTAACTTCCCCAGAGAGATTCCCAATTAACCCGAGTAAACAAGTGATGTGATTTCTGCCTGATGACGGTTTTGCCACCATTGCGTTTTCCCTTCTATATATGTTGAAGTTTTCCCTCAATAAACTACTGATCATATCCTCCTCCATACTGCCTCGTATCGTTCCTTGATCAGTCTCCTCCGGGACCTACGGCCCTCAGCGGCCCTGATTCCTACATTGTGTTATTTGTTTTTACTTGTTTTTACTCTTGGGGCCTTTTGTGTGGGGCTGTTGTGTCTTTTTGAATTTTTTTTTACTATTGTGGGCAGCAAGTGGTGCTGGTAGGGGTTACCTTGTATTTTGACTGTTTTTTCTCTCGTGGCCTCTGGGTGGAGCTTCTTCCAGTAAGTAGTCTCTTTCTTTATTCATTTCTTTTCCAGTAGTTGTTGTGTGAAGTCGTCTGGTGGTGAGTTGGCTGTTTTTCTTTATTTGGGGTGGTGGTTGGATTTTTGATTGTTTGTTTTTGTGTTTTTTGGTGTCCTATGGGGGGGGATCCCCTCTCTGCCTTCTCCCCTGGCTCTGGAAGGCTTGGGGAGGGCAGACCCCTTTTGTCTTCCCAAACCTTCCAGACTCATGGGACCCAGGAGAGGGGATCGAATCCAGACCACCCTCTGATATTAAAAGGGAAATCTCAATTGTGGTTTCCCCTTTAATATCAGTGGGGGGGGGGTGTTGTGATCCCCCTCTCCGCTGACTTCCTTGGGTTTGGGAGGGTTGGGTGGATAAAAGGTGTCTGTCTCCCCCACCCTTCCGGACCCAGGAGAGCCATCGGAGAGGGGGATTCCCCCCCCCAACTCCGTTTTTAAAGAGAAGTAACCACTTGGTTTCTTCTCTTTAATATGGGGTGTGTGTGTGGGGAAGGGAATCCCCTCTCTGCCAGGTCCCCTGGGGTCAGGAGGGTTGGGGAGACAGACTCCTTTGGTCCCCTCAAACCTTCCAGACTCATGGGACCCAGGAGAGGGGATCGAATCCAGGCTACCCTCTGATATTAAAAGGGAAATCTCAATTGGGGTTTCCCCTTTAATATCAGGGGGGGGGTTGTGATCCCCCTCTCCGCTGGCTTCCTTGGGTTTGGGAGGGTTGGGTGGACAAAAGGTGTCTGTCTCCCCCACCCTTCCGGACCCAGGAGAGCCATTGGAGAGGGGGATTCCCCCCCCCAACTCCGTTTTTAAAGAGAAGTAACCGCTTGGTTTCTTCTCTTTAATATGGGGCATGTGTGTGTGTGGGGAAGGGAATCCCCTCTCTGCCAGGTCCACTGGGGTCAGGAGGGTTGGGGAGACAGAATCCTTTGGTCCCCCCAACCCTCTCAACCCCAGGGGAGCCAGTAGAGAGGGGGAGCACAACACCCCCCTCCCAGTGATATTAAAGGGGAAACCCCGATCGGGAGCTTTAGGCGCCGTTGGGGAGGGGGGCTTTGGTTCCCGCGGCTTGGTGGACTTGCTCTCCCGGTGTTTTGTTTTGTTTTGTTTTGTTTTTTGGGCGCCGGCTTCCTCAGCGTTCTGCGCGCTCATGGCGCGCAGGCCGCTGGGGCTTGTAGTTATGGGTTTGTGCTTTGTGTTTGTGCTGCGTTTTTTAAAATGGTTTTCTTTTGATTGGCCGTGGCGCGTTTCCGAATGCTGCGCCATGCGAGAGCCTCTCAGCCTGATTGGCTCTGGCGCGGCGCGGCCCAAGGAATGTTGGGAAGTGAAGTTGTTTCCCTTTTTTCGCGTTTGTGGGGCTGTTGCCCCACTGCTGGTTTTCTCAAACCTTCGTTGACCTGCGGACCCAGATTGGCCGTGTGCAGGAAGGGTGAGTGCAGGCAAGTAGGGCGAGGCATAGCAACCTATAGCCAGTTCCAACGGTTAACCCTTGGTTTTATAGGTTAAGATTCTGCTTATATCAGCAAGCACTTTGTCATCTTCGAGTAGATTACTTGTTAAACTGTTTAAAAAAATATCGCTGCATGTTGACTTAAACATATTGCTAAATAAGAAAAAAAGAATTTAACAACTCATTTAATTCCAAAAAACAAGTGCAACCTATGACTTCACCCTATGGGGAGTCACTACTTCGAGGTTATCACTTCAAATTTATTTAGTTATTAATATCACCTTTCCAAAAACTCATAGTTTCTTGTACAGGTTTAAAACCCTGATTTTTTTATCATTACATAGTCCATTAGGGGTTTTCAGATTTCCCAGAAATTATTATTCTTAATCAGTCCTTTCTTGAATTGAGAGATAATTGGAAATCAAAACAACTTGGAAACTTTGCAAATCTTGCTTTCATACCCTCCTCCTCCTCCTCTTCCTCCTCTTCTTTCCTTTCAGGCCACATAAGACAGGCACAAATAAATTAAAAACCAACCTCCACTTGTCCTTCTCCAAGCATGTTCCTGGCTCTTCTTTCTAACTCCATTCTTACAAATGAAAGTATCCTCTTTGTACCTTTATTACTGACTGAGCTCTTCTCTTAACGCCCAGACAAAGTCAAGGAGATTGTTGGCATGCATCTGTCAAGTCTCCAGACAACAGTGTAGGCACACTTCCTAAGAGCAGTGACCCAAGGGAAGTCAATAGTATCATTCAATGCTCAGTGACTTCCCAGCCACAATTCACTCCAGGAGAAAAGGGTTTCTAATACAGTATACCGTAACTCAAATGCCATTTCTGAAAGTTCATCTGTTTAGAAAGTACAAAGGATTCATCCAAAGTAATAATTCAATCACATTCTGTCACCAATGTGGTATCTTCTGCATATCTTACCTTGTTGATATTTCCTCCACCAATGTTCACTTGTCCTTCATCAGAATCTGAGAAATACACTCTTTGTCATACAAGTAGTATACAGTACATTGCTTACTGATCTCAGCAGACAATGAAAGAGATGCACACGGTGTGAAGATAATATTTCTCTGTCTTAATTTATGGCTTTTATGTTGCTCTTCATGCCTTTTAGATGATCGTTTGAAAATCAGTTCCTTGTATTTATGGCAGAATGTGAATCATCCACTTTTTCAGTTTTATTTGTGAAAACCAATGACACGCAATGGGAATTTTGCAGTCATTATTTATTGTTGATGCTACTCATAGGGTTTGTTCAATGTGAAAATTGTCATTAATTGTGGCTTGTCACGGAAGAGCTAGACATACATCTATGGTCTGGTTCAGGCTTGTTTGCCCATAACTTGCCACAATAGAGGCTACCATGAGGTTTGTGGTGTCACTTAGCAAGTAGGGATTAAAAGTTTGTTCTGTTCTTCCTGTATCAAGACGGAGTGGCAAGAAGATTTAAGGTGTGGGCACAGTCATGTGAGTCACAGCTGTGTCTGAAATTATTTATGTAGAAATGTATAACATGCCAATTTAGCATGCCCATAGGTAAAGCTAAAGGTTGCCCTTGCTTGAAAGCCGGCCATATCTGATTCTAGGGTTCGGTGCTCATCTCCGTTTATAGCCAAAGAGGCAGTGTTGTCTGCGGCTGCAAACATTTCCATGAACATGTGGCAGGCATGACTAGAAACCGCAGTGCAAAGAACACTGTTCACCTTCCCACCAACGTTGTCCCTATTTATCTACTTGCAATTTCTTGCTTTCAAACTGCTAGGTTGGCAGGAGTTGGGACAGAGATGAGAACTCATTCTGTTGTGCAGCACTCGGGTCTTGAACTGTTGACCTGCCAACCTTCCAGTCTTCAAGTTCAGCATCTTAACCACTAAGCCACCACTGTCCTTCAGTATGCCCATGCCACTCAGCAATTCAATTACACAACAAAATAATATTATTTATATTGTGGCCTTCTTTGCAGCAGAATTCAAGGTGAGTACGTGCATAATATATAGAAAATCTTCAGGATGATCAAGACTGGTTGATTGATTTGTTGTATTGCTAGACAAGATCTTGTATTAATGATGTTGCTAAAGTACTTTGGACATCAAATGAGAAGGAAGGATTCACTTGAGAAGGTCTTCATGCTGGGAAAGGTGGAGGAAAAAAAAAAGGAAAACGGCTGGGGTGTGTGAACACAGGAGAAAGAGGAACACCCTCAGAAAAGATGAAGCAGAACAATAATGTTAAAAATATTTAATATTAAAACCACAAAGTCCCCAGAGTTGACAGCTAATTACAGACGCTGAAAATATAGAAAGTTGCAGTCCATAGTCATAAAGTGTCAATAAACCGTAAAGTCCAATGTATATGGGAATTAATGGGAGTCCAATACAAAGTATAGAAGTACAGCAAAACAGGGAAGACGGGAACCAGACGGAATCATAAGGAGCAACCTATATATCAGCGGCAAATAATAACTCCAGCAGGAGATGATGGGCGAAACAGCACTCAGTCTCGATATCCATCCGCGGTAATGGGATATTTCATTGACTTCATCAAGAGTCTGTAAAAAGGTTAAAACACTCACTAGTATAACAAGAAAGGGGTAAGTATATAAAACCATCAAACATACATTTCATAGACAAGAATTATTACATTGTAGCAATTAGTAAAATACCTGAATAAAAGTATTATCGCGCTGAATACAACCTCTGGTGTGGTCAGTCTTATGGGGTTACAGCGTTAAACAGAATAGAACATTCTGGGAATATAAAGACAATGAACTCAATAAACCACACGTGTGATTCATATGTAATTAATGTATTAAAGGAGAAAGGAACACAAGAAGTTTGGGACTTAAAGGAACGCCGAGAGGTCCATGTCTCTGTTTAAACCAAACGGAATGATGGTACGAAACCTGTGTATATAAAAAGCCTCCCGTTGTAGGAGGAGACGCTCCAAATCAATTCTGTCATGGGGACTGGAGCGTAAGGTCTTGATAGATATTCGTTTGATCTAATGCTGCTTATCATCGACTAATGCAACAATGATTTGCTTTCACTTGACACTGATATTGATACCATCAGAAAGGATTTGACTTCTTCTAGTTCCTCCGAGGCTTCTAGCATCACCAACTTGGAACAAAAACTCTCTGAATTTAAGAATGGTCTACTCAGCTTTAAGAACAAAAAATTAAATAGGGATAAAAACGACTACCAAAATGCCCGTATTTACAAATGGCAATTTATTCGTCCTGCTGCTTCGAAGCAAGTGACTTGGCGCAGACCATTAGAGGACACTGAATATGAAACCACCGATTCAGACATAGTGGAATCATCCGGAGATGAACCGACACGTGACCCTTACTTGTTTAGACCTAACAGATCCAAGCCAGGGTCATCTTCATTTTCTAAGAACACCAGCAGGAATTATTTTTTAGGGTCCCGCCCGTTCAAGCGATCCAAGAAGAAATGACACCTTCTTGGTTTTCAATCTGTCGGACAGAGTCCTTACGGTAAGGGAAACCCAATTATTAAATCTTGGTTTGGGTTTTGTTCCCACCCCTAACTATTCCCCTTTCCATACTAGGGTTGATGTGTTCAAATTAATTTGACTTCTTAAATTACGGGCTTTCTTTAAGGACTCATCTAATGAGAATAGGCTGTTTGCCCCTCGTTCCACCTTTATCCCCACCGTTGATAACGCGTCCGTTGATGTTTTCAAACGACTGGTCCTCCGCGATATTTCTTCTTTTGAGAATAGTTTCAGGTGCTCTCATAATCTATCCTCTCATGACATCACTTTACTCCATGATTTAGGCAATGATCCCAACATCATTATAAAATCCGCAGATAAAGGTGGGTGTTTAGTAATACTTAACAGAGATGATTATTTCAAAGAAGCTTTCGCCCAACGATCCATCACCTCCTTCTATCTTAAATTAGACCATGATCCAACTCCACACATTTCTAATATTATTTCTGTTGTGCTTCAAGAAGGGTTAGCTATGAGTTACATCTCCAATAGTACTTACCGGTTCCTTTACAATAAATTTCCTAGGGTTCCTGTTTTGCATCTACTTCCCAAAATTCATAAAGTTAATTTTGATTCTGTGTCTATTTCTCATCATGTCCCTTGTAGACCTATCATTTCAGCGTATAATTCTCTATTAGAGCCATTATCCAAATTTGTTGATCACCATATCAGACCCTTTGTTCTCCTCACACCATCTTATGTTAGGGATTCATCCCACTTTATCCAATCATTAGAAAATGTTTCTGTTCCGCCCGGTGCCACTCTCCTCACTATGGATGTGGCATCACTTTATACTAATATTCCACTACAAGAGGTGAGGACCATCATAGAACATCACCTCACCATGTGTTCGAATCACGACCCCCCCACTAGTTTTCTGTTGGACCTTTTGAATATTTGTTTTGAAAATATATTTTTTTTGTTTTGACAACACTTATTATTTACAAGTTCAAGGGGTAGCCATGGGTTCGAATTTTTCTCCCTCTGTGGCGAATATATTCATGAATCATTTTGATAAAACTTTTATTTTGGACACCGTCGTAAATCCTTTCTTTTCGGATATTATTGTTTACAAGACGATTTATTTTTTGTTTTTAAGAACCCTCTGCTTGTTCCTTCTTTTGTGGATTGGATCAATTCTCTACATGTCAATCTCAAATTTACTCACTCTGTTAACTCAATTTCCTTACCATTCCTTGATTTATCTATCTTCATTCAGAATAATCATTTGAAATGCACCTCTATCAAAAGCCTACAGACAGACAGGCATACTTGCAAATTACCTCATTTCACCCCCATTTTCTTAAAACCAACATTCCTTTCAGTCTCATGCTGAGAGCCAAACGAAACTCTACTAACGATGCGGACTTCAGACTAGCATTAGATCGTATTGATAACGCTTTGCAACACAGGGGTTACCCTAAGCGTGTCATCAGAGCTGCTAGAGCCAAAATTAATACCCGCCCAAGACATACTCTTTTCAATCAACCTGTAAGACCTCCCAGATCCAATGTTTTTTGGTCACTTGACTACACTCCCTTGGCCACTAGAATCAAACAATCCATACTTAGACATTGGCACATCGTTGATTCCATCTCCGGATGTAGTCAGCCACCTACCATAGGGTTTCGCAGAACCCGTACTTTAGGTAGCCTTATTTCCCGGACCGATGTTTCTCGCACCATGTTTCATTCCAGCTTGCCCAATGGTCATTATAGATGTGGTCACTGCAAATTCTGTAACCATATGTGATGCACCAGCCATGTTAAAGTTTCCAGCAGTGACTTTAAACTTGATTTGTCATCCTTCTCTAATTGTAATAGCCAGAATATCATTTATATGATCACTTGTGAATGTGGGCTTGCTTATATTGGACAATCAAGGCGTTCTCTTAAAATCCGACTGGGGGAACATTTATCTTGAATCCGCAACCGCGTCTTAACAGCGCCCTTGGTAAATCACTTTCTTGAGACTAACCATTCTGCTAGAAAATTAAAAGTCGTCGTCTTGGAGACCTTATGCTCCAGTCCCCATGACAGAATTGATTTGGAGCATCTCCTCCTACAACGGGAGGCTTTTTATATATACAGGTTTCGTACCATCATTCCGTTTGGTTTAAACACAGACATGGACCTCTCGGCGTTCCTTTAAGTCCCAAGCTTCTTGTGTTCCTTTCTCCTTTAATACATTAATTACATACGAATCACACGTGTGGCTTATTGAGTTCATTGTCTTTATATTCCCAGAATGTTCTATTCTGTTTAATGCTGTAACCCCATAAGACTGACCACACCAGAGGTTGTATTCAGCGCGATAATACTTCTATTCAGGTATTTTACTAATTGCTACAATGTAATAATTCTTGTCTATGAAATGTATGTTTGATTGTTTTATATACTTACCCTTTTCTTGTTATACTAGTGAGTGTTTTAACCTTTTTACAGACTCTTAATGAAGTCAATGAAATATCCTATTACCGCGGATGGATATCGAGACTGAGTGATGTTTCGCCCATCGTCTCCTGCTGGAGTTATTATTTGCAGCTGATATATAGGTTTCTTCTTATGATTCCGTCTGGTTCCCATCTTCCCTGTTTTGCTGTACTTCTGTACTTTGTATTGGACTCCCATTAATTCCCATATACATTGGACTTTACGGTTTATTGACACTTTATGACCATGGACTGCAACTTTCTATATTTTCAGCATCTGTAATTAGTTGTTAACTCTCTGGGGACTTTGTGGTTTTAATATTAAATATTTTTCACATTATTGTTCTGCTTCATCTTTTCTGAGGGTGTTCCTCTTTCTCCTGGGAAAGGTGGAGGGCAAAAGAAGAAGGGGACGGCCAAAGATGAGATGGCTAGATGGTATTGTAGACGCAGTGGGCACAGAGCTGGGTGGGTTGAGGAGGATGGTGGAAGATAGAGGTGCCTGGAGGACAATGGTCCATAGGGTTGCAAAGGGTCGGAATCAACTGTGCGACTGAACAACAACAAAATATAGAAATGGGTTGATCTTGTAGAGACATACATTCCACATGGCTTGTGTGCAGAGAAGGCTAGCTTCTAACTATGGTGGAAGGAGTATGACTTCAAAACATAGGGGAGGGAGTTACTGAAATCTAAAAATGAATAAATTAGTGAATCAACCAAGCAACCAACCCAACCCAACCCACCAACCAACTCAACAACCAACCAACCAACCCAACCCAACAACCAACCAACCCAACCCAACCACCTTACTCACTTAAAAAAGTATAACATTTTTCTTCTTTGGGGAACATCATTTTCTCCTACTCCGTTTTAATGTTGGGTGTATACCCACATTTCAGAATGCAGTGGATAAGGGACAATGTCAATTGCTATGGGTGCCAGAAATAGCTTTGAGGAAAGGGTGACCAAAGATGATCCTTTTCTTCATCTTGTTTTTTCATATATTCATGCAATGCTGTACCTGTGTTTAAGGTGCAAGAACTGTGAATCATTTGTATTTTATTGGGCTGCTGCTATCTTGAGTGGATGGGGAGGCTTGCAAAACCAGCTTTATTGCTCATTGTGCCCCATAACCTGTTGTCACATCACAAGTCATATCTACTCAAAGAGTCCCTTTGAGATCAATTAGACCTTCCCCAAGGTGAAGGTGCCAGCCTAACCCCTATTTACTAGATAATCAGCCCTAATCAACTTAGTGGGACCTGTGTACAGTGGTGGGCATCAGCAGATTCGCACCAGTTTGCCAGAACCGGTAGCAGAAATTCTGGCTAGCCCCACCCGTCCAAGTTTTGAAATAAAATAGTCCTAATTCGGGTGCAACACAGGGCTTTTCCTCTGGCCATGCCTACCATACCATGGCCACAGCGTGGTAGTAAAAAATTTTTTGGAGCCCACCACTGCCTGTGTACCAATGTAGGCAAGAGCAAATCATATTATGAAAAGGAGTCTTAATATTCAACTTTTTCATACACAAATATACAGGTAAATATACTGTATTCCCTGAATTCATAGGAAGAGGTGATCCAAAATAATTCAATGTCTAGTATCACTAGTAAAAGAGAAATTCAGCTAGATAGGTATGATCATCAGGATTATATTTTGTCCTGGTGGCGCAGTGGTTAATCCGCTGTACTGTACTGCAGCCAGAAGGTTGTGAGTTCAATTCTGACCAGGGATAAAGGTTGACTCAGCCTTCCATCACTCTGAGGATGGTAACTGTTGTGTATGAAACTATATCGTTTTAAGAATGAATGTAGCCACTGCAAGGTCCGAATGTAACCTAACAATGATCACAATGTATCTCAGCTGTTTAATGGAATGCGAGCTAGCTACCCATAGAGGGTAGCTGCGAGCGTTCAGCTCACATGGTACAAATTCCCCAATTACCATCAGCCACGGGAACCTCCCCACGCGAGGAACATCTGGAGAAGAAGGGCGTGACTCAGAATGATGTCACGCAGGTAGCAGCCAAACCGCTACTGTGTAACCAGGTTCAAATGTATTGTTGCATTATAAAAGGAGCTGTACCTCTGTAACCCCATTTTCAGAAAATGCACCCCCCAGTCTTTTATTTCTATCTTTCTATCCCCTTTTATTAAACTTATTCCATTTTATTCCTCTCAAATAAACTTATTTCACTCACTTTATTCTGCCACACATGTTTAGGATTGATTAGGCTTATGTGTACACAAGCACCACTCTGAGCATGCACCCATTCACACACACTTGAAGGTATATACTGCAAGGGTTGACACAACAGACTTGGCCCCTTTCACTCCTAATAAATATTATTTCATTGGCAGTTATACCTGGGATGTGAGATAACTTAATAAAAATGTTTTCGAATACCTGGAACTGTTCTATTCAAGATAGCATATTTCCTTTGCTCTGTATAGATTATGTCCCCCAAAAAAGATTCTAAAATATTTTAAATTTGATTTTAACATGCTCTGTTTGTATCTCAAATCAGGATCTTTTCTTGCACCTCAGCCTACCTCCTGCAAGCATCCAGGAAGGCTCAATGCCACAGGAAGCCATCACTTCACATTTTGCCCCAAGCCACCTTGATTCCTCTGTTTACTTGTTGTATTGTTTTGTTTACTCTTGCACCTGGTATGCTCATTGTTTTTGGGACCCCTCCTGTATTCAATTGTAGATAGTGCTTGGGCTGACTCAGGATAGATTAATTGTTGGGTGGGAATGGAATATTGCCAAGAGCCTCAAGCAATGCTCCTCCTCAGGGGAGTCTGAAGGATGCCCATCTTCCGTCATTGGTCCTTTTGCATCCTGGATTCAAATCTGAACCTTCTGATTTGTGCCAAATCACAATCCTGCCTCCCATTGGATGTCACCTGAATGATGTCACAACCTGCATTTGCTAAACTATGAACTCTGTCATTTCCAGGGCAATTGCTCTACCCATCACCTTTTGTTCTATGTAATTGACCTGTTTTGTCTCTATATGATTGACCTTTTAATGTGACAAAAGAGTCTGGTGCCGGGTTTTTGTTCACCATTGTAAATCTCTTGTTTTGTAAACTTGTTAGCTAGCAGTAGAACTAGTTGAGCTCCCTTGGGTGGAGGGTATAAAAATCTCCTGGTAGGAAATGTCAGGAGCGCTCTCAGCACATTTGCACACAAGACATCGGAACCAAAAAGAGCTGCTCACTTAAGGGACTTTAATAGGCAAAAAGGTTGAGACTAGGGCTTTTCCCGGCACCTGGCCAGTGACGCTTAAACCCCTTTTCAATAAACCAAGTTTAATTTTTGCCTAAATTAAACGCTTCCTCGTTCTTGGGAGAAGGGCTCCACCAGTGACTCGAACCGAAGTTGTAACTGTATCCAGTAGCCATTTTTCTGGTAACACCTCCGCCATTACCACATGTTCAGTCTACCGGTGTGCCAATAAAGATGTGTTAAGCCAGACTTTGGCTGCTTCTATTGTCTTGGTTCCAGTACACCAAATTGGCGACGAATGTGGGATAATGGCGTATCCCAAAAGCAAGCCACACCAATTCGACATCAGCGATCCTGAGCAATGGGAGCTGTATGCGTGCCAGTTCCGGTACGCGATGGATGCTGCAGACATCGACGACGAAGGGAAGATGCGGTCGCATTTCCTAGCCCAGGTTGGGCCGGCCACGCTGCGCATCCTGATGAACCTGCTAGCTCCCTGGGGGGTCGACACGGTGCCCATTGACTGCATCCTCACAACATTGAGGGAACACTTCCAGCCGCCTGTCTCAATTTTTCTGGCCCGGGTCGCGTTCCACAGGTGAGACCAGCGCCCGGGAGAATCCGTGTCCGCCTACGCGGCGGCTCTCAGGCTGGCGGCCGTCCACTGCCAATGGGAGGACCTGGACATAGCCCTTTGAGACCACATGCTGTGCGGCCTAAGGGATGAGGAGGTCCAGAGGAAATTACTGACCTGCGACCATCGCCTCACGTTCAACGAGGTACTGCGAGAGGCCCAGGCGGCCCAGGCGGCCCAGGCGGCCAAGGCGGCGAGGAGCGGGGTCAAAGTCTTCAAGTCTCAAGAGGACGCACCTGAGGGGGCCAAGTCACCAGTACAAGCGGCCCGGCGGACTTCGGCACAAGCCCCCTGGCCACCCACCGGCACTCCATCAACTTCCGAGGAGTTGTCTGTGACTGCGGACTCCTGCTCCAGCGAGGACGACAATGTGCAGAGAGTCAAGAGGCAAGGAGAAAAGAGCCGAGCCAGCGAGAGAGGAAACCACCATTGCGATGGCTGCGGGGCATCTCACGACCGAAAGAGGTGCCCATTCCGAAAAGCTGAGTGCCACAACTGTGGGCGGAGAGGTCACATCGCCAGGGTCTGCAGGCGCCGGCGAGCGGAGAACAAGGTTTCATTGAGACAACCTCAAACGCCCCAACGCAAGGCGGCCGGAATTGGAAAGGTCTCGGCCAACGACGACGTGGTGGCTGTAAACCGCGTGGGCCTGGTGCACCGGCATTTCTTTGTAGAGGTACTGATACAAGGGGTCCCGGTTAGGATGGAAATAGACTCAGGGTCGTCCTACTCCATCCTTTCTCAGAAGGAGTTCCTGCGCATTCCCCCAAATGCGTGGTCCAAGTTGCGGGCCATGAAATCGAACTTACGGGACATGCAGGGTTAATGGATCCCAGTGTTGGGGGTGGGAAACTTCATGGTGAAGTTTAAAAGGTTCACGGAAAAACTGCCCCTAGTAGTTCTCAAGGAGGGGTCCTGTTGCCTTTTGGGAACACAGTGGTTTGCTCCCCTGGGAATTGAACTGTCCGGCATAAACGCCATCAAGACTGACCCAATTCGGGATGTGTGCGATGCACACCCAGCAGTTTTTTACAAGGGGCTTGGGACATACAGCCCCCCCCCCCGGTCTCATTTGACTTGGACCCAGAAATCCGGCCCATACGACTCAAGCCAAGAAGAGTCCCCTTCGCCCTCAAGGACAAGATTGAGGCGGAATTGGACAAATTGGTGGGGCAGGGGATTTTGGTTCCAGTGGACTCTGCGGAGTGGGAAACTCCAATTGTTACAGCTTTAAAATCCAACGGGGCGGTTAGGATTTGCGCTGACTACAAATGTACAATTAACAAGGCCATTCGGCCAAATGCTTACCCGGTGCCGGTAGTTAGCCACTTACTAGCCACTTTACACGGGGGTAAGTGTTTTGCAAAGTTAGACTTGGTGCAGGCGTACCAGCAGCTCACTGTAACCCCAGCTGCTGCCACTGCGCAAACCATTGTCACGCACAAGGGGGCATTCAAGGTAACACACCTACAGTTCGGCGTGAATTCGGCCCCCAGGCTTTTTCAGGCCCTCGTAGAACACCTCTTAAAGGGGTTTCCAGGTGTGCTCCCATATTTTGACGATGTTTTGATAACAGCGGGGAGCGAATCGGAACTAGCAAGAAGGCTGGACAAGGTCCTAACTGTATTCGAGTAAGCGTGACTGAGGTTGAGAAGGGATAAATGTGTGTTCTTTGCGAGGGAGGTTGAGTTTCTCGGGTTCAAAATAACCCCAGAGGGTATCAAGCCATCCGAATCCAAGGTTGAAGCTTTGCAAAACGCACCTCGCCCCACCGCGAAACCGGAGTTGCAGCCATTTTTAGGGCTCCTGAACTTTTACCATTCCTTTTTGCCAAGGAAGGCATCTGTTGCAGAGCCACTGCACGGGTTACTAAAGAAAGACGCGGTTTGGCGGTGGGGAGATAGACAGGAGAAAGCGTTCAAGGAGCTCAAGGGGCTCTTGTCCTCAGACGCCGTTCTGACCGATTTTGATCCAAGAAAACTTGTAACATTGGTCTGTGATGCATCACCAGTGGGGGTGGGGACTGTATTGTGCCACGTGTTAGAGAACAGGCGGGAAGCCCCGTTTGCCTTCTATTCCAGGTCACTCTCAAAGGTGGAGCGCAATTACGCGCAAACGGATAGGGAGGCTCTGGCCATAATCGCGGGAACAAAGAAGTTGCACGATTTCCTGTATGGCCGACAGTTCACAATTGTGACTGATCACAAACCCCTTTTGGGAATTTTTACCACAGGCAAGCCCACCCCACAAATCCTGTCCCCCAGAATGCTGCGTTGGGTGATTTTCCTCAATGCCTACCAGTATGAACTGGTCAACCGCCCAGGGAAGGAGATCTCCCATGCAGATGCGCTGTCCCGATCTCCCCTCCCTCAATTAGGAGACCCCAAATGTGAGGTGGAGCAGGATCATCAGATCCTGCTGATCGAGTCTCTCGACTCATCCCCCATTGTTCCCGCAGAAAGCTACAGCAGCCAACAAAGTCCTGTCCCAAGCCAGTTCCTGGGTTAGAAAAGGGTGGCCCACAACTCCCCCCGAGGAGGAATTCAAACTGTTTTTCAGACGCAGGGTAGAGCTTTCCATTGAAAAGGGCTGCCTCCTCTGGGGCCAACGGGTGGTCATCCCAGAGAAGTTAAGGGCAAAGGTGCTCAGGCTACTGCACACCAGCTACCCGGGAATAGTGCGCTCCAAAACCTTGGCCAGGAGCTACTTCTGGTGGCCCCAGATAGACGTGGATATAGAGCATTTGGTGGGCACGTGCAAGAGTTGCCAGAGCTCTCGGCCCGAAGAGTCCCGGCTACCCCACAGGGAATGGGACACGTCCCGAGTGCACATCGACTACGCTGGCCCTTTCCGGAGTTCCCTTTTTCTGCTGATAGTAGACTTGTATTCCAAATGGCTAGAGGTCATTCCCATGTCCAACACCTCATCTTCTGCAACCATTAAACAATTGCGCAAGGTGTTCAGCTGTTTCGGCCTGCAGATGTGCTTGTGAGCGATAACGCCAGTACTTTGACGTCTGCGGAATTCAAGGCGTTCATCGAGAGGAATGCTATTCGGCACGTTACCTCTGCTCCGTTTCACCCCGCCACAAACGGTCAGGTAGAGCGCCAAGTGCGAATTACGAAAGACGCACTGCAGCGCATGGGTCCCGGTGAATTGAACCTCCAGCTGTGCCAATTCCTCATTTGTTATAGGGCAACTCCCCTGACTTCAGGACTTTTGCCGGCTGAACTCCTCATGTGGAGGAGTGTGCCAATAAAGATGTGTTAAGCCAGACTTCAGCTGCTCCTATTGTCTTGGTTCCAGTACACCAAAGTAACATTACAACGCATGCTTGGGGCAAAATGCTAATTACTGGTAACTTGTGAACCGCCCAGCATCATATACCACTCCATAGTGCATTTTTGATGTAGGCAGATTGAATGCACACGAGCCGGCAGGCGCACTAAACACTATTTTATTGTAACATAGTCAATTTGTACATGAGGCAATGGCAGAGCCTTGCCTCCTTATATATCACACAGTACATTTGAATTTGGCCCAGAGGTGAACCATTGGTTACAGTCATAGTGACGTCTGTAGTAATGCGAAACCCTGAATAAAGATACACCGAGGCCGTGATGTAGTGGTCCAGCCCCAAAATTGCTAAGCATTTCTAAGTCACCCCTATACTATAGACAAGGGTCTCTAATGTTCTACTCTAATCTAAAGGAGCATCTGTTTCCCTGGGCCCTATCTCATTTGTGTCTATTAATCTCTATTGTTTACCTTAACTCAGGGAAACATCTGTGGCTATTGTTATGTTAAACCAGGATGTTGCCTGTCAATCGGGAAGCAGTTTAGGAATGTATGCCCAATCTTTATCTATCTCCTCCAGAAAGGCCGTGCTTCCAAGATAGGAAGTCTTATTCTGAATTATGGCGCGGCTGTGGCCGGCGAACGAACTTATAGGGAGAAGTATATTAATATATTCATATTCATAAGACTCCCCGCTATGCGGGCAGTCCACAGACGTCCATCTGACGTAGTCGGTCCTTTGTGCATACCTAGCATAGCTTCACCTGTGGCAGGAAGGTTTCCCGTGGAAGTTACCATTGGAGAATTGGAGCCACGTGACGCTCCGCCAGCTGCGCTAATGGCGAACAGCTGAACTGCATACATACACAACATCATTAAGTGCTATGGGGTGGTATATAAGTCTAATTGCTATTGCTAATTGCTATTTCTCATCATCTTCGTCTACTCTATGACCAGAAACAAGTACCAATGATGATTTAATCATGGCCAAAGACAAAGCCCAGAAAATGCCTTAATTTTGGCTGTTTAAAGTTTGATCTGGACATGAAAGAACAACTCCTCAATGGGATGTAAATCTGTTGTGTAGTAGAAGACTGTGTTGTCTCTATTTTTAGCATAATCTTCTGACACATCTCTGCTCAGACATAAGTGGCTTTGAGTGCCATAGCCTTTATTTGCAACAGGATATAATATGACTGACTACAGATACACGGAACATTCCTACACCACAGGTTTGGAGCTTGGAAATACTGCTTTTTCAGGATCACACTTCCCAGTATCCCATGCCAGCATGCCCACAGCCAGACTCCCCCAAGCTGTTTTTTTATTGTAAACCGCCCAGGTCTCGTTAATCAGGAGGGGATATAAATTAATTAAATAAGTACGTTTCTAAAAGGGAGGGGCCTAAACCTCCTCCTGAATAGAGTCTTAAAAACAAAAGGCTAGAGAAGCTGCAGCGCCTCGGTTGCCTAAGCGACGCACCCCCCTCGCAACCGAACCGGAAGCACTCCTTCGAGGCGCCGGAAGACCTCCTCCCGGCAGGTGAGGGGGTGCTATGTTGCAGCTCAGCTGCCTGGAGAGTCCTGTCAGAAAGAACCCAAGCCGGAAGAGCGAAGCCGGGTTGCCGGTCAGTAGGGCGGACTTTTGGGGCGACCAGAGGGGAAGGGGGCGAAATAGGCGAGGGGGGGGGGCTTTGAAAGAAGGGGGGCAGTGAGGGCACCGGGGTGGGGGGAAACGATGATTTGGTGCCAAAGGGGTATGTTGTTGCTGCTGCAATTCTTCTTCCTCTTCCCCTTCCTCCTTTTCTTCCTCCTCCTGCTTCTTTCTCCTCTCCTCCTCTTCTTACTCATCCTCCTCTTCCTCTTCCCTTTCCTCCTCTTTTCTCCTCCTCGTCTTCCTCCTCCTCCTCCTCCTCTTCCTCTTTTTATCTTCCTCCTCATTTTCTTCCTCTTCCTCCTCCTCTTCTTCTGCTTCTTCTTCCTCCTCCTCTTCTGCTTCTTCCTTTTCTTCCTCTTCTTCGTCTTTCTCCTCCTCCTCCTCTTCTTCCTCTTCCTCTTTTTCTTCTCTTCCTCGTCTTCCTCCTCCTCTTTTTCCTCTTCTTTGTCTTCCTCCTCCTCTTCCTCCTCTTTTCCTCCTCCTCCTCCTCTTCTTCCTCTTCCTCCTCCTCCACTTCTTCCTCCTCTTCTTCCCCTTCCTCCTCCTCTTCTTCCCCTTCCTCCTCTTTTTCTCTTCCTCCTCCTCATCTTCTTCCTACTGTACTGTAGTGCGTGGGGATTGAACATTGTATTTCTGGGACCTTTGTTACTTTTTTTGTCATATTGATTGTATAGATTATTTTGTAACTATTGTATTGCTATTGCTGCTGCTGCTTGTTAGATTTTGTATCATGTATATTATTGCTGTGAACCGCCTTGAGTTGCCCGCTGGGTAAGAAAGGCGGTATAGAAATAAAACTTCAATCAATCTTCCTCCTCCTCTTCTTCATCTTCCTCCTTCTCTTCCTCCCCCTCCTCTTTTTCTTCCTCCTCGTTCTCTTTTTCCTCCTCTTCTTCTTCTGCTTCCTCCTCCTCCTCTTCTACTTCTTCTACAACAACAATAACAACAGCAACAACACATCTACTATTTGATGACCTGTCGGAGACTAGTATGAAATTAAAAGTTCAAGCCCTAACCCAGGACCTAAGGACTGTTAAGCTAATGTAGGTAGTTCCTCGTAAAGTTTATTGTCATCATTATCATCAGATTCACATTCAAAGGCTGGTATGAAATTAACAGTTCAAGCCCTAACCCAGGACCCAAGAACTGTTAAGGTAATGTCTGAGTATACAGGGTGAAACTCGGAAAATTAGAATATCGTGCAAACGTTTATTCAGTTCAGTAATGCCACTTAAAAGGTGACACAAATATATGAGATATGTTTGTTTCACCTTTTTAGTGAAATGAATGGACATTTGCACAATATTCTAATTTCCCAAATTTCACCTGTATATGCAGTTCCTAGTAGAGTTTTTTTTTGTAGAGTTAGGATGTTCAAGTCCAATAGGTCCAAAATTTCCAAATATCTAGGGAGTCTTTTAGGTATTGCTCCAAGGCATGGATTCCCAACCTTTTCGTGCTGTGGTCCTGACCACACACCCTGGAAAGCTGAGTGGGCCGGTCACGTGGTTCCTCCCGCCATAATTGCTGCCATGAAACGCATCCGTGGCTGTCGTAAATGCATTTACAACAGGCATGGGTGCATTTACAGCAGCATGTATGGCAGGCATGGGTGCGTTTATGCATGTGTGCGTGGCTTTTTATGGCTGTTGTAAATGCATCCCCTTCTGGTAATGGCGAGGGCAGCAGTAAGCCACATGAAATGGTACCGTGGGCCAGGTCCAGTCCATGGGCGTAGGTTGCCCACCTCTGCTCTAAGGGCTCTGACACCATGGGTACCATAAATGCTCAACTTCAATTTGCAAACCATGATTCTGTACAGTATTTTGTGATTTTTCTCCATTTGTTTGTCTTCAATTAGTGCATCTCTTGGTATACCAATGCCAATAAACCAAACCATCATCTTTTCCACAACAGTTATATCAGGTGTGTTGTGAGTCAGATGTCTATCTCTTTGAATTTTAAAGTCCCACAGGATCTTGATGCTCTCATTTTCCAAATCTTTCTCAATCTGATGATGATGATTTTTGTTGCTGCTGCTGCTGCTATCATTATTGCTATCACTATTATTTATTTTATTCATCTGCTTTTAATATTTTTATACTGCCTGACTTAGCATAGGCACTATTCTAGCAGTGAACAACATGTAAACCTAACATACCACAAAGCAAAACATAAGCATAAAAACAGACATTATACTAAACCCCAATAAACTTAACCTGTAATAAGAACAGTCAAAAGCGAGAGAATAAAAAAAGCCTGAGTTATATTCATTCCTACTGAAGGACAATTTCAGAAAGGCCTCTCTCTAAAGCAGTGGTTCCCAACGTGGGGCACACGCCCCACAGGGGGACTTCAATTTTCAGAAGCCTAAGTCAGGACACTGGCTGATCAGTGCTTTGGGGAATTGACTTAGGCTTCTGGGAATTGAAGTCCAAAAACCAAAGGTTGAGAAACACTGCTCTAAAGGAAAGTTAACAACATCCTAAAAGCGAGAAAATATTGGCAGGGAAATCATTCCAGAATACTATTACTACTGTTATTGTTGTTACTGTTATTTTGTTTTTGTTATCATTATTATCTCTAAAAGTACCAACGGCTGGAGAGGTTCGCCTCTCTAACACAAGGAAGAGGGCCTTTTCGGTATCCGTTCTGGCCCTGTGGAACCTCCTGCCGGTTGACCTCCATCTTCAGCCAGATTTGTTGGTTTTTAGGAAAGAACTGAAGACATGGCTGGCTCATGAGGTGTGTGTGTGGGCTGTGGAAGGGGCAGCCCCTTCCCCACTGGTTTATATGACCATGATAAAACATATGAATGATTGGAATATGGAAAGAGATTTAACAATAACCGTTCCCTTTCTCCAAATGAAAGCAAAAGTATGTTTTAATCCTGTTGTGAGCCGCCCTGAGTCGGGTTCACCTGATTGGGCGGCATAGAAATTTGAGTTATAAATAAATAAATAAATAAATAAATAAATGAGAACGACTGCCACTCTAGATTTCAGATTTTCAGATTTTACCATTACGGATGTTTTGATAATGGGTTTTTAATTGGGTCCTTATTTATTTAATGTAATGGTTTTTAATGATAGTGGAACATTTTGTTGTGATTGTGGCTTATGAATTGTGACCCGCCCAGAGTCGCTTCGGTGATAGGTGCGGCCATATAAATCTAATTAATTAATTATTGCTTAACTGCTGTATGTTGCTTTCGTGGATCAAGTCCACTTCATCAGACATAAGAGTGAAACTTCATGGCAACAATTTATACACATCAGGTACAGAAGTATACAATGATTGGCTAGCATAACAGATACTGTAAGCATACAAATCAATACTTATATGTTATGGTAATGGAAGAAGAAGAAAAGTAGGTGCAGAAATGGGATAGATACAGCTTTCTCCTGTCATCATAGACCCATCTTAGGTAAGCAGCTGTGCAAAATCCCTTCCAGGAAAAAGATGCTAACTTTAGATATCAGATCAGAGAAGCATTTTAATTAGATTAATAAATCGGTGTCCATAGCCTGTTAATAATAACCTCATGTCAGAAATTATTCTGGGTTGAAAGGATTTTTGCTGGAGAAACTCCACTTAGGGGATGCCCAAATGAGGCTCCTTTCATGTCCCCAAGATCTTTTCCCACCGAAGTGGTCCCTATTGATCTACTTGCAATTTCTTGCTTTCGAACTGCCAGGTTAGCAGGAGCTGGGACAGAGACGGCTGCTCAAACTGTCATGCCGTACCTGAGTCTCGAACTGCCGACTTGCTGTCCTTCCAGCTAACAAGGCGAGCTTCTTATCTACTGAGCCACCGCAGCCCCTTTCCATAGCCTGTTCAACCAATACAAATTTTGTTGGACTTGCCTTTCATTTTACCTTGCATGACCATGTAAGAGGAAATTGCAACAGCCCTATGGTCATGTTGTCATTTAGCATCTAGCAAAGTCCACATCACCCTTTTGACTGACATTGTTTAATCTTTCTCAGCACAGGAAGGTTACAGTCAGTGTCTGGGAAGGACTTTCAAATGTTCTGCCTTCAAGGAACCCCTTTCTAAATATGCTGAGGAACCGATGAGTGGTGCGTTCAGATTTTGGTCATGTGCCCGTAGCAGAACTTGGGAAAGTCAATTTCTGATACTCACAGTGCTCAGAATCACTGGGGGTTTCTCAGAGTTGTAAGTAAACTTTCTTTAGCTCTGGCCCTCCTTGCATCTGTCACAAGCATCCTTTATCTTTTGACCAATGATGGGCAAAAATGCAGCCCAGTGTCATGAGTCTATTTCTCTTCCCAATGTTCTTTATCATTGGTCCTGTTGGCTGGGGCTGTTGGGTGTTTATATTTGAGCAACATCTGGAGGAGAGCTTCTTGGCGTTTTTGTCTTCTGTCCTGTCCCTATCCTTGCCTAAAGAGGGAAAGATAGCTATTTCTTCTGGCTCAGGTCGTGGTTTAGATCAGGGGTACTCAACCTATGGTCCACATCACCACTGCCGCCGCCACATTTATGACAGCTGCAGATGCATTTTACAGCAGCATTTACGGCAAAGGGAACCACCAGTCCAGCCCACGCAGCTGTATGGGGAGCGTAGTTCAGCTTGCGGCTTAAAAAGTTTGAGAACCCCTGGTTTAGATCCTGGAAGACGAGATTGAAGAGGCACCCAGTGCAAAGAGGCTCTATAGGCCAGCAGTCAATATTCTACAGCACCGACTCTGTGCAGAATTCTTGTACATTGTGGACAATCCATGGTTTTGTTTTAGGATAGGGGTAGGAAACCTTTGCTGCCTTCCTCCTGTATTTTGGAAGGTTGTGTTCATAATCCCATTCCATTGATCATGCTGCCTAGAGTTTTTGGGGTCTACAGTGTCCACTTCCCTCTGTCAACATCCTTATCTGTAGGGTAGGTCTTGTAAACCAATATGCATATATGCTGCTGGTAGAGAATTATGTAGGGGGCTTCAGAATATCATCATGTAAGGAAGAAATGATGGGGTGAGGTGTGGTTGAGGTTGGGGAGACACTTCCACTTTTCATGGTCTCTGTGTGACTTTCCAGATGTGCAGAGAAGATATTCCCCCACCCTTAATAGTTCTCTCTTATGTGTTTTGCTTTTTTCTAGTTGATGCCCCAATCTGCAAGAGAGCTTCTTACCGGGCAGTATTTAAGTTCTGTTCCCAAGCAGAAGTAAATTGCGGAACACAACAGTTTTCTTTGCACATCAAGCATAGCAATCACACTTCTGTATCGGCCCCATAGCACCGAATGCACTCTCTGGGCTCTTCACAACTGAATTAGCATTTTGCCCCAAACATGCTGAGTACTCATTTAACCGACCTTGGAAGGATGGAAGGCTGAGTCAACCTTTATTCCTGGCCAGGATTGAACTCACAACCTTTTGGTTCAGGACAGCAGTTTAACCACAGCGCCACCAGGGCATCTCTGTCCCTCTCCCCACCCCTCCCTGGCACAGATTGTATTGATTTGGTGATGTTTTTATTATCTAGCACAGAGGTTCTAAAACTTTTTGCCCTGCTTGCATGATGAGAATAGCCATTTTGTCCCATCTACTTCAAAGGGGCAGCCATTTTGTTTTTCAAATGTCCTTGGAGGGGTGGGAGTGGGCCACATGAAATGGCACCGCAGGCCAGATCCAGCCAACAAGCCTTAGGTTGGGAATCCCTGATCTAGCAGTTCCTTTGCTCTTTTGGTGCCTTTTCTTAAATGCAGCCTCTTAGGTATACACTAGTTTCCTCACTCGATCCTATCAATAGACTGATGTGTAAGTTTCCTTTCTAAAAACACACAGTTGGTATCTAGATGCCGTTGCGCTACCTGGAGTAACCTTGCTTCTTAATATTCTTTGTTGTAGATCCATGAAACTGTCCCTGATGCTTTCCTTGTGTGTTTTGTTTGTATGTATTTTCTTTAAAGGCAAAAGTAATACGGCAGCATGCCTGTGTTGCCACTGGATGAACTCCAGTTGACAGAAAAAGATTCACTGACGGGGAAAATGAAGACTTTACCAGCACTGGTAAGCAGAGGGCTTAGTCTGGGATCAGCTAAGTACAGTAGTGTAGTATCCTGTTGTCTTGTTTCCATTTGTGGGGGTAGGAAAACTGGCCATGGGGCCGTAGCAGACTGTAACCTCAATACCTGGGGTTGTGGTGGCTCAGTGGTTAAGAAGCTCGCCTTGTTAACTGAAAGGCTGGCAAGTCAGCAGTTCAAGACCTGGGTACTGCATGACGGATTGAGTGACCAATTCTGTCCAAGCACTTGGGGATATGAAAAGAGCCTCATTTGGGCATCCCCTGCAAAAATCCTTTCAACCCAGAAAAATTTCGACACAAAGTTATTATTAAAGCTCAATACCATTTTTGTGAGGATGGATCATGAAAGGTTAGAAATGCCGAGGCTAAAGGCTATAACTGGTCTTGATTAGGATGGACTGTTTTGGAGAGAAGCATTTATAGAATGCTGTTTGTAGAGCCTTTGGGGAATTCTAGGAATGTCTAATACAGAAGCAATGCATTCATTTGAAAAAGCCTTTCACAAACTGGTATGCTGATTTTAACTCGCATCCACTGCTGCAGAACCCTGGCTGTCTGGGGATTATGGGAGTTGGATCCAACAGCGCTGGGCTGAGTAGCTTGCCTCTTGTTTTTTTGACACAAGGAAAAGCAACAAAGCCCATCGCCCCGCACTGGGAACCTTGTTCAGACACTTCTTTGATTTCTGTAGCTTCAAGATGCATCGTTCATACATATTCAAGCAGTCAGGAACAAAGATCTGGGTGACATTATAGTGGAAATATGTCTGAATGTGTCTGTCTGATTATACTTATATGCCTCGCCATAGTGCTTAGTGAACTGAGTGGTTCACAAGATAGGAAGCATTTTGTCCCAACACACTGGGTACTTATTTTACCAATCTTGGAAGGATGGAAGGTTGAGTCAACCTTAACTCCATCAGGATTAAACTCACATTTTTGGCTGCAATACAGCAGTTTAACCACTGCGGCACCAGGCCATCCATCTCCCACTCTTTTGGTGCATCTGTCTATCTGTCTGTCTATCTATCTATCTATCTATCTATCTATCTATCTATCTATCTCTTTCTTAGTTCCTATCTATCGATCTATTGATCTGGGATCAATATCTGGGATCAATATCAATATCAATATCAATATCTGGGATTCAAGGCAGTGCATATCCTGGCTAACTAAATAGCTATTGATAAAGCACTATAGGTTACACTATTATATTAAAATACTGTAATGGAAAGTGTAAGGTTAAATATAACTGAACAAATTGGAGAGCAGGATTCTCCAGATTTTAATTTTAATTTAATAGTCATATTTATATATGCCGCCCACTCAGGCAGAACCCGACTCAGGGCGGCATTACAACAAGTTCTAAAAACACATAAAAACACTTTAAAAGCCCCATATCCCACCCACTTTAAAAAACCCATATCCCACCCACCCATCCCACCCACTATAAAAAGAAGAAGAGAGAGTTCTTAATTGTTTACATAATCCAGCAGGCGGGGACCGTGTTCCCATTCGGGCCCCACACCTGCCCTGCCAGCCAGGTCTTCAATCCTTTCCTGAAGGGCAGCAATTCTCTTTGAAGTCTTAGATCTGTTGGCAGGAGGTTCCAGAGAGTTGGTGCGGACACGGAGAAGGCCCTCCTTGGGGTGCTGGACAGATGTGCACCCCTAACTGATGGCACCATTAGAGAGCCCCTCCGGTCCGCTCTGGTTGGACAGGCAGACACTCTTGGGACGATGCGGTCTCTAAGGTATCCTGTTGTTAGATTGCAACTTCCCCCCATCTTTTGCCACTGGCTATGCAAGGCAGGGCAGATGGGAAACATCTGGTGTACCACATGTTCCCCAAACTATCTGTAAATAATAAGATGTCTACAACAACTTCCTGCATTTTGTTTTGTTAACATTTTCTTCCTTGTCTTTTTGGTCCTCTGTTGTGGTTAATCCTCATACTTCCCCTCTCTGATTTCTTTTAACTCGTTCCTATTTCCCATCCTGTTGTCAGTGGCTCTGAATTTTCTGTCCTTTTGCCCATAGAAAGACGCTGACATTACACCTCTTCCCAGTTTCCAAGAGCATTTCTAAAACAGAACCTGCAAAGCATCCTTGAGCTGCATTGAACATTTATACTGAGTGAGGGACTGCCATGGTTTAGTGGTTAAGATGCTGTACTTGATGACTGGAAGGTCGGCAGGTCAGCAGTTCAATTCCCGGGTATGCATGAAAGAGTGAGCTCCTGTCTTTGCCCCAGCTCCTGCCAGCCTAGCAGTTCGAAAGCAAGAAATTGCAAGTAGATAAATAGGGACCACTTCGGTGGGAAGGTAAAGAGTTTTCCATGCACTCCTGTGTCTAATCATGCCTGCCACATGGCAACAGAAATGTCTGTAAATAGACAGTGCTGGGTCTTTGGGTATAAATAGAGATGGGCTCTGAACCCTAGAGTCGGATATGACTGGCTTTTGAGCAAGGGTGACCGTTACCTATAGTGAGTGAAGTACAGGACGATGGGAAGCGTATTCCCAACTGAGAAAACATTTAGGTCACGTATGTTTACCCTTTTCCCATATTTAATATCTCATTTCAGTTGCTTTTAACGATGCACTGAAGTACCATTAAATTCCACGGGAACAGAGTATACTTGATTCTCTCACTTTGCTGCAGCTCCAGGAACGGCTTCTCAAACATGTTGCTCTGAAGCCGAAGTAAGCCGCAAAACTGGTTTGAGCAGAAACCACAGTGGGACACTAAAAATATGGATTAAAAAGCCCCAAACAAACCATGTGAGACTGAACAAACAGACCTGTGTGTTCCTACGAGCAGTGATGTATGAATCCATTTCTGGCTCCTGAAAAGTTTGCCCTCTGTCTGTACACAACTGGAGATTATAGTTTGAGCTTCTTGTTTAGTACAGGATCATCTAGCCTAAATGTTCAGCATATCTGAAAGGTGCATTCCAGCCTCTGTTTTGGAAATTGAAGGACAATTTCAGAACAGGCAGGGAAGTGAGATAATCAGCTACTTATCTGAACAGGATAAGGGCATCTCGTGAACCACTTTAGCTTCTTTCTAAAAGTCTCATTGTGAAATAAGGACTTTTGATGATTCTAACAATGGTAACAAGCCATGAGAGGGCCGGCGGTGGCTTAGTGCTTAAGACGCTGAACTTAACGACCGGAAGGTCGGCAGGTCAGCAGTTCGAGACCCGAGTGCTGCATGATAGAGTGAGCTCCCGTCTCTGTCCCAGCTCCTGCCAACCTAGCAGTTTCAAAGCAAGACATTGCAAGTAGATAAATAGGTACAGTTTCATCGGGGGAGGGAAGAGCATTTTGTGTGCTCCAGTTCGAGACCCGAGTGCTGCATGATGAAGTGAGCTCCCGTCTCTGTCCCAGCTACTGCCAACCTAGCTGTTTAAAAGCAAGACATTGCAAGTAGATAAATAGGTCCGCTTCAGTAGGAAAGGTAACAGTGTTATCCTCCTTTAATGCTATTCTTTGTCCAGTGAGCTCCTTCCTCCCTTTTCTAATTTAGTTTTGCTCTTGCGTATCCTCAAGAATGTTTGTTTTTGCCATGAAGCTCTTCCTGGATCTGAACTGGCGGACGTGAGGCTCATATGCATTCAGAGGGGGTCGAGGGTCATTCTCTTGCATCGTTCTCTCTCAGCAGCTCCCTGGTGGCTCAGTGGGTAAAAGCACTGTGCTTGGAGACCAGAAGGACCGGGTTCGATTCCCCTAGAGCTGCATGATGGGGAGGACATGAAAGAAGCCACATTTCCGCACCCCCTGCAAAAATCCTTTCAACCCAGAGTAATCACTGACACGAAAACACAGAAAGAGCCTCCTTGAAGATGGTGGTATTTTTGGACCACCATCGGGCGTACACTGGTAACGGCCACCTTGTGTTGCCGGTGAATCTTTCTCACACTAGATCGGGTGAAAGGAACTGCAGAATGAACTCACCCAAAGTTTGGGTTCATTTTGACAATTTCATGTCTGGCCTAGACATGGAAGAAGAAGAAGAAGAAGAAAAAGTTCTCCAAACCACTAGTGATGATAATGAAGGGCAAGGAATCTGTCCCAGCGAACCCATGATGGCAAACACAAGGATTCCTGCCTAACCACAGGCTGAGTTTTACTGCAAAACCAAGAACAGTTCCTGGCTGTCAAGATGATTGAGATAGTACACACGGTGGTAACACCAAGGGAGTACTGTTTAGTCTTTGGCTTGTTGACACCAGTGGCATTTTGTTTTTTCTTGCAGCATCCCCAGAAGAAAACAGAGCGGTCCTTTGTGCTGTATAAGCCCCCGCCGAAAATCAAAGATCCAGCCCTGCTTGGGGAGTACTTGGAGCGAACTACTTTTGTCGCAGACGATCTAGACTGGCTCTTGGCTTTGCCGCATGATAAATTCTGGTGCCAGGTAGCCTTGCTACGTTAATAGTAAAGGAGGGGGGGAGAGGTGGCGACCGGGCGGAGAGAGGGAATATCCTTTGGGTGTTTAAATCAGGGGTTCCCATTATTTTCAAGCTGGGGCCGAGTCACGCTCTCTCAGCCAGCTTCGAGGACCTGATGGCCATTTTGCCCTGACTGCACGATGGGGGTGGCCATTTTGCCCAAACAGCTTCAAAGGGGCAGCCATTTTGTTTCTTGAATGCCCTTGGATGGTTGAAGCCCCCAAATGAAATGGTGCTGTGGGCCTTAGGTTGGGAACCCCTGGTTTAAATTATTAATATTGACTAATATTTGGGTTTGGAAGCACAAACTTTCTCAACAGAAATGGACATTTTCAAAAAATTTGAAGTGGTTGCCATGTTAGTCTGTGCAAGGTTCACACGTTTCCTCTGCCATCCTTTTTGATGGCATGAAGCTACCTTGAAAACATCCCATATCAGAGAGTAAGGTCGCCCTTGCTCGAAAGCCAGTCATATCTGACTCTAGGATTCAGTGCTCATCTCTGTTTATAGTCAAAGAGCCAGTTTTGTCTGCATCTGCAGATGTTTCTGTGGACATGTGGCAGGCATGCCTAGAAACCAAAGTGCATGGAATGCTATTTACCTTCCCTCCGAAGTGATACCTTACAGTTAGCAAGTCCAGCATCTTAACCACTTGAACCACCGTAGTCCCATCAGAGAGTAAACAAACAAACAAATAAACAAAAAGACATTATTTAAATGTGAGCTTTTGTGGCTCAAGTCCACTTCCTCAGACATAAGAGTGAGACCTCATGGCATCAAATTATGCACATCAGGTACAGAGGTAACGTATCAGTATACAGATCAATATGGCTTTTTACAACTGGTCTTGTTGTTTGCCTTTGGTGAGGAGGAAGATGATGTCTCTTTGTACCTGTGCAAGTTTCTTCCTGAAGCTGATGAATTTCCAATCAGTTTGGCTAAATGTAATGCCCTTCATAGTTGAAATTTTTGGAATAGTAGCCGTGTTAGTCTGTGTTTCAAGCACATCAGAGAGTAAACAAAACAAAAAAAAAAGCATTGTGGCACCCTAAAGACTAACTCTTGTATTTAAATGTGAGCTTTCCTGGATCAAGTCCACTTCGTCAAGACTTGATCCACGAAAGCTCACATTAAAATACAGAAGTTAGTATTTAAGGTACCACAACAGTTTTTTGTCTTGTTTTGTTTACTCTCTGATATGGGGTGTTTTCAAGGTAGCTTCATGCTGTCACAAAGGGTGGCCGAGGGAATGTGTGAACCCTCAACTGATCGACTGCATCTCTTCCTGTTCTTTATAGCGATTGTGCCAGCTAGGACTGATGACAGCTTGAATATAATGACTTATGTGTTCTTATTAGTTTCATTTCTCTACAGTATCCTCTCCAGTAAGCTCCAATCCATGACTCAGGTAGTTATGAGAGGCTGAAAGTACCAAGCCCAAGTCACCATCCAATGGATGTCATGCACAACAATTTGCCAAACATACATATATGAAAGCTAACATTAAAATACAGCAGTTTGTCTTTGTAAGGAACTAATATAGGGGACTTTGTTTTTATTGAATAAAGTAGTTCTTTGAGTTCTTAATTCTCGGGGCAGAGCTAAGGAATTCAACCTTCAAGGCAGGTACTGTAAATGTAGCCATAACAGGCTGAGAACTGTGAGAACTGAACTAATATGATGGACATTGTATGCTCTGCTTTAATTGGTTAAAGCTCTGGAAGAGGAGGGATGAGGGGGAAAAGATGGGTTTTGATATATTGGAACATGGGAAGAAGAAAGAAAGAGAGGTTCTCCAGACTAGGCCAGACAAACAGCTAGTCATGCTTTTTTATTTGTTTAATATTGGGCAGGGATTAGCAACTATGTTCCTTTGTTCTAATCTTCTGAATCTTAGCAACTGTATTCTAAATAAGTCTGATTGCACCCTGAAAAGTCGTCTTTGTTTCTTATAGAGCTAAGCTGGTGGGAGAAAGTCTGGTTCCTTTGTTGGTAATGCCACCATTCAGTTAATGCATGCTGAATGTCCTACCTGATTTGGCTGGTTTGTAACCATAAACTGTCAGTGGGCGAAACCTATCACAGATTTTCTCTAGCCTGGAGTAAGACCTCATGAACTCTGAAGTGGCACCAAGGTGGTGTGGGCCTCTGAAAGTGGTACAGGTCTCTAGAAGGTGGATTGAGTCACATGATAGGGCAGTGTTGGCGAATCTTTTAGAGACCAGGTGCCAAAACAGAACACTGTGCTGCGGGGGGAGAGGAGGAAGCACTCCCATTGGACTGCTGGGCAGAGGGGCGGGGTGAACTCTTTGCTGGGGAGGGAGGAAACACTCCTATTGGACTGCTGGACAGAGGGGCGGGGTGAACTCTGTGCTGGTGTGACAGCGTACATGCCAACATATTGGGCTAGTAGTGCCACAGATTTGCCACCACTGTGATAGGGGGATAATGGCAGGGGCCTTACACGCTTTATCGTTAAAGTCGTTAAAGTGGCAAAACATTTTTGTCTTTTCGATTTGTTTAGTCTCTGATATGCTTGAAACACAGACTAACACTGCTACCATTTCAAAAAATTCTTCTGTGCTATTGTGTGTCCCGTTGCTCCATTGATAGATTCCTCACAAGACCTTTGATTTTGTATGTTTATATATACTGTACATATATGTCTGTTGACACCAGGTGATCTTTGATGAGACTCTTCAAAAATGCCTGGATTCCTACTTGCGTCATGCCTCTCGCAAGTTTGACGCCACCACCGATTTTCCTCCAGAGGTGAACGACTTGCAGAAACGCGTCCATCAGAATGTTTTTCTCACCTTCCTCCGAATGTCCACTCATAAGGAGTCCAAAGTAAATATCACCTCTTTATTTACTCTGCATGCTTTTGAGATGGGCTTTAAAAATTTTGGCCTGGGGGTGGGGGTTTGGCAAGAATGATCCGTGGCTTTCTGTTTGTCTTTCCTAACGGCCTTTCCTTCATAGCCTCCACTTCAATTATTTTTTTGTTTTTCATTCACTCAGCATTCCCTAGTCATCAATGAACACAAGTATGGTATAACGTCATGCATTAAAGCATGAATTCAGACAGCTTCGGGGGCCGGTCAGCCATTTTGCCCTTCCTTCTCCACATGACACTTCCTGGTGTGGTAGAGGTGGTGGTGAGCCACATGAAATGGTGCCGCGGGCCGCATCTTGCTCATGGGCTGCAGGTTGAGAATCCCGGCATTAAAGGGACTGGGGAAACATTGATGTGTTTGTTTAAATATATAGCTCATTCTGTCCCTAAAGCTGTTCCAGGAAATAACAAGAGCTTCATTAATCCAGACAAATATGCTATGTAAGAGTGGAGAAACCATTTCCCCCCTTGAGGGTGGGCAAGGGCCTGAACCCCTCCCCCAAAATATTTTTTCTCTTTTTATGCTAGTGCCTTTCCTTCTTGGGACTGCGGTGGCTTAGTTGTCAAGATGCTGAACTTGACAACTTGAAGGTTGGCAGGTCAGCAGTTCGAAACCTGAGGGCTGCCCGACGGAGTGAGCTCCTGTCATCTGTCCTAGCTCCTGCCAACCTAGCAGTTCGAAAGCAAGAAATTGTACCCCTTGGGTGGGAAGGTAAACAGCATTCCATGCACTCTGGTGTTTAGTCATGTCTATGGAAATGTCTTCAGACGCAGACAGTGCTGGCTCTTCAGCTATAAACAGAGATGAACACTGAACCCTAGAGTCGGATATGACTGGCTTTTGAGCAAGAGAGACCTTTGCTTTGACCTTTCCTTCCCTGCCCTTGTTTCTGCCAAAGAAAGGCAGATTGCTTGTTCTATTGCTGTGAGCACATTGCCTTCATAAGAACAGCCTTGCTGGAACAGGCCACAGCCCATCAAGTCCAGCATTCTGTCTCACACAGTGGCTCACCATTTCCTTCAGGGTATTCCCAAGGAGATGCCTTCACCTGCTTAGGATTCCCTGGAGAGATATCCTGCCTATCTCTCCAACCCGGAGGTTGTCCTTAAGTATCCATAATTATAGCCATTGATACCCTTGTCCTCCATGAACTTGTCTAATCCTTTCTTAAAGCTGTCAAGACTGACAGCTGTCACCACTTCTTCTGGCAGGGAGTTCCATAGACCAGTAATCCTCTGGGTGAAAAAGTACTTTTTCTTATTTGTTTGAGAACTAGTACCCAAAAGTTTCATGGAGTGTCCCCTAGTTCTAGTGTTATGCGATAGGGAAAACATAAGAACATAAGAACAGCCTTGCTGGAACAGGCCACAGCCCATCCAGTCCAGCATTCTGTCTCACACAGTGGCTCACCATTTCCTTCAGGGTATTCCCAAGGAGATGCCCTCACCTGCTCAGGATTCCCTGGAAATGGCATTGAGAGATATCCTGCCTATCTCTCCAACCCGGAGGTTGTCCTTAGGTAGCCATAATTATAGCCATTGATAGCCTTGTCCTCCATGAACTTGTCTAATCCTTTCTTAAAGCTGTCAAGACTGACAGCTGTCACCACTTCTTCTGGCAGGGAGTTCCATAGACCAGTAATCCTCTGGGTGAAAAAGTACTTTCTCTTATTTGTTTGAGAACTAGTACCCAAAAGTTTCATGGAGTGTCCCCTAGTTCTAGTGTTGTGCGATAGGGAAAACAGTTTTTCCTTATCTACTTTGTCCACACCGTGCATGATTTTATAAACTTCAATCAGGTCACCTCTTAGACGACGTCGTTCAAGAGTGAAAAGGCCCAACCGTTGCAGCCTCAGATGGTAAGGAAGGTGTTCCAGTCCCCTAATCATTCTGGTTGCCCTCCTCTGCACTTTTTCCAGCTCCATAATATCCTTCTGGAGGTATGGCGACCAGAACTGTACACAGTATTCCAGATGGGGCCTCACCATAGATTTATAAAGAGGCAAAATGACACTTGCTGACTTATTTTCTATACCCTTCCTAATGATCCCTAGCATTGAGTTTGCTTTTTTCACTGCTGAGGCACACTGGGTTGACACCTTCATTGAGCTGTCCACCAGGACACCAAGGTCCCTTTCCTGGTTTGTCGCAGAGAGTTCAGACCCCATCAGTTTATAAATGTAATTGGGGTTTTTTGCCCCAACATGCATCACTCTGCACTTACTAATGTTGCAACTCATTTGCCACTGCTTTGCCCACTCCCCCAGTGTCAAGAGATCCCTCTGGAGCTCCTCACAATCTCTCACAGTTTTCACTACCCTGTATAATTTAGTGTCGTCAGCAAATTTGGCTACCTTGCTTTTTACTCCTACCTCTAGATCATTTATGAAGAGGTTGAAAAGCAGGGGTCCCAGTACTGAACCTTGGGGGACCCCACTCTTTACTTCCCTCCACTTGGAGAAGTGTCCATTGAGTGCTACCCTCTGTTTCCTGTCCCTTAGCCAGTTGCTGATCCAGGACAAGACCTGTCCCTTTATTCCATGACTGGTAAGTTTATTCAAGAGCCTTTGGTGTGGGACCTTGTCAAAAGCCTTCTGAAAGTCCAGATAAACAATGTCAACTGGATCCCCCTTATCCACATGCTTGTTGACACTCTCAAAAAATTCCAACAGGTTAGTGAGGCATGATTTGCCCTTGCAAAAGCCATGTTGGCTCTCCTTTAGCAGCGCCTTCTCTTCTATGTGCCTATTAATTCTATCTTTTAGGATGGTTTCCATCTCTTTACCTGGGACACATGTCAAACTGACAGGTCGGTAATTTCCTGGATCACCCCTGGATCCTTTTTTTGAAAATTGGTGTTACATTTGCTACCTTCCAGTCATCAGTCTCAAAGCCTGATTTGAGGGAAATATTATATATTTTGGCTAGGAGATCAGCAATTTCATCTTTAAGTTCCCTGAGAACTCGTGGATGGATGCCATCTGGTCCTAGTGATTTGTTAGTGTTTAGTTTAGCAAGACATGCAAGGACCTCCTCCCTGGTTATTTCTATCTGGCTTAATTCTTCGGTTTCCCTCCCTACAAAGATAGGCTCTGTTTTGGGCATGTGGTCTCTGTCTTCTTCAGTGAATACTGAAGCAAAGAATTCATTGAGTCTCTCTGCAATCTCTGTTTCCTCTTTAATAACCCCTTGCCTTCCATTGAAATCTAATGGTCCAATGGCCTTCCTAGTTGGGTTCTTACTTCTAATGTACTTAAAGAAGTCTTTGTTATTTCTCTTGAGTATTTTTAGCTATATGCTCCTCAAAGTCTTGCTTTGCTTTCCTGATTGTTGCCTTGCATTTGTTCTGCCAGAATTTATGTTTCTGCCTGCTGTCCTCATTTGGACAAGCCTTCCATCTTCTAAATGAGCTTTTCTTGCTTTTGATCACTTCCCGAACAGCTCCTGTAAGCCACATCGGAGTCCTCTTGGACCTGGCAGTGCCCTTTTTCCTTTTGAGTATGCATTCCAATTGGGCCTCTGCTATTGTTTTTGTAAACAGCCTCCATGCCTCTTGGAGTGTTTGGACTCTCAATTTTCCCTTTCAGCTTCTTTTTTACTAGTTTCCTCATCTTTGGGAAATTTCCTTTTTGAAAATTTAAGGTCTCTGTGTTAGATTTTTTTCAGTGACTTGCGGTCTATGATTAAGTTAAACATAATTGAGTTGTGGTCACTGTTCCCTATTGGATCAGTCACATTAACATCTTGCACCAGATCCTGAGTATTAGTCAGGATCAAGTCAAGGATTCTTGTACCTCTAGTTGGGTCTTCAACCATCTGTCCCAGGGAACAATCATTTAGCATATCTAGGAACTTTATCTCTTTATCATGTGCTGAACAACAGTTCACCCAGTCTATGTGAGGGTAATTGAAGTCCCCCATTATAACCAGGCTTCCCTTCTTGGATGCCTCCTTTACAACATTCTCCAACTGCCAGTCTCCCTCAAGAGTTTGGGTCGGAGGCCGATAGTATATGCCTACTGTTAGACCATCCTTGTGGCCTGGTACTCTTACCCACAGAGCTTCTAATGGTGACTCCAAATCACCTAGATATTCCAATTCATACAATTTTATCACTTCTTTGACATACAAGGCTACACCACCTCCCATTTGCCCCTTCCTATCCTTCCTGTACAGTTTGTAGCCTGGGATAACTGTATCCCATTGGTTATCATCCGTCCACCAGGTTTCAGTGATACCAATGATATCAATATTCTTATCTATTGCTAAGTATTCCAGCTCCCCTATTTTGTTCCGGAGGCTTCTGGCATTTGTATACAAGCATTTATATATGCTTTCCTGATACAGTCTTTTGAGTCCAGTTGCATTGTTAGACTGCCTCTTGCATCCTTCTGCTAGAGTGCTGGCGACTAGCTCCTCGCTCTGCTCAGTAATTTTTGCATCCTCCTCACTACTCAAGTACACACTTTCCCGAACCGGATGCTGCCCAGCTCCTGTCGGCTTTCCCCCAGTTATCAGTTTAAAAGCTGCTCTGCAGCCTTTTTGATGTTGAGTGCCAGCAATCTGGTCCCATCATGGTTCAAATGCAACCCATCCCTCCTGAACAGATTTGGCTTGTCCCAAAATGTTCTCCAGTTCCTGACAAATCTGAAGCCCTCCTCTCGACACCACCACCTCATCCACGCATTGAGGCTTCTGAGCTCTGCCTGCCTGGTAGGTCCTGCGCGAGGGACAGGCAGCACTTCTGAAAATGCTACCTTGGAAGTCCGGGACTTCATTCTTCTTCCTAACAACCTGAATTTGGCTTCCAGGACATACCGCTTGGCCTTCCCAACATCATTGGTACCAACGTGTACCATGACAACTGGCTCGTTCCCAGTTCTCTTCAGAGGGCTTCTGAAGATTGAACACAGACCATATGTGAGCAGACTACTACAAGTTGTGAATCTGCAACCTTAAGGCCGAGCCTCACCAATCCTGCCCTATGCAATGGGTCATTGTTGCACTGTATGTTTTAAATGGAAGAGAAACTGAGCATCTCTGCAGGAGAGTATGCTGTTCCAGTATGGAGCGCATCCACACACGGAAAACTAGTTGACATCGATGTGAGTGGAGCCATGCGTAGAGTGACAGGATGTCTCAAACCCACACCAGTGGAGAAAATATACCCTCTTGTTGGTATCGCTCCATCCAAGATCAGGAGAGAAGTGGTAGTGGATGCTGAGAGAACTAAGCAAGAGAAGGCCCCTCGACACCCTCTGAATGGAGATGAGCCTCAAGTCTACCTGCTCAGATCCAGGAAGAGCTTTATGGCATGGGCACATCCACACATGCAAAACAAGTTGACATTGCTGTTAATGAAGCCATGTGTAGAGTGATAGGATGCCTCTGTCAGGAATGGGGGAGGAAGTCCCACAGAGGCAACAGGGACACCCTGGAGTTTTCTGGGTCACCCACAGCGAGGTGAACGGCTTAGGTCCTGCGACGACTCGCTCTGCCTAAGTGAACAAACCAATGGAGGGGGAAAACATGCTTCCTGGTTGAAAGGAGAGCAAGAGGCTAGGCTAGAGTATCACTTCCTTCCTCAGTGCAATTGGCCTGCCCGCCCATTTCCCCTGCAGCACCACCACTGGCTGGTGGTGCAAAATACAGTACTAAATTTTTTGTTTTTGTTTTCCTGCACTGAAAACTGGGTGCGTCTTATGGTCAGGTGCGTCTTATGGTCCAAAAAATATGGTAAATTGCCACTCCCCCTTCCCTTAACAGACAGAGCTGCTCCTCTCACCATCTCCTGGAAGATTTCTGATGTTGAAGAGATGTGGCTTTTGGGAGTTAGCCACTCTTCCCTGCCGGACCTTCCTTCCTTCTTCTTCAGGATAAAGGCAGGCTAGACACACGGCTGTCTTTTGAAGATTTATTGAAGGAAGTAAAATACTGGATACATAGAACAGAATAAATCTAGCTGCACTAGAAACAAACTAATAAAATAATAAAACAAGCTAGCTTTTCTCTAAGCTGGTACCTTCTTAAAAGTTGCTGGTTGCGAGGGCAAAGCCCTCCATGGCTGTTAGCGGTGAACCGCCATTCTGAGCGTCAAACGCTCCCACGGATCTCGTAATTCTGCCTCAAAGTGTGCATGTCCTAGCTCCCAAAATGGGTCTGAGCACCTAGCCCCCATTCTTGGAATGCGGTGATCTAATGGGAAAGTACGTGTGTTCCCATGAGAATGGGGCATGTGTCCCTCGTGTACAATTTGCAGGTGCAAGGCCACCTGCACCCTGGGTGATTGACATTTCCCTCCTCCCCTTGGATTTTGACCTTTAAAGCCCAACATGGCAGTGGACCAGGATACTTAAGGGACTGCGTCACACCAAGGTATTCTACCCGTCCTATGAGGGCAGACTGGATAGGCTCAGTGCTGGTCCCTTCTACAAGAGAAGCATACCTGACCGGGACCAGAAGGAGAGCCTTTTCGGTGTCTGTCCCGGTCCTGTGGAACCTCCTACCACTTGAATTGCACCTCTAGACAGAGTTACTTCCCTTTAGGAGGACGTTGGAGACCTGGCTATGCCAGCGGGTGTGGGGTCCGACAGGTGTGACAACCCAGTCCTGCTGACTTGTATAGCAGCCTGTTTACAACTGACTTGTCTATTTTTATTCTTCCCCCTCCCCCCGTTTTTATCTCCCTTTTGTCTTTTTATCTTTTTATTTTTTCCTTTTAAATTTTATTGTTATCTCTTAAGGGGTTAGGGAGGATATTGGAGGGTTTACGCATTTCTAAGATTGTTTTTAGATAGGGGTTTTATATAATGTTTTTAGCTGTAATGCCTTTTATTGCTCTTTTGCATTAATTGTATTGTTTTTGTGTGTATCGTAAGCCGCCCTGAGTGGTGCTTGCACCAAGAGGGCAGGGGATAAAATAAATAAATAAATAAATAAGGAGTTGACAGGTCATCATCCCTCATGGGCTCACAGCTGTGCCTGTCTATCATCTCTCACGTGGTTGGAGCTATGTCAGCTCATCAACTTACACGTGGGGGCTTGCAGGTGCACTGTTGCTAGGCACTTCTTAGAGGGTGTCCAGTCCTGGACACTCATTCTTTCCCCCTCCCTCAAGAATGCATGAGGAGATAAGGGATCTAACTGCGCATCACTTAGCCATGTCAGACCGACAGCCTGACATGCCAGTGTGCTTTAAAATGAGACCTGGCTTTCTAAGCCAAATATGTGTCTTAACACTACATTAAACACATGTCAATCTAAAATTAAGACAAGCTCGCATATGATTACCATGACAGCCTCAAGCCAACACCAGTTGAGAAAATACACCCTCTTGTTGGTATTGTTCCACCTAAGATAAGGAGAGAAGTAGCAGTGGACAGTGAGAGAACTAAGCAAGAAAATGACCCTCAGTGCACTCTGAGTGGATATTAGCTTCAAGTCCACCAACTAAGATCCAGGAAGAGCTTTATGGCAAGAACAAACATTCTTGAGGGTCCCGCAAGAGCAAAACCAAGTTAGAAGATAGAGGAAGGAACTCATTGGACAAAGAATAACATTAAAGGAGGATATGGCTGAGGAACTCCATCTCCTCGACATCACTTGGAGGACCCTGAATAGGATGAGGGTCTGAGTCCCTAAATGTAAGACCAACATACTCAAGTGGGGGCTGCTGGCGGACAACAACACATTGTGTGACTGTGGATCTTTTTCATTTGCTGGTCTGCTGATGACAGCCAGAAACATGCACCGTTGAGGACTTAAGTTTGGACAATGATGCAGTGGAGAAAGTGGCTTCATTTTGGCATTCCAGGGTTTGATCGGGACATGAAAGAAGAAGAAACCTCGCCTCCGATGACCTGTGGCATAGTGGCCACTACGAAGGCGTGCCGAAATGGGTGGATTTGGGGGGCGTGTCAAGATGGAGAGCTGAGAGGAGTGAACTTTCTTCCGCTCAGAAAGGAGGGTTACAAAAGTGGTTGTTAAAAGCGATAAAAGTTCCTGAGACCTTGAAAAAAATGGATTAGAACACTTATAAAAAAGAATAGTAGTGGAAATTACCTTGATTGGTCTGAAGTTGTGCCGAGAAAGGGAGAAAACTGTGAGTTTCGATCTTGGAGAGAGCGGGGGATGGGCGTTGACTCAACAATGGCGTCGACTCAACAAACTTTTTAGTTGAAGAACGGACGGTTTGGAGAAGTGTGTGGAGATCGGTGTGCCGGCAAAGTCCGATAGAAACGCAGGCAAATAGACAAGTGGGCGAGCGGATTGAAAAGAGTAAGTCCGGTGGGGATCCGAAAGGGGGAAGCTGAAGCGAGCCTCGTTCGGCCTCGCCGGCCCCTTCGACCGGAGCCGCACGGAGCCGAGCGGAGCCGGAATTGGCTTAAGCGGAGAAGTGGAGAAGCCCTGACGGTGAGCAAAATTGGAAAAATTAGGTGGGGAAGGAAAAAAGGAGAAGAAAAGTGCAGCAACTGGGACCGAATTTTTTATTCTTTTACGTCAGTGGAGCTTAGATAAGCCAGGGCCAAGCAACGGTGATAACACCAGGATTTCCTTTTTTCCTTTCTCTTCTTCATTATTATTTGAGTTTTGGATCTTTAAATTTGGGTATTAAGAAGGAAAGAGGAGGAGGAGGAAGAAGAAGAAGTTGGAACTTTGGAGAACTGGGACTGGTTTTGTTTTGTACATTTTCTCCGAGGCTTAAAAAAAGAATAAGACGGCGCTGGGATCCTGAACTGTGCTGTGAGCGGTAAAGTGTTGTTTTCTTTGAGTCTTGGAGGGCGGACAGCTGACCTTGTTTTTGCTTTTGTTTTTTGTTTTTTTGGTCTGGAATAATATAAGATTTACTTTAGCGTGGCTCGAATATACGGGGTTTTTTCTGTTTGGTTTTTTTCCCTCTTCCTTTTTTAAGTTTGGACAGTGCTTGCAAGTTATAACAGTAACACAGAGTAAAAGCCTTTGGAAGAGAAACAAAATATCAGCTTTTCGTGGGACAAATATTGAAGATTTTTTTCTTTTTGTTGTTTGTTTTTGGACCCTTTTTTCTCTTTTTTCTTTATCTCCCTTTCCATTTGGGGATGAAGAGTGAGGACTAAATAGGGAATAAATTAGAAGAACAGTGATAAAAAAATTTGTTTTTGAGAAGGATTTTTCCTTTTTTCTTTTTTCTCCCTCTCTCTTTTTCTTTTTTAGTTCTCCTGGGAGTAAAATATTAAAATTTAAGAGGGAAATTAATTTGGACTGAAATGGGATTTTTTTCTCTTTTTTTCTTTCCCATCTCTATATCCTTTTGAATTTTGGTGGATATATACACATATATGTATATGTACACGCGTACGTAGGTACATATATATATATATATATATATATATATATATATATATATATATATATATATATATATATATATATATATATATATATATATATATATATATATATATATATATATATATATATATATATATATATATATATATATATATATATATATATATATTTGATAGAGGGGGAGGGAGGGGGAGGGGGGAGGGGAAAATAAAGTTCTAATATTATATTTGGATATAAGTATATTAAAATTTGTTAGAGTTAATACATAAGGCAGAGGTAAACAGTAAATTGTTTATGTAAATTGTTAACGTCACGCAATTGGAAATACACTTGGATGAAACGGCAGGGGAGAGGGAGAGAGAAGGAGAAGAAATTGGGTTGGACAAGAGTGGAGAGAGCGACATCTTCAGACAGGAGTTTCAGAAGGCTTACAAGGTTAGAGGAGGAAGAGGACGAGATGAAGAAAACAATGCAACAAGAGATGAAGGATCTGGAGGAGCAAGAGACGGTGAAGAAGATAGCACCACAACTACAACAGCAACAGCAGCAGCAGCAGAAGATAACAACAACTCCAACTACGATTGCACCAACTGCAGTAAAATCAATTGTTATAACAACTGCAAAGGTAACAACAGCAACAACTGCTACAACAACTGTAACAACTACAGTGGCGACAGCAGCGACAACAGTGACAACGATTGCAACTACAGCCACAGTAACAACGCCAACAACATTGGCAATGAAGGGGGGCAAGGACTTAAATCTGTCTTTGAAAGATTTAATGAGAAAGTTGATAACCTGGAATACAAAATTGGGAATATGTTGGCTCAAGATAAACAAGAACGAAAACAAGATATGCAAGGTATGCTGGTGGACATCTTGAAGGTAATTGATGGTTTTAAAAAAAGGACAAGATAAGCTTAAAAAAGAACAAGATGTCATAAAAAAAGAACAGGCAGCGATTAAAGTGGAGGTCACAGATTTGAGAGAGAGAGAGAGAGAAAGAAAGAGAAAATAAGGTTGGAGATCATGAAAAGAGATTGGAAATGGTAGGAGAACATCTAAGACGAGCAAACATCATAATTAGAAAGTTGCCAGAGAATTCCCCGGGTAAATTAAAAGAAAGAATAGTGAAATGGTTGGATGAAATTATGGAAGATGGTTTTACACTGCAGGATGTTGTAAGTGTATTTAGGTTGGGCTCAAGAAGGGGTAAAGTTGGGTCAAGGAATGTGTTGTTAAAATTTGCTAATGTGTCAGATAAGCTTCACTTAATGGCAATTATTCGGGAAAAAGGTGCAGAAGTGTTAAAAATTGAAGGTTTTGATATCGAAGTTTACAACGATATCCCAAGTGCGGACCGCTTATGGAGACAATCAATGAAACCAATCACAAAGCGATTCCAAGATAAAGGAATAAGGTATAATTGGAAATTTCCACGTCAAGTTTCTTTTACCTGGGTAGACGTTATATGATAAGTGAAGGTCCTAATGTTTTGGATGTAATGGTGGATGCAAAGTTGTTGGAAGCTGGAACTAAAGAGTGGTTTGATTTGAAGGAAGAGTTGATTATATCTGGTGGATACACAAGGCAGGAGAACAATGGTAATGAGAATATGCCTAAAGGTGCGGAAGGAGGAACTGTTCTGGGTGGAGACTAGGTTCAGGCCTCATTGGTGCTCGCACAGTCTGTCGCACCTTCCCCCTCCCCCCCTTTGTATTTCAGAGGCTACTTGTAAAAAAGTGGGGAGGGTTACTAGTAGAATGTATAGTGTGTATTTTTATTTATTCTTTTTTTCTTTGTTTGCTTTGGGTGGAGGAATTGTTATATGTTAATCTCACGCCTGTAGGAGGAAGTGGGAAATGCAAAAAATTAGGGGTGGAAAATAATTGATGAGAAATATAAAAGTAATATCATGGAATGTGAAAGGTACTGGTTGTCAGGTGAAGAGAAGGAGATTAGAAGCAGCTCTCAGAAAAGATAGACTGGATATAATCTTTCTGCAGGAAACCCATCAGAAATCGGAAGGAACTAATAAGTTGTCCTTAGGATGGACTCAGTTTTATGAAAAATCATATGGTACCTCAAAGGCCAGAGGTGTAGCGACTTTGATATCAAATAGGTTGGGATTCGAGATGGTAAAAAGTATTTCAGACCCAGAAGGAAGATATCTGATAGTAAAGGGGAAAATAGACGAGGAGGAGATAACGTTGGTGAATTTGTATGTGCCAAATGAACATCAAAATAGTTTTTTAGATAAGGTGTACCGAATATTGGAGAAAGAAAAAACAATAAAAATGATTGTAGCTGGAGATTTTAACTTAATAAGATCAAATATAGATAGTACAAATATAGCAAGAAGTGGGGGAGGAAATAAAATGCATGTGTTAAACAATTGGTTGAAATCTCTAGGGTTGAAAGATACATGGAGGGAATTTAAAGGATTGGAAAGGGTTTATACATTTTTCTCACAAGTCTACAACACGTACTCCAGAATAGATTATATATTTGTTACTGACAATTTGATAAAAAATTTAGAAGATATAGAAATCGGAATTTTTAAAGAGTCTGATCATGCAAAAGTATTGCTGGAAATAAAAATAGATGCTACAAAGATTAGGAAAAACTGGAGATACAATGCCAAATTGTTTAAAGATATAAAGTATAAAGAGCAAATGGTAGAAAAATGGGAAGAAAATTGGAAATGGAACGATACAGGGGATGTTAGATTCGGTATTGTATGGGATACAATGAAAGCAATATTTAGAGGTGAAAGTATCAGGTTGGTAAATATTAAAAATAAACAGCTAAAAAGTAAACAAGGAGAAATTGAAAAAGAGATTAAATGGTTGCAGGAGAAACATGCAATAACCAAGGATAGAAAAATGTATGAAAGAATGCAGGGCTTAAAGAAGGAATTAATAGGAAAAGACATTGAAAAAGTGAAAAGAGATTTGGTGTATTTAAAAAGGGAATATTTCGAGTATAGTAATAAAAATTCAAAACTTTTAGCAAGAGCAGCTAAGGAAAAAAGAAGTAGAAGAGAAATAGGGACTTTAGTAGATAAGGATGGTACAAGGTATAATAAAATCAAAGATAAATGTAAGGTGGTTAAAGAATTCTATCAAGAATTATACTCTAAAAAGAAGGTAAACATGGATAAATTAAAAGATAAATTGGGAACGCAAATCAAAAATAAAATAAGTCAGGAACATAAACAAAAAAATGAAAGAATCAATAACTGAAAAAGAGATAAAAGAAACAATAGCTAAATTGAAAGCAGATAAATCACCGGGGGAAGATGGATTACCTGCAGAATTCTATAAAGAGTTTAAAGATATAGTAACCCCAAAATTATTAAAACTGTACAATGGTATACTCAATGGGGAACAGATACCACCATCATAGTATAGAACAATAATTGTTCTGTTACCAAAACCAGGAAAAGACCTAGAAAAGGTAGAGTCATGTAGGCCTATTTCTCTGATAAACCAAGACGCCAAGATTTTTACGGCAATACTGGCAAGTAGATTAAACAGTTTTATGGATAAATATAGAAATAAAGATCAGGCTGGATTTGTGAAAGGTAGGCACATGGCAGATTTAGTAAGGCGAGTTGTAGACTTGATTGATGCTGCAGGGCAAAATAAGGAGAAAGTTGGGTTATTATCATTAGACATCTTTAAAGCATTCGATTCCTTGCAATGGATAACAATTAACGAGATAATTAGAAGTTATGGATTTGGTGATAGGTTTATAAAAACAATAGAACAATTATATCAACAAGGATATGCCAATATTAGGGTTAACAATGGTCTTACAGAGGAAGTGAGACTAGAGGCAGGGACAAGACAAGGATGCCCCTTATCACCAATATTATTCATTATGGCGATGGAAATATTAGCATATACAATAAGAGAAGATAAAAACATTGAAGGAATAATGGAAAACAAAATTAGTTTATATGCGGATGACACTTTGATAATTATGAAACATCCTAGAAGGACTTTGGAAAGAATTCAAGAACATTTAAAGGAATTTGAACAAATAACAGGTCTGAGGATAAATTGGGATAAATCTGAAATTACCTTAAGTAATATCGATAAGGACGAGCAGGGGAGAATAAGGGATGAATTTAAACTACAGATTAAAGAGAGTTTGAAATATTTGGGGATAAATATCTCTAACAAATTGGATGATTTGAAAAAATTAAATTATGATAAACAAAAGAAAGAACTTAAAGATAAAATTTTGCAATATCAAAAATTAAGGTTGTCTTGGTTCGGCAGAATAGCGTTGGCTAAAATGATGTTGTTACCAAAATTAAATTTTTTGTTTGATGCCTTACCAATTCAACTGACTGACAAAGAAATTAAGGAATTTCAAAAATTATTAAATAATTATTGTAATGGGGGACGCAGACCTAGAATTTCAAAGAGAATGTGGTATTTATCTCAAAAAGAAGGGGGTTTAGGAATCCCTAATTTAAAGAATTATAAACATTTCATATAAAGAATGTAGTTAAGATCTTAATGAAGGAGCCGGTTATTTGGGAGGAAATTGAAATGAAGGAACTAAAGGAAGTGGGTAAGAGCATTTTTTTAGATAAGGAAACATGGAAAACACCAGTTAAAAATAGAATGCTGAGGTCAATGTTGGGAGTATGGAAGAAGGTTAAAACGAAATTAGTTCCGAACATTTCACCGATAATTGAAATAGAAGACCTGAAAAAGTTCCCAATGAGAATGGATAATGAGATGAGAGAATTTTTGTTGGCGAATGGGGTTTTCCTGCTGAAAGATTGGATACGAGTCTGTAGAGATAAAGTGATGAAACGAGAGCTATATACTCAGATGAAGTTGAATTGGTTTCAGATAGCGATGGTGAACAAGTAGAACAATAACTATTTGAGGGAACAGAGCCTGGAAAGACATAGGACCGAATTTGAGGAATTAGTATGGAAGATAAGGAAGAAGGAAATTGGAATTAAAAGGAATGGTTAGTAAAATTTATAAAATGATAAATACAGAGGGTAACCCACAAGAAATATTAAGAAATACATGGGAACAAGACTTGAATATGAAGATAACAGAAAAGGAGTGGCAAAATAAATGGAGAAAAAGAATTATGAGATTTTTGTCGGTCAGGGTAAAGGAACATAATTTTAAAATGTTATGGAAGTAGTATTTGACCCCTATGAGACTACATCGGATGGACAAAAAGAATAACAAAATGTGTTGGAGATGCAAAAATACGCTGGGTACATATGTTCATATGTGGCATGAATGTAAGGTGGTAGAAAACTTTTGGGCAAAAATTGAGAACGAGATTGATAAGATTATGGGATTGTGTCTCAAATTGGGGCGAAATAACATTTTGCTGACGGACATAGATAATATGAGTTTAGATAATGATAAGAAAGAACTGTTGTCTATAATGCTTGTAATAGCTAGAATGTGTATTGCAAAAAATTGGAAAAATGATTTAGTGCTAAAGGTGGAGGAGTGGTATAAGCAGATGTGGGATCTCGCATTGAATGAAAAATTAACATGGGAGTTAAATTTTAAAAAAGGTATAATAAAAGAAAATAGATTTTGGAATATATGGCGACAATTTGTTGATTATTCACTGACGAGAGACGGAATGAACAAACTGGCACCAGACCAAATGAAATTTTGGGCACAATAGAAATCAATGGGAAATTCCACATCCTCCAGGGCAATGTATATAGCACAGGGTGATGATGTATGGAATGTGATGATGTATATATTGTATTTTGGAAAATACTTGGTAAATGTTAAAATGGAAGTATAATGGTTTTTAGTAAGGTTGAAGAGTTGAATAAAAGCAAAGTATGGATATAAAAGTAGATTTGAAATACGCGGATTAGACTTGGAAGATAATGGTTAATAATAAGATAAAAGTACAGTGTGTAAGTAAGAAATCCTTATACTGTGATAGAATCCAAGGTCATAACAGATTTCTTGTTCTTTTTCTGGTTTTGATGTACATGTATTTTTATGGTTTTTTCATAGTTATTTTTCTTTGATTGTGTTAGAACATTTGTATTTTTATTATGTCCTGAATGTTGTTATATATTTTGAAAAATCAATAAAAAATTTAAAAAAAAGAAAGAAAAAAAGAAATGGGTGGATCTAAAAAAGCACTAAAAAGCAGGGCTTTTCTAGTCATGGTGTATTGAAACGGCAGCTGTTAAAGGACTGTGTTGCAAGCTTTAAAAAGGAGAAAGATGATAAAGAAGCTTTTATACTGGAAAGCCCAAAGGAGTAATGGAGAGAATAGCTCTTGATTACATGTGATCTTACACTGTCTTATGGCTCACATTGTTTGAAGATTTTGTTCAGTGGAATTAGGATGATGCATTCTGATGTTTTTTTCCTATAGGTCTTTGTTTCATGTTTGTATTATCCTGCAAACTGCCCTGGGGATTTTTGAAGGCATGTGGCAGCATAAGAATGTTAATTATATGTATATATTTTTTAAAAGTTGCTCTGTAGAAACTTTAAGATTTGCTGCTTAAGACAAGTTTGGGAACCATGGCTCTAAAGTCTTTATAATATGCTCTCTCTCTCCGTCAACATTATCATAACAATCAATGTTGTAGAGCAGGGGTTCCCAACCTTTTCAAACCAGAGGCCCTGGGTCACACTCTCTCAGTCCACTTCAAGGGCCGGATGGCCATTTTGTTCTGACTGCATGATGGGGTGGTCATTTTGTCCCAACAGCTTCAAAGAGGCAGTCATTTTGTTTCTCAAATGCCATTGGAGGGGTGAGGGGCTATATGAAATGGCGCTGTGGGCCAGATCTGGCCCATGGGCCTTAGGTTGAGAACCCCTGTTGTAGAGTGTATCAGTATTTTTTGCGTGTCTTTCTCTACTATAGGACCATTTCATCACACCATCTGTTTTTGGAGAAATCCTTTATAATAACTTCCTGTTTGACATTCCCAAGATGCTGGACCTGTGTGTGCTCTTTGGAAAAGGCAACGGTGCTCTACTTCGCAAGATGATTGGTTAGTTGTGGAATGGTCTAGTAGGGATGGTGGGTTTAGGAGAGTGCATCCCTCTGAAAACCAGGCTTTGGATTGGACCTCTTATATCAGTGATGGCAAACCTTGGCACTCCAGGTGTTCTTGAACTTCAATTCCCAGAAGCCCTGATCAGCAGGAGTGCTCACTTGGGCTTCTGAGAATTGAAGTCCAAGAACACCTGGAGTGCCAAGGTTCACCATCACTGTCTTAAATGTCAGTTTAATTGCCTTTACTAACCTAGAAGTAGGGAAGCGATACCTTTCTATTGTTTAATTTTGTTTGTTCCTACTTTCCTTTCTGGGACTGCGGTGGCTTACTGGTTAAGATGCTGAACTTGATGACTGGAAGATTGGTAGATTGGCAGTTTGAGACCCGAGTACAGTACTGCATAATGGAGTGAGCTCCTGTCTGTGTCCCAGCTCCTGCCAACCTAGCAGTTCAAAAGCAAGACATTACAAGTAGATAAATAGGTACTACTTTGTTGGGAAGGTAAACAGTGTTCCGTACACTCCAGTGTTTAGTCATGCCTGTTACATGTCCACAGAAACGTCTAAAGATGCAGACAGCACTGGCTCATTGGCTGTAAACAGAGATGAGCACTGAACCCTAGAGTTGGATATGGCTGGCTTTCGAGCAAGGGCGACCTTTCCCTTACTTTCCTTTGGTGTTGATCTCTTCTCTTGGTGGTAAAGAGGAGCCCTGGTGACGCAGGGGTTAAACTGCTGTACTGCAGCCAGAACATTGTGAGTTCAATCCTCATAGGGAATCCAGGTTGACTCGGCCTGCCATCCATCCAAGGTTGGTAAAATGAGGACCCAGCATGTTTGGGGCAAAATGCTAATTAACTTGTGAACCGCCCAGAGTGTGCCCTACGCGCTGTCTTGCTGTTGTTCAGTCACAGTCAATTCCGACCCTTTGCAACCCTATGGACCATTGCCCGCCAGGCACCTCTGTCCTCCACCCTCCTCCTCAGCCCGCCCAGCTCTGTGCCCATTGTGTCTACAATACCATCTAGCCATCTCATCCTTGGCCGCCTCCTTCTTTTGTCCTCCACCTTTCCCAGCATCAAGGCCTTCTCAAGTGAATCCTCTCTTCTCATTTGATGTCCAAAGTACTTTAGCTTCATCTTCACCATTTGACCTTCTAAGGAGCAGTCAGGGTTGATTTCTTTTAGGATCAACTTATTTGTTCTTCTCGCTGTCCAGGGGACTCTCAAAACTCTCCTCCAACACCACATTTCAAAGGTGTCTATTCTTCTGTGCTCAGCCTTTCTAATGGTCCAGCTCTCACAACCGTACGTTACCACCAGGAATCCCATTGCTTTGACTATGCGAATTTTTGTTTGCAAGGTGATCTCTACTTTCCACTATGTTCCCCAGGTTTCTCATAGCTTGTCTCCCAAGCATCAGTCGCCTTTTAATTTTATGGCTGCAATTCCCATCTGCAGTGATCTTTGATCCTAAGAATGTAAAATCTGTCACTGCTTCTACTTCTTCCCCATCTATTTTCCAGGGACTGATCGGGCCTGTTGCCATTATCTTGGTTTTCTTGATGTTGAATCTACAGCCGGCTTTTGCACTTTCTTCTTTCAACCTAATCAGGAGCTTCTTTAGGTCTTCCTCACTTTCTGCCATTAGAGTGGTATCGTCTGCATATCTCAAATTGTTGATGTTTCTCTCAGCAATTTTGATCCCAAGTCGTGATTCCTCCACCCCTGCATTGCACATTATGTGCTCTGTGTATAGGTTGAATAAGCAGGGCGATAAAATACACCCTTGTCTTACTCCTTGCAGTATATAAGTGTGACTGCTATTGCTATTATTTTAGAGAGGCCTTTGCTGTGCGGCTTTGAAACTGTGGCCTGCATTTACATGGAATTACGAGCCAAAAAGTCCGAAGCACAGAAGGCTGTGTGCTGTTTCAGTGTTTCCAGGGAATTTGCAACCATATTTTGGGAGTGCCAATGGAGCATTTGTAGGCAGAACATGAGGTTGGAATCAGGCAACGTTTTTCAAAACAGTTCTGCATCTGCTCATTCTCCCAGTGAATGCTCTTTCCCAAAAGCTGGGCTTTTCCCGTCATTGAGTTCTGCTTTCAGTGTTGCAACATAAGGTGGGATATGGAAATAAAAAGTGTCTAGGAAGTGTCAATGATTTGGAGGAGAGAATTTGTACTTTTTGTCTTGGTCTGTGAGGTGTAGATGTTGTGAGCAACATGGGAGGGCTGTGAAGAGAGTATACCATCCAGTCATCAAGTTCAGCATCTTAATCGCTAAGCCACCACAGTACCCTAATGTGTCCACTGCAGTCTAATGTGGAATTAGATCTCATTAAATATCCTAAAGCCATGTTTAATTCTATTTCTCTCTTCTCCTCCCCTCCCTTTATTCCTTTCACCCTTCAGAAAACATCTTCAATCAACAGCCAAGCTACTTCTGTGACTTGGATGAAACCATTCCTACTATTATTCAGGTTAAGCTTTGGGGGGTTGTTTGGGGGGAGGGAGGAGTATATTTTGGTACATCTGTATGGTGTTCAGTGTTGGCTGACATCCACATAAGTAAAAAAAATTGTGGTCTGTCAGCCAAACTGAGCATTTGATATTGTGTGAAGAAGGTAAACCAGCCTGGCCAGGTTATCTTGCTGCGGTCATAGAGTAGAGCAGGGGTTCCCAACCTTTTCACGCTGGGGGCCTGGTCACGCTCTCTCAGTCAGCTTCAAGGGCCAGACGGCCATTTTGCACTGCCTGCACGATGGGGGTGGCCATTTTGTCCCAACAGCTTCAAAGGGGCAGGCATTTTGTTTCTTGGATGCCCTTGGGGGTGGGGGCCCAAATGAATTGGTACCATGTGCCAGGTCTGGCTCACAGGCCTTAGGTTGGGAACCCCTGGAGTAGACTCGACTGCCAGCGACTAAACGGTGATCATCAGCTGGCAGTTAACTAAAGCAAAGCAAGACTTTGAGGAGCGTATAGCTAAAAATACTCAGAGAAATAACAAAGACTTCTTTAAGTACATTAGAAGTAAGAACCCAACTAGGAAGGCCATTGGACCATTAGATGACAATGGAAGGCAAGGGGTTATTAAAGAGGAAACAGAGATTGCAGAGAGACTCAATGAATTCTTTGCTTCAGTATTCACTGAAGAAGACAGAGACCACATGCCCAAAACAGAGCCTATCTTCGTAGGGAGGGAAACCGAAGAATTAAGCAAGATAGAAATAACCAGGGAGGAGGTCCTTGCATGTCTTGTTAAGCTAAACACTAACAAATCCCCAGGACCAGATGGCATCCATCCACGAGTTCTCAGGGAACTTAAAGATGAAATTGCTGATCTCCTAGCCAAAATATATAATATTTCCCTCAAATCAGGCTTTGTGCCTGATGACTGGAAGGTAGCGAATGTAACACCAATTTTCAAAAAAGGATCCAGGGGTGATCCAGGAAATTACCGACCTGTCAGTTTGACATGTGTCCCAGGAAAAGTGATGGAAACCATCCTAAAAGATAGAATTAATAGGTACATTGAAGAGAAGGCGCTGCTAAAGGAGAGCCAACATGGCTTTTACAAGGGCAAATCATGCCTCACTAATCTGTTGGAATTTTTTGAGAGTGTCAACAAGCATGTGGATAAGGGGGATCCAGTTGACATTGTTTATCTGGACTTTCAGAAGGCTTTTGACAAGGTCCCACACCAAAGGCTCTTGAATAAACTTACCAGTCATGGAATAAAGGGACAGGTCTTGTCCTGGATCAGCAACTGGCTAAGGGACAGGAAACAGAGGGTAGCACTAAATGGACACTTCTCCAAGTGGAGGGAAGTAAAGAGTGGGGTCCCCCAAGGTTCAGTACTGGGACCCTTGCTTTTCAACCTCTTCATAAATGATCTAGAGGTAGGAGTAAAAAGCAAGGTAGCCAAATTTGCTGACGACACTAAATTATACAGGGAAGTGAAAACTTGAGAGATTGTGAAGAGCTCCAGAGAGATCTCTTGACACTGGGGGAGTGGGCAAAACAGTGGCAAATGAGCTTCAACATCAGTAAGTGCAGAGTGATGCATGTTGGGGCAAAAACCCCCAATTACATTTATAAACTGATGGGGTCTGAACTCTCTGCGACAAACCAGGAAAGGGACCTTGGTGTCCTGGTGGACAGCTCAATGAAGATGTCAACCCAGTGTGCCTCAGCAGTGAAAAAAGCAAACTCAATGTTAGGGATCATTAGGAAGGGTATAGAAAATAAGTCAGCAAGTGTCATTTTGCCTCTTTATAAATCTATGGTGAGGCCCCATCTGGAATATTGTGTACAGTTCTGGTCGCCATAGCTCCAGAAGGATATTATGGAGTTGGAGAAAGTACAGAGGAGGGCAACCAGAATGATTAGGGGACTGGAACACCTTCCTTACCATCTGAGGCTGCAACGGTTGGGCCTTTTCACTCTTGAACGACGGCGTCTAAGAGGTGACCTGATTGAAGTTTATAAAATCATGCACGGTGTGGACAAGGTAGATAAGGAAAAACTGTTTTCCCTATCGCACAACACTAGAACTAGGGGACACTCGATGAAACTTTTGGGTACTAGTTCTCAAACAAATAAGAGAAAGTACTTTTTCACCCAGAGGATTACTGGTCTATGGAACTCCCTGCCAGAAGAAGTGGTGACAGCTGTCAAACTTGACAGCTTTTAGAAAGGATTAGACAAGTTCATGGAGGACAAGGGTATCAATGGCTATAATTATGGCTACCTAAGGACAACCTCCGGGTTGGAGAGATAGGCAGGATATCTCTCAATGCCATTTCCAGGGAATCTTAAGCAGGTGAAGGCATCTCCTTGGGAATACCCTGAAGGAAATGGTGAGCCACTGTGTGAGACAGAATGCTGGACTGGATGGGCTGTGGCCTGTTCCAGCAAGGCTGTTCTTATGTTCTTATGTAACCTGACCACCCTGAAGACTAATGGCCTTGGGTTGGCAAAGTCCACAGGGAAGGTTGATGGTCCCCAAATGGATTAAATCACACTGGAGTCCATCTTGATGGAAGGCAGAGATACCAAGGATGATCAGGGGACTGTAAACTGAACCCTGTGCAGTTTTAACCTTCAGAAAAAGAGACTTGGGAGGGGCTATGATGATAATACTTCCACTACCTGAAAGATAATTACAGTATGAAGAGGAAGGGAAGGATCTGTCCTCCATCATCCCAGAGTGCAGGATACATAATAACGCACTCAAACTTCAGAAAGCCAAATATCATCTGAATATCAGGAAAAAAAACTTCTTAACTGTTAGAGCAGTATGACAGCGGAACCAGCTGCCTCGATAGGTGGTGAGCGCTCCAACACTGGAGGCAATCAAGAGAGAATTGGAAAGCAACTCTCTCTCAGATCTGCTTTGATTCGAATTCCTGCATTGAACAAGGGGTTGGACTCAATGGACCCAAAGGCCCCCTTCCAACTCAGTGATTCTGTATGAGAAGATCACAATCTGTCAGTGATCCACCTCCTAAGCCCATAAAAATGGTGTGTCAATCTATCTGTCTTCATATTGGCTTCATCCATTTCGTAAGACTGTTGTAAGAATAAAGTAAAGAAAACACCATGTTTGTTTCCCTGAGTTTCTCGAAGAATAGAATCAAGGAATAATTGAGTTGAAATGGGCCTATGGAGGCATTGAGTTTAACCCCCTGCTGTTCTACATGCCTGTGCACGCAAGGACACATGGCTCCACACTTAACTGTCCTGTGTAAGAGATGCAATCTTGTCCCGCTGTTATTCATGCGCTGCATGGGGCTCTTCTGTGGAGAGAGCATTCCGAGTCTGAGCATTAGGGTTTGTACCAGGTGGACATAACTTTTTCCCCTTGTCTAAGCCAGAGATGAAACTGTCAAAATGAAGCCACCTTTGGGTGAGTTCATTCTGCAGTTCCTTTTGCCTGACCTAGTGTGAGAAAGAATAGCAACACAAGGTGGACTTTACCAGGAGACGCCCGATTGTTGTTCAAAAATACCACAATCTTTGAGGAGGCTCCTTCTGATAACTGATCTGCCAAGATCAAAATGTAAAAGTTAGCATAGGTAAAGGTCACCCTTGCTTGAAAGTCAGTCGTATCCGACTCTAGGGTTCAGTGCTCATCTCTGTTTATAGCCAAAGAGCCAGTGCTGTCTGCTTCTACAGACGTTTCCGTGGTCATGTGGCAAGCATGACTAGGCACCAGAGTGCACAGAACGCTGTTTACCTTCCCACCAAAGTGGTCCCTATTTATCTAATTGCAATTTCTTGCTTTTGAACGGCTAGGTTGGCAGTAGCTGGGGCAGAGACAAGAGCTCACTCCGTCATGCAGTACTCGGGAATCGAACTCTGACCTTCCAGTCATCAAGTTCAACATTTTGACCACTTGAGCCACAGCATTCCCTGCGGCTTTGTAAAACTGATGCAGAAGAATAAAGTGGAGGTGTTTGCATGTGATAGGAAGGTGCTGATTACATCTATGGTTGTTGGTTGTTGTTTTTTTTTTTTGAGAAGGCAGCTTTCTTCTTTCAACCGGATAGAAGTGAAATACGGCTGATAGAAGTGAAATACGCCTGGCCGCATTCCAGCCTCTGCATATTTGTCAATCTGCCATTTGCCTGCTAGGTGTTCGGCAACATTCTGCATACTTGTGGGTTGCAAAATGAAGGGGCTGCCTCCGCGCCACAGAGGCTGGTGGACAAGATCTGGATCACTCCCGGGGAGCCTCCCTTGAAGTTGAAGGTACTTGCTGTGTCTGTTTTCACCCCCTTTCTTAGTCTGACCACAGCATCAAAGCCCTGGACCCTTTGCATTCTTCCCTTCCCTTCTCCCATGTCTCACCCTACACATGGTTCCTAAAAATGCTCTCTTTCTTGTCCTGTGACTGAGTGAGGCAGCTTTCCCCATCACATGAAGGTGACTAAGCTTTTTTTAACCATGTTTTTTTTAAAAGTAGACAAGTAGAATCTTCTTCTGTTGTGTCCCGATCAAGCCCTGGACTGCCAAAACGAAGCCACCTCATTGGTACATGTTTCTGGCAGTCATCAGGAGGCCAGTAAATTAGTTGGATTCTATATCTCTCCACATTCAGACAAATAGGGGGTGAACCAGCCTTACCCAATGTGGGAAGTGAAATCCCCCTGTGGGGCCTGGGGCAAACATTGGGAAATACTGGTACTTTCTTACTAGTCTGGCCAGGTTATCCTGCTATGGTAATAGAATAGACCAGTGGTGGCGAACCTATGGCACGCGTGCCAGAAGAGGCACACAGAGAGTCATACCAGCAAAGAGTTTTCCCCGCCCATCTGCCCAGCAGCCCAATGGGAGCACTTCCTCCCCAGCATAGAGCCCCACTGCTCTGCTCAGCAGCACAATGGGGGGGGGCCTTTCTCCCTCCCCCCCAGCACAGAGTTCACCCACCCCTCTGTTTGGGCACTCGGTCTCTAAAAGGTTCGCCATCACTGGAGTAGACCATACTGACAGCTTGACTCAACGCCGAACATCAGGCGACAGTCAACTTACCTGACAACCCTGAGGATTAGCAGACTTGGTGAAGTCCACAGGGAAGGGTGAGGGTCCCCAAGTGGATTGAATCCCCCTTGAATCCATCTTGATGGAGGGCAGAAGCTTCATCCATCCTGGCCTGGGGCTGATGAGGACTTTGTGTGCCAAAAGGGCTCAGGACCAGAAAGTGACTTGCCGAGCAGAATCAGTGGTACGGGTGTCATGCTGCGATGTGGAAGGTAGATGAAAGGCCACATTATATCCTCAGGACAGTCTTCATGGCTGATCACCATGAGGATCGTCAATATTTGGAATCAGATACGGCACAAGAAGAAGAAGTACTTTTTTGGCTTACTCTTGTAGCTGATGGGCTTACAGGTGAAAAATGGAAGGCAGTGGAAAATGGAGCCTAGCTAGATTAGGAAGCAATTTTGACTGTTGATCATTTTCTGTTTAAAGATAACTAAATAAAGCTGTGTTGTAAATATTAGCATGTTAACAAGAAAGGGATATTTCCTGTCCTAGGAGCTGAAGGATATTGTGTTATACCTTTGTGACACCTGCATCACTCTTTGGGCCTTTCTGGATGTATTTCCATCGGCTTGCCAGACCTTCCAAAAGCACGACTTCTGTTACAGGTATCTTTTCTGATTCTCTCTCTCTCTCTTTGTATGCATTTCCATTTCCAGTAAAGCTAATAATTGCTTTGACTTACAAAGTTGAAGAGACTTTGCAGATCATCTGCTCTAAATCTCTGCCAATTTAGGAAATGTTCCAGTATCCTTGATAAACAATCACTCAGCCGCTGTATACTCGCCTCTAGTGAAGATGCAGACAGCGCTGGCTCTTTGGATGTAAACAGAGCTGAGTACTGAACTCTAGAGTTGGATACGATTGGCTTTCGAGCAAGGGTGACTTTTACCTTTACATGTACAGATGTACAACTGAAGCTGCTTTATATAGTCAGTCTGTCTGACTCATGAATGTGAATTTTGACAGGGACCGATCCTGGCTTTGCTGTTTGAGATTTTCAAGGAGATACCAGCTTTGGAAATGGTAGTCATTTCTGCACCTTTTTGTGCTTTGTTCAGCCGCACAGTCAAGTCTGACCATTTGCAACCCCATGGACCATCGTGTGTCAGGGTCCTCTGTCACCTGCCATCTACTGTAGTCCACCCAGATCTCCGTCCATTGCATCAACATACCATCTAACCATCTCATCCTCTGTCACCCCTTCTCCTTTTGCCTTCGATCTTTCCCAGCATCAGGGCCTTCTCCAGTGTGTCCTCTCTTCTCATTTCGTGCCCAAAGTACTTGAGCTTCGGCTTCAGTATTTGTCCTTCCAATGAGCAGTCAGGGTTGATTTCCTTTAGGATGGACTGATTTGATCTCTTTGCAGCCAAGGGGAGTCTCAAGAGCCTCCTTCAATACCACAGTTCAAAGGCATCTATTCTTCTGCGCCGTGTGTTTTTGTGTCAGAAATTACTCTAGGTTGAAAGGATTTTTGCAGGGGACGCCTGAATGAGGCTCCTTTCATGTCCCTTATCGTGCAGCTCTCGGGGAATTGAACCCCGTGCTTTCGGTCTCCAAGCACAGTGCTTTTGCCCACTGAGCCACCGGGGAGCTGCGCTCAGCCTTCCTTAGGGTCCAGCTGTCACAGCCATACATTACTACTGGGAAGACCATTGTTTTTACTATGTGGACTTTTGTTGGCAGGGTGATCTCTCTACTTTTTATTATGCTGCCTAGCTTGCCTCCCAAGGATTAATTGTCTTTTTATTTCATGATTGCAGTGATCTTGGATCCCAGGAAAGTAAAGTCTGTCACTCCTTCCATTTCTCCCCCTTTCTATTTGCCAGGGAGTGTTGGGTCCAGATGCCATGATCTTGGATGTTTTGATCTTGAGTTTCAGGCGAACTTTTGCTTTTGTGTTTTACCCAAGAGCTATAAACCTTCCCCTTCCAGCTGTTTCTGCATTTTTTGTTCTGGCATCTTCTTTCCCTCTTGCCTCTGCTTTGATCTGTCTTTTGGGGAGGAGAGAAAGATGGATTAACACTGTGGGTTGTTATCCCTATTCATAGGCTGGCTGCATTTTATGACCTGGTCATACATGAGCTGGAAACTGCCATCAGGAAGATGTGCCATGAGGATACCAGGTGAGTTTCTTGAGCAGATGTTCTTGAACTTCTGGAATAAATGCCAGTTCAAGTATGTGCAGGTCCATAAATATCTCTTGTTGCATCTGCTCTGCTTTGCACCTGGCAACATTATAAATTCACATTGCCACCGAAGCTCCCTCATGGGTTTTGTTGCTTTGTTAAGTATTATTCTTCCTTTACTCATGGGAATCAAGGTTAGCAAGTCTGAGACTGTCTCCCGTTTTCTAAAAATCCTCACCGCATTCTTGTGAAGAGGTGGGTTCTGGCACAAGATCACTTTATAGCTTTATGGCTTGGTGGGGATTTACACCCTGGATGAATTAATTTTAGGTGGCGTATTATCCATATTATCCATGTCTGTGGAAAAACTGCATAACTGCTCATACATGCTAAGTTGGGACATTTTCCTATGTAGGGTACAGTGGACCCCCGCCTAACTGCGTGTTCGTTGAACGACATTTTTGCCTAACGGCACATTTTTTCCTCCAAAGTCTCCTTGCGCACAACATTTTTTTTTTTGCTAAGTCACGTTGTTGTGCGTGAGGTGACTTTTCAGAAAAAAACGCGACGTTGCCCTCACCCTCCGGCCTTCCGCGGAGCGAAGCAGTCAAACGCATGGCTGTTTCTCCCACCGGAGGCCCGGAGGGTGGCCCTGTGCATGGGCCATGGGGTTGCAAATGGTCAGACTTGACTGTGCGGCTGAACAAAGCACAAAAAGGTGCAGAAATGACTACCATTTCCAAATGTATGGCCACTTCTCTCACCGTAGGTCCGGAGGGTGGTTTGTTCTGGGTATGAACATGGTGCTCACCGCGTTCCTACCGAAAACAAACTGGACCTCCGAGCGGCGCCAATCTTTTGGGTTGGAACGCGCATTCCAACCCAAAACAAACTGGAGGTCTGCTTTGAGCTGCCCCCGCCGCGGGTACTCACCTGCAATCGCTGGAACACGCGTCCGGCTGGCAGTGGGGGTGGGGTGGATTGATGCTCACATGGCACACTGCTGTAAAATGCCCTCTTCTTCTTCTGCTGATTTGGACTTCAATTCCCAGAAGTCCAAATCAGCAGAAGTGGAAGGGAGCATATTACAGTGGCACGCCATGTGAGTGACAATCCACCCCCCCCCCCCACGCTGCTGGCCAGCGTGTTCCAGCGATTGCAGGTGAGTACCCGTGGTGGTGGTGGTGGGGAGGCTCGAAGCAGACCTCTGGTTTGTTTTGGATTGGAACGCGTGTTCCAACCCAAAAGAGCAGGGCCATCCTCCGGACCTCAGGTGGGAGAAATGGCCATGCTTTTGGCTGCTTCTCTCACCAGTAGGGCGAGGGCACCCCCGGGCAACGACGAATCGCGCATAATGACGTGACGCTTGGAGCCAAGCTTTGTCGTTATGCAGGGGTCCACTGTATTCTTGAAGTAACTGAAATGGGTCAGTAGGTCCTCCTGGTAATAATAATTTCTTGTCAAAAATTATTCTGGGTTGATAGGATTTTTCCAAAGAAATTCCACTCAGGGTACGTCTGAAATGAGGCTCCTATCATGACCCCAAAATCTTTTCCCACTAAAGTGGTCCCTATTTATCTACTTGCAATTCTTGCTTTCGAAGAGGCATGGAGGCTGTTTACAAAAACAATAACAGAGGCCCAATTGGAATGCATACCCAAAAGGAAAAAGGGCAATGCCAGGTCCAAGAGGACTCCGATGTGGCTTACAGGAGCTGTTCGGGAAGTGATCAAGAGCAAGAAAAGCTCATTTAGAAGATGGAAGGCTTGTCCGAATGAGGACAGCAGGCAGAAACATAAATTCTGGCAGAACAAATGCAAGGCAACAATCAGGAAAGCAAAGCAAGACTTTGAGGAGCGTATAGCTAAAAATACTCAGAGAAATAACAAAGACTTCTTTAAGTACATTAGAAGTAAGAACCCAACTAGGAAGGCCATTGGACCATTAGATGACAATGGAAGGCAAGGGGTTATTAAAGAGGAAACAGAGATTGCAGAGAGACTCAATGAATTCTTTGCTTCAGTATTCACTGAAGAAGACAGAGACCACATGGCCAAAACAGAGCCTATCTTCGTAGGGAGGGAAACCGAAGAATTAAGCCAGATAGAAATAACCAGGGAGGAGGTCCTTGCATGTCTTGTTAAACTAAACACTGACAAATCACCAGGACCAGATGGCATCCATCCACGAGTTCTCAGGGAACTTAAATATGAAATTGCTGATCTCCAAGCCAAAATATATAATCTTTCCCTCAAATCAGGCTTTGAGACTCATGATTGGAAGGTAGTGAATGTAACACCAATTTTCAAAAAAGAATCCAGGGGTGATCCAGGAAATTACCGACCTGTCAGTTTGACATGTGTCCCAGGTAAAGTGATGGAAACCATCCTAAAAGATAGAATTAATAGGCACATAGAAGAGAAGGCGCTGCTAAAGGAGAGCCAACATGGCTTTTGCAAGGGCAAATCATGCCTCACTAATCTGCTGGAATTTTTTGAGAGTGTCAACAAGCATGTGGATAAGGGGGATCCAGTTGACATTGTTTATCTGGACTTTCAGAAGGCTTTTGACAAGGTCCCACACCAAAGGCTCTTGAATAAACTTACCAGTCATGGAATAAAGGGACAGGTCTTGTCCTGGATCAGCAACTGGCTAAGAGACAGGAAACAGAGGGTAGCACTCAATGGACACTGCTCCAAGTGGAGGGAAGTAAAGAGTGGGGTCCCCCAGGGTTCAGTACTGGGACCCCTGCTTTTCAACCTCTTCATAAATGATCTAGAGGTAGGAGTAAAAAGCAAGGTAGCCAAATTTGCTGACGACACTAAATTATACAGGGTAGTGAAAACTGTGAGAGATTGTGAGGAGCTCCAGAGGGATCTCTTGACACTGGGGGAGTGGGCAAAACAGTGGCAAATGAGCTTCAACATTAGTAAGTGCAGAGTGATGCATGTTGGAGAAAAAAACCCAATTACATTTATAAACTGATGGGGTCTGAACTCTCTGTGACAAACCAGGAAAGGGACCTTGGTGTCCTGGTGGACGAGAGCTCAATGAAGGTGTCAACCCAGTGTGCCTCAGCAGTGGAAAAAGCAAACTCAATGCTAGGGATCATTAGGAAGGGTATAGAAAATAAGTCAGCAAGTGTCATTTTGCCTCTTTATAAATCTATGGTGAGCCCCCATCTGGAATACTGTGTACAGTTCTGGTCGCCATACCTCCAGAAGGATATTATGGAGCTGGAAAAAGTGCAGAGGAAGGCAACCAGAATGATTAGGGGACTGGAACACCTTCCTTACCATCTGAGGCTGCAACGGTTGGGCCTCTTCACTCTTGAACGACGGCGTCTAAGAGGTGACCTGATTGAAGTTTATAAAATCATGCACGGTGTGGACAAAGTAGATAAGGAAAAACTGTTTTCCCTATCGCATAACACTAGAACTAGGGGACACTCCATGAAACTTTTGGGTACTAGTTCTAAAGCAAATAAGAGAAAGTACTTTTTCACCCAGAGGATTACTGGTCTATGGAACTCCCTGCCAGAAGAAGTGGTGACAGCTGTCAGTCTTGACAGCTTTAAGAAAGGATTAGAAAGTTCATGGAGGACAAGGGTATCAATGGCTATAATTATGGATACTTAAGGACAATCTCCGGGTTGGAGAGATAGGCAGGATATCTCTCAATGCCATTTCCAGGGAATCCTAAGCAGGTGAAGGCATCTCCTTGGGAACACCCTGAAGGAAATGGTGAGCCACTGTGTGAGACAGAATGCTGGACTGGATGGGCTGTGGCCTGTTCCAGCAAGGCTGTTCTTATGAAGTGTGAGGTTGGCAGGAGCTGGGACAGATATGAGCGCTCAAACCGTCATTCGGTACCCGGGTCACAAACTGCTGACTTGCCGGCCTGCCAGCAAACAAGACGAGCTTCTTAACCACTGAGTCACCACAGCCCTTGGTCCTCATGGTGAAACATGTGCTCTAACCCCCAAAATACGATTGTTCCAGCTTCCTTCCTTTTAAAATTATAACAGACACTGCAAGTAGATAAACAGGTACCGGGTTGGCGTTCCATGCATTCCGGCATCTAGTCATGCCTCTGCCACATGACCATGGAATCATGCAGACACAGACAGCACTGGCTCTTTGGCTGTAAATGGAGATGAACACAGGGTGCCTAGAGTCAGATACAACTGGCATTTGAGCCAGGGAGACCAGTCTATTTTGCCGCCTCATTTCTTACAGTGGGGGGTAGGTAAAGGTAAAGGTTTCCCTTGCTCGAAATCCAGTCGTATTTGACTCTAGGGTGCAGTGCTCATCTCTGTTTCAATACCGAAGAGCCAGCGCTATCTGCTTCTGCAGACATTTCCATGGTCATGTGGCAGGCATGACTAGACACCAGAGGGCATTGAATTGCTGACCTTCAATCTCCCAGTCAGCGTCTTAGATACTTGAGCCACTGTAGTCCTCATTGGGGGAGGGGCGGTGGTGGTGGTTAGGCTTCCCAGCCTGTTTGGTATGTGACAGTGGAAATCAATGCCAGAGAAAACCAAAGTGTGTTCAGCAAAGCTGCCTTAACAATGATAATAGTTACGGAGTTTTGAAATTCATGCGTCTGCTTACTAAAGGTATGTGTTTATGTCTGCGGTCCGAATTTGGATTTGTTTAGGTTAGGATGGGTTCAACCTTTTTATACCAGCAGAAGTGTGAGAATCTCTGTGCACTTTTCTATTAATCTATTACAGCAGGGCATGAGGTTGTCAGCATTTTCTGAAAAAGTTCTAGTGGCCATTTTTAAATGTTCTTGTTTTTTACTTTGGAACCAGCTCTCTGGTTTAATCTGAGGCACACTGTCTTAAACTGCCAACTGGATTCCTTCTGGTCCCAGACATTTCCCCGAATGCTTAGTGCTAAATCCAATCTGATGTTTTCACTGACAAGGAGCTTTCTGTTGTATCCCGGCGGCCGGCCGAGGGGAATGAGCGGCACCTGAGGACCATTCCACCATCCTCAAAAGCCGCTCCCCTGCCACCACTGAGGCCGCCGAGACCAGCGGGGTTCAACCGCCAGCCGGCCGGGGTAACAAGCGGCACCTAAGGACCATTCCACCGCCCTCAAAAGCCGCTCCCCTGCCACCGCCGAGACTGCTGAGACCAGCAGGGTTCGACCGGCGGCAGGCCAGAGGGAACGAGCGGCACCTGAGGACCATTCCACCATCCTCAAAAGCCGCTCCCCTGCCACCGCTGAAGCCGCTGAGACCAGCGGGGTTCAACCGCCGGCCGGCCGGGGGAACGAGCGGCACCTAAGGACCATTCCACCGCCCTCAAAAGCCGCTCCCCTGCCACAGCCGAGACCAGCGGGGTTTGACCACCGGCCAGCCGGAGGGAATGAGCGGCACCTGAGGACCATTCCACCGTCCTCAAAAACCGCTCCCATGCCACCAGCGAGACCATCGAGACCAGCAGGGTTCAACCGCTGGCCGGCCTGGGGGAATGAGCTGCACCTAAGGACCATTCCACTGCCCTCAAAAGCCGCTCCCCTGCCACCGCCGAGACCGCTGAGACCAGCAGGGTTCGACCGGCGGCCGGTCAGAGAGAACGAGCGGCACCTGAGGACCATTCCACCGCCCTCAAAAGCTGCTCCCCTGCCACTGCCGAGACCGTTGAGACCAGCGGGGTTTGAACGCCAGCTGGCTGAAGGGAACGAGCGGCACCTGAGGACCATTCCACTATCCTCAAAAGCCGCTCCCCTGCCACCGCTGAGGCCGCTGAGACCAGTGGGGTTCGACCGCCGGCTGGCCAGGGGGCATGAGCGGCACCTGAGGACCATTCCACCGTCCTCAAAAGCCGCTCCCCTGCCACCGCCGAGACCGCTGAGACCAGCAGGGTTCGACCAGTGGCCGGCCAGAGGGAACGAGCGGCACCTGAGGACCATTCCACCGTCCTCAAAAGCCGCTCCCCTGCCACCGCCGAGACCAGCGGGGTTTGACTGCCGGCCAGCCGGGGGGAATGAGCGGCACCTGAGGACCATTCCACTGTCCTCAAAAGCCACTCCCCTGCCACCGCCGAGACTGCTGAGACCAGCGGAGTTCGACCGGCGGCTGGCCAGAGGGAACGAGCGGCACCTGAGGACCATTCTACCGTCCTCAAAAGCTGCTCCCCTGCCACCGCCGAGACAGCTGAGACCAGCGGGGTTCGACCGGCCGCTGGCCAGAGGGAACGAGCGGCACCTGAGGACCATTCCACCGTCCTCAAAAGCTGCTCCCCTGCCACCACCGAGACCAGCGGGGTTTGACCACTGGCCAGCTGGAGGGAACAAGCGGCACCTGAGGACCATTCCACCGTCCTCAAAAGCCACTCCCCTGCCACTGCTGAGGCCGCCAAGACCAACGGGGTTCGTTTGACCACCGGCTGGCCGGGGGGAATGAGCGGCACCTAAGGACCATTCCACCATCCTCAAAAGCCGCTCCACTGCCACCGCCGAGACCACCGAGACCAGTGGGGTTCGACCGGTGGCCGACCGCTGCTGCTCCTGGGACTAACCCCCTTTTTGTCTCGGTTGGAGCTGATACTGTTGTTAAGGCTTTTGCCTGCGCCTTTGCAGCTTTTGCAGCCCTGGGGACAATCTGGACTGCCATGGCCACCTTTGCTGCAATGGCCGAGGCACGGAGCTCCTTCCCCCGAGTTGTCGGAGGGAGTGGTAGATCCTGCAACTTTCTCCAGCGGACATGGGGTGTTTCTACGCTGGGTTTGTTGTTATATTATAGTGTTTTTATTGTATTTTTATACAATAATTTTTAATTCATTATGTAGTTTTTGTATTTTGATACCATGCTTATTTGTATTGCTCGCTATTGTAAATTTATAGTATCTCTGTATTATTAGTTTGTTGTTATTTTGTTTGTACATGCTATTAGCCACCTTGAGTTGGCCTTTGGCTGAGAAAGGCGGGATATAAATTAAACTGATTGATTGATTGATTGATTGATTGATTGATCCATCTCAAATATAAATCATGGAATATCTGAATTCTTGTTTCTCTCCTTATGTCCGTTTAGCCTAATGTCGGATTTGTGGAGGAGGTTATCCCATTCTAGGAAGAAAGTTGTCGAAATTTTCCATATCATTGTCAACCAGTTGTGCCTTCAGCCCATTTTGGAAAGCAGGTATTTTACTGGCATGTTTTAGAGCAGTGGTGGCGAACCTATGGCAAAAAATGCCATAGGGGGCACTCAGAGTCCTTTTTGTGGGCACGTGCACCATCGCCCCAGCACAGAGTTTCTCCTGCCCCTCTGCCCAGCAGCCCAATAGGAGTGCTTCCTCCCTCCCCCAGCACAGAGTTCACCCCACCCCTTTGCCCAGCAGCCCAATGGGAGCGTTTCCTCCCTCCCCCCAGCACAGAGTTCACCCCGCCCCTCTGATCATCAGCCCAATGGGAGCATTTCCTCCCTCTCCCCAGCACAGAGTTCACCCCGCCCCTCTGTTCATCAGCCCAATGGGAGAGCTTCCTCCCTTCCCCCAACACAGAGTTCACCCCACCCTTCTGCCCAGCAGCTCAATGGGAGTGTTTCCTACCACCCCCCCAGCACAGAGTTCACCCCACCCTTCTGCCCAGCAGCTCAATGGGAGCGTTACCTCCCTCCCCCCAGCACAGAGTTTGCCCCACTGTGTTGGCACTTTGCGATAAATGAGTGGGTTTTAGGTTGCAGTTTGGGCACTCGGTCTCTATAAGGTTCGCCATCACTTTTAGAGCAAGAGCAGAGCCCTCTATATATCAGAAAGGATCTGTGTTGGGGAAGGCTGATTTATACTGTTTATTCTGGTAATAAAAAGATCACTGTATAGATTGATAGTTCCTAATGCATGTGAATCAATTCTGTTAAAAACAAAATCGCAACAACCCAAGAATCAACATGACGCTATGGAAAGCTGCACCCAACAAAATAAGCTGCATCCAAAAATTAATTCAGTAGTGAGATATAATAATACATATGAACTGTAGTGAAATGTTGACATACATTCCTATCACAGAGATTCGCTTAAATTCCCGCAATATTTGAATTGCAGATTCCTTTGCTGTCATAGAATGAGTGAGTTGGAATAAGGGGCCTTTTAGGCCATTGAGTACAACCCCCTGTGGACTCAATGGCCAACCCCCTGTGCTGGGGGGAGGGAGGTAACAAGAGTTAGCTCTTGTAAGATGGCTCCCAAACTTTACATTTTAAAATAAATGACAGCATTTCATTCCACCAAAGCAGTCCACATTACACGGTTTACCATACAGTACTTTAAAGCAAAGAGCAGCAATTGTTGTTACTGTATTTAAATGTCCTTCCTAGTATCCATTACTCCTGCTGTAAAGGTGTGACTTTTTTACTCGAGCGTATGTTCTTCAGGATTGAACCCTAGGACTTTCACATAAGAGGGAAAGACTAAGCTCCAAAGGAGAACGTATTTAGGCTGAGCCTGTGTAAATGTGCTTGTTTCGATCATGTTATCAATACTGTCTTTTTTTAAAAATAGTTGTGATAACATCCAGCCTTATATTGAAGAGCTTCTACAGATCTTCACCTCCGTGCTTCAGGAGAAGAGGTAAGAGGCCTGGCTTGGAGAAAGGGATGTTAAGACCCGTAGTTTCCTCTGAGAAGTTATGAGGCATGCTTAAGGAGCTCACTTTGTTAGCTGGACGGCTGGCAAGTTGACAGTTTGGAACCCGGGTACTGCATGACGGTTTAAGCACCCATCTCTGTCCCAGCTCCTGCCAACCTAGCATATCAAAAGCAAGAAATTGCAAGTAAATCAGTAGGGACCCCTTCAGTGGGAAAAGATCTTGGGGACATGAAAGGAGCCCCATTCAGCCATCCCCTGAGTAGAGTTTCTCCAGCAAAAATCCTTTCAACCCAGAATAATTTCTGACACAAAATTATTACCAGAGCTTGGGAAAGTTCTTTTTAGGGAATACATGGTTTCCAGAATTGTGGGCATCATAGTCCCGTGATGGTGAACCTTGGCACTCCAGATGTTCTTGGACTTCAATTCCCAGAAGCCCTCGTTAATCCACACAAATGGGTTTACTGCGATTCATCTAGCCCACACCGCCCTCGTCGCTCCCGGACGCAGAAGTAAAATGCGCCCGTACGGTTAAGGCTCTCCCGGGTTAACCCTTCCTCCATATGGGCACGTTTTACTTCCGCTTCCAGAAGCAATGAGGGCAGCGTGGGCCGGATGAATCGCAGCAAAGCCATTCATGTGGATTCACAGGGTGCTTGGGTTTCTGGGAATTGAAGTCCAAAAACATCTGGAGTGCCAAAGTTCACAATCTAAAGATGGAGCTTTTCCAGTTGGAATAGAATGGGATGCTACAGGCACATCTGCTTCTGTGATAAGGATGATGAACCAGTTGCCATTTCAGGAAAGAATTGCCTCTTAAATGTTTGCTGGAGAATAGTAGCAAGAGCCCTTCTACTCTTTTACTCTTCTGTTAGGCTCTGTGGTGTGAGTTGGGATGGAAATGAGGGCACAGTGTTAGTGAATAGCAATCACGCTTAGTACATAGTTTGGGCACCCCTAACCTAAACCTTTGTACTTCCAGGTTTCTCCGGGATTATGATGAGCTGTTTCCAGTAGCAGATGACGTAAGCCTACTGCAGCAGGCTTCTTCTACTTGGTATCCTTTTCTGTTTCAGTCCTGATGCAAACATACCCTACATTTCAATAGGCAAACCTGTTTCTTTTCTTGGTCAGTTCTATCCAATTGGGTATATATTACAAAAGTGTCACAAAGCAAATGCAGACCTCAGATGAGATTCCAAACAGATGATAAGGCTGCTGTTTGTAAGGTGTTGAGAACGTGCAGAAAAGCAAGGCCCTTAACGCTTAATGTTGTCTGTTAGGGACGAGACGCGGGCAATGTACATTTTGGAAGCTGTCAGAAGTGCCTGGGAAGGAGTGGACAGGAGCAAAAAACCAGCTCGAACCCTTCCTTTGATAGAAACTCTGGTTGGCGCATCAGCTACGCTACTGCCTAGTAACGCTGAGGAGTTGGAGAGGTTTCAGGATGAAGATGATGCAGAGGTGAGTATTTAGAGCAGGGGTCCTCAACCTTTTTAAGCCGCAGGCCAGTTCACTCTCTCTTGGACCACCCTGAGCCTGCCACACTCCCACACATGCTGCTGCCTCCACTGGGGACCATCCCAAGCCGCCCCCAACACACACACATCACTCCCCTGCTTACTGGTTTGGAGGAGCTGCATGGTGTGGGTGAAGGAAACTTACCCGCAGCTGCTGTGGACGCACCTGCAGCGACTGGAGATGCAGCTGCCAGAGACGTGGCTGCCAGGAAAGCCATGTGCTGCCACTTCCGCTGATGCCTTAATCTTTGTCCCCTCCACTTGGCTTGGTGTGTCTCTAATGGCGCTCCATAGCATGGCGAATGTTGTAAGGCTTACAACATACAGTACCATTAGGGACATGCCAAGCCAAGTGGAGGGGACAAGGATTGAGACAGCAGCAGCGGAAGCTGGAGTGAGGGATGTCTTGATGCTACGGGCCGGATTTGGCCCACAGACTGTAGGTTTGAGTATGTTGTTAGTCTTAAGGTTAAGGTCACTCTTGCTCGAAAGCCAGTCGTAGATGACTTTAGGGTCCAGTGCTCATTTCTGTTTATAGCCAAAGAGCCAGCACTGTCTGCAACAATGAGAGCTCACTCCGTTGTGCAGTACTCGGGTCTCGAACTGCTGACCTGCCGACCTTCCAGTCATTACGTCCAGTGTCGTAGCCACTAAGCAACCACAGTCCCAAGACTAAGGTTTGTTAGTCTTAACTGACCATTGTATAGGAGATCAATGCATGAAAGCTTATATTAAGATCTCCTGCAGAAAATGATACCTAGAAGAGTGATTTCTTTGTACAACTGCACAACGGAGTGAGCTCTCATTGCTTTATGAAGGGAAAAATATACTTGTATACAGAGTTCTTTGCAGCAAACAAACAAAAAAGCAAATAACTTCTTGTTCTTGCACTGGAGGTGAGAAATGTCTGGGTTAACTGACCCTTGACAGGCAGTGCTGAAGTGTCAAGACAATCTGTTGTGTTGCGGATGAGTACTTTAGCCAGATTTTGACATATTCCTATTCATGGACCTCCTACAACAGTGTTGGAGAACCTATGGCATGTGTGCCAGAGGGGGCACTCAGAGCCCTCTGTGGGCACGCATGCTGTTGCCCCAGCAAAGAGTTCACCCTGCCCCTCTGACCAGCCCAATGGGAGTCCTTCCCCTCTCCCCCAGCACAGAGTTCGATATGCCTCTCTGCCCAACAGCCCAATGGAAGCGCTTTCTCCCTCTCCCAGCACAGAGTTAGCCCTGCCCCTCTGCCCAACAGCCTAATGGGAGCGCTTCCTCCTTCCCACAGCACAGAGTTCGCCTTGCCCCTCTGCCCAGCAGCCCAATGGGAGCACTTCCTCCCTCCCCCCAACACATAATTCATCCTGCCACTCTGCCTAGCAGCCCAATGGGAGAGCTTCCTCCCTTCCGCAGCACAGAGTTTGCCCCACCCCTCTGCCCTGCAGCCCAATGGGAGCACTCCATCCCTCCCACCAGCACAGAGTTCACCCCGCCTTTCTGCCCAGCAGCCCAATGGGAGCGCTTCCTCCCTCCCCCAGCACAGAGTTTGCCCCGCCCCACCCCTCTGCAGCGCGGACGGCAGCCTGTGGAGTTTGGGCACTCCGTCTCTAAAAGGTTTGCAATCACTGTCCTAGAATAATGACGCCTCTTGCATTTGACATTTCTAGTGCACAGGAGCAGCTGCAGCACCTATAGCCAATGTCTCTGGGGTGGAGTTGGATTCTCTGATCTCCCAAGTGAAGGACCTGCTACCTGACCTCGGTGAAGGATTCATCCTGGCCTGCCTGGAGGAATATAACTTCAATTCTGAGCAGGTTATCAATGACCTTCTGGAGGACAAGCTGTTGTCATCCTTGGAGAAGCTGGACCGAGCAATGCCCAGGTTGAGTGAATTTTTCCTCTTTCCTGAGGAATTTCCCCATCATCATCATCTCCCTCTCCGCCACCTTGCAGGTCTCGAAAGCAATCCCAAAAGAGATGAATAAACATATGAGTGCAGTTGGCATAGATAAGTCCACAATAGAGCAATTGCAGGGAGTAGCACTGCTAGGGACCAACTAGGTCTGGGGTTCCCATCCTAATGCCCATGGGCTGGATCTGGCCCACAGTGCCATTTCATGTGGCCCCCCACCCCTTCAAGGGCATTCAAGAAACAAAATGGCCACCTCCTTTGAAGCTGTTTGGACAAAATGGTCACCCCTGTTGTGCAGGCAGGGCAAAATGGCTGTCTGGCCCTCAAAGCTGCCTGAGAGAGCGTGACCCAGCCCTCGGCTTGAAAGGGTTGGGAACCTCTGAACTAGGTTGTCAAGCAATACTTTATTGATGCTTTATTGATGAAGCTCCTTTCATAACTACATTTTACTAGCTTTTACTCACAAGCACCCATCAAGCAAGCGATACAAAAGCCTCCCAAAGCATGGTGAAATCTTCTCTTCTTCCCATATCAAAACCCATTTCCCCCACTCATCCCTCCTTTTGAAGGGTTTCAACCAATTATAGTACAGCATACAATATCCCACCAACTAGTTCAGTCCCCATAGTCTTCAGCTTGTTATGGCTACAAGTACAGTAAACCTTCCAGCACCTGCGTTGCAGGTCAAATTATTTCTCTGTCAGTGGAACAAGAAAAAAAAATCAACTTTACTCTGTAAATATAAGGGCCCCCCCCCCCCCCCCCCCCATTTCCTTACAGCCACACCACCACATGCATTTTACGCCCATGTTTCTCAATTCCAGTTGTTGGTGAACATGGGTTCTGCTCTTAGGGTCTGTTCTTAGGCTTCCTATAACCCTTCCTGTGACCCTCTAGTTGGCCATTGTCATGACCAATGCCATGTGAAATAGCAGAGCATGGAACAACTACCTTTTGTGACTCTACCTCCCTGATTTCCCATTTCAGCCATGGTCATTGGTGTGCTTAATTGGGAGATTCTGGGAGTGGTGGTCTGATGGTCTGAAAAAGTACCTCTGCTGAATAGGCCTTTGGTCAGATGGCTCTTCTGTTCTTACAAAGGCAGTCCTTTTCTATTAGATCAGGGGTTCCCAACCTAGGGCCCTTGGCACCATTTCATGTGGTGTGCACCACCACCGCATGTGTAAGTGGACATGTTTACATCAGCTGTAAAATCTGCCCACGCATGCATTAAGGTGCCCGTGACTGTCGTAAATGCAGAAGTGGCTGCATTTACAACAGCTCCAAATGCGCCTGCTTTTGGGGTGTGTGGTCCGGCCCACTCAGCTGTCCAGGGGGGTTGGTCAGGCCACGGCGTAAAAATGTTGGGAACCCCTGCATTAGACATTTGCTTGAGCATCAGAAAGTTGGCAGTGATGCTATTTAAATTACTTGGCATGATCATAGAGTGACTGTTGATAAAAGTCTGTTTGAATCAGTGGTTCCCAACCTTGTCCATGCCCCTTCTAAGCATCTCTAAAATCTTGACACACGCACACACACCCCGTGACATGTAATTTTTATTATCCAAAAAGTGAACTGTATTCACTGTTGTGATCCAGCCCTCATCAGACTCTGAAGACGACCTTGATCAGGAGGCACTTCCTATGCCCAGCCCAGTTCTGCCTCTCTAGCTTGCATCTGAACCTGAGGATGTCTTGAACCAGGAACCTCAGCCTACTTCTGGCCCAACTCTGACTCCTCAGGCAAATGACCCATCAGATCAGAAGTCTGACTCTGACAGCAGTCAGCCCTCAGCCAAGGAACGGTGCAGAAAAGTTCTGCAGCTGAGATGTAAAAAAGCCAGAGCTCATTATCAGAGAAGGCTCCCAGTTGATACCAATTAGCTGGGAGACTTCTTAAGCAAGCTTGTCTCACCAGACAAACGTCGGTACAATTTCTCCGTGTGAAGACCGACACCCTGCCAGATCCTCAGTGTACCTTGTGACTTCTTGTCTACCTTGATGACGCTCCTGGACATCCTTTTAACTCGATGCTTGCTCTGACCCTTACCGGTAACCTGACCGTGGCTTGCTCTCTGGACTTGACTATTGAACTCTCCTTGGATAGACTTTTGCCAGGACTCTCCGTGTAGCGCCACTGTGTGGCAACCCTGCTCGCTGGGTAGATCAGCATATTCACATGGAGGAAGCCTAAAGGGCCATTCACTTGGTCTAACTAATTCTCGAATTAACCCCCCCCCCCCCAAAAAAAAGGGCATGTGCCCCACGATGGGACCCACGGGTTTAAATAAAGTTGCAGGTGTTTGAAAACAATGTGCCACTGAGTTCCAAAGAAATTGGCATTGAGTTGCAGTTGTAGAAATAACAAGTCATGATTCAGTTCCGTTTCGTTTCATGGGGGTAATTTGTATGTCAGATTCTCAAAAGGTGCTGAAGTTTATTTCTTTTTCTAAACCTTTTCCTTCCAGGTCAATAAAACCTGATCCAACCCCTCTAGTCACTTCGCGGAACAACGTTTTCCAGGACGACGAGTTTGATGTTTTCAGCAGGGACTCTGTGGACCTGTCCCGGGTGCAGAAAGGCAAGAGGTGAGTTAACTTGTGTCCCGGTCAATCCGTGAAGGTAACGTTGAAGGACTGTAAAGCCACTGAAAGAGCTCATTATCGCGAATCTTCCACATCTCCTAGTAATTCTAAGGCACTGCATTAAAGGAAGGCAAATGTAAGGAAGGTTTTCATTAGAGTGATGCCACATTGCTGAAGGCAGCTGGTTGTTCCGGTCGCACTGGTTGTTCCGTACGGAACATGCATTGGAGAAGCCCAGACACAAAAGCCACGCGTGTTCCCGGGAGCAGGGCATTGCTAGCGTTGTAATTCTTCTTCTTCCATGTCCCGATCAGCAGCTTCCCGGTGCCTCAGTGGGTAAAAGTGCTGTGCTTGGAGACCGAAAGCACAGGGTTCGATTCCTCGAGAGCTGCACAACAGGGGACATGAAAGGAGCCTCATTCGGGTATCCCCTGCAAAAATCCTTTCAACCCAGAGTAATCTCTGACACGAAAACACACATGTCCCGATCAAACCCTAGACTGCCAAAATGAAGCCACTTTGTTGGCTTTGTCGTTGGCCAAGTCTAAATCCTCATCGGTGCATGTTTCTGGCAGTCATTGGCAGACCAGCAAATATGCTGTTCAAAATTTGTTAAATCATATTGAAAGTGAATAGCTTTTTTTGTTTTGCTTGAGACAAATGATCATAGCATAAACTACAAAGATTATGCCAACATGAGAAAAGGAGACAGAGAGGGTTGAGGATGATGATAGCACTCTTCAAATACCTGAAAAATAATCCTAAAGAGGAAGGGCAGGATCTGCTCTCCATCATCCCAGAGTGAAGGATGCATAATAATGGGCTGAAACCACAGGAAACCAGATATAGGCTGAATGTCCAGAAAAAATGTCTTAACAGCTAGAGCAGTATGACAGTATGACAGCTGAACCCCCTGCCTTGCAAGGTGGTGGTGAGCGCTCCAACACTGGATGCAATGGAGAGAGAATTGGACCACCTATCTGTCAGATCTGCTTAGATTTGAATTCCTGCATTGAGCAGGGGGTTGGACTAGATGGCCTCAAAGGCCTCCCTTCCAACTCAGTGATTCTATAGGCTAAATATCAGAGAAAAACTCTTAACAGTTAGAGCAGTATGACAGTGAAGCCAACTGCCTCGAGGGATGGTGAGCGCTCCAACATTGGAGGTGTTCAAGAGAGATTCATATCTGCTGTGTTTCTGATTCCTGTATTAAGCAGGAAGGTTGGATTCGATGACCTAAAACAGGTGTTCCCAACTGTTTCAAGCCGGGGTGTTGGGTCATACTCTCTCAGTCAGCTTTGAGGGATGGACAGCCATTTTGCCCTGCCTGCACGATGAGGGTGGCCCTTTTGTCCCGACAGCCCTCAAAGGGGTGGCCATTTTGTTTCTCGAATGCCCTTGGAGGGGTGGGGTGGGCACATGAAATGGTACTGCAGGCCAGATCCGGACCACGAGCCATAGGTTGGGAACCCCTCACCTAAAAGGCCCCTTCCAATCCAGTCATTCTATCATTCTACAATTCTATGAAACTATATTATAATGGTTGTTACTAAAAGCTATCCATTTATATATATATATATATATATATATATATATATATATATATATATATATATATATATATATATATATATATATATATATATATATATATATATATATATATATATATATATATATATATATATATATTTTGCAGGAGCGACAAAGTCACGACCAAAACCTTATTGGATGACAAGAGCCTTGTGGCTGAGCAGAGGGAGAGGTACAACCAGTATTCTGTAATAGTCGAAGAGATCCCCGTGCCGAGTGGCACGTCCCCTTCCTGCTATGATGACTACGAGGATGAGTATGATGACACCTATGATGGCAACCAAGTGGGAGCGAATGACGCCGATTCAGATGACGAGTTGATTAGTAGGAGGTGAGTTCTGAGCCCACGTCATCACTCACAATTGCCCTGTTGTATTGTAGCAGGGTCATGTTACGTCAGTGGTTCCCAGTGTGGGGCCCAGGCCCCACAGGGGGAGTTCAATTCTCAGAAGCCTAAGTCAGTCCATTGGCTGATCAATGCTTTGGGGAATTGACTTGCCAACTTGTCTACTACCTCGATTCTCAAGTGACTTTAGCACTCAACTGTACCTTTCCCATAGCTAGTTGCTGTAGCTTCAATCCAAGCATTGCAGTCTGTGTTATTGTTTTCAGCATGGTGTGAACAATAACAACCTGCTGAGAGCCCATGAAAACAATAGGTAAACTGGGAACGTGTGTGTGTGTGTGAGCAAGGCGGAGGCAGACTGATGGAAGCAGCTCCAGATAAATTGTGGCTAATCGATAAAGGGCTGGGCATGTGATCAATATGTGGCTGGCACCTCATTAATTAGCCTCAGCAGCTTCTGTGCCTTCTATTCTCCACTTCTTCAAGTGACGCATCCAGTTCCAAATATTGGTTCTCCTCATGGTAATCAGCCATGAAGATTGTCCTGGGAACCATATAATGTAGTGGCCTTCTATTTACCTTCTGCATCGCAGCATGACACCCATAGTACCACTGATCCAGTTCTGCAAGTCTCTTTCTTGTCCTGAGCCCTTTTGGCCCACAAAGTCCTCCTCAGCCTCAGGCCAGGGTGGATGAAGCTGCTGCCTTCCATCAAGATGGATTCAAGTGGGATCTAATCCACTTGGGAACCATCACTCTTCCCTTGTGGACTTTGCTACCCAAGCCATTAGTCCTCAGGGTTGTCAGGTTAGTTGACCAGCGCCTGACGATCAGTGTTGAGTGGCTGGCTTTGGGTCTACTCTGTTACCATAGCAGGATAACTTAGCCAGACTTTCAATGTATTGCTATGGACCAAGCTTCCTCAAACTATGCTCTCCAGGTGTTCTTGGGCTTCAATACCCATAAGCCCTAATCATCAGTAGTGCTGATTTGGGCTTCTAGTAATTGAAGTCCAAGGTCAGCTGGAGGACCAAGGTTGAGGAAGCTTGCTATGGATGGACCAATTTAGAATCCCTGGTTAGCTTTTTCTTTAAGTTGGTTTTGGGTTGCATGGATCTTCAAAAAGAAGACACCTCCCCAAAAGAGGATTGTCCTCTGGCAGCACTTCAGAAAGAAGACCCTTCTCTGTCAAAGATGACATACCACCACCCCTATAATGTATTGTTGGCCATGGTGGTCTTCTGTGGTTCTTGGGCTCCTTCGCTGGACAGTTCCTGAAATGTTCATGGGGGCTTCTTTTCCACTCTCTGCAGGCCATTTACCATCCCGCAGGTCCTGAGAGCAAAGGAGCGGGTGGAAGAGGTCAGCGAAGAGGATGATGAAGATGATGAGGATGAGGAGAAACAGGCTGCAAAGGTGATTGGCGCAGAGCTCCTGCTGGCTTGATTCATCATGGGGGCAGAAGGAGGTTTTGAACTGAATGTCCTTGGAGGATGTGTCCCTTTGGAACAGGGTTTCCCAACCTAAGGCTCATGGGCCGGTTCTGGCCCCCAGCACCATCTCATGTAGCTCCCACATTCCTCCAAGGGCATTTGAGAAACAAAATGGCCACCCCTTTGAAGCTGTTGGGACAAAATGGCCACCCGCATCATGCAGGCAGGGCAAAATGGCTGCCTGGTCCTTGAAGCTGACAGAGAGCATTACCCAGCCCCCCACTTGAAAAGGTTGGGAACCCCTACTTTGGAGTCTTCACAATTCAGGAAGGACCATGAAGCAGGGGAGGAAGGCATTGCTAAGAGCAAACAAGGAAGGAGAAGGTGACCAGCGACATGCACATTGACTTACTTGCACTAGGACAGTGATGGCCAACCTTGGCACCCCAGGTGTTCTTGGACTTCAATTCCCAGAAGCCCAGGTCAGCACTCCTGCTAATCAGGGCTTCTGGGAATTGAAGTCCAAGAACATCTGGAGCACCAAGGTTGGCCATCACTGCACTAGGAGATGACAAGATGGACCACATAGTAGAAAGGAACTAAAAAGGAAAAGTTAGAGGTGGGGAAAGAGAGTTTGGAATGGTACCATTTGGGACCCTCTGGTCTCCCTGGGGAGTGACACCTTCTCAGGCTCCATGGGAGATCCAACACACTGGATACTCATTTTACTGGCATCAGAAGGATGGAAGGCTTCCCTTAATGACATGTGGCTTACATGTAACTGTCCTTCTTCTTCGTGGTCCCCTGTGAATGCACATAGGAATGGGTTTCCTATGTGTACTTGCAGTAAACCCATTTGTCTGGATTCACAGAGACCACAAAGACAAACACGATGGAGCGTAGGGGCGGAAACAGACATTGTAGACAGCCTATAATAGAACATTGTTCCATTAACAAGGATATAGCAATAGCGATTCCGCCTCAGAAGGATGGAAGAGGCTGAGTTGCTTTTGAGGTTGAGTCGACCTTTACCTAGACAGGATTGAACTCACGACATTTTGGCTGCAGTACATCAATTTAACCACTGTGTTACCTATCCAAGCCTGGTGGCCTCCAGATAGTCTAGACCAGGGATTCTCAATCTGTGGCCCGCAGACTGGATATGGCCCGTGACACCATTTTATGTGGCCTCCCACTGCCTCCACCACACCCGGAAGTGCCATGTGGTAGAGGAAGGGCTGTCTGAGGGATTGTGACCCGGCTTAAAAAGGTTGAGAACTCCTGTTCTTGTGGAAAGCTCCCACCATCATCACCTTCACCATCATCAATTTATTTATTTATTATTTACACTTATATCCCTCCGCTCTAGGGAAATGGCATCCCTGCTCAGGGCGGCGAACATCATAAGACCAATCATACAACAATCAAGAATTATTTAAAAAATTACACACAATGAAATCATCAACCAACATTACAATCATCATCATTCCCCCAGTAGCAGATGGTGGTGAGACCCACAGCCCAGGTTTTCAAACAGACATTGTTAAAATGAATTGATTGCTAAGGAAGCAAATTAGCATTGCAGACAAGAAGCGCAGCCTCATTGGGAAAAGATATCATTAAGTTGCCTTTTATGTGGTCAAAGATAAACAGGAAAGGTCACTCCCATTTATAACGATGACAATAACTGGGAACGGCATATTCTCCCGAGGTTCATATCCTAATAAACTTGCCAGCGTTCGCAGATCCTTCCGAAAACTCTTGGCAGCTGTTTGATTTATGCCCTGTCTGAATTTAATGACAGCAGTTAATTTGCCCATGATCGTCGCGTCTCAGCTTTCTGAAAGCTGTTTCATCTTGGCTTCCTGACACTTCTCCGGGGTTCCTTTTTCTATCTGGTGGTTATTAACAGCTAGTCCCGTGGTGGTGAACCTTGCCACTGTTCGATCTCAATGCCTCTGTCATGTATTTTTTTTAAAAAATTATCGCAATAGCCAGGGGTGCCCAAACTTTTCAGGCTGTGGGCCATTCGTGTGGTTCAGCAAGGGCGTTCATGTGGTTCCCTCCCCCAGAAGCGGAAATGAAATGTGCCTTTCAATCTGTTTTGCAACAGGATGAGATAGATTTTTAGGCTGCTTAAACCAGGGTTGACCAAACTACAGCCCATGGGTCCGATCTGGCTCCCACCACCAATTCATCAGGCCCATGTCGCCCTTGCCGCTCCTGGAAGTGGAAGTAAAACACGCCCATATGGTGGGCCTGATGAATTGGTGGTGGGGGCCGTATCCAGCCCTCAGGCTGTAGTTTGGTCAACCCTGCAATAGCCCCTGGACACCAGTTGAATGGCACATTCAATTGTAGCAATTCCCGGTTGGAGGAGCTGTCTAGCAAAAACGAGAGAGGCTGTGCATGGATGACTAACAACTTTATTCTTCCATAAGCTTTTGCCTATTACCACTCGTGTGACGTAGGAGAGTTTCCTAATGCCTTCCATCCCACATTGCAACCTCAGGATTCACAAACCCAATTGCTTGCTTGATAGGCCCCTCTTGGTTTCGTCTTCTTCCGTGTCCCGATCAAACCAAAAGGAAGCCACTTTCTTGGCTTTGTCATTGGCCAGACTTAATTCCACTGACTTCTTGTGCTCAAAGGAAGTACAGTTCTTGCTCATGGTATTGTCCATAGTCAGCCCGCTTGTTGGAGATATCATCTTCTGCTAGTCTCCTTCCCAGTCCTGCTTTGATCACCAACATCTAATATGCCATGACTACTTAAGAACATAAGAACAGCCTTGCTGGAACAGGCCACAGGAGCCCATCCAGTCCAGCATTCTGTCTCACACAGAGGCTCACCATTTCCTTCAGGGTATTCCCAAGGAGATGCCTTCACCTGTTTAGGATTCCCTGGAAATGGCCTTGAGAGATATCCTCCTGCCTATCTCTCCAACCCTGAGGTTGTCCTTAAGTATCCATAATTATAGCCATTGATACCCTTTTCCTCCATGAACAGGGAGTTCCATAGACCAGTAATCCTCTGGGTGAAAAAGTATTTTATTTGTTTAAGAACTAGTACCCAAAAGTTTCATGGAGTGTCCCTTAGTTCTAGTGTTGTGCGATAGGGAAAACAGTTTTTCCTTATCTACTTTGTACACACCGTGCATGATTTTATAAACTTCAATCAGGTCACCTCTTAGACGCCGTCGTTCAAGAGTGAAAAGGCCCAACCGTTGCAGCCTCAGATGGTAAGGAAGGTGTTCCAGTCCCCTAATCATTCTGGTTGCCCTCCTCTGCACTTTCTCCAACTCCATAATATCCTTCTGGAGTAGGGCTATGAGTAGGCATCTCCCTCTCCTGGGCGCAGGGTCAAGGGGTCTTTTGAATTTGAAGGCAATGGACACAGGTATGTAAAAGGAAAGGAAGTTGATTTTGCCCCCTCTTTCGTGTCCAGGTCATACCTGTCAAGCGCAGCTCCGGAGATTACGGGACCTGCGCAGAACGTTTCTGCGCAGGTCCGTTCTACGCATGCGTAGAAGACTTTTACGCATCCCCTTCTGCACAGAAGCCTTCTGCACATGCGCAGAAATGTCCTACGCATGCTTAGAAGCCTTCTATGCATGCATAGAAATGACCTACGCAGAAGGGATGCGCAGTAACTCCTTTCCCCCCCTGCTGCCAAATTACGGGGTAGTGGCAGCTCCGGGCGGAAAATAGAGAAAATTGGCGCGGAAATACGGGAAATCCCGGCCAATCCGGGATACTTGACAGATATGGTCCAGGTCAAGCTTTGAACTGTCAAATGAGACCACCTTCATGGCTTTGTCATTGGCCAAGACGACATCCTCACAGCTGCATGTTTCTGGCAGTCACCAGCAGACCAGTAAATGAGCCAGATTCTGTATCTCTTCACATTCACACAGCATGTTTTTGTGTGCCAGCAGCCCCCACTTGAGCATGTTGGCTTTACATTTAGACACTCCCAACCCTCAGCCTATTCAATGTCCTCCAAAGGCCCCTCTTGGTACCCAAAACCTACGTTTGTTTAGTGATCACTTAACAAAGCACACCACATTTTTTTCTCTCCTTGGACTCATGGATGGTGCGGGATTGATCCGTATTAAATGTTTCTCTGTGTTCCATTTCAGGATCACTTTGTCCAGGACCCAGCTGTGCTAAGGGAGAGAGCTGAAGACAGACGGATGGCCTTCCTGGCAAGAAAAGGGTAGGGTGAAACTCCTCCTTTCTTGTATTGGTACCGATAGAACTGTAAGGTGCTTCATTCTTCTTCTTCTGCCGTATCTGAATCCAAATATTGACAATCATCACGGCAATCATCCATGAAGACTGTTATGGGAATATAATGCAGTGGCCTTTCATCTGTCTTCTGCACCACAGTGTGACACCCATAGTACCACTGATCAAGTTCCCCATGAGTCACTTTCTGGTCCTGAGCCCTTTGGGCACACAAAGTCCTCCTCAGCCCCAGGCCAGGATGGGTGAAGCTTCTGCCCTCCATCAAGATGGATTCAAGTGGGATTTACTCCACTTGGGGACCATCACCCTATCCTGTGGACTTCGGCACAAGGTGCTTCATGGCAATATAAGTACCATGAACACATTTCTGTGGACATGTGGCAGGCATGACTAGACACCAGAGTGCATGGAATGCTGTTACCTTTCCCAACAAAGCAGTACAATCAATCAAACCAAAGCAGTACCTATTTATCTACTTGCAATTTCTTGCTTTTGAACTGCTAGGTTGGCAGGAGCTTGGACAGAGACGGGAACTCACTCCATTGTGCAGCACTCGGGTCTCAAACGGCTGGCCTGCTGATCTTCCAGTTGCCAAGTTCAATGTCTTAACCACTAAGCCACCAGTCCCGTATTGTAATTCCTGGCCAAATCCTTGTTGTAAGATGATAATGGAGATGTGATGGGTCAGAAATCTGAAAGATTGGTTGTAACAACCTAATCAATCCACATCCTTTTTTTCTCTCCCTGTTTTCTGAAGGCACAAGCCAGACAACTCAGCCACGGTGGTGGGCAGCGCCAAAGGCCATGGCCAGAACCGCGACACGGTCCAGGAGCGCAGGAAGAAAGAAGCCAGCAAAAGCACCCGGGCCAACCACAATCGGCGCACCATGGCCGACAGGAAGCGCAGCAAAGGCATGATCCCATCTTGAAAAAGGAGGGGCAGCCGCTCTTGGGCTTTACACTAGAGGAGGTGCATAGTTCAATGCCCCAAGGTGGAATGTGCACCCCACTAAAGGTAGACGATCTTGCCCAGGGTAGTCTGAATTTGCTGTAGCACATGGGAAGCTAATTACAGAGGACGCCGGCACATATGTGTTGTTATTTTTTTCCTTCCACTCACAAGACGATGAATTTAGAACAGAGGTTCCAAACCTTTTCAAGTCGGGGTCACACTCTCAGTCCGCCTCGAGGGCTGGATGGCCATTTTGCCCTGCCTGCACAATGGGAGTGGCCATTTTATCCCAACAGCTTTAAAGGAGTGGTCATTTTCTCAAATGCCCTTGGGGGCGGGGGGGGGGGGGGGGGGTTTCACACGAAATGTTGCCATGGGCTAGATCTGGCCTTAGGTTGGGACCCCCTGATTTCGAAGATGCTTTTTACATTTTACCTCTTCACCTACCTGTCAACTTGCTACTGCTGCATGTCATGCTGAAATCGCTCCCCCCCCATATCCTCCCAAGTACAGTAGAACCCTCTTACAGCGATAAAATCTACGAGGATTTGAAAAAAACATTGTGCCCGGTATAACAATGAAAATTGTTATACGATGCAATTAATCTCTATGGGGAAAACCGTATGATTTTTTGTCATTGTATGTTTTCCCCATCATCGTTGCACAATGCATCCCATAGGGATAATTGCTATACGATGCGGTTATACGATTAAATCGTATTAACAACTAGCCCCGTGGAAAGAATTAAAGTCGTTATATGGTGTTTTACTGTAATGAAATTGTTCGGACCCCTTCTCTGTAGAAACTCTTCTCCATTATAGATGGTGGGATATGCCTTAAATGTTAGGAAGCATTCCCCCACCCCCCCACCCCTTGCTGCAATAAATGTCTCGCAGTCTCCAGTCGATCAACATTGGATTCTTCTGATCCCAGATGAACAAGTACAGAAATGTGTCAGCTAGCAGGCATATTGACAGCACAGCAGGTGACGCTATGAACACCCCTTTTAAATTAACCACTGCTATAAAAGCATTGGGACGTTTAGTGCATTACTAAATTTCTCTCTTAAGAAACACAGCCCGGCTTTGACTATCCTGTGGCAGAGACCTCATATAGCAGGGATGGTGAGCCTTGGCACTCCAGCTGTTCTTGGACTTCAAATTCCAGAAGCCCAAGTCCCTGGTGAATCCACACAAATGGGTTTATAGCCAAAGAGCCAACACTGTCTGCGACTGTTTCCGTGGTCATGTGGCAGGCATGACTAGACACTGGATAGGACAGAACACTGTTTACCTTCCTACTGAAGTGGTGCCTACTGATCTACTTGCAATTTCTTGCATTTGAACTGGTAGGTTGGAAGGAGCTGGGACAGATGGGAGCTTGTTCCATCATGCAGCATCCAGGGCTTGAATTGCTGACCTGCCGACCTTCCAGTCGTCAAGTTCAGCTTTTTAACCACTAAGCCACCGCAGTCCCTGCAGCAACCTTTTACAAGCCCTCAAAGTTTGCTTTGTCAGCGCGAAGATCTCTCCGCTGCAAATACATGATCGGGGGGTGGGGGTGGGATGGGGTCCCATTAGCGTTACAGGTCCTAATTGTACCGTCTGAGACATTTCAACAGCTTGAATGCTGGTCTGACCTTCCAGACGATTTAGACATGAGTACAATTCTTTTGCCCTGCCAGATAGGGCTGGTGAAAAGTATAAGCTGGGATTCCCAACCTTTTTAAGCCGGGGGGCGGGTCATGCTTCCTCAGACAGCTTTGGGGGCTGGACGGCCATTTTGCCCTTCCTCTACCACATGGCACTTTCTAGTGTGGTGGAGGCGGTTGCATCTGGCCCACGTGCCGCAGGTTGAGAATCCCTGCATTAGGGTTGCAGGTTCTAATTGGAGATCTCTCTGCCACAAATAAATGATCGGGGGAGGGAGAGGGTCGCTCCCATTAGGGTTTTGTTGTTGTTCAGTCGCACAGTCGGTTCCGACCCTTTGCGACCCTATGAACCATTGTTCTCCAGGCACCTCTGTCCTCCACCATCCCCCTCAGCACTCCCAGCTCTGTGCCCGTTGCGTCCACAATACCATCTAGCCATCTCATCTTTGGCCTCCCCCTTCTTCTTTTGCCCTCCACCTTTCCCAACATCAGGGCCTTCTCAAGTGAATCCTCCCTTCTCATTTGATGTCCAAAATACTTTAGCTTCGTCTTTACTATTAGCCCTTCCAATGAGCAGTCAGTGTTGATTTCTTCTAAGATTGACCTATTTGTTCTCCTCGCTGTCCAGGGTACTCTCAAAACTCTCCTCCAACACCACATTTCAAAGGCATCTATTCTTCTGCGTTCAGCTTTCCTAATTGTCCAGCTCTCACATCCGTACATTACCACTGGGAATACCATTGCTTTGACTATTCTACTTTTTGTTTGCAATGTGATGTCTCTGCTTTTCACTATGTTCCCCAGGTTTCTCATGGCTTGTCTCCCAAGAATCAGTCGCCTTTTTATTTCATGGCTGCAATCCCCATCTGCCGTGATCTTTGATCCCAGGAAAGTAAAATCTGTCACTGCTTCTACTTCTTCCCCATCTATTTTCCAGGAACTGATTGGGCCTGTTGCCATTACCTTGGTTTTCTTGATATTGAGTCTCAAACCAGCTTTTGCACTCTCCTCCTTCAGCCCAATCAAGAGGTTCTTTAGGTCTTCCTCACTTTCTGCCATTAGGGTGGTATCGTCTGCATATCTCAGATTGTTTATGTTTCTCCCAGCAATTTTAATCCCATATTGTGATTCCTCCATCCCTGCATTTCGCATTATGTGCTCTGTGTATAGATTGAATAAGCAGGGTGATAAAATGCAGCCTTGTCTTACTCCTTTTCCTATTCCAAACCACTCTGTCATTCCATGTTCTGTCCTAACTGTTGCTTCTTGGTTCATGTACAGATTTCTCAGGAGGCATATGATGTGCTCTGGTATTCCCATCTCTTTAATTACTTGCCACATCTTGTTGTGGTCCACACAGTCAAATGCCTTAGTGTAATCAATGAAACAAAAGTAAACTTGTTTCTGGTATTCCTTTGTTTTCTCCATGATCCAACGTATGTTGGCAATGTGGTCTCTAGTCCCCCTGCCTCTTCTGAAACCGGCCTGCACCTCTGGTAGTTCTCTCTCCACATGCTGCTGAAGTCTGTCCTGTATTATCTTGAGCATCACCTTGCTGGCGTGTGGGATGAGTGCAATTGTTCGGTAATTTGAGCATTCTTTGGCGTTGCCCTTTTTTGGGATTGGGATTGGGATTGGGTTACAGATCCCAATTGTACCATCTGAGACATTTCAACAGCTTGAAAATTGGTCTAACCTTCCAGATGATTTAGACATAACAAATACGTGCCAGATAGGGCTGGTGAAAAGTATAAGCCAGAGGTTCCCAACCTTTTCAAGCTGGGGCTGGGCCACGCTCTGTCAGTCAGCTTTGAGGGCCGGATGGCCATTGTGCCCTGCCTGCACATTGGGGGTGGCCATTTTGTTCCAACAGTTTCAAAGGGGTGACCATTTTGTTTCTCAAATACTCTTGGGGGGCACATGAAATGGTGGTGTGGGCTGGATCCGGCCCATGGGCCTTAGGTTGGGAACCCCTGGTATAAGCCAAGATCCCCACCCCTGACCTGAAACAACAAACCCAAGCATTTTCAAGCAAACATTAGGTGAAAGTTTATAAATGCCTCTAGTTTTCTGCAGAGATATACACAGAATATGTCTGTTAGGGATGTAAATGTTGCCCGAGGGTATACCAGGTCAAGCTCAGGAGTAAGCATGAGAAGACATAGAGATGGTTCACATTTGAGACTGGATTTTATTAGGTGACATTTCAGAACAAGATATCCACGAGTCCAGGTGGCTTCTGTGTCACTCCTGAGAGGAGGCCTTCCGACGCCAGTTGAGAAAGGCAACCATTTGCCATAGCTAACATCTCATGTAAGTCTTGTATGGAAAATCACAGGAATTCAGCTTCTTTTTGCTTCATTTTTCAGATACTTCATACTTGTGCTTGATGTGCTTCCATAGTTTCTGCACAAGGAGAGACACAAAACACCGTATCTTATACAACAGTCTCAGGAATGTCTGTTTGTCACAGAACAGGATGTTATAAACCAGCATGTTCCCCCTCCCCTGGTATTGCTTCTTACAACTGCTGGGCTAAGTTCAGCAAAGCAAAACAATACTGTACTGCTCAAAAGAAGTCTAGATTTTTAAAAATTTATTTAACATACATACTATCTCTTCTTGTGCCGTATCCGATTCCGAATATTGGTGATCATCATGGCAATCAGCCATGAAGATTGTCCTGAGATTATAATGCAGTGGCCTTTAATTTGCCACAGCATGACACCTGTACTACCAACCCTCAAGTCACTTTCTGGTCCTGAGCCCTTTTGGCAAACAGAATCCTCCTCAGCCCCAGGCCAATATTGATGAAGCTGCTGCTTGCCATCAAGTTGGATTAAAGTGGGATTTAATCCATTTAGGGCAGCGGAGGTGAACCTGTGGCACGTGAAGCCTTCTCTGCAGAGAAGTCCTGTGCTTTCCCGGAGCCACACCATCGCCCCGGGGATTGAAGCCACTTGGGGAACTTTTGACGTAACTAAGGAACGTTTACCTTTTATCCTGACTGGGCTTCGTTGTTTGTATATTGTCTTTTGTTTCTATTTTTTCACTGCTTTCTTTTGATTGTAACTTTAATTATGTTTTGACACTTTTTGTATATTTTATACTGTATTTTTCTTGTTCACGTTTGCTGCTGTCTGCTGTGCAAACAGCATGCGCCAATGTAAACCGCTCTGAGTCGCCTTCGGGCTGAGTAGAGCGGTATTATAAATTAAAGTTTATTATTATTATTTTCTGTGGGCACCCATGCAGTCACCCCAGCTCAGAGTTTGCCCTGCTCCTCTGCCCAGCAGCCCAATGAAGAGAGCTTCTTCCCTCCCCCCAGCACAGAGTTGGCACTTTGTGATAAATAAGTGTGTTTTGGGTTATAGTTTGGGCACACGGTCTCTAAAAGGTTCACCATCACTGATTTAGGGTATCACCCTTCCCTATGGACTTTACCACTCAAGGGTGTTAGTCCTCAGGATTGTCAGTTTAGTTAACCACTGCTGGCAACCTGGCTAGACAGGCAACATCTATACAGTACAGTAAACCCCCGGTTAGCAACGCTTCTTGGTTCCCAACGTTGCATCACTAACCGGGAAACGTTAACCGGGAAGCAGAAACGCAGCAGACGAAGGGGTTTACCCCAGGGTTTCTGCTTGGAGCAGTGTCGGAAAAGGTCTGTGGGGGTCGGAAACAGCTTGGATCGCCTCCCCGAGGTGGCGGGGACTCAAAAATGGGCGGACCACCTAGGAAGGCAGAATAGTGCAGAATAGGTCCTCCAAGCCTCCTCCCCCCCCCCCCCCGGTGATTTTCCAGCTTGGAAGGTAGGAGATGAAACACGGTGCCTCAAATAACGTGAGACGACTTTTCACAAAAAGTTACGCCGGAAACCAAAAACAATGTTGACCGAACACAATGTAAACCAGGGGTTTACTGTGCTACTGTTTCGTTTTCTGGTCTCCGACTTCCAGAACTCTCCGAACTCCCCCATCAGAATTCTGGGAGTTCCAGTCCACAAAAGGCTTCCCTTGCTCGAAAGCCAGTCATATCCGACTCTAGAATGCAGTGCTCATCTGTTTCAAAGCCGAAGAGGCAGCGTTGTCTGCTGCTGCAGACGTTTCCCTGGTCATGTGGTTGCCATGACTAGATACTGGAGCGCACGGAACGCTGTTACCTTCCAACTGAAGTGGTCCCTATTTATCTACTTGCAATGTCTTGCTTTCGAACTGCTAGGTCGGCAGGAGCTGGGACAAAGAGGGGAGCTCATTCCGTCCTGCAGTACTCGGGAATCGAAGTGCTGACCTTCCGCTTCCCAGTCAGCGTCTTAGCCACTTGAGCCACTGCAGTCCCCGAAAGCCTGCCCCAAATCGGCCTTGTCTTCAACGTACCACAAAACACTAATTTTAATTTTGTTTCCCGCGATGGAAAAGCAAATATCAAGGCAAAAGGTGGCTCAACTCAACTCAGGGATGCAGCTATCAAAAAAGACAAAAATTGGGCTGCCAGGGAATATAAATTATTTGGGGTCGCGATGTAAAGATTTTTCCCCGACAACCTTTCCCAGGCCTAAAGGTGCCACGGTTTATCATTCGGTAAACCGGGACAGGCCGAAGCCGGGGCCTCGCGTAAATTGCAGCCGCTTGACCTTCGCTCGGCCGCCCCTGACTTTCACGCCAGCCCCCGGTCTGGGCCTACGCGCCCGCTCGGGCCGACTCACCCCTTGGTTGAGGTAATCGTACAAGGCATCCGCGCCCTGGTCGAAAGCCCTTTCGAAGACCAAGGCGCTCACGACGACCGCCAGCGCGAACGTGGAGGAGCGGCGGAAAACCAAGCGGTACACCTTCGACGCCAGCGCCATCTTCACTCTCTCCGCCGGCCGGCCGCAGCGCGCACGCGCCGCTCCCTGCCTCCGCCCGCCAGGCCAGCCAAGGCGGTTGCTCCAACGCGGCGCAAGGCATGACGGGCTTCGAAGTCTAGCTGTGGCGCCTCGCTTAGGGCCGTTTAGGAAAAACGGACCACATTTCCCAGGAAGCAGCGCGCGCTCCCTCCGCGTCCATGGGACGCCCAGAGGCTGAGGTTTCTGGGAGATGTAGTTTTTCTGGGTATTTATTAATTAACGCTCTTGGTTGCTAAAGAAAGGAAGGGGATAAATTTAGGGGGAGAACCAGGATGATAGGCGTTTTCCTTCCCCCACCAAGCATGCAGGGTGAGTGAGGAAGGAAAGGTAAGTGGTGTATTTTACTGTATTTTGAAAGGGGGGGGGATGAATTATAAAAAAGTAAATAAAAAATTAAAGCAGTAATTGCATGCCACCAAGTTAATTCCAGTTTATGGATATATAGCCTAGGGCAGGGGTGCCCAAACTGGTCTGTGGGCCATATCTGGCCTCCAACACCAATTCATCTTGCCCACGTAGGAGCATGTTTTACTTCTGTTTCTAGGAATGACAAGGGCAGCAGGGGCAGATGAATTGATGCTGGCGGCCAAATCTGGCCCATGAGCCATAGGTTGGGCACCCCTGGTTTAAGCAGAGAAAGTGGCAGCTTAAAATCTATCTCATCCTGTTGCAAAACAGATTGCAAGGTACGTTTGGCTTTTCCGGTGGGAGGAACCACGTGACCGGCCCACTGAACCACATGATTGGCCCGTTGAGCCATGTGACCAGCCCACGGCCTGAAAGGTTTGGGCACCCCTGCTTTAGGGGTGCCCGGGGACTGTGCAGTTTGCCCTTTACAAAAAAAAATCCCTGCTCATTAATTGCTGATTTTTATTCCATGAGGATCGGAATCCCTAAATGCAAGACCAACATGCTCAAGTGGGGATTGCTGGCGTCTAACAATATGCTCTGTGAATGTGGAGAAATACAGAATCCGGCTCATTTATTGGTCTGCCAATTACTGGCAGAAACATGCGCCGATGAGGACTTGAATTTGGCCAACAACAAAGCCAAGAAAGTGGCTTCATTTTGGCAGTCCAGGATTTGATCTGGACATGAAAGAAGAACCAGAAACATGCGCCGATGAGGACTTGAGTTTGGCCAACGGAAAAAGCCAAGAAAGTGGCTTCATTTTGGCAGTCCAGGGTTTGATCTGGACATGAAAGAAGAACCAGAAACATGCGCCAATGAGGACTTGAGTTTGGCCAACGACAAAGCCAAGAAAGTGGCTTCATTTTAGCAGTCCAGGGTTTGATCTGGACATGAAAGAAGAACCAGAAACATGCGCCGATGAGGACTTGAGTTTGGCCAATGACAAAGCCACAAAAAAAATCTCTGGCTCTTCAGATATTTTGGGCTGCACAAGTCCTAACTCACGTGGCCAATGATGGGCAGCTTATTGAGTTATAGAAGAATTCAAAAAGATCTTGATAGGCTTGAACATCAACAGAATAAAATTTAACAGGGAGAAATGCAAAGTTTTACACCTAAAGGAACAGAAGCCATCAGATGCAAAGTTTTACACCTAAAGGAACAGAAGCCATCAGATGCACAGTTACAAGATGGGGGGATGCCTGGCTCAGTAAAAACTAAAAGCAATATGGATCTTGGAATTGTTGTAGATCACACGCTAAATATGAGTTAACAGTGCAAGGTGGCTGCCAAAAAGAACAACACTGTATTTGTTGTCATTGGTTGCTACACGTATCTGAGTATACATTTTTCCTGGGTCAGGAAAAGTGTCACTGGCGTGGATTTGTTTAAGGGGGATCCCAGCTTGCCATGAAGTGACTCACACACTAGGATCACGGAGCCATCTCCTGCGGCACGTATGAAGTGAGACATGCAGGATTTGACACTGGGACTGCAATGGACTGCTGCAGCCTTGAGGATATTAACAAGGTGCGACTTCACAGCCAGTCCGTCTGTCATGGCCTCTTCCGCCTCCATGACTGTTGGGAATCAGAATGGTGAAGTGGTTCCTCCTCTGCTCATTTTGCTGTTGGGCCCAATAGGATGGTTTCCAGTGGCATTTCCTCCACTGAGGAGGGGACCATCACCCCACATAAAAGGGCTCTTCCGCCCATAGCCATTGGCCCCTTTAGGGAGTCAGGTTATTTACCGCCACTCAACACTTGGCATTGAGTCGCTGTACAGTCTACTCCATTACTTTAGCAGGATATCCCCCCAACGCATTTTTAGGTTGCATTAACAGAAGTCTAGTCTCCAAAACCTGTAACACTACTAGGTTCCCCCTCTATTCAGCACTAGTTAGACCACCTCTAGAGTCCTGTGTCCAATTCTGGGCACCACACTTTAAGAAAGATGCAAACAAACTTGAGCAGGTCCAGAGAAGGGCAAGAATTATGATCAGAGGATTGGAAACCAAGCCTTAGGAGGAAAGACGGAAGGAACTGGGCATGTTTAGCCTTGAGAAAAGGAGACAGAGAGGGGAGATGATGATAGCACTCTTCAAATACCTGAAAGATGGTAATAAAGAGGAAGGGAAGGATCTGTTCTCCATCATCCCAGAGTGCAGGATATGTAATAAAGGTCTCAAATTAAAGGAAGCCAGATATAGGAAATATCAGGGAAAACATCTTAACTGTTAGAGCAGTACAACAGTGGAACCAACTGCCTCGAGTGGTCTTGTCCCCATTGGTCTCTGGTCAACATGAACATAAGTGGATAACTCCACTTGTGTTTATTTATTTATTTATTTATTGTATACCCCACTTTATTGGTGCGAACAGCACTCAGGGCAGCTTACAACATAGGTAAGACACAATAGAATTAATATAAAAACAATAAAAGGCATTTACAGATAAAACATTACTAAAACCCTTATCTAAAATACAATCTTAAAAACGAATATAACCCTCCAATACCCACCCTAACCCCTTAAGAGATAAATAGTCAAAAGAAAAAAACAAGAGGTTATAAGGGAAATTTAAAAAAGGGGGGGGGATAGAAACAGACAAGTCAGTTGTAAGGCAGCGGGACTGGGCCGTCACACCTGCCGGCCCCCCCACCCGCTGGCATAACCAGGTCTTCAGTGCCTTCCTAAAGGGGAGCAGCTCTGACTGGAGGCACAATGGAGGGAAGCATGCTGTTTCGTAGTTATTAGAATTATTTGAGTTAAATTGTCTTGGAATTTCTCCCTGTAGGCTTGGTTTCAGAGGTGTCAGAATGGGCAAGCGCTACTTCTGTGACTACTGCGACCGCTCCTTCCAGGACAACCTCCACAACCGGAAGAAACACCTTAATGGAGTTCAACACCTCCGGGCCAAGAAGGTCTGGTATGACCTCTTTCGAGGTAGGGGATGAGTACTCTTCCCTGGATGCTGTAATGAACCTGCTGTGTTCTATATGTATATGTATACAGTGAACCCCCAGTTAATGACGTGTTCGGACAACGACGTTTTCAGTTAACGATGCGTCTTTTTTTGAAAAGGACACTCGCGGTTAATGATGTTGTTATCCAGGAGTGACCATCACCTCTCGGCTAACGACGTCGTTAACCAGGGGTGTCCTTTTGACCTCTCGGTTAACAACGTCGTTAACCGGGAGGTCTCCATAGGGAACCATTTTTTTGGTCATTAACTGAGAGTTCTCGGTTAACGATGTTTCCTGGTTAGTGATGCGACTTTGGGAACCAAGAAACATTGTTGTTTATATATATATAGTGTTACAGGCAAAATGTAAAGGCAGCCCCACAAAGAGCGTATTGCAGTAGTCCAGCTTTGAGGCTTGGGCCAAGCTGCTTTAAGTAGATCAAGGTCAAATGGAATTCTCCCCCTTCTTCTTGTGTCATATCCAATTCTGCATATCGGTGATCCTCATGGCGATCAGCCACGAGGACTGTCCTGGGAATATAACGCAGTGGCCTTTCATCTGCCTTCTGCATCACAGGTGACACCCAAAGTACCACTGATCCAGTTCCGAGAGTCACTTTCTGGTCCTGAGCCCTTTTGGCACGCAAAGTCCTCCTCCTCCTCATCCCCAGGCTGCCTGGGTGGTAATGGGGTGTGGGCATTATGCCCGTGCCTCTCCACTGCTTCGGGAGCTGCAGTGGTTACCGGTATGCCTCCGGGTGCAATTCAAGGTGCTGGTAATGACCTTTAAAGCCCTACATGGTAGTGGGCCAGGATATCTAAGAGACCGCATCATCCTGGGAACATCTGTCCATCCCACCAGAGCAGACCAGATAGGCTCTCTTATTGTGTCATCTGCTAGGGAGGCTCGTCTCTAGCACCAGAAAGAGGGCCTTCTCTGTGTCTGCTCCAGCACCATGGAACCTCCTGCCAGTCGAGTTACAACTCCAGACGGAGTTGCTGCTCTTCAGGAAAGAATTAAAACCTGGCTGGCAAAGCAGGGGTGGGGCACTGGCTGTGCGGTGACCCCCCACCTGCTGGCTGATATAGCAATATCGCTCCCTCGTTCTTTGAGCTGTTTGGGCTAATTCTTGTAGTATTTTTAATCGGACTTTTATGGGTTTAAAGTTTTAGACTGTGATGTTGATTTTAATGTTGTGAGCCACCCAGAGTTGTTTTGAGTTGGGCGGCTATATAAATTGGATGGATGGGTGGATGGATAGATAGATAAATAGATAGATAAATGAAGCTGCTGCCCTACATCAAGATGGATTCAAGTGGGACCATTTAATCCACTTGGGGACCATCACCCTTCCCGGTGGACTTCACCACCCAAGGCCGTTCATCCTCAGGGTGGTCAGGAAAGTTAACTGCCACCTGACAATCGGCGTTGAGTCACTGGCAGTAGGGTCTCCTCTATTACCATAGCAGGATAACCTGGCCAGACTAGCGTTTCTTCTCCAGATATTCAAAATTTAGTCAGGCCAAGTCATCGGGTTACCTGTTAAACAGGTTAACTGTTAAACCTGAGACATTTGCTCTTAATTTTTCTTTGGTAGCTTGGGTTGGATTCTTGTACAAGACTGTTTGCTTTCCCATAGATGGTGCCGCCATCCTGCAGGAAGAACAGAGCAAGAAACCTTGCCGGAAATTCCTGCAAACAGGTAGGCTCTTCTCATAGAATTGTGGGATTGTAGAAAAATAGGTACCAAGGGCTTGAGAGTAGATAGAAACCCTCTTGTCCAGATCTCAAAAGGCATTTCAGCATTTGGTAGAAACTGTTACTGAAGTTGGGACATAGCTTCATTTATGGTGGGAATGTAAGAACATGAGGGAAATAATGGGGAATGACTTTGTTTGTAAATCAATCAAATGGAGACGTGTATATAAAGAGCTATGGAATATAGCTATACAGTAGAACCCCGGTTAACGATAGCACCGGACAACGACAAAAATGGATAACGACGCTAGATTTTTAGAAAAGTCATTTTTAGACAGCGTCATTTTGTTATTATCCGGTGCATCGTGTTTGATCTCCTACCTTATCACGCTGTTTGGGGCCGAAAAAAATCGCCATCTTCAGGTGCATTTTTTCGGCTCCCTGGCTCCCCAGCAGGCTTTGGGGGGGGGGGAGGACCTTTTTCGCGCTATTCCCACCTTCCTAGGAGGTCCCTGAGCCGCACAACAGCTAACTAAAGTTGTGGCCGCCATTTTGGAGTGAATCCAGAGTAAGCTGTATTATCTTTTTGGAATGAAGGGATGAATATAAAAAAAATCTAATGGTATTAACCAGGGGTTTCCAACCTTTTCAAGCCAGGGGCCGAGTCACGCTCTCTCATTCAGCTTCGTGGGCCAGATGGCCATTTTGCCGTGCCTGCATGATGGGGTCACCATTTTGTCCCAATAGCTTCAAAGGGGTGGCCATTTTGTTTCTCAATAGCACTAGGAGGGGGGGCACATGAAATGGCACCGGGGGCTGGATCCAGCCCACAGGTCTTAGGTTGGGAACCTCTGGTATTAACAGTTAAATGAGAAGTTTTATAAAGGCCCACTGGTAGTGGTTTATATGTACTTTTGTTAAGGTTTCTGGTTTTTTTATATGTGTTATGTTTTTCTTTGTTTATTTGCATATGTGTGATTAACAAAAATTAAAAAGAAACAGTTGCTGCCCACCTTTGACCCTTCAGGTCAGGGATTCTTAACCTGCAGCCCGTGGGTTGGGTTGCGGCCCATGGCACGTGTCTGAGGGAGTGTGACCAGGCCCCCAGCTTAAAAAGGTTGAGAACTCCTATTTCAGGTGATTGGGTCCTTTCAGGTGAATGAGACTTCAGTATCAGCTCCATCTGGCTCTGTTCCTTAAGCGCTAGAAACTTGATGTTTTTGGGAATCATGGGACTCAGTACACCCCTCGCAGAGGTCTGGTTGCCCCAAATGGGTGCCAGTCTTCTTTCCTAGTTAAAAAATAATAATCACTTTTGCAAGGGCACAATTGTCTCAAACAAGGTATGTGTCCTTCTTTGCTTTAGCAAAAAGATATATTTAAAATAAAAAGGAAACAAAGTCCTCTTTAATATAGCAATTGCAGTTAAATATGACCCTGTAGCAATTAATGCACTCTCTGGGCATTTCACAAATTAATTAGAATTTTGTCCCTAACATGATGGGGAGTCATTTTACTGACTTTGGAAAGATGGAAGGCTGAGTCATCCTCGATCCCTGGTCAGGATCGAACTCACAAGGTCAGCAGTTTTGGCTGCAGGACAGCAGTTTAACCACAGCACCACCAGAGCTAATAGGTAAAAGTCGACCTTGCTTGAAAGCCAGTCCAATCCGACTCTAGGGTTCGGTACTCCTCTCTGTTTACAGCCAAACGTCTACAGACATTTCCGTAGTCATTTAGCAGACAGAACTAAACACCAGAGCACGTGGAATCACCAAAGTGGTACCTACTGTATTTATCTACAGTAGTACCTCGCTTAAAGAGCATAATACATTCCATGGGATTGCTCTTTAAGCAAAACACCAGTTGTGACTTCTGGTGGTGGTGGGGGATCGTGAGCCCCGATTTAGTTGTTAAGCGAGTTTTTGGTTGGTTTTAGTTGTTAAGCGAGGCGGCCATTCAGAGAAAATTCTGCTCTTTAAGCGAGTTAGTCTCTAAGCGAGGCACTCTTTATGCGAGTTTTTACTGTACTGTACTTGCATATTTATTGCTTTTGAACATCTGTAACAATCCGCTCACTCCCAGGTAGGACTCAGTAGTCCTCTGGCCTCCTGGTGATGGGATTGCACCCGATCCTGCTTCCCTGGTCCAGATTGGACCCAGCAGTTCAGGCTTCTCCTATCAGTGTGCCCAGTCCCTCCTGACCGAAATCTAGGTGGTGACAAAGGGTGCTCATGAAATTAGTGTAGATTCGGGTCATGTGAGCCAAGTAAACAAGCAGTCTCCTTCAGGTTTTTTAAAGGTAAAGTAAAACCCCGACTTACATATGCCTCAAGTTACATAAAATTCCACTTACGTAATGATTTTTGCACTAAAACCATGTCCCAATTTACATAAATGTCCTAATCTACTAGTGTAGATTCAGGTAACGTGTGCCAAGTAATCACTCCAAGTCTCTTCAGGTATTTTAGAAATATATTGAAAGCATAGCAAGATTCAGGATACAGTCCAGCAAAAGCTTAGAAAGCATTTCAAAGCAGAAATAAAGCAAGCTGCATGTTCAAGGGATAGCCCCATAGGCCCCCCTTTCTCTCAGGCTTCTACATTTTGGCAGGTTAAAAGCACAGCATTCCAGAGAGAGAGTGTCTGAGTGTATGTTCGTGAGTCTCTGGGCTATATCTCCTCCCACAGGGTCCACCTTTGGCCCTCCCCCTTAGGGATTCCAACTAATAATCTTACAGCAAGACATGTCAATCACACATTAGGTTTCATTTCACTAAAGCCACGAAGCAACTCATGAGGCAAGGATGTTTATGTATCTTCTCTCTCCCCCTGATTTGAAATCACCATTTTGAAAGAGGCTAAAGCACAGGGCATACAGTACTTCATTCTGTTACAGCAGCTAAGTTGGCAGGAGCTGGGACAGAGGGCAAGAACTCACTCCATCGGGCAGCACTTGGGTTTCGAACTGCTGACCTTCCAGTCGTCAAGTTCAGCATCTTAACCACTAAGCCACCACAGTCCCATGCTTATTATAGATGGTCAAATGCAGCCCGAAAAGAGTTATGGTTCCAAAAAAATTACTTCTAGAGTCTGCTCTTTCCTGGTCAACCATTACTTTTAGGGGTATACTGATGATGCGGTCCAAATTGTGCTTCATATAACATTTGTGTAAGAGGTTTTTCCACAAATAATTTGAGGACAGCTGAAATATTTCACCTACCCTTCCTCCAAAAGAATTTCTGTATTGCTCCAGCACTTTTCTGGGCATTTGTGGCTAAATGCGCAGTATGGAGATTTTTACGGCCATTGGAATGGAATATCACACCAAGATACTTATAGTGCTGTACCTCTTCAATTTCCTGGTGGTTTAAGCGCCAGACATGCCATTTTGGTTTGTTAGCAAAAAACATAAAAAAATTTTTTTGAGTAATTAACCTCCAACTGATTCAGTTGGCAGTAAGCAGACAGCTCACACAAGGCTTGCACATCCCAATGGGAGTTCTTGAGAGCAGCACTGCGTCATCAGCATATAGCAGTAAAGATATATGCTTACTGGCTATTTTAGGTACATGGAAGAAACTCCCATGGTGAAAGTGCTCAACTATGTCGTTAATGAAAATATTGAACAAGGTTGGAGCTAGCTCACATCCTTGTCTAACTCCCTGCCATGTTTTAATGGGATTGGAAAGATGACCCTCTGCACTGCATTTTACCCTAATGATGGTATTCTCATGGAGTGCTTGTATCAGGAATAGGATTTGTGGATTTCCCCAGTTTCCTCCAGAGCAGTTTTCTAGAAACCGAATCATGTGGTCCAAATTATTGTGCCTTGTTAAGAGTGGAAATTTGGATTATCTGTCCCTTGACCTCCCCGCGTGCTCCCCTTGATATGCCTCTGTTTGGTCTTTTTTTGGCAGGCCAGTGTGACTTTGGATCTAACTGCAGGTTCTCTCATATGACGGAGGAGGATTTGGAGAGGCTGAATGGCCAGGTGCAAGGTGAGCAATCTGTAACAATCCTCTTACTCCCAAGTAGCACTCCTGCATCCTCTGGATGGTATATCGCCTGATCTTGCTTCCCTGGCCCTCTCAGGCTTTTCCTAAAAGCGTGCCCTATCACTCCTGGCCTAAATCTAGGTAGTGAACAAAGGGTGCTCATGAAATTAGTGTAGATTCAGGTCATATGAGCCAAGTAAACAAGCAGTCTCCTTCAGGTTTTTTAAAGGTAAAGTAAAACCCCGACTTACATATGCCTCGAGTTACATAAAATTCCACTTACGTAATGATTTTTGCACTAAAACCATGTCCCGATTTACATAAATGTCCTAATTTACATAACACAATTTCGTATGGGTTTGCTTCAAGTTACATAAAAAAACCATTTTTCCTATGGGTTTGCTTTGAGTTACATAAATATTTTACTATGGGCTTGCTTCGAGTTAAGTCAAAAATTCATTTTGCATAAGCGTTTGCTTTGAGTTATGTAAACATTTATTTTTCCTATGGGTTTGCTTCGATTTAAGTAAAGAACCGATTTACATAAAACTGAACAGTCTTTTTATGTAAGTAGGGTTTTTACTGTATATTGAAATCCAAGCAAGGTACAGAATAAAGTTCATCAGAAGCTTAGAAAGCATTTTAAAATTATATATAGATAAAGGAGAGGTGTTTATTCATATGTCCGGTAAAAGCTCCCACACCCCTCGAGCAATCCCCTCGAAACTGGGCATACACGTACCTTGCGCACATGAGACCATTACTGTCGGGGTCCAGCACACCGTTGGGGAGGGGCTGCATCCCGCAAAATGGACAAAACACAAAGACTATACTTCCCAGCGCCGACTTCAGCAAGCAACAGCCAATTGGGGTGGCCAGCCCTGGCGTGGGAGAGGCGGGGCAACGGCCGCCAAGCCAATGGCCAACACGCATGCATATTAGAACATAAACACCTTCAGTAATGGCAGGGGGGCCTCAGCGAAGGCCGCAGGAGCAAGGATGTCGGCATCAAGGGCACCCGACCGGGCCGGGTCAGGTGGATGCCGGCAAGAGACTGCGGTGGGGGGTGCGGCCCAGGGAGTATCTGCAGTCCGCGTGGAGGCCCCGGGAGCAGGGACCAAGCACCCCACAAAACACCACCAGCGGCCGACGCGTGCACAGATTGAAACATATGTGCGCCCAGTAATGGTTGGGAGGCCTCGGTACCCGCCAAGGGTGCGAGGACTTCGCGTCGGAACACATGACCAGGGCAGGTAGGGTGGGCAAGAGACAGCGGCAGGGGGTGCGGCCCAGGGAGTCTCCACGGAGGCCCCGGAAAGTGGAGCAGAGCCCCCCAAACAACAACATCCAACGTCCGCATAGATTGACACATCTGCATGCTCAGTAATGGCTGGGGAACTGGGCAGGGCCCCCAAAACACACCCCTGGGTGAAACTGGGCACACATGCTAGTAAAGAAATAAAGAAAGCTGCTATTCTGGGTTGAAAGGATTTTTGCAGGAGAAACTCCACTTAGGAGACGCTAAAATGAGGCTCCTTTCGTCTTCCCAAGAGCTGGGACAGAGACGGGCGCTCAATCCATCATGCAGTACCCGGGTCTTGAACTACCAACTTGCCAGCCTTCCAACTAACAAGACGAGCTTCTTAAACACTGAGCCACCACAGCCCCTTGCTCGAACGCTACTTGTATCCGACTCTATGGTTCAGTGCTCATCTCAATTTTTAGCCCGAGTGTCAGCAGATGTTTCTGTGCTTATGTGTCAGGCATGACTAGACACTTTTCCCGCTTAAATGGTACCTCTTTATGTACTTGCAATTTGTTGCTTTCAAAGTGCTTGGTTAGAAGGAGCTGTGACAGGAGCTCACTCCATCATGCAGCATTTGGGTCTCGAACTGCTGACCTTCCAGTCATCAAGTTCAGCATCTTAACCACTCAGCCACCATGACCTCTTTTTATTACTTCCCTCTCCCAAATACATGAAACTCACACTAAACCACAGCCATTTCTCATTTTGGCCACCAGTGGGCGCTCTTAGGCTTCTGTGCTCTCGCTCCGGATTGTAGCGGAGGGTTCTTAATATGCATCCAGTAAGGAGAAAATTCTGCAGCTACAGTCCGGGATATGGAAACTGCAATTGTTGAGTGCTAGGGTGTATATCAGGGGTGTCCAAACTATGGCCAATTGGGCAGGATCCAGTCGCCGACACCAATCCATCCAGCTGGCGGTGCCCTTGTCGCTCCCGGAAGTGGATGTACGGGTGCATTTTACTTCCATTTCCAGGAGCGTCGAGGGCAGCGCGGGCCAGATGAATTGGTGTCAGGGGCTGGATCCTGCCCACAGGCTGTAGTTTGGGCACCCCTGGTTTAAACAGAGTAAATGGCAGCCTAAAATATATATCTCATCCTGTTGCAAAACATATCTGTTGCAAAACAGATTGCAAGGTGCGTTTTCCTCTCACTTCCGGTGGAAAGTGGAGGTAAAACATGTGACCGGCCAACTGAACCACGTAGCCGGCCCGTGGCCCGAAAGGTTTGGGCACCCCTGTTGTATATCAAGCAGATATGTTCACGCATCTCCACTGTAGCATGAAGTAGAGGTGTGTGGAGTTTCTGTGTCTGGGGAATTCTGCAGTGTGTAGTTAAGTACTAATACTAATTGACAGATCTACACATTTCTAACATGAAGCTCAGTGGAGACCCCTGAACCATCATTGCTTATCTTATCTGCCAACACATCTTTGTGGGAAATAGCAAATTTATTAGGGGCTAAAGTCTGCGATGGCACAGTGCTTAAGATGCTGAACTTGATGACTGGAAGGTCGGCAGGTCAGCAGTTCGAGTGCTGCATGATGGAGTGAGCTCCCGTCATCTGTCCCAGCTCCTGCTAACCTACCAGCTCGAAAGCAAGAAAGATAATTACATACTGCTTTAGCGGGAAAGGTAATAGTGTTCCCTGCGCTCCGATGTCTAGTCATGCCTGCCACATATCCACGTAAATGTCTGCAAACACAGACAGCGTTGGCTCTTTGGCTATAACCGGAGATGAGCACCCTCCCCTAGAGTCGGACATGACTGGTTTTCAAGCAAGGGCGAACTTTACCTCTATATGTAATGTCTTTGGAATGTCTTTTTGGATTGTCTTTTCTCCCTTTATTTTGGAAAGCGATGCTAGCCCATTTCAGGCTTCCCGAATCAGAACTGCTGCCATTTCTGCTCCTATCGGTACCCTTGCCACAAATGGGGGGTGAACTTGTAGTGAGCCATTATCTTTGCCTTGTTGGGTTGCCACAGTGTCTAAACTGGGTAGCTCTTCCGCTCTACGGATCCATCCGAGGCAGAAGGACTGGCCTCATCAAAGCCATCCCAGTCTCCATGCCAGAGCGAATAAAGGACTGTGTGGGATGGGAAGGCACCATCTGCATGGAGAGAACATCCAACGTTCAATGGTAGCAAGCAACAGGTGGAGAGGAGGCTCCTCCGCAGGCTGTAATGGCTTGGGTTGTTGCGCTGTTGGCCACAATAGAACATCAGGAGGGGGAGGGGATAATGACCAATGAGTTCAATGGGGTGGAAGCATTGCAGGATGTTGCATTTATTCTTACTCTGTTTATCCACAAAAAAACAAAAAAAAACAGAGGAGAGACGAACCAAAGAACAGCAGCGAGACGGAGTGGTGAAACCACCGGGTACTATTGAGGAGTGGCTGGAAAAGCGGTCGAAGCGACTTGGCACCGTGGAGGCGGACAGGTGGGTGTTCTTTGTGCTCGTTTGGCTGAGACCTTCTCTGTAGGTCTGCCATGCTGGAATGGAAAGGGAAAAGGATCTGTGGATTGTCCCTGGTCAACAATGATTTGTTCACCTGGTTTTCTTTCCCCTCTTCCTCTTCCTTCTCTTTCCTTTTCCTTCCTTATTCCCCCCTCCTCTTCATTCTTCTTCTTGTGCCATATATATTTTCTTCTTCTGCCATCCAAATCCAGTGAAACCTCGCATAAAGAGTGCCTCGCTTAGAGACTAACTCGCTTAAAGAGCAAAATTTTCTCTGAGTGGTCGCCTCGCTTAACCAACTAAAACCAACCAAAAACTCACTTAACAACTAAATTAGGGCTCGCAGTCCCCCCCACCAGAAGTCACAATCGGCCACTTAAAATGGTGTTTTGCTTAAAGAGCAAACTCACTTAAAGAGCAATCCCGTGGAACGCATTATGCTCTTTAAGCGAGGTACCACTGTATTGGCGATCCTCAAGGCGATCAGCCTGTCTGGCCAGGTTATCCTGCTATGGTAATAGAGTAGGTCCATGATGGTGAACCTTGGCACTCCAGGTGTTCTTGAACTTCAATTCCCAGAAGCTCCGATCAGCAGGAGTGCTGACTTAGGCTTCTGGGAGTGGACGTCCAAGAACACCTGGAGTGCCAAGGTTAGCCATCACGGGAATAGACTATACTGCTAGTGACTCAGCGCCGAGTGTCAGGTGGTGGTTAACTAACCTGACCACCCTGAGGACTCATGGCCTTGGGTGTCGAAGTCCACATGGAAGGGTGATGGTCTATATATGATTCTGAATATTGGCAATCATAAGAACATAAGAACAGCCTTGCTGGATCTCATCATGGAGATCAGCCATGAATATTGTCCTGGGGACCATATAATGCAGTGGCTTTCCATCTGCCTTCCACATTGCAGCGTGACACCCACAGTACCAATTGTTATGTGAGTCACTTTCTGGTCCTGAGGCCTTTTGGCACACAAAGTCCTCCTTACCAGCTCCAGGCCAGGTTAGATAAAGATGAATTCAAGTGGGACCCTTCCCTGTGAACTTCGGCATCCAAAGCTGTTAGTCCTCAAGGTGGTCAGGTTAATTCACCTCCGCCTGACACTCAGCATTGAGTCACTGGCAATAAGGTCTACTCTATAACCATAGCAGGACAACCTAGCCAGACAAATTTTCTCCCTCTGGTTTTTTTCAATTTAGAAAGTTGTTACGTGTGGTCAGGTTGCTAATGAATCAGTGACCTCCCCAAAAGCCTTCTCATTAACAGCCTTTCTCCCATCTTGCAGGCTTTTTTCATGTCCCGATCAAATTGAAGCCATTTTCTTGGCTTTGTTGTTTGCCAGACTTAAGTCCTCATTGCTGCATGCTTCTGGTAGTAGTCGGCAAACCAGTAAATGAGCCAATGGATTCTGTATCTCTCCACAGTCACACCGTGTGTTGTTCTCTGCCATCAGCCCCCACTTGAGCCTGTTGGTCTTGCACTTAGGGGCTCCAACTCTCAGCCTATTAAGGGTCCTCCAAGGAGAGGTTGAGTTCCTCAGCCATATCCTCCTTGTCCAGTGAGCGCCTTCCTCCATCTTCTAATTTGCCAGCTGTTGTTAATTTAACAGTATAGTTTCCTCCTTCTCTGTGTTTAGGCTAGAAATGAAACTGCCAAAATGAAGGCACCTTCTGCTGAGTTCAGTCTGCATTTCCCTTTGCCAGACCCAGTGTGAGAAAGATTAGCCGGTAACTCAAGGTTGCCGTTACCAGGGTATGCCCGATTGTGGGGAAAAAAATACCACAATTTTCGATGAGACTCTTCCTGTGTACACCCAGTATAACTTTGAGCCTGGAAGTACTGTAAAAAAGACAAATGATCCATTTAAAAAAAGAATATTTGCAATGCTGTGCTTTTCTTTCTTCTCCTAGTACCCTCTCCGAGGAAGAGTCAATTTTCCAGTATCCACCTGGCTGGCCACCGGCTCAGGAACTTCCACCTTCCCTGCACGCTCCTCCTCCTGGCCGATGGCTGGTTCCACCCAATCTTCAGTGGGGATGATGACGAACGCAACAGGATTAATTGTGCCATCAGCCAGGGGGGCTCGCCTCTCTGGTACAAGGAGGAGGGCCTTCTCCGTGTCCGCACCGGCCCTTTGGAACCTCCTGCCTGTGGAACTGCGTCTCCAGACGGAGTTGTTGCCCTTTAGGAAGGAACTAAAGACCTGGCTGGTGGGCAAAGTTTGGGGTGCGGGTGGGGATGGGTGTACCGTTGAGTGGTTGGTATAGAGAAGTGTGCCTTCCCCCAAGGTCCCTTCAGTACTTGCGCACCTTTTAGGGGTGGGTTTTTTAACTTTTAACTTTGTTTTATCATGTGTCTTTTTATGTATTTACTGTCCGCTATGTAAACCGCCCTGAATTGGGTTGTACCTGAGTGGGCGCTATATAAGCGTGAAAAATAAATAAATAAATAAATAAATTCCTGGATCCCAAACTGGGCAGCCATGAGAGCATCAAACATCTCAAGCATGGGGGATTATCAGCCCTCCTAGTGTTTTGGGACTTTGTCTCCCTGATGCCCCCAGGCCAGATGATAGCAATGGGTTCTGGGAAGTGTAGTCTCAAACTGTAGTTCTCAGCCTTTGACCCTTCAGGTGATTGGGACTTCAGTTCCCAGAAACCCCCAACCGGCAGGGTTAATGAGCAAGGATTTGTGGGGAATGAAGTCCAAAAGAATTGCCAAGTCAAACCAAAGTTCAGTGGTCTAAACCAGAAGTTCTCAACCTTTTAAAGCTGGGGGCTGGGTCACACTCCCTCAGACTGCTCCGGAGACCAGACAGCCATTTTGCCCTTACTCCTCCACATGGCACTTCCGGGTGTGGGGGGCCACATGAAATGGCACTGCAGGCCACATTCAGCCCACGGGCTGCAGGTTGAGAATTCCTGGTCTAAACATTTGCCTTGCCTCTATGTTTTTCCATGCTCATAAGGCCATGGAGAGAATATATTGGGCACATGTTTGTAATTTTGCCATTTTCTTTAACTTTATGGTTAGGATTTATTTGTCTGTATGTTTCTAATGAATTTAAAATGCAATGCAAAGTTAAAATAAACAAAACCTTGAACTAGGAAAAGGTATCAGTGCGGAAAATAAAGCATTGCAGATTATTTGTTGATCATAAGATCTTCAAACTATTTTCTAAAGAAGAATGTTTCTACAGAACCAACTTTGAAGTTATTTTATTATCTCATTATAGCTATTGTGTAATAAGTAAAAATATCTGTTCTATTGGCAGATGAAGAATCAGCTGTTATTCTACTCTGATAACATTTGCAGTGTCATTTTTTCTGTTTTTTGTGACCCCATCATGGAACCAGTGAAACTGGAGCATAGGTGGTAAAAGTAAAGGGTAAAGGAAAAGGTAAAGGTTTCCCTTGTTCGTATCTGACTCTAGAGTTCAGTGCTCATCTGTTTCAAAGCCAAAGAACCAGTGTTGTCTCTGTTTACAGCCAAAGAGCCAGCGCTGTCTGCCTCTGTGGTGGCTTAGTGGTTACGCCGCTGAACTTGACGACTGGAAGTTTGGCAGGTCAGCAGTTTGAGACCTGAATGCTGCATGATGGAGTGAGCTCCCGTCCTCTGTCCCAGGTCCTGCCAACCTAGCAGTTCGTAAGCAAGAAATTGCAAGTAGATAAATAGGTCCCACTTCAGTGGGAAGGTAAACAGCGTTCCATGTCTAGTCATGCCTGCCACATGTACACAAAATGTCTGCAGACACAGACTTTGGCTGTAAACAGAGATGAGCACTGAACCCTAGAGTCGGATACGGCTGGCTTTCGAGCAAGGGCGATCTTCACATTTACTAATCATAGCAAAGTGTGAAAGGCCTACCCTTATTTCATGCAGAATTTCTAGAGAGTCCCAATTTTAGGAACCGTCAAGGGAAGCCGGAGAAAAATCCTGTCTTCCTGTTTAGGGAAAGCTCATAGAAAATTCATAGCAGGCTGAGAAAAAAATATTTATTTCTTTAAAATCTATGTTCCTGTTTATGACCAAGAATGGATGAGACTGCAGCAGGGATGAAAGCATTGTTAGGCATGTCAGGAGAGAGAAATGAGTTGAGAGCTAGAGATATTAAAATAAAAGAGAAAAAGCTTTGTAAACTGGGGGTTGGGAAGTCAATCAGGAACGGCTGGCAGATTTTCAAACCTGCAAGAACAATCCAGAGTGCATCTGTGCTCGTTCTGTTTATTTCCTGGCTGATCAATAAATATCTTTATCCATAAGAACTTCAGTCTAGCCTAGTCTTCCCCAGCCTTTGGTTTTTGGGACTTCAATTCCCAGAAGCCTAAGTCAATTTCCCCAAAGCACTGATCAGCCAATGAACTGATTTAGACTTCTGGGAATTAAATTCCCCCCCTGTGGGCCCTGGGCCCCACATTGGAAACCACTGGTCTAGCCAGTGCTGGGCAATTGTCTAGAATCCAAGAAGTCTGCCTACTTTTCTTGAGTTTCTCCGACATCAGTATAGAGGTGTAATCATTTTATCATTCTGCATTATTCCTTTCCTGTCTCATTGGCGGGATCTAATCATCTTGCTAATCACCATGCTCAAGTGGGAACTGCTGGCAGACACAACACCCTGTGTGAATGTGGAGAGATACAGAATCCGGCTTATTTGCTGGTCTCCCGATGACAGCCAGAAACATGCACGAATGAGGACTTGAGTTTGGCCAAAGACAAGACGGTGGTTTCATTTTGCCAGTTCAAAGTTTACCTGGAGACGAAGGAAGAAGAAAAAATAAACTTGCTTTCATTCCACATATCTATGTCAATTGCCTTCAAATTCCAAAGAAACCTTGTCCCTGTGGCAAGAGCAGGAGATGTCCACTTGCAGCCCTGCAAGTGGACACGGCATATTGGATGTTGGTGGGCAAAACATGACAGGTGGACTTGGAATGGAGATTAGATGAAGGAGATACAGTAAAACCCCAGTTTACAAATGCCTCGAGTGACATAAAATTCAACTTACATAATGATTTTGTGCTTAAAACCATGTCCTGATTTACACAATTTCCTATGGGTTTGCTTTGAGTTGCATAAATATCCTTTTACTTATGGGTTTGCTTCAATTTACATAAAAATTTCATTTTCCCTATGGGTTTGCTTCAATTTACGTAAAAAAATAATTTTTCCTATGGGTTTGTTTCGAGTTACAAAAAATTCGATTTAAGCAAAAGCCTATGGAACGGACTTTTTTCCGTAAGTAGGGGTTTTACTGTCTGACTGACCATGGATACCTTGAGCAGGAACTATAGGTCCATTGAGCAGTAGAAATCAGTGATAGGCCATTCAAAACTATGATATCAGATGTGTTATTCTGAAGCTTTACATGAATCAGTAGCTCCAGAAGATCATCTGACTCCAAGGGTTGTAAGAACTACAGCCCTTGATCCATCCAACAAACCAAACAGTCAACCAGCCAACTTATAGATTTAGGTGTAGAAGAAATGTGAAACAACTTGACATGATGGCTAGCTCAGATTTTTAGAAAAATCTTCCTAACTGAATGTGCCCATAGGAGTTAAGTCCCCATAAGGAAATGGAGATAAAGTTGTAGATGAACCTTTTCCATCCAGCCAAGCTCCAAAGGCGGTAAGCAGAGCTATTTCGTTCACATTTACGTGCAGGGAAACTATAAATTACAGGCTTTTAGAAGCTCTGTATTATTAGTTTTTAAATGATGCTGTCAAGTGGGAAATTGTAATGATATGATACATCATCAATGCACCAGCTGTTATGGTTGAACTTGGGGGAGGGGGGATGCACGTGGAACCGTACCAGGCAGATTGACCAGTGGGAATTCAGAGAGAGACCAGTTGGAAAATTAATTTGTTGGAAGTCCCTGGACTGTGTGGACTTTGAACACAAGAGTCAGGGAGTGTCTGATGGTCGATTGGGGACAACTTTGAACACCCTGGACTAGTTCGTTGGGTTGCTTTCAGCTGTCAGTGTTCATTAAAAACTCATTACATGCATTATGCATATCCACAGCATATCCTGGGGCTGAGGAGGACTTTGTGTGCCAAAAGGGCTCAGGACAAGAAAGTGACTCATGGAACTGGATCAGGGGTACTATGGGGGTCATGCTGCGATGCAGAAGGCAGATGAAAGACCACCACATTATATCATCAGGACAGTCTTAATGGCTGACAGCCATAAGGATTGCTAATATTCAGATTCAGATAGAGCAGAACAACAACAACAAGAAGAGAATCTTTGTGCAGGAACAGTACATCGAGCAAGGAAAATCTCCCTCTTTTCTAATTTTCATATAATTTTACCCCGGACCAAAATGTAGACGTGAGTTCATTCTGCAGTTTGCCACCCTGAGTCGGGTTCTCCTGATTGGGCGGCATATGGATTTAAAAATTAAATTAAATTAAATCTATTGATGATTGTTAAATAGCAACCCCTCCTGTTGTATTCACTTCTTCCTTATTTGGACACAAACACTTCAAAATTCAAAAGCTAGGGCTCTGTTGCAGCATTGTAATTGGTTCTGATGAAAGTATTGTACACCTGATGGGTTCTGAGGTGAATTTTTCAAATTTTATGCCATTATCCTATCCTTAGGTGGCCAATGAGGTCTATTCCCCACTCTGCTTCTGGGACTGAGTGTTCAATGAAGACAGTACAGAATACCTCGAGGAACAAGGTAATGATAAACCACATCTGAGTAGTATACTACCCGTAAAGGATTGTAATTTACTTCTTCTTCCATATCTAGGCCACATGTGAGTAGAGTTGCCATAATTCTCTCCCACAAAACCGGGACAGAAGTACAAAAAGCCTTTTTTAAAAAAAATAAAACACAATATAATGATAGCTATTTTTCCAACCTTGAATCCGGGACAATCCCGGTTTTTCCGGGTCATATGGCAACACTACATGTGAAGCACCTTCTCCTCCTCCTCCTCGCCTAGGCCAGATGTGAGACTGCCAAAATGGAGGCACCTTTTGGTGAGTTCATTCTGCAGTTCCTTTCGCCTGACCTAGTGTGAGAAACATTAGCTGATAACTCAAGGTTGCCTTTACCAGGGTATTCCTGATTGTGGTTTAAAAATACCACATTCTTCAAGGAGGCTCAGACTGTTATTTTAATTTTCTAAAAAAATTGCACTAACAGAACTGGTCACTAGAGGGAATCAGAGAGCATTTCCCAGTGTTTTCTCCTGTTCTCCTTTTCTGCTGATAAGTGGGACACCAAATCTACTAAAGAAATTATGTTTTACTGCAGGGGTTCCCAACCTTTTCAAGCCAGGGGCCGGGTCATGCTCTCTCAGTCAGCTGTTGTTTCCCTTTTTTGCGTTTGTGGGGCTGTTGCCCCACTGGCGCATTTCTCAACCCTTCGTTGACCTGCGGACCCAGTTCAGCCGTGTGTACGAAGAGTGGGTGCAGGCTAGTAGGGCCAGGCTTAGGAACCTATGCAAAGTTCCAACGGTTAACGCTTGGTTTTATAGGTTAAGATAGCAGGGCAACCTGACCATATTGAATAGCTATGCCTTACTTTCTGAAGTTGAATTGAATTATGGTAGCACTGTGAAGTATGACTCAAAGGAATGAGTGCTAGTGTCATCATCCAAAAGCCGCCGCCGCCACCACCTTCAATAATGAAAGAACCTATGCATCTGTCAAAACAATGACCTCCATGCCATGAATCCTAGTAACCTGAAAATTTTGTATCTTTTAAGTTTGAAGAAGAGCTCTGTTGAACTCAAAAGCTCATTATTTTCATGACATCTTAGTGAGCCAGTCCAGGTGTAACATAACTCTCTGGCGGAAGGAGGGAGAGCAGGGTAGCTGGGTGAGTCTGTTGTGGCAAAAACAACAACGTCAAGAGTCCTGTGACACCTGAAGATGATAAAAGAAAGCTTTTTGTGGAAAGCAGCCCACTTGCATTAGATGGAGTGGTCTACAGTTCACCACTGTAGAGTAGCCAGTTTGTTTATCTTAGACCAGAGGTTCCCAACCTTTTAAAGCCAGAGGCCGGGTCATGCTCTCTCAGTCTGCTTTGAGGGCCTGGGGGGCATTTTGCCCTGTCTGCACGATGGGGGTGGCCATTTTGTCCTGACAGCTTCAAAGGGAGTGGCCATTTTGTTTCTTGAATGCCCTTGGAGTGGTGGAGGGCTCACATGAAATGGTGCTGTGGGCTGGATTCAGCCCATGGGCCTTAGGTTGGGAACCCCTGTCTGCGATGTCTGTGGCCATCCCAAATACTGACTTTGTTCATTAGCTTTTTCTACAAGTTGATTCCAACTTATGGAGACCTGTTCTCTACGATTCCTAGATAGAGGTGATTTACCATTCCCTTCCTCTCAGGGGAGCCCCGGGACTGTGCAGGTGCAAATATTTTTTTTAAAAAAGCATGAATGTAAGAAATCACAACTGAGCGGTTGGCCAAATACGTTAAAAGTCTTGAGAGCTTAACCTTTAAAGTCTGACTTTGACACTCTGTTTATTGAACTGTCTTTGCTGTGTTGAATCTGACACCTGCTTCTTATTTATCTTTAAGACCTACAGGGTAGACAGGCCATGTCCCCCAGGGGATGGCTTCACTTGTTGGATTTGACCTGCGTAGTCAGGTTTTAGGCTTTCCTCAAGATTCGGGTTTTGAGTACACAGTTTTGATATTTTGAAGAGAGGCAGTTTGAGCTGGAAACAGGCATGTGCATTGAGCGTTATCACCCTCCGGTGTAAATTCCTGTATCTTGTGCTCAGGCCAGTGGTCACAAAGTCAAGCAAGAATTCCCCCCGGGGGCTTCCTTCTAAATCCAACTTTGCAAAAACTAATTCTTGAAAGTCCCATGCCACCCAGAAAGGCAGCTCGGAGCGATGACGTGGTCTATGCCACTGAGATAAAGGTTTCCCTTGCTTGAAATCTAGTCGTATCTGACTCTAGGATGCAGTGCTCATCTCTGTTTCAAAGCTGAAGAGCCAGCACTGTCTGCTGCTGCAGACGTTTCTATGGTCATGTGGCAGGCATGACTAGACACCGGAGTGCACAGAATGCTGTTACCTTCCCACTGAAGTGGTCCCTATTTATCTGCTTGCAATGTCTTGCTTTCGAACTGCTAGGTTGGCAGGAGCTGGGACAAAGACCCATTCCATCCTGCAGTACTCGGGAATCGAACTGCTGACCTTCCACCTCCCAGTCAGCGTCTTAGCCACCTGAGCCACTGCATCCACTTGAGCCACTGAGAGATTCAGCAAAACCAACCAGGAGAAACATGTTCTTTTGGTCTGCTCTCCAGAGCAGACCATTCAACAAGCTGGCTAAGAGTGTGACCACATGGGGATTTATCTCATAGTTTGGTCCACTCTGGAGACAAGGCTGTTTTGTTCCTTTTCCCCGTTGAACACATGATTTGGGTACCGAAGCAATCTAGCCCATCTCTGGAGTGTTCCTACTCACAGTGTTTGGAGTCCATGTCTACTATTTTTAAAGGTTTGGCTAGAAATTAGAGGACTGTGGTGGCTTAGTGGTTAAGGTGCTGAACTTGACGACTGGAAGGTTGGCAAGTCATCAGTTTGAGACCTGAGTGCTGCAGGATAGAATGAGCTCCCGTCTCGGTCCCGGCTTTTGCCAACCTAGCAGTTTGAAATCAATAACTTACAAGTAGATAAATAGGTAAACAGCGTTCCGTGAATCCCTCTTGATGGAGGGCAGCAGCTTCATCCATCCTAGCCAGGGGCTAAGGAGGACTTTGCATGCCAAAAGGGCTCAGGACCAGAAAGTGACTCATGGAACTAGATCCATGGTACTATGGGTGTCACGCTGCAATGCTGAAGGCAAATGAAAGGCCACTGCATTATATGATTCCCAGGACAATCTTCATGGCTGATCGCCATGAGGATCACCAATATTTGGTGTCTGATACAGTACAAGAAGAAGAGGAAGAGGAAGAAGAAGAGTTACATTTTTGACCTATAACTTCCTATGATCCTCAGATCATAGCCACCCATGTTACAAAAAAAAAAAAAGAAGAGGAAAAATGTAAACTTGGAGAAGTTTGTAACTCAGCCTGGACATGGGGACAATGGGAATAATTCTACTCAAACACACAGAGACACAAATAAATAAATAAAAAAGACCTTTGGCTTTCAGCTCTTGCAGTACACACACACATACACTGTCTGGCTCTCATATTGGCAGGAGAGAAACAATGGTAAAATTTACGGCCACCACCATCTGACGTTACGGCTAATTGTGTGCCGCAGTCGATGTTATTTGAGAATGCCTTCAAAGCTGCCACTAACAAGAAAGGACTCTGTGTTTCGAAGCAAGCGGCACACGCTATTCTTTGCATTATAATTGGTAGTGTGTGATTCTTCCTGATGACTAGAACAATGGTGTAAATTGTTCTGCCAGAACATTTTGAGCAGAACTAATCATCACTTAACACCCACGTGCACACAGACACTGCCCTCTCCCAAATAAAACTCCTGTGTCTTACCTTACGAATGGGAAATCACGTCATATTTCACGTTTCTCTGGCATCTTGACGAATTGCTCTGATTGAATTGTGCCAGCTGCTTGGGAAATGTTACTTTTTAAATTTCCTGACTGGTATGCCCCAACAGCTCTCCTCTAAACAGGCAATTTTTCATGTCTCTGGTACCATTTTAGATATAGTGGAGGAATAAAAAGCTCAAGTGTGATGAATGCTAATGGCCTTCTAGGCTTCACAGAAGGTCCACTAGGCTCTTGCAAAGTTGGAACGAGAGAGAGAGAAGGTGTTGACCTGATATTGGCCAGATGGTCAGCAGAGGACTTTCAGAGGACTGGTCAGCTTTCAAAAGGACTGAAGCTGGTGCAACCTGGCAGTTCCTACGACACACAGGTGGTCAACCATCATCCACAGAACCAGGTTCCAAAGCCAACAGAGACAACGTTGAATTACACAGCATCACAAAAAAATAAAATAAAAACTTGCCTGCTACTTGGTCTAATAATCCACATGTTCTATACTAAATCAAGTGCGCTGAATCCAAATCTGAAGTCCGATTCTGCCTAGGACATCAGGACATCAGGATCTTAAGTTAATTACACATATAGATGTGATTGTCAGGTTTGTTAACATAGCTGTGAGGTAAAGGTTTCCCTTGCTCGAAATCCAGTCATATCCGACTCTAGGGTGCATCTTTAGCTCAAAACAGACTCACTATGACCTACCTGTACTATCCAATAAGATGGTTTCACACTAGTGACAAGCCCTTGGTCCATCTTATCTTATATACCTATTTCTGACCTCAGCTCACTGACTTGCCCAGATATGCCTAGCCACTGCTGGAACATGCATGCCATCAGGGGATGTGATTCATCTGAGGCGGCAGCAGGCATAGTGGTAGCTGCAACTGTTAGAATGTTCCCATGTAAAAATACATTACCCAATGACCAACCCTTTGAACAGCTATAGCATGCCAGGTGTGGGGTGCTGCTTCACCTGGTGGTTGATATAAGGCCGTCCGGTTTTTTAAAATAGCTTTTTTTTTTACTGATTTTAAGCTTAGGGTTTTTATGTTTTTTTTATTGTGGGGATGTTTTTATGTTGGGTTCTGTAACATTTTGCGTGAGCCGCCCAAAGTCACCCCTGGCAAGGGGACGGCAGTACAAATCTGAGAAAATGAATGAATGAATGAATGAATAACTTAAAATCTGTATGTGATAGGCAAATTCTGAGTTCAGATTTGGACTGCACACTTGATATCATCTAAATAACATTGTTATTCCAGTAGCAAAATTGTTATGCAGTGTTATGGATATCTCTGAAGGCTATATCTTGGAAAGGCTTTCCATACTCAGGAAACTGGGTAAATATTTCACCTTGTATCTTCATGAGGTACTAGTCCCCCTCTATTCAGCATGAGTTAGACTACATCTAGAGTCCTGTGTCCAATTCTGTATTTAAAAATTACATACTATAGCAAAGTAATCACATCTATATACCGCCCCATATAGCGCTTAGTGCACTCTCTGGGTGGTTCATAAGTTAATTAGCATTTTACCCCCAACATGCTTGGTTCTCATTTTACCGGCCTTGGAAGGATGGAAGGCTGAGTCAACCTTGTGCTCTAGCCAGGATTGAACTCACAACCTTTTGGTTGCAATACAGCAGCTTATCCACCATGCCACCAGGGTTCTTTAGGGATTCAAAACTAAGTTGGCTACTATAAGACACTGGATACTGGGCCAGACAGGTAAGACTTTGAGTGGAATCAGATGGGCTTCTTCTGGTGTTCAGTCGTAAGTCGGAAATGCTGAGGCCTAACTGGAATCCTTTCACCTGTAATGAATGTGCTGTTACATCAAATTATGGGCCTCCCTATCCTACTAATGGCGTTTTCCATAGCTCATAGACCTCACGTGGGAGGAAGCGTCAAATAAAGGATATTTAGGTGCCACCTAAGCTGAAGAAAAGCCTTGCATTAGACAAGATGCCACCTTCAATCCAAGGTATCTCTGGATCGACTAGTAATGACTTTTGATGAAATCTTGGGTAGCTGTTGAAGACTGAAGACAGGTAAAGGTCACCCTTGCTCGAAAGCCAGTCATCTGTAGACATTTCTGTGGACATGTGGCAAGCATTACTAGACACCGGAGTGCATGGAATGCTGTTTACCTTCCCACCAAAGTGGTGCCTATTTATCTACTTGCAATGTCTTGTTTTTGAACTGCTAGGTTGGCAGGAACTGGGTCTCGAACTGCTGACCTGCTGACCTGGCTTGACAGTAAGTGCAAATGGTGTCAAGGTTTCTGATGTCTAGGCAGAAATGCTGGGAGTAGGTTTTTTTGTGGATCGTATTTGAAGGCTTCCATTCCTAATGTGCATTGTGTGGGGTTTTTTTCGTGGCCCAACTTTGTGCTGCCGCTTATCTCTTCTGATGTAGGCAGGTTTCATGTTGTTCTGGTGTTTCTTTTGCTCTTGATGAAGTAGCTCTTTGTCTCTGATATGGCAGTCTGGCCTCATGTTGTTCGGGTGTCTGTTTTGCTCTAGATGTCGCATCTATGGTTCTGTGTCTTGCAAGTCTGGTGCTGTATCCTGCGCTCGTTGTGTTTTCCTTTTCTTTGCCCTTGACTCTACCTGGCCAATGTGAGGACGTTTCTTTGGAGGCATCGTGTCAATGTGAATTTGTAGGAATAGTGTCGGTTTTAGTCATACCTGTCAACCATCCCGATTTGGCCGGGATTACCACGGAATTTGACGCCGATTGATGTCATAACCCGCCCCGTGCTGCCAAAACTCTGTAATTTGGCAGTGGGGGAAAATGCTTTCCACGCATGCGTGGAAGGGTTCTACACAAGTGTAAAACCCTTCCACGCATGCGTGGAAAGCGACCTGCGCACAAGCGATCTGCGCAGGTCCTGTTTTTTCCGGAGCCGCGGGTTGACAGGTATGGTTTTAGTTTTAGGTTTGAAGTTCTGGTTATTGGTTAGTAGTGTTAAACTTATTAGTTGGTGGTTTAATGCAAGACTTGCAGGGTTGATACTTTTAATACCAGTTCTCCTCCGGAAGAAACTCCAGATACACTAACAGCGACACTACTACAAAAATGCAGATACAATGTTTCCCGCTTGCTCCAGAGGTTTTATAATGCTAGCTCTGTGCAGTGTGCTCCTTGTTATGTCTCCTATCTTTTTGTGTAGGTCTATGTGCCATTGTTGGCTCAGTTGTTTTTTCCTATGTTGTTACTGTCACTGTTGTTGCTGGCTGCCTCTGTGTTAGAGTGACAGTTGTGATGGTTGAAAATGTTTATGCATAGAACTGCAAGCTGATTGGCCTGTATGGCTCAGAACTGCAAGCTGATTGGTCCTGGCTTTTTGTCCCAATTTGGGGGCCTCACACCCTGAATTTTGTTCCGGGAACCCACCCACCCCCCAGTGCTGATCTCGCCAGTCCAAAGTACCTGTGTGCCAAATTTGGGAGGGATTGGTGAAAGGGCATGGCAGTCCATTCCGGTCACATACATCCAAATCTCTGCTTTATAGGTATAGATTGCTAGTCACCCCTGGGCAGATGTGATGTTCCTCTATTGCAAGTTCCTTTCCTCCTCCTCTTTCTCTTGCAGACATCCAAACAACAGATAAATGCTCCAAAACATTACACCACCAGATGCAAAAGAAATCCTAATAAAGCACCGATCTTCACATCGTTCCAAACAGAACATTAAAATGGGTGCAGACCCAGCAATTCTGGCATGGAAATCTGCCCCACATTGCAGTTAGGACTGAGTTTTCAGTCCCACTGAGCACAGATCAAAACAGACTGACATGTGTCATTTAACACACTGCACAACAAGGATTTTGCTACTGGGAATAACACATGCGATTTACAGAATATCAAATGTGCTGATTCCAAATCGGAACTCAGAATTTGCCTATCACGTACAGATTTTAAGGCGTGCTATAGCTGTTCAAAGGGTAGGTCGTTGGGTAATGTATTTTTACATGGGAACATTATAACAGTTGCAGCTACTGCTATGCCTGTTGCTGCCTCAGCTGAATCACATCCCCTGGTGGCATGCATGTTCCAGCAGCAGCTGGACAAGTCAGTGAGCTGAGGTCCGAAATAGGTGGACCAAGGGATTGTCTCTAGTGTGAAGCCATCTTATTGGATAGTACAGCTAGACCATAGTGAGTCTGTTTTGAGCTAAAAATGAGAAGGTGCAGCTGTGTTAATAAAGTGGAAATTTTTTGCTACATTTGCGGCAAATATACCCCGCGTGATCATTGCAAGAACCTAACCAAGAGGGTGAGATTTGTGAACTTAAGATCCTGACCTCCTAAACTGAATCAGACTTCAGATTTGGATCCAGCACAGTTGATTTAGTATAGGACAGAGGATTAGACTAAGTAGTAGGCTATATATATATATATATATATATATATATATATATATATATATATATATATATATATATATATATATATATATATATAGATAGATAGATAGATAGATAGATAGATAGATATAGATATAGATATAGATATAGATATAGATAGATAGATATAGATATAGATATAGATATATATAGAGAGATTGCTTTCTTGTGCATTTGAATATTTAAAACCTTGAATTCTTTCCCCTTCAAATATGAAGTCCAGGTGGGTGGGAGCTGAGAATCCTGACTCAGCATCCTAAAGATAGATGAATACACAATAATCCAGACCCAGACATTTACATGTTAAACACACAGAATCTTCAGTCTGTGCTGATGAATACATCAACCCTCGTTTCCATTTTATTTATACATCATCAACATTATTATTATTAAAATCTGAAGTCCTTGGCTGCCTTAATAGGAAGAGATGCTCTCCTTTTTATAAACTCTTCCTATTTTGGTAAATAGGAAGAGATTACCAAATTTGGGTAAATTCAGTTCAATTAAAACCTAACTAAAATTAAATTCTCACCCCTCTGAAATTTAAGATGGCTTGAAAACAGGAGCCAATGCCAATGAAACCTTAGCCTGAAGGAATGTTTCATCTTTTGCAGATGTTGTGCAGCCAAAACATTTACTTCAGGGGTTCCCAACCTTTTCAAGCCAGGGGCTGGGTCACACTGTCTCAGTCAGTTTTGAGAGCCAGATGGCAATTTTGCCCTGCCTGCACAATGGGGGTGGCCATTTTATCCCAACAGCTTCAAAGGAGCACCTATTTTGTTTCTCAATTGCCCTTGGAGGGGTGGGGGCCACATGAAATGGCACCACTGGCTGGATCTGGCCCATGTGCCTTCGGTTGGGAACCTCTGCTTTACCCCCTCAAATTCTATGTGCCCATAGAGGGAAGCGTCTAGAACAGTTCTCTAGCACTTACCGTATATACTCGAGTATAAGCCGACCCAAATATAAGCCAAGGTATCTAATTTTGACCTGAAAATCCAGGAAAATATATTGACCCGAGTATAAGCTGAGGATGGGAAATGCCATAGCTGCTAGAGAGTTTTTATAATCAAAATACATGAAAATATGGTAAAATTAATTAAATTGTTGGCACATCTCACTCCGGCACAGTTCTGGGACACTAGTGATCATTGACCTGAGTATAAACCGAGTCCCCCTTTTTGGTGCTCATTTTTGGGGCTAAAAAACTCAGTTTATACTCGGGTATATACAGTATTAAAATGAGTAGCCAGGTTATCCTGGTATGGTAATACAAGGGATTCTCCACCTGCGGTCTGTGGGCTGGATGCAGCCTGTGGCACCATTTCATGTGGTTCCCCCACCACCTCCATCACGCCAGGAAGTGCCATGTGGTTGAGGAAGGGCAGAATGGTGGTCCGGCCCCTGAAGCTGTCTGAGGGAGTGTGTCCCAGCCCCCAGCTTGAGAACTCCTCGAGTAGACCCTACTGGCAGCAACTCAACACCGAGCACCAGGTGGTGGTTAACTAACCTGACCACCCTGAGGACTAACAGCCTTCGGTGCTGAAGTCCACAGGGAAGGGTGATTGTATTCAAGTGGATTAAATCCCACTTGAATCCATCTTGATGGAGGGCAGCAGCTTCATCCATTCTGGCCTGGGGCTGAGGATGAGGACTTTGTGTGTCCAAAGGGCTCAGGACCAGAAAGTGACTCACGGAACTGGATCAGTGGTACTATGGGGGTCATGCTGCGATGCGGAAGGCAAATTGAAGGCTGCTGCATTATATTGTCCCCAGGACAATTTCCATAGCTGATCACCATGAGGATAGCCAATATTCAGAATTAGATATGGTCTGCCATCTGAATTATGAGAAATTATGTGGGGATACCTGTCAAGTACCCCGTATTGGCCAGGATTACCCCATAATTCTGCGCCGATTTTCTCCATTTCCTGCCTGGAGCTGCCACTACCCCGTAATTTGGCAGTGGGGGAAAAGTAGTTACTGCGCATCCCTTCTGCGCAGGTCCTTTCTACGCATGCGTAGAACCCTTCTACGCATGTGTAGAAGTGACCTGCGCAGAACAGTTCTGTGCAGGCCCATTCTACGCATGTGTAAAAGCCTTCTATGCATGCGTAGAAGGCTTTTAAGCATGCGTAGAATGGACTTGCGCAGAAACATTCTGCGCAGGTCCCGTAATCTCCGGAGTCGTGCTTGACAGGCATGGGTTGTTTTTTCCAGGTCAAAGATTACATAATCCATTTGGAGCTGTTGTGGTTTCAAAACATGGCACTTTCTTAGGTTTAAAAATGATCTCTAGGAATTTTGATCCGATTTGAGATTATTTAATTGCTATTTCTAACTGACAGAAATTCGTATAATATCTCATACATTCGCATCGGGCGGGCAGCGGTTCTGCAGCTTGGCGTGAGAGATGCCAAATGCATTTGTTTACAACACTGAGCGAGGCGTGGTGTGAAAAGCTCTAAAAATTAGAGTTTTGATACAAAAGCTCTGGATTATACAATTTTAAAGGGAGGGGGTTTGAAGTGAAAATTACAGTCGGATTACATGGTGTGTGTGTCAATTCCCCCCCCCCCCAAATGGATCACATAATTGTGGAATGCCCCCTTGCTCATGGTCACTCATGCACTGGTCACCTCCCCGTTGGATTATGGTAATGTGCTCTACATGGGGCTGCCCTTGATGACCATTCAGAGGCTGAAACTGGTGCAGAATGCGGCGGGTTGCATGGTGATGGAGTGTGGCTGTTGTGCCCATGCCTCACCTTTGTTGTGGGAGCTGCATTGGCTACCAGGGTGTCTAAGAGACCTTTTCACCCCGAAGATATCTGCCCATCCCACGAGAGTGGATTGAAGGGGGGGGGGCGCTCTAAAAGTATTAACGGCTGGAGAGGTTCGCCTCTCCAGGATGAGAAGGAGGGCCGCTCCGGCCCTGTGGAACATCCTGCCGACTGACCTCCGTCTTCACCCAGATTTATTGGTTTTAAGAAAGGACTCACGAGGGGGGGGGGGGGGGGGGGGCTGTGGAAGGGGCAGCCCCCACTGCTGGCTTATATGACCATGAGAACGAACGCCATCTTAGATTTTGGATTTTAGATTTTCAGATTTTAGCGCTACAGATGTTTTGATAATGGTTTTTTTAAAATTGGGTCATTATTTCTTTAGTGTAACGGTTTTTAATGATAGTGGACCATCTTACTGTTATTGTAGGTTATGAATTGTGAGCTGCCCAGAGTCGCTACGGTGATGGGTGCGACCATATAAATCTAAATAAATAAATAAACTATTCCAGGCTCTGATCAACACTTAACCAATCAACTGCTGTTCTGGCAAATGACCCACTTGGACCATTCTGTGTTGTATTCTTTTACAAGAACCTTCAACACTGCATTTAACTGTTGGGGATGATCGGTGGGAGCAGAAATTAAAGGAGGAGAATCCTATGCTAGCTAGCTAGTATCCTATGATGGGAAGTTACTAGATTCAATCCAGTTGCACTGTACATATGCTTTGATGCTTTGTTGAGGAGTCTTACTTCTAAATCCACACCCTTTTGTACATTTGTCCAGATCTGATCTGGATAAGCCCCCCCCCCCCCCCCCGGGTGCCTCCATCAATGGATCAATGAACAGACGAAAGGTAAAAACAGACAGGAGTTAGGATGGTCAAGTACACCCTTGCCAAAACAAGAGAACACGCACCACCAAGACAGAGGACACAAAAAGATGCAGATTTACATAAAAGTGGCATATGCTAATTTATATAGATGCAAATTTAAACAGAAAGACCATAATTTAAATAGAAACACAAGACATTGCACAGTAGCAGAGAAGATTGTGACCAGGTGACCTGTAGACCTGATGGCTCCATTTGGCTCTCCAGGTGCCGATAACTGCTAATGGGCAGCTTTAAGGGTCTTGAGCAATTTCTCCCTAGGGTTCCTCAGGCTGCACTTGTGGTAGGACAGTCCTTTGACTAGACAATGCTCTCAGATAAAGTAATGCTTGAGGAAAATCTTGGCTGTCCAGCTATTTTGGACTTTGGTTCCCACTCAGCTCCTGCCACAGAGGTCAAAGGTAAAAGGGTTATGGCAGATGAAGTCCAAAGCAACCCGAGGGCAGAAGAAGTAGAGAACTGGTTGAACACAAGGACACACAGTCACCCACAATGTGAAGCGACTCGATTTCTAAAGCATTCAGGCCAGGATCCTCATCTACCCATGCAGAGAGGATTTCTCACAAGCATTTCTCCCACAGATATAGGTTTCGGGTCGCGCGTCGGTTGTGCGATTGGTCTTGTGACTGGGCACACAACCAGGGAACCCGCTAGAATCAGAGGGATATGTCTGTGTTTCCCTTCTGCATGTTGTTTGATGCTCAGCATGCTGGCCTCAACTTCTGAGCTGACCTGTTGATTGTAATCAAGTTCTCTCGTTTGAATTTAGAACTTTTGAAATGGTCGCCGTTTGAGTCTGTGTTTCAAGCATATCAGAGAGTAAACAAAACTAAAAGACAAAAAACATTGTGGCACTCTAAGACACGGGTACCCAAACTATGACCCGTGGGCCAGAGCCGGCCCCCAACACCAATTCATCTGGCCCCTATGGATGCCTTTTGCTTCTGCTTCCGGGAGTGATGAGGGTGGTGCAGGCCAGATGAATTGGCATCGGGGGCTGGATCTGGCCCATGGGCCATAGTTTGGGCACCCCTAGTTTAAGCTGAGAAAATGGCAGCTTAAAGATCTATCTATCTAAAGTGCAGAGGAGAGCAACCAGAATGATTAGGGGACTGGAACACCTTCCTTACCATCTGAGGCTGCAACGGTTGCGCCTCTTCACTCTTGAACGACAGCGTCTAAAAGGTGACCTGATTGAAGTTTATAAAATCATGCACGGTGTGGACAAAGTAGATAAGGAAAAACTGTTTTCCCTATCGCATAACACTAGAACTAGGGGACACTCGATGAAACTTTTGGGTACTAGTTCTCAAACAAATAAGAGAAAGTACTTTTTCACCCAGAGGATTACTGGTCTATGGAACTCCCTGCCAGAAGAAGTGGTGACAGCTGTCAGTCTTGACAGCTTTAAGAAAGGATTAGACAAGTTCATGGAGGACAAGAGTATCAATGGCTATAATTGTAGATACCTAAGGACAACCTCCGGGTTGGAGAGATAGGCAGGATATCTCTCAATATCATTTCCAGGGAATCCTAAGCAGGTGAAGGCATCTCCTTGGGAAGAATACCCTGAAGGAAATAGTGAGCCACTGTGTGAGACAGAATGCTGGACTGGATCATGGGCTCCTGTGGCCTTTTCCAGCAAGGCTGTTCTTATGTTCTTATCCTGTTGCAAGAAAGATTGCAAGGTGTGTATTATTTCCACTTCCGGTGGGAGGAACCATGTGTCCGGCTCACAGCCCGAAAAGTTAGCATAACAGATAAGTATACAAAACAATGTGGGTTTTTTTTTACAACGGGTAATATCTGTTCTTCAGATTAGATGTGAGGCTTCACCCTTTTGAATTGCAAATGTTTAGTAGATGGATGCAAAACAAACATTGTGGCATTATGTCCAATGAAGTGGACTTGATCTACTCAAGCTAACATTAAAATACAGCAGTTAGTCTTTAAGGTGCCACCACGTTTTTTGACTTTTGGTTTTGCTTTGTTTACTCTCTGATATGCTCAAAACACAGACTAACATGGCTACCATTTCTTAAATTAAGAAATCACCTACATGGGCATCTGTCTTGCTTTTTCGAGCACCAAAAAGGCAGGTTGGCATAACAGGGCAGCCCAAGATGCCCCCAATCCATACCTTTCTGAGCCCTGGTTGGGGGTTCTGTTATTTTGGTACAGATCGGTGAGCCATAGTTTAATCCAGAGTTCAGCAAACTTGGCTCTCCAGATGTTCTTGGATTTCAATTCCCAGGAGCCCTGATCAGCAGGTGTGCTGACTTGGGCTTCTGGGAATTGAAATCTAAGAACATCCAGACAGCTAAATTCGCTGACTCCTAGTTTATTCCATTCTGGCACATGTGGTTGTTTGGAATAGACCAAAATAGAAGTTTGCAGCAGTCAAAGGTGGCTTCCAGGGTCAATTTCCAACACTGTGAAGCAGCTTCCCCTGCTCATTTGCATAGAGACGGGAAAGTGAAATTAATTTTTATTGCAATCAAGGTTATGATAGACAATACACAAAAAAGAAAAGACAAAAAAAATCACTTTAATCTAACTGATCCAGCACATTGACAATGGTCTACTAGACACAACAAAAAATAAATCCACTTCCTCTATCCCTCTACATATAAGCAGGGAAAGTGTTCAATTAGCAGGTAAAGGGAACCAAGGAGTTATTTGAGGTCAATATGCCATCCAAACTCCAGGGTCCTGCCCCATGTTATATCATTCCTCTTCAACTACTGCAATTGTGTTTAGGTAATAGTAAAGGTCACCCTTGCTCGAAAGCCAGTCATATCCGACTCTAGGGTTCAGTACTCCTCTCTGTTTATAGCCAAAGAGCCAGCGTTGTCTGCATCTGCAGATATTTCTGTGGACATGTGGCAGGCATGACTTGACACTGAGTGCATGGAATGCTATTTACCTTCCCACTGAAGTGGCACCTATTTATCTACTTGCAATTTCTTGCTTTCAAACTGCTGGGTTAGCAGGAGCTGGGATAGAGACGGAAGCTCATGTGGTTGTGTGCAGTACTCGGGTCTCGAGTTCAACGTCTTAACCACTAAACCAATACAGTCTTCATGCACACCTGCTTACTACATGCTAAAGTAGACCAAAAGGGCCCATGTAGACAGAACTTCAAACTCTGAAAAACTTTAAAACCATTTTCAAAGAAGGAGATACAGTAGACCCTCACATAACGATGTTACTTGGTTCCCCAAGTAGTGTCGTTATGCAGAAAACGTCGTTATGCAGGTTTCTATGGAGTTTTCCGCATAACAACGTTTTTAGCATCATTATGTGGATAACGATGGTTATTTTTAGCGTTGTTATCCAGATAACGATGCTAAAACGTCGTTATATGGGGAAACATGTGGCGCATAACGATGTGTCGTTAAGCGAAAATGACGCTATCCGAACGTGTCGTTATGTGAGGGTCTACTGTACATAATTCACAACCTCAGGATGTACATGTGTCTCTTTTTGAGCAACAAAAATAATAATCAAAATGGGTTAAATGATTATTCATAATTGAGAAAATAAGTAATAATTAGCTGCCCTCGGATGCGATCCCATACCCACTCTGCCAAATGGTAGGGCCAGTTGTCGAGCCTTTTGTGTTGCTGCGAATGGTTGTTATCGTTTTGTGGTTTTAAAGCCATCTGGATATCGGGTCACAAATCTCCCACACTATTTCTTCCTTTGGGGCCCCTAATCTTCATCCGGTGAACATGAAATGCTGGCAATAACATGTAGGAACATCAACATTAAAGCCCAGGAAACGTTTGGTCCAATTCTGTTGCAAAAAGTTAGCCTCGAATATGTTAACAAAGGGCTAGTGAGCAGAAAAACAAAGGAAATTATTTCTGATCGAAATGTTTCTAAATCCACCTGTATCTTCTCTTGCACTCAGGTTTTCGAAAGGAGAAGGGCCAGAGACCCAGCAAACATGGTCTCTTTAATGTCTTCCTTTTCTTCCTTTCTTTTTTTTTTTTAAAAATACATATAATATTTGGCTTTTTTGTGGCACAAAATACATTCATGGAACGAAAGCATGGGAACAGCAACAATCTTTTCAATCTCGCCGCGGTAGGACGAGAATCAGCAGCTTTCAGGTTAAATGTTGGACAGATTCAAATTAGAAATAAGGCACAATTGTCATCATCATCATCATCTCATTTCCCCACCCCACTCCCAAAACAATTCTTCCTTTTAAAACAGGGGAAATGGTTCACTGATGGGACAGGCAATCCAAGAAGGGAATTAATTCTTCGCCTCTCAGAAGTCTCCACCTCAAGACAAGACTGAGTTGTAAAAGAGACACTTTAGCCTTGCCGGATAACATTAACGCTGGGCTTAGCAGAGGTGAATTTACAAGATGGCAGACTTGATGGTTTTAGCAGTACCCTCTTGCTTTTTGTATGTATTATGAGAAGATGGTTCAGGGCACTGTGGAGGTGGAATCTCTGACATCTTCTGGAACATTCTGGCCCTGTGAACCTTTGAGAAGGGGTCCCCCCCCCCAACACCCAGTGTGGCCTCCCATAAGAATATCCACGTGCAACGAGGCCACACCAAAGTGTATTTCCTCCAGGCAAGCCAACATTTTGTGCTGGTGCCTTCTATCTGAACAACCCCAGGTGTGTGTAGAGCAGGTTCTCACAAGCCCCCTCCATCCCGGGTCGATAGGGATGGTGGGGACAGAAGGGAAAAGTGCATAGATGTTGGAAAGAACCTGCCATGGGGAAGTCAGATAGGGATATAAACAAAAAAGTGGTTTGCAGTCCAGCCCTTTTTGAGTGTATGTGTGTTGGTGGGTTGACGTTCATGCAACGCCCGGAATCTTGGATAGAACATCACGATGCATGTGTATTGCTTAACTGATTATTCCATTTATCATAAATATATATATACTTTAAATATATATAATATTTTATATTATTTCATAGGATCCCAATATCCGTTTATAAAAGCATACAGTATTGCACCACTCGGATTGGGATGTGAGGGTGGGGTGGGGAAAGATCTCCATGCACTCTGACATGCTTTTAAAGTTGAGTTTAAAAGTTTTCACCATGCGCATCCCCCAAGCTGAGTTGTGTAGGACCCTCCCTGGGGGAAGCCAGGTTGTCTCCTGAGAAGACAACTGCCACTCCAGTAGGGTGGGGGAACCATTTTGAGACAAGACAAAGGAACAGGTGAATTCATGGGAAAGTGCAGGAGTTTTTCCGCAGAGGGGGTGTGTGTGTTACAATTTCCACCCACCCATCCACCCACCCAGGCCCTCGTGGCTATAGGTATTTATAGCTATGTATAGTTGGGTTTTCTCCATGTGCTCAAGGAAGTCCATGAGTTTGTCCACCTGTTTAGCACTCTCAGTCCATTCAACTTTCAGGGAGGGGTGGGGGACTACTTCATCCCACTTCGCAGCACCTGGTTTGCGGCAATCAGCATAACACTGATGATGAACGCGATGGCGAAGGCGCAGATGAGACTCTTCCGGACACATGTCTGTCGGATCTGTTGGTTTGAACAGGCTGGGAAGGGTGAGGTGAGGGTGGGATTCAGGAGACAGAAAGGTAGGAAGATTGGAAGTAGAGGTCAGTGAAGCATATCTGGAACAATTCCAGAAAATCTAAATAGCTGCATCTCCAAGATAATGATCTCCCAGGTCTTGAAGGCCAGAATCCTTTTAATCTATGGGTCTAGAGTAGGGGTCAGCAAACTTGGCTCTCCAGGTGTTCTTGGACTTCAATTCCCAGAAACCCAAGTCAGCACTCCTGCTGATCGGGGCTTCTGGGAATTGAAGTCCAAGAACATCCAGAGATGCAAGTTTGAGGACCTATGGTCTAGAACAGTGATGGCCAACCTTTGCACTCCAGGTGTTCTTGGAATTCAATTCCCAGTATCCCATGTCAGCACAACTACTGATCAGGGCTTCTGGGAATTGAAGTCCAAGAACATCTGGAGAGCCAAGTTTGCTGACCCTCAATCTAGATCAGTGATGGTGAACCTTGGCAATCCAAGTGTTATTGGACTTCAATTCCCAGAAGCCCAAGTCAGCACTCCTGCTGATCAGGGCTTCTGGGAATTGAAGTCCAAGAACATCTGGAGAGCCAAGGTTTGCCACCACTGTATATCCTGCTGCATCCCTGGGTGGTTCTTTTCACTGCAAATCTTGCACCTTTTGAGATGTTCTGGGATCCTTCCCCAGCAGTGGCTACAGCTTTGGGGTTTTACTTGCCTGGGTGCTTTGGTTGCTAATCCCCCACTCCACCCCCACAGCACAAAGACTTGGCATGAAAAGCAACCCTGTTCCCACCAGGTCCTGGACGGCCGTGTTGTGCATTAGCATTCCAAGCATTTGGTATACCTAATGGAAGAGCCACTTTCATAATTAAACCCAGGAAGGAGAGAGAAAAATATCAGGTGGAAGAAGGAGAGGTGTAGAATTTTTTTAAAAAAAGAAAGGTCTTGCTGCCATTGAATCTTTGCCAAGGCCAGCTTGATGTAGAACATGGAGGACATTTGTCCTAGCACATGGAACATCCCTCTCTTGTTCCACCTCAATCTCGTCCTTGGCTCCTGAGTTCAGGGCATTACAGGTGACCAAGCAGTGACCACAAATGCAGTCGTTTGTGTACCTTTGCTGGATTAATTTTTATTGGTCTATTATAGGGGTTCCCAACCTTTTTATACCATGGGCCAGACTACGCCCCCCTGACAGCTGAGCGGGCTGGTCACATGTTCCCCCCACTGCTGTAAAACACGTCCGAGGCTGTCATAAATGCGTTTACCACAGCCGTAAATGCATCTGCTTCTGTTTCTGATGTGGCGGTGGTGGTGGCAGCATCAGCTTGGGCCACATGAAATGGTGCTATGGGCCAGATTTGGCCCATGGGCCATAGGTTTGGAACCTCTGGTCTATTACGCTGTTTCCATGAACTGATGTGTGTTACGTTAAGAACGCCTTCTTTTACAGGCAGGTGTTTGAGGGATTGGGATTCTTCTTCTTGGTGCAGTGGTTAAACTGCTGTACTACACCAAAAAGGTTGTAAGTTCGATCCTGATCAGGGCTTAAGGTTGACTCAGCCTCCCATCCTTCCGAGGTCATTAAAATGAGTACCCAGCATGTTGAGGGCAAAATGCTAATTAACTTGTGAACTGGGGTGGGATATAAGGATGTTTGCTTTGGTTTCCTTTCTTTTCTTTAATTGCCTTATCTGATTCCAAATATTGGTGATCCTCATAGCAATCAGCCATGAAGATTGTCCTGGGGACGATGTAATGCAGTGGCTTTTCTTCTGCCTTCCACATCACAACATGATACCCATAGTAATACTGATTCAGTTCCGTGAGTCACTTTCTGGTCCTGAGTCCTTTTGGCACACAATGTCCTCCTCAGCCCAGGCTAGGATGGATGAAGCTGCTGCTCTCCATCAAGAGGGATTCACAGAATGCTGTTTACCTATTTATCTACTTGTACTGGAACATGCATGCCATCAGGGAATGTGATTCAGCCGAGGTGGCAGCAGGCCTAGTGGTAGCTGCAACTGTTATAATGTTCCCATGTAAAAATACATTACCCAATGACTGACTATTTGAACAGCTATAGCATTCCTTAAAATCTCTGCATGATAGGCAAATTCTGGGTTCAAATTTGGAATCAACACACTTGATATCATGTAAATCTTATGTGTTATTCCCAGTAGCAAAATCGTTGTTGTGCAGTAATCAGTGCCATAGTGATAAATCTAAAATGGCAGGCACTTGTTCTTACAAGCTTCAAGGCCAGTGCCCCCAGAAGGAGGGTGCAAAAATTTGCAGATAGTTGAAACGGTCCATCTGAACGAATGAAGAGTGGGTCTTTTGTAAAGTTAAGAGCTCTTAATTTCACAGTCAAGGCCAAATTGACCTGGAAGGCTTTGCATTGCAAGAGAAATAGTTTGCAAACTTTGCACTGTTCTTAGGAAAAGCCCATTTCTTCTCCAGCCAAGGGTGTAGGAAAGGTGGAGGGTAGAGGAACTAGTGCTATCCGAATTCCTGCTACTTAGAAATTCCCAAAGATTGAGCCTTATGAACTCTGGGTCCATGAGAACACTGATCCACAGGGCAGTGTTTAATCTTAAAGGTCTTGAGATATGACTTCTCACACCTCCAGGTTGGCCAGGAACATATACATGTTGAATGGTATGAAGTAGCCCTGGAGTATGCGGAGCTAGATGGACTTGGTCTTATACTCTTGGGTTTGCTGAGCTAATTCATGTCATCCCAGCTTCCCAGGGAAAGATAAACACAAGCTACAGAATCCCAGAGAATCAATGAGTTCGTTCGTTCATTCATCCGTCCGTCCATCTGAACGAACGAACGAACTTCAATGAAAGGCTCTTTATGTTGTATAGTTTGGCCTAGAGATAATGGAGAGCTGCTCCCCATGGTGATAAACAGAATGGGATGAAATGAGGAGGTGAAGACATGCCCCCCCAGACCCAAATCCCAATGCAGTCAATGATCTGCAATTTGATCAAGGTGCTCTTACTTTCCACATCCACCGGACACTCCTCCGCATTTCCCATATGGCTCTCCTCCTCGGTCATGATGATGTTCTCAATGTCCTTCATGGAGAGGTGCTCGCAGAAGGTGTCGTACAGCAGCCGTTTCAGCTCATCAACCGTCAGCTTTTGCATGTCACACTGCAGGTGAAGCATCATCATCGTAATCATCATCATTATCATCACAGGACGGTCATGGGCTCTGGTCCCATTATGAGTCACACTTGACTGACCCAGCTCATGAACACACACACACACACACACACACACACACACACACACACACACACACACACACACACACACACACACACACACAGACAAAGACAAAGACAAAGACAAAGACAAAGACAAAGACAAAGACAAAGACAAAGGTATACTGCTTGGAAAATAATTTGTTTGTACCCTAATACAGTAGATCCAGCACCATTCATTAATTCAATCTATCATTCATTCACATTTATATCTGGCATCTTTGATGCGAGGACCACTCAGGGTGGCTATATATATAGTAAGCCACCCTGAATGGTCCTTGCATATTATGATATAAGACATATCATAGTATCTTAACCTATAAAATCGAGGGTCAACCGTTGGAACTTTGCATAGGCTCCTTAGCCAGGCCCTACTATTCCGCACTCACCATTTGTGCACACGCCCGAACTGGGTACGCAGGTAAATGCAAGATTGAGAAATGCGCCAGTGGGGCAAGAGCCCCACAAATGCGAAAAGAGGGAAACAACTTCATTTCCCAATGGTCTTTGCACCGTGCCGCGCCACAGCCAATCAGGCTGAGAGGCGCGACCACAAAGAACATTGAGAAACGCGCTGCGGCCAATCAAAATCGAGCCGCAGGAAAAAAAAACGCACCACAACCACAAATCACAAACCCATAACTACAAGCCCCAGAGTCCTGCACGACATGAGCACGCAGAATGCTGAGGAAGTCGGCGCCCGAAAAATTAAAAAAAACAACTCACCGCCTCACAGCCACGCAAACACCAACCGCCCTTCTTTCCCTCACCAACGGCGCCTGAAGGTCCCGACTGGAGTTTCCCCTTTAATATCAGTGGGTGGGGGGTAGCCATCCCCCTCTCCGCTGGCTCCCCTAGGGTTGGGAGGTTTGTGGGGACAAAAGGGGTATCTCCCCCCCCCAACCCTTCTGGACCCAGGAGACCAGGGAGAGTGGATCGATTCCCCTCCCCCTTAAAAAACTCCGTCTTTAAAGAGAAGAAACCAAGCGGTTTCTTCTCTTTAAAAACGGAGTTGTTTTAAGGAGGGTGGGGGAATCGATCCACTCTCCCTGGTCTCCTGAGTCCAGAAGGGTTGGGGGGACATACCCCTTTTGTCCCCCAAACCTCCCAACTCCAGGGGAGCCAGCGGAGAGGGGGGTCGCAACCCCCCACCCACTGATATTAAAGGGGAAACCCTGATCTACTTTCACGACTCCACACAATCAAAGCACAATAACACAAAAAAGCCCCCCTCCCCACCACCTAGCCCACCCTTCCTAACCCCCACCGACCACGCCCCCCTCCCCACCACCTAGCCCACCCTTCCTAACCCCCAACAACCAGGCCCCCCTCACCACCACCTAGCCCACCCTTCCTAACCCCCAATGACCACGCCCCCTCCCCACCACCTAGCCCACCCTTCCTAACCCCCAACAACCACGCCCCCTCCCCACCACCAAATAAATAAATAAATTTTAAAAAATTACTCAAAACACAGTCAAAAACATCCAAAAATACACAAAAACAAAGAAAAACAACACCAAAAAACAATACAAAGTAAACAAAAACACAATCAAAAACAAAACAAACAGACAAAAATACAAATTCCAACCCCCCCCCCCCACACACACACACAGACACACACACACAAAAGAAAGAAAACAAGCAAACTTACCAAAAGATGTCCTACCTCCACGAGGACCGGAAAAGAAATGAATAAAGAAAGAGACTACTTACCAGAAGAAGCTCCACCCAGAGGCCAGGAGAGAAAAAACAGTCAAAATACAATAACCCCTACCAGCACCACCTGCTGGCCAATAGTAAAAACAATTCAAAAACACACAACAGCCCCAAACAAAAGGCCACAAGAGTAAAAACAAATCAAAAACATAACACAAATTCACAATTTTACACAAAAGGTCACACCAATAAAAACAAGTCAAAAAATTACACTAAAACACACTTTTACACAAATCACAAACATATGTCAATAAAATATAATAGAAACTTTTAAAAATCCTGTGCTGAGTTTTAACTCAAATTAAAACACAAAACATCTAAACACATTTTAAAAACATTGAATGTAAAAAACATTTACTTTTACATTATTAAAATTATTACCTACGGTACAACTAATTCAAAAAATTCAAAAAACTAAAACATTATTCGCTTACATAAAACAATTTGAAAAAAATTATATCATACTTTGTTCTTTTATTAATCCTCAAAAAAAACCAAAAAAGCAGATCACAGTTAACAGCCAAGCCAAAAATTTTTTTACATAAATAAACATTTTAAAAATTAAAATTACAGACTAAGGATTTTTTAAAAAAACATTAACACAATTTAACCTTCCAACACAATTTATAACAGCCAGGCAATGCCGGGCAAACTTTGCTAGTATATAATATATAGAAGATCAGATTTAAATCATACAGTATTAACAAAAATAAAACACACAATTAACTTTCCCAGGTAGCCTTCACTCTAGAGGGGGTCAGTACTAATCTCCGTTTACAGCCAAAGAGCCAGTGCTGCCTGCATCTGCTGCAACCGTTTCCGTGGTCAAATGGCACGGATCGCTGTTACCTTTCCTGCTGATGCGGTTCCTGTTTATCTACTTGCAATTTCTTGCTTTAAATAGACTTTTGTTTGATTCCAATTCTTGGCTCTCTCTAGCACTGGAATCCAATTCCTTTCCATCTTCACAACTTGCTAGTCCCCTGGGGCGAATAGCAATTGTTTCCAAGGGCGCAATGAGCAGATCGGTTCAATGCCTCCAGCTTGACATATGAATCTCACAGACTCTTGTGCACCACAAGAAACTGATGGGAAAGACTCCCTTTTCTCCTCTGAATCCATTTCCTCTGCCAAAGGGCTTTCCCCCAAGAAATCGTGTGGGATTTCTCAGGTGTTTTGAGGACATTCCTCCCACTCCTAGAAGCATTGCTTATTGGGACAGAATGACTACGATTTCTGAACAAGGTGGCATTTTTCTTCCACATGGTTCCCTGAAAACTCCAGCAACACAACAGATGAAAAATGGAACTGTATGAATAAATAACCAGGAAAAATGAGTTCTGTTTTTCATGAGAAGCTAGGGAATCTTGCTGGTGCAGGGGTAAGTCTTTATCCAGGAGCCTGGCATGACTGCAATAAATTACTGAAATTGAGAATTTTTTTCAACTACTTTCCGCGTTCTTACTGAGTTTACTATCACAATGTTCTGCATAGCTGTCATAGTAAAGGTAAAAGTTGCCTTTGCTTGAAAGCCAGTCGTATCCGACTCTAGGGTTCAGTGCTCATCTCTGTTTAAAAGCCAAAGAGCCAGCGCTATCTGCTTCAGCAGACATTTCCATGGTCATGTGGCAGGCATGATTAAATACTGGAGTGCACAGAAAGTTGTTTACCTTCCCACTGAAGTGGTACTTCTTTATCTTCTTGAAATTTCTGCTAGGTTGGCAGGAACTGGGACAGAGGCGGGAGCTCACTCCATCATGCAGCACTCGGTTTGGTTGCTGGTTTCTTAGAGCAGGGGTCCCCAACTTTTGGTTTTTGAACTTCAGTTCCCAGGAACCTAAGCCAATTTCCCAAGGCATTGAACAGCCAATGTACTGACTTAGGCTTCTGGGAATTGAAGTCCAAAAACAAAAGTTTGGGGACCCTTAGAGCATGTCCAAACTGCCTCTTACAGAATGGTCTGGACTCGTTCATTTTGGGGTCACCATAAAAGGTGAAGAAATATGGTGCAATTAAGGTAATCATGGACACTATCTCCTGCAGCATAGCAGTGGCCCTGGCCACCCACACACCCACACACCCAAAAAGGAAAATACTGTATGCATTTTTGGTACTGGTCATCCCCCATATTCATGGTTTCAGTTATCTGTGGGTCTAAAAATATTCAATAACAATTCCCATAATAGTTAATCCAGGGGTTCCCAACCTTTTCAAGCTTCGAGGGCCGGACGGCCATTTTGCCCTGCCTGCATAATTTGAGTGGCCATTTTGTCCCAACAGCTTCAAAGGAGTGGCCATTTTGTTTCTTGAATGTCCTTGGAGTGGTGGCGGGCCACATGAAATGGGGCCATGAGCCTTAGGTTGGGAATCCCTGACTTAATCTTTATGTATTTCTATGGCACATTACCAGAGCTGGCCACTAGAGGCCACTGTCTACTATGTAAAATATTGGGTTTGCTATTATCCACAGATTCAGGTATCTGCCAATTGTCTCAGAACTTAACCCCCACTCTGTGTGTGTGTGTGTGTGTGTGTGTGTGTGTGTGTGTGTGTGTGTGTGTGTGTGTGTGTGTGTGTGTGTGTGTGTGTGAATCTTTGCAGGAAAAATCAAGAAGATGGCCAAACCATTAGATCTGAAGGAGGGGTTTTCTCCTTACCTTCCAAAACACAGTGTCAAAGTCGGTGCCATGGAACTTCTCGGGAATGCCAGATGTGGAAAGCTTGGGGCCCAGTAATGTCACGAATTCCTCAAAGTCCACTTGCCCATCACCTAGAGAAAAACAGCCACTACACCATGGGACAATGAGGCAGAAACAGTGCACATAATTTTGTCGGCAACTGCAACTCGTATCTGAGAATGCATTTCCTGCTTCGGGGGGAGGGGGGAATGCACATAATTTATTTGTAGAAGAAAAAGGTGCTGCAGTTTTGGAGAAAGCATCAGATGATATTATTGCCCAGAGATGAGGCAGAAGCTGCAAAATTGTGGTGCTGGTTGACCAAAACAATCTGGCTCATCCTGGCCTGTAAAAAGGTAAAGATCGTCCTTGCTCGAAAGCCAGGCGTATCTGACTCTAGGCTTTAGTGCTCAACTCTGTTTACAGCCAAAGGGCCAGCACTGTCTGCGTCTGCAAGAGTTTCGGTGGTCATGTGGCTGGCAATAGTTGTATTAAGAGCGCATCTGTGAGGGAGGCCAGGAGAGCAAGTAGCAGAGTGAGTTAAAGGTGGAAGGGAAGAGGAGGAGGAGGAGGAGGCAAGGAAGCAAGGAAGAAAGAGAGAGAGAAAGAAAGAAAGAAAGAAAGAAAGAAAGAAAGAAGTGGAGGAGATTCCCAAAATATGGTCCCTGTCTTCTCAGTCCAAGGCTTTTAGCTGGGGAGGGGACAATTTCGACAAGGGAGACCAATGTCTCAGAACAACTGCCTAAACCCGTGATGGCGAACCTTGGCACTCTAGCTGTTTTTGGACTTCCGTTCCCAGAAGCCTAAATCCCCGTGAATCCACATGAATGGGTTTAATGTGCGTGTGGATTCACAGAGACTTGGGCTTCTAGGAATTGAAGTCCAAGAACAGCTGGAGTGCCAAGGTTCACCATCACTGGCCTAAACTGTCTCATTCTGACAATTGTCTGTCAGTTCCTTTTTTTGTGTGAAAATCAAAAGATGTTGGGAGATCTTGGAGCGCCTGGTCAGGTAATTTTGCCCTTGTTTATTTATTAAAAAGATTGATGCCGGAGCCCTCCAGCAATGCCTCCGGCCGCAGTTTATGGAAAGAGGGAGGGCAATGCAAAATCCCCAAAGGTAACCTAAGAAGATTAACAGGGACCTGTTAAAATGGTAAAGAAATATAAGGGCTATTTGGGGGTAACAGTTAGAACAGACTGAGGGTCCCAAGAACAGGGATCCCCAAGCTGTAGTCCCGGGGTTCTCAAGCTATTGCCAATGGGCCAGATCCGGCCCATGGCACCCAATAATCCAGCCCCTGCCCTCGCTCCAGCCGCTGCCACAGTCGGAATCAGCTGTGGACTGATTTGTGGCAGTCCGCCCCCCTCAACTGTTTGAGGGAGTGTGACTCAGCCCCCAACTCGAAGAGGCTGAGAACCCCTGCTGTAGCCCAAGGGTTGTCTATGGCTACAGAGCTATTTCTGTGAACCTCCAACCTGCTCCCCCCCTGCAACCAATTTCAAGGCATTTCCCTTCCGACCCACTTTCCGCCTAGAACAGAACTGCTGTTTCCCCTGTTCGTTTCTTACCACCACCACCAACAACAACAACAACAACACCAACAACAACACCACGGGTCTTCCTTGCTCGGAAGCAAGTCATCTCCAACTCTAGGGGTCAGTGCTAATCTCCATTTACAGCCACATAGTCAGTGCTGTCTGCGTCTACAGCCGTTTTCATGGTCACGTGGCAGGCAGGAATAGACACCAGAGTGCATGGAACACTGTTACCTTTCCTGGCCAAGTGGTTACCTATTTATCTACTTGCTATTTCTTGCTTTCGAACTGATAGGTTGATAGGAGCTGGGCCAGAGCGGGAGCTCACTCCATCGTGCAGCACTCGAGTCTCAAACTTTCCAGTCGTCAAGCTCAGCGTCTTAACTACTAAGCCACTGCAGTCTCAAAAAACAAAACAAAAAACACAATAATAATAATATCGTCTCTTTCTGGTCTCCACGGTTCTGACAGCCCTCCTCTTGGTTTTCTTTGTATTTGCTTTTGAGCCATCCCGGAAGCTTTGCTAGCCTGAAGAAATCAGCCTCTCTGTGCATTGTTACCATGCTGAAAACATATTCTGGAAGGGGAGTGGATCAGTGGGAAAGCTTGGCCTGAGTTGGGATAAATTGCAAAGCATCACAACTGATGGCGCAAGAAATATGGAGGGAAGTAAAACTAGGGTAGTGATAAGAGTCAATGAACAGATATTGAAATTCAGTGGTACAGTTCTCATACAATTTCACTGCACCACGCAATAGTAAGCCTTATGTAATAAGATTCCCCAGTGGGAAAGTCCCAGCCTGGCCAGATTATCCTACTATGGTCATAGAGTAGAGTCCAGGGGTTCTCAACCTTTTCAAGTCAAGGGCTGGGTCACGCTTCCTCAGACAGCTTCAGGAGCGGATGGCCATTTTACTCTGCCTCCACATTGGGGACAGTCTGTGTATTAAAAGAACCACATATGGCACTTCTGGGTGCATTGGAGGTGGTGGTGGTGGCACATGAAATGGCGTCATGCGCTGCAGGTTGAGAATCCTTGGAGTAGACCCTACTGCCAGAAACCTAACGACGATTGTCACATTTAAGATGCGTCCCTCTTTACCCAATGTCGCAAAAGGTGGGGCACCACTGGTCTAGAATATTTCATAGAGATTTCCTAGAGGTTTCTGAGGGTATCGTTTTTGTTTGTCGATTGCAGAAAACATTTGGGCTTACTGGATAAAATGCTGGGCTGGAGACTGGAAGGTTGGGTTTTGATACCCGAGGACTGCACTTGGGGACATGAAAGGAGCCTCATTCAAGTGTCCTCTGAGCAGAGTTTCTCCAGCAAAAATCCTTTGAACCCAGAGTAATCTCTGACACGAAATCTATACCTATAAAAGAGAAATGTCCCTGTGCGGGTCCGGAATACTGATCCACACCCCTTAACTGTCCCCGTCCAACTTGCACACACACTTACCTGGCACGGGAGAGATGGTCAACATCAGGGTGTTGATACCAGAGAGGGGCGTGGGCCCCACAAAATGGGAAAAACAGAAAAAACTACAACCCCCATAGTGCCTTGCATGCCAAAAGGCACAGGAGGGAAGGAGGAGGGGCCTGAGTGGGAGTTGGAACTTCCAACCCTTCATCCACCCCCCTTCCTTCAGGACAGTCCACCTATCTCTCTCTCTCTCTCACACACACACACATATATATATACACACACAAACAAACAAACAAACATGCGCACATGCAGACACACACACACACACACACGAGAGGTGGGCAGAAAGAAACCCAGTTCAGGAGGAGAACATAAGAACAGCCTTGCTGGAACAGGCCACAGCCCATCCAGTCCAGCATTCTGTCTCACACAGTGGCTCACCATTTCCTTCAGGGTATTCCCAAGCAGATGCCTTCACCTGCTTAGGATTCCCTGGAAATGGCATTGAGAGATAACCTGCCTATCTCTTCAACCCTGAGGTTGTCCTTAAGTATCCATAATTATAGCCATTGATACTCTTGTCCTCCATGAACTTGTCTAATCCTTTCTTAAAGCTGTCAAGACTGACAGCTGTCACCACTTCTTCTGGCAGGGAGTTCCATAGACCAGTAATCCTCTGGGTGAAAAAGTACTTTCTCTTATTTGTTTGAGAACTAGTACCCAAAAGTTTCATGGAGTGTCCCCTAGTTCTAGTGTTATGCGATAGGGAAAACAGTTTTTCCTTATCTATTTTGTCCACACCGTGCATGATTTTATAAACTTCAATCAGGTCACCTCTTAGACGTCATCGTTCAAGAGTGAAGAGGCCCAACCGTTGCAGCCTCAGATGGTAAGGAAGGTGTTCCAGTCCCCTAATCATTCTGGTTGCCCTCCTCTGCACTTTTTCCAGCTCCATAATATCCTTCTGGAGGTATGGCGACCAGAACTGTACACAGTATTCCAGATGGGGCCTCACCATAGATTTATAAAGAGGCAAAATGACACTTGCTGACTTATTAGCTATACCCTTCCTAATGATCCCTAGCATTGAGTTTGCTTTTTTCACTGCTGAGGCACACTGGGTTGAAACCTTCATTGAGCTGTCCACCAGGACACCAAGGTCCCTTTCCTGGTTTGTCGCAGAGAGTTCAGACCCCATCAGTTTATAAATATAATTGGGGTTCTTTGCCCCAACATGCATCACTCTGCACTTACTAATGTTGAAACTCATTTGCCACTGTTTGGCCACTCCCCCAGTGTCGAGAGATCCCTCTGGAGCTCCTCACAATCTCTCACAGTTTTCACTACCCTGTATAATTTAGTGTCATCAGCAAATTTGGCTACCTTGCTTTTTACTCCTACCTCTAGATCATTTATGAAAAGGTTGAAAAGCAGGGGTCCCAGTACTGAACCTTGGGGGACCCCACTATTTACTTCCCTCCACTTGGAGAAGTGTCCATTTAGTGCTACCCTCTGTTTCCTGTCCCTTAGCCAGTTGCTGATCCAGGACAAGACCTGTCCCTTTATTCCATGACTGGTAAGTTTATTCAAGAACCTTTGGTGTGGGACCTTGTCAAAAGCCTTCTGAAAGTCCAGATAAACAATGTCAACTGGATCCCCCTTATCCACATGCTTGTTGACACTCTCAAAAAATTCCAACAGATTAGTGAGGCATGATTTGCCCTTGCAAAAGCCATGTTGGCTCTCCTTTAGCAGCACCTTCTCTTCTATGTGCCTATTAATCCTATCTTTTAGGATGGTTTCCATCACTTTACCTGGGACACATGTCAAACTGACAGGTCAGTAATTTCCTGGATCACCCCTGGATCCTTTTTTGAAAATTGGTGTTACATTCGCTACCTTCCAGTCATCAGGCACAAAGCCTGATTTGAGGGAAAGATTATATATTTTGGCTAGAAGATCAGCAATTTCATCTTTAAGTTCCCTGAGAACTCATGGATGGATGCCATCTGGTCCTGGTGATTTGTTAGTGTTTAGTTTAACAAGACATGCAAGGACCTCCTCCCTGGTTATTTCTATCTGGCTTAATTCTTCGGTTTCCCTCCCTACGAAGATAGGCTCTGTTTTGGGCATGTGGCCTCTGTCTTCTTCAGTGAATACTGAAGCAAAGAATTCATTGAGTCTCTCTGCAATCTCTGTTTCCTCTTTAATAACCCCTTGCCTTCCATTGTCATCTAATGGTCCAATGGCCTTCCTAGTTGGGTTCTTACTTCTAATGTACTTAAAGAAGTCTTTGTTATTTCTCTGAGTATTTTTAGCTATACGCTCCTCAAAGTCTTGCTTTGCTTTCCTGATTGTTGCCTTGCATTTGTTCTGCCAGAATTTATGTTCCTGCCTGCTGTCCTCATTCGGACAAGCCTTCCATCTTCTAAATGAGCTTTTCTTGCTCTTGATCACTTCCCGAACAGCTCCTGTAAGCCACATCGGAGTCCTCTTGGAACTGGCAGTGCCCTTTTTCCTTTTGGGTATGCATTCCAATTGAGCCTCTGTTATTGTTTTTGTAAAAACAATATGCTCACAGACAGACAGACAGACAGACAGACACACACAGCCTCCAAACAACCACAGTACGTCCGCATGTGTGTGTGTGTGTGTGTGTGTGTGTGTGTGTGTGTGTGACAGGGAGAAGTCTGGGTTGGTATGTCTCGGGGGGCCTTCCAAGCACCATAAATAATCCTCCCCACAGTCAAGGCCGGGCACTCAGCTAGTTATTATTATTTGTCTATTTGCTTGTTTATTCAACTTGTATATCACCTGTCTAATCATATAGCTTCTCTGGAAGATTAACAGACAGGGACTGCAGTGGCTCAAGTGGCTAAGATGCTGACTGGGAGGCGGAAGGTCAGTTCGATTCCTGAGTACTTCAGGACGCAATCAGCTCCCATCTTTGTCCCAGCGCCTGACAACCTACCAGTTCGAAAGCAAGAAATTGCAAGTAGATAAATAGGGACCACTTCGGTGGGAAGGTAACAGCATTCTGTGCGCTCTGGTGTCAAGTCCTGTCTGCCACATGACCATGGAAATGTCTGCAGAAAATGTCTGCAGAAGCAGACAGCGCTGGCTCTTTGGCTTTGAAACAGAGATGAGCACTGAACCCTAGAGTCAGATATGACTGGCTTTCGAGCAAGGGAAACCTTTACCTTTACTAAAACAAAATGTAAGACACTGAACTTGACACCTGGAAAATCGAGTGCTGCGCGATGGAGTGAGTACCCGTTATCTGTCCCAGCTCCAGCCTACCTAGCACTTCGAAAGCAGGAAATTGCAAGTAGATAAACAGGTCCCGCTTCAGTAATCAGCGCACTGTACACTTTGGCATCTAGCCATGCCTGCCACATGACTATGGAAATGTCTGCATACACAGATTGGCTTTCGAGAGAGGGAGACCTTTATCTTTAACTTACAGGTGTTTACCAGTATAGTTTATACACTTCAGGTTAATGATTTGGGAGGCAAGCCGACAGGAGCTGGGCAGCATCCGGTTCGGGAAAGTGTGTACTTGAGTAGTGAGGAGAATGCAAAAATTACTGAGCAGAGCAAGGAGCTAGTCACCAGCACTCTAGCAGAAGGATGCAAGAGGCAGTCTAACAATGCAACTGGATTCAAAAGACTGTATCAGGAAAGCATATATAAATGCTTGTATACAAATGCCAGAAGCCTCCGGAACAAAATAGGGGAGCTGGAATACTTAGCAATAGATAAGAATATTGATATTATTGGTATCACTGAAACCTGGTGGACGGATGATAACCAATGGGATACAGTTATCCCAGGCTACAAACTGTACAGGAAGGATAGGAAGGGGCAAACAGGAGGTGGTGTAGCCTTGTATGTCAAAGAAGTGATAAAATCGTATGAATTGGAATATCTAGGTGATTTGGAGTCACCATTAGAAGCTCTGTGGGTAAGACTACCAGGCCACAAGGATGGTCTAACAGTAGGCATATACTATCGGCCTCCGACCCAAACTCTTGAGGGAGACTGGCAGTTGGAGAATGTTGTAAAGGAGGCATCCAGGAAGGGAAGCCTGGTTATAATGGGGGACTTCAATTACCCTCACATAGACTGGGTGAACTGTTGATGTTCAGCACATGATAAAGAGATAAAGTTCCTAGATATGCTAAATGATTGTTCCCTGGGACAGATGGTTGAAGACCCAACTAGAGGTACAAGAATCCTTGACTTGATCCTGAGTAATACTCAGGATCTGGTGCAAGATGTTAATGTGGCTGATCCAATAGGGAACAGTGACCACAACTCAATTATGTTTAACTTGATCATAGACTGCAAGTCATTGATAAAATCTAAAACAGAGACCTTAAATTTTCAAAAAGGAAATTTCCCAAAGATGAGGAAACTAGTAAAAAAGAAACTGAAAGGGAAAATTGAGAGAGTCCAAACACTCCAAGAGGCATGGAGGTTGTTTACAAAAACAATAACAGAGGCCCAATTGGAATGCATACCCAAAAGGAAAAAGGGCACTGCCAGGTCCAAGAGGACTCCGATGTGGCTTACAGGAGCTGTTCAGGAAGTGATCAAGAGCAAGAAAAGCTCATTTAGAAGATGGAAGGCTTGTCCGAATGAGGACAGCAGGCAGAAACATAAATTCTGGCAGAACAAATGCAAGGCAACAATCAGGAAAGCAAAGCAAGACTTTGAGGAGCATATAGCTAAAAATACTCAGAGAAATAACAAGGACTTCTTTAAGTACATTAGAAGTAAGAACCCAACTAGGAAGGCCATTGGACCATTAGATGACAATGGAAGGCAAGGGGTTATTAAAGAGGAAACAGAGATTGCAGAGAGACTCAATGAATTCTTTGCTTCAGTATTCACTGAAGAAGACAGAGACCACATGCCCAAAACAGAGCCTATCTTCGTAGGGAGGGAAAGCGAAGAATTAAGCAAGATAGAAATAACCAGGGAGAAGGTCCTTGCATGTCTTGTTAAGCTAAACACTAACAAATCCCCAGGACCAGATGGCATCCATCCACGAGTTCTCAGGGAACTTAAAGACAAAATTGCTGATCTCCTAGCCAAAATATATAATATTTCCCTCAAATCAGGCTTTGTGCCTGATGACTGGAAGGTAGCGAATGTAACACCAATTTTCAAAAAAGGATCCAGGGGTGATCCAGGAAATTACCGACCTGTCAGTTTGACATGTGTCCCAGGTAAAGTGATGGAAACCATCCTAAAAGATAGAATTAATAGGTACATAGAAGAGAAGGCGCTGCTAAAGGAGAGCCAACATGGCTTTTACAAGGGCAAATCATGCCTCACTAATCTGTTGGAATTTTTTGAGAGTGTCAACAAGCATGTGGATAAGGGGGATCCAGTTGACATTGTTTATCTGGACTTTCAGAAGGCTTTTGACAAGGTCCCACACCAAAGGCTCTTGAATAAACTTACCAGTCATGGAATAAAGGGACAGGTCTTGTCCTGGATCAGCAACTGGCTAAGGGACAGGAAACAGAGGGTAGCACTCAATGGACACTTCTCCAAGTGGAGGGAAGTAAAGAGTGGGGTCCCCCAAGGTTCAGTACTGGGACCCCTGCTTTTCAACCTCTTCATAAATGATCTAGAGGTAGGAGTAAAAAGCAAGGTAGCCAAATTTGCTGACGACACTAAATTATACAGGGTAGTGAAAACTGAGAGAGATTGTGAAGAGCTCCAGAGGGATCTCTTGACACTGGGGGAGTGGGCAAAACAGTGGCAAATGAGCTTCAACATCAGTAAGTGCAGAGTGATGCATGTTGGGGCAAAAAACCCCAATTACATTTATAAACTGATGGGGTCTGAACTGTCTGCGACAAACCAGGAAAGGGACCTTGGTGTCCTGGTGGACAGCTCAATGAAGATGTCAGCCCAGTGTGCCTCAGCAGTGAAAAAAGCAAACTCAATGTTAGGGATCATTAGGAAGGGTATAGAAAATAAGTCAGCAAGTGTCATTTTGCCTCTTTATAAATCTATGGTGAGGCCCCATCTGGAATACTGTGTACAGTTCTGGTCGCCATACCTCCAGAAGGATATTATGGAGTTGGAGAAAGTACAGAGGAGGGCAACCAGAATGATTAGGGGACTGGAACACCTTCCTTACCATCTGAGGCTGCAACGGTTGGGCCTTTTCACTCTTGAACAACGGCGTCTAAGAGGTGACCTGATTGAAGTTTATAAAATCATGCACGGTGTGGACAAAGTAGATAAGGAAAAACTGTTTTCCCTATCGCACAACACTAGAACTAGGGGACACTCCATGAAACTTTTGGGTACTAGTTCTCAAACAAATAAGAGAAAGTACTTTTTCACCCAGAGGATTACTGGTCTATGGAACTCCCTGCCAGAAGAAGTGGTGACAGCTGTCAGACTTGACAGCTTTAAGAAAGGATTAGACAAGTTCATGGAGGACAAGTGTATCAATGGCTATAATTATGGCTACCTAAGGACAACCTCCGGGTTGGAGAGATAGGCAGGATATCTCTCAATGCCATTTCCAGGGAATCCTAAGCAGGTGAAGGCATCTCCTTGGGAATACCCTGAAGGAAATGGTGAGCCATTGTGTGAGACAGAATGCTGGACTGGATGGGCTGTGGCCTGTTCCAGCAAGGCTGTTCTTATGTTCTTATGTTCTTAAGAAACAGGTCGCCCCGTTTTTGTTAGACTACATCCTTGTGACTTTTTTGGAAAAAGATGTCCAAATGATCTTCACATCCCTTTTCATTACTTCTCCACTTCTTTAGGCTCCCCCATCATATGTCTCTCATCAAAGGGATTTTCTTCTGCCAACCTAGCAGTTCAAAAGCAAGACATGGTATGTAGATAAATAGGGACCCCTTTGGTGGGAAGGTAAACAGCGTTCCATGCGCTCGGTCTTGAGGCATGCCTGCTACATGTCCAGGGAAACGTCTGCAGATGCAGACAGCAGTGGCTCCTTGGATGTAAACAGAGATGAGCACTGAACCCTCGAGTTGGATACGACTGGCTTTTGAGCAAGGGCGACCTTTATCTACCTGTTGGAGCATTTTTCATGGATAAATCATGCCTTCATAATACAGACCAACTTTGATGTTGGCAGATTGATATGCAGCAGTCAGCAGTTACAAAGCTAAACATATCTTTATTGGGTAGTATGCAATCTGAACATGTGGTAATGGCGGAGATATTTTTTTAATTTTTTTAATTTAAATTCAAATTTTTATGCCGCCCCAATCAGGTAAACCTGACTCTGGGCGGCTCACAACAAGTTAAAACATAGATAACAAACAGTTGAGCCATTAAAACCCAACATATCCACCCACCTATCCAATTTATCATTAAAAGACTACCCACGTTAAAATTGCCTGCATTAGAATTAAAAGAATTGGGGACTTATTTAATAAGCCAACAGGCAGGGACCATCCTTCCATTTGGGCCCCACACCTGTCCCGCCAACCAGGTTTTTAGGTCTTTTCTGAAAGGTAGCAGCTCCGTCTGCTCCCGCAGCTCTACTGGTAGGAGGTTCCACAAAGCCGGTGCGGACACGGAAAAGGCCCTCCTTCGTGTACCAGAGAGACGAGCCCCTCTGGCAGATGGAACAATTAGGGAGCCCCTCCAGTCCGCTCTGGTTGGACGGGCAGACATTCTTGGGATGATGCGGTCTCTAAGGTAACCTGGCCCACTACCATGAAGGGCTTTAAAGCACCTTGTACTACACCCGGAGGCAAACTGGTAACCAGTGCAGCTCCCGAAGTAATGGTGAGGCACAGGCATAACGCCCGCACCCCATCACCACCCGGGCCGCTGCATTCTGGACCAGCTGCAACCTCCGAATGGTTGTCAAAGCCAGCCCCATGTAGAGCGCGTTGCAATAATCTAGCCTGGAGGTGACCAGAGCATATGTGACCCTGAGCAGGGAGTCCTGGTCAGGAGCGGACGCAACTGACGGATGACGCAAAGCTGTGCGAAAGCCCTCCTGGCTACGACCGCCACCTGGTTTACAAGTAGCAGCCCCGAATCCAGGAGGACCCCTAAGTTGCGTACCGGGTCTGTCTGGGGCAAAGCAGCCCCATCCAAGACCAAAGTTGGTAGCTTCATGGATAACACGGGACGCCACTCAGTCTTGGAGGGATTCAATTGTAGCCCATCCAGACCCCAACCGCTTCCAGACATCTGGATAGGACATTGACTGCATCACTGGGGTCCCCATGGGCTGAGATATATAACTGGGTATCATCAGCATACTGATGATACCTCACCCCATGGGAACGGATAACCTCACCCAACGGCTTCATGTATATGTTAAATAGGAGAGGAGAGAGCACCAAGCCCTGAGGCACCCACACTGTAGGGGCCTAGCGCTGGACCTCTCACTCTCCAACCACACCGACTGGGTACGGCCCTCCAGAAATGAGGAAAACCAGGACAACACAGTGCCCTGGATCCCCAAACCTTTGAGCCGTTCCAGAAGGATACCGTGATCAACGGTATCGAAAGCCGCTGAGAGAGCCAGAAGAGCCAGGACGGATGGATGACCCCCGTCTCACTCCCGCAAGAGATCATCAACCAGTGCGACCAATGCCGTCTCTGTACCATATCCAGGCCTGAAACCCGATTGATAGGGGTCCAGATAATCCGCTTCATCCAGGACCCCCTGCAACTGCCGCATCACCACCTTCTCCAGTACCTTCCCTATAATTAGCTAGAACTGCTGGGTCGAGAGATTGTTTCTTCAGGAGGGGGCGCACCAGAGCATGTTTTAATGGTGCAGGAAAAACCCCTCCCGTAGTGAAGCATTTATTATAGCCCCGACCCAGCCTCCCGTCACTCCCTCCCGTCACTCCCGTCACCAAGTGGGACAGGGATCCAAAGGGCAGGAGGAGGTGCGAACAGCTGCAAGAAGCCTGTCCACTTCCTCAGGGACAACTGGATCGAACTGATCCCAGATAACACAGCCAGACTGGGCTCTGGTCCCCTCCCGACCCTCCCCATCCATGCCGGGATTAAACCCTGAGCGAATCCGAGTGATTTTCTCAACCAGATAGTCTGCAAAAACCTCAGCCAAACCCTGCCAACCGGGCACAGGCCCCTCCCTACCAAGGAGAAACCTGGTAACCCAGAACAGAGCGGCTGGGCGATTATCCACGGAGGCAAAGAGGGCGGTGAAGTATTGTTGCTTCACCACCCCCATCACCACCAGGTAGGTCTTAATAGCAGCCCTAGCCAGTGTCCAGTCGGAATCACTCTGGGTCTTCACCCAGCGGTGCTCTCAGCGTCTCTTTGCCCGTTTAAGCTCCCGCAGATCTCCTGTGAACCACGGGGAAGATCGAACCCCATGGACTCAGAGAGGCCGTAGTGGAGCGATTTCATCCAAGGCAGCCATAGTCGACCTGTGCCATAGGTCAACAAGCGCCTTGGAAGAATCGTATAACCGATCCAGAGGAAAAAAACCCAGTTCCCTCTGAATCCATCAGGATCCATCAGTCACTGGGAGCGGGCCATTTTAATAGGCCCTGCCTCCCTGCGATGAACTGCCACCCCCTGGAAGTCCAGAGTCACCAGATAGTGATCTGACCATGGCACAGGTATAGTGTCTAATTTCTGTAATTTCAGATCACTCTGCCACCGACCTGACAAAAAAACTAGGTCCGGCGTGTGGCCACTGCCCCTGGTTGGGCTCTGAATTACCTGAGTCAGGTCCATGGCTGCCATGGAAGCCATGAACTCCTGTGCTACCTCAGACCCCACCCCTAGTGAAGGCAAGTTGAAGTCCCCCAGTACCATCAGCCTAGGGAACTCCAACGCCAACCCGGAGACGGCCTCAAGGAGCTCAGGCAGGGAGTCCCTTACCCTGCAAGGAGGCAGGTACAGGAACAGGAGTAAGACTCCCAGCTGACCCCTAGGACCCAACTGCAGAAGCAGCACCTCACACCCCGGAATTTGTGGAGCAGTGGCCCTGGCGACTCCCAATGACTCCCTAGCAATAATGGCAATGCCACCGCCCCTTCCCTCATCCCTTGGCTGGTGCCAGATACCGAACCCGGCTGGACACATTTCCGATAGAGGTACACCATCCTCTGGTCTCAGTCAGGTTTCGGTGATGCATGCCAGGTCAGCCCGTGCTTCCAAGATAGCATCTTGAATCAAAGGAGCCTTATTACAGACCGACCTGGCATTCAACAGCAGCAGCCCAAGGGCGGGGTCACCCTGGATCAGTTGCTCAGGGCCTAGAGGTGAAACCAAGGGGCTAGAATGCTGAACAGATACCACACATCGGATCTGCGTCCTCTGAGTGCAGCCCGCCCTTTGGTACCCTCCATATCGTCCCCTGCCTGTCACTACCTCAATCCGAACCCCAGAAACCTCCTCACCTCCTGACGGAGCACCACCCCTCTGTCCTGGCTGGCAGGATGACATTTCCATCCCCTTATTAAAAACCTGCTGTTGAGAGAACTGACCCAAACCTCTCGCCGGCCACTCGGGACAAGAAGTTGTAAAGGCTCCCCCATAGTTCCTCCTTTGGCGCCCCTGCAAGGGGCAGAGGGAGGCAGAGGAAGGTGGGCACCAAGATGCCAATGTCAAGGGTAACCCAATTCCATCAAAGCTCATGCCAGCCACCAGCGCAGGTGTTGCTCGTGGCGCTGGCGGCGGTGGCGGTCCCGCAGAAGCCCTCCACACCCTCTGAATCCAGGGAGGAGGACGCTGAGGATAACAGGCAGGGGCCGCAGGTCCTTTTAAACCTGCCACCAGCGCAGGTGTTACTCGTGGCGCTGGCAGCGGAGGCGGTCCCGCAGAAGCCCTCCACCCCCTCCGAATCCAGGGAGGAGGATGCTGAGGGTAACAGGCAGGGGCCGCAGGTTCTTTTAAGCCTGGCGGCAGCGCAGGTGTTGCTCGTGGCGCTGGCGGCGGCGGCGGTCCCGCAGAAGCCCTCCACCTCCTCCGAATCCAGAACTGAGAAGCAGCTTGGAGAGGTGAGACTTGGAGGGTCTCCGGGACAGACGGAGGGACGATGTCCTGGTGCCGCCTGGGGAAAGGGGCAGCCGGGGAAGGTCTCTCGCTTCTCGCCCAGATTAAGAGGTGGGGATGCTGCCCCCCCCCCCCGCGCGCCTGCTCTGCCCCCCCACCCAGCACACTGGACGCCTCTCCCGCTTGCTTCCAGCCAGCCAGCCAGCCAGGCCCGCGCCCCTAAAGCCCCTGCAGCTAGACCGACTGACCCCTGGAGCCGGCAGAGAAGCGGTGGACGCCCAAGCCCAGCCCCAGCACCCGTATGGAGCCGCAGCGGTGGCCGCTGCTGTAACAATACATTTGATACTGCAACAATACATTTGAATGTGGTACACGGTAACCCATTGGCCACCGCTGGCGTGACGTCATCAGGAGTCACACCCTTCTTCACCAGGTATGACCATGGCAGGAATGTTTCCCGCAGCTTGAGGTAGTTGGGGAATTTGTACCATGTGAGCTGAATGCTCGCTGCTGCCCCTTGTGGTAGCTAGTTTGCGTTCTAATGCAGCTGAGATACATTGTAATCATTACAGGTTATACGAGGTTACATTCCTTACATTGACGCAATTTCATTCATCTTACAGGCATAGTATTTCCATACACAACACCACCTAAGCCAGGCTTTCTCAACATTTTCACACCAGGGGTCGGCTCACACTCCCCCAGACAGCTGAGTGGGCCGGCCATGTGGTTACTCCCTCCCAGAAGTGGAAGTAAAATGCATCCCACACAGCATTCTACGCATGCATGGAACATGTTTTTCTTCCACTTCCGGGAGTGGCAAGGACGTCGGGGTGAGATATAATGACATCGCGGGCGGGTTTGGCCCATGGGCCATAGGTTGAGAATGCCTGACCTAAGCCTTTGGTGCCAATACCAAGGGAGGCCTGGGAAACACTTCACAAGCTCAAAAAGGCTCAACTGTACAAGGGAGCATTTATGAGAATCCTGGAATGATTTTTCCTTCTCTTCAATCGCAAATAGCTTCTCCCACTCTTCCAAGAAAGCCTTACCATCCATGTCCAGTCTCTGGATGATGACCTCCAATTCCACCTCGTTGGGCATGTAGCCAAGGGACCGCATGGCTGTGCCCAGCTCCTGCTTGGAGATGAAGCCGTTGCCATCCCGATCAAAGACTTTGAAAGCTTCACGGATCTCTGCAGAACAAGAGAAAGCAGATGGAGGATGAGAGCGTAAGGATAGCAATGCCCATTATACCCCTACCCATAGGACTCATTTCACCTGACAGAGACCTGCACCCATCCAGGAAGCCCACATAAAACGTTTGTCCTGCTTCACAGTACCTGTGGTCCTGCCCTTGGCTAGAGAATCTATGATAGGTTTTAATTGCTGGCTGCTTATATTTGCAAACCAGACAGATCAGGTAGAAAATAGCAATGTAGATTGGGTAGCAATATGTAGCATTGGCAAATCTATACCTATAAGGAAGAGGTGTGGCTGTATGTATGCGGGATATGTTTCCACACCCCTGGAGCGAATCCCATGATACTTGACACACACATTGCAACTTGGGTCAGCACTGTGAGGGTCATGAGGCCTAGGGTGGGGTCTGCACCCCACAAATACAACAAAACATAAAAACTACAACTCCCAGCAGACACTGCAGTGCAACATGGCCAATCAGGGAGACCAGGCCGAGAGCAAGAGAGGCAGGGCACCAGTCACATGCACACACAGACCAACTGCCACCCACAAAGCATAGCGTGGCTGAGAAACACAGTGGTGCCCATGGCTGGAACACGCAGGGCCGCAGGGCCACCGCACCCAGCACAGCAATGGGGGCCAAGAAGACGCCCCCCAAATAGCCGGGAAAACCTCAGGCACCATCTTTCATCCTTTTCCCCCCCATTCCTCTCTGTCACCCAATAAGACCACAACATTCAGTGCTCATTTTCTGCATTTCCGTTTCCACTATTTCATATTATTTTGAATTCCAATAGCGAAGGAATCCTTATCTGGCTTGAAGGCCACATTCCCAGACTTTCCTCCACCCTCTCTCAGGAAGCAAAGAAACAACAGCTGTAATAATATGCCACTAGTCATCAAACATGGCATTTCCCTGTTTCTTAAACTGCTTTTAGAGGAGCTGTTTTGCCCCTATATCGAAGGTGGGCCTCTTGACTTCCTCTTGCAATCTTATTGTGATGTTGATAGCCAAATGGTGCTAAAGAATGTTGTTTACAACTCAAGCTGAAGATGCTCATCTTTCACCACCTGACACAGATAGCCAATTGATTTGAAAGCTAGGTGTTGTTTGGTTAATTTTCGACCCTGATTGGCCTTATGCCAAAGGGGGAGGTCAGGTCAGGCCTCCTTTGTTTTACCAAATCTCATGGTGAGTCTGATCCAGAAAGATGGAGGATTAGCACGTCACCTGGTGCTGCTGTTCATAATTTTGTTGTTGTTGTTCAGTCGCACAGTCGATTCCGACACTTTGCGACCCTATGGACCATTGATCTCCAGGTACCCCTGTCCTCCACCATCCTCCTCAGCCCGCTCAGCTCGGTGCCCGCTCGGTCCACAATGCCATCCAGCCATCTCATCCTTGGTCGTCCCCTTTTTCTTTTGCCCTCCACCTTTCCCAGCATCAAGGCTTTCTCAGGTGAATCCTCTCTTCTCATTTGGTGTCCAAAGTACTTCATCTTCATCTTTACTATTTGACCTTCTAAGGAGCAGTCAGGACTGCTTTCTTTCAAGATTGACTTATTTGTTCTCCTCGCTGTCCAATGCTACTCTCAAAACTCTCCTCCAACACCACATCTAATGATCCAGCTCTCGCATCCATACATTACCACCGGGAATACCATTGCTTTGACTATACGGATTTTTGTTTGCAAGATGATGTCTCTACTTTTCACTATGTTCCCCAGGTTTCTCATGGCTTGTCTCCCTAGAATCAGTTGCCTCTTTATTTCATGGCTGCAGTCACCATCTGCAGTGATCCTAGATCCCAAGAAAGTAAAATCCGTCACTGCTTCTACTTCTTCCCCGTCTACTTTCCAGGTGCTGATAGGGCCTGTTGCCATTATCTTGGTTTTCTTGATGTTAAGTCTCAGGCCAGCTTTTGCACTCTCTTCTTTCAACCTAATCAGTAGCTTCTTTAAATCTTCTTCACTTTCTGCCATTAGGGTGGTATCGTCTGCATATCTCAAATTGTTGATGTTTCTCCAAGCAATTTTTATCCCATATTGTGATTCCTCCACCCCTGCATTGCACATTATGTGCTCTGTGTATAGGTTGAAAAGGTAGGGTGATAAAATGCAACCTTGTCTTACTCCTTTTCCTATTCCAAACCATTCTGTCATTCCGTGTTCTGTCCTAACTGTTGCTTCTTGACTCTTGTACAGATTTCTCATGAGGCATATGAGGTGTTCTGGTATTCCCATTTCTTTAAGTACTTGCCACATTTTATTGTGGTCCACGCAGTCAAAGGCCTCGGTGTAGTCAATAAAGCAGAGGTATACTTGTTTCTGATATTCTTTTGTTTTCTCCATGATCCACCGTATATTAGCAATGTAGTCTCTAGTCCCCCTGCCTCTTCTGAAACCTGCCTACACCTCTGGCAATTCTCTCTCCACGTGCTGCTGAAGTCTATTCTGTATTATCTTGAGCATCACCTTGCTAGCGTGTGGGATGAGTGCAATTGTTCGATAATTTGAACACTCTTTGGCACTACCCTTTTTGGGGATTGGAACGTATACTGATCTTTTCCAATCCTGTGGTCACTGTTTTGATTTCCAGATCTGCTGGCATATCGAATGCAGTAATTTGATTCCATCATCTTTTAGAGCTTTGAAAAATTCAACTGGGATACCGTCATCTCCACTAGCTTTGTTGTTTGCAGTGCTTTTTAGGGCCTTTCTGACTTCACTCTCTAGGATGTCTGGCTCAAGTTCAATGTTCTCATCATTGTGATTATCAGTGGTGTTGAGGTCCTTTTTGTAAAGTTCCTCTGTGTATTCTTTCCATCTTTTCTTAATCTCTTCTGCATCAGCTAACTCCTTGCCGTCTTTGTCCCTTATCATGGTCATTTTTGCTTTGAATGTTCCCTTGATTTCCCCAATTTTTTTGAAAAGATCTCTAGTCCGGCCTCTTGTGTTGCTTTCCTCTATTTCTTTGCACTGTTCATTTAAATAGATTTCCTTGTCTCTCCTTGCTTTTCTTTGAAATTCTGTGTTCAAGTGACTGTATTTTTTCTTTTCTCCTTTGCCTTTTGCATTCCTTCTTTCCTCTGCTATTTAAAGAGTCTCATCAGACAACCACTTTGCTTTCTTATGCTTCTTTTCTTTTGGTATGGTTTTCCTTGCTGCCACCTGCATGATGTCCCGCACATCTGTCCATAATTCTTCTGGCACTCTGTCTATCAATTCCAAACCATTAAATCTGTTCCTCACCTCCACCGTGTATTCCTTAGGGATGTTGTCTAGGTCATATCTGTCTGGCCTGATTGTTTTCCCTATTTGCTTTAGTCTAAGTCTGAATTTTGCTATTAGTAGGTTGTGATCTGAGCCATAGTCTGCTCCAGGTCTTGTTTTTGCTGACTGTATGGAAGTTCTCCATCTTTGGCTGCAGAGTATGTAATCAATCTGGTTTCGATGTTGGCCATCTGGAGATGTCCATGTATAAAGTCACCTCTTGTGTTGCTGGAAGAGGGTGTTTGCTATGACCAGTGTGTTATCTTGACAGAACTCTATCTATCTTAGCCCTGCTTCATTCTGTGTTCCAAGACCAAACTTGCCTGTTATTCCATCTACTTTTTGATTTCCTACTTTGGCATTCCAATCTCCCAAGATAATGTGGACATCATTTCTTGGTGTCTGTTCTATGAGGTCTTGTAGGTCCTCATAGAATTGGTCCACTGTGGCTTCATCTGCGCCCGTGGTTGGTGCGTATATTTGGATTACAGTGATATTAAAAGGTTTGCCTTTTAATATCATTCTATCATTTTTGAGATTGTATCCCATTACTGCTTTTCTCACTCTTTTCTTGACAATTATGGCTACTCCGTATTTTCTGAAGTTTTCTTGACCACAGTAGTAGATGTGATGGTTTCCCGAGTTGAATTCAGCCATCCCTGTCCATTTTAGCTCGCTGATTCCCAAGATGTCAATGTTTATTCTTTCCATCTCATTTTTCACACTTCCAGTTTTCCTTGGTTCATCGACCTCACATTCCATGTTCCTATGCAGTATTGTTCTTTGCTACACTGTATTTTTCCTCCCCCTCTCCCATCTCTCCCCTTCTTTTGATCTGTGTTAAGCATCCTGTTTCATCTAACTTGCCTCTTTTGTTTTGCCTTTTGTTCTGGTCCATAGGGTTCTCTTGGCAAAAATTTCTGGCGTGGTTTGCCGGTTTCTACACCAGTATCCTCACATCATACATGTTGTTACAGTTCTAAACAAAGTTTTATCAGGCATATTATCAGTTAAAAAAACACAGTTCTACTTCATTTGTTATGAAAGTAAAAGTAAAAACTTAGTATGAAGGAAAAGTCCACTCTATCAAGTCTATACATTGCTATAGTTGCAGACTACATTGTTTTAGTTAAGTTACTTGCATGCTTCTTTGATTATGGCTGGCGGTAGGCAGCCTGCCTGGTCCTCCCTCCTCTGCCTCCCTCACCTCCACTGCCCAGGGTGCGAGTGGAGATGGCGGCGGGCAATGGTGGGTCTGTTGCTGTGGGCGATGGAATAGGCCTCTTACCCTGAGTGGCTTCTGCCAGGCCTTTCTTCCCTGGATGCTTCCTCCCTCTGGGGTGGGGATGGGGCCTTTGGAATAGGCCTCTTACCCTCAGTGGTTTCTGCCAGGCCTTTCTTCCCTGGATGCTTCCTCCCTCTGGGGTGGGGATGGGGCCTTTGGAATAGGCCTCTTACCCTCAGTGGTTTCTGCCAGGCCTTTCTTCCCTGGATGCTTCCTCCCTCTGGGGTGGGGGGGGGGTCTTTGGAATAGGCCTCTTACCCTCAGTGGTTCCTGCCAAGCCTTTCTTCCCTGGATGCTTCCTCCCTCTGGGGTGAGGGTGTGGCCTTTGGAATAGGCCTCTTACCCTCAGTGGTTTCTGCCAGGCCTTTCTTCCCTGGATGCTTCCTCCCTCTGGGGTTGGGGGGGGGTGGCCTTTGGAATAGGCCTCTTACCCTCAGTGGTTTTTGCCAGGCCTTTCTTCCCTGGATGTTTCCTCCCTCTGGGGTGGGAATGGGGCCTTTGGAATAGGCCTCTTACCCTCAATGGTTTCTGCCAGGCCTTTCTTCCCTGGATGCTTCCTCCCTCTGGGGTGGGAATGGGGCCTTTGGAATAGGCCTCTTACCCTCAGTGATTTCTGCCAAGCCTTTCTTCCCTGGATGCTTCCTCCCTCTGGGGTGGGAATGGGGCCTTTGGAATAGGCCTCTTACCCTCAATGGTTTCTGCCAGGCCTTTCTTCCCTGGATGCTTCCTCCCTCTGGGGTGGGAATGGGGCCTTTGGAATAGACCTCTTACCCTCAATGGTTTCTGCCAGGCCTTTCTTCCCTGGATGCTTCCTCCCTCTGGAGTGGGAATGGGGCCTTTGGAATAGGCCTCTTACCCTCAGTGGTTTCTGCCAGGCCTTTCTTCCCTGGATGCTTCCTCCCTCTGGGGTGGGAATGGGGCCTTTGGAATAGGCCTCTTACCCTCAATGGTTTCTGCCAGGCCTTTCTTCCCTGGATGTTTCCTCCCTCTGGGGTGTGAATGGGGCCTTTGGAATAGGCCTCTTACCCTCAGTGGTTTCTGCCAGGCCTTTCTTCCCTGGATGCTTCCACCATCTGGGGGGGGGGATGGGGCCTTTGGAATAGGCCTCTTACCCTCAGTGGTTTCTGCCAGGCCTTTCTTCCCTGGATGCTTCCTCCCTCTGGGGTGGAGGTGTGGCCTTTGGAATAGGCTTCTTACCAATGGTTTCTGCCAGGCCTTTCTTCCCTGGATGCTTCCTCCCTCTGGGGTGGGGGTGGGGCCTTTGGAATAGGCCTCTTACCCTCAGTGGTTTCTGTCAGGCCTTTCTTCCCTGGATGCTTCCACCCTATGGGGGGGGGGGATGGGGCCTTTGGAATAGGCCTCTTACCCTCAGTGGTTTCTGCCAGGCCTTTCTTCCCTGGATGCTTCCTCCCTCTGGGGTGGAGGTGTGGCCTTTGGAATAGGCTTCTTACCAATGGTTTCTGCCAGGCCTTTCTTCCCTGGATGCTTCCTCCCTCTGGGGTGGGGGTGGGGCCTTTGGAATAGGCCTCTTACCCTCAGTGGTTTCTGTCAGGCCTTTCTTCCCTGGATGCTTCCACCCTCTGGGGTGGGAATGGGGCCTTTGGAATAGGCCTCTTACCCTCAATGGTTTCTGCCAAGCCTTTCTTCCCTGGATGCTTCCACCCTCTGGGGTAGGAATGGGGCCTTTGGAATAGGCCTCTTACCCTCAGTGGTTTCTGCCAGGCCTTTCTTCCCTGGATGCTTCCTCCCTCTGGGGTGGAGGTGTGGCCTTTGGAATAGGCTTCTTACCAATGGTTTCTGCCAGGCCTTTCTTCCCTGGATGCTTCCTCCCTCTGGGGTAGGGGTGGGGCCTTTGGAATAGGCCTCTTACCCTCAGTGGTTTCTGTCAGGCCTTTCTTCCCTGGATGCTTCCACCATCTGGGGTAGGAATGGGGCCTTTGGAATAGGCCTCTTACCCTCAATGGTTTCTGCCAAGCCTTTCTTCCCTGGATGCTTCCACCCTCTGGGGTAGGAATGGGGCCTTTGGAATAGGCCTCTTACCCTCAGTGGTTTCTGCCAGGCCTTTCTTCCCTGGATGCTTCCTCCCTCTGGGGTGGGGGTGTGGCCTTTGGAATAGGCCTCTTACCCTCAGTGGTAATGGTTCATAATTGTGACTTAGAAATACAGTCAACCCTCACATAACAACGTGTTCGGATAACATCATTTTCGCTTAACAACGCGTCGTTATGCACCATGCGTTCCTCCGCATAACAACGTTTTTAGTGTTGTTGTCCAGACAAGAATGCTAAAATAACTGGACAACGACACTAAAAACGTTGTTATGTGGGGAAACTCCATAGAAACCCGCATAACAACAAAAATCGCTTAGCAACGCTACTTGGGGAACCAAGTAATGTCGTTATGCAAGGGTCTACTGTAGTTAGATTACGTTTCTTTGGTGGGGAAAGCCTGTTATGTGGAAACCCTGATGTATTTTGATTAGCTGTATCCTGATCCTTTTTGTATCCTGAACTACCTATGAACCTGAAGAAATAAACAACTTTGATTCAACTACCTGCCTAATCTTTGGAAGGGGTAAGATAAGAGTTCAGCCAATCTCCACACTACTTGATTTTTTTAAAAAAAATTATCTCCATTTAATTTTGCTGGGATTTCCTGAGGCAGGAACCCAGGTAATTGCAGCCTTGGGCTGGACTGGGCTTTGAGACCTACAGGTCGGAGTCTTTGGGCTGGGGAGACCCTAGAAGGCAAGGCCTGGAGAGGTCTAAAGCTCATAACAGCATCCATTTTAAACTCATTAAAAGCAAAGCTTCCATTGTAATTCATTACAGGAGATATTCAGCCAAGAGTCTTCAGGAATCGTAGACATCTCCTAGCTCTATAGTTTCTCCTGTCCAGTCATTGCGGTCTGTTGTTATTGAATCATGAGTTGAACATTCCCAGACAGTCATGTTGAACTTTACTGCTAGGTCCCAGTTGAGAAGCTGAGATACGTCCCTTCATTAATCACCCCTCCCAATACAGACTAGCAGAGCTGTTTTACATTATATGCCTTGCTAGAATACAAGCCTACGCGGATTAAGCCAGTGATTCTGAACCTGTGGCCCATGGACTGGATGTGGCCCATGGTGTCATTTCATGTTTGCCCCACACTGCCTCCACCACACCAGGAAGTGCTATGTGCTGGAGGAAAGACAAAATGGCCGTCTGGTCCCCAAATCTGTCTGAGGGAGCATGACCCGGCCGCCGGCTTTAAAAGGTTGAGAACTCCTGGATTAAGCCATGCTTCAACAGCATCCTACAGACATTTGAAATGTACCAATTTTTTTTCTCCATGTACTGAGGAAATGCTCCTACTGTGCACATAGGTGAGCAGTAGATGTGGGGAATGTCTGATGCAAACTGGGTTTAGGCCCAGACTATCCAAGAAGCCAAACCTACCTTACAAATTGAATTCAGCACCCTGGAGAGCTCCTATAACAATCGCATCTAAAACCAGGAACGGATTCCCATCTAAAACCAGGAACGGACGTCAAAGCCGTCTACCTCCATGGAGGAGGTGGGGCGGGAAACTTTGTCCACCTTCTATCAACATGAAGGTTCAAGGTTGCCAATTGTACCCCTAAAGACAGACCAAGAAGCGTGAATCTTGGGCTGTAATCAGATTCCTCACATGGCCCTATTATACTCAGACACATGTGGATATAAAAACAACACCAGGTCTAAATTTTTAGCCTCCATTTTCAGGTGTGGCTATAATAAAGGTAAAGGCCATCCTTGCTGCCAGTCATATTTGACTAGGGTTATAGGTCGCCCCTTGCTTGAAACCCACCATACGACTCTAGTATATGGGGGCGCATCTCCGTTTTTCAGCCAAAGAGCGAGCGTTGTCTGAATCTGCGGACGTTTCTGTGGCCATGTGGCTGGCAAGGCTAGACACCAGAGTGTACAGAACACTTCTACCTTTCCCACTGAAGTGGTACCTATTTATCTACTTGCAAATCTTGCTTTCAAACTGCTAGGTTGGCAGGAACTGGAAATGATGACACGGGCTCACTCCATCATGCAACACTAGGATCTCGACCTGTCGACCTGCCAACCTTCTAGGCATCAAGTTCAGCATCTTAACCACTAAGCCATCACAGTCCTTCTTATGCATTTTCCAACTGACCAGTGCGCCAGTGGTATTCAAAGGCACTGGGGGTCTTTCAGATCTTAAGATCCAGTCCCTCTTTCTTCCCCACTCAGGATGTTGTACCTGCTTCCAGTTGGTGGACCAGTACAAGGTTTTAATGTGGCTTAGTGGTTAAGACGCTGAGCTTGGAGACTAGAAGGTAGCGGTTCAATAACCCTGAATGCTGCACGATGGATCTTGGGGACATGAAAGGAGCCTCATTCAGGCGTCCCCTGAGTGGAGTTTCTCCAGCAAAAATCATTTCAACCCAGAGTAATTTCCGACACAAAATTTATTTATTTATGAAAACAAAGCGGATCCTGCATGCATATTATGGATTTGCCCAGCCTTGGTGTGCAGCTGGTAATAAACATCTCTGTCTGCGGTAAGCCTCTCTCTACAGCAGTGATGGCAAACCGTGGCACTCCAGGTGTTCTTGGACTTAAATTCCCAGATGCCCAAGTCTCTGTGTATCCACACCAATGGGTTTACTGTGCTAACATGCAGTAAACCCTTTCTTGTCACAGAGACTTGGGCTTCTGGGGTTTGAAGTCCAAGAACTCCTGGGGCTGCCAGTAAACCCATTTGTGTGGATTCACAGGGACTTGGGCTTCTGGAAACTGAAGTCCAAGCACACCTGGAGTGCTGGTAAATCAATTTGAGTGGATTCACAGAGACATGGGCTTCTGGGAATTAAAGTCCAAGAACACCTTGAGTGCCACGGTTCTTCATCACGGTCCCAAAGCCTGATGTTTGATGCATCGTTGTGTCCCAGGAATGAGTGGGAACAGAAGTAGCCTGTCGTCTCCACGTCAGCCTAAATTTCACTCCTCCATTGTGGGAGTTTAAATGAGTAATGGTCTACCTATCCATGTATAGAATTGGATAATCAGTCTTTATTACCAATGCTAATGTAATTGTCTATATAGGGAGATGCATGTTGGCTTTCCAAGATTCTTGGCTCGAGATGGGGAAAGTGAGCTCTGGATTTTAGCCCTTCACCCTTTCTTGTGAACTGGGTCTCCTCAGAGAAAAGGAGAAAAGGTCTTTTGCTGTCCCACTGGTGATTTTGAGGGACAATCAAGTGTCAGGCCTTCCTTTCTCAGAATTGGGGGGGGGGGGAGTTACCTTTTGGACTATAACTTCCAGAATCCCCTATTAGCATGTTTCTGGGAATTGCTGATCGAGAAAGTGACTTCCCTCAGGACCACAACTCTTTCTCCCTAGGTTGCACAAGTTCCTGCTCAGCTCTGAGACCCTACACCAGGGGTTCCCAACCTTTTCAAGCTCTCTCAAGCAGCTTTGAGTGCTAGACGGTCATTTTGCCCTGCCTGCACAAGGGGGGCATTTTGTCCCAACAGCTTCAAAGGGGTGGCCATTTTGTTTCTCAAATGCGCTTGGAGGGGTGGGGGGCCACATGAAATGGGATTGTGGGCTGGATCCAGCCCACAGGCCTTAGGTTGGGAACCCCTGCCCTACACCATCATCATGTACGCCACCCAGAGTCGCACGTAGATTGGGGCGACTATACAAATTGAATAAATAAATAAATAAAATAATCATCAGGGCTACAGGAGAAGATGAAACCATGAGTCAAGAACAAATCTGTGCAACACTAGTGAATAGTGTACAGATAACATAGCCCATTATCCCACTACCACAGAATCTGTTCCACCTGATAGAGAACCACGTATGTCCCATGTTGGGAACCACAACCTTAGAGCCTAATGTTAAATGGAGAGAGAATCACAGACTTGGAAGGGACTGAATCACCCAATTAACACAAATCAGGCTCTCTCTCTCTCTCTCTCTCTCTCTCTCTTCTGCTCTTACTGAGGGGACCTTATCCTATCCTATCCTTCTTGCCCCATCTTATGCTTCTGACCAGAACAGCTTGTGTGGGTAAACTTTGACTGACATCTAGGCATCTGTAGCCTGTCAGATCCGTCCAGAGGTTGACGAGAAGGGTGTAAAAGCAACATTACACCCCTTATTGTCCTCCTTATCATCTCGTAAAAACCCCATTAAGATTTACAGCCAGTAAAAACAAGTTGCTCTCAATTCCAGCTTGGGAGATTGACAGTAAGATCAAGGTAGACTGTGGTGGGAGGAAAGTAGACTACTCTACTGCTGGGGTACCTTTTAATTATACCCAGGCTCTACAAACTGTGTGATAGATGATTACCTGTGGATTGATTTATCCTCTGTTCTTTCCTGTCACCAGCACTGGCCAGGTTCTGACTTTTAAGATGTCCATCCCAGGTAGGGTTGCCATATGTCCCGGAAAACCGGGATTGTCCCGGATTCAAGGTTGGAAAAAAGCTATCATTATGTTGTGTTTGTTTTTAAAAAAGGCTATTTTGTACTTCTGTCCCGGTTTTGTGGGAAAGAATTATGGCAACTCTAATCCCAGGCTTTCACTAATCGAACCTATCTCCCACCTTTCATCACTGGAGGAGACTTCTCCATTGATCACCCGTTGTTCCGATGTTTCCCACCATAGTTGCCACATTCCTTTACCATTAGCCATGCAGTGTGAGGTCGGGAAGGGGGGGGGCTATCTGTAGACATTTCTATAGTCATGTGGCAGGCATGACTAGACACCGGAGCAGATGGAACACTGTTTACCTTCCCACTGAAGTGGTCCCTATTTATCTACGGTACTTGCAATTTCTTGCTTTCGAACTGCTAGGAGCTGGGACAGAGACAGGTGTTCATTCCGTCCTGCAGTACTCGGGAATTTTGATGTTTGCAGATTGATACGCAGTAGGCAGCAGTCAGGGGGCCAAACACATATTTATTGCAGTGTAGTATGTAACTTAAGCGAACTGTTACACAACAGGAATCGAACTGCCTTCCAGTCAGCCACTTGAGCCACTGCAGTCCCTACTCTAAGCACCATGTAGTAGTATATAAGTGCAATTGTTCCTGCTATATTTCCAGAGGCAAATTGAGGAATCCCCCCCCACTTACCATGGAAACAGAATTAGAATCCATCTTATTCAAGTAGGGAATACAGTGAGCAAGAAATGCTTCTTTTTTTGGTGTCTCTTTGTTGTTCCTAACAAGAACCTGCTCATGGTTGTGGATTTGATTGGCAGAACAAAAAGAAACAAAGAATTTCTCTCTCTCTCCTAACCTATGCAGTGCTACAATGATCAGGGGGAAAATGTTTACACTTTCCCTGCCCTTCCACACAAGTGCAGGGAAAGTGTTTAATGTCTATATCCAATTTGCTGAAGGAGCGGGTGTTAGCCCCTGGAGCATACCGGATATTTACAGTGCAAGGGTCCCATATATGTTGTTCCTGGTGCTCATAGGTAAAGGGGACAGTGTATATGGGTATGCACCCCAAAAGATGATGGGGGGGATGTTGATTCAAAAGGCACACCTTGGGAGGTACCTGGGACTAATCTGGGATCCAATATGTCTAGACCAGGAGTTCTCAACCTTTTAAAGCGGGGGGCCGGGTCACGCTCCCTAAGACAGCTTGGGGGGCAGACGGCCATTTTGCCCTTCCTCCACCACATGCCTCTCCTTGGTGTGGTGGAGGCATTGGGAAGCCACATGAAATGGCACCGGGGGCCACATCTGGCCCATAGGCCGCAGGTTGTGAATTCCTGATCTAGACACTAGAAAACAACGGCAACAAACCAGTCCCCCCAAATGCTGTGAGAAGCGGTGTTTATGCCTGTCTAGACATGCCCGATTTTTGCTGCCAAAGAGCTTCTAGACAAGTCTATATAATACCCTCCCCTTTCTTCTCCAGAAACGGCCTTCTTCTATTCAAAAGCTCTTAAAACAATGAAAAGAAGAGCTTCTTATAAACACTAATTGATCCTACATCAGCGCCCTTAAGATTGATACAAAGTCTATGCCAGCCAATGGGTCCTTTATTGACTGGAATCCTTTTACTACACTTTTTATATGGTGGTTTTAATGTATGATATCATATAGATCGTGAACCAACCAGAAAATAGCAACATTAATGGGGCAGTATAGAAATGGAGTCCTGCCAACCTAGCAGTTCAAAAGCAAGAAATTGCAAGTAGATAAATAGGTTACCACTTCGGTGGGAAGGTAAGCAGTGTTCCGTCTGCTCCGGTGTCTAGTCATGCCTGCCACATGACCACAAAGAGCACTGGCTTTTTGACTATATCAGGGGTTCCCAACCTTTTCAAGCCAGTCAGCTTCGAGGGCTGGATGGCCATTTAGCTCTGCCTGCACAATGGGGGTGGTCATTTTGTCCCAACAGCTTCAAAGGGGTGGGTATTTTGTTTCTTGAATGCCCTTGGAGGGGTGGGAGGCCATATGAAATGGCACTGTGTGCCAGATGTGGCCCACGGGACTTAGGTTGGGAACCTCTTTCTTTATAGAAATGGAAACCAACCAACCACTCTCAGCTCAGTGATGGGAGAAAAACAGAAGCTCATGACAATACTGACAGCCGCTGCCTGGAACATGGTTATTTTCTATTTGTTTTGGCACCAGAGCTCATGAACCAGGAGCAGTCTACCTGAGATCATGGAAGCACAGCAGTTTCCATGGTCGTGTGGCAGGCATGTCTAGACCAGATTGCTCAGAACACTGTTACTTTCCCACCAAAGCTGTACCTATGTATCTACTTGCAATTTCTTGCTTTCAAACTGCTAGGTTGGCCGGAGCCGGGACAGACGACAGGAGCTCACTCCGTTGTGCAGCATGCGGGTCTCGAACTGCTGACCTGTCGACTTTCCAGTTGTCAAGCTCAGTGTCTTCACCATTAAGCCACCACAGTCCCTATCTTGGAATTGGTCTTGGGAAATCTGGGTTCAAATCCCACTTGAGCATGGGAAACGCATTGGCGGGCAGACACAATCAGCCACGGCTTTGACAATTCACACATCATAAAAACGGTCTGAAGTTTGAAGTGAATCAAAAGGGGATGGACAAGACAGTAGCAATTAGACCTCTAATACTGCCCTATATAAGTGCTTAATGCACTCTCTGGGCGGTTCACAAGTTAATTAGCATTTTGCCCCCAATATGCTGGGTACTCATTTTACTGACCTCGGAAGGATGGAAGGCTGAGTCAGCCTTGAGCCCTGGTCAGGACTGAACTCACAACCTTATGGTTGCAGTACAGCAGTTTAACCTCTGTGCCAGGGCTCAAGGTTGACCTGAGCTCTTTCCGTTGGCCACATGGACCTCTCGGATGCCACAGGTACCAGAATCTGTCACTGCTCCTACTCTGGCAACCACCTCACAAAAGAGACGGTCGGGTGGCAGTCCTATTTCTGTGTTACTGATGGCAGCTGCAAGACAGCATGTAGCCTTTGAATGTGATTCATGCGCTCAGAACATCATTTTCCAGTACAGAGCGCCATGCTACCAGTGCTACCTGGGAAAGGAGGTGAACTCTTGAGATGCCAGAGGACCTATGTCCAAGAGTCAACTTCTAGTGCAGGGGTGCTAAAACTTTTTGGGCTGCGGGCCGGTCACGTGGTTCCTCCCACTGGAAGCAGAAGTAAAATACGCCTTGTAAACTGCTTTGCAACAGGATGAGATAGATTTTAAGCTGCCATTTTCTCTGCTTAAACCAGGAGTGCCCAAACTATGACCTGTAGACCAGATCCAGCCCCCAACACCAATTCATCTGGCCCATACCACCCTTGTTGCTCCCGGAAGTGGAAGTAAAATGCATGTTTTACTTCTGTTTCTGGGAGCGATGAGGGCTGCATGGGCCAGATGAATTGGTGTTGGGGGCCGGATTCAGCCCACAGGCCATAGTTTGGGCACCCCTGTTCTAGTGTAAGGGATCTTCCTAGCTTCCATGCTCCCAGCGCTACCTGGGAAAGAAGGAGAACTCTTGAGATGCCAGAGGACCTGTGGCCAAGAGCCTCACCTTCTAGTGCAGGGGTGGCAAATTTTTTTGGCTCGCAATCAGGTCACGTGGTTCCTTCCACCGGAAGCAGAAGTAAAACATGTCTTGCAGTCTGTTTTGCAACAGGATGAGATAGATTTTAAGCTGCCATTTTCTCTGCTTAAAACAGGGGTGCCTAAACTATGGTCTGTGGGCCAGATACGGCCCTCGACGCAAATTCATCCAGCCCGCGCCAGCCTCATCGCTCCTGGACATGGAAGTAAAACACTTCTGGGAGCAACAGGGTTGGTGTGGGCTGGATGAATTGGTGTTGGGGGCCAGATCCAGCCCACAGGCCATAGTTTGGGCACCCCTGTTCTAGTGTAAGGGATCTTCCCAGCCACATGGAAAGTAAAATGCAGTAACGTGGCTTTTGCACACAACCTTCCCCACCTCATAAACTCCTCTCAATTACTGTTCCCATAAATGTAAATGTCAGCAAGAAATACGGCTCTGGACTCCCGAGGAGAGAAAGCTCTTTGTGGCCAACGTGGCACGGCAAGGCCTGTGAGTTAATGTCCTCAGGCTCGGAGAGAGAGTGGCTGTGTTCTGGCTTGCCGGGCAGTGATGTTGGGGGCATCAGGCAATATTTGACACCTGTCAGTCTTGTAGGTCTTCATGGCAAAACATCTGCTTGTTGAGCGGGCAATTGGATTGCCAGGCGGTCGAAAGCAGGCTAACCACGGGGATAAATCCTGATGGCATATGAATGTTCACAATGAAGGCTGGAGCAGCACCATTGTCTTTTATTTGCATTAGATTTACAAATCATAGAACTACTGAGTTAGAAGGGGCTGCCGTGGCTCAGTGGTTAAGAAGCTCGCCTTGTTAGCTGGAAGGCCGACAAGTTGGCAGTTCAAGACCCAGGTGCTGCATGACATATTGGGCGCCTGTCTCTGTCCCAGCTCTTAGAGACATGACAGGAGCCTCATTCGGGCGCCCCCTGAGTGGAGTTTCTCCCTCAAAAATCCTTTCAACCCAAAATAATTTCTGACACGAAACCATTGAGTCCAATCAATGCAGGAATCTGAATCAAAACAGATATGACAGAAGGTTGTCCAATTCCCTCTTGAATACTTCCAGACATGGAGCACACACGACCTCTCAAGACAGTTAGTTCCACTGCCGTACCGCTCTAACAGTTAAGTGTTTTCCTTGAAATTCAGCCTATACCTGGCTTCCTTTAGTTAGAGCCTGTTATTTCGCTTTCTGCACTCTGGGATAATGGAGGACAGATCCTTCCCTTCGTCTTCATGATTAGTGTGCTATCATCATCTCCCCTCTCTGTCTCCTTTTCTCAAGGCTAAACATGTCCAGTTCCTTCCGTCTTTCCTCATGTGGCTTGGTTTCCATTCCTCTGGTCATCCTTGTTGCCCTTCTATGGACCTGCTCTAATTTGTTTCCATCTTTCTTAAAGCCCAAGCCCAGAACTGGACTCAGGACTCCAGATGTGGCCTAACTAGTGCTGAACAGAGGGTACCTCATGGGTAGTAAAGAGTGGGGTCCCCCAAGGTTCAGTACTGGGCCCCCTGCTTTTTAACCTCTTCATAAATGATCTAGAGGTAGGAGTAAAAAGCAAGGTAGCCAAATTTGCTGACGACACTAAATTATACAGGGTAGTGAAAACTGTGAGAGATTGTGAGGAGCTCCAGAGGGATCTCTTGACACTGGGGGAGTGGGCAAAACAGTGGCAAATGAGCTTCAACATCAGTAAGTGCAGAGTGATGCATGTTGGGGCAAAAAAAACCCAATTACATTTATAAACTGATGGGGTCTGAACTCTCTGCGACAAACCAGAAAGGGACCTTGGTGTCCTGGTGGACAGCTCAATGAAGATGTCAACCCAGTGTGCCTCAGCAGTGAAAAAAGCAAACTCAATGCTAGGGATCATTAGGAAGGGTATAGAAAATAAGTCAGCAAGTGTCATTTTGCCTCTTTATAAATCTATGGTGAAGCCCCACCTGGAATACTGTGTACAGTTCTGGTCGCCATACCTCCAGAAGGATATTATGGAGCTGGAAAAAGTGCAGAGGAGGGCAACCAGAATGATTAGGGGACTGGAACACCTTCCTTACCATCTGAGGCTGCAACGGTTGGGCCTCTTCACTCTTGAACGATGGACGGCGTCTAAGAGGTGACCTGATTGAAGTTTATAAAATCATGCATGGTGTGGACAAAGTAGAGAAGGAAAAACTGTTTTCCCTATCGCACAACACTAGAACTAGGGGACACTCCATGAAACTTTTGGGTGCTAGTTCTCAAACCAATAAGAGAAAGTACTTTTTCACTCAGAGGATCACTGGTCTATGGAACTCCCTGCCAGAAGAAGTGGTGACAGCTGTCAGTCTTGACAGCTTCAAGAAAGAATTAGACAAGTTCATGGAGGACAAGGGTATCAATGGCTATAATTATGGATACTTAAGGACAACCTCCGTGTTGGAGAGATAGGCAGGATATCTCTCAATGCTATTTCCAGGGAATCCTAAGCAGGTGAAGGCATCTCCTTGGGAATACCCTGAAGCAAATGGTGAGCCACTGTGTGAGACAGAATGCTGGACTGGATCATGGGCTCCTGTGGCCTCTTCCAGCAAGGCTGTTCTTATGTTCTTATGTATTGGAGATTATACTTATGCTAATGCAGCCTAACACAGAGTTGGCTTTTGGGGCAGCCACATCGCACTGTTGACTCATATTTAGTCTGTGTTCTACAACCATACTAAGATCCTTCTCACGAGTAGTATTACTGAGTCAAGTGGGCGCTGTGGTGGCTCAGTGGTTAAGAAACTTGCCTTGTTAGTTGGAAGGCTAGCAAGTTGGCAGTTCAAGACCCAGGTACTACATGACGGATTGAGCACCCGTCTCTGTTCCAGCTCTTGGAGCCATGAAAGGAGCCGCATTTCGGCGTTCCCTGAGCGGAGTTTCTTCTACAAAAATCCTTTCAACCCAGAATAATTTCTGACATGAAATTATTATTATTATTACTACTAAGCCAAGTACTGTATCCCCCATTTTAACTGTGCATCTGCCCCCCCCCCCCCGGGAGGTGTAAAACTTTGCAAATCTTGAAATGTTTCCTTCCACATGACTTTTGAATTATTCCAAGACTTCCAATAATATTTTATCAAGTCTTTAACTATTGTGGTTCCCAACCTTTTTTAGGCCAAGCCCCACATAAGAACCTCTAAAATCCCGATTCCCCCCATCCCCAGTGACATATAATTCTTATTATTCAAAAACGAACTCCTATTCACATGGAGGAAGCCTAAGTAAAGGTAAAGGTCACCCTTGCTCAAAAGCCAGTCTGTTTATAGCCAAAGAGCCAGTGGTGTCTGCATCTACGGACGTTTCTGTGGACACGTGGCAGGCATGCCTCAACACCGGAGTGCACTGAATGCCGCTGTTTACCTTCCCACTGAAGTGGTCCCTATTTATCTACTTGCAATTTTTTGCTTTTGAACTGCTAGGTTGGCAGGAGCTGGGACAGAGACGGGCGATCACTCCATCATGTAATACCTGGGAATCGAACCCCGACCAGTCAGGGAAGAAGCCTCAAAGGCCATTAAATTTGTTGTTGTTCAGTCGCACAGTCGATTCCGACCCTTTGCAACCCTATAGACCACCGTCCTCTAGGCACCTCTGTCCTCCACCATCTTCCTCAGCCCGCCCGGCTCTGTGCCGACTGCGTCCACGATGCCATCTAGCCACCTCATCCTTTCCAAGCATCAAGGCTTTCTCAAGTGAATCTTCCCTTCTCATTTGGTGTCCAAAGTACTTCAGCTTCATTTTTACTATTAGACCTTCCAATGAGCAGTCTGGGTTGATTTCTTCTAAAATTGAACTATTTGTTCTCCTTGCTGTACAGGGGACTCTCAAAACTCTCCTCCAACACCACATCTCAAAGGCATCTATTCTTTTGCGCTCAGCTTTCCTAATGGTCCAGCTCTCACACCCATACATTACCAATGGGAAAACCATTGCTTTGATTGTGCGGATTTTTGTTTTCAAGGTGATGTCTCTACTTTTCACTATGTTCCCAGGTTTCTCATAGCTTGTCTCCCCAGAATCAGTCGCCTTTTTATTTAATGGCTGCAGTCACCATCTGCAGTGATCTTAGATCCTAAGAAAGTAAAATCTCTAACTCATACTCAAATCACACACACCCTTATGAAAAGAAATCCCCTTCCCCCATGGGGGCGTGAGCTCCAAGTTGGGGACCACAGCTTTACAGCATCTGTCAGGGTAACGCAACAGACGATCCTTGTTATGGCCAGCCAAATTCAATTACACAAGCACAGAAAAAAGAAAATAACAATAATAATTTGCATGATGTATTATTCACATTCAATTATGCATGTCAACCTAATGGGCCCAATTTATAGAGGGTTGCCAAACCTGTAGTGTCTTGCTGCAGCACGTCCACACAGGTTTTATGTTGAATTCTAATACGTAGTCATGCAGCACATGTTAAAATTACAACCAGGCTCCCTTTAGGAGTTAAAGCACCAGCAGCGGCTAAGAGGTTGAGCTATAAATCAGGACCCTCTTTGTTTTTGCCTTTTAGCAGGATTAATGCATTGCGGCCGCCTTAGTCCAGCTACCTGCCTTCAGCCCCGGTTCTTTGCTTTTACATTCCAGAAAAGGAAGCACAATACTACAGCATACCTGTCAAGTATCCCGTATTGGCCGGAATTTCCTATTTTCAGCTCTTGTTCCTCACCTTTCCCGCCGCCGTCCCGTATTTGAACAGTGGGGAAAGGGCTTACTCGCATGCGCAGCCATGGTGTACATGCACAAATGGGTTACTGCGCATGCACGGCCACGGTGCACATGCACAAATGGGTTACTCAGCATGCGCACCACAAAGGGCCCCCCACACCACATGATTCTATGTCAATGCGGTTTTTGTAGGTTTATTAAAAAAAATACTTTCCCCGGTAAGGCCTGCACCACAGGTTTAGCCTAGGGGCACACAGATCCTAAATACGGCACTGCTCGAATTGCTGACCTGCTGACTTTCAGGTCATCAGGTTCAGAGTCTTAACCACTAAGCCTCCACAGTCCTCTTCTTTGCAGCTTAGGTATGGGCTATTTGAAGTATCAAATTGTACCTGAAGAAAGGCCATTTTGAACTTTAAGTGAACTTTGAATAAAAAGAACCCCCCTTGCCTCTTCCACATGCCTCAGTGCCAGGAAGCAGACAAAAGAACTCAGTGCAAGATAAAGGAGACCTGGTCAAAGCAGTTTTGACCTATCATGGTTCATATGTCAGCTGGCTGTCTCAGTCTTGTTTATAAAAAGTGTTTCCTTTCTTTGCATTGGCTCTCTTGCACTGCAAGGCAAAGAGTCTTTATGCACACGTACAATAAAGCCTTTCTCTCTCTCTCCCCTACTTTTGGTGCATGTATTCCTTTTGCGATTTGCCAATTTTTCGGGAACAATATCTCCTCCGCAACCCTCCCCTGGTCTCTGCGATCTTAGGAGGAGGACCTTCTCTTGATCGCCCTGCCATCGCAAGAATATTTGATCAGGGCTTGAGAGAGGGCTGCTCCCAACCTATGGAACTCTCTGCCACATGAGACCAGGATGACCCTCTTGTTACTCTCCTTAGCCCTGGCCCCATCTCAGCCCTCCTACAACGCGGGCGGTAAGCGGTTCCCAGTTATCAGTTTTACATGCTTTGTGACAGATTACCGAGAAAGGCAAATTCATACCAAGTAAAGCCATCAATAGTCATTAGAATGATCATTATGGTAATTACATGCTAATTATGATCATTATATGGCCTTTTTGTGTTCCAGCACCGGCAGGGTTGGAATTCTAGCTGCTTGATGTAACATCAAGAAAGACCAATGACTCAGCCAGACTCTCAGAATCAGGTGTTCCCACCCTAAGGCCTGCTGGATGGATCTGGCCCACGGCACCATTTTATAAGGCCCCCCCCTCCAAGGGCATTTGAGAAGCAAAATGGCCATCCCCTTTGAAGCTGTTGGGACAAAATGGCCACCACCATCTTGCAGGCAGAGCAAAATGGCCTTCCGGCCCTCAAAGCTGACTGATAGAACATGACTTGGCCCCTGGCGTGAAAAGGTTGGGAACCACTGCTCAAAATATTAGTCCACCTTCCATCATCCCCAGCTCCTCTTTCTTGAAGCTGCAGTGGAAGAAAACATATTTTTGCAAGGATGCCTTTATGTCTTGACTATGGGCTTCCTGAAAGCTATTTGCTTCATGGAAACTGTGCAAATCTATTCACAAGGTGTTATGTATGTTAACTGTGTTTTCTGACAGGAGCGGAATGTATCTTTTCTCATGTATCTATTCTTATGCAAATAAGTGGATCGAAAATGTGCACACTCTGTTAGCCAATGGGCTTGTTGTATTATTGTTACTGTTACTGTTTATAGTGTATATAAGTCTGAGTTTTGCCCCATCCAAACTGTGTTCAAACCCCACTAATAAAGAGCTGAATTTCACTACTTCACTCGTCTGCTTCTTCATTCCCTGAACACGAAACTGGCGACGAAGGTGGGATGGCATCCCCACACTGCAGCAACATCGGCCCATTTCACCCGGCGCATTCCAGAGAAATGGGCAACATACGAACGCCAATTCCGCCACGCAATGGCCTCGCAGAAGATCACCAACGAAGACCAGAAGTGCTCCTGTTTCCTTGCTCGGTGCGGTTCTGAGACGCTTGAGCTGGCAACCCACCTCATTCTCCCAAGGGACGTGGATGTGGTGCCACTTGCAGAAATCATGTCTGCACTGAGGAAACACCTGCAGCCAGAGGTCTCGATCTTCCCAGCCAGGGTGGCCTTCCACAGAAGGGAGCAGCAACCCGGGGAGTCCATTGCAGACTATGCCGCCGCTCTGTGCATTGCTGCCACCCCGTAGAAGTGGGACAACATCAAAGAAGCACTCCGGGACTGTCTGCTGGCCAGCATGAGGGACAAAGATGCTCAGTGTCGCTTCATGATCAGGAAGATGCTAACTTTCAAGGCTGTCCTAGAAGAGGCGGTAGTGACTGAGGCCGCACGGTCCGGCATGAAGCTTTTCTGGCATCGCCATTCCACCACCAGTGCCACCGACTCAGCTGTGCAAGCTCAGCAAAATTCATCTTCATCCTCCTCAGCATCGCCTGGTTCCACCTCTTCATCGGAGTCCAGCGATGCAGAGGGAGAAGTCCGAGCGGTACAACGAAAGCACCGAGAGCACCGTGATGATCGGGAGAAGAAATTCCATTGCAAGTGTGATGGCTGCGGAGCCCGGCATGACCGCAAGAAGTGCCCCTTCCGCACTGCAGAATGCCACAACTGCGGGCGACAAGGACACATTGCTAAAGTATGCCGACAGCGAAAGCAAAGAACTCCAGCACCTGAGTCCAAGAAGAGTCATTACCACAAAACGTTCACCAGAGCCTGAGCCGTGCCAAGTGGCCATCGTCAGTGAGCATTTCTTCGCAGACTTGAGCCTGCAAGATGTCCCCTTCAAGATGGAGGTGGATTCAGGTACTACCTTTTCCATAATCCCACAGCGGGAGTTTTTGAGAATTCCCCCTGCCTCTCGGTCCAAGGTCAAATCTTTTAAAACTTCCCTCCGGGATGTGCAAGGTTACCAGATTCCGGTCCTGGGGGTGGGAAATTTCTTGGTCAAATTCAAAAACATTCACACCTGCTTGCCATTGGTTGAAGTTAAGCAGGGCACTAACTGTCTTATTGGGACCCAATGGTTTAGGCCCCTGGGAATCCGGCTTTCTGGTATTCACGCAATAGACGCTGACCCAATCCGGGACGTTTGTGCTGCATATCCTGAGGTGTTCAAAGAGGGTTTATGGTTATACAAAGGACCCCCTGTGGACTTTGAGCTTGACCCAACCGTCCGGCCCATCTGGATGAAGCCACGCCGGGTACCCTTTGCTTTAAAGGAGAAGATAGAAGCCGAGCTGGACAAACTGGTGGGGCAGGGCATCCTAGTGCCAGTGGACTCCGCAGAGTGGGAGACACCAATAGTGACTGCTTTGAAAAGTAATGGGGAGGTCAGGATATGCGCTGACTACAAGTGTACCATCAATAAAGCTATTCGCCTGAACACATATCCTGTGCTTGTGGTAAGCCACCTTCTTGCCTCCTTGCATGGAGGAAATTGCTTCACAAAACTTGACCTTGCCCAGGCTTACCAATAATTGACTGTATCTGTTGCTGCTCCCATAACCCAGACCATAGTAACACATAGGGGGTATTTAAGGTAACTAGACTACAATTCGGGGTTAATGCGGCCCCCAGAATATTTAAATCTCTTGTAGAACGTATTTTAAAAGGTTTGCCTGGTGTCCTGCCATATTTGACGATGTCCTGATCACTGCTAAGGACACCGTTGAACTAGTGGCCAGGCTCGATCGAGTCCTCTCACGTTTCAAGAGGGCCGGTCTACATCTCAGAAGAGACAAATGTGTGTTTTTGGCAGAGGAAGTGGAGTTCCTGGGGTACGGAATTACACCCCAAGGTATCATGCCCTCTGACTCTAAGGTGGCGGCCATGCGAAATGCACCCAGGCCAAAATGTAAAGCCAAATTGCCATCATTTCTAGAATTGTTAAACTTCTATCATGCTTTTCTCCATCGCAAAGCCTCAATTGCCAAACCATTACATTGGCTTCTTAAGAAAGATACTGTTTGGCACTGGGGCCATTGCCAGGAGAAAGCGTTCCTAGAACTTAAAAAGCTGCTATCTTCGGATGCTGTGTTAACTCATTTTGATCCTAACAAGGAAGTTGTACTTGTGTGTGATGCTTCGCCTGTGGGGGTGGGAGCTCTGTTATGCCATGTACTAAATGACGAGAGGGAAGCCCCCGTAGCATTCTATTCCCGTTCACTTTCAGAGCCTGAGAAAAATTATGCTCAGATAGACAGGGAGGCATTGGCAATCGTGGCTGGCAATAAGAAATCCCACGATTACCTTTACGGAAGACCTTTTACCATCGTAACTGACCACAAGCCCTTCCTTGGAATCTTTGTGAACGGGAAGCCCATGCCTCAAATTCTGTCCCCAAGGATGTTGCGTTGGGCAATTTTCCTAAATGCATATGATTTTACTTTGGTGCACAGGCCCGGCAAGAACATCAGCCACACTGATGCCCTGTCACATTCTCCACTGCCAGGGGTCAGGGAAGCCGATTGCGAGATCGAAAGCGACCACCAGGTCCTTATGATTGAGGCATTCGACTCACTCCCAGTCGTCCCCTCAGATATAGCCAAGGCTACGGCCAAGGATGTAACATTGACTAAAGTAAAATCTTGGGTACAAAAAGGCTGGCCTGTCTCTCCTCTAGCCAAGGAATAAAGAACATTCCACCGCAAGTGTTTGGAACTGTCAGTGGAACGAGGTTGCCATCTATGGGGCCAGCGGGTGGTCATTCCTGTCACTCTCAGGAAAAAGGTTTTACATCTACTTCACACAAGTCACCCGAGAATTGTCCGTTCCAAAGCCCTTGCCTGTAGCTACTTTTGGTGGCCTCAACTGGACCAAGACATAGAACAAATGGTTGGCACTTGTGCCAGTTGTCAATCCTCTTGCCCAGAGCAATCCCTCCTTCCCTCTCGGGAATGGGATTCTGCTCGGGGCCCATGGTCCAGGTTGCACATAGATTTTGCAGGTCCATTTAGGGGTGCCCTATTTTTGTTGGTTGTGGATTCATTCTCTAAGTGGCTGGAAGTGATTAGGGTGCCTAATACCACTTCAGCCACCACGATAATGCACCTAAGAAGGCTGTTTGCAGCATTTGGACTTCCAGATATGCTGGTGTCCGACAACGTGTCCACGTTCACATCTGCAGAATTCCAATCCTTCATGGAAAGGAATGCAGTTAGGCACATCACTGCTGCCTGATTCCACCCAGCCACCAATGGCCAGGTAGAGCGGCAGGTGTGCACAACTAAAGACGCGCTTTGGCATATGGGTGAAGGGGATTTGGAGCTCCAGTTATAATAGTTTCTTTTCACATATAGGCTCACCCCCCTTGCCTCAGGGCTCTCCCCTGCTGAATTGCTTCAGTGAAGGAAACTGTCATCCTTGCTGGACAGATTGAATCCCTCTAGGGTAGAGGACAAAGGCACAAATATAGCAATCCAACACCAGAAGGGTTTCTCATCCGGAGACCCTGTACATTGCCGCAATTATGCAGCTGGTGGCCCTATGTGGGTGCCTGGGTTTGTGATCGATCAAACTGGTCCTGTTTCTTACAGAATCGAAACAGCCACTGGTCTGATCTGGAGGAGGCATGCGGATCAATTGAGACCCAGAGTACTGGACCCACAAGACAAATACAGACACTCAATGCTAGGGTCGGCCCCCACCCATTTAAACCCAGGGGGCAGAGGTAATAGGCAGCAGCCAGCCAACATTGACCCAGAAGTGTCTTCTAGGAACCGATTTCAAGGGGAATTTGTGGAATGCTCCCCTATTCCGCCAGGTGTACCCCTACACTGTCCCAGCCTAGCACTCTGGATTCCTTTGTTGATGATGACCAATTTTGTTCAGAGTCACCCTCCACTCTTAGTACACACAGGAGGGACCCTGAGTTGTCTTATTCATCCACAAAATTAGATTTCGGTTTTGAGCGATCCCCTGATCCTCCATCTGACAAACGGGGCTTTAATTTGGGTTTACAATCCTCGCCCTCTAGTCAATCCCTCACTCCAGTCGGGTTGCCCATCCTACGAAACCCTGAGCCAGCTCAGCCAAGCGTCCAACCCAGAAGGGAAACTAGACCGCCATCCTGGTTAAAGGATTTTGTTTTTACCTAGGGGAGAAGAATGTTATGTATGTTAACTATGTTTTCTGACAGGAGCGGAATATATCTTTTCTCATGTATCTGTTGTTGTTCAGTTGTTGCATAGTCGATTCCGACCCTTTGCGACCCTATGGACCATCATTCTCCAGGCGCCTCTGTCCTCCACCATCCCCCTCAGTCCTCCCAGTTCTGTGCCCATTGTGTCTACAATACCATCTATCCATCTCATCCTTGGCCTCCCCCTTCTTCTTTTGCCCTCCACCTTTCCCAACATCACGGCCTTCTCAAGGGAATCCTCCCTTCTCATTTGATGCCCAAAGTACTTTAGCCTCATCTTTACTATTTGACCTTCCAATGAGCAGTCAGTGTTGATTTCTTCTAAGATTGACCTATTTGTTCTCCTCGCTGTCCAGGGTACCCTCAAAACTCTCCTCCAACACCACATTTGAAAGGCATCTATTCTTCTGCGTTCAGCTTTCCTAATTGTCCAGCTCTCACATCCATACATTACCACTGGGAATACCATTGCTTTGACTATTCTAATTTTTGTTTTCAAGGTGATGTCTCTGCTTTTCACTATGTTTCCCAGGTTTCTCATGGCTTGTCTCCCAAGAATCAGTCGCCTTTTTATTTCATGGCTGCAATCCCCATCTGCAGTGATCTTAGATCCTAAGAATGTAAAATCTGTCACTGCTTCTACTTCTTCCCCATCTATTTTTCAGGAACTGATCGGGCCTGTTGCCATTATCTTGGTTTTCTTGATATTGAGTCTCAAGCCAGCTTTTGCACTCTCTTCCTTCAAACCGATCAAGAGATTCTTTAGGTCTTCCTCACTTTCTGCCATTAAGGTGGTGTCGTCTGCATATCTCAGATTGTTGATCTATCTATTCATGTATCTATTCTTATGTAAATAAGTGGATCGAAAAATGTGCACACTCTGTTAGCCAATGGGCTTGTTATATTATTGTTACTGTTACTGTTTATAGTGTATATAAGTCTGAATTTTGCCCCATCCAAACTGTGTTCAAACCCCACTGGGCTCCATTTGGGACATGAGCTGTGCTCTGTCACCTGGGGATTTTTTGAGTATTGCAATGCCAATTGATTTACTATTTTGTTGTTGTTTTCTATAAGGTTTTACCTATATTAACATGTCCATTGTGTATATTATTGATGTGGCTCTATATTGCTATTTTGTATTTTGTGGTTACTGTAATGTAATTTGTGATTGATTTTTTGTATTGAACCTGCTTGTACATTTATTGTATTTACATGTTGTAAGCCGCTTTGAGTGGCACTTGTGTCAGGAAAGCGGGATAGAAATTAAACGTAATAATAATAATAATAAAGAGCTGAATTTCACTACTTCACTCATCTGCTTCTTCATTCCCTGAACACGAAACAAGGAAATCACACTCAGTTCAAAGCGTCCTTCATCACAACTAGAGAAGACACATTGGCTCAATGGGATTTACATTAGTGTTGACTTACCACACAGCAATGGATTCAATGGTTTGACCTTCTAGAGGAGGAAATACTGTTTAAGTAAAATACAGGCCATTGAGAATTTTTTTTTGCAACCCATACGTTTATCATGCCAAAACATTAGAAGAATTATTCTGTTTCCCATCTTGAGGACCCTTGGTTGATTCATATGCAAATTCTTTTGCCAATTTGATCCACATAAGCGCGTGCTTTTGATCTAAGAAGATTTCCTTAATTGAGCAACTGCTCTAATTGGTTTTTTAAATATTAAGGAAATCTTGGATCAAAAGCACACGCTCTTGTGTGTGTGTGTGTAAATCGGGGCTATATTTAAGCTGTAATAGGAAAAGTCATCAGCACTGTTCCCCATTTTGGCTTTGAGGAGCTATTGCTAATGATGACAAAGGATTAGCATCTGTCATTTTCAGTGAACTGGCACCTAGTCAATGAGGTGGGAAAATTAGCTAGCAAGAAGATCCTTTTGCAAGCCATTCATTCTGAAGACAGTAAACTTGAAAAGGTGGCTCTTAGCTATCTATCTATCTATCTATCTATCTATCTATCTATCTATCTATCTATCTATCTATCTATCTATCTAACTTCTTCCTTCCTTCCTTCCTTCCACCCATCTGTCCACCGACCCACCCACCCACCCAGCTTCAAAAGGTGCTTCTATCTATCTATCTATCTATCTGTCTGTCTGTCTGTCTATCTATCTATCTATCTATCACATTTTTATTCTGCCCATCTGGGATATTTCCCACTTTGGGTGGTGTACAGACAAATAAATAATAGCAATATAATAAAACAAATGACAAAGTAAAATAAACAACAAAATAAAATAACATGGAGTTTTCTTTCTTTCTTTCTTTCTTTCTTTTTTTAAGAAAAGGAAATAAGGTACCAGCCCGAAGCCAAGAGGAGAAAAGTTATGGTTTTCATAAGCCCACGAGTTGATTGATGCATCTCATTTCATCCCTTACTTTGAATATTCAAAACAGAGAACTACCTCCGTAGTCTCCAAAGGAATGGAATTACTGAGCAATTAAGCATCATGGGCGATAAAGTACAAAAATGACCAAGAAGGCTTGATTGGTGGTTTGTTAAATTAGAGTTGTGAAATTAATAGGCAAGGGGAAATCTGAGGGCTCGTAATGCCGACTTGTGTTTAGGGAAGTGTTTTACACAGCCAGTCTTTCACGAAATCCTCACTGTAAAATTAATTCCACTTGACTGAGACGGAAGAACACACCTGGGTCAGGCTGGGCCGAGACCTTTGCCAGCTGCTGGAGGCAAAGCTGAGGGCGGGAAAGCCCCTACATCCGCGGTGGTGAACCTTGGCACTCCAGCTATTCTTGGACTTCAATTCCCAGAATCCCTTATCAGCAGGTGTAATGACTTGGGCTTCTGGGAATTGAAGTCCAAGAACATCCGGAGTGCCAAGGTTTGCCACCACTGCCCTACGTTTATGGGAAATGTTAGATTTAGTAGCCAGTGGCTTTTGGGGGACTGTAGAGGGAGCTGGCTGGATAGCTCAGTGAGTTGAACTTCCTGGCGGTTGGGAGTTCAATTCCCCACTATGCCTCCTGGAAGAAAAGCCAGTCTTAGGGCAAGCTGCACAGTCCCATACCATCCTTAGAAGAAGGGAATGATAAATCTCTTCTTCTTCTTCTTCTTCTTCTTCCTCCTCCTCCTCCTCTTCCTCCTCATCTGATTCTGAATATTGGCTATTCTGATGGCGATCAGCCATGAAGATTGTCCTAGCAACAATATAACACAATGGCCTTCCATTGACTTTCCACATCTCAGTGTGACACCTATAGTACCACTGATCGACTTCCATGAGTCACTTTCTGGTCCTGAGTTTTTTTGGCACACCAAGTCCTCCTCAATCCCAGGCCAGGATGGATGAAGCTGCTGCCCTCCATCAAGAGGAATTAAAGTGGGACCATTTAATCCACTTGGGGACCATCACCCTTCCCTGTGGACTTTGCCACCCAAGGCTGTGAGTCCTCACGGTGGTCAGATTAATTAACTGGCACCTGACACTCGGCGTTGAGTCACTTGCAGTAGGGTCTACTCTATTACCATAGTAGGATAATTCCCTGGCCAGACATCTCTTAGGAGAGCCATTTTCCCAAGCAGTCCTTTAGCATCCAAGGCTTTCAGCTTGCCCTTCCATCTGAAAGAATGACACAGTTGCCTCAGGCGGAAGAAGTGGGAGGCTTGTTACAGATCTCAGCCATCTCTGAGCATATCCAACCTTTTCTTTCCATGGAGGGCAGAGTTATATGTCTACCACATGGTCCAATCTTTTCTCCCAATGCAAGCGTGTGCTGTTCAAGTGATGGAAGAGCACCAGTTCCTGAAATTTATCAGTGTTAAGATCCAGGTGACAATCCGGCCGTCTGCACGTGGTATGGATGGATGAAGCTTCTGCCCTCCACCAAGATGGATTCAAATGGGATTAAAGGGAGATACAAAATTCTTGTTCCGGTACTTCTAGCAGCCTCCACCAGTGTTATTTGGTGATCTTGTAATATTTCTATGAACTTATCTCTCCACCTTCCTCTGGGGTCTGACATGGTCTTTGTCCTTCTCCTCTTCTGGAATTCCAAGACATTCTCTCTGAATGGGCAAACCACTTTATTTGTTGTCTCCTTATTTGTAGTGCAAGATTGGTTCAATTCCAGTTCTTTCCCTTGTAATCTTGAACATTAAGAAGGCAAAAAATCATGACTACCGAAGAACTGCAAAACTTTAAGACTGACAACATGGAAACAGACAGTGAAAGATTATGTATATTTTGGAATGTTTGAAGGGCTAGCTGTTTTAGTCTGAGCAAACACATATGACAGTAAACGAAACAGAACAGCAAAAAAGACAAAAAAAATTGTGGCACCTTAAAAACTAACCCCTGTATTTAAATTTGAGCTTTCGTGGACCAAGTCTACTGTATATTTTGGCTCAATCATCAACCCAAACAGGGACTGCAGCCAAGATATCAGAAGAAAGCTGAGACCTAGAAGGGTAGCCGTGAACAGGCGTGTGCTGGTATATCAGGCAATCGGGCTTTGTCCCACCCGCCCTTGCCTCTGGTGCCCTGGGGTGCCTCCCAACCCAATCCCCCAATAGGCACCTCCACAACTCCCTGTCCAGTGCCTTCCCATGGTGCCCTGCACATCCCTGGCCATGAAGGAGTTAGAAAAGACTATCAGGTGTAAGGACATATCGTTGCAGACTAAGAACAAGATCATCCGCACAATTGTATTCCCAATCGCCATGTACAGGTGTGAAAGGTGGATAGTAAAGAAAGCTGATTTATTTGAACCATGGTTCTGAAGGAGAGCCTTGTGGATAACCTAGACTTCCAGAAGACAAAGAAGTAGGTCTGAGAATAAATTTAGCCCGAACTGTCTAGAGCAGTTGTTTTCCAACATGGGGCCTACACCCCTTGGGTGGTTTTCAATTACCAGAAGCCTAAATCAGTACCATATATACTCAAGTATAAGTTGGTGTTTTTAGCCCCTCAAATGAGGTCCAAAAATGGGACTTGACTTATACTCATGTCAATGTAAACACTCAAAAAAAATACCCACACAAATGTCTAAATTAATTAATTTTACTATATTTTCATGTATTTTAATTACTGAAACTCACTAGCAGCTGCTGCATTTTCCACCCCCGACTTATACTCGGGTCAATCTATTTTCCTAGTTTTAGAGGTCCAAATTCGGGACCTCAACTTATATTCGGGATGACTTATAGTCGAGTATCTATGGTACATCGGCTGATCAGTGCGTTGGAGAATTGACTTAGGCTTCTGGAATTGAAAACCGAAAAAACATAAGGAACCAGGAGTCTAGAGGCAAAAAGTGGTTCAGTGGTTAAGAAGCTTGCCTTGTCAGCTGGAAGGTTGGCAAGCCAGCAGTTTGAGACCCTGGTACTGCATGATGGATTGAGCACCTGTCTCCTGCCAGCCTAGCAGTTCGAAAGCAAGAAATTGCAAGTAGATAAATAGGGACCATTTTGGTGGGAAAAGATCTTGGGGACATAAAAGGAGCCTCGTTCGGGTGTCCCCTGAGTGGAGTTCCTCCACCAATAATAATAATAATAATAATAATAATAATAATAATAATAATGATAATAATGATAATAATGATAATAATAATAATAATAATAATAATAATAATAATAATAATAATAATAATAATGGACATTATTATTATCAATAGTAATAGAACCTTTTAGAGACTGAGTGCCCAAACTGCAACCCAAAACCCACTTATTTATCACAAAGTGCCAACACAGCAACAGGGAAGGAAGGAAATGCTCCCATTGGGCTGCTGAGCAGAGGGGCAGGGTGAACTCTGTGCTGGGGGGAGAGAGGAAGCGCTCCCACTGGGCTTCTCCGCAGAAGGTTGAGGCAAACTCTGTGTTGGGGTGACTACACAGGTGCCCACAGAGAGGGCTTAGAGTGTCCCCTCTGGCACACATGCCATAGGTTTGCTATCACTGAACTGTAACATGCAGGAATTTAGCAGGGTCGTTGAGGACAGGGCATTTTGGAGATCTCTCATTCGTAGGTTGCCATAAGTCAGAGACAGCCTGATGGAACATAACAACAAGCAAAGCAGCAAGATCCACGAAGTTCCTCCTATTCAGAATGTAAACAAACTGTGATTATGCATAAGAATGTCATGGATTTTGCTGTTAGTACTGTTGTGTATGTTAACTGTGTTTTCTGACAAGAGTGGAATGTATCTTTTCTCATGTATCTATTCTTATGCAAATAAGTGGATCGAAAATGTGCACACTCTGTTAGCCAATGGGCTTGATGTATTATTGTTACTGTTACTATTTATAGTGTATATTGTAGGAATGTATCTGGCTTCTGTCTGCCTGTCTCCCTACACATTTTGTAAACAAAGGCCTCTTTGTATACATGAGAGACAACGCTGGATTTTGGGCATGCGTAGAACAGTGAGAAGAATTCTCCTTATTTCTCCTTATTTGGTTCTGGCATTCTGATTGGCTGTGTGTGCCTTAAGTTTTGTTTCTGATATACTCTGTTTGAATAAAGAGACGCCATGATTATTCCTTTGTTCAGCCAAGACTGCAGTTGTGTTTATGTATTCTCTCTATTTCTCTGTCTCTTCCTTACACTGCCTAATGAAGCTGGACTCCGTTAGGCTTAACTCTTCCTTTGTTTATCTGGGGCTATAAACTGCTCCTTATGAGGCTGATTGATTAGATCTTTACATGGATCGGATTCCTACAAGTGGTGCCCCGTGTGAGGCGTTTGAATGAAATTCAAAGGAATGCTTTGAAGATATCTGCTTCAGCAATCAGCAATTAGCACCTCATTATCACCTCATTGTGACCAGGGACAAGATCTATTGTCATTCACCCACGACCAGAGGAAAGGTCAGTCAAGCGCTTGCGAAATTCATCCAAATTGGATCCCACAGGGTGAGTGAAAAATTTATCATGGGGTGCGTGTTTGCTTCGCCTGAGCATTGTAAGAACAATGACTCATGGGGGCAACCCCAACTTTTGGCTTCGTCATGCTAACTATATGTTTGAGGTTCATGGTAAGAATGCAACGTTATACTATGAGCATCCACTGGCAGTGTCTCAAATGGCCTTTCTTCCGGCATTGTTCAACACGCCTGAGTTGGTTATTGGACACTTGCAACATCTTGATAGGTCTACACTCTTCTCTAATCCCCCAGAACAATTTAACAACACCCGGTGGCGAAGCATGACATTCAAGAAATACACTAAAGGGCTTTGTTTCTGCTGTCATAGTTCTGGAGTCTGGAATAGTAAATGGAAGCACTGGACTCAAGCACAAAGGGTTTTGCGGAATGAAGGCAATTATACGGGTTGTGATGATTATTTTTGGTTATGGGGTAGTTATAACAGTTCTTATAAGCTTAATTTTACCTTGTTTAACACTACTATTGAAGATATATATGATGTGTTTCCTATGTTTACTCCTGATTATTCTGCTATAGATAGTGGTTCAATTTGTAATGGATGGCAACTTAAGGATCCCAACATGTGGTTCTTTTTTAATGGAGTTGCCACGAATTTCCATCCAGGACAATATCAATGTGCAGCATTGGGTTATTTTACCTTACCCGTACAAGTACAAATGCCGCTTCAGGCAGATGCACGGTGCCGGAGAGCTGTTGCCGGCCCGATGGGTTCTGGTTGCAATGATGAAGTGATAATCGATGTTCAGCTTTCTGATGGTAGCTCCTGGGGGAGAGCTATAGGGGGTGTTATCACTGGAGCACTCACCTTGGGATCATACCCAGGTGTCATTTCCCAGGAGAATAGAAGGTCCATTTTGGGACTCACCTGTAGGCTGGAGAAATCAATCAATGCCACAGGGAGGGTCATACGGGATCTTCAAATGGAAATCACTGAGCTTCATCAAGACCAAATGCAGGACAGACTGGCCATAGATTACCTGTTAGCAAAATCCGGAGGATTTTGTAAACTGGTCGGGAACCAGGGATGTCGGGTAAAATTCCAGGATCTGAATAATACTATTGAGAAAGAACTTCAGAATTTACAGGAGAGCATTACTAACAATGTACGCACTGATGTTAATCTCTTTGATTGGATGACTTCTTGGTTGCCTGATTTGTCTGTCCTTAAACAAGTTTTCTTTTATGGGTTCATTATTATTATTTGCCTTATACCTTTGTGTTTTTGCATTTATTGTATTCCTAATCTTATTTCTATGTGTAACACATGTCCACTGTGTAGAAGGGAGACATCGGGTTTTGCACGACGGCAATTGTACTCAATGAGGTATCATCCTCCGGAACAAGGTAACAGGAGTCAGGAGGGGTACGATGTCCAGGAGGACAGTGATGATGTATATGGAGGAGTAGTTATGGAGTATGATGACATGCAGGGGTATGATTAGCCGTCCCTCTCTCAAATTTAAATGAAAAAGGAGGACATGTAGGAATGTATCTGGCTTCTGTCTGCCTGTCTCCCTACACATTTTGTAAACAAAGGCCTCTTCGTATACATGAGAGACAACGCTGGATTTTGGGCATGCGTAGAACAGTGAGAAGAATTCTCCTTATTTCTCCTTATTTGGTTCTGGCATTCTGATTGGCTGTGTGTGCCTTAAGTTTTGTTTCTGATATACTCTGTTTGAATAAAGAGACACCATGATTATTCCTTTGTTCAGCCAAGACTGCAGTTGTGTTTATGTATTCTCTCTATTTCTCTGTCTCTTCCTTACACTGCCTAATGAAGCTGGACTCCGTTAGGCTTAACTCTTCCTTTGTTTATCTGGGGCTATAAACTGCTCCTTATGAGGCTGATTGATTAGATCTTTACATGGATCGGATTCCTACAGTATATAAGTCCGAGTTTTGCCCCATCCAAACTGTGTTCAAACCCCACTAATAAAGAGCTGAATTTCACTACTTCACTCGTCTGCATCTTCATTCCCTGAACACGAAACTGGCGACGAGGATGGGATGGAGTCCCCACATGGCAGCAACATCGGCCCGTTTGACCCAGCGCGTCCAGAGAAATGGGCAACATACAAACGCCGATTCCGCCACACAATGGCCTTGCAGAAGATCACCGACGAAGACTACAAATGCTCCTGTTTCCTCGCTCAGTATGGTTCTGAGATGCTTGAGCTGGCAACCCACCTCGTTCTCCCAAGGGACGTGGATGTGGTGCCACTTGCAGAAATCATGCCCGCACTGAGGAAACACCTGCAGCCAGAGGTCTCGATCTTCCCGGCCAGGGTGGCCTTCCACAGAAGGGAGCAGCAACCCGGGGAGTCCATTGCAGACTATGCCGCTGCTCTGTGCATTGCTGCCACCCCGTAGAAGTGGGACAACATCGAAGAAGCACTCCGGGACTGTCTGCTGGCCGGCATGAGGGACGAAGATGCTCAATGTTGCCTCATGATCAGGAAGACGCTAACTTACAAGGCTATCCTAGAAGACACGCCACCACTAGTGCTACCGACTCAGCTGTGCAAGCTCAGCAAAATTCATCTTCATCCTCCTCAGCATCGCCTGGTTCCACCTCTTCATCGGAGTCCAGCGACGTAGAGGGAGAAGTCCGAGCGGTACAACGAAAGCACCGAGAGCACCGTGACGATCAGGAGAAGAAAGTCCTTTCCAAGTGTGGTGGCTGCGGAGCCCAGCATGACCGCAGGAAGTTCCCCTTCCGCACCGCGGAATGCCACAACTGCGGGCGACGAGGGCACATTGCTTAAGTATGCCGACAGCGAAAGCAAAGAACTCCAGCACCTGAGTCCAAGAAGAGTCATCACCACAAAATGTCCACCGCCAAAGTGTCACCAGAGCCTGAGCCATGCCAAGTGGGCATCGTCAGCGAGCATTTCTTCACAGACCTGAGCCTGCAGGACGTCCCCTTTAGGATGAATTCTTTGCTTCAGTATTCACTGAAGAAGACAGAGACCACATGCCCAAAACAGAGCCTATCTTCGTAGGGAAGGAAACCGAAGAATTAAGCAAGATAGAAATAACCAGGGAGGAGGTCCTTGCATGTCTTGTTAAGCTAAACACTAACAAATCCCCAGGACCAGATGGCATCCATCCACGAGTTCTCAGGGAACTTAAAGATGAAATTGCTGATATCCTAGCCAAAATATATAATATTTCCCTCAAATCAGGCTTTGTGCCTGATTTCTGGAAGGTAGCAAATGTAACACCAATTTTCAAAAAAGGATCCAGGGGTGATCCAGGAAATTACCGGCCTGTCAGTTTGACATGTGTCCCAGGTAAAGTGATGGAAACCATCCTAAAATATAGAATTAATAGGCACATAGAAGAGAAGGCGCTGCTAAAGGAGAGCCAACATGGCTTTTGCAAGGGCAAATCATGCCTCACTAATCTGTTGGAATTTTTTGAGAGTGTCAACAAGCATGTGGATAAGGGGGATCCAGTTGACATTGTTTATCTGGACTTTCAGAAGGCTTTTGACAAGGTCCCACACCAAAGGCTCTTGAATAAACTTACCAGTCATGGAATAAAGGGACAGGTCTTGTCCTGGATCAGCAACTGGCTAAGGGACAGGAAACAGAGGGTAGCACTCAATGGACACTTCTCCAAGTTGAGGGAAGTAAAGAGTGGGGTCCCCCAAGGTTCAGTACTGGGACCCCTGCTTTTCAACCTCTTCATAAATGATCTAGAGGTAGGAGTAAAAAGCAAGGTAGCCAAATTTGCTGACGACACTAAATTATACAGGGTAGAGAAAACTGTGAGAGATTGTGAGGAGCTCCAGAGGGATCTCTCGACACTGGGGGAGTGGGCAAAACAGTGGCAAATGAGTTTCAACATCAGTAAGTGCAGAGTGATGCATGTTGGGGCAAAGTACCCCGATTACATTTATAAACTGATGGGGTCTGAACTCTCTGCGACAAACCAGGAAAGGGACCTTGGTGTCCTGGTGGACAACTCAATGAAGGTGTCAACCCAGTGTGCCTCAGCAGTGAAAAAAGCAAACTCAATGCTAGGGATCATTAGGAAGGGTTTAGAAAATAAGTCAGCAAGTGTCATTTTGCCTCTTTATAAATCTATGGTGAGGCCCCATCTGGAATACTGTGTACAGTTCTGGTCGCCATACCTCCAGAAGGATATTATGGAGTTGGAGAAAGTACAGAGGAGGGCAACCAGAATGATTAGGGGACTGGAACACCTTCCTTACCATCTGAGGCTGCAACGGTTGGGCCTTTTCACTCTTGAACGACGGCGTCTAAGAGGTGACCTGATTGAAGTTTATAAAATCATGCAGGGTGTGGACAAAATAGATAAGGAAAAACTGTTTTCCCTATCGCACAACACTAGAACTAGGGGACACTCCATGAAACTTTTGGGTACTAGTTCTCAAACAAATAAGAGAAAGTACTTTTTCACCCAGAGGATTACTGGTCTATGGAACTCCTTGCCAGAAGAAGTGGTGACAGCTGTCAGTCTTGACAGCTTTAAGAAAGGATTAGACAAGTTCATGGAGGACAAGTGTATCAATGGCTATAATTATGGCTACCTAAGGACAACCTCCGGGTTGGAGAGATAGGCAGGATATCTCTCAATGCCATTTCCAGGGAATCCTAAGCAGGTGAAGGCATCTCCTTGGGAATACCCTGAAGGAAATGGTGAGCCACTGTGTGAGACAGAATGCTGGAATGGATGGGCTGTGGCCTGTTCCAGCAAGGCTGTTCTTATGTTCTTATGTTCTTATGATGGATTCAGGTACTACCATTTCCATAATCCCACAGCGGGAGATTTTGAGAATTCCCCCTGCCTCTCGGCCCAAGCTCAGATCTTTTAAAACTTCCCTCCGGGGTATGCAAGGTTGCCAGATTCCGGTCCTGGGGGTGGGAAATTTCTTGGTCAAATTCAAAAACATTCGCACTTCCTTGCCATTGGTTGTAGTTAAGCAGAGCACTAACTGTCTTATTGGGACCCAATGGTTTAGGCCCCTGGGAATCCGGCTTTCTGGCATTCACGCAATAGACGCTGACCCAATTCAGGACGTTTGTGCTGCACATCCTGAGGTGTTCAAAGAGGGTTTAGGGTTATACAAAGGACCCCCTGTTGATTTTGAGCTTGACCCAAACGTCCGGCCCATCCGGATGAAGCCACGCCGGGTACCCTTTGCTTTAAAGAAGATAGAAGCTGAGCTGGACAAACTGGTGGTGCAGGGCATCCTAGTGCCAGTAGACTCTGCAGAGTGGGTGACACCAATAATGACTGCTTTGAAAAGTAATGGTAAGGTCAGGATATGCGCTGACTACAAGTCAATAATTGACTACCATCAATAAAGCTATTCACCCAAACGCATATCCTGTGCCCGTGGTAAGCCACCTTCTTGCCTCCTTGCATGGAGGAAATTGCTTCGCAAAACTTTACCTTGCCCAGGCTTACCAACAATTGACTGTGTCTCCTGCTGCTGCCATAGCCCAGACCATAGTAACACATAGGGGGCATTTAAGGTAACTAGACTACAATTAAGGGTGAAGGCGGCCCCTGGAATATTTCAATCTCTTGTAGAACATATTTTAAAATGTTTGCCTGGTGTCCTGCCATATTTTGACGATGTCCTGATCACTGCTAAGGACACTGTCGAACTAGCGGCCAGGCTCGATTGAGTCTTCTCACGTTTCAAGAGGGCCGGTCTGCATCTCAGAAGAGACAAATGTGTGTTTTTGGCAGAGGAAGTGGAGTTCCTGGGGTACCGAATTACACCCCAAAGTATCATGCCCTTTGACTCTAAGGTGGCGCCCGTGCGAAATGCACCCAGGCCAAAATGTAAAGCTGAATTGCAATCATTTCTAGGATTGTTAAACTTCTATCACGCTTTTCTCCATCGCAAAGCCTCAGTTGCTGAACCATTACATTGGCTTCTTAAGAAAGATACTCTTCGGCACTGGGGCCATTGCCAGGAGAAAGCGTCCTAGAACTTAAAAGGCTGCTGTCTTCGGATGCTGTGTTAACTCATTTTGATCCTAACAAAGAAGTTGTACTTGTGTGTGATGCTTCCCCTGTTATATTATTGTTACTGTTACTGTTTATAGTGTATATAAGTCCGAGTTTTGCCCCATCCAAACTGTGTTCAAACCCCACTAATAAAGAGCTGAATTTCACTACTTCACTCGTCTGCTTCTTCATTCCCTGAACACGAAGAGTACAGCTCTCGGTACAGCCGAAAGACTGAGGCAGGTTGTCAAACTGAAGCACACAAGGACAGGAATATGACCTAGAGAAAGTGCCTTTGGTGAGATTCGCAGAACAGCCCAAACTGCCCTTGTACAGCATGAGAGAACAGCAGATGGTGGCAAGCAGACGACGTGACCACGAGAACGACAGGCAGGAACGGGACAATCAACAGATCAATGTGAGCCCTGGAGACTTGCCATGTTCTCCAAGGCTTGCCAATGCTCGGTCAGGACCATGAGCAGCCAGAGGCAGAGAACACAACTGAAATCAGCGTACAGTAAAACCCCTACTTACGGGGGGAAAGTCCATTCCGTAGGCTTTTGCTTAAACTGAATTTTTTGTAACTCGAAACAAACCCATGAGAAAAATTATTTTTTTACGTAACTCAAAGCAAACTCATAGGAAAAATGAATTTTTTATGTAAATCGAAGCAAACCCATAGGCAAATGAATTTTTACTAACTCGAAGCAAGCCCATAGGAAAAAGAATCTTTATGTAACTTGAAACAAACCCATGGGAAATTGTGTAAATCAGGACATAAAATCATTATGTACGTCAAATTTTATGTAACTCAAGGCTTCTGTAAGTTGGGGTTTTACTGTACTTTAATCTTTTCAGGGAGACCAGGGTGGCTCAAGTGGTTAAGATGCTGAGCTTGAACTCGGCAGGTCAGCAGTTTGAGACCTGAGTGCTGCAGGACAGAACCTGTCTCTGTTCCAGCTCTTGCCAACCTAGCAGTTCAAAAGCAAAAAATTGCAAGTAGATAAACAGGTACCGCTTCGGTGGGAAAAGTAAACAGCATTCTGTGTTTAGTCATGCCTGCCATATATCCACAGAAACGTCTACAGCCACAGACAATGCTGGTTCTTTGGTTGTAAACAGAGATGAGGACTAAACCCTAGAGTCAGATACGACTGGCTTTCGAGCAAGGGTAACCTTTACCTTTAATCTTTTGGGATGTCTGCACGCACTACAAGATCAACCTTCCCATTAACATTTATCTTTAGCCATGCGACGTGAGGTCTCCAGGAGTTATCATCCCAAATTTAGGAAGCAGGGTGACTGTGTGTGTATCAACCCAAAAGTAGACAAGAAAGGGCAGCAACTTGAGTAACATTTCATGTATTAATTTTACCCAGCTAGTTTCTTCAGTTCGATCTGGTGTGAGAAAGATTAGCCGGCAAGGTTACAGCCCAGGGTACATCCTGATTGTATCCACAGTCTTCGAGGAGGTTCTGTCCGTGGGCAAGTTGACACTGCTGTGAATGAAACCCCGTGTATGCCTCAGACCTACACCAGTTGAGAGAATATATCCTCTGGTTGGTATTGCTCAGCATCTTAACCACTAAACCAGGGGTTCCCAACCTTTTCAAGCCGGGTGCCGGGTCACACTCTCTCAGTCAGCTTCAAGGGCCGGAGGGCCATTTTTGCCCTGCCTGCATAATGGGGGAAGCCATTTGGTCCCAACAGCTTCAAAGAGGCAGCCATTTTGTTTCTCAAATGGACTTGGAGGGGTGGATGGCCACATGAAATGGTACCATGGGCTGGATCTGGCCCATGGGCCTTAGGTTGGGAACCCCTTCACTAAACCACCATGGCCTGCATTCATACATGCAAGGATTTCTCAGGTGTATCCAATTTCCCCCTCCACTCAAGGAGAAAAAGTTGTGAAAAATAAATAAATCCCTGTTTTCATTTGAAACTGTAGCATCACTGTAGCATCACACTTTGGAAGGTTGAGTTAAAGACATTCCAGGATGAAAGGACTCCTTCCATACCACGTGCAGATGGCCGGATTGTCACCTGGATCTTAACACTGATAAATTTCAGGAACTGGTGCTCTTCCATCACTTGAACAGCACACGCTTGCATTGGGAGAAAAGATTGGACAATGTGGTAGACGTATAACTCTGCCCTCCAATGGAAATAAAAGGTTGGATATGCTCAGAGATGGCTGAGATCTGTAACAAGCCTCCCACTTCTTCCGCCTGAGGCAACCGCCGAATGCCCTGGACGCTAAAGGACTGCTTGGAAAAATGGCTCTCCTAAGAGATGTCTGGCCAGGGAATTATCTTGCTATGGTAACAGAATAGACCCTACTGCCATTGACTCAATGCTGAGTGTCAGGCAGCGGTTAACTAACCTGACAACCCTGAGGATTAATGGACTTGGGTGACAAAGTCCACAGGGAAGGGTGATGGTCAGGGCCATAGCCAGAGGGGGCCCCCAGGGTGGGCCTGGCAAGGTGTGGTTTCCCATAGAAATGCATTGGTGGAGGAGCATCATGGCAGACTGAGCACATCGTTTCTCTCACCACTGCCTGGAAAGGGGAGCCACAAATGTGGATATATAATGCTAAACTGTTACGTTTTTGAAGGAAAATGTTTCTGGAAGGAATGTGAAGTTGATGGATTGTAATTGGAGGTATTTGGAGCCTGGAGGACAACGGAAAGGAGTAAAACTGTTGCAGCTGTTTCTCAAGTGCCGAGAGCTGAGTTAGTGGTGCTGTTGGAGAATGGAGTTTATGAGCAGAGGTGACAGCAAAGAGAAGTGCTTCCTTGGGAGCTGGCAATAGCTGTGTTCGAGAGAAGTGAATTTTGGCAAAGTCTGGGGTTCGGCAGTGCTTGGAGGAGACTCGAGTGGCGGAGTGGAGCAGAGGAGAAAGGAGGAGAGTCGAGCACGATCTCGCGTGCAGAGTTCCAGGGTGGAAGGAAGTGGCGATTTTGGTCTCGGCTGGAGTGGCGCTGCTGGAGGACAGAGGACGGAGTTTAGGAGGGAAGTCTCGGCAAGGAGAAGCGCTTTTGTGGGCGGCTGAAGTCTCGGCGCCGCTTGGAGTTTGGGGACGCTGGAACGCAAAGTGGTCAGGAGAGTGCTCTGGTTGTGTCGGGCGGAGAAGGAGTCGTTACTCTGTGGGGATAGGGGTCTGAGGGGAGTCAATTGGGGGGTGCGGAAGTGAGTCCCAATTGATCCCAATTGATCCCAAAGGGCCCTAATCCGGAGCAGGAGTCTGGGCAGCCCGTGTTGACCAGTGCATTGGTTGGATGTGCGTCCCCTGAAATACTACTGAACGTTGGCTGAAAGTGTGGAAGTCTTTAAGGAGCTGTTATTTCTTCTACCCTTGGAACTTGGACTTGGATTGTGTTGAACTTGTTTTACAAGTGGTGTGCTGGAAGGGCAGAGGATATTCTGTTTGATTGATTGTCGGGCAGGGTCCTTCCATGAGCCCTGATCATTGGACCATTGTGGGGGTGTAAAATAGAGCTGGTGCTTAGGTGGTGGAGGGCAATTTGTGACTGTGATTTTGACTGCGGCAGAAAGAAGAGAGAAAGTGAAGAAGAAAAAAAGAAAATTAGTTTTCACAGCTGCTGTGCCAAGGACAGTGATAAAATCAAGGCTAGCCCTGGAGTTGCTTTATCATCAAGTGCAGCTGTGTACTGCTCAACTGGTTGGACTATAGGAACAATTATTTTTTTCTTTCTTCAAGATCTGTGTTTTGTATATATGCCTTGTGTAGAGTAATGAGCTGGATTAACTTGAAAGTCCATAGTGGTTGAAGTTAATTATAAAAGGGATTGTAAGCTATGGTTGTTTATGTATTGGGGCATAAGGAGATAATTGTATAGGGTATTGGCTAAAAGCGTGGATAAAGTTGTATAGACCTGGTTAGACTATTTTAGAATAGAGTGAATGAGTCGAAAAGAAAAAAGAAAGCAGCAGAGAGAAGAGATAGAAATAGATCCAATTTGGCTAAGAACAGGTAGATTAGTAAGAGCAGGCGGTGAGGAACGAAGGAAGTCCTTAAAGGACGAAATTTTGGAAGCTGAGCAGCTGGATAGGCTTAGAGCAGGCATGGCAGCAAAGAAAAAAGTACAAGAGAAACAGCAATTACAACAGTTAGATATAAATGAAGAAGATCAGCAAATTGAATTTAAAGAGGCCAATGCTCGGGGAGCTATAAAAAAGAAAGTAATAGAAGGAGATGTAGAGGAAAGTGTGGAAGGGGATAGCCCTGATGTGAATGAATGTAGAGGCTCTATCGAAATGAGATTAGATAGTCTTGAGAAGTATCTTCAGACCAAGTTTCAAAATTTAGAAGAGCAGCGAGCGAGGGATAATCAAGAATTTATTAAACTGCAGCAAGAGAGTTTTGAGGCTTTTCAGCAAAAAATGCTGTCAGTGGTGACAGGTTTGATGGAATCAGCTAAAGTTGAAATTGCCAAGATAATGGAAGAGGTGAATGATGTAAAAGAAGGAATGGGTTCAATTTCAAAGGAGGTTGAAAATGTAAAGAGACATGTCCAAGAGGTGCAGGAAAAAGCTAAAGGGAGAGAAGTAAAAGTGGATGATCATGAAGTGAGACTGGAGTTACTTGAAGACCAATCTAGAAAAAGAAATGTCATAATTAGGCATGTTTCTGAGGCCCGCCCTGATCAGCTGAAGGCCAGAATAATGAGTTGGTTAAATGACTTAGGTATGGATAGGAAGTTCGAGGCTGAGGATGTATTAAGTGTGCATAGATTAGGGTCTAAGAAACATAATACAGCAGACAGAAATGTGCTATTGAGGTTTGCTAGTGAAGGTTTGAAGGTGATGTTAATGCGACATATCAGGAAATCTGGGTCAAGTATATTGAAAATGGAAGGGAGTAGTATAGAGATCTATAATGATATTTCTATTGGCGAGAGAACATGGAGAACACAAATCAAACCAGTAACCAGGAAGTTGAGGGAAAAAGGAATTGTTTATTTTTGGCTTGCCTTAAAAAAGCTAAAATTCATAGTATCTGGAAAATCATACGTGTTGAGGGATGGGTCATATGTCTTAGACATACTTGCAGAGGCAAAGATAATCGACCGAAACTCCAAGGAATGGGAAGATCTTAAAGAGGAGCTGATAATAGCAGGGGTTTATACAACATATGACAGGGAAGAGGAAGAGCGGATGAAGGATATGAGGGTTGCGTTGTCTAGCCAGGATGAACTAGGTAGTGTGGAATGATATAACGGTGTAAAAATTGCAATTGAAGTAACTGTAAGGCACAATATAAAGCGATGATAGAATCCTCATGTGGAAATGGTGGCATGAAAAATTAAATAGTATTTAGAATGGGTAATCAGGCAGGAGAAGTGGTGGTTTGGTTTGTGAGTGTTGTCTCCCCTCCCCCCTCCCCCCCTTGTTTGGCAGGGGTGTTTTTCTTTTTCGTTTCGAAATGGCGGGGAGGGTGATGATTTATTGTTTTATGTTTTGTGTTCAGCTGTTTGCTTATGTTTGGTGGGTTGGATTAGCACATGCTTGTAGGAGATGGAATTGTAGCAAGTGAAAAATAATAAAGAATTATGAAATCGATTAGGGTGTTATCATGGAATGTGAAAGGCACGGGCAGTATTATTAAGAGGAAACGTTTGGAAGCGGTAATTAGGAAAGATAGGCCAGATGTGATATGCTTACAAGAAACGCATCAAAAAAGTGAGGATGTAAATAAATTGTATATAAAGGGGATAGAATATTATGAGAAGGCATTGGGTACGTCTAAGGCAAGAGGGGTTGCCATATTAATATCAAAAAAGTTAGGATTTACAAAAGTAAAGACAGTTGTAGATCCAGAAGGGAGATTTCTTATAACAAGGGGATTTATTAATAATGAGGATATAACCTTTGTTAATGTATACGCGCCAAACGAAAAACAGGAGGAATTTTTAGATAAGGTGTATCAAAGTATAGAATCAGAAAGGGTGTCCAAGTTAATAATGGTTGGAGATTTTAATTTGATCAGATCAGGTTTGGATACTACAAATGTGGCTAAGCGTACATGTACTAATAGGGTGATGGATAGGTGGTTAAAAATAACGGGATTACAGGATGTTTGGAGGAAAATTAGAGGCTCAGAACGGGGATATACATTTTTTTCACACGTGCACAATTCTTATTCACGAATTGACTATGTTTTGGCTTCAGAAAGTATGATAGATAAGGTTGAAAATATTGAAATTGGTATGATTAAGGAATCTGATCACGCTAAAATAATTACAGAATTTAAACTAAGTGATGACAAACAAAAAAGGGGTACATGGAGCTATGATACAAGGTTATATAGAGATCAAAAGAGTAAGGAAACGATAATAAAAAGATGGGAAGAGTGCTGGGAAATTAATGATACAAAGGATGTAAATGATGGAATATTATGGGATACCATGAAGGCAATATTCAGGGGAGAAAGCATTAGGCTCTCTTGTATTAATAATAGGCAAAATAAGGAAAAGGAAAAAGAGTTAGAGGACGAAATAAAGAAGTTGCAGGATATTCATGCAAGAACGGGAGATAGGGACATATTCGATAAAATGCAAAAATTAAAAAGAGAATTTATTGAAAAAGATATTGAAAAGGTAAAGAAGAATTTAATTTATTTGAAAAGAGATTACTTCGAGTACAGTAATAAAAATTCTAAGCTATTAGCTAGAGCCGCTGAAGAAAAGAAAGATAAAAGAGGAATTTCAGTTTTGATAGATAAGTATGGCAGAAGGTGTAATAAGTTAGTAGATAAAATTCAAATTGTCAAGGCTTTTTATCAGGAATTGTATTCGAGGAAGGACGTAAATACGGATGAATTAGAGCGATATTTAGATAAGTGGTCAAGAATAAATTTAAGCTTGGAGCATAGGAGTTACATGGATGAAAAGATAACACAAAAGGAAATAAAGGAGGTTATAAAAAGGTTAAGGATAGGCAAGGCTCCAGGCGAGGATGGTTTATCGGTGGAGTTTTATAAAGATTTTAAAGAGATGCTGTTACCAAAAATGGAAAGGATTTTTAATTATATTTTGGAGGGAGGGAGAGTTCCTAAATCGTGGTATAGTACAATTATAATTTTAATTCCAAAGGTAGGGAAAAATCTGGAAAAAATTGAATCCTATAGACCGATTTCCCTGATGAATCAGGACGCAAAAATTTTTACGGCCATTTTAGCTAATAGATTGAATAATTTTAGTGGCAAATACATTAATAAGGATCAAGTGGGATTTATGAGAGATCGGTATATGTCGGATTTGACGAGAAGGATGGTTGACTTGACAATTATTGCTCAGGAACAAGAGGAGCATGTGGGTTTCTTCTCCCTGGATATATTCAAAGCTTTTGACTCGATCCAATGGATAACTATAAAGGAAATTATAAAGAAATATGGATTCGGACAAAAATTTTGTGGGGTAATTGAGCAGTTGTATCAGCAAGGCTCGGCTAGGGTTAAATTAAATGAGGAATTAACAGGGGAGATTAAATTGGAAGCGGGCACAAGGCAAGGAGATCCATTGTCGGCATCTTTATTTATAATGGCCATGGAATTGTTAGCTAATGTAATAAGGGAAGATAAGGAATTAATTGGAATTGAAGGTATAAAAATTAGCCAATATGCTGATGACACCCTAATAACAATAAAAAATCCACAGAATACACTAGGGAAGATATATGGGCATTTAGAGGAATTTCAGAGGGTGACGGGACTTAAGGTAAACTGGGATAAGTCAGAAGCAATTCTTTTTAATGTGGATTTGGACATACAAGAAAGTTTAAAGGCTAAATTTAAAATACAAATTAGAGATAATATAAAATACCTGGGGATAAACATTTCAAATAAATATGATGATTTAAAAAGGTTAAATTATGATAAATTGGAAAAAGAATTAAAAGAAATGATTTTACGGTATAAGAAGCTAAATTTGTCGTGGTTTGGACGCGTTTCGCTATGTAAAATGAAGCTTTTACCCAAATTAAATTTCTTATTTGATACCCTGCAAATATATATGAAAGAGAAGGAATTAAAGGTTTTTCAAACTATATTAAATAATTTTTGTAACGGTGGAAAAAGGGCCAGGATACCAAAGTTTTTATGGTATTCATCACAAAAAAAGGGCGGGTTAGGAATTCCAAATATTAAAAATTATTATTGGGCATTTCAACTGAAGAATATTTGTAAAATTTTAGTGAAAGAAGAATCGATTTGGGGAAAAATTGAATTGCGAGAGAAACTGGGTGAAGAAATATTAATGTTTTTGGGCAAAGGGAAAGCAAAAATTAATGCTACAAATAAATTGTTAAAAGCTCTTTTAAAAACTTGGACATTACTGAAAAATAAATTGGCACCAGGGTTGTCCCCAATATTAGGCCTGAGTGATATGAAATCATTCCCACTGAGAATGGATAGGAGCGTAGAAGAAGTATTGAATAAGAATAATATAACTCTATTAAAGGATTGGATAACAGCATGTAGAGACAAGGAAAGAAAGTTAGATATAGGTAGACAACTTAAATTGAATTGGCTTCAATTGATGTCTATTGACAGTTGGAATAAAAGATATTTAGATGAAATGAGCTTGGATAGGGAGCGGACGAAATTTGAAGAGTTGGTACTTAGTCTAAAAAGTGGGCAGGTAAAAGTTAAGGGGTTAGTAAGCAAAATATATAAGGTTTTAGATGACTCAGATCAGCATCAGAAAGCTTTAAAAGAAACATGGGAGCTAGATTTGAATATCATAATTACAGACGAGCAGTGGAATGCTAAATGGAAAAGGAGAATAATGAGGTCTTTGTCTGTAAGAATAAAAGAGCACAATTATAAATTATTGTGGAAGTGGTATTTGACTCCGGTACGACTATACCAAATTGACAATACAAAGTCGAAATTTTGTTGGAGGTGTAAGGGGGAAATTGGAACATATGAGCATATGTGGTGGGGGTGTAAAGAGACGAAGTCATTCTGGTTGAAGGTGGAACACGAAATTGGGAGAATTCTAGATGTAAGAATGAAATTGGATGTAATTTTAATTTTGTTAACAGATGTGGAGGTGGTAGAGCAACAAAAAAGGGAATTATTTGCAATTATGTTATCCAGTGCTAGACAGTGTATAGCGCGATATTGGAAATGTGATGTTACCCCAAAAATAGAGGATTGGTATAAGGAGTTGTGGAATACTGCGCTGAATGATAAGCTCACCTGGGAGTTAAATTTAAGAAAAGGGTTAATTAAAGAAAGCAAATTTCAGGAAATTTGGAAATGTTTGATAGATTATACCTTGATTAATGGTCATGGGCAACTGCCGGTGCCAGATTACATTGCATTTTTGAGACGATAATAGATAAAAGGGGAAATTCTGTCTCCGTAGCATTGTATATAGCACGTGGTGATATTTTGTTCTGTTTCTTTTTTTCCCTGTTCTCTCTTTCTTTGCTTATTTATATTACTGTGTATTTTGTCTTTTATTTTCTTATATTGTTCTGTTTGTTATTTCTTGTTTTTTAATTATTGGACGTGTATCGAGAAATAAATTTTTGAAAAATTAAAAAAAAAAAGAAATGCATTGAAAAGAGGCTTTGTTGCCCACCCTGAAAAAAAATATTAACCCACACACATCTAGAATCCTGGCTACGGTCCTGGTGATGGTCCCCAAGTGGATTAAATCCCACTTGAATCCATCTTGATGGAGGGCAGCAGCTTCATCCATCCTGACCTGGGGATGATGATGAGGACTTTGCTTGCCAAATGCGCTCAGGACCAGAAAGTGACTCATGGAATTGGATCAGTGGTACAAGTGTCATGCTGCGATGCGGAGGCAAATGGAAGGCCACGACATTATATTGTCAGGACAATTTTCACAGCTGGTCATCATGAGGATTGCCAATATTCAGAATTGGATATGGCAGAAGAAGAAGAAGAAATTAAAGGGACTCTTGCTCCAACTATGATAACATTAAGTAACCTTTCTCATAGTTGCAACCAGTCTGTAGAAATGCTCAAAGGAGATTTCTCTTTGCCCTGCCAAACATGGCCCTTTCTCACTTCATTTGGATACTTCCTGGCTTTAAACCAGACCAGTTAAATTCCCTAAAAGGTTCACTTTGATGCAGTGGTGAGGCTGCCGAACTGTCTAAGCACAAAGCAGGCTATGGAAAAAGATGTTATTTTAATCTGTCTCCAGCACCCTCAAGCTATTATGGGGAATCCCCAGTGCTGTAGTCCAAAATTAAATTGTCTAAGCTTTGGCCTGCCGCAAAGACTTATTGAATATGTTCTGTAAGAAGAACCAAGGTGCTGAAATTCGCCACATCCAAACACCAATAGGAGATAATCTGGTGTGTATAATTGTGTTGTTTCTCCCTGCTCTCATTGGTATGAAAATCCCCCAATTAGCTCAGAAGGCTAACTCAGGGCTTGGGAGTGCATCCTGAGTGATTTGTGACCCATGTCCTTTGTGGACCAGCCTGCCACCATTTCCTAGAAGGTAAATAGCCAGTAACCTTCTTCTTGTGCCATATCCAATTCTGAATACAGTAAAACCCCACCTCGGTTTAAGTTTGCTGTGTTTTATAACGACAAGTCCTATGGAAATGCCACCCCAGTTTAGAAATTTTTAATGTATTTTTTCCTGTTTACAATGATCAATTCAGGACCATTTTTAAATTTTTCATTGCATCCCTATAGATGTTTCAGTTTACAATTTTTATGGGTTGGAATGGACCTCCATTGTAACCCGTGGTTTTACCGTATTGGCTTTCATCATGGAGATCAGCCATTAAGATTGTCCTGGAAACAATATAATGCAGTGGCTTTCAAGTTGTCTTCCACATCGCAGTGTGGCACCTGTACCACTAATCCAGTTCCATGAGTCACTTTCTGGTCCTGAGCCCTTTTGGCACACAAAGTCCTCCTCAACATCTCTAGGCCAGGATGGATGAAGCTGCTGCCCTCCATCAAGATGGATCCAAGTGGGATTTAATCCACTTGGGGACCATCACCCTTCCCTGTGGACTTCACCACCCAAGGCCGTCAGTCCTTAGGGTTGTCAGGTTAGTCAACCACCACCTGATGATTGTTGTTGAGTCACTGGCAGTAGGGTCTACTTCAGTGGTTCCCACATTGGGACTTCAATTCTCAGAAGCCTAAGTCAGTACATTGGCTGATCAGTGCTTTTGGGGAATAGACTAAGGCTTTTGGGAATTGAAGTCTAAAAACCAAAGGTTGGGAAATGCTGGTCTGCTCTACCACCATAGCAGGATAACTTGGCCAGACCAGAGACCAGATCGGGGAATTCCATTCCACTTTTTCCTATACCTTTTTCCAAATGAGATACTCAACATTTCATAGAGCATGTTTCTGCCAATTTGTTGCTCTGCCCCTTCAGTGTTTTCCTCCTAATTTGGTCTCCCACCCCAACATGTGGCACATATCTTCAGATCTCCATCCAGGTCCCCCAAATGGCCTTTAGGCTACCATTCTGCCAGCTCACTCCACCTGATGTTCTTATATTAGGTAAAGGTCACCCTTGCTTGAAATCCAGTCGTATCTGACTCTAGGGTTTAGTGCTCATCTTTGTTTCATAGCTGAAGAACCAGCGCTGTCTGCTTCTACAGACATTTCCGTGGTTGTAGGAATGTATCTGGTTTCTGTCTCCTGTCTTCTGACACATTTTGTAAACAAAAGCCTCTTTGCTTGCATGAGAGACAACGCTCCTTATCTCTCCTTATTTGGGTTCTGACATTCTGATTGATTATGTAGCTTAAGTTTCGTTTCTGTTATACTCTGCTTGAATAAAGAGAAGCGATTAGTATCCTTTGTTCAGCCAAAGACTGCAGTTGTGTTTTCTGTCTCTCTCTGTTCTTTCCTTACTCTGAGCCTAATGAAGCTGGACTTCGTGGACTCTTAAGTTTCTCTCTTAAAAGATCTGAGGATATAAACTGCTGCTTCATGAGACTGATTGAGAAGAGATCTTTACATGAATCAGATTTCTACAACTGGTGCCCCGTCGCGAGGCCATTGAATGAAATTCAAAGGAATGCTTTGAAGAGATCTGCTTCAGCAATTAGCACCTAATTATCACCTCATCGACCGGGACAAGGTCTCATTCACCCCGACCGGGAAGGTCATAAATCGAGCGCTCGAAATTCATCCAAAGTCAACTTTGGGTCCCACACTAGGTGAGTGACAAAAGAAAAAGAAAAATATTATTTTTTTATCATGGGGTGCGTGCTTACTTCGCAAACGCAGGAGCTTTGTAAAGATATCTCAGATCTTTTGAATAACAATGGGCGAAAGGCTGATGAGAAGGAGATACAGCAGCTGGTCAAAGCTATAGGGAAAATCAGTCCTTGGGTTAAATATGATGAATGTTTGGACTTAAAACAGTGGAAACAGATTGGGAGAGAAATGCAGAAGCATAATGGAATTTCTGTATCAGTGTTATTTACGTGGGAGGAAGTTAGAAACTGCCTTCAAAGACTTACTCCAAGAAATATGTTATTCTCTCAGAGGCTTGATGGCCCCCTCCCACAGCTTTTGCCTCCAGCCAAGGGAGGGGCTATGGCAACTGCCCCTCCATCATATGAGCAACAACAGCTTAAGCCCCCTGATGGGGGTGGAAATGGAGATGGGACATTATATCCTGCCTTGCAGCAATCAAGCACTTTTAGCCCTACCAAAACACAGTTCTCTGCTGCTTTAACTGCAGCTGTGCTGGACGTGCAATCTACTGAAATATACCCAGTGATCCGGGGGGCTCCGGCTGTTGGCAATGCACCGGCAGTCCCAGATAGATATGAAACCCTCCATTACAAATATCTGAAGGAACTAAGAGTCAGCATACGTGACTATGGGTTTAATGCACCTTTTACAAAAGCTCTGTTGGAAGCCATTGCTTCTCAAAAATTGCTACCAGTGGATTGGAAACAGACGATCAAAGCACTCCTGCCTCCTGCAGAAGCTATGCTCTGCTTGCAAGAGTGGAGGGATGTGGCTTGGGAGGTACATCATACACGCCCTGCACTCACGATGGATATGTTATGTGGGGAGGGAAATTTTGCCAACCCCACATAGCAGTTGGCACTCACTGATGCTCAGTTGGGAGATATTGCACAGATAGTCATGCGCGCCTGGAGTAAGATTCCTTCCAAAGGGGATAGCTCAGTTGCTGGATTTGCAGCAATCAGGCAGGGCCCTAAAGAGAATTACACTGAGTTCATTAGCAGACTCATGACTGCCCTCAGCCGCCAGGTGGAAAATGTCCCGGCACGGGAAATGCTCATGAAACAACTGGCTTTTGAAAATGCCAATGAGGATTGTAAAGGGGCTCTGACAGCTGTTTATGCTAGGCCAGGAACATCGATAGCAGACATGATGAAAGTTTGTCAAAATGTGGGGACTCACAGTTACAAGGCTCAACTTCTGGCAGCTGCAGTTCAATTGCCCACAACTCAGGCTCAAAACAAACGTTGTTTTGGTTGTGGAAAAGAAGGGCATTTTAAAGCACAATGTCGCTTCTCTCAAAAGCAGGCAGCACGCCCTTCAAGGAAGTGTCCCATTTGCCAGAAAGGGTACCATTGGGCCAATCAGTGCCGCTGAAATCCTAATGCCAACCCCTCAGCTGCTCAGCACAAAGACTCTGAGTTTTCTCCACAGCAGCAGGGAAATGGGAGTGCGGGCCAGGCTCGGGCCCAGGCAAAATAATAGGGCTACCAGAGGTCAGTGAGGAAGCAATAGCGGAGGTTTTGGAAGAAGATATGGAACTTGCCCAAGAAATGATTTCACGATATAGGAAAAACCCATCCTCTAAAAGAAGGACTATGGTTTCCCCATGCCCATCGGGCATGGAAACGGCCCTTGCAGAGCTCACTTCGGGAGAACACTCCTTGAGCCGTGGGCTCTGCGGGCAGACAAATTAAGGGGGGTGGATAAGTGATAGGGTTTGATTCACCCAATTTCCTGACCTGACCAGCGATCTGCTGAAGGAGCAAATATCTAACTCGGTTACCCATTAGAGTAAATCACTCATCTCCAGGTCTCAGTCTAATCTCCGGCACAAATAGATGCCATGTTTGCCCCTGTCTAATCCTTGGACAATGGGGCTTCCTATGTCAATGTTTTCCCCAGTTAATTAACTTCCCCAAAGAGATTCCCAATTAACCCGAGTACACAGGTGATGTAATTTCTGCCAGAGGACAGTTTTGCCACCGTTGCGCTTTTCCTCCTATATATGCTGAAGCTTTCCTTCAATAAACTACTGATCATATCCTCCTCCATACTGCCTCGTATCGTTCTTTGATCAGTCTCCTCTGGGACCTACGGCCCTCAGCGGCCCCGATTCCTACAAAGGACTATTATTGAGGTTATCCAAGGACTGTACCTTTACTATGCCAGGGTGCGTGGAGGCTCTTCCCACACTGGTTGATGATGTTATTCCCCAGGGCATGATGGGCATCGTTCTTCCTTGCCCAGACGCCTTGCCCGCTTCTGTACACATTGCAGCAGGGTCAGTTACATTGGGTCACCAAGAAATTGTCATCCCTGCATCAGCCACGCAACATCTCACCCTGCCTAAGGGACAACCTGTAGGACGCCTTCATCTGCTTCCACTAGGGACCACTGCAACTCCATCCCAGGAGGGGACTGTAACAGCAGCTATGGCGGTGATACAAATCACCGAGGATAGACCGACCCGCTCGCTGATTATGGGTGGACGTTCAGTGTCTGGATTGGTCGATACAGGAGCCGATATTTCAGTGGTGGCAAAAAAAGATTGGCCGACTGGATGGGCCGTCCGCCCCTGTAGGGAAGTTTATGGGGTGGGCGGGTACGAGCCAGCACAGCAAAGTGTTCATCCAATCGTCTTTGAGACCTCAGGGGGAACAAAAGTTTCTCTTCATCCCCTGATTATGGATATTCCTATTACTCTGTGGGGCCGGGATCTCCTGGCTAAAACAGGGTGTACCTTCCAGACAAATTTTTGATACGGGCCTCCCCTGCAGCGCCGTTGCATGCACTTCCACTACAATGGAAAAACACCCCGCCAGTGTGGATGGATCAATGGCCGCTCTCAAGAGAAAAGCTCCAGGCAGCGGAGGCCCTTGTACAGGAGCAATTAAATCTGGGACATATTCAAACAACCACTAGTCCTTGGAACTCTCCAATTTTTGTGGTGAAAAAGAAGTCTGGAAAATGGCGATTGTTACATGATTTGAGAAAAGTTAATGAGCACATCTTGCCAATGGGACCTCTACAATCTGGACTTCCTAATCCGAACATGATTCCGGAAGATCATCAACTCATGGTTATAGATTTGAAGGACTGTTTTTATACAATCTTGCTAGCGCCACAAGATAGAGAAAAATTTGCATTTACATTGCCAGTATACAATAATGAACATCCTACTCAACGGTTTGAATGGTGTGTCTTGCCTATGGGTATGGCCAACTCGCCGACTCTATGCCAACATTTTGTGAACATGGCTTTGGAACCTTTCAGGCAACGCCATCCAGAGGTTAAATTCTATCATTACACAGATGACATTTTATTGCATGGTCCACAAGTCACGGAGAAACACCTGCAGGACCTAGCAGACATTTTGCAACAAGCGGGCTTGATCATAGCTCCTGAAAAAGTACAGCGGATGTATCCATTCCAATATCTGGGACATAGGCTCTCAGCTACAGCTTCAACTTCGCTATTGCCAACAATAGCTATTCCAGAGCAGTTCACTCTTGTACAATTGCAACAATTGCTAGGGAACATAAATTGGGCTCGTCCATTCTTGGCCCTAAGCACTGAGGAACTGTCACCACTCTTTGCTGCTCTTTCTGGACACACTTCTCCAGCGGACATCATTCCCTGCACAACGGAGATGCGTACAGCTCTTCAACGCCTCAACGAAAAGCTGCATACCATCGCTGTGGATCGGGTGCCCTCAGGCACCATTGTGCTGGCATGCGCTCTTCTTCCTACACCGAGGCTGCCCACTGCTGTTTTGTTCGTGCCTGTGAACGCTCAGAAGGTGGCCATCGTGGAATGGCTACACTTGGCGCACACTCCCTCGAAAAACTGGTATCGCCTGCCTGATGCGATTGCTGATCTTTTCCTCAAATGCCGTACTAGGGCAAAGCATTTGACTGGTTATGACGTTGACTTTGTTTGTTTTCCTTTTTCGCAGGATCAGCTAACTGCCTTGCTACAGCATTCTGAGGCATTTCAGGTGGCCATGGCGGACTTTGTGGGACAAGTTAAATTTAACCCCCCCAAAGATAAGCGGTTTACCTTGCTGAATCTCACTTCTTACTCCCTGTCATCCCCGCTTTGCATGCAACCTATCTTGCATGCCGTTACTCTTTTCTCAGATGGCTCCCCCTCCCGTGGAGTACTTACATGGCAGGGTCCTACTGGGGAATGGGAGGTTGTTTTTACAGGACCTCAAGTATCGGCCCAGCGGTCGGAACTGGCAGCGGTCATACTTGCTTTCTCTACGTTTTCTGATGTGCCTTTTAACCTGATTGTGGATACTCAATATGTTTACCGCCTTGTTTTTACTTTAGCTCAAGCTTATTTGTCTCCATCGATGGATAGGGATCTTTTTGCTTTATTCCAACAGCTTCAAGGTTTTCTTTCCAACCGTACGGTCCCATTCTTCATTGCCCACATACGCTCTCACACAAGGATCCCAGGTTATTTGATGGAGGGCAATGCACGAGCAGATTCTGCTCTCCGAGACTCTGCTGAGGTTTTTTCTCTCTTTGACAACCCCATTGACAGTCATGCAATGTTTCATCAATCTGCTAAGGTTTTGCATAAACGATTTTCCATTCCTATGTCACAGGCTAGAGACATCGTGTCGTCCTGTGCTTCCTGTATGAAGTCTCCTATATTCCTGCCATTTGATGCTGTTAATCCTCGAGGAACAGAAGCTAATCAGCTATGGCAGATGGATGTCACGCAAGTACCTGCTTTGGCTCCGCTTTCTAAGTTACATGTGACTGTTGATACCTTCTCTGGATTTATATGGGCTACACCCTTATGGGGTGAAACATCCAGACATGTTATACAACATTGCATTCGTTCGTTTGCGGTAATGGGTAAACCTAAAAGCCTTAAGACAGACAATGGGTCATCATATGTTTCTTCTGCCTTTCAGGAATTTTGCCGTCAGTGGGACATTAAGCTAACCCATGGAATACCCTATAACTCGACTGGACAGGCGATTGTTGAAAGAGCCCACCTGACATTCAAAAATTTGTTACACAAGCAAGTGGGAGATAGAGGGGTTCCTGTGGCTGAAATACCTACAGCTGTTGCTAAAGTACTGTATACTCTTAATTTTCTTCTTGCTCCCCATAACAGGTCACACTCTCCAGTCGAATTGCATTTCAGGACCGAGGAGTGTCTTCCTAAGCCATTGGTCGTTTATCGGCAGCAACCGGATCCTGAGTGGAAAGGTCCTGTACCTCTAATCACCTGGGGACGAGGATACGCAGCGGTTTCTACAACCTCAGGACCTGTGTGGATTCCTGCTCGAGCGATCCGCCCATGGAGAGAGAAAAAGGTTACTCAGCTCCAGGATGGTGGTTCACCAGTAAACTAAATGTGCTGACATTTGTTCTTTTCTTTCTTACTGTGCTTCCAGCTGTAAGAACAATGCCTCATGGGGGCAACCCCAACTTTTGGATTCGTCATGCTAACTATATGTTTGAGGTTCATGGTAAGAATGCAACGTTATACTATGAGCATCCACTGGCAGTGTCTCAAATGGCCTTTCTTCCGGCATTGTTCAACACGCCAGAGTTGGTTATTGGACATTTGCAACATATTGATAGGTCTACACTCTTCTCCAATCCTCCAGAACAATTTAACAACACCCGCTGGCGAAGCATGACATTCAAGAAATACACTAAAGGACTTTGTTTCTGCTGTTATAGTTCTGGAGTCTGGAATAGTAAATGGAAGTACTGGACTCAAGCAAAAAGGGTTTTGCGGAATGTAGGCAATTATACGGGTTGTGATGATTATTTTTGGTTATGGGGTAGTTATAACAGTTCTTATAAGCTTAATTATACCTTGTTTAACACTACTATTGAAGATATATATGATGTGTTTCCTATGTTTACTCCTGATTATTCTACTATAGATAGTGGTTCAATTTGCAATGGATGGCAAATCAAGGATCCTAACATGTGGTTCTTTTTTAATGGAGTTGCCACGAATTTCCATCCAGGACAATATCAATGTGCAGCATTGGGTTATTTTACCTTACCCGTACAAGTGCAAATGCCGCCTCAGGCAGATGCACGGCGCCGGAGAGCTGCTGCCGGCCCGATGGGTTATAGATTACCTGTTAGCAAAATCCGGAGGATTTTGTAAACTGGTCGGGAACCAGGGATGTCGGGTAAAATTCCAGGATCTGAATAATACTATTGAGAAAGAACTTCAGAATTTACAGGAGAGCATTACTAACAATGTACGCACTGATGTTAATCTCTTTGATTGGGTGACTTCTTGGTTGCCTGATTTATCTGTCCTTAGACAAGTTTTCTTTTATGGGTTTATTATAATTATCTGCCTTATATCTTTGTGTTTTTGCATTAATTGTATTCCTATTCTTATTTCTATGTGTAACGCATGTCCACTGCGTAGAAGGGAGACATCGGGTTTTGTTGTTTTTCAGTCGCACAGTCGACTCCGACCCTTTGCGACCCCATGGACCATTTTCCTCCAGGCGCCTCTGTCCTCCACCATCCCCCTCAGCCCTCCCAGCTCTGTGCCCATTGTGTCTACAATGCCATCTAGCCGTCTCATCCTTGGCCTCCCCCTTCTTCTTTTGCCCTCCACCTTTCCCAACATCAATGCCTTCTCAAGTGAATCCTCCCTTCTCATTTGATGTCCAAAGTACTTTAGCTTCATCTTTACTATTTGACCTTCCAATGAGCAGTCAGGGCTAATCTCCTCTAAGATTGACCTATTTGTTCTCCTCGCTGTCCAGGGGACTCTCAAAACCCTCCTCCAACACCACATTTCAAAGGCATCTATTCTTCTACGTTCAGCCTTCCTAATTGTCCAGCTCTCACATCCATACATTACTACTGGGAAAACCATTGCTTTGACTATTCTAATTTTTGTTTGCAATGTAATGTCTCTGCTTTTCACTATGTTCCCCAGGTTTCTCATCGCTTGTCTCCCAAGAATCAGTCGCCTTTTTATTTCATGGCTACAATCCCCATCTGCAGTGATCTTTGATCCTAAGAAAGTAAAATCTGTCACTGCTTCTACTTCTTCCCCGTCTATATTCCAGGAACTGATTGGGCCTGTTGCCATTATCTTGGTTTTCTTGATATTGAGTCTCAAGCCAGCTTTTGCACTTTCCTCCTTCAGCCCAATCAAGAGATTCTTTAGGTCTTCCTCACTTTCTGCCATTAAGGTGGTATCGTCTGCATATCTCAGATTGTTGATGTTTCTCCCAGCGATTTTAATCCCATATTGTGATTCCTCCATCCCTGCACTGCGCATTATGTGCTCTGTGTATAGGTTGAATAAGCATGGTGACAAAATGCAGCCTTGTCTTACTCCTTTTCCTATTCCAAACCATTCTGTCATTCCGTGTTCTGTCCTAACTGTTGCTTCTTGTTTCATGTACAGATTTCTCAGAAGGCATATGAGGTGCTCTGGAATTCCCATCTCTTTAATTACTTGCCACATCTTGTTGTGGTCCACACAGTCAAATGCCTTAGTGTAGTCAATAAAACAAAAGTAAACTTGTTTCTGGTATTCCTTTGTTTTCTCCATGATCCAGCGTATGTTGGCAATGTGGTCTCTAGTCCCCCTGCCTCTTCTGAAACCAGCCTGCACCTCTGGTAGTTCTCTCTCCACATGTTGCTGAAGTCTATCCTGTATTATCTTGAGCATCACCTTGCTGGCATGTGGGATGAGCGCGATTGTTCGATAATTTGAACATTCTTTGGCATTGCCCTTTTTTGGGATTGGGACGTATACTGATCTTTTCCAATCCTGTGGCCACTGTTTTGTTTTCCAAATCTGCTGGCATATTGAATGCAGTAATTTGATGCCGTCATCTTTTAGCGCTTTGAAGAATTCAACTGGGATACCATCATCTCCACTAGCTTTGTTGTTTGCAGTGCTCTTTAGGGCCTTTATGACTTCGCTCTCCAGGATGTCTGGCTCAAGTTCAATTTCTTCATCATTGTGATTGTCAGGAGTGTTGAGGTCCTTTTTGTAAAGTTCCTCTGTGTACTCTTTCCATCTTTTCTTAATTTCTTCTGCATCAGCTAGCTCCTTTCCATCTTTGTCCCTTATCATGGTCATTTTTGCTTTAAATGTTCCCTTGATTTCGCCGATTTTTTTGAAGAAATCTCTGGTTCTGCCTCTTTTGTTGTTTTCCTCCATTTCTCTGCACTGTTCTTTTAGGTAGTTTTCCTTATCTCTCCTTGCTTTTCTTTGAAATTCTGTGTTCAAATTATTGTAGTTTTTCCTTTCTCCTTTGACTTTGGCGTTCCTTCTTTCCTCTGCTATTTTAAGAGCCTCATCAGACAACCACTTTGCTTTCTTACTCTTCTTTTCTTTTGGTATGATTTTCTTTGCTGCTTCCTGCATGATGTCCCTCATCTCCGTCCATAATTCTTCTGGTACTCTGTCTACCGAGTCTAAGCCATTAAATCTGTTCATCACCTCCACCGCATATTCTTTAGGGATGCTGTCTAGGTGATATCTTTCTGGTCTCTGTGTTTTCCCTATTTTCTTTAGTCTAAGCCTGAATTTTGCAATCAGTAGGTTGTGATCTGAGCCGCAGTCTGCTCCAGGTCTTGTTTTTGCTGACTGTATGGAGGTTCTCCATCTTTGGCTGCAGAGTATGTAGTCAATCTGGTTTCGGTGTTTTGCACGACGGCAATTGTACTCAATGAGGTATCATCCTCCGGAACAAGGTACCATGAGTCAGGAGGGGTACGATGTCCAGGAGGACAGTGATGATGTATATGGAGGAGTAGTTATGGAGTATGATGACATGCAGGGGTATGATTAGCCGTCTCTCTCTCTCTCAAATTTAAATGAAAAAGGAGGACATGTAGGAATGTATCTGGTTTCTGTCTCCTGTCTTCTGACACATTTTGTAAATAAAAGCCTCTTTGCTTGCATGAGAGACAACGCTCCTTATCTCTCCTTATTTGGGTTCTGACATTCTGATTGATTATGTAGCTTAAGTTTCGTTTCTGTTATACTCTGCTTGAATAAAGAGAAGCGATTAGTATCCTTTGTTCAGCCAAAGACTGCAGTCGTGTTTTCTGTCTCTCTCTGTTCTTTCCTTACTCTGAGCCTAATGAAGCTGGACTTCGTGGACTCTGAAGTTTCTCTCTTAAAAGATCTGAGGATATAAACTGCTGCTTCATGAGACTGATTGAGAAGAGATCTTTACATGAATCAGATTTCTACACGTGGTCATGTGGCAAGCATGACTAGACACCGGAGTGCACAGAATGCTATTTACTTTCCTGCCAAAGTGGTCCCTATTTATCTACTTGCAATTTCTTGCTTTCGAACTGCTAGGTTGGCAGGAGCGGGGACAAAGACGGGAGCTCATACTGTCCTGCAGTATTTCGGTATCAAACTGCTGACCTTTCGCCTTCCGGTCAGCATCTTAGCCACTTAGAGCAAGTCATCTGTATGATTTATATCTCCTGCTTTTAAGTCGTGTTCTCATGCCTTCTGTATTGCCTGTCATTTATTTTTCTGTTCCTGTCCTTGGGTGTTCTGTGTTTTCTCCTGTCTGGCTTTGAACGGTCATAAGCATAAATTATCTGAATGGTGCAGGTATACCTCGTAGCAAAGAGTAATGGGTTACCAGGTAGGATGGAGGAAGGAAAGCTTTACAACAGGGGTTCTCAATCTATGGCCCATGGGCCAAATCTGGCCTGCAGCACCATTTCGTGTGGCCCACAGTAATTCTTTCTACTGCTGCTTAGGGATGGGAAATGAATCTTGTTTGTCTGAAGCTTTTACATGAATGTGGTCAGCTTGGCATGATGGACTGTATAATGAACACTCAATAACTTCAAGATGTTGGCTTTTGTGCAGCAACCAAGGTGATGCCAAACCATGGTGGCTTTTTCATATACAGTAGTTCTGTTACTTGTACACTATATAATTGGTATAAATGCTTGTTCGTGTGCGCGCGCACGCACGCACACACACATATCTGCAAGTTGTGTATATCAGCAAATATCAGCAAATAGGATAACTGCTACCATTTTCCATGAATTTGTTCAAATAAATTTTAAAGAAAATTAGAGAGAGAGAGAGAGAACAGAACAGGATAAGATGACTAATCACGAGACACAAACAACCCATCCAGTGGGTTTAAATTTTCTTTAAAATTTATTTGAACAAATTAATGGAAAATGGTAGCAGTTATCCCATTTGCTGATGTACACAACTTGCAGATATGTATTAAAAATACTTTTGGAAATGCACAAACGTTTGCCTATTTTTTTTAAAAAAATACTGGTGTGTCTAAGGAAATTTTTTAAAAGAAGCTTTCTCTATGCAAAGATGAATCAAGTCCAGGATTTATGCTCCTACTCTGGGCACTGCCTGAGAAATCTCTCATCTGCTTCTGAGGAGCCAAGAAATGGGATTTAGAAGCTTGTTCTCTAAGTCAATGGGACTGCAGTGGCTTAGTAGTTAAGATGCTGAAGCTGACATTGGAAGGTTGACAGGTCAGCAGTTTGTGACCTGAATGCTGCACAACAGAGTGAGCTCCATATCTGTCCCAGCTCTTGCCAACCTAGCAGTTCGAAAGCAAGAAATTGCATGTAGATAAATAGGGACCACTTCGGTAGGAAAGGTAACAGTATTCCATTCACTCTGGTGTCTAGTCATCCCTGCTACATGGCCACAGAAATGTCTGCAGATGTAGATAGCGCTGGCTCTTTGGCTATAAACCGAGATGAGCACCGAACCTTAGAGTCAGATATGTCTGGCTTTCAAGTAATGGTGACCTTTATCTTTTCCTTTCTAAGTCAACAAACAAACAAAACATCTTTGCCTTCCTCAGCCAACCACTAGCAATGACAGATCTCTTAATACTTTGGTTTATGGAGCAATTGACCACCCAGCAGAGTGGCCAAAGGCTTCATGCTCACCGGGTGACAGAAGTCAAGCAAATGTCAAGCACTGAGTTAATGATACCACATCTCCAAATGCTGACAACACAAAAAGATTGCAAGACCTCTGGCGCCGAACAGGTAAAAAATATATATGATTAATGCATTTGGCAAGCATCGAAGCTGCTGATGTGGGGGCAAGAAAGAGGCTATTTCCCTTTTGAGGCTTCTGTCAGCTCATTGTCACACCTGGAGATGATTCAAAGTGTCCACTCCGAGTGGGAAATGCACATTTGTAACTTTATGGTGATGGAAAACTAATGGATCGTTCGGCTTCAGCACACGCTTCAAGATTATTCAGGCAAAACCCAGCACTTTCCCCTTCTCAGAAATATTGAAAATGTCTTGACAAAATGACCTTTCCTATAGATTTTCCATTCGATCAGCAGGCACTGGAAGGGAGAAAGATGCTTGATAGTCCAATAAAACAACTTTTCCACACTGGGCCAGAGAGGCCAATGAGAGTCAGCCAACAGGGAGAAGGTCATGTTACTTTACAATTGCTTTGTCGGAGGGAATGTCGGAAGATGGGAAATGTTGGCTCCTCAGGTGGTTTGATCTACTCCTTCCATTAATCCTATTCAGCATGGCTAATGGACTGAGCAAACAGTAGTCCAAACCTAAGTTGGGGTGGGGCTCTGATCTGGTTTAGAGGCCAATTGAAGGTTTCAGAAAACATCCCAGTTTGGTCAGGAGTGATCTTTGCTTCATTCAATTTGGTCTCGTGTCCTGGAGGGGCAGGATCTGACCTCCATTATCAAAGAGTGCAGGACATGTGATAACAGGCTCAAACTACAGGAAGGCTGAGTCAACCTTGAGCCCTGGTCAGGCTCAAACTCACAACGTTTTGACTGCAGTTATAGCAGAATCAGGGCTCTTCTAACCTGACAACCCTGAGGACTTAACAGCCTTGGGTGGGCAAAGTCCACAAGAAAGGGGTGATGGTCCCCAAGTGGGTTAAAGCCCACTTGAGTCCATCTTGATGGAGGACAGCAGCTTCATTCATCCTGGGCTGAGGATGATGATGTACCAAAAGGGCTCGGGACCAGGAAGGGATTCGTGGAATTGGATCAGTGCTACGCAGAAGGCAAATGGAAGGCCACGGCAATATATTGTTTTGAGAACAATCTTCATTGCTGATCGCCCTGCTGATCACCAATATTCGGAATCAGGTACAAAAGAAAGTCATTGGCTATTTACCTTCTAGGAAATTGTGGCAGTCTGATCCCAAAAGGAATCATATACAGGAGGTGGAGGAGGAGGAGGAGGCGAAGAAGAAGAAGAAGAAGAAGAAGTGAGGAAGGCTGAATGGAAGAAATGTAGTCTCTTTGAGTTGACTTTGGGATCTATCTTGATGCCAGGCATGATATGCGATTCCTTCCTACCAGGGCACCAGATGCCAAGCATTGACACTGATGGGTGGGTTTCTGTCTTGGAGTTACATTTAGAAAAAAGATCCTAGCCAGTTTCTCCCTCCCTCTTTTTCTTCCTACCACCACTGTCATCAATTATCTTTATAGCACCATCAAGGTCACTATGAAAAGACATCTTGCTTCTCCCTTCTCACCATTGAAATAACCCCACCTGTCTGTCCACCCGCTTGGTAAAATTCTGGTCCCTGCCTCTTGTTTGCCCCAAATCTCATTAGACCAACTGTTCCCAACCTTTTTTGCTCATGCCCCACCTAAGCACCTCTAAAATCTTGATCCCACCCACCCTGTGACATATAATTCTTATTATTCAAAAAGCGAACACCTGTTCACATGGAGGAAGCCTCAAAGGCCATTCACTTGGTCTAAGCAAGCTTCCAAAGAACATGGCATCTGTGAAATAGAGAAATAAAACAATGAAAGGACACTGCAAAAAATTAATAACTCACTGTTAATAACTCATTCTTGAATTGCCCCCCCCCCAAAAAAAAACCCCCAACAACCCCAAATTGCTCCCCTGTGGTGTGTGTGCCCCATGCTGGGAACTACGGCATTATCGCCTGTCCCCATTATCACTGCAGACAGCACTGGCTCTTTGGCTATAAACAGAGATGAGCACTGAACCCTAGAGTTGTATACAGCTGGCTTTCAAGCAAGAGAGACCTTGACCTTGACTTAAGGATTACCATTTAACCTTTAGCTCGGTTGCCCTGGGTCCTGGTACCTGTGTTGGTAGTTGTCCACCTAGGTCTCAGACTCTGAAAATGCCAAGGGGCCAATCTGTAAAGACACATTCCAGAGATGTTGACCTTGTCGCTTTTGGGGGTTGAAAGTGGAAGGAGATTGGGTTGACCATAATTCTTCCTAGACTCGGTCTTTCCCATCCCAATTCCCTGCTGGGCCCTATTAAATGTTGTTATAAAGCAAACCGCGACTGGCTGTTTGACAGCCTGCTTGGGTTAATATCTGCAGAGAAAATGGAGTCTCTCTTGCTCTGTCATATATGCCAGGCAATTTCCCTCCCCCTTGGGTGGTTCACTTTTATTCTTCTGGCAGCTGGGTCTCCAAATCTTTCACAAGAGGCCATAATGTTTTCATTCCTATGCTCAGCAGAATACCACAGAGAGCTACCGTATATGTACAGTTCATTCTGCAGAGCCAGAAAATGCTGACAGCTGCTCCCCACTGGGGAAGTGGGGTCACCAGGCGGGAAGCGGAGTTCCCAGAGGCAAAATCAGCCTCATTAAAGATGCCACATAATTGCCTCCTTTGTATGGAGTGGGGATTCTCAACCTTTTAAAGCCAGGGTAGGGTCACGGTCCCTCAGTCAGTTTTGGGGGCCAGATGGCCATTTTGCCCTTCTTCCACTACATGGCACTTCCTGGTGTGGTAGGGTGGTAGTGGGCCACAAGAAATGGTGCCATAGGCTGCATCCAGCCACAGGTTGAGAATCCCTGTTGGAGCCTTATGCTTCAGATGCTGAGGGTGGGGCATTAAATCTGTTCCGGTTTTTCGGCCATCCATGAAAGGATCTCTCCAAGGTGCTGAAATCTATTTCAGTTAGCGACCGGGTCGGCATCTTGCATGAGCTCATCTGGTGGTGCAGTGGTTAAACTGCTGTGCGGCAACCAAAATGTTGTGAGTTCAATATTGACCAGGGCTTAAGGTTGACTCAGCCTTCCATCCTTCCAAGGTTAATAAAATGAGTCCCCAGCAAGTTTGGGGAAAAAATGCTAATTAACTTGTGAACTAAGCACTATGGGTGGCATATAAGTGTACAGGGGTACCTCACTTTAAAAATTTAATGCATTTCATGGGATGTTTCTCATTACGAAAACTTTGTAAAGCAAAACGTGGTTCCCCATAGAAATGCACTGAAAATCGTTCCAAAAATTCATAAAGCGAGGCATTGTTTTCAATGGATTTTCATTTGTAAAGCAAAAATTACATTAACTGAAGCATTCATAAAGCGAGGTATCACTGTAATTGCTATAATTGTTGTAAAGTTCAGACGAAAGCCCTGAACGGATTCACTGCCCATGTGACATTGGAGTGACTATCTTGCTGAATGAGTGACGTGTGCTTATTAGTGGGGTTATGTACCCTCTGCCCAATATTAGGACCATATCTGGTTTATTTATTTATTTTTATTTATTTATTTTCTAATTTGTATTGCTGCCCAACTCCGAAGACTCTGGGCGGCTCACAGAAAATAAACCAAACACAGTTTAAAAAGCACTAAAAACCCATTAAAAACTAATGACAAAAGTCTTGCTAGATCAGATTAAGAAGCACAACCCTGTTTCAAAAAATGGCCATGGAGCTTGCAAGGTGAAAGTGTCAGGACTATTTAATTAACAGGGACATCTGTGTCATGTGTCACGCCATCTCCACCCATTTGATGTGCAAGGGGCAGTTTCCCCCTAGTAGCCATGTTCTGCTTGTGGCTTATCCATCTTACAAAGCACAGTAGGCGGCTTGCTTTTGAAGGAGCAATCAAGAACCATTGACTTTACAAAAGACCTGGTTGTGCTGGACAGGAAAGGCATAGATTTGGTTTGTTGATCTGGATTAACATAGTTGAGTGCTATTTCTGATTCTCCTGGAGGTGTGGTGAAGGCATTTATGGGAGTGCTTGAGCTTCAGAGTTTACTATAGTACCAGCAAAATGCTTCCACTAAATAGACAACTACCTTCCTATATTGTCATCATATAGGTCATGGGTTCCCAACCTTTTCAAGCCAGGGGCCAAGTCATGCTCTCTCAGTCAGCTTTGAGTGCCAGATGGCCATTTTGCCCTGCCTGCACAATGGGGGTGTCCATTTTGTCCCAACAGCTTTAAAGGGGTGACCATTTTGTTTCTCAAATGCCCTTGGAGGGGTGGGGTGGGGTCACATGAAATGGCACTGGGGGCTGGATCCAGTCCGCAGGCATTAGGTTGGAAACCCGTGATATAGGTAAAGCTAAAGTTCCCCCTTGCTCAAAAAGCCAACCGTGTCCAAATCTGGATGGTGGTGCTCATCTGCACTGGCTGCATCTGCAGGCATTTCCATGGTCACTAGAAACCAGAACTCATGGAATTCTGTAACCTTTCCTGCTGAAGCGGTACCTGTTTATCGACTTGCAAATTTTTGCTTTCAAACTGCTAGGTTGGCAGGAGCTGGGATAGACGATGGGAGCTCACTCTGTTGTGCGGCACTTGGGTCTCGAACTGTTGACCTGCCACCCTTCCAGGTGACAAGCTCAGTATCTTAACCACTAAACCACCGCAACCTCTTGTCATCATATAGGCAATTCGTTTGCACAGATGGACCAATTTTTCATGGGAAGTTTTTGCTTTGCCTAGTAGCCACAGAAAGAGCTTTACGTTGTGAAGATCTCCAGTCCGTCCAAACAGGAATGGGATGAACTTTAGGCTTATAGAAATCTGGACTCTGTTCACTAGAACCTCAAAATGTACCCAGGTTGTGGCAAAGAGATGGGAATTTCGGGTGAAACATGTCTTCAAAATCTTTCATTCTTTTGCAACAAAAAAAATTGATTCAGAAAAAGATAAAGGTCGCCCTTGCTTGAAAGCCAGTCGTATCTGACTCTAGGATTCAGTTTATAGCCAAAGAGCTAGCGCTGTCTGCATCTGCAAATGTTTCCGCGGTCATGTGGCAGGCATGACTAGACACTGGAGTGCGCGGAACACTGTTTACCTTCCTACCAAAGTGGCACTTATTTATCTACTTGCAATTTCTTGCTTTCAAACTGCTAGGTTGGCAGGAGCTGGGACAGAGATGGGAGCTCACTCCGTCGTACAGTACTGGGGTCTCAAACTGAGAGGCTAATGAAAATTATGGATCCCTTCCTATTTTGTATTACTACTTTACTTCTTTGGCTCTTTATGGTAGTGGGCCAGGTTACCTAAAAGACTGCATCGCCCTAAGAACGACAGTCCGTCCAACCAGAGCGGACCAGAGGGCCTGTCTTATTGTACCATTAGCCAGAGAGGTGCATCTCTCTGGTACAAGAAAGAGGGCCTTCTCCACGTCTGCACTGGCCCTTTGTCCTGCCGGTAGAATTATGGTTGCAGACGGAGTTGCTGCCCTTTAGGAAAGGTTTGAAAACCTGGCTGGCGGAGCAGGTATGGGGCCCTGAGGGCAATGTGGCCCCCGCCTGCTGGCTTCTATAATAAGATGCACCACTCTCTTCTGTGGGGTGGGTGGTTTTTTTTAATGTGGGTGATTTGTAATGGTTTTTAACTGTTTTATATATTTATGTCTTATTATATGTGTTTTTAGATTGTTGTTAAGCTGCCCTGAAGTCGAAAAATTAAATTAAATTAAATTCGTAATTTTTGGAGGGACTTTCCCTAGTTTCTTTCATGTTTCCAGACCTCAAAACAAAATAAATATTAAAGTTTTCCTCCTGCACGTTCTGACGCAGCCCAGATATCCGCTTTCTTTTATGTCCCTAGAGCTGATGCAGAAATTTATTCCTGTTTTGCTTTGCAAGTTGTTTCATATGGCAGCTGCCTAATTCAAGAGTGAAGGCTATTTTCCCGATTGGAAACCAGAAACATTTCCTGACCTGCTGCAAATTATCCAGAAGTCTATCAGTGAATTCCAATCAACCTCCTGCCTGCCCTCACTTTGAAATAATTGTTTAAGCTTCTGCTCCACATCCATCATTTTGAGCAGAACTTGACAAGGGCAGATTTTGGATTACAAACCCTGGAATTTTAAAAATCTTTCTTCCCTTCTGTCAACTCACAGGAAGATTTCTTTTTTGAAGGCAAGCTTTCTTCCATCCTCATTTCTCTCCCTCTCATTTACACTACGGGGAAATTGTACAGATTTGATGTTATTATCTAAGTTTCAATACTACTTCTGAGGATGAGGTGCGTCGCAGTGACTCTTTACATCTTTTTGAATCATTGGCCATTCATTCCATGTTTAACAGGGGTATCTCTTGCTTCTCAAAGGATGAGGATGTTAGTTAGTCTGTGCAGATTACAGAGAATCCAATGAGCAAAATCTGCTAGGAAGCGTCTAGCGGTATGAAAGCCAGAAATTGCAAGTAGATAAATAGGGACCCCTTCAGTAGGAAAAGAATGAAAGCTTTGCAGTTTGAACGCAAAGACATTGCAAGTAGATAAATAGGGACCACTTCAGTGGGAAAAGATCTTGGGGACATGAAACGAGCCTCATCCGGGTGTCCCCTGATTGGAGTTCCTCCAGCAAAATCCCTTTCAACCCAGAAAGTACCTTTGTGTGCTTCTGACATTATAAAAAGATAATCAGTTTATACACATCAGGTACAGAGTGGTTATAATAATGGATAAGTACTGTATATACTCGAGTATAAGCCAAGTTTTTTAGCCCCAAAAATGAGTCCCAAAAAGGGGACTCGGCTTATACCCAATGATCATGAGGGTCCCAGAACCGTTCCAGATTGAGATGTGCCAACAATTTAATTAATTTTACCATATTTTCATGCATTTTGATTATAGAAATTCACTAACAATTGCTGCATTTCCAACCCTCAACTTATATTCAGGTCAATCTATTTTCCTGTGTTTTCAGGTCAAAATTAGATACCTCAGCTTATATTTGGGTCATCTTATACTCGAGTATATATGGTATACAAATCAATGTGGTTTTTTACAACTGGTAACACCTGTTATTTGGATTGGTTGATTTGTATACTTATTTGTTATGCTAATCTTATGTCTGGCCAGACATCCCACTATGGTAATGGAGTAGGCTGTACAGCCAAGTGTTGGGTGGCGGTTAACTAACCTGACTCCCTAAAGGGGCCAATGGCTATGGGTGGATGAGCCCCCTTAGGTGGGGTGATAGATAGATAGATAGATAGATAGATAGATAGATAGATAGATAGATAGATAGATAGATAGATAGATAGATAGATAGATAGATAGATAGATAGATAGATCTTTATTGTCATTGTCCTGCACGGAACAACAAGATTGAAAAACCACTTATTGACCCAACAAAATCTAAACAACATACAACTATACAAAATTATCAACATACTCCAACCCCACATATACACATTTAACTCCTAAAAAGCTCTAAAACTTTAAAAACTCTAAAAACTATATACAGAAGCTCCCTCATAGATTGCATTGCACTGCATTCAAAGCCAGAACTGCTTTTGGGTAGAAACTATTTCTCAAGCGGCTGGTCCTGGTCTTTATGATCCTATACCTTCTTCTAGAAGGCAGAAGCTGAAAGAGATCATTTCCGCGGTGCGTACAATCCTGCGCAATCTCTACAGCTTTCTTATAACACCTGGAGGCATAGATTTGATCTAGAGTGGGAAGAGTGTGCCCGATTATCCCCTCCGCAGTCTTTACGACCCTGGACAGCATTGTTATTTCCCTAGCTTTACAACTCCCAAACCATACACACAGACCATAGGTTAACACACCTATGTTAACTATGATGGTCCCCTCCGTGGAGGAAATGCCAGTGGAAACCATCATATTGGGCCGAATGGCAAAATGAGTGGAGAAGGAACTCTGATTCCCAATGGTCATGGAAGAGGCCATGCCAGATGGACTGGCTGTAAAGGAGTACCTTGTCCATATCCTTAAGGCTGTGGCAGTCCATTGCAGTCCTGGTGTTAAATACTGCATGTCTCATTTCATGTGTGCCTCAGGAGATGGCTCCGTGATCACAGTGTGTGGGTGACTTCATGGCAAGCTGGGATCCACCTTAAACAAATCCACACCAATGGCATTTTTCCTGCTTCAGGGGAAAATGCATTCTCAGATACAAGTTGCAGCCGACGATGATGCTAATCATTTTGTACCTCCGTATCTAGAGTTGGACACAACTGGCTTTTGAGCAAGGGAGACTTTTACCTTTGCCCTATTGGTTTAACTGGGCAAGAAAACACTGTAATTTCTCACCTTGGGCACCAGAGGTAGCAAGACACTTTTAAATAACTGGCCTCCTAATTCAAAGTGAGGATGGGGTGACAAAAATAGAACTGAGAGGGCGCAAAGTGTATCCCCCATGGATAGGGGGTGCAGCCTGTGCATAGTGGAGTACAATTAGGTTGTATACACTCATAAGAACAGCCTTGCTGGATTACAGGCCACAGGAGCCCATCCAGTCCAGCCTTCTATCTCACGCAGTGGCTCACCATTTGCTTCAGGGTGTTCCCAAGCAGGGGACTGCAGTGGCTCAAGTAGGTAAGACGCTGACTGGGAAGCGGAAGGTCAGCAGTTCGATTCCCGAGTACTGCAGGACAGAATGAGCTCCCGTCTTCGTCCCAGCTCCTGCCAACCTAGCAGTTCGAAAGCAAGAAATTGCAAGTAGATAAATAGGGACCACTTCAGTGGGAAGGTAACAGCGTTCCGTGCGCTCCAGTGTCTAGTCATGCCTGCCACATGACCATGGAAACGTCTGCAGAAGCAGACAGCGCTGGGCTCTTCGGCTTGGAAACAGAGATGAGCACTGCACCCTAGAGTCGGATACGACTAGCTTTCAAGCAATGGAAACCTTTACCTTTACTTATTCCCAAGCAGATGCCTTCACCTGCTTAGGATTCCCTGGAAATGGCATTGAGAGATATCCTGCCTATCTCTCCAACCCGGAGGTTGTCCTTAGCTATCCATAATTATAGCCATGGATACCCTTGTCCTCCATGAACTTGTCTAATCTTTTCTTGAAGCTGTCAAGACTGACAGGTGTCACCACGTCTTCTGGCAGGGAGTTCCATAGACTAAGAACTAGTACCCAAAAGTTTCATGGAGTGCCCCCTAGTTCTAGTGTTATGCGATAGGGAAAACAGTTTTTCCTTATCAACTTTGTCCACACCGTGCATGATTTTATAAACTTCAGTCAGGTCACCTCTTAGACACCATCATTCAAGAGTGAAGAGGCCCAACCGTTGCAGCCTCAGATGGTAAGGAAGGTGTTCCAGTACCACTAATCATTCTCATTGCCCTCCTCTGCACTTTTTCCAGCTCCATAAAAACACTCAGAAGTGTTTTTCAATGTGAGCTCACACAACAGCTTTAGAGAAGAACTTGCCAAATCCAATGACAACATCATCATCAATGGGGAGGTTCTTGAAAAATGTCTACTATATAAGCAATACAGTCTGTATTTCTTATCTTTTTATTTAAAAAGAAGTTGTTGCATCAACATAGTAGCCTAACAATAGTGTTTAACTTGCTAGAGATAGTATTATTTATTATTTATTGGATTTATACCCCGCTCTACTCGGCACAGGCCAACTCAGAGCGGCTACAACAAATCAATACAAATACAATATAACAATATAATGATACAGGTAATCAACAATACAAAATAAATAGTGAATACACTTACTATAAATTCCACAGTAATACAAAGTATCAATGCAACATAAAAAGATCAATATGTTCATGCTGTGACTACTGTTAAACTACTAAATGGATCAATGTACCAGGAATGCTCATGAAAGGCAGTACAGTGGACCCTCAATTAACGATGCGTTCGAATAGCATCATTTCTGCTTAACGACGCGTCATCACTCGCCACGTGACTATCTGCACAACAATGAAAAACCGTCGCTGTGTGGATTAACGACATGTTGACAGTTTTTTTGCCACTAGATGGCGCAGCTGCCATTGAAAACCGCACAACAACGTTTCCGCTATAGCGACGCTACTTGGGGAGCCAAGCAACGTCATTATGTGAGGGTCTACTGTAATCAAAAGGCATATATAAGCAATAGACTCTGACGTACATTAATAAAATTATTCTAAATAAGAATTTTTAAGTGTTCACAAGACGTCATCATATAATATATCACTTTTACAATATAGTATTCTACACCAGCAAGACTGGTCCTATCAAGCTTCTGACTACATATCTCCATGCTACAGAATATTCTTCCCCCTTCCCTTTCATCCTCCTACTCATAAAACAGATGCTCTTCTAACTGTCTCCTACTCTTTTTTCTGGATTATGTGAAATATGGTATGAATACCCTGGTATTCAGAATCCACAGATAGTATGACTATGATCTTGTCTTCCTTCATAGCATCCTGAGCTGATGACTAAAACTCAAAGGTTAGTACTGACTTAGAGTAGGCTCACTAAATAAAAGCAACTTAAACAAGTGATCAGTTGCTACATTCCCAATAGACTATCCATGCACGTTAACATAAAACCAACAATTGGATAGGGACTGCGGTGGCTCAAGTGGTTAAGATGCTGAACTCAATGGCTGGAAGGTCGGAGTTTGATTCCTGAGTACTGCACGATGGAGTGAGCACCCATCTCTGTCCCAGCTTCGGCCAACCTAACAGTTCGAAAGCAAGAAATTGCAAGAAGATAAATAGATACCACTTCACTGGGAAGGCAAACTGTGCTCCATGCATCCAGTGTCCAGACATGCCTGCCACATGTCCATGGAAACATCTGCAAGTGCAGACAGTGCTGGCTCTTTGGCTATAAACAGAGATGAACCCTAGAGTTGGATACAACTAACTTTTGAGCAAGGGTGACTTTTACCTTTACTAACAATTGGATTGAGGCCATTATATGCAAATGTTATATAGATCTCTGTTATCTTTTGTCTTTTGTGATCTTCTTTATATAATGCACAATTGTCATACAGTGGTGGCCATATGGGGTGAATTTCAAATAGTCCAACTTCAAAATCAGAGTTGCTAATGTAAGCAGGAAAGAAATTTAACAAGTTTAAGTACTTGGAGGAGAGATTAAATCAAGATCTTAATCACAGCTCTTTGAGAAATGAACTTCTAATTATTGCATCAGTTGAAATAGGCTGGATCCTCTTTGCCTAAAATTATATAAGACACTAACAGTGGAATCTGTGGAGGAAATTGTGGGGTGTTTTATACCCAGAGTAAACCTTTGATCGTTATGTAATGGCTTTTGAATTAGTAACACCGTAGAGAGCAAGTGCACAGAAGAATAGATGCCTTAGGCAATGAAACAAGGATCAAAAACCTTGGAGACTCAGAAAGTGAGACAGACTCAAACAGATCTTTGCTAAGGAGGCTGCAGCTAACATTTGCAGAATGCAAGAATATGCCACTAGCATAGCAAAATGTTTGCAGCCGGAAGGGAGAGTGGGGAGAGATCATACACTCCCATCAGAGTCATCCTCCTCTGCCTTTTCTCAATCAGGTTGTTGTGCTGCTAAACGTTTTCCCACCAGTCTGGCCAGGTTATCCTGCTATGTTAATAGAGCAGACCCTACTATAATAAACAATTTCGTGGCAGAAATTATTCTGGGTTGAGAGGATTTTTGCTGGAGAAATTCTGCTCAGGGGATGCCCGAATGAAGCTCCTTTCACGCCCCCAAAATCTTTCCCCACGGAAGTGATCCCTACTTATCTACTTGCAATTTCTTGCTTTCGAACTGCTAGGATGGCAGGAGCTGGGACAGAGATGGGCACTCATTCCATCATGCAGTACCCGGGTCTTGAACTGCTGGCTAGCCGGCCTTCCAGCTAGCATGGCAAGCTTCTTAACCACTGAGCCACGGCAGCCCCTTGTCTTATAAGATGAAAAGCACCTTCTGAGCACATATATTGGAGAAGCATGTATGCCAGGGAAGTCAGCAATTAATACACATCATACTAAAGTGGTTCTTATTTATCTATTTGCAATTTATTGCTTTTGATGTGCTAGGTTGGCAGGAGCTGGGACAAAGATGGTTGCTCAAACCATCATACAATAGACCCTACTGCCAGTGACTCAATGCCACGTCTCAGGCAGCAGTTAAGTAACCTGACAACCCTGAGGATTAATGGCCTTGGGTGGCGAAGTCCACAGGGAAGAGTGAGGGTCCCCAAGTGGATTAACTCCCACTTGAATCCATCTTGATGGCCTGGGGCTGAGGAAGACTTTGTGTGCCAAAAGGGCTCAGGACCAGAAAGTGATTCGTGGAACTGGACCAGTGGTACAGGTGTCACACTGCGATGCAGAAGGCAAATAGAAAGCCACTGCATTACATTTTCAGGACAGTCTTCATGGCTGATCACCATGAGGATCGCCAATATTCAGAATTGGATCTGGCACAAGAAGAAGAATAAAGGCCAATCTTAGCTATATTCCAGGAATAATTCTTCTGCAGATTTGATTGAAAAGATTGACTGAAACATCTAAACCATCACCTTCTATTAGCTTTAATACTTCTGTGAAACTATTCTTGAGTCTAGGAGCTTTGTTGTTTTTTGAAATTTGTGAGCCATATTGCATTTAGGATTTCTGTAGTTCAGATCCATGACAGGCATATGGTACAATACATTCCATTGGTCTGTCTTTAAACAGCTGTTTAATATAAAACCACTCTCTACTACGATTTTATCTGTGATATCAAATGCTAGTTAATTTTCCCTATTCATTTGTACGCAGATTGACTTTCTAAAACATGCCAGGTATCTCCATGATATTTTAATGCACATTAAAGGAGCAATGAATCTTGTCTAGGTTTTCTGTTAACTTAGCCGTTCAAAGTGTTATTTTTCTAACTTCTTTAATTTCATTTTACTTGTTCTTATGTAACTATTTGTGTCAGATGTTAAGTTTATATTTCCATTTTTGTCTCTTTTTCATTAGCTTTAATATTTTTCAGCTGCCTACTTCTTTCTCAGCATCTTAACCACTAAACTACTGCAGTCCATTTATTTGGATAACCTGAATCGTACAACTTGCATTTAGACTACAGTAAAACCCTGACTTCCATATGCCTCAAGTTGCATACAAGTTTTGTATAGTACAAGTTTTGCACTAAAACCATGTTTCGATTTACATAAATGTCCTGATTTACACAATTTCCTATGGGTTTGCTTCGAGTTATGTAAAAAGATTGTTTTTCCTATGGGGTTGCTTGGAGTTACATAAATATCATTTTCCTATGGGTTTGCTTCGAGTTAAGTCAAAAATTCATTTTTCCTATGGGTTTGCTTCAAGTTATATAAAAATTCATTTTTCCTATGGGTTTGCTTTGAGTTAAGTTAAAAAAACGATTTACACAAAAGCCTACGGAACAGACTTTTTACGTAAGTAGGTGTTTTACTGTACTTTTGCCTATGATCTGTTAGCAACTGTTCTTAAGAACCATTATGCCTGACTCAGGACTGGGTCTGTGCATGTACAGTAATGTACAAACATCTTTGGCTACCCACATCTGGTTTGGGGAATATTCAATGAGTGATGTATGGGGGCATAACTCAGCCCCTGAGCCACCTAGATACATGAAATTTGGAGATAAACCTTTGGTGACTCTCCCCTCAAGCCTCTCCAAGTTTGGCAAAGTTTGGAGTTCAGGTGACTGAGTTATGCTATGCCAAATCACTCATTGATTCTTCCCCAAATAGGCTGGGGCGGGGTTTGCAAAATTTTCTTGATTGATTAATTTGATTCAATCTGTAGCAGAAAGAGATAAAGGATAATATCTTACAGCTCTAAAACAATCACACCCTGCCCATATTAAAATTACAATTGCAAAAAGAAAATCAGCGATTGTGATGACTATGAGATAGGGATGATAATGATGATGACATCCATTAATTAAAAAATCTCTGTTTCCAGGTACATAACTTGACCCTCGATAGCCCTCCATCAAAGAAACAGAGGAGTCATATCTTGATTATGAAATAAGCTAGATTTCAAATTATTTGGCTTTGAGGTACTGGACTTTGAACACCCGCTGTGCCCTGAGCAGAAACTCATCCCTTTAAACCAAGGGAAACTCATAAGAAACTCATTTTCCCTACCCCAAAACTCTATGAAAAGAATTCAGTACAGAAAAGATACCCAAACTAGAAATCCTGAACTGCAATCAAAAGGTTGTGAGTTCAATCCTGACCAGGACTCAAGGTTGACTGAACCTTCCATCCTTCCGAGGTCGGTCATATAAAGACCCAGCATGTTGAGGGGCAAAATGCTAATTAACTTGTGAACTGCCCAGAGAGTGCACTAAGTGCTATATTGCTATATAATTGTGATTGCTTTGTTTTTGACTCAAAATTTTGAGTTGATTGTGGTTGACAATAGAGAAACAGGTACCCACCCTCTTTCCATCTCTTCTAAATTCTTCTAGATATCAGCAAATAGTCATCACAAAACTGAGATTGTAGTACAGCAAGCTTAGAAGCAGACAAGACTCTCTGGAAAACTAATAATCCTAGGAAAAATTAAAGGCAGTAGGAAAAGAAGAAGGCCAAATATGAGACGGATTGATCCCTAAAGGAATCCACTTGTTTCATCTTACAAGATCTGAGCAGGGCTGGTGAAAGCAGGACATTTTGAAGAACTCTCATTTATAGGGTCATCATAAAGCAGACACAGGGACTGCGTGGCTTAGTGGTTAAGATGCTGAACTTGACGACTTGACGACTGGAAAGTCAACAGTTAGAGACCCAAGTACTGCACAAAGGAGTGAGCTTCAGTCTCTGTCCCAACTCCTGCCAACCTAGATGTTTGAAAGCAAGAAATTACAAGTAGATAAATAAGGACCACTTTGGTGGGAAGGTAAACAGCATTCCTTGCCTGCCACATGTCCATGGAAACATCTGCAAACACAGACAGTGGTGGCTCTTTGGTCTAGAGTCAGATACAACTGGCTTTCGAGCAAGGATGACCTTTACCTTTACTAAAGCAGAGACAACATAACAACACATAATGATAACAAAACTAATGCCCAAACATTCTGTATTTGCCATACATCACCCGAGTCTTTCGTGTTTCCTGACTGCAAAATCTACTTTTTTCATAGCTTCATCAGGCTATATTTCTGTTTGAATATTAGCAATCTTGCATGCACTAACAGTGGGTACCTAATGCAGCAACTCAGGCCATGGGCCTGACCACACCTCTTGGGCAGCTGATCAGTCCAGTCATGTGGTTTCTCCCACCCGGAAGCAGATGTAAAATGTGTGCTATGCATGCAAAGAATGTTCTGCGCATGTGCGGAATGCATTTTACTTCCGCTTCCGGGAGTGGTGAGGGCCTCCGGGGCCGGATGAATTGGTGTCAGGGGCCGGGCCTGGACCGCAGGCCGTAGATTGCAAATGTTATGCCTAATGAAATTATATTTTACCTCTAATTGGCATTTGAAGCAAATGCCTGTCTCTTCTATCTGGTTTTTTCTTACTTCCATTGTTTTGCATTTGAGTATTTAAAAACTGAACAGTTTATTTAAATAAGAATACACTATACAAAAATTACAATTAAAAATGACAATCTTCCAAACTAAAACACACAACAAGAGCATCAGTTGGCATTACAAAGTAAAATTAACACATCTTTCCATAGCTTAACAAGGGAGACCCGTGTGTGTGTGTGTGTGTGTGTGAGAGAGAGAGAGAGAGAGAGAGAAAAGTATTAGAATTGTTAAAACACACAATAAAAGGAAGCCAAAATAAAAGAAAGACTCATTTTTACAAAATGAGTCCATGTTGGCCTCGTGGTACATTAACTGTGAATATGGAGAGAATTTTTCCATCAGTGCTAATTTCCATACTCTAGATTCCCAAGCATTTACAGAAATGTTCTGCAGCTGCTTTCCAAGGCTGAGCAATTGTTTGTCTAGCGGCTGCGCATAGAAAAGTGATTAACTCTTTGGGATGTAATAATGCATTACCATCCAAAAATAAATTCATTAAGCCCAATGCTGGAGTCAAGATGCTCCTTTGGGATGTTATCTTACCAATTGGATCAGACACCTTTTACGCAAAAATTAAATATCCCAGGACCATGCCACCCTGGAGGCAAATATGTACCGATTTCTTTACATGCTCTCCAACAATTTCGATTCAGAAAGTTATTTATTTATGCCATCGGAGTGGGGAGTCACTTTGAGGCAATGGCCTCTTGTTGATGCTGAAATCTATTATTTAGTTAATGTAAAAAATAAAGACCTCTCTTGTTCAAAAGCCAGTTGTGTCTGATTCTCCATTACAGCCAAAAGCTGTCTGCGTTTACAGACGTTTCCATGGTCGTGTGGCAGGCATAAGTAGATGCCAGAGTGCACAGAACACTGTGACCTTTCCTGCCAAAGTGGTACCTGTTTATCTACTTGCAATTCCTTGTCTTTGAACTGCTAGGTGGGCAGGAGCTGGGCCAGAGACGGGAGCTCACTCTGCCGAGCAGCACTCGGGTCTAGTTATGGCTGCCACGTGACCACGGAAACGTCTGCAGATGCAGACATCGCTGGCTCTTTGGCTGTAAATGGAGAGGAACACCGAACCCTAGAGTCGGATATGACTGGTTTTCGAGCAAGGGAGACGTTCACCTTTTACTTTTTACCTTTATCTGTAGAAAAAATAATAATCACCGAGGTGATTATTTCCCTTCCAAACTCCAGAGGATGACTTGAAAAGAGTTTGAGGAATAAATTATAAGGTACATATCAGTCTTCTTCGCATTCACCCCAATTCTTTAAGCAGGCAAGCTTTCTAGCCTGCTTGAGTTGTCTTGATCCAGCCCTGATGTCTCCTCCATGAGGAGCTGACCAGGGTCCTGAAGGCCCATCCTAGAATCATAGAATGACTGAGTTGGAAGGGGCCTTTGAGATCAATGAGTAGTAGATAAATAGGTACCACTTCGGAGGGAAAGTAAACAGTGTTCCGTGTGTAGTCCTGCCTGCCACATGCCCACAGAAACATCTGCAGATGCAGACAGCACTGGCTCTTTGGCTATAAACAGAGATGAGCACTGAACCCTACTGTCAGACATAACTATACCCTCCCACAATCTAAATTCAGTCCTAGGAAGACAATAGTGGATACTCAAAGAGTTATCTGTGCACAACGAATTCTTGCAAATGCTCAGCAATGGGGTAACCAGGCTGGTCAATGCACCCCATTGACTGGCGTCCCCCAGAGGCAGGCAGAAGTATGTCACCTGGCAGTTACAATCCATGATGTCATGTATTACCCCCATAGGTGCCGCTATTATCCCTGCAATTTGGTATTTTCCTCCAGGTTGTTCTGAAGCAAGATGCACAGTTCAAAAGACTATAACACGATATTTAATACTGCCATAGATCTGGTTGTGCTAATTCTCAGGGAACATCTGCAGCTCGGACCCATTCAGCAAAATTTACTGTCCAGGGTGGGATGAAACCGAAGCTCAGGCTCCGACAGCACCATAAAATTAAAATAAGGAATTACAAATTAGGAAACATACGGCCAGCATGAGCAGAAACATTGCCTTCCGATTTTGGCAACAGTGCTCAGTGCCCAGAAGTATATTCGAAGTTGTCATGGGAGTAAGTCAAATTGCATTCCTACTATGGTAGCAAATTGTACATCAGGGACTCTCAACCTGCAGCCAATGGGCCGGATGCAGCCCACGGCACAATTTCATGTGGCCCCCACCCCCCACTGCCTCCACCACACCAAGAAGTGCCAAAGGAAGAGCAAAATGGTCGTCTGGCCCCCAAAAGCTGTCTGAGGGAGCGTGACTCGGCCCTCAGCTTTAAAAGATTGAGAACTCCTGTTGTACATTATTAACCAAGTACTTTGTCAAGTGGTTGGTCATGGTCCGGATACAAGACCAGAACTGCAATCAACACCTTACCAAGTGTTTTACGAGCCTGACCCTTAGTACAAAGGCATATCTTTGCCGCAAAGACCATACAGTCTTAATTTAGACAATATCACAGAATTATAGAATCACTGAGTAATAATAATAATTTCATGTCAGAAATTACTCTGGGTTGAAAGGATTTTTGCTGGAGAAACTCTGCTCAGGGGACGCCCGAGTGAGACTCCTTTCATGTCCCCAAGGCCCATCATGCAGCCCTCAGGTATCGAACCCCAACCTGAGGTCTACTGAGTAGGAAGGGACCTTTGAGGCCATCGAGTCCAATCCCCTGCTCAAGGCAGGAATCTGAATCAAAACAGATCTGACATATGGTTTGTCCAATTCTCTCCTGAATGCTTCCGGTGTTGGGGCGCTCGAGGCAGTTGGTTCCGCTGTCGTACTGCTCTAACCATTAAGGAGTTTTTCTTAATATTCAGCCTGCATCTGACTTTCTTTAGTTTGAGCCCATTATTATGCATCCTACTCCCTGGAATGACGGAGAACATATCCTTCCCTTCCTCTTTATGATGATCTTTCAGATATTTGAAGAGTGCTATCATCATCATCTCCCCTCTCTGTTTCCTTTTCTCAAGGCTAAACATGCCCAGGTCTTTCAGTTTTTACTCCAAAGGCAGTGGTGGCCAACCTTGGCACTCAAGCTGTTCTTGAACTTCAATTCCCAGAAGCCCTGATCAGCAGATGTGTTGATTTGGGCTTCTGGGAATTGAAGACCAAGAACACCTGGGGTGCCAAGGTTGGCCATCACTGTCCTCGGGCTTGGTTTCCAGTTCTCTGATCATCCTGGTTGCCCTTCTCTATAACTACTCCAGTTTGTTTGCACCTTAACCCTTGGCCTTTTAGTTAATGCCCACCACTGCTTTCATCTGACCCTAGTTTTGCTGGCTTTGGTGATGAGGTAGCTTGATGAAAATGGGTAGGTTGCCTTTGCTCGAAAGCCAGCTGTATCCAACTCTCAGGTTCAGTGCTCATCCCTGTTAATAGCCAAAGAGCCAGCACTGTCTGCATTTGCAGACATTTCTGTGAACCCGTGGCAGGCATGACTAGACACCAGTGTACACAGAACACTGTTTACCTTCCAATCGAAGTGGTACTTATTTATCTACTTACAAATTTTGCTTTCAAACTGCTAGGTTGGCAGGAGCTGGGACAGAGATGGGAGCTCACTCTGTCATGCAGTGCTCGGGTCTTGAACTTATGACCTGCTGACCTTCCAGTCATCATGTTCAGCATCTTGACCACTAAGCCACTGCAGTCCAAAGAGGACAGGTAGGTAGGTCAATAATTGCTGACCTTCCTTAGGTTGCGAAAGAGAAGAAAATCCATTTGAGGCTCGAGGAATATAATAATAATGTAATTTTATTGTTACAGTTCTATAATTAATAACTTCAGAATCTTCCAGTGAATAGCAATACAACAAGTCCAATTATGTGAAAGTTAACCAGTGTATAACTCTTTCGGGAGAACTTCCCTTCATCAGACAACTTGACTTGCTTCACTTTCCAATTTCTGTGAAAACAATTAATATATACTAACTTTAATAATAGACTTGAATATTGTTATATCTACTGAGCTTATTACTAAAGAAAACCCAACTGGTTTCGTCATACATGAAGCATATTATGTTATTTCATTTCATCATGGAGCTTGAATTCTTATAGCACGTCCTAACCTCACATCGTGTATTCTTATTGGGCTGTGGACATTACTAAATCTAAGCGCTTCATCCTTTATATATAGGCAAAACAGGTGAGTGTTATTGTACCGTTTGGCCATTTCTCTATTTTTGTAACCCCGACCTTCCTTAGGTGGCAAAAAATCCCGGGTCAACTGTGGACAGCAATTTGCAGGGGAGAAGGGAGTTGTGTTAAAGTACCTTTCCTTACTGAGAGGTTGCCATAGAAGGAGGGATTAGTGTCCTGTTTGGAAAATAGGTATCGTTCGCAATGGTGGCGCATTTCCCCCAACCATCTGGTCTCTTGCTGGATCGATGCCAGGGGCCACCTGCATAGCCAGGCAGGTGGCTGATGAAAGCAAAATGGGCCGCTTGGCTTGGCTTTCTCAAGCCTCATTACACCAAGCCAAAGGAATCGCCCACCCGCCGCATCACCTGCCTGCTGCCATCTTGCTGCTTTTATGAGTGTTTTCTATCCTATTTTTCCCTCCTGTCAAAGGGGGGGGGGGAGAGGAAGCCGGTTGCAAACAAACAGACAAAAGATAACTTGGAAAGCCACACAAGATTTTTTAAAAAATTAAACCATAATGATCCACTTCAACATTAAATGTGCCAAACGTCCAACTTGAAAAATACTTCCTGCTTGGAGACTCGGAAGTGAGCTATTTCCAAATGTTTCAGATCCACTATCCAGTATCCTTATTAACTGATTACTCATCTGACCATTTCAGGTTAAAATGTGGCAAAATGCATTAGATTATCATGATTACAAAAACAGAATTAAAACAGATTAAAAACCGAACGATACAAACACAATAAAATGAGATATAAAATTTAACTCAATAAAATTCATCACCTTTGCATGCAGCCCCTGTCTGATTCTATGATTCTACCTGTAAATATTGTACAAAGGGAAGGAATTGTCCAACTGACTATTGGTAGCCATGAGATGTAAACGGAACCACCATAGCATACAGCAAGGACACACTGCAAACCAAAAGAATCTAGAAACAAGCCCAGACTTATAGTGGCATCTTTTAGGCAAGCATTTTGGCTCTTTGGCTATAAGCAGAGATGAGCACTGAACCCTAGAGTCGGATAGGACTGGCTTTTGAGCAAGGGTGACTTTTACCTTTACTGTTTATTTAATTTAGGGGTTTTCATGGATTGAAATCCATTTCTCTAGACTAGCGAAACAACGCCAAAGGGATCCTATACTGTTGGGGAAGGGAGAAGATGCAGGAAGGCTGTTGCCTTCATCAAGACAACCTCCGGGGATTCTGAATGGCTTTTGGTTTTCTCTTCTTGTTTTGGGATTGTTGTTGTTGTACAGTCACATAGTCGAGTCCGACCCTTTGCAATCCCATGGACCATTGCACGCCAGGCACACCTATCCTCCAACATCCTTCTCAACACGCCCAACTCTGTGCTGTTGCATCAACAATACATGTTGTGTTTCTGTATGATGTCCGGCTATTTATTGATATGCTCTTGTTATTTATGTTGACTGTAAACTGCTTTGAGTCACTTTTGAGCAAAAAAAGCAGTATAGAAATGCTACAATTAAAAAAATACTATCTAGCCATCTCATTCTCTGCTGCCCCCTTCTTCTTTTGCCCTCAACCATTCCCAGCATCAAGGCTTTCTCAAGTGAATCCTTTCTTCTCATTTGATGTCCAAAGTACCTTAGCTTCATCTTCACTATTTGACCTTCCAAGGAGCAGTCAAGGTTGATTTTTTTTTTAGATCGACCTATTTGTTCTCTTTGCTGTCCAGGGGACTCTCAAAACTCTCCTCCAGCACCACATCTCAAAGGCATCTATTCTTCTGCGCTCAGCTTTCCTAATGGTCCAACTCTCACAACCATACATTACTAAAGGAAATACCATTGCTTTGACTATGAGGACTTTTGTTTGCAAGATGATGTCTCTACTTTTGACTATGTTCCCCAGGTTTCTCATAGCTTGTCTCCCAAGAATTAATCTTCTTTTTTTATTTCATGGCTGCAGTCTTTATCTGCAGAAAGTTTGATGGTATCCTTTTGTTTCCTCTAATGATCCAAAACTCAACTAGATCACATCCCTTGTGGGAGTTGAACAGGGCACTTCGGAACCAGAGAAGGCATGCTTTAAGTAAGGTATTGTTGTGGCCCTGGAGCCAGAGTCTGAAGAGGCTTTCTGCCAGCACCTCAGTCCACTGGTAGCATGGTGCCTGACTACTCTTCTGGATCAACTTTTCTCTCTGTTCTTCAATGACCAGCTTTTGAACTCGGTTCTTCCCGACCAACGCTTCTGCCTCAACCTTTGGACTGCAGTAAGACTCTGCCTCTTGCCCATACTCCTCGTGCAGTGGCTGCTAGCCAGTCCACTCTGCCGTGCAGGGAGGGGCACAACAGGTATATTCAAAAATCTTAAATTGAACAGCTTGATCTGCTGGCATTTGACTGTGTTTCATCACATTTTTATTTATGTATTTGCCTTTTACAGCTCCATTGGATATATTGATTTTATGAGAGCTGTCCCTAAGCTTTTCATTATGATTTTAACAATTTTATTATATTTTTGGGCATATTTATAGCATGTATTGTACCCCAGATATTTTACTCAAGAGCACTTTATAAATCATTGAAACAAAAAAACAAACAAACAAATAAACAGCAATAAGAAAACAGCATGGCTAACAGCTGTCGTCAGAATTTCAGTGCTTTAAAAATGTGTTTAATGCATTGCCATGTCTTACAGTTATATGGCTTCCAGGCTACTGCGACACAGACTTATGGAAGGAGGTGAATTGTCAAAATCTCCACTAATTCAATGGGTCTACAGTAGGGGTTCCCAACCTTTGCAGGCCAGGGGATGGGTCACACTCTCTCAGTCAGCTTCAAGGGCAAGACAAGTTCATGGACGACAAGGGTATCAATGGCTATAATTATGGATAGCTAAGGACAACCTCTGGGTTGGAGAGATAGGCAGGATATCGCTCAATGCCATGTCCAGGGAATCCTAAACAGGTGAAGGCATCTCCTTGGGAATAAGTAAAGGTAAAGGTTTCAATTGATCGAAAGCCAGTCGTATCCGACTCTAGGGTCCAGTGCTCATCTCTGTTTCTAAGCGGAAGAGTCAGCGCTGTCTGCTGCTGCAGACGTTTCCGTGGTCATGTGGCAGGCATGACTAGACACCGGAGCGCACGGAATGCTGTTTCCTTCCCACCAAAGTGCTCCCTATTTATCTACTTGCAATTTCTTGCTTTCGAACTGCTAGGTTGGCAGGAGCTGGGATGAAGACGGGAGCTCATTTCCATCCTGCAGTTCTTGGGAATCAAACTGCTGACCTTCTGCTTCCCAGTCAGCATCTTAGCCACTTGAGCCACTGCAGTCCCTGCTTGGGAATACCCTGAAGCAATGGGTGAGCCACTGTGTGAGACAGAATGCTCGACTGGATGGGCTCTTGTGGTCTGTTCCAGCAAGGCTGTTCTTACGTATAAGGGCCGGATGGCCATTTTGCCCTGGCTACACAATGGGGACGGCCATTTTGTCCCACCAGCTTCAAAGGGGCAGCCATTTTGTTTCTTGAATGCCATTGGAAGGGTGGAGCCCCCACATGAAATGGTACCGTGGGCCGAATCCAGCCCACGGGCCTTAGTTTGGGAACCCCTGGTCTGAAGTAGTGCAACTGACTACATTAAACAGCTGGGTTTCAACCTCTGTACGTGTGCCTCTTTGGAATGTGAAGAACACCAGAAATATTTCTCTTTCTCAGTGATTTTCCCCCAAATTTCACTGTGCTGAGATGTCTTTCTGAGATTTCCCACCAATGACTTAATAAATTGGCCAAATAAAAGCTTGCTCTCGTTTCCCCCATTTAAAGAAAATAACAGTCTGTTTGTGTCTGCTAGGAAACTGTTAAGTTGTGTGTTTCTCAGTGCTGTTGCTGAGGAATCTCACACAAGAAAGATGTAATTTTTGCCTAGGAATTGTCATGATTCTATGCAGACTGATTTTTCTTTTGGCAAAGAGTGACCAAGAAAATAAAATGAAACCAACCAACCAATCTCACAGGGGGAAAAGTAGCAGCGGATGTCGAGAGAACTAAGCAAGAGAAGGACCCTCGATATCCTCTGAATGGAGATGAATCTCAAGTCCTCCAACCCAGATCCAGGAAGAGCTTTATGGCAAGAACCAACCTTCTTAAGGGTACACAAGAGCAAAACCAAGTTAGAAAATGGAGGAAAGAGCTCACTGGACAAGGAATAACATTAAAGGAGGATATAGCTGAAGATCTCAACCTCCCCTACATCACGGAGGACCCTAAATAGGCTGAGGGTTGGAGTCCCTAAATGCATACCTGTCAAGCACGGCTCCGGAAAATATGGGACCTGTGCAGTAACTACTTTCCCCGCTGGCCAAATTACGGGATGGCAAGTAGAGTTAGCAGCGCGGAAATACAGGAAATCCCGGCCAATCCGGGATACTTGACAGGTATGCCTAAATGCAAGATCAACAGGCTCAAATGCGGGCTGCTGGCAGACAACAACACACGGTGTGAATGTGGAGAGAATCAGAATCTGGCTCATTTGCTGGTCTGATGATTACTGCCAGAAACATACACCAATGAGGACTTAAGTTTGGTCATCGACAAGGTCAAGAAAGTGGCTTCATTTTGGCAATGCACTGCTTGATTGGGATACAAAAGAAGAAGACACCCTTCTCTAACCTGGTGCAACCTTCCAGACAGATTGAACTACAATTACCATCAGCCACGGAAACCACAACCAGTGTCTGCGATTTTGCACATCTGGGAGGGGCAAACCTACTGTAGAGCATTTAGAAACTTCAGCTGATGCAAAACTTGGATTCTGAAATGGTTCTAGGACTAGATTCTAGGTAACATCACCCTCCATGCCATGAAGATAAATCATTTTGATAAGTCTCCTTCTAAACCAGATCAGACAACACCTGTGTTCTTCATCAGATGTAAAGACAAGCATTCATCATCATCATCTTCCTTTGCCATATCCAAATCTGAGTATTGGCGATCCTCATGGCGATCAGCCATGAAGACTCTCCTGAGAATATAATGCAGTGGCCTTTCATCTGCCTTCCGCATCGCAGCATGACACCCATAGTACCACTGATCCAGTTCGGCGAGTCACTCTCTGGTCCTGAGCCCTTTTGGCACGCAAAGTCCTCCTCCGCCCCAGGCCAGGATGGACGAAGCTGCTGCCCTCCATCAAGAGGGATTCAAGTGGGATTTAATTCCTTGAGGACCATCACCCTTCCCTGTGGACTCTGCACCCAAGTCCCTTAGTCTTCAGGGTTGTCAGGTTAGTTAACCTCTGCCTGACACTTGGCATTGAGCCACTTACTCTATTACCACAGCATGATATAATAATACTAATTGTGTGTTAGAAATTATTCTGGGTTGAAAGGAATTTTGCAGAAGAAACTCCGTTCAGGGAACGCCCAAATGAGGCTCCTTTCATGTCCCCAAGAGCTGGGACAGAGATGGGCACTTATTCTGTCATGCAGTACTCGGGTCTCGAACTGCCAGCTTGACAGCCTTCCAGCTAACAAGGCAAGCTTCTTAACCACTGAGCCACCATAGCAGGATAACCTGGGCAGACTAACACAAGCATTCATACATAGTTAAAAATAAACGTCGCCCTTGCTCTAAAGTCAGTCGTGTCCGATTCTACACTCACTGCTGTTTTGACTATCCACACCAGGGGTTGTCAACATTTTCAAGCCAGGGGCCAAGTCACACTCTCTCACTCAGCTTTGAAGGCCAGATGGCCATTTTGCTCTGAATGCACAATGGGGGTGGCCATTTTGTCCCAACAGCTTCAAAGGGGTGGCCATTTTGTTCCTTGAATGCCCTTGGAGGGGGGGGGCACATGAAATGGCACTGTGGGCTGGATCCAGCCCACGGGCCTTAGGTTGGTAACCCCTGCTCCACACCTTTTCCTCTCCCCTGTGTGGGCTAGGTGAAAAGTATCTGCAGATGTGGAGGGAACTGTGTAGGTCTAGATTTACATTATTTGCATGCATAGCTCACTCCATTATCTCTCCGTGTTTGTGTACTTTAAGAAAACCCATTTATCTGGGAATCTGGGAGATGATTGCTCTCTGCTGCCTCCTCCAAACATCCATAGGCACGCATCCCGCAGAATCAAACAGGAGGTTTGGAAACATCCTAAAAGGGCAATAGATCATTTAATTGGTTTTCTTAGCACTGCATTGTGTCTGGCAGGTAGGGGGATAGGAGGCCGATGCCTCGTATGCAACACACTTTGACTTGCTTTAGGGTACCATCATCCTTGGCTCAACCAAAAGGTTGTGAGTTCGATCCTGACCAGGGATCAAGGTTGACTCAGCCTTCCATCCTTCCAGCATGTTGTGGGACAAAATGCTAATTAACTTGTGAACTGCCCAGAGTGTGCAGTAAGCGCTTATATGGGGCGGTATATAAATGTGATTGCTTTGACTCGAGAATGGAAGTATAGGATGGCCGTTCTTGTATCAGAGGAAATAAATTGCACCCCATTCACTGAAAGTGTTCACAGAATTGCTGAAAACTAAGCATGATAGTCCTGTGGTGGCTTACTGGTTAAGACGCTGAACTTGATGACTGGAAGTTCGGCACTTTGAGACCTGAGTGATGGAGTGAGCTTCCATCTCTGTCCCAGCTCCTGCCAACCATATCAGTTTTAAAGCAAGACATTGCAAGTAGATAAATAGGGACCACTTTTGGCAGGAGAGGTAATAGCATTCCATGTGCTCCAGTGTCTAGTTGTGCCTGTTACATATCCACAGAAAGGTCTGCAAGCGCATACAGCGCTGGCTCTTTGGCTGTAAAATGGAGATGAGCACTGAACCCTAGAATCGGATACGACTGACTTCCGAGCAAGGGTGGCTTTTACTTTTACAGAGAAAGTGGCTGTAAGAACTGGACTATAAGGAAGGCTAAGCTCAGGAGACTAAACACCTTTGAACTGTGGTGCTGGACAAGACTCTGGAGAGTCCCCTGGACTGCAAGGAGATCAAATCAATCAATCTTAAAGGAAACCAACCATGACTTCTCCTTGGAAGGACAAAGACTGAAGCTGAAGCTCAAGTACTTTGGCCACCAAATGAGAAGGCCCTGATGCTGGGAAAGAACAAAGGAAAAAGAAGAAGGGGACAGCAGAGGATGGCATGCTTAGATGGCGTTGTTGACCTGGTGGGTGCAGATCTGGGCAGACTCCAAAGGATGGTGGATGACAGAGGAGCCTGAAATGCGGTGGTCCATGGGGTCGCAATGCGCTGGACTCAACTGTGCGACTGAATAACAGCAACAGAGGAAGTGGGGAGACCTCTGTTGTGTCCAAGCGTTCATTAACGCATTTTGCTTTAAGTTGCATTCATCATTAAGCCTTTGCTGTATCGCGCGCCCTTTTCTGCAAGGCGCCTTAGTCATATGTTTTTTATGTACCTTGATTAGTGGTTTCCCACGTTAACTAAAGCCTGAGCAAATGTATTACTGTAACTGCCTTCTAACTGCCTTCCTGTTCTATATAAGTTGCTACCTCGTCCCTGTTTTCCCCAGTCCGATCCAGTCCGAACTAAGATGTAACAAACAACTTGTGGGTTAACCCCCAATCTGCTGTCGCATTGCAGTTCATACTCGGACTCAAAAAAAACCCTGAAGGTTTATGCATGACACCCTCATATTTGTTGCCAGCCCAGCTTGCTTGATCAGGAAAATTCATTGAGAAGCACTTGACAACAATGTTGAGGGATCACAACAAGGCCTTGTCTAGTCTAGTGTCCCATTTCTCCAAAGTTGGCCGGTGAGATACCTCCAATCAAGACAAGAGGACAACAGCCCCCACCCGCTTTGTTCTCAGCGCTTGTTACAAATATGCTGGCCATTCCCTACCTGTCCTTTGGATTGGGGCCCATCCACCATGGACATGTAGCCCACTAGCAACGTCTCTGAAATTGAGAGGCCATTGACCTAGCAGAAGTTCTTTACCCTTACTATAATTAAGGTCAAGATCAGTGGTTCCCAAACTTGGGTCCCTGGATGTTCTTGGACTAAAACCCGCAGACACCTTCACCACCATTGGTTATGCCAGGATTTTGGGAAGCTAGAGGCCAAGAAACCCAAGGTTGGGAACAGGTGGTCTAGATGGATGACACGCCTGAGGCTGTCCAGATGTTGTCAGCTTGCACATGCCCAGCCAGGATCTCTCATCATTGGCTATGCTAGTTAGGGTAAAGGAAGGTTGTAACTCAGCAAACATCTAGAACTCAACTTCTGCACATGTCTCATTTAGCTTTAGCGAGAGGGAATTGTGATTCTCTACAGAGTCCTCCAACCTATGATAGGAAATTTTAGTGCCCATATTGCTCCCCACTTGATTAGGTATAGCTGAAATCCAACAAACGGCTCTTGTTTGGAGGAATGAAAGTATCTGCAGATGATGGAAGCCTTTGTAGATATGAGATGTCACCATGGTGGCCATATCCTGATGGCCATTGGGAATTCCATCACTTTCAAGGACTCTGGTCCTCAGGCCATACATGATGGGAAAACTTCAGGATCTCATGTATCTCTGGCCAACTACATTTGTTGGGTAAATGCCCCCTCCCAGTCTTATAAAATAATAATGTCATGTCAGAAATTATTCTGGGTTGAAAGGATTTTTGCTGGAGAAACTCCGCCCAGGGGACGCCCGAATGAAGCTCCTTTCATGCCCCCAAGATCCTCTCCCACCGAAGTGGTCCTTACCTATCTACTTGCAATTTCTTGCTTTCGAGCTGCTAGGTTGGCAGGAGCTGGGACAGAGATGGAAGCTCACTCTGTCATGCAGCACTTGGGCCTCGAACTGCTGACCTGCCAGCCTTCCAGTCATCAAGTTCAGCATCTTAACCACTAAGCCATCGCACTGCCTACTAACATGGCTACCACTTCTAAAAACTAAAAGAGGGTTAAGTAACTCTGCCATTGTTCATTACCGGATTATTTTAGAGCTGTTTTCATTTCAATGGAATGCACACATGCACACACACACACACACACGCTCACAAAACAGGTTTCAGTGTAATGTATAGTCTGCCCGCTGAGTGCTCCACGCTGCATGGCTATAATTAGAAACAATTAAGTGGCACTACATGCAATTTCGAGTGCCAACAGCAGAAAATAAAATCTCTCCTCACTCCCGTCACTGCGGAACATCAACTGTTCACCTTCCATTGATAACATACCTCTAGAGCAGTAATAATAATAATAATAATTTCATGTCAAAAAGTATGGGATGGAAAGGATTTTTGCTGGAGGAACTCTGCTCGGGGGACACCCGAATGAGGCTCCTTTCACATCCCCAAGATTATCCCCCACCTAAATGGTCCCTATTGATCTACAGTACTTGCAATGTCTTGCTTTCAATCTGCTGGGTTAGCAGGAGCAGGGACAGAGACAGGCACTCAAACAGTCATGCAGTATTCTGGTCTCGAACTGCTGACTTGCCGGCCTTCCAGCTAACAAGGTGAGCTTCTTTACCACTGGGTCACCACAGCAGTGTTCCCCAACTTTTGGTTTTTAGACTTCAATCCCCAGAAGCCTAAATCAATTCCCCAAAGCACTCATCAGCCAATGGACTGACTGAGGCGTCTGGGAATTGATGATCCCCTGCCGAGCCCGGGGCCCATGTTGGGAACCATGGCTCTACAGCAAGGGTCCCCAACCTTTTTGGCACCATGGACCGGTTTCACGCTAAACAATTTTTCCATGGACCGTAAGTGGGGGTGGTTGGCTTGGATAGGTGCACAGGTGGGGCCCGGAGTCCTACCATAGTTAAGCCATGTGGAGGATGGCCCTGGGTACCTGCCTATCTGCTACATCTAATGCCCATGATCTTGCTCCACAGACCCAGCGGAGCACATCGAGAGCAGAAGGCTGCCCCCAGGACTCCCAGCACCATCCACCCTGCGGCCTGGTTCAGGACAGCCCATGGCCCAGTACTGGTCCTTGGCCCCGTGGTTGGGGACCCTGGGTACGATTTCTCAAGGAGAGAGTCAACAATGTTTGGCCCACCTTCTCTTTCAACTTTAATTTTTTTAAAAAAACATTGTGATGTTTGCAATGATTATATACAAGAGTAAGACCTTTAAAACAGGGTTTCTCAACCTTTTCGAGCCAGTGGCTGGGTCACGCTCTCTCAGTCAGCTTCGAGGGCCGGATGGCCATTTTGCCCTGTCTGCATGATGGAGGGGGCATTTTGTTTCTCAAATGCCCTTCGGGGGGTAGGGGGTCAAATGAAATGGCACCGCAAGCCAGATCTGGCCCACAGGCCTTAGGTTGGGAACCCTTGCTTTAAAGCAAAGCTGTACTAAGAACACTTCCTTATCTCCCCACACACACATGCCAAAGACACAAGCTGAAGTCTGAAAAGGCTGTCACAAGTCCAAGAAAGTGAAGTAGTACTAATAGGTGACAAAGTGTCTTAGCTGCACGATACTCTATATAAAAATGGTCTGGGTCTCCAGCACGCATCATGTTATTCCAAGGAAATGATCTGATGGGAAGACAGAGACACACACCCTGGACCTTGTATCTGGGGAGAAAAGGAACTGATTCCTTGCCAGAATATGACACAGTGTTGTGATGTTACTTCACAGTAAGGTTGGGCACAGATTTTTTTCCCCATGGACATTTGTGGCAAGACAGTTCTTGGAGAACGAACATTGCAAACTACTCCAAGGTCACCCCAACCATCCTTTCCTTCATATCCAGAGATGTCCCAAGCGATGACACCAGTGAAATCTGTGGGTGGGGCATCCTCCTCGCAAGGAGGCCTCCCCGATCCACCAGAATCCCAAGCCACTTGAGGAGAGTGGAGATTATGAAGGGCACCACCAGAGAGCCGGAGAATAATCAAAGAGGTGCATTGCAGGAGAGCGTCTGCAGCGTTGCAGAAGACCTGGTTGCTGCTTCGTCCCCCTCGAATCTTTGGCATGCACAATTTTCCTAGCAGCCCAATTCTTGTAGGAAGAGCTGATCACATAGACCCAACTCTATCTTTACTATGTGCTGCATGATTCCATAACACTGCATCACAAAAAAAAATATTGTCTGCTACTTGGTCTAGTCCATGTGTCCTATGATAAATCAAGTGCGCTGAATCCAAATCTGAAGTCTGATCCTGCCTAGGACGTCATGATCTTAAGTTAGCAAATCACACCCTCTTGGTTAGATTCTTGATCACGCGGGGTATATTTGCCACAAATGAAGCAAAAATTGCCCAGTTTATTAACACAGCTGTGCCTACTCATCTTTAGCTCAAAACAGACTCACTATGGCCTAGATCAGGGATTCTCAACCTGCGGCCTGTGGGCCAGATGAGACCAGAAGCACCATTTCATTTGGTCCCCCACTGCCTCCACCACACCAGGAAGTGCCATGTAGTGGAGGAAGGGCAAAATGGCCAATCCAGCCCCCGAAGCTGTCTAAGGGAGTGTGACCCGGCCCCCAGCTTAAAAAGGTTGAGAACTCCTGGCCTAGCTGTACTATCCAATAAGATGGTTTGGCACTAGAGATAAGTCCCTTGGTACATCTCACCTTATATACCTATTTCTGACATCAGATCACTGACTTGCCCAGACTTGCCTGGCTGCTGCTGGAACATGCATGCCATCAAGGGACATGATTCAGCTATGGTGGCAGCAGGCATAGTGGTAGCTGCAACTGTTGTAATGTTCCCATGTAAAAAAAATACAATTGGCCAATTACCGACCATTTGAACTGACCAAGAACTGTCTTGCCACAAATGTCCATGAAAAAAAATCTGTGCCCAACCTCACTGTGAAGTAACATCACAGCAGTGTGTCATATTCTGGCAAGGAATCAGGTCCTTTTCTCCCCAGATACAAGGGCCATTTGTAGTAAGCATGCCTTAAAATCTGTAGGTGATAGGCAAATTCTGAGTTCACATTTGGAATCAGCACACTCGATATCATGTAAATCACATGTGTTATTCCCAGTAGCAAAATCATTGTTGTGCAGTGTAATCTATGTTCAGTTAGCCCACCGTCTGACCAATTCCAATATCAATAGCAATTACACTTCCATACCGCCAGTAAAGGTAAAGGTAAAGGTAAAAGTTACCCTTGTTCGAAAGCCAGTTGTGTCCGGCTCTAGGGTTCAGTACTCATCTCTGTTTACAGCCAAAAAGAGCTAGTGCTGTCTGTGTCTACAGATATTTCCATGGTCATGTGGCAGGCATGATTAGACACCGGAGTACATGGAACACTGTTACCTTTTCCACCCAGGTGGTACCTATTTATCTGCTTGCAATTTCTTGCTTTCAAACTGCTAGGTTGGCAGGAGCTGGGACGCAGACGGGAGCTCACTCTGTCGTGCAGCATGCAGGTCTCAAACTGCCGACCTTCTAGTCATCAAATTCAGTGTCTTAACCGCTCAGCCACCGCAGTTCCAGGAAGTAGTAAGAACTACCCTTAAATATCTAGATGAGTTGCTATAAGCCAGCCCTGACTTGAGGGCCGGTAACTACAACAGAAGCCGAGAACCACCCACTTTAGATGCTGTCTTATGTTCCAGGGAACAGCAACAGCAGAGACGATAGAGGCCAACAAACGTGGTTAAGCCAGATGCTTCTATTTGGGAGGAAATTTTGTCGATCTGGAACGTACTTCGAGATCTGGTCCAAGTTCAGTCTTCTGTGCCAGCTTTCCTCATTTTCCTCCCTCGTTGCCATTTACTACCGAGTAGGGCCATTCGTAGTAAGCAACACTTCAAGGCTATGTATGTATGTATATGTATATGTGTGCGTGCGTGCGTGCGTGCGTGCGTGCGTGTGTGCGTGCATGTGTGTGTGTATGTGTGTGAAGGTACAGTGGAACATCTTAGTCCGGGATGGTGGAGTGTGTGTAAGTTAATCATACATGGAGGTCTATCACGGGAATACAGAGATGTTCCTGCTGACTCTTCTGCTATGAGTCCTCCAGATAACACCAAGGGAAAGGTAGACCTAAGAAATGTGGCTCCCCGTCAGGGAATCGAACCCCGGTCCCCCGCGTGACAGGCGGGGATACTCACCACTATACCACCAACATGCACATGTCCATGGAAACGTCTGCAGACACAGATAGCACTGGCTCTTTGGCTATAAACAGAGATGAGCACTGAACCCTAGAGTCGGATATGACTGGCTTTCGAGCAAGGGCGACCTTTAGCATTACCTAAATCAAAATAATTTGAGCATATTCTGGGTTCCACACTGGTTTCCCACGTTCCACGTTGAGCATTGATTAAGGGGTTGGATTGCCAACTCAATTTTTCTTGCCCTGGTGGCGCAGTGGTTAAACTGCTGTACAGCAATCATAAGGTTGTGAGTTTGATCCCGACCAGGAATCAAGGTTGACTCAGCCTTCCATCCTTCTGAGGTCAGTAGAATGAGGACCCAGCATGTTGGGGGCAAAATGCTAATTAACTTGTGTACCGCCCAGGGAGTGCATTAAGAGTGATTGCTCTTGCTATATTCTTGATAAATATAATAATGTTCTAATGGCCGGGAACCTCCCAGATTGTACCCTTTTTCCCGCCGGCGGCCCATTTCAGTCAGACTGCAATGCCCTAATGCCACCACTGGAGGGCTGCACAGGATAAGCATAGCTGTCAAGTTTCCCGTTTTGTCCGGGAAATTTCCCGTATTTTCAAATCCAAAACTTGACAGCTATGCTTATCTGTTATGCTAAACGTTCTGTACTTCTGTACTTGAAGTGTATAAATTGATGCCACGAAGTCTCACTCTTAGGTCTGACAAAGTGGACTTGATCCATAAAAGGTAACATTAAAATATAGCCGTTAGCCTTTAAGGTGCCACAATGTTTTTTGTCTTTTTGCTTTGTTTACTCTCTGATATCCTTGAAATGTCTGGCCGGGCGGACATCCTGCTATGGTAATGGAGTAGACTGTACAGCCAGCGACTCAATGCCAAATGTCAGGCAGTGGTTAACTAACCTGACTCCTTAAAGGGGCCAACGGCTTCAGGTGGATGAGGCCCTTTAGGTGTGGTGATGGCCCCCTTAGTGGAGGAAATGCCATTGGAAACCATCATGCTGGGTTCAACAGCAAGATGAATGGAGGAGGAACTCTGATTCCTAATGGTCCTGGAGGTGGAAGAGGCCATGCCAGATGGACTGGCTGTGAAGGCGCTCCTTGATAATATCCTCAAGGCTGCGGCAGTCCATTGCAGTCCCAGTGTTAAATACTGCATGTCTCATTTCATGTGTGCCGCAGGAGATGGGCTCCGTGATCATAATGTGTGGGTCACTTCATGGCAAGCTGGGATCCACCTTAAACAAATCCATGCCAATGGCATTCTCCTGCTTCAGGAAAAAAATGCATTCTTGGATACGAGTTGCAGCCGAAAACGATGCTTGAAAGGAAGACTCACACAGCGAGCATCTCAAACATTTCACCTATCCAAATGTATCCATGCACACAACAGAACGAAATCTAGGCAGTTTCCCAACACAGCCTTTTGACTTTAGATCACTTGCTGTTGGAACAAGGAGGCCATTGGGAAGCTATGATCCTCCAATTGTTCTCCACTGTTTCTCTTTTCCCTCCTAGCGCATGCACCCCACAAGTAGAAAGCAAAACAAAACATTGAAGCGAGAAATGTGGAAGAGGTGGGGGACGATTTTGGATCACTGAGGCTAGACACTGCCTTTCAAAAAGTATTCATATGGAGAAAACAAGGATGATGTTGAGATAGGGGAGGTGAAGGCAAAGGTAAAGGTCGCCCTTGCTCGAAAGCCAGTCATATCCGACTCTAGGGTTCAGTGCTCATCTCTGTTTATAGCCAAAGAGCCAGAGCGGTCTGCAATTTGCATTGACACATGGCAGGCATGCCTCGACACCAGAGTGCACAGAATGCTATTTACCTTCACACCGAAGTGTGTGTGTTTCCGTGTCAGAAATTACTCTGAGTTGAAAGGATTTTTTTTGCAGGGGATGCCCAAATGAGGCTCCTTTCATGTCCCCTATTGTGCAGCTCTTGGGGAATCGAACCCCATCCTTTTGGTCTCCAAGCACACAGTACTGTTACCCACTGAGCCACTGGGCAGCTGCTCCCACTGAAGTGGTACCTCTTTATCTACTTGCAATGTCTTGCTTTTGAACTGCTAGGTTAGCAGGAATTGGGACAGACGGCTGGCTCCGTGGTAAAGACTCTGACCTTCCAGTCATCAAGTTCAGCATCTTAACCACTTGAGCCACCGCAGTCCCTGGGAGATGAAGACTCAGAAGTAAAAACTACCCTTTGCAGGCAGATAAATGACTGGAGTATATTCAACGTGCCACTGCCATCTCCATCCCTAACACTGTCCCCTAAGTTACTTCTGCAATATTTACTGTTCTATTGATCAGGTACGTTTATATCTCACCTTTCTTCCAAAAGAAGCCCAAGGTGATGCACACAGCTCTTTCTTCACACCCTTCACCTCCGAGGAAGATTAGGATGAGAGAGACGGCACAAGGGAAATAGACAGATCTAAGGTCATCTAGAGAGTGCTCGTATCTAAATAATAATAATAATAATAATAATAATAATAATAATAATAATAATAATAATAATAATAATAATAATAATAATAATTATTATTATTATTATTATTATTATTATTATTATTATTATTATTATTATTATTATTATTATTATTATTATTATTATTATTATTTCATTTCAGAAATTATTCTGGGTTTAAAGGCTTGTTGCTGGAGAAACTCCACTCAGGGGACAACCGAATGAGGCTCCTTTCATGTCCCCAGGCATAGGCTGGGACACCGGGATAGGGGGATTCATCCTGGTGCACCCTCGCCTCTGGCACCCTGGGGTGTAAATAATAATTTTATTATTACTATATTCCATCTGCCCGGCGTGCTGTGCTTTAGATTAAGCCATTGCTCTAAGCTTCCTCCTTCAAGCAATGGCTTATTCTAAAGTGCCAGCCCACCGGGCGAACAAAGCGAGGGGCGGCGACCAAGCGGTTTCCGGGGGCAGTCTTCTCCATCATCCCTTGGTTGCAGCCCCATGCCCCTGTCCTGCGCCCTCTCATGGTGCCCAGCACACCCCTGCATGTCCCCAAGAACTTTTTCCCACCAAAGTAGTCCCTATTGATCTACTTGTAATTTCTTGCTTTCAAACTGCTAGGTTGGCAGGAGCTGGGACAGACGATGGGCGCTCAAACTGTCATGCAGTACCTGGGTCTTCAACTGCCGACTTGCCGGCCTTCCAGCTAACAAGGCGAGCTTCTTAGCCACTGAGCCACCATAGCCCCGTCTCTAAATAAGACTCCAATTCTTGGGTTTCAGCCCAACACTCTAAGCCAGTGGTTCCCAATGTGGAGCCCAGACCCCTCAGGGGACATCCATTCCCAGAAGCCTAAGCCAGTACTAAGTCAATTAGGGGCACCGTACTTAGCGAAAGATGCAAATAAATTAGAGCAGGTACAGAGAAGGGCATGAAGGAGGATCAGAGGACTGGAAACCGAGCCCTAGGAGGAAAGACTGGAGGAACAGGGCATGTTTAGCCTTGAGAAAAGGAGACAGAGAGGGGAGATTACGACAGCACTCTTCAACTACCTGAAATATGGTCATTCATTCATTTATTTATTTATTTATTTATTTATTTATTTATTTATTTATTTATTTATTTATTTATTAGTCACGTTTGTATTGCTGCCCACTTGGAAAGAGGGAAGAGGAAGAGCAGGATCTGTTCTCCATCATCCCAGAGTACAGGCAGGGCTGTAGCCAGGATTCTAGATGTGTGTGGGACACACACACACACACACACACACACACACACACACACACACACACGACTGGAAGGTTGGAGTTCGATTCCCGGGTACAGTACTGCATGACGGAGTGAGCTCCCGTTCCTGTCAAAGCTCCTGCCAACCTAGCAGCTTGAAAGCAAGAAATTGCAAGTAGATAAATAGGGACCACTTTGGTGGGAAAGTAAACAGCGTTCCGTGCACTCCGGTTTGAGGCATGCCTGCCACATGTCCACGGAAACATCTGCAAACACAGACAGGGCTGGCTCTTTGGTTATAAACAGAGTTGAGTATTAAACCCTAGAGTTGGATACGACTGGCTTTCGAGCAAGGGCGACCTTTGACCTTTATAAGAAAAAACTCCTTAATGGTTAGAGCAGTACGACAGATTTGGTTGTGGTACCGTGGTGCGATTCGTGCAGTAAATGTTCTTTTGTTGTAATGGGACTTTTAAAATGAATGTTACTGTATTTTGTTATGGGGCTTTTAAAATGAATGTTTTTCTTCCTTTTCTGCAATGTTTTATGATGTTTTATGATGCTGTGATTTATGATTTATATGATACAGTACTGTGATTTATTTACTGTTATTCTATGGTATTTTATCGTGTTGTAAGATGTATATGTGTTTAAGATGCTCTGTTATTTCTGTGAGCCGCCCGGAGTTGCATTGTTGAGTGGGCGGCATGCAATAATAATAATAATAATAATAATAATAATAATAATAATAATAATAATAATAATAATAATAATAATAATAATAATAATAATAATAATAATAATAATAATAATAATAATTGTACAGGTGACTATATGACCGCAAACCCATTCGTGTGGAGTCACAGAGACTTGGGCTTCTGGGACCTGAAGTCCAAGAACACCTGGCATGCCAAGGTTGGCCGTCACTGCTATATGACAAGAGGGGAATTGCCACTACTGTGCTCTGCATTACCTACAATCTTAAGACCGGTGAAGACCACATTGATGGGTTGTAAGCCTGAAACACTGTAAAAGAGAAGATTCTACTGGCATCACCTCTGATGGAAAAGACAAGGTGGAAATCCATGGAATGATCCATACTGGGGGTTTACTTGGGGCTTCAATGCACATTTGAGATGATGATTCTTTCGTTATTCATGTCAGATGCACCACCATCATATAATAACATAGAGATGATTATGATGATGATGATGATGATGATGATGATGATGATGATGATGATGATAGAGGGATAGGTAGACCTCTTCCTCTGCAGCCCTTCACAGTTTTTGATGCACAGCCCTGAAAGCTGGGACAAGCAAAAGACTCTATAGTCCTTGTGGTAAGAAGCTTACCTGGAATGTAATCCTCAGCTTCTCTCATGTACATTTGTGAGACTTCTAGCTTCCTACATCTCAAGGTATACGGCTGCATTTTGTAGCAGCTGAGCAGCAAAGCAGGGCAGATTTTAGGCAATTTTATGTTCAAATGAGAATTTCCCAGTTCACCTCTTTTTATGTCAGCTAATAAACACACTTGGACTAGATACTGGAGAGAAAGAAAAATAGCATTTACTCACAAAATGAGTTCAGAAGATACATGTGCTCAGAAGTCTTGATGAAGTTGGTTTAGAAAGAAGACAAGTCACATTTTTTTTAATTGGAGGGGCATAATTTGTGTTTTTTGTTGTTATTTATACAGTACATTTATTCAGTTTATTTACTCTTTATGTTTAATTTCTTATTGTAAAGATTTTTTTTAAAAATGTTGTAAGCCACCCAGAGTGGGAAAATATCCCAGAGGGATGGGATCTAAATGCATAAATAAATAAAATAAATAAAGAATTCTTTCTTCCAGCCACGTGACCTGGAAGATTGAGGAGCTCAAAAGGACATCTTTCCTCTTTGAAAGGCAGAAAGCAAAATAGAGAGGTAAAGGTTGCTCAAAAACCAGTTGTATCTGACTCTAGGGTTCAGTGCTCATCTGTTTATAGCCAAAAAGCCAGCGCCATCTGCATCTGCAGATGTTTCTGTGGACATGTGGCAGGCATGCCTTAACAGTGGAGGGCACGGAACGCTGTTTACCTTCCCACCGAAGTGGTCCCTATTTATCTATTTGCAATTTCTAGCTTTTGAACTGCTAGGTTGTTGGGGGGTGGGGGGGATAGAGAAGGCCACAGCAAGCAAAGCCTTTAAGAATATCATGCCATTGGCAATAAGTTAACTGGTTAGTTTTGAACTAGCTTGTCCTCAGACACCGTCATGTATTTATTTTGTTGTTCATTCTATTTTGTTCTTTGCTTTATTATGTTGCTTTTTTTATTTGTCCGTACACCTCCCAGAGTGGGAAATATTTCAGATGGGTGGTATAAAAATGTAATAAATAAATTACATAAAATAAAATAAATAAATGCAAATAGGGTCAGGTGATCTCTGAGGCAGGACAGAACCTTTCTAATTGTGATTACAGACAAACATTGCAAAACAACTTCCTTTAGGTCAGGTTAGTCTTTCCTGTGTCTCTAGTTACTGCATGCTGGGGTTGCACTTAAATACTCAACACGTTTGAGGGTATCTCATCAGGCAGGGCATCCCTTTGACTTTGGATTTGCTGTTGAGGTTCCCCCGCACCAGGTCTCAAAATTTCCTCCCCCCTCCCAAAGACCTTCCCACTCACAAGACCACCTTTCCTAACACATCCTTAGTTGCACATTTAAAATGAGACATTCGTTCCAAATGCTCAGCCATAGTGAGCAGTTATTTACTAAGAGCAATTCCTCGTGCATGTAAAAGGAAAGCCATCGTAGCCATGCGAGTCTGCGAATACCTGTGCATGCAGGGGTTTGCAATGAGATTTTCAGCACCCCATCTTGTCACATACAGAAGGGCCCAAGAAAGGGGTTTCCCCTAAAAAAGTTAATTTTGGTGCTTTAGATAATAATGGGGAGAGAAGTACGTTTACTGATATCTAAAGCAAGTATCTTTGCTAAGTGGCTTTTACTGTACATGGAGCCTGGCCTTTGTAAATTACTTAGCTTCTGCTGCTGGCTTTGTAAAAAGGTAAAGGTCTCCCTTGGTCAAAAGCCAGTTGTATGCGACTCTAGGGTTCGGTGCTCAGTTCCATTGATAGCCAAAGAGCCAGTGCTGTCTGTGTCTACAGACGTTTCCATGGTCATGTAGGAGACGGGACTTGATATGGAGCGCATAGCACATTGTTGCCTTTCCCAATGAAGCAGTACCTATTTATCTACTTGCAATTTCTGGCTTTCAAACTGCTAGGTTGGCAGGAGCTGGGACAGATGACGGGAGCTCGCTCTGTCGCACAGCACTCGGTTATCAAACTGCTGACCTGCCGACCTTCCAATTGTCAAGCTCAGTGCCTTAACCAGTAAGCCACCACATTCAAGGCACCTTCTGGACTTCACCACCCAAGGCCGTTATTCCTCATGGTTGTCAGGTTAGCTAACCATCACCTGCCGATCAGCGTTGAGTCGCGGGCAGTAGGGTCTACTCAGTTCTCAACGTTGGGCCCACGCCCCACAGGGGGATTTCAATTCCCAGAAGCCTCAGTCAGTACTTTGGCTGATTAGTGCTTTGGGGAATTGACTAAGGCTTCTGGGAATTGTAGTCCAAAAACCAAAGGTTGGGAAATACTCAGTGCCGGATCAGCCATATAGCAGGAGTAACAAGCGCCACAGGCCCTGCACCTCTGGGGCCCCCCAGCCTCCATGCTCGGTTAGAATGAAAATCCAAATTTAAATATTGTGTGCATTCGCACGGAAATTCAAAAAATGTTCACTCGGAGAGACTAGTGCAGGCAGAGCCATCTTTGTCTGTGCCCGTATCTTACGCACTACTCCACAGTAGCGTGAATTTGTGTTGAGTGGCAGAGTCGATCGATGTGTGAGCTGTGTTTTGTTTTATAGGTTTTGGCTTAATGGATGGCACGGGGAGTGTTATTTCTTGCAATTCTTAGTGGTGTTGTTAATTTGCCTGCTGGTGGTGTTTACTGATGCAACAGTTGAGAAGACGGCAGTGCAATATAATTTCTCTGGCATTAGGTAAAAGTTTGTTTTTACTAGTGGTGTTTTATTTTATAGGTATCCTAAATCCTAAATCTAAGCAAGGGCCTCTTGACACGATTTGCTACAGGCCTCCTGCTGGCTTAACCCAGCACTGGAAATACTGGTCTACTCTATAACCATAGCAGGATAACCTGGCCACACTTGGGCTTCCCACCTCTAATTCTCTTTTCCCCACTTAAAGGTAAAGGTTTCCCTTGCTCGAAAGCCAGTCGTATCCGATTCATGGGTGCAGTGCTCGTCTGTTTCAAAGCCAAAGAGCCGGCACTTTCTGCTTCTGCAGACATTTCCATGGTCATGTGGCAGGCATGACGAGACACCGGAGCGCACAGAACGCTGTTTACCTTCCCACCTAAGTGGTCCCTATTCATCTACTTGCAATGTCTTGCTTTCAAACTGCTAGGTTGGCAGGAGCTGGGACAAAGACGGGATCTGTGACCCTACTGTACTGTACTGTATTTTCTTATGCTTGTTTGAATTGCTTATGCACATTTTTGTGTTATTGTATATCTAGCTTGTATTTTGATGATATTTATTGATGTATATTGATTGTATTGTTTATATTATATTGTGCTTTTGTATTATTACATGTTGGGAACTGCTCTGAGTCGCCCGTTGGGCTGAGATAGAACGGTATATAAGTTAAAAATTGATTGGTTGATTGATTGATTCCATCCTGCAGTACTCGGGAATCAAGCTACTGACCTTCCGCCTCCCAGTCAGCGTCTTAGCCACTTGAGCCACTGCAGTCTGCCCCCCTTAGCACATCCATAACTGCCCAACCTGAAGCAGATGCTTAGGTTGTGTACACACCGCCTCCTCTCCAGTCCCAAATAGAATCCTAAGTTCAACTGGGCGATCCTACATGATGCGCCAGATACTCTGTTGCGCGCATCTCCAGTCGGAAGGATCCAGAGGCCAAGAGATGAGAAGGACATCGCATCTAGAGTCGAGAGCCGACCCACCACCCTACATTGCCCACAATGCCCCAAAATCTGAGCCCATCTCAGCTCTCTCTCCGCTTTGGGACCACAGCGAAGCCACTTGCGCGCTTCCGATGCGGACCTGTTGATCCGCACCGTGCTGCACCAGCACCAGCACCAGCACCACCACCACCACCACCCCCACCCCCAAACCAACCCAGCCTTTCCTGCCGATCTTCATTAGAGGAGTCTCTTAGTTGGCAAGACAGAATTAAAAACGTAGAGCTTGGAGCCAGGGGCGGTGTTCGTGTGGACCTCAACTCCCATGACGCTTAGCCTGACAGCTGCGGGGTCTTGGGAGTTGTAGTGCAAAATAAATCATTGCGGGGGTGGGAGGGAGGGGAGAAAACCCTTTCCCACCCCCCTCTGTTGTTCTTTGATGACTTTGGCAAATTATCTATTGAGCAGCGGAAGGGACGAGAGTTTAGAGAAGAGATACTTCGCATTTACAGACTGGAGACCTGAGTGGAATTTCAATAGCGCAGCGCAGTGAATGGTCGGAAGCTGGGGGAGGGGAGGGGAGGGGGGGGACCCGGCTAAAAGGGGGAGGGGGATCGAGGGAAGGGGTTTCCCATCATTATCCCCCCCCCCAATATATCTCCCCGAGACACAAAGGGGTCCCCACTCCCCAGAGCCTTTGGGCTTAGTAGGGTTTCCAATAAACCCCATCTAGAGGCTGCGGGTGATGATCCATGAGGAATGTGGGGGGGGGGGGGGGTAGGAGTGGAAGAAGGAGGGGGATTTAGAGGGGGGCGGGGAGAGGCTCTCCCTGGGTAGGGAAGGGGGGCAGGGGGAACCCAGGGTTGGGGGAGGGGAAATCCAAAATCAGGAAAAAATTAAGATACTGGTTTGTTTTTTCCAAGTTATAGCTCCAGTCCCCCCTCCCCCCATCCATGCAGGGGGGTTGGTCTCACTCAAAAAGGTCTGGGGGACTCCTGGCACCCCAACCCCCCCCTTCCTGGAACAACACAGCCTCTCTCCCCCCTCCCAAGAACCGAGATGATGCTCCTAACTGCTGCAGGTACCGACCTGCAGGTAAGGAAACACACACACACACACACACACCGTTTGGGAGAGAAGGTGGCTCCCACTGCTAGGCGCTACCACCACCACCACCTGCTGGGGCCCATCCTGTCCACAAAAACGCCTCTGTTCACACACGCTGCCAAACACGCGTCTCCCTCCACCCCCACCCCCTCCAAGCTCTTGCGGATGTTAGGTACCTTTGCCAGGTAAGTAAGCCAGGATCTCCGGAGTGCTGCGTCTCTATCCTTGCCCCCTCCCGCCCAAGCCTTGTGACGACCCCTGGGCTCCCCCCTTCTTCCCCCAAATCCCCCCATCTCCCCCACAAAAAAATAATAACCCAATCCTCTCACCTTCTAGCTCGTCTTCAGGTATCTCGACAGGGTGCTGCTGTTCGGTGGCGAGGATGTTGGGGATGGTGTAGATCCCCCGGTACATCAAGGCTGCGGTCACGGGGTGGAAAGGCATCTCGACGGCTCTCGGAGACCCAAAGCTTGACCCCAAATTTCATAGGAGACGACCTGGTGGGTTCCCGGAGGCAAGAAAGCGGGGCAGATGTCGCACCTGCCAGGATTCCGAGGATCCGCCTGGGCTGCCTTTTCTGCCTCGCTCTCCTTCTGACCCAGGCTAGACCCCCTTCCCACGTTACAGGTCGCCTGGACGCACCCGGCAGGAGAGGCGAGCCCTGCTGCCCCTCGACACCTTCGCCCAGGTGCGAGACCGGCTCGGGAAGCCCCGCATCGGAAGCCCCCCCCCCCCCGCGCGGAGCCCCCCGGGGTTCGAACTCCCCACGCCCGAGCCTTCAAGGAGCGGGCACACACATAGGCACACACCGCACCGATGCTGGCCAGCCAGCCACACAGCCAGCTAGCCAACTGCCTGCCCGGGGGTCCCGATCCTTTGGGCACAATGGCTCCTGCCTACCGCCGGGTAAGGAGACTCGCGAGGAGAAGGGAGCGCGTGGAAAGCAGCAGCAGCAGCAGCAGCAGCAGCTGCACAGGGATGGCTCTGGGCCAGATGCTCAGGGCGCACATGGGCGGGGAGGAGGAGATGGAGAGGAAGGCAGGCACGCGCAGCGCGCGCACACATCACAGAAAGGGACACATGCAGAGAGACACAGATGCCACCACCGACGTTTCTGGGTTCCCCCCATTGCAGTCTTTCTCTATTTTGATTCTAAGCCTGTCTGTCTGTCTGTCTGTCTGTCTGACCTGCTCACTGTCCGACCGACAAGCTCAGCGTCTTAACCCCTAAGCCACAATAGACCTGGCTCTAAGCCAGGCATTTGCAACTTACAGCCCATGGGCCAGACCCGGCCCCCTGGCAGCAATTCATCTGGCTCCTGACGCCCTCGCTGCTCCTGGAAGCAGAAGTAAAATCGCGGGACATGTTTTCCTTTCGCTTCCAGGCGGGAGGAAACGCATGATCAGTTGCCCAGGAGGTGTGGTCAGGCCCACAGCCTGAAAACGTTGAGAATTGCTGCTCTAAGCAGTATATAAGTGTAATTGCGCTTGCTAAGTACTACATTAGTGGTGGCAAACCATGGCACTCCAGCTGTTCTTGGACTTCAATTCCCAGAATCCCAAGTCCCTGTGAATCCACAGTTTACTTTGCATACCCTGTGTAGATTTACAGGGACTCGGGCTTCTGGGAATTGAAGTCCAAGAACAACGGGAGTGCCAGTAAACCCATTCGTGTGGATCCAGAGAGACCTGGGCTTCTGGGAATTGAAGTCCAAGAACAGCTGGAGTGCCAAGGTTCACCATCGCTTTGCTATACCATTGTGTGGGAGAAAGTCAGAATTTTAAGAATAAAGGCTCCACACTTTTAAGAAGGCATTGGCTGACAACCTCAGAGGAGACTCCAAGTGGCTGTGGTTTAGGAGGCATCAAAATTGGGATCTGGTGCTGGGAAATAGAGGAGTAGAGGATAGGCTGTAAGCCAGGGTTAGCCCACCTTGTTGCTCTAGATGCTCTTGATCTTTAGTTCCCATAAGCCCTGATCAGCAGGTGTGCAGACTTGGGCTTCCTGGAATTGAAGTCCCAGAACACCTGGAGAGGCAAGGTTGGCCTTCCATGCTGTAAGTATATCAGCTATTAATTTGATGTCTATAAAGCATCCAGAATGCAGTGTATCAGGCAGCAGTTAACTCACATGACCACCATGAGGGCTAACAGGTGCCGAGGTCCACAAGGAAGGGTGATGGTGCCCAAGTGGATTAAATCCCACTTGAATCCATCTTGATGGAGGGCAACAACTTCATCCATCCTGGCCTGGGGCTGAGGAGGACTTTGTGTGCCAAAAGGACTCAGGACCAGAAAGTGACTCACAGAACTTGATCAGTGGTACTATGGGTGTCATGCTGCAATGCAAAAGGCAAATGGAAAAATCAGTGCATTATGTTCTCAGGACAATCTTCATGGCTGATCATTATGAGGATTGTCAATATTCAGAATCGGGTATGGCAGAAGAAGAATAGCCCAAAGGTTGTTCATCTTGAAATAAGGATTAGATTTTAATTATGGAGCATGAGGCTGTGTGCTCATGCAATGTTCAAATGTTTTAGTAAACATACTAATCAAAGAAAAACCCAATAACAACTACAAAAACATAATTATAAGGTAGACAATTACATAATCATATTTGTGCACCCCACCATTCAGTCTGGCCAGATTATTCTGCTACGGTAATAGAGTAGACTGTTCTGCCAGCGACTCAACGCTGAGTGTAAGGCGGTGGTTAAGTAACCTGACAACCCTGAGGACTCATGGTTTTGGTTGGCAAAGTCCACAGGGAAGGGTGATGGTCCCCAAATGGATTAAATCCCACTTGAGTCCATCCTAGCCTGGGGCATACCCGTCAAGCAACGAATGCTAAAATACGGGAAATCCCAGCCAATATGGGATACTTGACAGATATGGGCTGAGGAAGAGGACTTTGTGTGCCAAGAGGGCTCAGGACCAGAACTGGACCAGTGGTATGATGGGTGTCATGGTGTGATGCGGAAGGCAAATGAAAGGCCACAGCATTATATTCTCAGGACAGTCTTCATGGCTGATTGCCTATTTTCGGATTTGATTTGGCAGAAGAAAGAATTGATCCATCCTGGGTTATGGACCTCAATAGAAATTCTGTTCCTGTTCAAAATCCCACACAACATCCTGTTGCAAGTGATATAGTAAAGTTAAAGGTCACCCTTGCTCGAAAGCCAGTCATATCTGACTCTAGTGTTCAGTGCTCATCTCTGTTTATAGCCAAAGAGCGAGCACTGTCTGTGTTTGCAGACATTTCCATGGACATGTGGCAGGCATGCCTAGACACCGGAGTGCACAGAACGCTGTTTAACTTCCCACCAAAGTGTTCACTATTTGTCTACTTGCAATTTCTTGCTTTCAAACTGCTAGGTTGGCAGGAGCTGGGACAGAGATGATGGGAGCTCAGTCCGTCATGCAGTACTCAAGAATGGAACTCCGACCTTCCAGTCGTCAAGTTCAGCATCTTAACTACTTGAGCCACCGCAGTCCCACTGCAAGTGATATAATGGTAGATAAATATAAGAAAGAGCGGATTATAATTATGATAGCAGCTATGAGAGTGTTGATAGCAAAGAATTGGAAAGGGTGCATCTCCTTAAGTTGGGAAGAATGGCACAAAGAAATATGTAATATTTAAATATGTAGCAGGATCAGCTGACATGCAAATTAAAAAGGGGGCAATAAAGAATAACAAATTTATACAGATATGGGGAGAATTAATTGAATATGTGTTATAAAAATCTAAAGGATTTCTTTATCACCCCCATTTTAATTTGCACTTCAGTTTACTCTGCATCACAAGAAAATAAACATCTGACCCATGAGCATCAGATTGGTAACCCCTGATCTTGACTGACAAGACAGAATTAAACCCAACACGGCATGGATTCAACCCTATTATTTAAAGCATGCTGCTGCTTCTGATGTTGGATTGCAATAAAATATAATTTTCCTAGAGTCTATATTTAATGTAGTTAATGCTGCAGAATGAATGCCATCCATTATAATACAAATGCAAGCGCGGCGCCAAAATGGCCGCCGCGCCCTTTGCGGCCCCCCCCCCACAGGACAGAGAATCCGGGTAGTTAGGGGCGTGGCCAGCTCCCTTATAAAAGGGGTGGCCACGAGGCAGCCGAGCTGCCATTTTACCTCAGCGACGGAGCGGAGAAGTTTTTTCCCCTGTGTCTCCGTCGCTCGTTGGCTTACCGGGAAGCCTTTTGGTAGCGATTCTGCCTTGCCGGCTTCCCTTTTCTGCTTCGGAGGAGATGCCTTCGAAGAGGAAGGCGGCTTCGAGTTCAGCTCGCGCTGTTAGGAGGCGCAACCCAGGTCGGAGGACCGCGGTGCTGCCTCCTCAGCAGCCACCTTTGCTAGCCCCGGCCGGGGCCAGTGGAATGGGGTCTATTGCCCCTTGGCCCGGAGTGGGCGATCAGAGTACGGGCGCGGAAGGGGTTCCGGCCCGCGGCCCACGAGCGGTGGACACCGCTCCTGCTCCTGCCCACTCTGTCGGGCCTACTCCTCTTGGGCCGCAGCCTCTCCCTGGGCCCTCTAGCCTTGGGGGGTGGTGCGGCCCCCTGCCTTGGCAAGTTTCTCCACCAACCCTGCCGGGCTTCGGTGCTGGCCAATGGCCATATGTGGGTCCCGCGGTACAGGGACCTGTACCCATGCCTGGACCAGGCGGGCCGGCCGGCCCTTTGCCCATGGTCAACGTGGACACCTTGCTGGCCCGCATTGCGGCCCTGGAAGCCTCGTTGGCTCGGGCCAGTCAGGCGGGCGCCCCCTTCGGGGTTCCTCTTGAGGTGCTGTCGGCAGGAGGACAACAGCCGGCGGGGAGGGTCGAGCTGCTGCAGGCGCGTGGCCCGGTTTCGGCCACTGCCTCGCAGCTCCCCAGCCAGCAATCAAGTGCGGGGTCAAGCCCCGGTGATGAGCTCTACGTCGGTCGTGAGCTCCGACGCCCCCAGTGGGCCGGAACCCCCGGTGGGGGCGGCCCGCGGGGGTGCAGCATGTGAGTATACGGTGCAAGCGAGTACATCCACACATATTCCCAATCAAGGGGGGGCCTTTCAATGGCCTTGGCCTCGCGCGGGTGGTGCGGGGGCCACGCTGTCGGCGACCCACCCGGCGACGACGACTGCCACCTTGGGCACTGGGGTGGGCATTGGTCCTTACACTGCAGGGAATGTTCTGGGGGTGGCTGGGTTAGCTCAGGCCCCTTTTGCCAGGCCGGCTGTCCCCTTTTCGGCTTTGCCGACGGCAGGGTATTCCTTGCCATTGGGTGATCACCTGGCACAGGCTACCAGGGAAAAGATATGGCGAGGGGAGTACGTGGATATCTTCTCACTCCTGAACAGAGAGCCCACCAAGGAGGAAAGGGAGGGTCAGGATGAGAAGGACAAGGAGCAGGCACGCCGCCGTAAGCCGCCGCGTACCTGGGCCAACTGGCTCCCCGCGTATTTAATATACATGGCGGTATATTTGAGGGCGCGGGCGGATTTAGCTATTCCCATGGTCCAATATTTGGACAACATATATCGGGCGATGGTCGATTTCCCGGGCCCCTCATGGCTAGCATATGATGAGGAATTCCGTATGAGGATTCCCCTCCACCCCGAGATGAGATGGGATGAGCCGTGCCAGAGGCTCTGGCTTTTGTATATGACACCCACACGCCCTGCCCCGGGGGATAGATACCATTGCGGACATGCGGTCCAGCGAGCGGCTCCAGCGCAGGTTACCCGCCAGGCGGCGGGGCAGGGGGTTCCAGCCCGCCTGCTGTGCTGGACTTTCTCGTCAAATGGTTCCTGCAATCGAAAGAACTGCAGGTATAAGCATGAGTGTCCCACATGTTCTGGCCCCCACGCAGCCTCTGCTTGTCCCAGGCCTGGGGGGGCGCGAGGCAGAGGGAGGGGTGGACAGTGGGCTGGCAAGGCTGCCACGGATGGAGCTAGTTCTCCAAAAGGCCCCCTCCCCAATTAAGGTGGACATGCTGGAGCGCTGGCTCGCATCGTACCCGAAGGGGGAGGACGGGGAGTATCTCCTTCAAGGTTTTAAGCAGGGATTTCGTATCCCTTTTATGGGTGATAGGTCCCCTCAGGATGCTCCCAACCTTTTATCCCTCAGAGGTAGGGAGGAGGTTGCTGCGGCCAGCATTAAAAAGGAGTTAGACGCGGGCAGGGTCGCTGGACCTTTCCCCGCACCCCCGTTTCCCAATCTTAAGGTCTCGCCACTGGGTTTGGTCCCCAAGAAGTCCCTAGGTGAGTTTCGCCTTATTCATCATTTGTCCTACCCAGCCGGCCGATCGGTCAACGATGCTATCCCTGATGACCTTTGTTCAGTCAGGTATACATCGTTTGACCATGCGCTGCGCATGGTGCGCTTGTGTGGCCCGGGTGCCCTGCTGGCCAAGTGTGACATTAAGTCAGCTTTTCGCCTCTTGCCAGTGCACCCGGGCGACTTTGAGTTGCTGGGTTTTAAATTTAAGGGGGAATATTATTTTGATAAGGCCATGCCTTTTGGCTGCTCCATATCATGCTCGGCTTTCGAGCGTTTTAGTACCTTCCTAGAGTGGGCTTTCGTCCGCAGGTCAGGGTCCCGGTCTGTAGCCCATTACCTGGATGACTTTTTATTCGGGGGTACACGGGGCTGGGACACGTGCGCACGTCTCCTCAACACATTTCAGACGCTAATGGAGGAACTTGGTGTCCCTTTAGCGCCCGAAAAGACCGAGGGCCCATCGACCAAGCTAGTATTCCTGGGGGTTGAGATTGACACAGTAGTGCAGGCTTCTAGGTTGCCGGGTGATAAGGTGTCCAGGATAGTGGCCCTTATCTCGTAATTGCTGGCCAAGCGTAAGGCATCCCTGAGGGAACTGCAGGTGCTACATGGGCACCTTAATTTTGCTTGCAGGGTGGTCGCACCGGGCAGGGCTTTTGCCCGGCGCTTATGCGACGCCATGGCAGGGTATCCAGGCCCCACCACAGAGTCAGGCTTACCCGGGGTATCAGGGCAGACATGTTCGTCTGGTTGCAATTCCTGAGGGAGTTTAATGGGGTCTCATTTTGGAGGTCTGACCTCCTGGCATCCCCCAATTTCCAGATCCAGTCTGATGCCTCAGGATCCCTGGGTTATGGGATGTACTTCAATGGGAAGTGGGCCTATGGTGGGTGGCCACCGGCATGGGCAGGCACAGGTCGCCTGCGGGATCTCACATACCTGGAATTTTTTCCCATTCTGGGGGCTTTGATGCTATGGGGCGAACAGTGGGCTAATTCGGTGGTGCATTTCTGGTGTGACAATGCGGCTGTTGTACACATTGTCAATGCACAGACTTCCAAATCGCCCAGGGTCATGGATCTAGTGCGCCATTTTGTGCTGCGCTGCCTGCGCCTCAACGTCTTGTTCAGGGCCAGGCATGTCCCAGGGATTAATAATGATATTGCTGACGCTTTGTCCCGCCTGCAGATCTCCCGGTTCCGCGCCTTGGCCCCGGATGCGGAGGAATTTCCCTCGCCACTCCCGGACGAGATGTGGACTATTGGCAAGGAGAGGTGAACCGGGCGATTGGCCTGTCACTAGCGCCACGCACGCGTAAGGCGTATCAACAAGCATTCAATTCGTACAGGGCATTTGCTAATCAATTTCTCTTGCCAGAGACCTGGCCTATCCCGGTGGACCATGTTCTGCGGTTCATGGTTCACCTGCATGCACAGGGCCTCGCACCTCGCACCATAGCATCCAAGCTTTCGGCGTTGGCTTTTATGGCCAAAGTGGGGGGTCATGTGGATACCACCTCTGACTTCCGGGTGAGACATGTTTTGGAGGGGTGGGTGCGCGAGCGCGGGCGTTGCCCGGACGACCGGCACCCTATTTCCCCAGGGGTTCTTACCCAGTTGGCCCGGGGCTGGCCAGGCCTCTGTTTTGATCATTATGAGGCAGCCCTTTTTCATGCAGCCACAACGGTGGCATTTTTTGGAGCGCTCCGCGTCAGCGAACTCGTGATGCTGTCTAAGGCGGATGCAAGTGGTAGGGCACTGGAACTCAAAGATGTCTATGTTGCCAAAGACTGGGCCCAGTTGAGGATACGCTCCTCTAAAACAGATCAGCATGGCGTAGGCAGTGGTGTAAGACTGCTACGTTGTTCTTTGGCAGACATCTGTCCGGTTGGTGCCCTACAGGAGTACCTGGCACTGCGTGGCATGCACCACGGCCCGTTTTTCTGTCACCAAGATGGGTCTCCCCTTACTAAATTTCAGTTTTGGAAGGTGACGGCCAGAGCCCTCACCAGGGTGGGCCTACCAGGTGCCCGTTATGGCACACATTCGTTCCGTATTGGTGCAGCCTCTACAGCAGCTGCTTTTGGGTACTCTGGGGCTGACATACGCAGCATGGGGAGGTGGGGCTCGCAATGTTTTCAGTTTTATGTGCACCCACTCCCGCCATGAGTACCAATCCAGTCACCTTACCGCCTTTTTTCTCAATTTTCTTACAGACCCTGGGTGTCGTATTACACCGGTGACAGTATGGCTGGTGGGCCACAGCTATGTGCACAGGGCAGCGCGTTACGCTGCGGTGACAGAGTGGACCCCGACTGGGACTGGGTGACCACGCCAGTCTCGCATGGCATGGTAAGCCTGGGATGTTATGGCGGGAGCTGCGGCCTTTCCTTTTTTCTGGCCTGGGTGCTGACCCGCCTGACATTCTAATCATCCACCTGGGGGGCAATGATTTGGGCCAGGTCACCGGCTTATCGCTCAAGCATGCGATTTGCGAGGAACTCGCCTACTTGCATTATGTCTGGCCTGCCACAACCCTGGTTTGGTCGGACATTGTTCCGCGCCATTCTTACAGAGGGGGCGTTAACCTCCTGGCCCTTGACCGCGCTAGGCGCGCGGTCAATAAGGCAGTGGCGCGGTTTCTTGCCACCAGGGCTTGGGGACGGGTTAGTCATCACCCCGATATTAGTCTACAAAATTATGACTTGTACGCAGGGGATGGGGTCCATCTGTCGCGAGGAGGTATGGACCTCCTGTTGGGTGATTGGCGAGCAGGCCTGTTGACCGAGCTGACGGTCTGGGGGGGGGGCGTCAGGTCTTCTTTGAAGCCCCTCCGTGTGGCGGGTAGCACTGGTAAGGTAAACAGTATGACCCACAAGTATCCGGCAGGTTCGCAATTGACTGGACAACACTAGACAGGAATAAATTAGTTAAACGTTGTCCGGTCAACGACGAACCAGGCGATGGGGTGATGACGATTGCTAACCAGCATGCATCACCCCTGTGATTTCACGGATACGCGTCAGAGGGTGGGGTCATAAGTTAGTTATTGACTACGGTCAACAATTTGTTTGTTGTCAACAAACAAATTGATACAAATTGATACATTGTAACCAATTGCCGTTGGCAATTTTGGGGTGGTACCTTACCAGTGTTACTTCGGCCTGCTTGCCTTAGGAATTATGATTGGTCGTTTTACCAATACAAATTTATAATTCGGACTAGGGCATTGAATCAATAAATGTGGCCCTATGCTGTTATCCACTTTCAATGTTGTCTGTGTCCGTTATTGGGGGGGTGCGCCTGCAATAGCCTGCTTGCTTACTGGATGCAGGATTAGGATCAAATTATCCTTTACAGGTGGCTCATTGTCAGAAATGGAAATCACTTTCAGCTTTTCGGAGCAGGTTTCTGAGCCATCTGAAACTACAGGAAAACCAGATGTAGGCTGAATATTGGGGGAAACTCCTTAACTGTTAGAGCAGTACAATTGTGGAACTGTCTCAAGAGGTGGTGAACACTCCAAATGGGAAGCATTCAAGAGAGAATTGAACAGCCATCTGTTAGATTTGCTTTGATTCCGATTCCTGCAATGAGCAGGTGGTTGGACTCAATGGCCTTAAAGGCCCCTTCCAACTCAGAGATTCTATGGTTCTATGAAATCGAGCCCTATGAGGAAATACTGAAGGAATTGGGCATGTCTAGCCTTGAGAAAAGGAGACAATAAGATAGATATGTTTATGCTATTATGCTTTCTCAGGTCATATTTTTGTATGTAATTTTGGATTGTATTTATTTTTAGAAATCCTGAAGAAGAAATTTTTGGAAAAGCCTGAGTTTACCGGAACATCTTTGATGATTGAAGGTTTTCATTATATTGATGATTTTGATGACAGTGCTATTTGAATAAATTCAGTTTGGATTTTCTGAAAGATTGAAATTTCCAGTTTCATTTACTTATGAAGTGGACAGAAACAGTGTATCAAGACAAGTGGATTACTCTATCCTTGTGCTTTGCCTCAAACAGTTTTTTCTTACTTTATTGAAACTACAGGAAGCCAGATATAGGCTGAATATTAGAAAAAAGACATCTTAATGGTTAGAGCAGTACGACAGTGGAACCAAGGTGTGTTTACTTGGGCTTCTGGGAATTGAAGTTCAAAAACACCGAGAGCACCAAAGTTGGCCACCCCTGCCCTGGCCAGACAAGGAAACTAGAAGGAGCTATCCAATGTGCTGAACTTACTTAGAGAACTCTTGTAAAGTATGGATGAAAAACCTGTACCGGATTTACAGTCTTGAGTAGGGGTTTCCAACCTAAAGCCCATGGGCCAGATCCAGCCCATGGCAACATTTCATGTGGTCCCCACCCCTCTGAGGGCATTTGAGAAACAAAATGGCTACCCCTTAGAAGCTGTTGGGACAAAATGGCCACACCCATTCATGCAGGCAGGGCAAAATAGCCTCGAAGCTGACTGAGAGAGTGTGACCCGGCCCCTGGCTTTAAAAAGTTGGGAACCCCTGGTCTTGAGGAAAGAAGGCTGACCCACTTGCAGTTATGAAAATCAAAAAGGTACCCAAATACATGCTTCAACCTGCAGAGAACTTTCGTCTCCTCTGCCCCACAACCCCAAGTCCTGGGGGGGGGGGGGCAGGGAGGAGTGCAGAACAGCTCCTCAACCTGTTGCATTCAATGAGCATCTCCAAATAAACCACTCATTGCCACCAAGGGGGAATAAATCACTGTGGGGAACAGATCTGAGGTCTTGATCAAAGCTATCTTGCATCCAAAGGATTGTTTTTAATTATTATCAGTTCCTTCCCAGGGCCATGATTACATTTTTCTACTTATTTCTTATTCTGCCATTGATTAATTGCAGCTCTCTCGCACTTAAACAGGTGATGATAACAGCCATGAGACTGTTGATAGCAAAGAACTGGAAATTTGGAAGAGTGGTACAGAGAAATATGGACTATAGCACTGAATGATAATACTGCACAACAACAATTTTGCTACTGGGAATAACACATGTGATTTACATGATATTGAGTGTGCTGATTCCAAATCTGAACTCAGAATTTGTCTATCGCGTAAAGTGTTTAAGGTGTGCTATAGCTGTTCAAATGGTTGGGAATTGGGTAATGTAATTTTACATGGGAACATTAGAACAGTTGCAGCTACCACTAGGCATGCTGCTGCCTCAGCTGAATCATGTCCCCTGGTGGCATGCATGTTCCAGCAGCAGCCGGGCATGTCTGGGCAAGTCAGTGAGCTGACATCAGAAATAGGTATATAAAGCAAGATGGACCAAGCAACCTGTATTTTAGTGTTCACTATCATAGATATGACTCATCAACATCAATCTTTATTGTAAATAACCATCAACTTTTACAAAACAGACTTGATCCATGAAAGCTAAAATCAAAATACAGCTGTCTTTAAGGTGCCACAATGTTTTTGGTTGTTTTGTTTACTCTCTGCAGTGGCTCAAGTGGCTAAGATGCTGACTGGAAGGTGGCAGGTCAGCAGTTCGATACCCAAATACTGCAGGACGAAATGAGCTCCCGTCATCTCTGTCCCAGCTCCTGCCAACCTAGGAGTTCGAAAGCAAGTAATTGCAAGTAGATAAATAGGGACCACTTTGGTAGGAAGGTAAGAGCGCTCCATGCACTTCAGTGTCTAGTCATGCTTTCCACATGACCACGGAAACGTCTGCAGAAGTGTTGGCTCTTTGGCTAAGAAACAGAGATGAGCACTGAACCCTAGAGTTGGATACAACTGGCTTTCGAGCAAGGGTGACCTTTACCTTTTACTATTCAAGAAATATACACACTGATGAAGTGGACTTGATCCACAAAAGCTCACGTTAAAATATAGCAGTTAGTCTTTAAATTGGCGCAACATTTCTGTCTTATGTTTTGCCTCGTTTCGTTCTATCTACTGACTGATGAGCTTGAAATCAATGGTGCTTACTTCCCGGTAGACACGGCAAGCTACCGGTCATCTTTCTTGTGGTAACCTTTTACAAGCCCTCAAAGTTTGCTCTCCCCGCTCAGAGATATCGCTGCTGCAAATAAATGATCCAGGAGGAACTCCCATTAGCAGAAAGTGCCGTGATGAAGCCAACGGAGAGATCGTTAGCCTGAATTAAAGTGCCTGTGTAAACAGAGACCTTGTTTGGCTAAACGGCTGAGAGGTTAAGCTCTGAAGCAAAGAGGCTGTTGCTCAAATCTCATTACCTGCAGACTCACACAGTGGTGAGTGGGGGCATCGTATGGCAAATGAGTGTTCGGGGATTTGTTTGAAAGATCTATATAAAGCTAATTATTACTCAACAGTATATTTTTTAAAGCAAGGGAAACCACCGAAAAGCAAGGATGATTTCTGTTTTTAATTAAAGAGAAAATTGCACAGCTAAATCACTTTTTTTGTTGTCTTCGTCATCTTCTTCTTCAAGTGTCGTATCCGATTCCAATTGTTGGTGATCCTAATAGTGATCATATAATGCAGTTGGAACTTCCATTTGCCTTCCACATCGCAGTGCAACCCCCATAGTACCACTGATCCAGTTCTGAGAGTCACTTCCTGGTCCTGAGCCCTTTGGGCATGCAAAGTCCTCATCATCATCCCCAGGCCAGGATGGATGAAGCTGCTGCCCTCCATCAAGATGGATTCAAGTGGGATCTAATCCACTTGGGGACCCTCACCCTTCCCTGAGGACATCACTACCCAAGGCCATTAGTCCTCAGGGTCATGTAGCAGGCATGACTAGATGCTAGAGCACATGGAACACACTTACATTTTCCACCAAAGTGGTCCCTATTGATCTACTTGCAATTTCTTGCTCTCAAACTGCTAGGTTGGCAGGAGCTGAGACAGAGACGGGAGCTCACTCTGTTGGGCAGTGCTCAGGTCCCAAACTGCTGACCTGCTGACCTTTGAGTCATCAAGTTCAGCGTCTTAACCACTAAGCCACTGTGGTATCACTCATTATATTATACCACACTGTGGTATCACTCATTATATTATACTCCTTGTTAAACAATGGGATGCAGGAGAACCCATCACTTTATCGGCTGGAAACTACCCAGAGATCCAGAAAGACCAGTTACTTCAATATAGATAATCTATTCACCCAATAGGAGATCCATATCTACTTTCTGACTTCTCCTGTGTACTTGTGCTAGAACACAATGTTTTTTTTGGGGGGAATCAATGTCGAAACATACAAAATGTACCAGCTATAATAATAATAATAATAATAATAATAATAATAATAATAATAATAATAATAATAATAATAATAATAATAATAATAATATTATTATTATTATTATTATTATTATTATTATTATTATTATTATTATTATTATTATTATTATTATTATTATTATTATTATTATTATTATTATTATTTCGTGTCAGAAATTATTCTGGGTTGAAAGGATTTTTGCTGGAGAAACTCACTCAGGGGATGCCTCAATGAGGCTCCTTTCATGTCCTCAAGATCTTTTCCCCACTGAAGTGATCCCTATTTATCTACTTGCAATTTCTTGCTTTCAATCTGCTAGGATGGCAGGAGCTGGGACAGAGACGGGCGCTCATACAGTACTTGGGTCTTGAACTGCCGACTTGCCGGCCTTCCAGCTAACAAGGCGAGTTTCTTAACGACTGAGCCATCACATTCCCTCCATCAAGATGTATTCAAGGCTGAGAGTCAGAGTCCCTATATGCAAGACCAACATGCGCAAGTGGGCAGCTGCTGGTGGATAACAACACAGTGTGTGAATGTGGAGAGATCCAGAATCTGGCTCATTTGCTGGTCTGCTGGTTTCTACCAGAAACATCCACCGATGATGTTTTACATCAGTAAAATATTACTGAAACACATTAGCTGCAGAAATATTGGTCACAGATTGATCACATTACAAAGTCATCATGAGATAAGATATATATGCTGCTACCAAAGCTACTGATAGAAGTACAATGCAAGCGCTGCGCCAAAATGGCCGCCGCGCCCTTTGCGGCCCCCCCCCACAGGACAGAGAATCCGGGTAGTTAGGGGTGTGGCCAGCTCCCTTATAAAAGGGGTGGCCATGAGGCAGCCGAGCTGCCATTTTACCTCAGCGACGGAGCGGAGAAGTCTTTTCCCCTGTGTCTCCGTCGCTCTTTAGCTTACCGGGAAGCCTTTTGGTAGCGATTCTTCCTTTTCGGCTTCCCTTTGCTTCGGTGGAGATGCCTTCGAAGAAGAAGGCAGCTTGGAGTGCGGCTCGCGCTGTTAGGAGGCGCAACCCGGGTCGGGGGACCGCGGTGCCGCCTCCCCAGCAGCAGCCTTTGCAGGCCCCTGCCGGGACCGGCGGAATGGGGTCTATCGCCCCTTGGCCCGGAGCGGGCGAACAATTTGCGGGCGCGGTAGGGGCTCCGGCCCGCGGCCCGCGAGCGGTGGACACCGCTCCTGCACCCGCCCACCAGGTTGGGCCTGCTGCTCTTGGGTCGCAGCCTCTCCCGGGGCCCTCTAGCCTTGGGGGGTGGTGCGGCCCCCTGCCTTGGCAGGTTTCTCCACCGAACCTGCCGGGCTTCGGTCTTGGCCAATGGCCATATTCGGGTCCTGGGGTACAGCGACCTGTACCCACGCCTTGGACTGTGCGGGCCGGCCGGCCCTTGGCCCTGGGTCAACGTGGAAGCCTTACTGGCCCGCCGGGCGGCCCTTGAAGCGTCGTTGGCTCGGGCCAGTCAGGCGGGGGCCCTCCCTTTGGGGTTCCTTTTGAGGCGCTGCCGGCAGGAGGACAACAGCCGACAAGGAGGGTTGAGCTGCTGCAGGCGCGTGGCGCGGTTTCGCCCACTGCCTCGCAGCTCCCCAGCCAGCAGTCAGGTGCGTGTCAGGCCCCGGTGATGAGCTCTACGTCGGTCGTGAGCTCCGACGCCCCCAGTGGGCCGGAACCCCCGGTGGGGGCGGCCCGCGGGGGTGCAGCATGTGAGTATACGGTGTAAGCAAGTACATCCACACACATTCCCAATATGGGGGGGGGCTTTTCAATGGCCTTGGCCTCGCGCGGGTGGTGCGGCGGTGTACCCGCCGACGCCTCACCCGGCGATGACAGCTAACACCCAGGGCCCCGTGGTGGGGGGTGTTCCCTACCCTGAGGGGAATGTTTTGGGTGGCCGGGTTGGTCCAAGCCCCTATTCCTTACCGCTGAGTGACCGCTTGGCACAGGCCGCCAGAGAGTAAATTTGGCGGGGGGAGTGCGTGGATATCTTCGCACTCCTAAACAAGGTGCCCATCAAGGAGAGGGGGAGGGGCAGAATGAGAAGGATAGTGGCAGGCACGTTGTCTCAAGCCACCAAGTATGTGGGCCAAATGGTTGCCGGCCTGCGTCATATGCATGGCGGTGTACCTTAGGGCCCGGCCGGATCTGGCAATTCCGATGGTCCAGTATTTGGACAATGTCCACCGGGCGATGGTTTACTTTCCGGACCCAGCGTGGTTGGCTTGTGACGAGGAATGCCGTAGGCGGAATTCCCCGCACCCCGAGATTAGGCGGGATTAGCCAGGCCAGGGGCTGCGGCTTTTGTACGTGATGCCCACGCGCCCTGCGCCCGGGGAGATATACCATTGTGGGCATGCGGTTCAGCAGGCGGCCCCAGCATAGGTCACCTGCCAGGGGGCGGGGCGGGGGGTTCCAGCCCGCCTGCTGTGCTGGACTTTCTTGTCCAATGGCTCCTCTGAGGGGAAGACTTGCAATACAGACAGAAGTATCCCAACTGTGTTGGCCCCCATGCGGCCTCTGCCTGTCCCAGGCCTAGAAGGATGCGGGGCAGAGGGTGGGGCAGACAAGGGGCTGGCAAGACTGCCGCAGATGGATCTAGTTCACCGAAGGGCTCCCTCCCCAGTTAAGGTGGACATGTTGGAGCGTGGCTCACATGGTACCCGAAGGGAGAGGATGCGGGTTCTCTCCTTCAGGGTTCTAGGCAGGGGTTCCGGATCCCTTTCATGGGTAATAGGTCCCCTCAGGATGCCCCCAATCTTTTGTCCCTTAAGGGGAGGGAGAAGGTGGCTGCTGCTAGCTTTGACAATAGGGTCTATGCGGGCAGGGTCGATGGCCCTGTCCCTGCACCCCCGTCCCGGGGAGCACATTATTTCAATGATGCCATGCCTTTTGGCTATTCCATTGGGGCTCGGTATTCGAGCGTTTCACCACTTTCCTAGATTGTGCTTTTGTCCGCAGGTCAGGGTCCCGGTCTGTAGCCCAATCCCTGGATGGTTTTATTCGGGGCTGAACGGGGCTGGGACACGTACACACGTCTCCTCAACACATTTCAGACGCTAATGGAGGAACTGGGTGTCCCTTTAGCGCCCGAAAAGACCGAGGGCCCATCTCCACAGCTAGTATTCCTGGGGTGGAGAGTAACACGGTAGCGCAGGATTCTAGGTTACAGTGGGATAAGGTCCCAAAGCTAGTGGCCCTTGTCTCGGTCTGGCTGGCCGAGCGCATGGCATCACTGAGGGAACTTTTGGTGCTACGTGGTCACCCCAGTTTAGCTGGCAGGGTCGTAGCACCGGGCAGGGCGTTTGCTCGGCGCTGGTGCGATGCCCTGGCGGGATTCTCCAGGCCCCACCACAGGCTCAGATTTACCCGGGGTATCGGGGCAGACGTGCTTGTCTGGCCATAGATCCAGAGGTGGTTCACCGGGGTGTCATTTTGGGGTCTGATCTCCTGGCTCCCCCTTGCTTTCAGATGCGGTCCGATGCCTCAGGATTCCTGGGTTTACGGGATGTACTTCAATTGGAAGTGGGCCTATGGTGGGTGGCCAACATACTGGTCAGGCAAGTGTCGCCTGCATGGTCTCACGTATCTGGAATGTTTCCCTATCCTGGGTGCTTTGATGCTATGGGGCAAGGAGTGGGCCAACTCAGTTGTGCAATTTTGGCGTGGCAACGTGGCTGTTGTCCGCATCGTCACTGCACAGATTTCCAAATCGCCCGGGGTTATGGGGCTAGTGTGTTGGTTTGTGTTATGCAACCTGTCCCTCAACGTTCCCTGCAGGGCCAGGCATGTCCCAAGGGTTGATAACGATATTGCTGCTGCTTTGTCCCGCCTGCAGATCTCCCGGTTCCGTGCCTCGGCCCCCGGATGCGGAGGAATTTCCCTCGCCACTCCTGGACGAGAGATGGAACGTTGGCGAGGAGAGGTGAACCGGGCGATTGGCCTGTCACTAGCGCCATGCATGAGTAAGGCGTATCACCACGCATTTAGTTCCTTTAGAGTATTATGTACCCGATTCCGACTGCCAGGAACCTGGCCGATCCCAGTAGCCCATGTTCTGCGGTTCATGGTTTACCTGTATGCCTAGGGCCTTGCACCACGCACCATAGCATCTCAGCTGTCGGGTTGGCTTTTGTGGCCAAAGTGGGGGGTCGTGTGGACGGCACCAATGACTTCCGGGTGAGACATGTTTGGGAGGGGTGGGTGCGCGTGCGCGGGCGTTTCCCGGCCGACCGCCACCCCATTTACCAGGGGTTTTTACCCAGTTGGTCCGGGGCTGGCCTGGCCTCTGTTTTGATAGATGAGGCAGCCCACTTCATGCGGCTACAACGGTGGCCTTTTTGGAGCCCTCCGCATCGGCGAGCTTGAGATGCTGAGTAAGGCGGATGCAAGATTTTCCCAGGGTTTTTACCCAATTGGCCCGGGGCTGGCCTTGCCTCAGTTTCGATAAATGAGGCAGCCCACTTTATGCGGCTACAACGGTGGCCTTTTTGGAGCCCTCCGCATCGGCAAGCTTGAGATGCTGAGTGAGGCGGATGCAAGATTTTCACAGGGTTTTACCCAATTGGCCCGGGGCTGGCCTGGCCTCTGTTTTGGAAATGAGGCAGCCCACTTCATGCGGCTACAACGGTGGCCTTTTTGGAGCGCTCCGCGACAGCGAGCTTGAGATGCTGTATAAGGCGGATGCAAGTTGTAGGGCACTGGAACTCGAGGATGTCTATGTTGCCAAAGACTGGGCCCAGTTGAGGATACGCTCCTCTAATACAGATCAGCATGGCGTAGGCAGTGGTGTAAGACTGCTACGGTGTTCTTTGGCAGACATCTGTCCGGTTGGTACCCTACAGGAGTTCCTGGCACTGCGTGGCATGCACCACGGCCCGTTTTTCTGTCACCAAGATGGGTCTCCCCTTACTAAATTTCAGTTTTGGAAGGTGACAGGGAGTGCCCTCACAGGTGCCTGTTATGGCACACATTCATTCAGTACTGGTGCAGCCTCTACAGCAGCTGCTTTTGGGTACTCTGGGGCTGGCATACGCAGCATGGGGAGGTGGGGCTCGCAATGTTTTCATTTTTATGTGCGCCCACTTCCGCCATGAGTACCAATCCAGTCACCTTCCCGTCTTTTTCTCAATTTTTCTCAATTTTCTTACAGACCCTGGGTGTCGTATTACACCGGTGACAGTATGGCTGGTGGGCCACAGCTATGTGCACAGGGCAGCGCGTTACGCTGCGGCGACAGAGTGGGGACCCCGACTGGGACTGGGTGAACACGCCAGTCTCACATGGCATGGTAAGCCTGGGATGTTATGGCGGGAGCTGCGGCCTTTCCTTTTTTCTGGCCTGGGTGCTGACCCGCCTGACATTCTCATCATCCACCTGGGGGGCAATGATTTGGGCCAGGTCACCGGCTTATAGCTTAAGCATGTGATTTGCGAGGACCTCGCCTACTTGCATTATGTCTGGCCTGCCACAACCCTGGTTTTGCGGACATTGTCCCGCGCCATTACTATAGAGGGGGCGTTAACCTCCTGGCCCTTGACCGCGCTAGGCGCACGGTTAATAGGGCGCTGGCGCGGTTTCTTGCCGACAGGGCTTGGGGACGGGTCAGTCATCACCCCGATATTAGCCTACAAAATTATGACTTGTACGCAGGGGATGGGGTCCATCTGTCGCGAGGAGGTATGGACCTCCTGTTGGGTGATTGGCGAGCAGGCCTGTTGACCGAGCTGACGGTCTGGGGGGGGGGGCGTCAGGTCTTCTTTGAAGCCCCTCCGTGTGGCGGGTAGCACTGGTAAGGTAAACAGTATGACCCACAAGTATCCGGCAGGTTCGCAATTGACTGGACAACACTAGACAGGAATAAATTAGTTAAACGTTGTCCGGTCAACGACGAACCAGGCGATGGGGTGATGACGATTGCTAACCAGCATGCATCACCCCTGTGATTTCACGGATACGCGTCAGAGGGTGGGGTCATGAGTTAGTTATTGACTACGGTCAACAATTTGTTTGTTGTCAACAAACAAATTGATACAAATTGATACATTGTAACCAATTGCCGTTGGCAATTTTGGGGTGGTACCTTACCAGTGTTACTTCGGCCTGCTTGCCTTATGAATTATGATTGGTCGTTTTACCAATACAAATTTATAATTCGGACTAGGGCATTGAATCAATAAATGTGGCCCGATGCTGTTATCCACTTTCAATGTTGTCTGTGTCCGTTATTGGGGGGGTGCGCCTGCAAAGAACCAACTGGACTGCCACCATTATTGGTCTTCTTGCTGTCCATGCCTCTATCTATGTAACTTCCACAAAGAATATATTCACTTGTCCCACTGTCTGGTTTTATTGCTGCTGCTGCCTGCTTGATTCAAAGAGGCAAATAGAAGAGAAGGCATCAAGTGGTAGAGGAGAAAAATCTCCTCATATTCCAGTTGTTTTGGTTGGAGGCCCAGACCATTTTTGTTGTGCTGTGGGCAAGTGACACATAACTCATACTGTACTTTGTTTTCTTTTTTACTGTGTACTCCTTTACAAGCTTTTGAATTGGTTGTGTGAGTGAGGAATTCTTTGCTGTGTGCACAGGACAGATAGTGATGGGTATTTTGCCTGGAAAAATATACATTATTTGTGTGGCCTCCTGTGGTGGATTTGCACTGCAAAACAGGCACAGTTAAAAGCATTATTTCAGTATAACATACATTGAGCCCTGGGGGCCCCCCTCGCCCTAGGACTTGAAAGGTGAGGGGGATGCCCAGCGGAACGCCACTGCCGCACACATGGCCCCGCTGGGGGCAAAGAGGCTTCCTGGCCACGCCCGCCCCCCTCGAGGGACTCTGAAGGCATGGGAATTTGTGGGTGGTTTAGCTGATTTGTATTTATTGCATTTTTGTATTGTAGTTGGTGTAATATCATGTACTGTTGTGTAATTTTGCATTGTTGTTTTGCTTGTGAAATTGTATTTTGCTTTGTATTGGTGCTATATTGTATTTCTGTACGTTATGCATTGTGAACTGCTTTGGGTTGTCTGCTGGACGAGGAAAGCGGTATATAAGAATAAATTTCAATTCAATTCAATTCAACTTAAGTTTGGCCAATGTCAGAAATTATTCTGGGTTGAAAGGATTTTTGCAGGAAAAACTCTGCTCAGGGAATGCCCAAATGAGGCTCCTTTCATGTCCCCAAGAGCTGGGACAGAAATGGGCACTCAATCCATCATGCAGTACCTGGGTCTCGAACTGTCGACCTGCCAGCCTTCCAGCTAACAAGGCCAGCTTCTTAACCACTCAGCCACTACCACAGCCCCTTACCAGCTATGATTCCATAAGCTTTCTGAGAAGGGGGGTATTTTTCAATTTTGTGCCAAAGCAAAAGCAAAACAATCACACTTCTATCCCACTTCATAGCGCTTAGTGCACTCTCTGAGCTGTTCACAGGTTAATTAGCATTTTACCCTCAACATGCTGGGGGACTCATTTGAGGGACCTTGGAAGGATGGAAGGCAGAGTCAGGATTGAACTCACAATCTTTTACCTGCAGGCCAGCAGTTTAAACACTGTGGCACCAGGGCTGCCCAAAAGAGAAACAACTTGTGGAAGGAAAGAAGGAAGGAAGGAACGATAGGTTACATCATAGAGAATAGCAATTATCTCATAATTGTCTAGGCAGTGCCTTCCCTTTCCTCTTTAACCTCTGGAGCATTTTGCGTAAAATAGTACAATAACATGCAGAAGCATTTCATATTGCAATGGGATCATTAAAATGCAAATGAAATTGGATTAAGAGCGGAGAGGGGAAGATATGGTGAAAGAAACATCTTTTTTTGTATCCTATGAAAGTAGAACAGCAAGACTGTGAAAGAAGTAGGAAGTGACTGAATGCAGAAACTTTCCTCAAAGGTCATCAGGCATTTGAATAATTGCCCCCCCCCCCAATAAATAGAATCAGTCCAAGAACATTAGGGCAACAATGTCGCTGTTTTCCTAGTGGCTGGCCCGTCCCTGCCATTAGGCAAAGTGGGGTGTTTAAAACATTTTATTAAATACCGGGTGAATTAGGTCAATAAAATCATTTCAGTTAATGAACAGCCAAGAGAGGCCTCCTTTCTTTTGCTGAGAAACATAGAATCATAGAATGACTGGTTCGGAAGGGGTCATTTAGTCCATTGAGTCCAACCCAGTGGTGGGCATCAGCAGGTTCACACCAGTTCGCCAGAAACGGTAGCAGAAATTCTGGCTGGCCCCTCTGCCCATCCAAGTTTTGAAAAAAAGCAGTCCTAATTCGGGTGCAACACAGGGTTTTTCCCCTGGCCATGACCACCATACCACGCCCACAGTGGGGTAGTAATTTTTTTTTGGAGCCCACCACTTGTCCAACCCCCTTGCTCAATGCACGAATCCAAATCAAAGCAGATCTGACAGAGGGTAAATTTCCAATTCTCTCTTGAATGCCTCCAGTGTTGGAGCGTTCACCGCCTCTTGTGGCAGTGGGTTCCACCGTCATATTGCTCTGACGGTTAAGAGGTTTTTCCTGATATTCAGCCTACATTTGGATTCCTGTAGCTTCAGCTAGTTATTATGCGTCCTGCACTCTGGGATGGTTGAGAACAGATCTGGCTCTTCCTCTTTATGGTTATCTTTCAGTGAGGCAACAATCTTCTCTTCTTTGGATGGGATAGGGCTGAGTAACAATGGCCCAAATCAAGCAATAATAGACGCACTGAGTTGGAAAGGGCATTTTAGACCATCCAGTCTAACTCCCTGCTCAGTGGAGGAACCCAAATCAAAGCAGAGCTGACAGAGGGTTGCCCAATTTTCTCTTGGATGCTTCCAATGTTGGAGCACTCACCAACTCTCAAATCAGTTGGTTCTATTGTTGTACTGCTCTAACTATTAAGACGTTTTTCCTGATATTCAGCCATTATCTGGCTTCCCTTTGAGCCTGTTATTATGTGTCTAGCACTCTGGGATGATGGAGAACAGATCCTTCCCTTCCTATTTATGATTATCTTTCAGGCATTTGAACAGTGCTATCATCACCATCTCCCTATTCATTCTCTTTTTCTCAAGGCTAAACATGCCGCGTTCCTTCACTCTTTCCACCTAGGGCTTGGTTTCCATTCCTCTGATCATCCTTCTAGCCCTTCTCTGTACCTGCTCTTTCTTAAAGTGTGGTGCCCAAAACTGGACACAGGACTCTAGATGTGGTTTAACTAGTGCCGAATAGAGAGGGACTAGTCGTACCTCATGGATTTTGAAGACTAGACTTCTGTTAATACAGCCTAAAACAGCATTGGCAATTTTTGCAGCCATATCACAGTGTTGACTCATACTTAGCCTATGACCGTGATGGTGAACCTTGGCACTCCAGCTGTTCTTGGGCTTCAGTTTCCAGATGCCCAAGTCCTTGGGTATGCACAGTAAACCCATTGGTGTGGATTCACAGGGACTTGGTCTTCTGGGAATTGAAGTCCAAGGAGACCTGGAGTGCCAATAAAAATGTTGGTGTGGATTCACAGGGATTTGGTCTTCTGGGAATTGAAGTCCAAGAAGACCTGGAGTGCCAGTAAACCTGTTGGTGTGGATTCATGGGGACTTGGTCTTCTGGGAATTGAAGTCCAAGAACAGCTAGAGTGTCAGTAAACCCATTGGTTTGGATTCACAGGGACTTGGATTTCTGGATATTGAAGTCCAAGAACACCTGGAGTGTCAGTAAACCCATTGGTGTGGACTCACAGGGACTTGGGCTTCTGGGAACTGAAGTCCAAGAACACCTGGAGTGTCAGTAAACCCATTGGTGTGGATTCACAGAGACTTGGGCTTCTGGGAACTGAAATCCAAGAACAGCTGGAGTGCCAAGGTTCACCATCATGGGTCTATGATCTACAACAATTCCAATATCCTTCTCACTTATAGTTTTACTGAGCCAAGTATTCCCCCCCCCCCCATTATGTAACTGTGTATCTAGTTCTTGTTCCCTAGGTGTAAAACATTGCACTTCTCCCTGTTGTACCTAGTGTCAGAGGTGGAATTTGGATCTCTCCTTTTCTCCAATTGCCACCTGGCCTTCTGACTCCAGAAGTGGAGGACCTTTAGCCCTCTCGACATTTTAACCTACAATTCCCATCAGGCTGGCTAGAGACCTCTGGGAACCAAAGCCCAAAAGATTTGGAGGTCTAGCATTTCCCCTTCCCCTTCTCTAACCACTCAACCATCTCTGGGCTCAAAAGGTACCAAAAAGTGTTCCCAGCCGTCTCCTGATTTGACAGGTTTAACCCCATTCAGTGCCTCTTATCTTAGCTAAAGTGCTCTTCAAATACTAATCAGCTCCGCTTGCCCACAGCTCCTACTTCGAGTGCTGACACTACAGCAGGAATCTGGCAGTCGGTTTCAGCGCAACAACTGGATGACCCCTGAGCCCACTTTCCATTAGAAAGTGAACACTTTCTCTGCTTCATATGGTTGGATTTTTGCAACGGTCCCCCCACCCCCATCTCCCAGCTGCAGCCTTGCAAAGACATCTTAGAAATGAGCCACCTTCAGAGGAAAGTGAGAGTAGGTTAATTCACAATGGCTTAGCATGATTCAACAACCTCTGTACGCAGGCAGAGAAGATCTCCCCAACTCTTCAGCTGGCAAAAGAAATCCAAGAATGGATAAACATTTTAAGAGATGTTATCTATGTCGTCTTCATCGTTGTCGTCGTCTTCATTATTGTCTTTGTTGTCTTCTTTTTCAGGTGTCGTATCCACTTCCCAATATTAGTGATCCTCATGGTGATCAGCCATGAAGATTGCCATGAGACTATAATGCAGGGGTTCCCAACCTAAGGCCCATGGGCCAGATCCAGCCCGTAGCACTATTTCACGTGGCCTCTCACCCCTCCAAGGGCATTCAAGAAACAAAATGGCCATCCCTTTGAAGCTGTTGGGACAAAATGGCCCCCCAATCATGCAGGCAGGGCAAAATGGCCATCCGGCCCTCAAAGCTGACTGAGAGAGTGTGACCCGGCCCCCAGCTTGAAAAGGTTGGGAACCCCTGATATAATGCAATGGCCTTCCATTGGCCTTCCACATCGTAGTGGGACCCCCATACCACTGATCCAGTTCTGCAAGTCATTTTTTGGTCCTGAGCCCTTTTGGCACAGAAAGTCCTCTTTAGCCCCAGGCGAGGACTGATGAAGCTGCTGCCTTCCATCAAGATGGATTCAAGTGAGGTTTAATTCATTTGGGGACCATCACCCTTTCCTGTGGATTTTTCCATCCAAGGCCATTAGTTCACAGGGTTATCATGTTAATTAATTGCTGCCTGATGATCAGCATTGAGTCATGTAGAGATAAGTAGGGGACATTTTGGACTAAAAGGTAGCCATAAGGTCACAAAGGCTGACAACACGAACGACACTACTGTGAAATCTTCTTGCTAAAATGACTGAATACAAAACACTATCCAAACGATTTCTGAAATAGGACATATGGACTAGATGGACTCTTGAGAATTTTTTCAAAATTAATTTTATTAAGTTTTTCAGAACTACATGTAGAACAAAGAAACAACGTACAATTACAAAAATGTTTTTAAAAATAACAAAAAAACAAGAATCTGTAGAAAGGAAAAGAGAGAGCAAAAAAACCAAAAAAACCATACAGATAAAAAACCTATAACATCATACTAAACAATTATATTGTTATAATTATACTTATTGAAATAGCTTTTATTTTGATATAAAACAATCTAACTATATTTGCTTCCCTATTTTCATATAGTATAATCTAAAATTTATAACAATATTTTTGAAATTCTTAAAATATTCACCTTCAAAATCAAAACAAAACATCAAAGTTGATTGCACCCTGAGATATATACAATGCTCTAGGGGGATGTGGCATATCTCGTCCTTGTTTTAATGAATCCAAAAACTTTTTTGATCAGGTATTGGAAAACTACCATCTCCTTTTCTCAGTGCATAGTCCACAAATAGTTTCCATATCTTCCAAAATCTGTTCTCTTTAATTAAACCTTTCTTTTCCTTCAATTCCCATGTCAATTTATCATTCAGAGCCAAATGCCACATTTCCTTATACTATTCCTCCAGTCTAATGTTCTCGTCATTTTTCCACTTCCTTGCAATGCACTGTCTCCCTGTCGTCATCATAATCGATATCAAATCCTTTGAAGATCTAGGTTATTATCTTCAAAATTTATCAACATGATGATACCTGGTCCCAACTTAATTTCTACACCTAATATTCCTTCAATTTCTCTTTCAATATCTTCCCAAAACTCCTTTGTCACGTTACAGTGCCACCACATGTGTAAGTAAGTCCCTACACTTCTCTTGCACCTCCAACATAAATTGCTCTTGGTTTTATCAATTTGATTCAGTCTCATTGGGGTCATCTCCACAACACTTTATAATTATGTTCCTTGACTCTAACAGACATTGTCTTCATAATCCTTCTCTTCCATATGGATTTCCAATTTATATCAGTGATTTTCACATTCAGGACTCTTGAGAAATATCAATGGGATGAGCCAATGGTAAAGCTGTTTGGCCAGAGATGGAAACAGAAGGCTAAGGATAGAACATTTTGGATTTCGATTGATTTGTGCTTAAATAGATAAGTGAAGAAAAATCAATATTGGATTGGATGTTGGTCAACATTACTCAAACAGTAATTTGCCATCATCAAAAGTGCCTGGACGCTGATGGTAACTGCTTTGATCACCTTTCGCATGTGATTTGTATTAATCTCATCAGTATATATTAAATATTACAATTTTAATACAGTTTTTCCTTTCTTAAAATGTGTGTCCATTTTTGGCACCCTCTGTATTTGGCAGAAAGAAGAAGTAGAGTTGGATAGTTCCAGGCCCAGTTCCGTCGTTTTGGGTCCAGAACTCGTGAGCTGATGACTGCTAACCATGAATTTCCTCCTAAGGAAGAGCCTTTTGAAACTCTAAGTCTTACCCTCTGGTCTCCTCTCTTGCTTTCTCAGCCTGTTCTACTTTGCTGCAGGTGAGAAAGCCATCTCCCCAGGGAATTCTTCCAACGGTGGCAAGAAATTGATTCGGAATCTATTAGCAATCGGTTATCTGGGAGTGGCGGCTGTGGAACTCCAGCATGTCACATTCATTTACGTAATGTTCATTTAATGTGTTCCTCATTTGCTTTGTTGCACCATCTGTTCATTAATGGGTACATCCTTTCTCTCTGATGAGTTGAATTGCGGGCCAGTCGCCTCTTGCATTCCTTCACACAGGAAATTAGGCGTGTGTGTGTGTGTGTGTGTGTGTGTGTGTGTGTGTGTGTGTGTGTGTGTGTGAGGTCTGAAATCCACCCTTCTGGATTTCAGAAATCTAGGCCCCCCTGCATGTGGGCTCACAGATAACTGGAAACATGGAATCGCGGAGACTAAACCTGTGGATAAGAGAGGCAACCTGTGTAAATGATTCTTTGGAGCTATCCAAGGTGCTGAAAGTGCTTGTATGGTTGGTGAGCTCCTAAAACAGGGGTTCGCAACCTTTTCAAGCCGGGAGCCGGGTCACGCTCTGTCAGCCAACTTCGAGGTCCGGATGGCCATTTTGCCCTACCTGCACAATGAGGGTGGCCATTTTGTCCCAAAATCTTCAAATGGGTGGCTATTTTGTTTCTCGAATGTCCTTGGAGTTGGGGGGTGGGCACATGAAATGCTGCCACAGGCCTTAGGAACCCCTGGTATACTCTATGACCATAGCAGGATAACTTGGCCAGACTGAAGCTAATGTTCCTATTATACTGTACCTATTTTCATTTTCAGTGTGACCATTAGGTTCTTTCTTTCTGTCCAGATTGCAGATAGTTGAAATCCATGAAAGTATCTGTCAATCCCATGAACTACTCTCAAGGTCTAGAGCAGGAGTGGCCAACCTTGCTGCTCCAGATGTTCTTGAATTTCATTTCCCGGAAGCCCTGATCAGCACCAGTACACAAGCAAAAACTTTCCTTCCTGCCTTACAAAATCAGTCTGTAAAGGGGTTACTCATATTATTATTCAAGTGCTATATCCGATTCTGAATAATGGTGATCCTCATGGCGACCAGCCATGAAGATTGTCCTGGGAACAATATAATGCAGTGGCCTTCCATTTGCCTTCCACATCACAGCATGATACCCATAACATTGATCCAGGTCCATGAGTCACTTTCTGGTCCTGAGCCCTTTTGGCATGCAAAGTCCTCCTTATCAGCCCCAGGCCAGGATGGATGAAGCTGCTGCCCTCCATTCAAGAGGGAGTCAAGTGGGATTTAATCCTCTTGGGGACCCTCACCTTTCCCTGTGGACTTCACCACCCAAGGCCGTTCATCCTCAGGGTGGTCAGGTTAGTTCACCACCACCTGTTGCAGACAGTAGGGTCTACTCTGCTCCCATAGCAGGATAACCTGGCCAGACACGCTGGGCAGTTCACAAGTTAATTAGCATTTTTGCCCCAAGCATGATGGGAAATCATTTTACCAACCTCAGTAGGATGAGAGAGGCTGAGTCAACCATGAGCCCCAGTCAGGATTGAACTCACAATGTTTTGGTTGCAAGACAGCAGTTTAACCACTGCGCCACCAAGGCTCCTGATCAACCCCACTGTGCCCTATTTGGACAGGAGGTCTCTAACCACTCTTGTCTTCATCATGGGACAGAACTTGAATCAAATGGCACTTTAAACCAAGGGTTTCCAACCTAAGGCCCACTGGCAAGATCTGGCCCCTAGCACCATTTCATGTGCCCCCAAACCCCTTCAAGGGCATTTGAGAAACAAAATGGCCACCCTTGTGAAGTTGTTGGGACAAAATGGCTGGGCCCATCGTGCATACAGGGCAAAATGGCTATCCAGCCGTCAAAGCTGACTGAGAGAGCGTGACCCCCTGGCTTGAAAAGGTTGGGAACCCCTGGCCTACATCATGGGCTTCTCTTCCCATGGATCTTCACTTGCTTATTGACCTTGGAAGGATGGAAGTGGCAGAGTCAACCTTGATCCCTGGTCAGTATCGAACTCATAACCTTTGGGTTTCATTACAGCAGTTTAACCACTGTGCCACTCTGCAAACAGCCAATGCCAAAACCATCTTTGCACATTGATAACGTCCCATCCCACTTGCTCATTTATGGAGTGCCACCAGCCTGCACAGCTTTGTATGAAATACAGCCTAAAAGGTTTCTGTCCCAGAGGCTTACAGTTAAAACTTTAGCATGGAAGAATTGAGGAAATAGAGGTTGTTCTTTCTCTCTCTCCTCCTTGGTTTTTGGTCAGCATCTTTAACTTCTGGTATCCCTGCCGTGTACTTGTTATGCTACAGATAACACTGCATCACAAAAAATAAATATGGTCTGCTGGGTCTAACCCATGTGTCCTATACTAAATCAAGTGCACTGAATCTAAATCTGAAGTCCCATTCTGCCTAGGACGTCAGGATCTTATGTTAGCAAATCTCACCCTCTTGGTTAGGTTCTTTCATTGATCACATGGGGTATATTTGCCACTAATGTAGCAACAATTGCCCAGTTTATTAACATAGCTGCACCTACTCATCTTTAGCTCAAAACAGACTCACTATGGCCTAGCTGTACTACACAATAGGATGGTTTTGCACTAGAGAAAAGCCCTTGGTCCATCTTGCCTTATATACCTAATTCTGACATCAGCTCACTGACTTGCCCAGACATGCCCAGGCACTGCTGGAACATGCGTGCCACCAGGGGATGTGATTCAGCTGAGGCAGTGGCAGGCCTAGTGGTAGCTGCAACTGTTCTAATGTTCCCATGTAAAAATACATTATGCAATGACCAACCATTTGAAAAGCTATAACCCACCTTAAAATCTGCATGTGATAGGCAAATTCTGAGTTCAGATTTGGAATCAGCACACTCGATATCACGTAAATCACGTGTTATTCCCAGTAGCAAAACCGTTGTTGTGCAGTGATCAGTAAGGAAGGTTCCATTTGGAATAACTCAGGCTGGATGCGCTTTATTCCTGCTCAGTTGGCAGGCATACCTGTAAACCACACAACCATGCCCTAATTTTGTTGTATGGGCTCAAGCGGAAGGAAAAAACAGATGAGAGAATAAAAGAAGGAGAAAGAGACTGAAAATTAGATTTGTTCTACCTCTTCATCTTCAAACCTAACGACACTGTTAGCGATTTAGGGGGAAAGATGTTAAGGATTCCATTATTTGGAACCAGACAGGAGTCCCATTTTTATATAAAGAGGCTGTTTATTCCAGGGGAAATGTCTGTGCCATAGCTATGGCGATGGATTTCTTGCTTTAAATGAGAATTTGAGGCTGTGATTCATGTTTTGAAAGTCACCCTCCTTGTGCTCTCAGCATGGTCAGGGGAATTCAATTAAAAAATAAAAGCAATCATAAAATAGCAGCAGAATCTCTGTGCAGCGTCTACCTTAAACATTTGTGTGTGTGAGAGAGGGGGGGATTGTGTGTATGTATAGATGGAGGGAATTGTCTGTTTGACCTTGCAATTATTTAGCAAGATTAATTTTTTACTTCCTGGGGACCCCATATGATCTTTTACAAGATAATCAGGTTTCATTGTTGGTTTAGCGAAGGCTTATATTCATATTCCTGTTTTAGAAATCAGAAGGTTCTTTAGAGCAGGGATTCTCAACCTGTTGCCCGTGGGCCGGATGCGACCCATGGCACCATTTCATGTATCCCCACCACCACCACCACCTCACCCAGAAGTGCCATGTGGTCGAGGAAGGGCAAAATGGTTGTCCAGCGCCCAAAGCTGTCTGAGGGAGTGTGACCTGGCCCCTGGCTTAAAAAGTTGAGCACTCCTGCTTTAAAGTCTCACCAATTTTGGACTACCACTTTGCAACTGAACAGATGCTTATGCTTTGGTTGTGATGTTGTCCAGCAAAGTGTGTCCACCAGAGAATTGTGCATGTAGAATCACACGATTGAAGTGGCCCAAAGGTTCAATGGGTTGGACACCACCTCTCAAGCTATTTATAGCCCCCCTTGCTGATGTAAATTGTCTATTTGGTAAAGATGGGACTGTGGTGGCATAGTGGTTAAGACACTGAACCAGATGACTGGAAGGTCAGCAGTTTGATACCCGAGTGCTGCACAACGGAGTGAGCTCCTGTCCTTTATCCCAGCTCTTGCCAACCTAGCAGTTTGAAAGCAAGCAATTGCAAGGAGATAAATAAGTACCACTTCGGTGGGGAGGGCAAACAGCATTCCGTGCACTCCGGTGTCTAGTTATGCCTGCCACGTGTCCACAGAAACGTCCGCAGAAGCAGACAGCGCTGGCTCTTCGGCTTTGAAACAGAGATGAGCACTGAACCCTAGAGTCGGATATGACTGGCTTTCAAGCAAGGGCGATCTTTACCTTTACCTTAAATGAAAAGTGGGATCCCTTCATAAAAATGTGGCAGTAGAGATCTACCTATCCGAATAGTGAGATGTTACATATTCCCAATGTTGCTATATGGAGACATTGAATATAGCAGGGGTTCTCGACCTATAGCCTGGGGGCTGGATGCAGCCTGCAACATCATTTCATGTGACACCCACCCACCCCCGCCTCTGCCAAACCCAGAAGTGCCATGTATGGCAGGCAGGGCAAAATGGCTTCAGGGGCCGGACGGCTTGAAAATGTTGAGAACCCCTGGACTAAAGCATCTAAAAAGATAATCAAAGTTTTTGGAACATGGATCTAAGGATAACATGGGTTGACCATGTGACAAATGTCAAAGTGTTGCGTTGGATGGATAAAGAACAAGAACTCTTTAAGACCATTGAGCAAAGAAAGCTCCAATACCTTGGCCATATCATGAGGAATGACATGAAGTATAGAATCCTCCAACGGGGGCGTGGCTAAGATGGCCGACGAATAACATCTCGATTTAGGCGCTTGCGCTATCAAAGTGGTAAATAATGAGAATTACTGAGCTAGTGGAGTAAATTACAGAGATCTTTGTGGTGATAAGACTCCTTCTTGCCTGTTTGGAAAAGTTGCTGCAGGGCGGTCGAAGTTCGGGAGGTATCCCCGGCGGGAGAGGTGCGCGACGGAAGCCACGGCTTCCCTAGCCGAGGAGCCGAGAACGGGACCAGCAAGACGGCGGAGACTCGAGGAAGTGGAAAATCAGCAAGAAAGTGAGTTAACTAAATGTTTTACTGACGAAAGTTAGAGGCGACAGTGGATTGCCTTGCTCTGAAGAGTTTGGACTCGGCGGAGCGTGTAGAAGAGGTCAGAAGGGTGGCGGTTGAGGCGATAATGGCGGCGATCTTGGAAATTGAAAGTGGTTGCTCTTCGGACAATGGCTTCTTAGCGATTGGTTTGGAGGTTTTGATAAGTGGGATAGAAGAAAGCGACCGGGCTCGAGATACTGGTTACGCCAGCGCCTTTTGAAGTTGAAGCAAGGGAGAGTGGTTTAAAAAGGAAAAAAAGTGTTTGCTGATTTGGAAAGGAAGAAGGGGGGGGTTCCCCCTGAAGCTGCCGTAGCTCCTGGGAAAAGGGAGTTTTGCCTTGCTCGCTCAAAGAGAGGGATTACCAATTTTTTACTCCTTCACTGTGTGGATTATAGTATTCATCTTTTCTTTTTATACTCCTCCTCTTCTTTTTTTCATTAAAAGTTGGAGCTTGGGACTTTTGGTTTTTTTCCTTCCCTGTGGAACTCATATAAGTGGATATATTTGGGCACCCGTCTCCTTGGAATTCCTGTGTATGCTGATGGGATCATATTACTCCGTTTGCAAGAGGGGATCTCTGTGAAAGTTTTATTTATTTTTTAAGGGCAAACTTTGCGAGTTGTTGCTACTTGATGTGCATTGGTTGACTTTGGTGACCTTCCCGTGGAATATAAACTTTTTTTGGGCTGCTTGTGGTTTCTGTTCCTTTATGGATTACAACAATTAATTTTTCGCTGGCCCTCCTCCTTTATTCAAGTCACATTATTAAGGATTAAGGATTGTCATCAGCTCTAGCTGCATCGGGACAGATTCAAGTTGACTGTTCAATGAGCTTACAATACATTGCAGCATTAAAACAGCTCAGGGACCTTCATCATGGATAAGGGTACACGAGGAAAAGCAAAGGAGGAGGAGCCAGTGGTGAAATCTAAGAGAAAAGAAAAAGCACCAATGGAAGAGGTCCCTCCGTCATCATCACCACCACCCGAACCCTATGATCAAACTCAAATTATGGTGGAAATTGGTAAATTGTTTCAGAAGATGGAGAAAAATGAGGATTCAAGGGTGAAATATAGAAATGAAATGATGAAAAAACAGGATAAGGTAACATCTGTTATGGACTTTACAAAAAAAGTGGAATTAAGTTTGCAAAAAATAGAAGGAAAAGTGAAATTGGTTCAAAATGAGGTGAAAGCTATGAAAAAGGAAATAAAAGGGACTCAGGAGGCGGTGAGGGAAAATAAGGTGAAAATGGATGACCATGAGAAAAGGATTGATGCTATGGAAGATATGATGAGAAAGCAGAATATTGTCCTACATCATGTGATTGAAAGGACGCCAGACCAGCTGAGAGAAAGGGTGGTTCAGTGGTTAAACAATTTGAGCATGGGAAAGGAATTTATACAGGAAGACATTGTAAGTGCATATAGGGTGGGTCCAAGAAGAGGGAAAGCGGCCCAGAGAAATGTGTTGGTAAAATTTGCAAATTGGGGAGATAAACTTAGAGTAATGGCTTTTTTAAAACAAGCTGGTTCTGGCGCCCTGAAAATCGATGGTTCTGATGTGGAGGCATATAATGATATTTCAATAAAGGAAAGAATTTGGAGATATAAGATGAAACCGGCAACCAAACTGTTGATGAGTAAAGGTGTAAGGTATAATTGGAGACTTCCACAGCAACTGCGATTCTTTTATGGAAAAAAAATGCAGTTTATTGATGAGAGGACCGACCCACTGGAGTATTTGAGCTTGCTGGATCTTGTTAAAGCAGGTTCGGAAGAGTGGCTAACTCTTAGAAAAGATCTGTTGGAATCGGGGGCCATAAGTAGGGATTACGAGGGGGCAGATGCCGGTGGTGCTATGGGTGGAACCCCGCAGGGAAGAGAAGAAGAGGAGTTGTCATTGATCATGGTGGAGGAGGAGGCAAGTAAGGAGCAGTGAGCAATGGGTAAGGATGTAATAACTTTTTTTTATATTACTCAAGAATGTAGAAAGGTGAGATGCGTGGCGCATTAATCTATACGCACATCTTTCATGTCCCCCCTCTCCCCTCTTTGGTTATCAAAGGCGTGTTTTTTTTTTTTAAGAAAGTGGGGAGAGAGATATTGTGTGTTTTATGTATATTTTTGTTTTTTAGTGGTAAGGGGTTTGTGGTGGCACGCCCAATGGAGAGTTTGGAAAGTAGAAAAGGTGAAAAGGTGATAAACTATGAGAAATATTAAAGTATTAACCTGGAATGTAAAGGGTACAGGTTCTGTTCTTAAGAGGAGAAGGTTGGAATTGGCTTTGAAGCAAGATAGACCTGATATAGTTTTTTTACAGGAAACGCATCAAAAATCAAAGGATACAAACAAAATTTTCCTAGGATGGATTCAACATTATGAAATGGCATTTGGTACATCAAAAGCAAGAGGAGTTGCAATTATGATCTCTAAAAGATTAGGATTTGAGATAACAAAAAGTGTTGTTGACCAAGAAGGTAGATATTTGATCGTGAGAGGAAAAATAGACGATGAGGAAATAATTTTGGTGAATATTTATGCCCCAAACGAACTTCAAGCGGAATTTCTAGAAAAAGTTCATAAAATTGTGGTGGTAGAAAAAGTGCCAAAGATGATTGTGGCTGGAGATTTTAATTTGATAAGGTCAAACTTAGATTGTACGAATTTAGCAAGGCGTGGAGTAGGGATGAAAGGGAATGTTTTAGATAACTGGATGGTTGTGATGGGATTGAAGGACTCTTGGAGAGAGATCAAGGGCTCGGAAAGGGCATATTCTTATTTTTCACATGTTCATGGGTCCTACTCTAGAATAGATTATGTATTTTTATCGGAAAACATGGTCAAAAATATTGAGGGAATTGAAATAGGAATTTTTAAGGAATCAGATCATGCTAAAGTACTTTTGGAACTGAGGACACAAAAGGATAACAGGAGAGGAAGGAGTTGGAGATATGATCCCAATCTATTCAAAGACCAAAAATGTAAAGAACAAATTACAGAAAGTTGGATGGAAAGTTGGCAGTGGAATGATAACGAAGAGGTAAATTTTAATGTGGTTTGGGATGCCATGAAGTCGGTTTTTAGAGGGGAAAGTATAAAGTTGGCAAGTACCAAGTATAGAAAGTACAAAGCAGCACAGGAGGAAAAATAAAAAGAAATAAAGCAATTACAGGAGGAACACTCAAAAAAGAAGGATAAATTACAAAGACTTAAGGCAGAATTATTGGGTAAGGATATAGAAAAAGTAAAAAGAGACTTGATATATTTAAATAGAGAGTATTTCGAATTTAGCAACAAAAATTCAAGATTACTAGCAAGAGCAGCTAAAACTAAAAAGGAAAAAAGGGAAATTGGGGTGTTGGTTAATAAACAAGGGATAAGATATAATAAGGTTAGTGATAAATGTAAAATTGTGAAGGATTTCTATCAAGCATTATATGCAAAAAAGAGATAGACGTTGGGAAACTTAAAGGGGTATTGGATAGGCAGCTTGGGAATGGAATAAAGCAGGAACACCGGGATAAAATGGAAGAACAGGTCTCTGAGAAAGAGGTAAAAGAGGTAATTAGTGGTTTGAAGCTGGGGAAAGCCCCGGGAGGCGATGGACTATCGACAGAGTTTTATAAGGAATTTAAAGATGTTGTGGTACCAAAGTTGGTAAAGTTATATAATTATATTCTAGATGGTGGACAAATTCCGACTTCATGGTATAGGACCATAATTGTTCTGCTGCCAAAAATGGGAAAGAATTTGAGAAAAGTGGAATCATATAGACCAATTTCTCTTATAAACCAGGATGCCAAGATCTTCACAGCAATATTGGCTAATCGGCTAAATAAATTTATGGGAAAATATATAAATGTCGATCAAGTAGGTTTTTTAAAAGGAAGGCATATGGCTGATTTGACCAGGAGGGTGTTAGACTTAATTGATAATGTTAATCAAACGAAGGAAAAAGTGGGGTTAATATCTTTGGATATTTTTAAGGCATTTGATTCGTTACAATGGTCTTCAATTAAGGAAATAGTTGAAAGTTATGGATTTGGGGATAGATTTAGAAGGGTAATTGATTTATTATGTCAAAAAGGGACTGCCAGGATTAGAGTAAATGAAGAGGTTACAGATGAGGTAAAGCTTGAGGCAGGCACTAGGCAGGGTTGTCCTTTGTCCCCTATTTTGTTTATTATGGCAATGGAAATTTTGGCAAAAAATATAAGGGAGGACTTAAGTATAGAAGGGATAAAAGGTAATAAAGTGAGTATGTATGCAGATGATACGCTGTTAATGGTGAAACACCCAGTGGGGGCAATGGATAGGATCAAAGCACAAATAGAGGATTTTGAGGATATAACAGGATTGATGATAAATTGGGATAAATCGGAAATGATGTTGTGTAATATGGGGGAAGAGGAGAAGGAAAAGATGGCGGGGTTATCTAATATACAAATTAAAGATAAGCTGAAATATTTGGGGATAATTATTTCAAATAAATTGGAAGAACTTAAAAAATTGAACTATGACAGCTTGAAAGCAGAATTTAAGATTAGAATACAAAGTTTTCAGAAGTTGAAGTTGTCATGGTTTGGGAGGATTGCAATTTGCAAAATGATGTTGTTGCCGAGGATTAACTTCCTATTTGATGCACTTGCAATCCAATTGAAGGAAAAGGAAATTAATGAGTTTCAAAAGATGTTTAATAATTTTTGCAACGGAGGTAAAAAATCTAGACTGCCAAAGAAACTTTGGTATCTGCCTCAGAAAGAAGGGGGTTTGGGAATGCCAAATCTGTTAGCGTATTATCGAGCATTTCAAATTAAGAATGTTGTGAAGATCTTGGCAAGAGGAAAAGGAATTGGAGATGAAAGATTACAGGAATATTGGTAAAGGGATTTTTTTGGGAGCTAAGGCTAAAAAGATAGGCACAAGCAACATTATGATGAGAGGACTCGTGAAGGTATGGAAAAGATTAAAGAAGGATTTGGTCCCAGATGTTTCTCCAGTTTTGGAATTGGCAGATATGGCATGTTTTCCGATAAAAATAGACAAAAAAATAAAGGAAATATTGGATAAAAATGAAGTTTCTTTGGTGAAAGAATGGTTAAGAATTTGTGGAGATGAAATTAAGAAGAAAAAACTGTTTGAACAGTTAAAATTGGATTGGTTTCAGATAATGAAGGTTGACAACTGGAATAAAAAATATAGAAGAGAATTATGCACAGATAGAGAAAAGACTGAATTCGAGGAACTGGTTTTGAACATTCGAAAAGGAGATAAAAGCATTAACGGTCTAGTAAGCAAACTCTATGCTTTAATAAATAAGGGTAGTGATCCACAGGAAGATCTGAAACTGAAGTGGGAACAGGATTTGAACATAAAATTAGGAAATGATGAATGGAGAAATAAGTGGGAAAAGAGGATAATGAGAACTATGTCAGTAAGAATCAAGGAACATAACTATAAAATGTTGTGGCAATGGTACCTGACACCACTGAGGTTACATCAGATTGATAATAAAAGGGATAATTTATGTTGGAGATGTAAAGACACTGTTGGAATTTATGAGCATATGTGGTGGAGTTGTAAAATGATAAATGATTTTTGGAGAAGAATAGAAAGAGAGATAGGGGAAATAATGGGTAAGAAAATCAAGCTGGTGTCAGGTATCATTATGCTAACAGATGTGGAAGGTATGTGTTTAAATAAGGAGGAAAAAGAGTTATTAGAAATAATGTTAACTACGGGTAGACAATGTATTGCTAGAAATTGGAAAAATGATGTAACTATACAGACGGGAGAATTGTATAAAGAAATGTGGAATCTAGCATTGAATGATAAATTGATATGGGAGATAAAAGTAAAAAGGAATAAATTGAAGGAAAATAGATTTTGGAATATTTGGAAGCCTTTTGTTGATCACTCCCTTATGGGTATGGAATGTTTTAGACCTGTACCATCTCAAAACAGTTTTTGGAGATAATATAGAGACCAAACTTTCCAGGGCAATGTAAATATACACTGGGTGATTAGTAAACTGAAAATTTGGAGCTGGATAGTTGTTGATAAACAATTGTATTATAGAAAGCTTTTATGAAAGCTATAGTTATAATATTAATCCTCAAAGTGGATATTTAATAATATGCATATTACAATGGATAATAGTTCAACTATCATTTATGTGGATATTTTCTATGAGGTTTATGTATTCTTGTTTTGTTATATGATTTGTATGTTTGTAATGGTTTTTTTCTTGAAAATGAATTAATAAAAATTTATTAAAAAAAAAAAGAATCCTCCAACTTGCTCTTCAAGGAAAGTTCCTTGGGAAGAAAGAGGCCCTGGACGTAGACAGACTTCATGGCTGAAGATCTTGAGAGACTGGTGTGGAAGGTCCTCAGATGAATCCCGAGGAAATAAGAACAGGAAGACTATTGCTATGATGATAGCCAATATCTGAAAGATACGGCACCTGAAGGAGGAGGAGGAGGAGGAGATAGCCAATATTTGGAATGGATCATGCTTACCAGTTTTAGCAATGGGTGGGCTGGCCATGTATCCTATTTGAAGAGGAGGGTCCTTTATTTCAAGGGCCACTTGATTCATGTGTGTGTGGTGATCAGGAGCCCTGGTGGCACAGTGGTTAAATTTGTCCTGCAGCCAAAACATTGTGAGTTTAATCCTGATGGGCTCAAAGTTGACTCTGCCCTCCCATCCTTCCAGGGTTGGTAAAATGAGTACCCAGCATGTTGGGGGCTAAATGCTAATTAACTTGTGAACCACCCAGTGAGGGCACTAAACGCTATAGGGCAGAAAAGGTAAAGATCACCCTTGATCAAAAGCCAGTTGTATCCGACTCTAGGGCTCAGTGCTCATCTCTGTTTCAAAGCCAAAGAGCCAGCACTGTCTGCGTCTGCAGATGTTTCTGTGGTCATGTGGCAGGCATGCCTAGACACCGGAGCGCACAGAACACTGTTTACCTTCCCACCAAAGTGTTCCCTATTTATCTACTTGCAAATTCTTGCTTTCAAACTGCTAGTTTGGCAGGAGCTGGGACAGAGATGGGAGCTCACTCCATCGTGCAGTACCCAACAATCAAACTCCAACCTTCCAGTCAGCGAGTACAGCGCCTTAACCACTTGAGCCACCACAGTCCCAATGGGCCGGTATATAAGTCTAATTGTTGTTGCTATCTTTTGAAGATGGGGAAAATTGTTCCTATTCCCCCTCTCCTTCCTGTTCTATCCAGTCTATTAAATGCGTTTCTAAATATTAAGGCCTTTTTTTGCTACAGTGAGTAAATGATGTGATTGCATCCCCATCCCTTTGACACGCAAACTGGCCTAATAAGCGTTTCCAAAAGAGCAGCAGATGTTTTACAGAAGAAAACATACACATCATCATTGCCCTAATTGCACACCATCGATTCTGATTTATGGCAAGCCTTTCACGGGTTTTCTAGGTAGAGAATACACAGAAGTGGTTTCCCATTGCCTTCTTCTGGGGGGCCCACGTTGGAACTGGGCAGCTTCCACAGCCAGACAGCTAAACTACAGAACTATCCAGCCAACGATACCTATGCTATGGTACATTTATGATTCAACTACTTTACATGCAGTTTACTAAGTTAAGCAGGGTCTGTGGTGGCTTAGTGGTCAAGATGCTGAACTTGATGACTGGAAGATCAGCAGGCCAGCAGTTCGAGACCCGGATACTGTGCAATGGAGTGAGCTCCCATTTTTGTCCCAGCTCCTGCCAACCTAGCAGTTTGAAAGCAAGAAATTGCATGTTGATAAATAGGGACCACTTTGGTGGAAAGGTAAACAACATTCCATGCACTCCACAGTCATGCCTGCCACATGTCCATGGAAATGTCTGCAGATGCAGACAGCGCTGGCTCTTTGACTATAAACAGAGGTGAGCACTGAACCCTTGAGTCAGATATGACTGGCTTTCGAGCAAGGGCAACCTTTATCTTTATGCAAAATTAAGCCACTTGACCCATAAAAATCAAGCAAATGCAGGAGGAAGGTGATACCTTTATAGCAATGATGGCCAACCTTGGCACTCCAGGAGTTCTTGGATTTCAATTCCCAGAAGCCCCAAGTCCTGATGCCAATTCATCCAGCCCACGAAGCCCTCGTTGCTCCCGGAAGTGGAAGTAAAACGCGCCCGTATACGGAGGGTGTGGTTGGATTTGACGCTTAGCCTCTTCATGTCTGTGGCGTTCCCCTTTGAAGTGGTCAGTAGCAGCAGAGGTGGTTTGGCACCAAAGTGGGTGATCTTTGGCCATTGTCAACCAAATTTGTGAGTTTATACCTGACACCTTCATTGTTCGTTTCAGCTGGTCCTTATAGCACTTCAAAGTGTTGTGATCCAGTCCTCATCAGACTCGGAAAATGACCTGGATCAGGAGGCACATCCTATGCCCAGCCCAGTTCTGCCTGCACCCAAACCTGAGTATGTCCTGAACCAATAATCTCAGCCTGCTTCTGGCCCAAGTCGGTTTCCCCAGGCAGATGACCTGTCAGATCAGAACTCTGTCTCTGGCAGTGATCAGCCCTCAGTCAGGGAAAGATTCAGAAAGGAGCTACACCTGCGACGCAAGCAAGCTGGAACTAAGTACCAGAGAAGGCTCCCAGCTGATAGCAATGAGCTAGGAGGCTTTTAAGCAAGCTTATTGCAGCATTCCAGCATCAGTACAATTCTTCAGTACAAAGACTGACATCCTACTTGACTTCGGATACCTCTTGAGATTGCCTGCCTAGACCTTGACTTGCCTGCCGTGACCTGACTTCTCCGCCAACCCTTACGATGCCCCTAGACATCCTTTAGACTAGATGCTTGCTTGAACTACTGGTAACCAGATCTCCACTTGCTCTTTGGACTTTGCTATTTGGACTCTCCTTGAATAGACTCTTTGTGTAGCACCGCTGTGTGGCAACCATGCCCAATGGGGTAGATCAGCACACAAAGGAGCTCCACGAGGTCTTGTACCAGAGCTAAGCAGGGAGTAATGTGTGTGGTGAGGAAACCTGGAACCATCCATTCGGTGGACATGCCCTATCCATCTAAGATGATGGCTTATGATTTAAGTGTCAATGCTATTTACATTTGCTTTCTCAACATAGTCATCCCACTTAATGTTCAAGATGGATCATAGCTTCTGTTGGTGAAAATATTCAAACTTTTTGATTTCTTGGTGATAGAGGGTCCATGTTTCACAGCCATACAATAACACTGAGATATTTATGTAAGCATAAAAATCCACCCTACAGATGCAAAATCCTCCTCTTGTAAAAGCAAATGATGTGTAAACTTCTTGAGAGCAGCAATACGTAGAGCCTTTGTTAACCAAGCTTCCTTGGGGAAGGCAGATGCATCTTTCCAGAGGCATTCATTGAGAAGCCACCAATAGGTTTTGGATCAATGGTTTTGAAAATTCATTTAATTATCCACTCCAGAAATAGATGACAAGGACACAGCTGGGCCCATATAAACTCTGGCTCCAGTAATGACGTTAATCTTCGAAATAATAAGAGGACCATCAAAAATGCCAATCTGTTCCTGTATTCCCGCAGTCCTACCAACCATCCTTATTGCCAGTCTTTTTGAAGATATGTAAGTTTTACAGGTGTATAAAACCACCCATGGAAAAGTTTTAAAGAGTTCTTCCTGAAAGTTGCAGATATGGAGAGGTAAAACATTTTATAGATTGAAGTCTGTGCCAGTTTCATTATTCTCCTCTCCTAAATCCTGCTCCCCCCCAAAAAAAAGTTTCAAGGTGGAATGGTAAGAAGAATGGGAGAACATTACCGATATTAAAGTTGTAAATATCATTGAAACCATCTCTGATATTGGCAATGTTAAAATATGTTCCAAGGCTGGCAAAGGTCTAATAGTCTGAGTTTTGCAGGAGAAGAAATAAGATGTCTCCGTTGACAGATTCTTAATCAATTGAATTTAGTGTGGGTAATTTTGTGTGTGTGTCTGCTAATTGAGAAGCAGCGAGAAGGATGCCCTGTTCATAGAAGTCATTTAATGAAACAAACCTTCTTGGAACAAAACGGCAAGAAGGATCTTTTGATCATCTGATTAGATTCCAGACAAATGTACAAGCGGAGAAATGTGCAATTTTGTCAATCGCTTACAGCAAATCGATTGGGTGCATTCTTCATCTGGTTCCAAGACCTCTTCATTGAGGACAGTAACCAGAAAGAAGAGATGATCGAAAATAAGATCCCTCTGCTCTCCATCTATACCCAAAGCACAGAAGTATTACATTGGCCAAAATTCTGTTGCTTAACTTACACTAGAGTAGGCTCATTGGGGGGAAAACCAAACCCAAGATCATGACATACAACCTTACTTACCATAGTCAGCCAGCCAGCCAGCCAGGTTTAATTGACACTCCCAGGTTCCCTATGATTTTAATTGTACCACACCTTGTTTTATAAGCTGCCTGGATGCTTTCAGTATTGTAGTGCTGGTTGTAATGCCAATAAAGGTTTGTTTTTTTAATTTGAATTTAATAAATCCATCTGAGATACACATCCATGGGGGTCCTCTTAGTATTTTCAGCTACCTGAGCTTCAGGGTCTCAGACCTATGGCTCAGGTAGTGTTGTGTTCTAATGGTTTTATCTTCCACATGGATTACAATGTATCTGAACCAATGTAACCGTGCCTATAGCAACAATGTAACCTTCAGCTGTATCATATGAACCCTGTAATAGGACGCGAGCTAATGACCACCAGCTGGCAGCAGCGAGCGTCCAAGCTCTCTTGGTCCAAACTCATCAAAGGCAACAGCGCGGGAAGTTTTCCCGCCACCACCTACACCTGGACAAGAAGGGCGTGACCAGCAATGACGTCACGCAGACAGTAGCCAATGGGCTACCATGCAACCACGTTCAAATGTATGACTACTGTATATAAAGAGCTATCGATCCGCCATTACCTCATGTTCCCTCTGTCCACGATGCAATAAACCTGAGTTAACCCAGCCCGAGGCTGTGTCCTGTGTCTTGGTTTTCATACACCAAATTGGCGACGAGGATGGGATAATGGATCCCCAAGGAACAGCCAGGGCACAGAGCGGGTTCAACATCACCAAACCGCAAGACTGGGAGCTGTTGGAGATGGACTTCCAGGCGGCACTGGTGGAACTCAAAGTCAAAGAAGACGACGAGGAGAGGAAGAGGGCCATCCTCACCAGAATGCTTGGGTTAGAAACCAAGCGGACGCTGGTGGGCATCATCGCTCCGAAGAAGGTGAGCGAATTTAAGGCAGACGACATCATGAAGCTGCTGCGAGAGCGTTTCCGACCCTCGAGGGCAATGTTTCCCGCTCGGAGCGCGTTTTGGAGGCGAGTCCAAGCGCCGGACGAGTCGGTTGAGGCATTCGTGACCGCCATGAGGATAGCCGCCGGCCCCTGTAGATGGGACAACCTAGAGATGGCCCTCAGGGACGGCGTGCTGTGTGGCCTGAAGGACAAGGAGGTGCAGCGCAGCTTGATGAACAAGGAGCCGCCACCCACGCTGGCAGAGGTCGTAGAGGCCGCGGAAGCCGCGGAGTCCACGAATGCGGGAGTGGACGAGATGCACCAGTGGCGTGAGTGGCGTCCGAGAGCCGGCAAAGCGGAAAATTCGGTGCACGGGAAGTCCGGACAGTCGGTGCACGCAACCCGACGGGCCTCAAAGTCGTCTACGGAAGGCAGCGACGGCGAGGAGGTCCAGAAGGTCCGAAAATGTGGGCGCCGCTGCGATGGTTGCGGAGCGGCCCATGAGCACGCGAGGTGCCCATTCAGAAAGGCCGAGTGTTACACCTGCGGCCGTCGGGGGCACATCGCCAGGGCATGCAGAAAACGGAAGGAGGGCCGGAGGCAGTCACAAGACCGTTCGACCAGACCGGACCGTCCAGCGAGGTCCAAAGATGGCGCCCAGACCACGAGGAAGCAGGACGGCGTGGGCCGCGTCTCGGACGACAGCGAGGACGACGCTCCAGTGTTCAGCGTGTCCGCGGGACAGTCCCATTACTTCGTTGAGGTACTAGTACAAGGGGCCCCTATTAGGATGGAAATTGACTCGGGGTCCTCCTATTCTATAATTCCCCAGAAAGAGTTCTTGAAAATCGACCCCCACGTGCGGCCCAAACTTAAAACGTTGAGGTCCACGCTACGAGATGTACAGGGAAACAGCATTCCGGTGTTGGGGGTCGGAAAGTTTCGGGTCAGTTTTAAGAGACATTCTGCGGAACTGCCCCTAGTTGTCCTTAAGGGGGGAAGTTGTAGCCTCCTAGGGACGCAGTGGTTTCAGCCCTTAGGCTTGTTCATAGGGGGAGTGCATACAGTGGGAGTGGACCCAATACAAGCGGTTTGCGATGCGCATCCCGCCGTCTTTGAAAAAGGACTTGGAAAGTTCAAGGGACCCCCTGTAGCCTTCGACCTAGACCCGGAGGTCCGCCCGATAAGACTCAAACCGCGCAGGGTGCCGTTCGCACTCAAGGACAAAATAGAGGCGGAACTGGACAAACTGGTGGGCCAGGGGATTCTTATTCCTGTTGATTCCGCGGAGTGGGAAACTCCAATTGTAACAGCTCTGAAGGCCAACGGGGAGGTGCGCATTTGCACTGATTATAAGTGCACAATTAACAAGGCGATCCGCCCTAATGCATACCCGGTGCCGGTGGTCAGCCACCTTTTGGCCAGGCTGAATGGGGGAAAGTGTTTCGCTAAACTCGATTTGGCACAAGCCTATCAGCAACTCCCCGTAACTCCCGCCACGGCCGCGGCACAAACGATAGTTACACACAAAGGGGCGTTCCAGGTGTCGCGTTTACAGTTCGGCGTGAACTCGGCACCCGGCCTTTTTCAGTCGCTTGTGGAACGCCTCCTGAAGGGGCTGGAGGGGGTGTTGCCTTATTTTGATGACGTGTTGATAACAGGGGGGAGTGAGGCCGAACTGGCAAAGAGATTGGATAAAGTACTAACTGTTTTCGAGAAAGCGGGGCTGAGACTGAGGAAGGACAAATGTGTTTTTTTCGAAACTGAGGTCGAGTTTTTAGGGTTCCGGATCACACCCGAGGGTATTAAGCCGTCTAAATCCAAAGTAGCAGCCATAAAGAAGGCCCCTCGCCCCACATCCAAAACCGAGCTACAGTCATTCCTGGGGCTCCTCAATTTTTACCATACATTCCTCCCACGGAAGGCGTCCGTGGCCGAACCGCTTCATCGGTTACTTAAAAAGGAGGAGACATGGATGTGGGGTGACGAGCACGAGAGGGTGTTCAAAGAACTAAAGCAACTCTTAACATCTGAGGCAATCCTGACGCATTTCGACCCCAAAAGGCCAGTGGTCTTAGTCTGCGATGCATCCCCGGTGGGGGTGGGGGCGGTGCTTTGCCACGTGTTGGATGACGGAAGGGAGGCCCCGGTAGCGTTTTATTCAAGGTCCCTGTCCCAAGCGGAGCGCAATTACGCACAAACCGACAGGGAGGCATTAGCAATAGTAGCCGGAACCAAAAAATTTCACGATTTTTTGTATGGCCGCCCGTTCAAAATCGTGACTGATCACAAGCCCCTGTTAGGGATTTTCACGGCAAGCAAGCCCACGCCGCAGATCCTGTCCCCGAGGATGCTGCGATGGGCTATTTTTCTCAACGCATACCAACACGAGTTGGAGTACCGGCCCGGAAAGGAGATCAGCCATGCTGATGCACTTTCGAGATCTCCCTTGCCCTTGTCGGACGACCAAAAGGCGAGAGTAGAAAGAGACCGCCAGGTGTTGTTAATTGAGGTCTTAGACGCACCCCCAATAGTACCGGCCGACATTGCTAGGGCGACAGGCAAGGACAGAACGCTGGAGAAAGTTAGTTCATGGGTACAGAAGGGGTGGCCGGCATCGTCCCCAAGCACAGAATTCGACCCATTTTTTCGGAAAAAGCTAGAGTTGTCCCTGGAAAGGGGGTGCCTGCTGTGGGGCCAACGGGTGGTGGTCCCAACGTCCCTGCGTCCGAGGGTGCTCGAACTGCTGCACGTCAGCCACCCGGGCATCGTTCGTTCAAAGGCGCTGGCCCGGAGTTATTTTTGGTGGCCACAGCTAGACACAGACATTGAGCACATGGTCGGCACTTGTGAGGCATGCCAGGGATCCCGGCCAGAGGCGGCCCGGCTCCCGCATAGGGAATGGGACACAGCAAGGGGGCCATGGTCCAGAGTGCACGTAGATTTCGCTGGCCCATTCCGGGGAACCATGTTTCTCCTGGTGGTGGATGCGTTCTCCAAGTGGCTGGAGGTTATCCCAGTAAAGAGCACGTCCTCCGCCACTACAATTAGCCAACTGAGGAGAGTCTTTTCCACGTTCGGTTTACCCGACACTTTAGTCAGCGATAACGCTAGTTGTTTCACCTCCGCGGAGTTCGGGGCATTTATGGAGGCAAACGCCATTCGGCATGTCACATCCGCGCCGTTTCACCCGGCCACGAATGGCCAAGTGGAACGGCTGGTGCGTACAACAAAGGATGCGCTGCGGCGCATGGGCCCGGGGGACCTAAATCACCAAGTATGTCAGTTCTTATTAGCGTATAGGGTGACCCCCTTGGCGTCAGGTTACTCGCCGGCAGAGCTCTTGATGCGGCGAAAACTGACCACGATCCTGTCCAGGCTAGACCCGACGAGAGTTGAGGATAAAGGGAAAAACATAGGGTTGGCAGTCTCGAAAGGTTTCGCCGCCGGCGACCCTGTTCACTGCAGGAACTATGCCAGCGCAGGGCCAGCCTGGGTACCAGGGACGGTTGTAGAACAAACGGGGCCAGTGTCGTACCGGGTCGAGACTAGCACCGGCCTCCTCTGGAGGAGGCACGCAGACCAACTGAGGCACCGAGTGAGTGGGCCAGTCAGTGGGGCGCAGCAACAAGATTCAGCGTTAAGGTTCTCCCCCACCCGTTTGGCCCAAGGGGGAGACAGCAGCGGACAACAGTCCCAAGCAAGGGGGGAAGGCAGAAGCAGCGGCCCCGACTCATACCCTTTTGATACGCCAGTTCTACCAGAGGTCGGGGAAGGGGGAGAGGAGTTCGCGACCGCTGCCCCCGAATGTAATTTTGATTTTGATTTTGCGAGCCGGGGGGGGTTTCAGGAGTGTTCCCCCACCCATCCAAGCGAGAAGAGGGGTTTTTCGTTAGCCCCCAGTGCCCCCGGTTCTTCCCTAAGAATGAGCACACCTCCAAACAACGCCGCGGAGCCGCGGCAAGTCACTAACGAGTCTCCCTCTCCAATTACAGGACAGGAAACCAGGGAACAAAGAAAAGGTAGCAAACCCGGGGAAAGGCAGCCTGCATCGAGACCCCAACGTGTTCGAAATAAGCCATCTTGGCTGAGAGACTTTGTCTCCTAGGGGGGGGAGTGTGTTTAAGTGTGGGCTCGAGACTTTGTCTCATCCTAGGGGGGAGGGGTGTTGTGTTCTAATGGTTTTATCTTCCACATGGATTACAATGTATCTGAACCAATGTAACCGTGCCTATAGCAACAATGTAACCTTCAGCTGTATCATATGAACCCTGTAATAGGACGCGAGCTAATGACCACCAGCTGGCAGCAGCGAGCGTCCAAGCTCTCTTGGTCCAAACTCATCAAAGGCAACAGCGCGGGAAGTTTTCCCGCCACCACCTACACCTGGACAAGAAGGGCGTGACCAGCAATGACGTCACGCAGACAGTAGCCAATGGGCTACCATGCAACCACGTTCAAATGTATGACTACTGTATATAAAGAGCTATCGATCCGCCATTACCTCATGTTCCCTCTGTCCACGATGCAATAAACCTGAGTTAACCCAGCCCGAGGCTGTGTCCTGTGTCTTGGTTTTCATACACCAAAGGTAGGCAGACAAACATTTTGTTTGTTGTTGTTGTTCAGTTGCATAGTCGAGTCCGAGCCTTTACAACCCCATGGACCAGTGCATGCCAGGCACCCCTGTCCTCCACCATCCTCCGTAGCCCATTCAGCTCTATGCCCATTGCAACAATGATGCCATCTAGCCATCTCCTCCTCTGCTACCACCTTCTCCTTTTGCCTTCGATCTTTCCCAGCACCAAGTGAGTCCTCTCTTCTCTTTTGGTGTCCAAAGTTCTTTAGCTTCATCTTCACTATTTGTCCTTCCAATTAGCAGTCAGGGTCGATTTCCTTCAGGATTGACTGATATGATCTCCTTACAGTCCAGTGGCAGGGCCACCATCAGAAATTTCTGGGGCCCATACTGAGCAATCCTATTGCCCCCTCCCTCACACACACACACACACACTTTCTCACAGTAATGTCACAGTTATGGCTGGTGGCGGCAGGGCCCCTGTCAGCTCTGGGCCCTATACTGCAGTACTGTTAGTACTGCCCTGATGTCATGGCCCAGGGGACTCTCAAAATTCTCCTCCAGCACCACAGTTCAAAGGCGCCTATTCTTCTTTCTGCGCTCAGCTTTCCTTATGGTCCAGCTCTCACAACCATACATGACCACTGGGAAGACCATTGCTTTGACTATGCGGACTTTTGTTGGCAGAGTGATGTCTCTACTTTTCATTATGTTGCCTAGGTTTCTCATAGCTTGCCTCCCAAGGATTAATTGTCCTTTTATTTCATGGCAACAATCTCCATCTGCAGTGATCTTGGATCCTAAGAAGGTAAAGTCTGTCACTGCTTCCATGTCTTCCCCTTCTATCTGCCAGGGAGTGATGGGCCCCCTGGCAAATAGAAAGGGAAGAAATGGAAACAGTGACAGACATTTTGTTACTGTACATAATTGGTGAGAAGTTGTCTTCAAGTGAGTAGCTGTGACCTTCGTAAAGGCAGAAGGAGAGGAAATGTTGGGAATCTGTTGTGTCCAAGAGTATATTAACGTATATTGCTTAAGTTGCAATCACCATGGGTCTTTGCTGTTATCACGTGCCCCTTCTGTAAGGCGCCTTATTCATAGGTTTTCAATGTTCTCTGATTGGTTTACAGGTTTCCCGTGCTCTCAAAGCCCGGGCAAATGTATCATGGCAACTGCCGTTCTGTCTGTATATAAGTTGCTACCTCATCCCCTTATTCTCCAGTCCAATATTATGAGCTGAGCAATAAATCACTAGTGTTTGACCCAATCCTGCTGGTCTGAATATTTCTTAAGCACCGGACTCAACAAAACCCTTGAACAATACCACAGCTTTGTCATAGGAGAAGCCGGAATCTAATTATTATTTCTGAATTGTCTGCTCATCTTTTGTAAAAACTGTGTTTCTGCGTCTTCTGAAACATGTAGCAAGCTTTCCCCACCTTTGGGCAGGACGGTTGTGGCCTCCCATTAAAGATCCAAATCCGATGAGCTTAAAGATCACCCGGAAAATTGTAAATAGTTGTTCAAGAAGTGAGTGTGTTTGTTGACAGGTGTAAACTGGCTTTGGGGCAGCACTGTTTCCCACAAAAGCTTTCACTGGCAGACAGTTTGGCTGAATTCCTCGGCACATTTAGACTCTTTAGAGTCTGACTGAAGTCAAAACATTGAAAATGAAGCACGATGGCTTTTCCGGGATACATTTCCCAGTGTCTGGCTTGAGATTCAAAGCACTGATTTGGCAAATAAGGTCTGTCTGGTATGGTTTAATTATGCTAATAATTGAAACAGCCCAGAAGCAGGGTGGGACGGTAGAGGTTGGAAAAGTAGCATTTCTGCAACAACAACTCTGATAAAGCAAAGCAATCCCACTTATGAACCATCCCATGGTGCTTAGCAAGGGACTGCAGTGGCTCAAGTGGCTAAGACGCTGACTGGAAGGTGGCAGGTCAGCAGTTTAATACCCGAATACTGCAGGACGGAATGAGCAACTACCAACCTAGCAGTTCGAAAGCAAGACATTGCAAGCAGATCAATAGGGACCACTTCGGTGGGAAGGTAAACAGTGTTCCGTGTGCTCCGGTGTCTAATCATCCCTGCTACAGGATCATGGAAACGTCTGCAAAGACAGAGAGTGCTGGCTCTTTGGCTATGAAACAGAGATAAGCACTGAACCGTAGAGTCGGATACAACTGGCTTTTGAGCAAGGGTGACCTTTACCTATAATGGTTAGTGCACTCTTTGGGTGGTTCAGATGTTAATTAGTAGTTTGCCCCCAACATGCTGGGTACTCATTTTACTGATCATAGAAGGATGGAAGGCTGAGTCAACCTTGAGCCCTGGTCAGGATCCAATTCACAACCTTTTGGCTGCAGGACAGCAGTTTAACCACTGCACCATCAGGGATGCTGAGACAGGAGGGATACATCCAACCTTGAGTTCGGTTGTGTGGAAGGGAAGTCTCCAGTCCTGTAGGAATTAAGATGAAATGATGGTAAGGGCAAGGTGGCCCTTGTTCTAAACCAGTTGTATCTGACTCTAGGGTTCAGTGTTCATCTCCATTTATAGCCAAAGAACCAGTGCTGTCTACATCTGCAGACCTTTCCATGACTGTAATTTTTGCAGTTGGAGTAGAGCTGCTTTAGAGGCCTCCACTAATTTAAATTGATAATTTAAACTGCTGAGAGCCACCTCTGTTCAAACAGAGGAAGCAGTTAGAAGCTTCCAGAAGCAGGGGGCAGAGCCACACCAGGCCCTTCCCTGAACTGTGACTCATAGGGGCGGAGCCACACTAGCCTTTAAAAGCTCTGAGCTTTTTCTGGGTCAGCCCTTTTGACTCTGCATGTGCTCTTAAGCAGAGCTGCTGCTGAGGAGAGCCAAACAAAGGAAGTGAGCACTGGTAAGTTTTGCAGTTGGAGTAGGGCTGCTTTAGAGGCCTCCACTAATTTAAATTGATAATTTAAACTGCTGAGAGCCACCTCTGTTCAAACAGAGGAAGCAGTTAGAAGCTTCCCGAAGCAGGGGGCAGAGCCACACCAGGCCCTTCCCTGAACTGTGACTCATAGGGGCGGAGCCACACTAGCCTTTAAAAGCTCTGAGCTTTTTCTGGGTCAGCCCTTTTGACTCTGCATGTGCTCTTTAGCAGAGCTGCTGCTGAGGAGAGCCAAACAAAGGAAGTGAGCACTGGTAAGTTTTGCAGTTGGAGTAGAGCTGCTTTAGAGGCCTCCACTAATTTAAATTGATAATTTAAACTGCTGAGAGCCACCTCTGTTCAAACAGAGGAAGCAGTTAGAAGCTTCCAGAAGCAGGGGGCAGAGCCACACCAGGCCCTTCCCTGAACTGTGACTCATAGGGGCGGAGCCACACTAGCCTTTAAAAGCTCTGAGCTTTTTCTGGGTCAGCCCTTTTGACTCTGCATGTGCTCTTTAGCAGAGCTGCTGCTGAGGAGAGCCAAACAAAGGAAGTGAGCACTGGTAAGTTTTGCAGTTGGAGTAGAGCTGCTTTAGAGGCCTCCACTAATTTAAATTGATAATTTAAACTGCTGAGAGCCACCTCTGTTCAAACAGAGGAAGCAGTTAGAAGCTTCCAGAAGCAGGGGGCAGAGCCACACCAGGCCCTTCCCTGAACTGTGACTCATAGGGGCGGAGCCACACTAGCCTTTAAAAGTTCTGAGCTTTTTCTGGGTCAGCCCTTTTGACTCTGCATGTGCTCTTAAGCAAATGCTGCGTGAGGGACAGGCAGCACTTCTGAAAATGCTATCTTGGAAGTCCGGGACTTCAATCTTCTTCATAACAACCTGAATTTGGCTTCCAGGACAGACCGCTTGGCCTTCCCAACATCATTGGTACCAACGTGTGCCATGCCATCTGGCTCCTTCCCAGTTCTCTCTAACAATCTATCTAGATTTCTTGTGATGTCTGCAACTTTTGCACCTGCCATGCCATCTGGCTCCTTCCCAGTTCTCTCTAACAATCTATCTAGATTTCTTGTGATGTCTGCAACTTTTGCACCTGGCAGGCAAGTCACCATACGGTTATCATGTGCATCACAAATCCATTCTCTGTATTTCTAATTATTGAATTGCCTAGTACAAGGAGCCTCTCTCCTGCAATCTGTTCATCTACATGCACCTCATCAACCATATTAAGGGAGAGAACCTCAGTTTGTTCCTGTTGTTTATCTTCCTGGATCTCATCAAGTGTGATGAAGGAGAGATCATCAGGTGGAACCAGTTGTTCCTCTGTGTGTTCCTCATCAGGTGTGATGAGGGAAAGAGCCTCAAATTTATTCTGTAATTTCAGACTCTCAGAGTGATCCCCTACTCTTCTCCTCCTTTGAGTCACATTCCTCCAAACATCTCCCTCCTGAGTTAGTGAAGGGCCTTCTCCCTCAGAACTGTGCCCTGTCTCTTCTTTGTCCAGCATAGTCTGCTCTACTCCAACTGCAAAACTTACCAGTGCTCACTTCCTTTGTTTGGCTCTCCTCAGCAGCAGCTCTGCTTAAGAGCACATGCAGAGTCAAAAGGGCTGACCCTGAAAGAGCTCAGAGCTTTTAAAGGCTAGTGTGGCTCAGCCCCTATGAGTCACAGTTCAGGGAAGGGCCTGGTCAAACCTTAAACTGCCAAAAGGAAGCCACCTTCTTGGCTTTGTCAATGGCCAATCTTAAGTTCTCATCGGTGGATGTTTTTGGTAGAAACCAGCAGACCAGTGATGTGTTTGGGGATCAAGGAGACAGCGGAGGCTTGATTCATGAAGAGGCATAGGGCAAGATAGCCCGGACGGAGTTTATTAGGAATAACAGGACAAAGACATTCCAGAGAAGAGTATGCAATATATTCTTATTGGTTACCTGCGATAACATAAGGTTACATAATTGGCTAAATATCAGCATGCCTACCTCATGCACACCTCACTGATTGGTTAAACAGCTGCGTGACTGCGTGCCATCCCTGGGTATAGTAGGGAGGGCTATACAGCCTTGAGTCATGGTCAGAGGCCCAAGCTGGGGGCCCAGGCCTAGGCACCAGGCATCTAAGTTACGGCATAAACAGATGAGGCAGGAGAACGATCACCCACGATTTATGACCATGGTTTGCCAATAGCCACAGCGATCGTGCTGTGAACACCCTCACAGACCAGCAAATGAGCCAGATTCTGTATCTCTCCACATTCATACACTGTGTTGTTATCCACCAGCAGCTGCCTACTTGCGCATGTTGGTCTTGCATATAGGGACTCTGACTCTCAGCCTTGAATACATCTTGATGGAGGGAATGTGATGGCTCAGTCATTAAGAAACTCGCCTTGTTAGCTGGAAGGCCGGCAAGTTGGCAGTTCAAGACCCAAGTACTGCATAACAGTTTGAGCGCCCATCTCTGATCCAGCTCCTGCCATCCTAGCAGATTGAAAACAAGAAATTGCAAGTAGATAAATAGGGACCACTTCAGTGGGGAAAAGATCTTGAGGACATGAAAGGAGTCTCATTCAGGCATCCCCTGAGCGGAGGTTCTCCAGCAAAAATCCTTTCAACCCAGAATAATTTCTGACATGAAATAATAATAATAATAATAATAATAATAATAATAATAATAATAATAATAATAATTATTATTATTATTATTATTATTATTATTATTATTATTATTATTATTATTATTATTATTATTATTATTATTATTATTATTATTATTATTATAGCTGGTACATTTTGTATGTTTCGACACTGATTCCCCCCCCAAAAAAACATTGTGTTCTAGCACAAGTACACAGGAGAGGTCAGAAAGTAGATATGGATCTCCTATTGGGTGAATAGATTATCTATATTGAAGTAACTGGTCTTTCTGGATCTCTGGGTAGTTTCCAGCCGATAAAGTGATGGGTTCTCCTGCATCCCATTGTTTAACAAGGAGTATAATATAATGAGTGATACCACAGTGGCTTAGTGGTTAAGATGCTGAACTTGATGACTTGAAGGTCAGCAGGTCAGCAGTTTGAGACCCGAACACTGCACGACGGAGTGAGCTCCCATCTCTGTCTCAGCTCCTGCCATGAGGATCACCAATATTCGGAATCAGATATGGCACAAGAAGAAGAAGATGATGATGATCCTCAGGCTGTTCAGAGTCCTCCAAGTCATATAGAGGAGGTTGAGTTCCTCAGCCACATCCTCCTTTAATGTTATTCATTGTCCAGTTATCTCCTTCCTCCATCTTCTAATTTGGTTATGCTCTTTGTGGTTTAAAATGTTAAATAATAGCATTGGATGAGTATGAGTTTGGTAGTAGAACCCTTCAACCACAGTCCCTTGATCTTTAACGTATCCAGGCTTCCTTTAGAAGATTTACTTGTATATATACAAACAATGAGGCAGAATATGGAACTGAAGTTCTGGTTTATTTTTAAAACTTCGAAAGAGTTAGCAGGACTGGATAGTGAGTGTCAACCCAACTTTCAGATTCGTTGCTTCCCAAAACAGGTTTGGTAATTTGGGTGATTATTTCGCAGGCTGTCCTTGAACAAGGAGGAAAATAAGAAAGTGTTTGGTGGAGAATGCTGTTTTTGAGCAAAGCTGGCCGCTGCTCAACGCTGGCCTTTTCCGGACTAAATTAAAACCGACTCTTCAGAGAACCCTTCTAATCCGGCTTCGTCTGATGTTTATGCCTTTGGTTCTGTCTCTGCCATTTTCGTTTTACTCAGCAGAGCTTTCTATTGTTGTTGTAATGTAATTGAAATTGTTTGTTTGTATGTTTGCATGGGATTTCTCTCCCCCGCGTACAAAGCTTTACAGAGAAAAGAAGATATACAGTTTAACCAAAATAAGCATTTGCTTATGGAACCTACCAAAGTTTCCTCTCTCCTTTGAGATGTTCTGTTCTATTTTATTCTGCTGCTTAGCTTATATTATTCTATTTCTAGGCCTCTTGGTAGCATTTGTATGTTGCTTGGCTCCTTAGCTACTTACTGACCCTTGCTCACTTACAATAATGGAACTGTGGTTTTGGAAAGGTTCAGGAAGGCTGGCTAGATTGCTCAGTGGTGCCTCCAGGAAGAAAAGTCAGCCTGTGTAACTTTGGGCAAACTGCACAGTCCCAGGACACTCCATCAGGGTAAAGGTAAAGGTCTCCCTTCCTTGAAGGCCAGTCGTGTCTAACTCTACGGGTCGGTACTAATATCTATTTACAGCCAAAGAGCCAGCACTACCTGCCTCTGTAGACATTTCCATGGCCATGTGGCAATCATGACTAGATGCCGAAGTGCATGCAATGCTGTTACCTTTCCCACTGAAGCAGTACCTATTTATTTACTTGCAATGTCTTGCTTTCATACTGCTAGGTCGGCAGGAGCTGGGACAGAAACGGGAGCTCACTCTGTCATGCAGTACTCAGGAATCGATCTCTGACCTTCCAGTCATTGAGTAGGGGATGGTAAATCAATACTCTGCATTCTCTGTCTAGAAAGCCATGCCACCATAAGACAGAATTGACTTGATAGCACATTCTTGTTGTTGTTGAAATATCAAGAAACGAAGATGCCTGCGGCATCAGTTAGTGGATTCATCTAGAGAGGCTCAGAAAAGTTACTTTTTAGGAAGCCAAGTCCCAGAATCTCCAAGGCAGGCTGTCATTCAAGAGAATAGCTTTTCCAGCTGCTACTATTGAGTTCAGTCTCTCGTTGGGGTACACAGAAAGAACCTCCTCAAAGATTGTGGTTTTTTTTTAAAAACCGCAATTGGACGTACCCTGGTAACAACAACCTTGTGCTGTTGGCTATTCATTCTCACACTCAGTCAGGCAAAAGGAACTTGCTGAAAGGTAGCTTCATTTTGGCAGTTTCATGTCTGGCCTAGACATGGAGGAGGAGGAGGAGCTTGTCTTTGTATCAAAAATCTGATGAAGAACTCAGGCTGTTGTTGTTGTTGTTGTTGTTGTTGTTGTTGTTGTTGTTGTTGATGATGATGATGATGATGATGATGATGATGATGAAGAAGAAGAAGAAGAAGAAGAAGAAGAAGAAGAAGAAGAAGAAAAGTAAGGAGGAAGAGACGGTTTGGTTGGCTGCAGTTTCTCCCACTCCTAACACATATCAACCTGACCCCCTTGGAGGAAGTGAGATCAGAACCCAAAACTACCTGATTGTTACCAGAGACCTTCCTTTAATTACAAAAGAGGAGGACTGCAAGTTCAGATTGGGTGAATCTGTTTTATTTAACCCCAAACTAGAGTTATTCAGAGGTCTCTTGCCCTGCAGCAGATAGGCGCCGTCTCCTAATCATGTGTCATGTGGATTATTCTCCACAGGACTCTTTATAGCAGGGTCAAGTATTCCCATGCCGGTGTAGATGTCTTGGCCAATCTCCTGTGTTGGTTCAAGCGTCTTCTGCCCACTCAACCTCCTTTGTCTCAATCCTGCTCTTGAATAATGTTGCTCTGACGAACCTCACCCAAGGAAGACTGCATGAAATATTAATGCCTGACAACCTGCATGGGCACGTTTCCCATAAATAACAGGGACTTCGGCCAACGTCTTCGTCCTGATCAGCGTGAAGGATTATCTGGCCGATCACAATCTCTGTCAAGTTTTGCTACAGGGTGTCAGGCTCAGATTATGGGGGAAATCTCCTTCTGATAGGATGCATTTTCTCCTCTCTTTTCCATAGCTGTTGAGCAAATATAATCAGATTAAACTTTCCACCAACAGCTGATAAGTATTTATAGGGCCTGATCCTAACCAGACCTGTAGCCATAGGTCGATAAACTAGCCATTAGAACTCAAGGCTGGGGTATATATACAGAATTTGTTTGCTAACAGTATTTATACTTCACCTGTCTCTTCAAGAGGACCCAACACCTGATTTGCATACTGAATATCCCATGTTCGATGCCTGTTATATTAAAGGAACAGGAAAAAAGTAACAAGAAACCCCATGCTAGGGGTCAAATTGTACATTAAGTTTGAATGAGGGTCAAATACATGACAGATGGCCCACAATTAGAAGTGGGACGTTGAAGTGCTGAGAACGTCCTATTATCAAAGCAAGAGCTTTTCACGGCTCCTGTAGTTTGTGAATCAACTTGCTGTGTGATTGGTCAACCAGAGGCAAACACAGCAATTACTTTGCAAGTAGGATTGCTCAGACATGAAGCTCTGCTTGAGTCATGTCAGAAATATCATTGAGAACATGCACTGTGTGTGTAACTACTCTGAGATTCAAATGTCAAGTTAATTCTACTCCAGCTGTGTTTAAGTCTCAAAATCAGGGTTGAACTCAATTTTAGTTACAGTTGGCATGTTATGTGTTTTCAAGCTGTATACAGCTTCCGCATCTCCCTTATGAGTTTCCATGGCTGATCAGAGGTTTGAACCCAGATTCCCTGAGTCTTAACTCATCTGGATATCCATAACTCGCCAGCTAAGAAGATTTGAATCCGCATCTTTGGAATCAGTGGTCTGATCTGGTTTCCACAACTAGCAGAGGCCTGTGTAAATAAAGGTAATTCCTTAGTTAGGTAACGGTAAACGTCACCCTTTCTTGAAAACCATTCGTGTCCAATTATAGGGTTCAGTGCTCATCTCCATTTAAAGACATTTCCATGGACATGTGGCAGGCATGACTAGACACCGGAGTGCACAGAACGCTGTTTACCTTCCCACCAAAGTAGTACCTATTTATCTCCTTGCAATTTCTCGCTTTCAAACTGCTGGTTGGCAGGAGCTGGGACAGACAACAGGAGCTCACTCCATTGTGAAGCACTCGGATCTTGAACTGCTGACCTGCTGACCTTCCAGTTGTCAAGTTCAGTGTTTTAACCACTAAGCCACCACAGTCCCATGATTCCTTAGTTACAGACAGACAAATACTCATACCTGTATGAGTGCGAGTACCTGTATGTCTTTTGTCTTTAAATAACCTATTTAGACCCATCGATGGCTGACAGCAATATATATTCTTAAGTGCATGAAAATTTGATAATTTATAACATCACAGGGAATGGTCTCTTTTTGTTCTTTGAACTACTGTACTGTAGTCTGAAAAAATTAAAATGAGCTATCCAAGGTGCTGAATATATTTGGTTGCTGGCATCTTTTGATGGCTCAGTGGTTAAGAAGCTCACCTTGTTAGCTGGAAGGCTGGCAAGTCGGCAGTTCAAGACCCAGATACTGCATGATGGATTGAGTGCCCGTCTCTGTCCCAGCTCTTGGGGACATGAAAGGAGCCTCATTTGTGTGTTCCCTGAGCGGAGTTTCTTCTGCAAAAACCCTTTCAAGACAGAATAGTTTCTGACATGAAATTATCATTATCAGAAAGATTCTGTAATGTTCAGAGTAAATTTTAGTAGAGACTCATTGTCACTGTTAAACTGGAACCACCAGCCTTCTTCTTATATCATTATTATTCTATACAGTAATACCTCATACAAAGTCCGCTTCGTACAACATCGAATTCATACAACATCGCCTAATTCCTTGAAAAAAGTTGCCTCATACAAAGTCGCTGTGACTTTGTATGAGGCATTGGAGTTTTTCCCAGGTGCATTGTGCCTGGGCAGTATAAAAGGCAGGATACATGTGTGCATTGCTCTTGTGGGTTTTGCATGAGGCGAAGAGTGTTTAGAAGTAGTTTTGAGCGCGATTTTGGATTTTTATTATTTTTTTCGTCAGAATTTTTAGAAGCATTCCTGGGATTTTTGCAGCATTCTTTAGGTTCTTGGACAATCAGGTTTGTTTAACATGTTTTTGTAATGTTTTTAGCCTTTAGACAATGATTTCTTAAAGTTCTGTCAGTTTCCTGTCTGTTTCCTTGACTTTGGCCTGAAGTCTGTGCTGTTACAGTACAATGTATCTCTATGGAAATGACGTTGTACGAGGCATCGCGGCAAGGATTTGGACGTTGTATGAGCCATCGTGGCTAGGATTTTGCATGCCTCATACAAAGTCCAAATCCGTATAAAGTCCAAACTTGTGGAACCAAGTTTGGACGTTGTATGAGGTATCATTGTACATTTGTAAAACAATGAAGAATGTGGTAGTGAAGGAGGCAGGCAGGCAGGTACAAATAACAGCACGTGAGGCCTTTTCTGTGCAAAACATTCTCAATTATGTAAGATAATTATTTGGTATTTTGTCTTGTGCAGCGTAGCCACCATCGACTGCAACTCACTTTGTCTGCTTCTTCTGTGTCTAGACCAGATGTGAAACTGCCAAAATGAAGGCACATTTTGGTGAGTTAATTCTGGAGTTCCTTTTGCCTGACCGAGTGTGAGAAAGATTAGCTGGCAACACAAGGTGGCCATTACCAGGATACGCCCGATTATGGTTCAGAAATACCACAATCTTCGAGGCTGCTCTTTATGTGTAATCCTTGCAACTCATTAGTCTGTAGACATGCAGTAAAATAAAAAGGCAAACCTACAGTTTGGTATTGCAAGAAAATGCATTTAGGTGAGTACAGATGCCTAAACTTAGTCAGAGAAACCTCTAAAGCTAGATAACCAGATCTGCCTTCCCACTTTTTCATGATTTCACATTTGTGTCTTTTGTTCTTCATTGTGGGTGGTTGATCAAGTTGCAGTTGGGGGTGGTTGGGTGAGATGTTTTATTTGTTATAGTGAACCACCTAAGAGTAGCCTTCGCCATTAGATAGGTCGCATAGTAATAAATGGGACTGTGGTGGCTTAGTGGTTACGATGCTGAACTTGGCAACTCTAAGGTAGGCAGGTCAGCAGTCCAAGACCTGAGTGCTGCATGATGGAGTGAGCTGCCGTTGTTTGTCCTAGCTGCTGCCAACCTAGCAGTTCGAAAGCAAGAATTTGCAAGTAGATCTATATCTATCTATCTATCTATCTATCTATCTATCTATCTATCTATCTATCTATCTATCTATCTATGTTTTTAATTGAAATTCAATACTGCTCATCTGGGTGTTATCCCACTCTGGGTGATGGACAAACAGAAAATAAATAACAACAAAACACACAACAAATCAAAACCCACCACCAACAAATACATCATAGACTAAACTAAACTGAACTAAACTAAAATAATTGGCATCAGAGCACATCGAGACTGAACCTAGATAAATAGATACTGCTTTGGAAGGAAAGGCAACAGAATTCCATGCACTCCAACATCCAACCATGCCTGCCACATGACCATGGAAATGTCTGGCTTCCTAGATGGGTGCAGGTCTCTGTCAGGTTGAATGAGTCCTATGGTGGTGGGACAATAGGCTTTGTTATCCTTACAAGAAGCAGTGGTGCTAACTTGTCAAGCTCTGCCCTTCTCGTCTAACCCCGTATGGAGTGGGCAAGTCAGTTACCTTTGAGCGGAGGGTGGTAAATATATCCTCCCTTGTTTTGCATCGCGGGATGAAAGAGGAGCTTCTCATGCAAAGCATATCTAGGGACTTTTCCTTGCTTAGACTTACTTTGATCTACAAGATTTTTGTTCCCAAGTTTGAGCTACTCTATATTGGGACAGAGAAGGAGAGTCGAGCCAATTCCATGGGGCCAGTCTGGCCTTTATTCTTCTTGCCTTTTGAGTTTCTTCTTCTGTTTCTCAAAAGACAAATGAAGGCAGGAAAGGGGAGGGAGAGGAGGAAAAGAAAAGGGCATTTTCCTTCTCTGTGTAGCTGTCCATTTGATCCACTTTCCACGCTCTTCCAGCTGAGCCAAAAAACCACCATTCTCCTCCAGGGACGACTGTTTTCTATCAATTTCAAGCAGGAGCCTCAAAGTAAGAAGCCAAGAAAGAGGACAAAAGAGAGAAACAAAGCAAACTTGCATAACAAATTGAATATGCTGATTTACAGGGACAGACACAGAGATGCAGATGTTGAAATCCTGACTATCGTTTAGAGTCACTTCCCCAAAGCACTGATCAGCCAATGGACTGACTTAGGCTTCTGGGAATGGAAGTCCCCCTGTGGGGCCTGGGCCCCATGCTGGAAACACTGGTCTAGACTCTAGAACAGGGGTTCCCAACCTAAGGCCTGCAGGCCGGATCATTTCATCTGCTCCACCCCAACCCCTCCAAGAAACAAAATGGTCACTCCCTTTGAAGCTGTTAGGACAAAATGGCTGCCCCATTGTGCAGGCAGGGCAAAATGACCATCTGGCTCTCGAAGCTGGCTGAGAGAGCGTGACTTGGCCCCTGCTTGAAAAGGTTGGGAACCCCTGCTTCTAGAGCAGGGTTTCCCAACTTTTGGTTTTTGGACTTCAATTCCCAGCAGCCTAAGTCAATCCCCCAAAGTGCTGATTAGCCAATGGACTGACTTAGGCTTCTGGGAACTGAAGCTCCCCTGTGGGGCCTGGGCCCCACGTTGGGAAACAATGGTTTAGAATATCAGCAAGGAAAAAAATGAAAATGAAGAAATTGTAGAACTTTGAAGACTAACTGTTATATTTTAATGTTAGCTTTTGTGGATCAAATCCACTTTGTCAAACCATGGGAGTGAGACTACGATTCCAAACAATTCAACTGAAGGGAGGACTCACTTGAGAAGGCCTTGATGCTGGGAAAGGTGGAGGGCAAGAGAAGAAGGGGGCATCCAAAGATGAGATGGATAGATGGTATTGTGGACACAATGGGCACACAGCTTGGTGGGCTGAGGAGAATGGTGGAGGACCAAGGTGCCTGGAGGACAATGGTCCATGGGGTCGCAAAGGGTCAGAATTGACTGTGCGACTGAACAACAACAACAACATAATGAGGAAAAGCCAACATTAGAAGACTTTGAGAGTCTAGCTAGCCCAAGCTCTACCCAAGCTTCCTGCTCAGAAAGAAAGCTCCCAGCTAGTATTGGGGTCAGAGGAAGGAGCTTAGCCTAACTAAGCCTCCAAGTCTTCTCATTTTGGCCTTTCCATCAGATGCATCGACTTCCGGTATTTGCAAATAATTAAATTCCAATCTCACCAGAATTGAGGGAGGGAGAAAGAGAATATGATGGGAAAGAGGAGGAGGAGAGGAAGGTGTGAGAATATAGATGAAATGGAAAAAGGCTTTGTAAAGTCATCTTTTTGCAAACCATATCTTTGACCTAAACTACTGTGCTAGTCCTGGCTGGCCACCGAGACTCAGTTGAACCGGATTGTGTTAATTTCCCCATCATCCATGGGAGATTTTGGAAAGATTGTGCATTCCTCCCTCCCTTTGCCACTTTTTAATCTTTCCTTTCATTTGCAACACTGGTCCATTTTTACCACGCTGTCAGTTTCCCCCTTCACGGCATATTTCATTTGAGATAAATGCCTTCTTCTGCCTGACAAATAAATCTTACGAGGAAGGGAAGCACAGTTGTCAGGAGGGGCGGGGGTGTGGACGGGGGGGGGGGGCATTTCGCTATTTGTCACTTTTAACAAAGTGTACATGAAATGGGGGAAATGTCTGGCCCAAGCTCCCTACAGCTATGGGGGGAGAGGGGTGGGTGGGGTGACTTCCACACTTGTGTCCTATTTCCTCTCCCCAAAATAATTTCCTTGAACTGGGTCGGTGAGGTGACAGACCGCCTGTCAAGACGGAGAGGACAAATTCATCTTTTTGGCACATAAAGCAAAGAAGTGAAGGCGCGTAGTTAGAATGCAACATGGAAGCAACGTGGAAGAACTGGCATGACAATACAGTGGAACCCCGACATACAAACGCTTGGACTTTCAAAAAATTCAACATGCAAATAGAAATCCTCTCTCTCTCTCTCTATATATATATATATATAGATAGATAGATAGATAGATAGATAGATAGATAGATAGATATAGATATAGATATAGATATAGATATAGATATAGATATAGATATAGATATCTATCTATAGATAGATAGATAGATATAGATATAGAGATAGAGATAGAGATAGAGATAGATAGATATAGATATATATATAGATATAGATAGATACCGTAGATAGATAGATAGATAGATAGATAGATAGATAGATAGATAGATAGATAGCCAGGATTTATATATATAATGTTATATATATATAATGTTTATATATATATAAACATTTGATATACAGTACAAATACAAATACTCAACCTACATACATTTTTTAAAAAAAACATTCAAAACCCACATATAATATACTTATCTTAACTTCTCTTTTAACCTATCTCCAATTTTTAATTATTCATCAATAAATCACTACTTATACTCAACTATACTCAACAGATTAATTACATACTTTCAAACCTCTTATATTAATATATTTTACCCCCAATTTCTAATTGTAACAAGATAAGCTCAGACGAAAAACACCCCGGTGATATTTACAATGCCCAGGACATTGTGTTTTCCCATAAATACTAAATTCACTTCCAAAAAACTCATTTGATCTGGGACTGGTACGCCCTTTTCCTTTGATCAATGTATGTTCCAAAAATGATTTCCATATATCCTGGAATTTGTTTTCCTTTACTACACCTTTCTTCAAATTTAACTCCCATGTAAGCTTATCATTTAACTCAATTTCCCACATCCCTTTATACCAATCTTCAATTTTTAACAGGACATGACTTTTCCAATTCCTTGCTGTGCATTTCCTTGCTGTTGTCAACATAGTAAATAACAGATTTTTTTTGTACTTATCAAATTATCTACCTCAGTCAGTATTGTGGTACTCACTCCTAGTTTAAGGTCTACATCCATTATTTCTACTATCTCTTTTTCAACCCTTGCCCAAAAGACCTTCAACTCTCTACATTCCTACCACATATGTACATACATTCCCAACATGGTTTTGCATCTCCAATACAAATTTTTAATAGGAAAAATTCAACATACAAAAAAATATGGTGACATCTAGTGGCCTCTTCTGGTAATCCAATGTGTTTTTGACATACATCTCACCGACCCACCCCCGACATACAAATATCCTTGTTAAACTGAAAAAGTTCGTATGTAGGGGTTTTACTGTAAGAAGAAATCTTCTGGTGCTTGGAAAAGGTCTTCTTCTACACAAGCACCTGTCGCTGAAACTATTGAAATAATAAAAAACTTATTCAAAATAACTAAAGGAGGATATGGCCTCCAACCTCCCTTGCATCACTTGGTGGACCCTGAATAGGCATTTAGTGTCTGCTGCTCCAGTATGGAGCACGTCCACACACGTGAAGCAAGTTGACATCGCTGTGAATGAAGGATGCCTCAAACCTACACCAGTTGAGAAAATAGACCCTCTTGTTGGTATCGCTACACCTAAGATCAGGAGAGAAGTAGCAGCGGATGCCGAGAGAACTAAGCAAGAGAAGGACCCTCAACATCTTCTGAAGTGATATGAGCCTCAAGTCCACCGGTTCAGTTCTGTATTGGTAGATGTTAATCGGGAAGGGGGGGGAGACATTATACTGCACATCTTTAATGTGCAGGAAATAAAATTTCTTTTAGCTTTGAAAGTATATGATGTGGTTTTATGGGGTTCATTTCAGGCATGGAGCCATTCAAGGTCTTCAACTTGAGCCTCAAGTCTGCCGGCTCAGATCCAGGAAGAGCTTTATGGCAAGAACAAACATTCTTGAGGGTACACAAGACCAAAACTAAATTAGAAGAGGGAGGAAGGAGCTGACTGGACAAGGAACAATATTAAAGGACAAAATAGCTGAGGAATTCAAACTCCCCTACATCGCTTGGAGGACCCTGAATAGGATGAAGATCGGAGTCCCTAAATGTAAGACCAATATGTTCAAGTGGGGGCTGCTGGCAGACAACAACACATGGTGTGAATGTGGAGAGATACAGAATCCGTCTCATTTACTGGTCTGTTGATCAATGCCAGCAACATGCATTGATAATGACTTAAGTTTGGTCAATGAGAAAGCCAAGAAGGTGGCTTCATTTTGGCAGTTCGGAGTCTGAGCTGGACATGAAAGAAGAAGACGAAGCTCTCTTAGTCCAGAAAGTGTCCTTACTCCTTTCACTTTGAGAAGGTGATTCATCAGCTGCCCATAGAAAGTGATCATTCAGTTCCCTCTCACAGCCATCACCACTTTGGTGGGGAGGTAAACAGCATTCCATGCGCTCCGGTGTTGAGGCATGCCTGCCACATGTCCATGGAAACATCTGCAGATGCAGACAGTGCTGGCTCTTTGGCTATAAACAGAGATGAGCATTGAACTGTAGAGTCAGATACGACTGGCTTTTGAGTAAGGACAACCTTTACCTTAGAAAAAGAAAAATTATTCACATCTTCTGAGGAGAATGAACTTAATAAAAGGTCCAGAAATAGGTGATGTTCCACATCATGGTCCAGTGAAAGTTTGGTAACTCCAGTGTCAGTAGGGGGATGAATCTGGTCCAGGTTTTAGTCCAAAAGAGATAGGAGTTAGCCAATGGATTGAATCTTGTCTCTCAGATGGCTTCAGCACCATGGATGGTTCCTTTAAAATTTGGTTTGAAACCCAGACAAATTGTCAGAGTGATGGCGAACCTTGGAACTCCAGGTGTTCTTGGACTTCAACTACCAGAAGCCCATGTCAGCACTCCGGCTGATCAGGGCTTCTGGGAATTGGAGTCTAAGAACACCTGGAGTACCAATGTTCACCATCACTGTGCAAGGACCGTGACGGTGAACCTTGGAACTCTGGGTGTTCTTGAACTTCAATTCCTAGAAGCCCAAGTCCCTGTGAATCCACACAATACTGCATATGCACAGTAAGCCCATTTGTGTGGATTCACAGGGCCAAGAACACCTGGAGTGCCAAGGTTCACCATCACTGGTCTAGGATGTATGCGGCCAAATAGCAGCACAGGCACTGGGACCCAAGACAACCAAGCTAAAAGTCAAATGGCAAAGCTAATCCATGTCCAAGTCCAAGTCCAAGGTCAAAGCCAGATGCAGACAGAGGAGCAAGGCTAGTCCAGTAGAGAAGATGAGCTCCAAGCAGGCTAGGAGTCAGACAACAAAGGACACCACCAACACAGGGTACCTTTAGAGCTGGAGCACCAGGAGGAAGGAATCCACACAAAGTATCAGAGCAAATCCAAGAACCTTCTGGTTCTTATATACCTCTTCCCCCAGGGCTCCCAGGTGGAGCTTGCTTGAAAGCCCTTGCTTGAAAGCCAACCGCGTCCAACTCTATAGGTGATGGTACTCTTCTCTGTTTACAGCCAAAGAGCCAGTTCTGTCTGAATCTGCAGATGTTTCCATGGTCATGTGGTCAGGGGCGTACTGGCTACACTAAAAGGACACTGGAGAGGGTGGCACCTATGGGGGGCACTGCATGGCATCATGGATTGAAGCCACCAGATGACATTCTTCTGCCAACCTCTGGGGGGCACCAGTCACTGGAGCACAATGGGACTTGTCCATGTGTCCCAAATGGCCACCATGGGCCTGCATGTGGCAGGCATGACTGGACACCAAAGCACATGGCATGCTCTAATCTTTCCTGCCGAATTGGTCCCTATTTATCTACTTGAATTTCTTGCTTTTGAACTGCTAGGTTGGCAGTTGCTGAGACAGATGACAGGAGCTCACTCCATCATGTAGCACTCAGGTCTCGACCAATCAACCTTCCAGTTGTCTAATTCAGCCTCTTAACCACTAAGCCACCCTAGTTCCTTATTTGATCAATTAGGTAAAGGTTGTCCTTGCTTGAAAGCCAGTTGTATCTGATTCTAGAGTTCAGTGCCCATCTCTATTTATAGCCAAAGAGTTTATAGCCATCTGCAAACACTGTCTGTGTTTGCAGATGTTTCTATGGACATGTGGCAGGCATGACTAGACACAAATGCTGTTTACCTTCCCACCAAAGTGGTACCTATTTATCTACTTGCAATTTCTTGCTTTCAAACTGCTAGGTTGGCAGGAGCTGGGACAGAGACGGGTGCTCAAACCGTCATGCAGTACCCAGGAATCGAACTCCGACCTTCCAGTCAGCGAGTTCAGTATCTTAACGAATTGAGCCACTGCAGTCCCTTTAATCCATTAGTCATTCTTATATTCTTTGAATCCTTTGAGAAGGAGAAAGGCATTGTCAAAATCAAATTGGATCAAATCAATCAACAAATCATTTCATGCGCACAACCCCATGGTCCCTCTGTGGGATTGAGGGCTTTACCTCTTTTTGCCTGGATCATGCGTAGCATGTATAATGAATGGGCAGTGGCTGGGAGGAAGCAAAGAGTAATGCTGCTGAATTTCGAAAGGATATGAAGGGAGAAATTATATATAGGGGTTATAAAATAAAAAGCACATGGAACTGCTATAAACATTAACTTTTCCCAGACATTGGACCATAAATTGAAAGAGGCTATTGGGATAAACAACTTACTGGCTTTGGCAAAGGGAAGGATCATTCTTCTTGAGTATAAAAAGTTGAAGACGATAAGAGGATTGACCTGTGGTAACCCTTGCTGAATGGTGTATCACAGGGGTTCCCAACCTAAGGCCCATGGGCCGGATCCAGCCACCGGCATCATTTCATGTGGCCCACCCAACCCTCCAAGGGCATTCAAGAAGCAAAATGGCTGTCCTTTTGAAGCTGTTGGGACAAAATGGCCACCCCCAGGCAGGGCAAAATGGCTGTCCGGCCCTCAAAACTGACTGAGAGAGCGTGACCCGGCCCCTGGCTTGAAAAGGTTGGGAACCCCTGGTCTATCAGGAAAGGAAAGTGACTACTTACGATCCATTGATACAGTTTACCAGCATCTGCAGTGGTTTAGTGGTTAAGATGCTTAACTTAATGACTAGAAGGTCAGCAGGTCAACAGTTTGAGACCCGGGTGTTACATGACAGAGTGAGCGCCCATCGGTTGTCCTACCAACCTAGCACTTCAAAAGCAAGAGTTTGCAAGTTGATAAATAAGAACCACTTTGGTGTGGTGGTCTTTTGAGCAAGGGAGACCTTTACTTTTACCAGTATAAGCACCATTCATGATCAAAAGGCAAAAAGGGAAAGGGTAATTTGAGCTTTCATGTGTACCTCTAAGCAGGGCTCGTGTCTGACAAGGGGCCTCAGTTTGGGATGTGAAACAAAGCAGAGATTACAATCAGTATAAGATGGACAGCTGGCATCTATCATTGAGCTCACAGCTGTGATGTTTCACCAGATGTTGAGATGCAGCTCTTGATTCATCTCCACACCGAAAACAGAAGAAATTAAAAGTGTCACGAGTTCTCAGCTATTCGCTCTTGCTGCCTGAGAAGATTTGCACAGTTTCCCCAAGTGCATTTTTTTTGCACATGTAGGTAATAAAGAGGACTTGAGTTTGGCCAATGACAAAGCCAAGAAAGTGACTTCATTTTGGCAGCCTAGACCAGTGATGGCGAACCTTGGCATTCCAGGTGTTCTTAAACGTCAATTCCCAGAAGCCCTGATAGGCAGGAGTGCTGACTTTGGCTTCTGGGAATTGAAGTCCAAGAACACCTGGAGTGCCAAGGTTCACCATCACTGGTCTAGGGTTTGATGAGGATACAAAAGAAGAAGAACCGGAATCACAGCAAAAGGAAGAATTTGCTACTGTCCAAGGTGCTACTTCCACCTACTCTGCATTAACTTTGACTTAACGTCTTGCTTTGTCCAGTTCAATCTCACCCAACCTGTAGCTGTTGAACATTACATGTTCAACTCTGTTGGATTTTTCCATATGTCTCTTAAACCCACGAAAAGGGATCTGTGTTTATGCCCGTCATACATAGAGTCTTTCACCAATCAGGTGGTCCGTCTATGTGCATTTTGTGTCTGTTCGTGGTTTTCCCCCCACCTCTTATTATTAACCTCTTATTAACCTCTTATTATCCATACTTGAGCATCACTCAAAAGCTGGAAGTTTCCTCACACTTACTGTAACCTTCTTTGTCTGCAGGGATCAGGATTCTTGCAGCTAAAGAAAGAACCTCATTCAACGCCTTCAGTTTGATTAGTACAAAGGATCAGAATTGTTCACTTAGAATAGGGGTTCCCAACCTATGGCCCACGGGCCGGATCTGACCTGTGGCACCTCTAAGGGCTTTCAAGAAACAAAATGGCCACCTCCTTTGAAGCTGTTGGGACAAAATGGCCACCCCCATTGTGCAGGCAGGGCAAAATGGCCGTCCGGCCCTCGAAGCTGACTGAGAGAGCGTGACCCGGCCCACAACTTGAAAAGGTTGGGTACCCCTGATTTATCCAACTCTAGGGTTCGGTGGTTATCTCCTTTTATAGCCAAAGAGCCAGGGCTGTCTGTGTCTGCAGACATTTCCGTGGTGATGGATCAGGAGTGACTAGATGCATGAAACACTGTTACATTTCCTGCTGAAGCAGTACCTATTGATCTACTTGCAATTTGCTTGCTTTTGAGCTACTAGGTTGGCAGGAGCTGGGATAAATGACGGGCACTCACTGTCACACAGCACTCAGGTCCCAAACTGCTGAATGTCTGGCTGTCAAACTCTGCACCTGGTTTTTCTTAGTTACCTCCTGAACACTTTTGTGCAAATGGCTCTTCCATTCAGAGAATACTGAATAAATTGCACGTGTGGGAGGATAGTAAAAATCCAATATTTGTAGACGGAGCAAGAAGGTGTGACCAGAGATGAGTGGAAGCTATTCCCCAAATGCAATTGACAGCAAGATTTCTTCAAATCGCATCAGATAAACAGGGAATAGTACACATAAAATGAAGGCATTGTTTTTTAAAAAGAAATTATGGGGGGTGGGAGGCATTGACAGACGAAATACAAGCCAAAGAGTAAATGAAAAGTGGTTGTTGAGGAATGAGGATTTAAACATCAGATGAAGCCATAATGGGCCCAATATGGATGTAATAATGTTTGCATGTTATATAATATGCAAAATTAGCCATGCTTTCTGGATCTTTCCCTGAGTCTTCCAGTTAACGCGTGCCACTTTCACAGCTATTTAGCTGCCTATGGGGGGGAAAACCATGAGTTAGAAATAGGACAGGAATGGTTTCTGGTGACTCAGGGGAATGTGGAAGGAAATTGCCCCAGAAAAATAATGGTGAGTGTGTGTGCAATACATTCTGTGCCTCATGATGTGCATGCATGCATGTTGTGCATACTGACCGAAAATAAATTCCTTTTTTGGGGGGTGAAATAAGAAGGCACTGCGATTTTAGGAAATCGGCATTATAGTCTGCACAGAAAAAATCTAGCCCAGGGAAATCTGGCGCTATGCAAAAATCATAAGGGAAAATTCTAACTTGAAAAGTTTAGAACCTCTTTTAAACCAAGCCCATAAGGGGGGGGGGGGGACCTTGAAATCTTTGTCCATGTTAAGGCAAAAAAAAAGTATATTAAAGCCCTAAGGCTCCAAAATCTGGGGGTAAACCAACTAAAAATTAACTAAGAAAAGTGGGTTGAAAAAGGTATGACCACTTGTTAAAGTACAAATGCTTTTTCTCCCACAAATAGGTTTCTACCGTCTAAATGGCCTCCTTCCCAAAATTGCTAGAATACAGTTCTTTATCAGTGGACACTCATTGGGAGGGGGGAGAGACATTATACTGCCTGTCTTTAATGTGCAGGAAATAAAATTTATTTTAGCCTTGAAGTATATGATGTGGTTTTATGGGGTTCTCTTCAGGCATGGAGCCATTCGGGGTCGTCAACTTGAGCCTCATGATGGATGATGGTGCTCTAGATGGTGGTGCTCATCTCAGTTTATCGCCAAAGAGCCAGCCCTGCCTGCATCTGCAGACGTTTCTGTGGTCATGTGGCATGATTAGACATCAGAGCACACAGCTACCTTACCTGCTGAAGCAGTACCTATTTATCTACTTGCAATTTCTCACTTTCGAACAGCTAGGTTGGCAGGAACTGGGGCAGATAATGGAAGCTCACTCCGTCGGGTCTCGAACTGGACCTGCCAACCTTCTGGTCGTCAAGTTCAGTGTCTTCACCACTAAGTCACCCCAGTCCTTTTATACACCAGCATATAAAGCAGGGATTCTCAACCTATGGCCCGTGGGCCGGATGCACCCCAATGGCACTATTTCATGTGGCCCCCACCACCTCCACCACACCAGGAAGTGCCATGTGGTGGAGGCAGGGCAAAGTGGCCATCTAGCCCCCGAAGCTGTCAGAGGAAGCATGCCCCGGCCCCCGGCTTTAAAAGGCTGAGAACTCCTGATATAAAGGAATGCAACTACTTTCATGTGCATGGCTATATATATGACTGATCTTCCAGGTAGATCTCAGAAACCTTTTATAATTCAAGCTGGCTCACAACACTTGATGGCCACGTCCTTTAGAGAGGAATTTCAGGACAGTTAAATGACACACAGCAATTCTCCAGCCGGGAGAAAGGAGACCAAGGTGAATTCTCATGTGGTGGGGAGCTCAATCATTTTGATCTGCTTGCCAGAAAAACAATTGAACTTCCTTTAGGTTCCTTCCCCAATGCGATCAGGTGACCACATGGTTTAGAACACATACAATTAATTCATCAAGACCATTGACATAGCTGAGCCTTCCTGCACAGGTAGCTCAAACCTGCAGTGGGTCTATTGTAAAAGTCAGGAGCTTTATCCAAATTCCATATCAAGGCATTTTTTTTTTTTTGAATTTCAGACCTGTGACTCATGCGAGGATCAGGAAAAATAAGCCAGCATGCCAGGTCAAAACGAGGGGGGGGGGGAGTAAAAAAATCCTTTGATTTTAAGGCTGGCATGCATATTGAACAGAGTATGGGACACAGACTGCCTGTCAAAGCTCCAGTATGCGTCCACACAGTAAACCCATTTGTGTGGATTCACAGGGACTTGGGCTTCTGGGAACTGAAGTCCAAGAACACCTGGGGTGCCAAGGTTCACTATCACTGCTTTAGACTCCTTTGCTAAAAAAAAAAAAGGGAAGACTTTGAATGAATAGCTTTCCCTATGGAAGCCTCCACAGGGCACAATTCTCCATCTGAATAGGGACTGCAGTGGCTCAAGTGGCTAAGACACTGACTGGAAGGCAGGAGGTCAGCAGTTCGATACCCAAATACTGCAGGATGGAATGTCCCAGCTCCTGCCAGCCTAGCAGTTCCAAAGCAAGAAATTGCAAGTAGATAAATAGGGACCACATCGGTGGGAAGGTAAACAGCATTCTGTGTGCTCTGGTGTCTAGTCATGCCTGCCACATGACCACGGAAACGTCTGCAGAAGCAGTCAGTGCTGGTCCTTTGGCTATGAAACAGAGATGAGCACTGAACCCTAGAGTTGGATACGACTGGCTTTCGAGCAATAGAAACATTTATCTTTACTTCCCCCAGCAACACATCCTCTTAGACCTCAAAATAAACTCTCACACTCACGCTGTCATGTGGTCCACCTAGATTTTACGGGCATGGAAAATGGGATAGAAAATGTACTCCTACTTCTCAAAAAATGGAAAGAGAATGATTGAACTTGAACCAGTGCTGACAGCCTTGCCAGTAAAAACCTCTAAAAGGTATAACAAGATAGATTTTTAAATTTAATATCCAGAGACTATAACAGTGTAAGAACTACAGTGACATGAACGGAATTGATGATGGCCATTTTTAAAACAACCCATAATAATTGCAGCCGTGACAAAAGACACTCCGGAAATTATGTGTCTTTCCTTTTCTTTGACCAAAGAGCCCGCACCTTTGCCTGGGGAGTTTGCAATGCGACGCCATCTCCGCTAGGTTGCTTGCACCTAAAAGTTTTATTGTGTTTTGTTGTGCCTTGCTTAATGAAACACGTTCTACAAGGTCGGTGTGGCTGCTCAAAAAGGCCAGCACTGTTTTAGGCTGCATGCCTGCCACATGACCACGGAAACATCTGCAGAAGCAGACAGCGCTGGCTCTTCAACTTTGAAACAGAGATGAGCACTGAACCCTAGAGTCGGATATGACTGGCTTTCATGCAAGGGTGACATTTACCTTTACCTAGTCTCCAAAACCCGTGAGGTATTACTAGTCCCCCTCTATTTAGCACTAGTTAGACCAGGGGAGGCCAACCTTTTTATGCGGTGGGCCTGACCATGCCCCCAGACAGTTGAGTGGGCCAGACCACCCACCCCGGAAGCGGAAGTGGGCACATTTACATCTGTTGTAAATGCGCCCACTTTTGCATATATGACAGCCGTGGGGGTATTTTACGGCTGATGTAAACATGCCCACTTCCACTTCTGGGAGCGGCGGAGGTGGCGACAGGCCGGATGGATGGAATGGCATCATGGGCCAGGTCTGGCCCACAGTCTGTAGGTTGGAAACCCCTTAGTTAGATCATATCTAGAGTCCTGGGTCCAATTCTGGCCCACAAAACTTTAAGAAACATGCAAGCAAAGTAAAGCAGGTACAGAGAAGGGCAACAAGGATGATCAGAGGAATGGAAACCAAGCACCAGGAGGAAAGACGGAAGGAACTGGACATGTTTAGCCTTGAAAACGGGAGACAGAGAGGGGACAGGACGAGAGCACTCTTCAACTACCTGAGAGGCAATCATAAAGAGGAAGGGCAGGATGCATAAGAATGCGCTCAAACTACAGGAAGCCATATATAGGCTGAACATCAGGAAGAACTTCTTAACTATTATAGCAGTACGACAGTGGAACCAACTGCTTTGAGCGGCTGTGAGTGCTCCAACACTTGAAGAATTCAAGAGACAATTGGACAACCACGTCTGTCAGATTTGCTTTGATTTTGATCCCTGCATTGAGCAGGGGGTTGGACTCGATGGCCTAAAAGGCCTCTTCCAAGTCTATGATTCTAAGTCACATGTAAGCTATCCTCTGTTGTTGTTCAGTTGCACAGTCGAGTCCAACCCTTTGCGACCCCATAGACCACCGCACGCCAGGCTACTCTGTCATCTGCCAAACTCCATAGTCCACCCAGATCTACACCGACTGCGTCAATGATGCCGTCTAGCCATATCATCCTCTGCTGCTCCCTTCTTCTTTTGCTTTCGATCTTTCCCAGCACCAAGGACATCTCAAGTGAGTCCTCTCTTCTCATTTGGTGGCCAAAGTACTTGAGCTTCAACCTCAGTATTTGTCTTTCTGAGGAGCAGCCAGGGTTGATTTCCTTCAGGATGGACTGATTTGATCTCCTTGCAGTCCAGGGGACTCTCAAGAGTCTCCTCCAGCACCACAGAGTTCAAAGGTGTCCATTCTTCTGTGCTCAGTCTTCCTTAGGGTTCAGCTCCCACATCCATACATTGCAACTATGCAGACTTTTCTTGGCAGGGCGATGTCTCTACTTTTTATTATGCTGCCTAGGTTTCTCATAGCTTGCCTCCCAAGAATTAAGCGTCTTTTTATTTCATAGCTGCAGTCACCATCTGCAGTGATCTTAGATCCCAAGAAGGTGATCCCATTCCCTCCCCTTCTATTTGCTAGGGAGTGATGGGGCCGGATGCCATGATCTTGGTTTTTTTATGTTAAGTTTCAGGCCAGCTTTTGCACTCTCTCTTTCATCCTCATCAAGAGGCTTTTAGGTCTTCTTCACTTTCTGCCATTAGGGTGGTATCATCTGAATATCTCAAGCTATCCTCTAAGTATCAACTTCATTTGAAGGCTATGAACCCCTATGGATTCTTGGAGAGAGGACAGAATGCTAGACTCTCGTCTGGGGATTAGCTCCCCCCCCCGTGATTGTTTTCTTCCAACTTTGCAACGAAGTGGTTGTTGTGTTCTAATGGTTTTACCTTCCACATGGATTACAATGTATCTGAACCAATGTAACCTTGCCTATAGTAACAATGTAACCTTCAGCTGTATCTCATGAACCCTGTAATAGGACGCGAGCTAATGACCACCAGCTGGCAGCAGCGAGCGTCCAAGCTCCCTTGGTCCAAACTCATCAAAGGCAACAGCGCGGGAAGTTTTCCCGCCACCACCTACACCTGGACAAGAAGGGCGTGACCACCAATGACGTCACGCAGATAGTAGCCAATGGGCTATCATGGAACCACGTTCAAATGTATTACTACTGTATATAAAGAGCTATCGATCCGCCATTACCTCATGTTCCCTCTGACCACCATGCAATAAACCTGAGTTAACCCAGCCCGAGGCTGTGTCCTGTGTCTTGGTTTTTATACACCAAATTGGCGACGAAGGTGGGATGATGGATCCCCAAGGAGCAGCCCGGGCACAGAGCGGGTTCAACATCACCAAACCGCAAGACTGGGAGCTTTTTGAGATGGACTTCCAGGCGGCGCTGGTGGAGCTCAAAGTCAAAGAAGACGATGAGGAGAGAAAGAGGGCCATCCTCACCAGAATGCTTGGGATGGATACCAAGCGAACGCTGGTGGGCATCATTGCACCGAAGAAGGTGAGCGAATTCAAAGCAGACGACATCATGAAGCTGCTGCGTGAGCGTTTCCGTCCCTCGAGGGCAATGTTTCCCGCTCGGAGCGTGTTTTGGAGGCGAGTCCAAGCGCCGGACGAGTCGGTTGAGGCGTTCGTAACAGCCATGAGGATAGCCGCCGGCCCCTGCCGATGGGACGACCTAGAGACGGCCCTCAGGGACGGAGTGCTGTGTGGCCTGAAGGACAAGGAGGTGCAGCGCAGCTTGATGAACAAGGAGCCACCACCCACGCTGGCAGAGGTTGTAGAGGCCGCGGAAGCCGCGGAGTCCACGAATGCTGGAGTGGACGAAATGCACCAGTGGCGTGAGTGGCGTCCTAGAGCCGGCAAAGCGGAGAATTCGGTGCACGGGAGGTCCGGACAGTCGGTGCACGCAACTCGACGGGCCTCAAAGTCGTCTACGGAAGGCAGCGACGGCGAGGAGGTCCAGAAGGTCCGAAAAGGGGGGCGCCGCTGCGATGGTTGCGGAGCGGCCCATGAGCGCGCGAGGTGCCCATTCAGAAAGGCCGAGTGTTACACCTGCGGCCGTCGGGGGCACATCGCCAAGGCATGCAGAAAACGGAAGGAGGGCCGGAGGCAGTCGCAAGACCGTTCGACCAGGCCGGACCGTCCAGCGAGGTCCAAAGATGGCGCCCAGACCACGAGGAAGCAGGACGGCGTGGGCCGCGTCTCGGACAACAGCGAGGACGACGCTCCAGTGTTCAGCGTGTCCGCGGGACAGTCCCATTACTTCGTTGAGGTACTAGTACAAGGGGCCCCCATCAGAATGGAAATTGACTCGGGGTCCTCCTATTCGATAATTCCCCAGAAAGAGTTCTTGAAAATCGACCCCCACGTGCGGCCCAAACTTAAAACGTTGAGGTCCACGCTACGGGATGTACAGGGGAACAGCATTCCAGTGTTGGGGGTCGGGAAATTTCGGGTTAGTTTTAAGAGACATTCTGCGGAACTGCCCCTAGTTGTCCTTAAGGGGGGAAGTTGTAGCCTCCTAGGGACGCAGTGGTTTCAGCCCTTAGGCTTGTTCATAGGGGGAGTACATACAGTGGGGGTGGATCCAATACAAGCGGTGTGCGACGCGCATCCCGCCGTTTTTAAAAAAGGACTTGGGAAGTTCACGGGACCCCCTGTAGCCTTCGACCTAGACCCGGAGGTCCGCCCGATAAGACTCAAACCGCGCAGGGTGCCGTTCGCACTCAAGGACAAGATAGAGGCGGAACTGGACAAACTGGTGAGCCAGGGGATTCTTATTCCTGTTGATTCCGCGGAGTGGGAAACTCCAATTGTAACAGCTCTGAAGGCTAACGGGGAGGTGCGCATTTGCGCTGATTATAAGTGTACAATTAACAAGGCGATCCGCCCTAATGCATACCCGGTGCCGGTGGTCAGCCACCTTTTGGCCAGGCTGAATGGGGGAAAGTGTTTCGCTAAACTCGATTTGGCACAAGCCTATCAGCAACTCCCCGTAACTCCCGCCACGGCCGCGGCACAAACGATAGTCACACATAAAGGGGCGTTCCAGGTGTCGCGTTTACAGTTCGGCGTGAACTCGGCACCCGGCCTTTTTCAGTCGCTTGTGGAACGCCTCCTGAAGGGGCTGGAGGGGGTGTTGCCTTATTTTGATGACGTGTTGATAACAGGGGGGAGTGAGGCCGAGCTGGCAAAGAGATTGGATAAAGTACTAACGGTGTTCGAGAAAGCGGGGCTGAGACTGAGGAAAGACAAATGTGTCTTCTTCGAAACTGAGGTCGAGTTTTTAGGGTTCCGGATCACACCCGAGGGTATTAAGCCGTCCAAATCCAAAGTAGCGGCCATCAAGAAGGCCCCTCGCCCCACATCCAAAACCGAGCTACAGTCATTCCTGGGGCTCCTCAATTTTTACCATACATTCCTTCCGCGGAAGGCGTCCGTGGCCGAACCGCTCCATCGGTTGCTTAAAAAGGAGGAGACATGGATGTGGGGTGACGAGCACGAGAGGGCGTTCAAAGAACTAAAGCAGCTCTTGACATCTGAGGCAATCCTGACGCATTTCGACCCCAAACGGCCAGTGGTCTTAGTCTGTGATGCATCCCCGGTGGGGGTGGGGGCGGTGCTTTGCCACGTGTTGGATGACGGAAGGGAGGCCCCGGTAGCATTTTATTCAAGGTCCCTGTCCCAAGCAGAGCGAAATTACGCACAAACCGACAGGGAGGCATTAGCGATAGTAGCGGGAACCAAAAAATTTCATGATTTTCTGTATGGCCGCCCGTTCAAAATCGTGACGGATCACAAGCCCCTGTTAGGGATTTTCACAGCAAGCAAGCCGACACCACAGATCCTGTCCCCGAGAATGCTGCGATGGGCGATTTTTCTCAACGCATACCAACACGAGTTGGAGTACCGGCCCGGAAAGGAGATCAGCCATGCTGATGCACTTTCGAGATCTCCTTTGCCCTTGTCGGACGACCAAAAGGCAAGAGTAGAAAGAGACCGCCAGGTGTTGCTAATTGAGGTTTTAGACGCACCCCCAATAGTACCAGCCGACATTGCTAGGGCGACAGGCAAGGACAGGACGCTAGAGAAAGTTAGCTCATGGGTACAGAAGGGGTGGCCGGCATCGTCCCCAAGCACGGAATTCGACCCATTTTTTCGGAAAAAGCTAGAGTTGTCCCTAGAAAGGGGGTGCCTCTTGTGGGGCCAACGGGTGGTGGTCCCTACGTCCCTGCGGCCGAGGGTGCTCAAACTGCTGCACGTCAGCCACCCGGGCATCGTTCGTTCAAAGGCGTTGGCCCGGAGTTACTTTTGGTGGCCACAGCTGGACGCGGACATTGAGCACATGATCGGCACTTGTGAGGCATGCCAGGGATGCCGACCAGAGGCGGCCCGCCTTCCGCATAGGGAGTGGGACACAGCAAGGGGGCCATGGTCCAGAGTACACGTTGATTTTGCTGGCCCATTCCGAGGAACCATGTTTCTCCTGGTGGTGGATGCGTTCTCCAAGTGGCTGGAGGTTATCCCAGTAAAGAGCACGTCCTCCGCCACGACAATTAGCCAGCTAAGGAGAGTCTTTTCCACGTTCGGTTTACCCGACACTTTAGTCAGCGATAACGCTAGTTGTTTCACCTCCGCTGAGTTCGGGGCATTCATGGAGGCAAACGCCATTCGGGATGTCACATCCGCGCCGTTTCACCCGGCCACGAATGGCCAAGTGGAACGGCTGGTGCGTACAACAAAGGATGCGCTGCGGCGCATGGGCCCGGGGGACCTAAATCACCAAGTATGTCAGTTCTTATTAGCGTATAGGGTGACCCCCTTAGCGTCAGGTTACTCGCCGGCAGAGCTCTTGATGCGGCGAAAACTGACCACGCTCCTGTCCAGGCTAGACCCGACGAGAGTCGAGGACAAAGGAAAAAACATAGGGTTGGCAGTCTCGAAAGGTTTCGCCGCCGGCGACCCGGTTCACTGCAGGAACTATGCCAGCGCAGGTCCAGCCTGGGTACCAGGGACGGTTGTAGAACAGACGGGGCCAGTGTCGTACCGGGTCGAGACTAACACCGGCCTCCTCTGGAGGAGGCACGCGGACCAACTGAGGCACCGAGTGAGTGGGGGGCCAGTCAGTGGGGCTCAGCAACAGGATTCAGCGTTAGGGTCCTCCCCCACCCGTTTAGCCCAAGGGGGAGACAGCAGCGGACAACGGTCCCAAGCAAGGGGGGAAGGCAGAAGCAGCGGCCCCGACTCATACCCTTTTGATACGCCAGTTCTATCAGAGGCTGGGGAAGGGGGAGAGGAGTTCGCGACCGCTGCCCCCGAATTTAATTCTGATTTTGATTTTACGAGCCGGGGGGGTTTTCAGGAGTGTTCCCCCACCCATCCAAGCGAGAAGAGGGGTTTTTCGTTAGCCCCCAGTGCCCCCGGTTCTTCCCTAAGAAAGAGCACACCTCCCAACAACGCCGCGGAGCCGCGGCAAGGCACTAACGAGTCTCCCTCTCCAATTACAGGACAGGAAACCAGGGGACAAAGAGAAGGTAGCAAACCCGGGGAAAGGCAGCCCGCATCGAGACCCCAGCGTGTTCGAAATAAGCCATCTTGGCTAAGAGACTTTGTCTCCTAGGGGGGGGGATTGTGATTGAAGTGTGGGCTCGAGACTTCGTCTCATCCTAGGGGGGAGGGGTGTTGTGTTCTAATGGTTTTACCTTCCACATGGATTACAATGTATCTGAACCAATGTAACCTTGCCTATAGTAACAATGTAACCTTCAGCTGTATCTCATGAACCCTGTAATAGGACGCGAGCTAATGACCACCAGCTGGCAGCAGCGAGCGTCCAAGCTCCCTTGGTCCAAACTCATCAAAGGCAACAGCGCGGGAAGTTTTCCCGCCACCACCTACACCTGGACAAGAAGGGCGTGACCACCAATGACGTCACGCAGATAGTAGCCAATGGGCTATCATGGAACCACGTTCAAATGTATTACTACTGTATATAAAGAGCTATCGATCCGCCATTACCTCATGTTCCCTCTGACCACCATGCAATAAACCTGAGTTAACCCAGCCCGAGGCTGTGTCCTGTGTCTTGGTTTTTATACACCAAAGTGGTAGACATCAAGATGTCAACAGCTTCAGTCTGCAGTTTGATGCTCCCCGAACTGCCTTGGCTACATCTTACCATATCTCGGATTTGGCCTGGGACCAGGAGAATATGGTGACTTGGGTGTTATGGGGGTTGAGGAGTGACTCCGCTCCATGTTATAATCTAAAAACCTCTCGTTCAATAGAGGCTGAATTTCTATTCCCAAAAATAAATCCAATGCTTTGGATGATTCCGGTAAAGATTTCAGACTATAATCCCGAGTGGATTCACCACCTGGGAAAATCAGAGTCAGCAGCCATTGCAAAAGTAGCAAAAGAGTCCTGAATGAAAGCAGGAAATTGTGTGTGTGTGTGTGTGCGTGTGTGTGTGTGTGTGTGTGTGCGTGTGTGTGTGTGTGTGTGTGTGTGCGCGCGCGCGTGTGTGCATGCTTGCATGAGTGTGTGTGTGTGTGTGTGTAAAGTAGATTTTTGATTTCTTTATTCCAGGGGCAGAGAAGGAATTCGACCTTGAAAGCAGGTGCTGGATGGTTTATTTGTACTTATAGTTATAACTGGCTGGAGACTATGGGAACTGAACTAATTTGATGGGCATTGTATGCTGTGCTGTGATTGGCTGAAACCCTTGGGAAGGCGGGATGAATGGGGAAAATGTGTTTGGCTATGGGAAGAAGAAGGAGGGAGAGCAAAGAATTTCACCATGCTTTTGGATCACTTGCATTGAGGAGGGGCCTTTGAGTAAGCTAAAGGTAAAGGTTTCCCTTGCTCAAAAGTCAGTCATATCCGACTCAAAGGTTCAGTGCTCCTCTCTATTTATAGCCAAAGCACCAGCACTATTGCATTGCAGATGTTTCCGTGGACATGTGGCAAACATGAAACATTGTTTACTTTCCCACCAAAGTGGTCCCTATTTATCTACTTGCAATGTCTTGCTTTCAAACTGCTAGGTTGGCAGGAGCTGGAACAGAGACAGGAGCTCACACCATCCTGCAGTACCCGGGAATTGAACTCTGACCTTCCAGTCAGCAAGTTCAGTGTCTTAATCACTTGAGCCACCGCATTCCTGTGGTACCAAGGGTACCTAGAGGTACCCAGATATTCAGAGGCGACACCAAAAAGGGTGTGGGTTTCGCTGAGGGGTGCAGGCCACTGAAGGTGGACTGAGCTGTGTGGTAGGGGCTTAGGGCAAGGGGACTTAGACTGGTTCTTTCTTACATATCAACCAATGTAGAGTGTGAAGTTGAGAATGGATGCTTGGTTTTAATTAGTGTTTATCTTCTAATTCCTTTATCTCCAGATCCAACCCCTCTCGTCTTACAAGTCCGCCCAATGCCTTGATGTAGAGCAGTCCTACAGGGACCCTTAAGCCCATAATCGTTTGGGATAGAGCGCTGAAACCTTTGGGTTATTAAAACATGTGGATGCAAACTGATCCCAGTGGCATCGTATGATAAGATCCAATGTTTGTGCCCTGTTTTTCCCACACACACAAAATGGAAGGCAAAGCAGCAATGCTGAAGAATGTTTTCCACAGTCAAAGAAAATATCAGAGAACTTTTATTTCTCCTGAGATGGGGAGGATGTGGGGAAGGATTACTGAGAAGACATGTCAAAATTATAGAGCTTTCTTTCATGCTAGATTGGAAGCAGCGAGCAAATCACCCGCCTCGAAATCATCAGAAATTAAGGTGATACAAGACAGATTTGCAGAGAGGTTTGTTTCCCTTGCTGGGAACAGGGGGGTTCAGAAAAACCAGCAAGACAAAAAGAAGAGAAGAAATGTTCTCAGCCTTCAATTTAGCTCTTGAGGGGTGATATCAAGAATAGAAGAGGCCTGATGCATCAGCAAATGGGTTCATGTAGAGCAAGGATTCTCAACCTTTGGTCTGTGGGCCGGATGTGGCCCACACCACTATTTTGTGTGGCCCTCCACCGGCTCCACCACACCAGGAAGTGCCATGTGGTGGAGGATGGGCAAAATGGCCATCCGGCCCCTGAAGCTGTCTGAGGGAGCATGACCTGGCCCCCGGCTTTAAAAGGTTGAGAACTCCTCATGTAGAGATGCTCAGAAAGGTTACATTTTTGGATGCCAAGTCCCAGAATCTCCAAAGCAAGCCATCATTGGATAAAATAGTTTTTCCAACTTCCATTGTTGAGTTCTTGGTGTACACAGAATGAGCTTACTCAAAGATTGTGGTATTCTTGAACCACAATCGGGCATACCCCGGGCAATGGCAAACTTGTGTTGCATGCTAATCTTTCTCACACCAGGTCAGGTTAAAGGAACTGCAGAATGAACTCACCAAAGGGAATGAACTCACCAGAAGAAGAAGAAGAAGAAGAAGAAGAAGAAGAAGAAGAAGAAGCAGTATCATCTCCAGCACCACCAGCAGCATGTTGGTTGCTACCCAAAACAAATCTTCACTCGCAGTGATGGCCAACCTTGGCACTCCAGGTGTTCTTGGTCTTCAATTCCCAGAAGCCCTGATCAACAGGTGTGCTGACTAGGGCTTCTGGGAATTGAAGTCCTAGAACACCTGGAGTGCCAAGGTTCGCCATCACTGCTCTACACAATCAATGCACATCTGAATACTGAAGAACAGTACTGTAAAGGGAAGAACAATACTATCCCTAAATTTTACCCATGAATCATGGAATACTTTTACTATTATAGGTCTCACCCTCCTCCCCATATTCGCAGCTTCAGTATCCATGGTTTCAGTTATCCAAACATCTAAAAATATTCAATAAAAAATCCTAAAATACATGTGTTTCTATAATGCATTACCAGAGCTGGCCAATAGAGGCCACTGTCTGCAATGTAAAATATAATGTTTGCTGTTTTCTGCTGTTTCAGGTATCCAGCAGTCGATCTCAGAAAGTACCCCCTGCAAATGACAGTTTATCACCTAGGGATGGTATGTCCTTTTTTAATCCAAGGCCTCTTTCTGATTAGCATAAAAATCATATGCCTCACATTCCAACTTAATTGGATAAGGTTGTATTTTAGAATGGAAGAGGCAAGAAAGAGGTGGAAAAGGCTCCCCTTGTGACCTCCTCCCCATTATGGTTTTAAGTCCTTGTCATTGTCACATGCCACCAAGTCGTCTCCAACGTATGGTGACCCTATAAATGAGAGATCTCCAAAATGCCCTTTCCTCAACAGTCCTGCTCAGTTCTCACAAACATAAACTTGTGGTTTCCTTATGGAGTCAATCCATCTCCTGTTTGGTCTTCCTCATTTCCTGCTGCTTTCCATCTTTCTCAGCATTAGGGTCTTTTCCAGAGAGTCTTGCCTTCTCATGATGTGTCTAAAGTAGGACAACCTCAACTTCATCCTTTTTTGCCTCCAGAGATAGTTCAGACTTGATTTGCTCTAAGACCCACTTGTTCATCTTTCTGGCACTCTAGAGTATCCACAAAGTTTTCCTCCAGCACCAAATTTCAAAGGCATCAATCTGCCCCCACCCCCACCCAACTGGCATGCCCTGCTTCCAAAGTCCCTTAGGGCCACACCAAACTAGTTGAGTATCCCTTGTAAAAATGTGGAATACCAAGCAGACAAAAGTGTATATTGTGCTCTCCAGTACATAATAAGTGCACCTTCACATATATAGCCATAAAAAATCCAACCTCTAGACTAGGGGTTCCCAAACTAAGGCCCATGGGCCAGATTAGACCCTTGGTGCCATTTCATGTGGTGACCCCACCCCTCCAAGGGCATTTGAGAAACAAAATGGCCACCCCTTTGAAGCTGTGGGGACAAAATGGCCACCCCCATCATGCAGGCAGGGCAAAATGACTGTCCGGCCCTCAAAGCTGACTGAGGGAGTGTGGCCCGGCACCCAGCTTGAAAAGGCTAGGAACCCCTGCTCAAGACAACTCCATTTCCCCCACAGGTTATTCACTGGCTAATTGCAAAGAGGGAAGTGCAGAACAGTCAGTCATGCAAAGATGCGTTTGCTCACCACGACCTAGGCTCACACACACACACACACACACACACACACACACACACACACACACACACACACACACACACACACACGGAGGCAGCTGTCATTGGCGAGATAAATCAGTGCAAAAAAAGTGCATATCTGCACTGCATGGCAACACAAGGCTGATCAGACTGAAGGAATAAATCATACTGAGACACAACAGGCAACCCCTCCATGCGGACCTTTTAATCATTGATGTTTCCCGTGTCTCTGGGCACTCTGGCGCTCCTCTCGTGACCCACATATTGGGGACTATCAGTCTAGGGCAGTCTTAGTGAACCTTGGCACTCCAGGTGTTCTTGGACTTCAATTCCCAGAAGCCCAAGTCTCTGTGAATCCACACCAATGGGTTTACTGCACGTACAACCATGGCACTCCAGGTGTTCTTGGACTTCAATTCCCAGAAGCCCGTGAATCCACACCATTGGGTTTACTGCGTGTACAACATTGGCACTCCAAGTATTCGACGTCTTGAGTGCCAAGGTTTGCCATCACGGGTCTAGGGCGAAATACAGCTGGCTGGTGTTTGAAACTTTCGGGAACATCATTAACTGTAACAGCTGTATAAAACACTGAGATCTAATTTTCTGGGTCTCAGAGGGTCAGAACGGCCCCTTCATCCATCCACCACTCTGCTTATTCTTTTTTTCACTGCTTGCTTTTGTGCTTGGGGCGAACAATACCTGGGAAGGATGAATAAAAGGAGGACATGGCAGGAAAGGAGAGAGGAAAACCCGAATGAATGAAATGCTAAAGCAGAGCTGAGAAGGGAGGCAGGTGATGTCTTTATACCAAGAATGCCAGACCGGGAAGAGAAAGAGAGAGAAAGACATCAAATGTGAGAGTGAGAAGACAATTTGTCAGTGCTGATTAATGAGGACAGAAGGGGACCGCGGTGGCTCAGTGGTTAAGAAGCTTGCCTTGTTAGCTTGAAAGCCAGCAAGTCAGCAGTTCAAGACCCCAGTACTGTAGGGGCGGAATGAGTGCCTGTCTCTGTCCCAGCTCCTGCCAACCTAGCAGTTGGAAAGCAAGAAATTGCCAGTAGATAAATAGGGACCACTTCGGTGGGGGAAAGATCCCAGGCTTGTCCTGAGCAGAGTTTCTTCAGCAAAAATCCTTTAAACCCAGAACAATTTCTGAGCCGAAATTATTATTAATGAGGATAGAAGGCAGCGATCAAGGGAATAATGCACAGAAATAGGAAAAATATTCCTTTCCCCAGCAGAAGTTACAAAGAAAAAAAGTTATCCCCCTCCCATAGCGCTTTGGGTATGGTGCAAACGGAAACAGCTCAATGGTGGTGGTGGTGGGGGAGATGGATGATACCTTATGGAGATCACCCATTGATAGATTAGAGACCACATCAATGTTCAAGGCCACCTTTTGTGCCTAAAGATCCTGACTCAGAGAGGATGGATCTGCTCACAGCCTAAAGCTCAGTCGAAAAGAAAAGGAGGTGAGAAAAAAACAGCCATTGAAAATCACACACAGTCCACACTAAAAGCATTTCCTCTTCTGAATTAATAATTATGTGCCACTTATGGGTCCCCTAGGAAGAGAAAGGTGGCACATCAATAATACAAACGTTTAAATAAATTAAAATTTAAGACCATTTCTTCTTCTTCTTCTTCTTTGTCTTCTTCTTCCATATCTGATTCTGAATGTATCTTTATTTTTATAACGTTTTGTATTCTTGATTTTTAAAATCTATCTTTTTATATACATTAAAGCAGGGGTTCCCAATCTATGGCCCACAGGCCGGACCCATACCATGATGCCATTCCATCACTTCTGTCGCCTTCTCTCCTGCACCCGGAAGTGGAAGCGGATGCATTTACGCATGTGTGGGTGCAGGCCCATGCATGTACAAATGCATCCATGACTGCCATAAATGCCGATGCATGTACATTTATGACAGCTGTAAATACACCCACTTCCAGGGGGCATGGCCCAGCCCGCTCAGCTGACCAGGGGGTATTGGTCAGGCCCACGGCGCAAAACGTTTGGCCACCCCTGCATTAAAACTATTGACTTTTTACAGAAGACCTTTTGAATTTTTATTTGCAGCATAAGCAAGATGAGGGCATTCGAGTTCCTTTTGAACCTTCTTGGCAATCGCTACCTAATTTTTAAGCCTACCTGATCTGGTTGGTTTGCGGACAGAAACAGTCAGGGATTGAAACCTATCATAGATTTCCCTTGCCTGGAGCAGAACCTCATGTACTCTGAGGCAGTAAAAAGTCTTATGCTGGCTTCCCAAATGGGTGGAAGTCTCCATCAGGTTGAACAGGTCCTATGATAGTGGATAATTGGCTATATCATCCTTCTCAGAGTAACGAGGCCCTAAACATGTGGTGGCGAACCTATGTAACATGTGTCAGACATGGCACTCCCAGCTCTTTCTGTTGGCACGCAAGCCGTCCCTTTCTCCCTCTACCAGCACAGAGTTTCTCCCGCCCCTCTGCCCAGCAGATCAATGGGAATGCTTCCTCCCTCCCCCAGTAGAGAGTTTGCCCCACCCTCTGTTTGGGCACTCAGTCTTTCAAAGGTTCACCATCACCGTCCTAAACGGTAAGGGCTTTGGATGTTAAAACTAATATGTTGTACTTGATACAGTAAGCAAAGGGGAGCCAATGCTGCTGAGCGGGATCAAATCTATTCACTCAAGATCTCATCTGAGCTGCCAATAGTGATGTGCTAAAATTCTTCCCCCCAGCGCCAGAGCAGGGGATGCTTGAACAAATAAGGAAGAATTTAAACATCTCTTTGAAGCCGAATAAAGCAAAGTCCCAGATACATTTAATCAACTGAAGAACAACATCCACAGCATATAGGAATCAGCTCCGCATAATAGAGTCTCTAAAAACCCAAGGGTAAAATAGGAATGGCAATGCAAAATACATGAGATCACTTTGTGGATTTGCCCCTATGCTGCCTCTCCTGCACAGACATATTGAAATGCAGCCAGCTGGAAGATTGGCAGGTCAGCAGTTCAAGACCCAAGTGCAGCACAACGGAGTGAGCTTCTGTTGTCTGTCCCAGCTCCTGCCAACCTAGCAGTTTGAAAGCAAGCAATTGAAAGGAGATAATAGATATTGTATCTGGGCCTTTGGCTAGGTTGTATTTTTAAATATTGTATTTATTATTGTATTTTGAATTTTGTATCCTGTATGTACCCTTGGGTTACCTTGGTGTAGGTTGCCCGTGTTCATGATTGGCCTTAACCTTTCCTGATATCTTCGCTCTCCAGCACACGGCTTGAGAAACCACGGGCTTGGACAGAAAAGTAATTGGGGTATGGGCTATTGATAGTTATGGGGCAATTCATATTGCCTTGGCTGGCAGCTCTGAGAGAAGTAGGGCAAATGTCACAAGGTGATGAACCCAAGTTAATGCACAGATACCTAACCCAGGTAATGCACAATATCTAACTCACGTCCGCGGACTTAGTTAGGCAAACAAGCTGTGCTGGACAAGTTAATTAAGCTTAGTTGCCCGGAGTCAATATAGCCGAGACTCCGAGATTAAGGCGAGAACAATGGATTTTGCCAACCCGGTTAATTAGTTCCTTAGCGGAGGTCCAGGGTACTCAGTAACTTCCGAGTAACTTCTAAGAGCTGACAAATGTAACTTGGTCAGCGAAATGCCACGTATGCAAGCCTTCTGTAATGCAGTCATGCGCCACTTTGGCACGTAACATCCCGAGGCAGGGTAATAAATATAGACCACCCGAGCCAATCGGGACTGGACTTTCACTGCACATTCGCCTTCCTTTGCAGCCAGTCACTCCGACCTCCGTGGGCCATTACCGTATCTGGTGACCCCCTCCGTGGGCCATTGCAACACCTTGGGGTTACTTATATGCTGTTAGTCGCCCTGAGTTGGCCATGTGCTGAATAGGGTGGGGTATAAATTGAATAAACTAAACTAAACTAAACTAAACTAAACTATCACTTCAGCAGGAAAGGAAACAGTGTTCCGTCTTAATCACTAGAAAACCAAATAAAATAAAATATTAAACTTCCCCAACCATTTGCACTTCCTGAGATTCACAACCGAGTCCAGCCTGCTGTGCAAACCTTTTCTTTTGCAAGTTTTGCAATACCTTTAAAAACCAACAGCCATGCACAGAACCAACGCACTAAACATGCACACGTGTGAAAAACATGCACAGACAAACTTGGGTTGCCAGGGAAATGCGTGCGTTTGAACAATGTTTGTACAGGAGGCACATTTTTAAATAAAATGCAGCACATATTTGGATGTAGGAAATGGATTTTTAACCTGTCCCTTACAGCGTGTGTGCAAAAGAGGGAAATAAAGACATTTAGGAGGAAAGGAAGGGGAATATACACTGGGTGGGAACATTGTGATGAAAACCTGGTGTCTGGATCCTGCATCGATCAGAGGAAATGTCTCCGTGTGCGGTGACATTTGGAAAGCTCGGAACACCAAAAGAAACCCTGGAATTGCTATCAACCCCCTACTGCGTTGTTGATGCCTCATTCGATGCAGGTAAAAATCAATCCAAGGGGAACATATAGTTAGTTACCCATTCCTTGTTCTGAGCTCTGCTAACCTTGAAATGAGTCAACTTCTCCTCTTTTTTTGGATTACAATTCCCAGGTTAAAAGTCTGGCCAGGTTATCCTGCTATGGTAATAGAATAGACTACTACCAGTGAAGCAACACCAGTCATCAGGCGGTGGTCGACAAATCTGACAACCCTGGGGACTAACAGCCTTAGGTAGCAAAATCCACAGGGAAGGATGATGGTCCCCAGATAGATTAAATCCCACTTGAGGGTAGCAGCAGCATCCAACCTGGCCTGGAGATGCTGAGGAGGACTTTGTGTGCCAAAAGGGCTCAGGACCAGAAAGGGACTCACTCGCCATGGGTGTCACGCTGCGATGTGGAAGGTAAAGGTAAAATTAAAGGTAAAGGTCACCCTTGCTCGAAAACCAGTCATATCCGACTAGGGTTCAGTGCTCATCTCTGTTTCATAGCCGAAGAGCCAGTGCTGAGTGAGTCTGCAGACATTTCCGTGGGCACATGGCAGGCATGCCTAGACACCAAAGTGCATGGAACACTGTTTACCTTCCCACTATTTATCTACTTCCAATTTCTTGCTTTCGAACTGCTAGGTTGGCAGGAGCTGGGACAGAGGACGGGTCAGGACGGGAGCTCATTCCGTCATGCAGTACTCGGGTTTTGAACTGCTGACCTTCTGGCCTCCCCCAGTCAGCATCTTAACCACTTGAGACACTGCATTATATTGTTTATCACAATGCAGTGGTAGGCCACTGCGTTCTATTGTCCCCAGGACAATCTTCATGGCTGATCGCCAGGAGGATGGCCAATGTTCAGAATCGGATACGGCACTTGAAGAAGCAGAAGCAGATGAAAAAAGAAGGAGGAGGAGGTTCAAAAACTCCACCAGGCAACATGACTAATAATGCCGTTTGCTGGAAGTGGGGTTTTCAAAACTGGAATTGATCCTAGCCCACTTGTCATTGCTGCGGCAGCTATAAAGCAAGACCGTCCCTACCAGCTGGACGCGCAATAAAGACCAGCCACTCTCTGCTGAGCCTGCCTCCTGCCAACTCTCCCCCTCTGTGTGCTAACAAGACTTGGTTCGCACTCATTTCAAGCTTAATTATAGTATCTGGAAAGAGTGTAGCTCTCTCTCTAGGATCCAGCGGGCTCCAGGAGAGGAGGGATTTTGCCAACAGCTAGTTTCACGATGGCAAAATCTAAGATTCGAGTGTCTGCCATGGCAAGGGCTCAAATGTCACTCCAAATATCTCATCTTGCACTCATGATTGGGGTAAGGTGAAAAGGTAAAGGTCATCCTTGATCAAAAGCCAGTCGTATCCGACTCTAGGGTTCAGTGTTCATCTCTGTTTCATAGCTGAAGAGCCAGCGCTGTCTGCTTCTGCAGACGTTTCTGTGGTCATGTGGCAGGCATGACTAGACACCAGGGTGCGCGGCACGCTGTTTTCCTTCCCACCGAAGTGGTCCCTATTTATCTACTTGCAATTTCTTGCTTTCGAACTGCTAGGTGGGTAGGAGTCACGACAGATGATGGGAGCTCACTCTGTCGTGCAGTCTTCGGGTATCGAACTGCTGATCTGACGCCTTCCAGTCAGTGTCTTAACCACTTGAGCCATGGCAGTCCCTCCATGTTTGGGGTGAAGTGGGGCAAATTGTGTGATCGCATCCACATGTCGATCGGACCAGTCTGTTCTGTCCTGCCCCCGATCTGACTCATTTTGAGACCCCGTTAGGGAACTCAACTAAATTGTATTTTATCCCGGGGGGGGAGGGGGGCTGCTGTGGCTTAGTGGTTAAGATGCTGAACTTGATGACTGGAAAGTTGGTAGGTCAGCAATTTGAGACCCGAGTACTGCACAACAAAGTGAGCTTCTGTTGTTTGTCCCAGCCCTTGCAAACCTAGCATTTTGAAAGCAAGAAATTGCAAGTAGATAAATAGGTACTGCTTCTGCAGGACAGGTAACAGTGTTCCATGCACTCTGGCATCTAGTCACGCCTGCCACATGACCACAGAAACCTCTGAAGACACAAATAGTGCTGGCTCTTTGGCTGTTAATATACCCTAGAGTCAGACATGACTGGCTTTCGAGCAAGGGTGACCCTTTACCTTGGCTAGCAGCTTCCATCTTAATTCTCTCAAATTTGGACTGAACTATCCTTGCTCTAAGGGGACGGCAGTGGCTTAGTAGTTAAGCTGCTGAGCGTGATGACCAGTCAGCAGATCAGCAGTTTGAGACCCAAGTGTTGCATGACAGAGTGAGCTCCCATCATCTGTCCCAGCTCCTGCCAAGCTAACAGTTCGAAACCAAGAAATTGCAAGGAGATAAATAGTTATTGCTTCAGTGGGAAATGAACAAAGTTCCATGCATTCTGGTGTCTAGTCTTGATCACCCTGTGGATCACCAATATTTGGAATCAGATATGGCAATTGGAGGAGGAGGCCAAGGCCAACACCTTGGTCTTCATGGTTCACGAAGAAGACCAAGGTTCACGAAGAAGACCAAGACCAAGATGACCAAGAAGAAGAAGAAGAAGTTGACTTGTAGAGCACCTTGGAAAATGGAGGGAGGTACAAAGCAGAAGAAGAGAAGATTGGGATGAGACTTTGGCGTGTGTGTGTGTCTGTGTGTACAGAGATGAGAAGATGGGGGACATCTTCTCATCTCTGTACACACAGACACACACATACCGATACCCACACAGAACGAGGCAAGCTCTCTTCAAATAGTTGCCAATTCCCTTTGCGCTGCTTTCCTTCTGTCTCATTATTTGGTCTCCTGAGATGTGCCTTGGAGCATCATTCTATGAAGTGCTTAATAAATAATGTGGACTCAGATGTTCAGTGCTTTTTTAAAAAGAGGGGGATTAGGTGAGGAAGATCTCTGCTCCTCCAAATCACAAATTCTCTGAGGATCACAAGTCCCTGGGGAGGCAGGAGAACCTAATTAGACCACGCAGAAGGCCTACTCATGCCTTCTACTCAAAGAGTAGAAGCTTCATCAGGTATATTGACTTGTATAGTTATCTGTTATGCTAACCCAGGAGTTCTTAACCTTTTTAAGCTGGGGGCCATGTCACGCTCCCTCAGACAGCTCCGGGCGGCCAGTTTGCCCTTCCTCCACCACATGACACTTCCTGTGTTGTGGAGGCATTTGGGGGAGGGGCACATGAAATGGTGCCGTGGGCCACATCCAGCCCATGGGCTGCAGGTTGAGAATCCCTGTGCTAACCAATCACTCTGTACCTCTGTACCTGATGTGAATAAATTGATGCCATGAAGTCTCACTCCTAAGTCTGAAAAAGTGGACTTGATCCATGGAAACTCATGTGAAAATACAGGAGTCAGTCTTTAAAGTGCCACAATGATTTTTGTCTTTTTGTTAACTCTCGGATATGTTTGTAACAGAAGAATGGAACTATCAAAGTGTTAATTATTTCATTTAGTGTAAGCTAGCCAAGGCCGTTTCTTTGGAAATCACACATGCCAAGAATCCTATCACTCAATCGCATCCATATACAGGTGAATTATTAATTTTATCCCTTGAATGCAGGGACTATGCATTCGGCAACAACAACGTGTGATCTCCTGCTCAACCCCTTTGAGTTGGTTTTTTGTGCGCGTGTGGGTGAAATGTCTTTGCAGCTGAAATTTAGGGCAGCCACAAGTTGGCCCGTGAATTATTCATGCCCAGAGCACATGTAGTGGCGACGGCTGCCTTTTAAGAGAAGTACCAAATTTAATGTCATGCTCCCGAGCCATGTCGCTTAGATCTGATCGGTTCTGACATGCACCAGGTGTTCGGAGAGAGGCGAGCCAAAATGGAGGCGGCCAGAGTCCAATCGCCTTAGGAACAGGGGCAACCCAAAAGGACTTTCTTGTGGTTGCGACGACGCTTGAAGAGAAGCAGATGCTGTGCTGCAGATGTTAGAAGATGAGTCTCCAGGGATCGGAAATACCAGAGTTTGAGCCCATCCAAAATGCTGGATGTGCCAATAGTGTCATTCGTATTTAGACCAGAGGCATGCCACTGAATATTTCTCTTGAAGCACCACTGGCTTCCCCTGGTTGCATTTTGAGGTTGCCCTGAGCAGACTTGTGTGCTTTCCTTCGGTGAATTGAGACAACACGCTGAGCATGTTTTGAGAAGGGGTGTTCCTTGGGTCTCAAACTGTTGTCCTGCTGCTCTTCCAGCTCTCAAGCTCAGCATCTTAACCGCTAAGAATTAACATTCCCAACGAAGGGAATGTTAAACCATGTACTTTCTACTTCTTCTTCTTCAGGTGCCATATCCGTCCCGGACATTGGCTATCATTGAGACTTCCGGTTCTTAACTCTTTGGAACAATTCTTCCAAGGACCTTCCACACCAGTCTCTCAGGTTCTTCAGCCACGAAGTCCATTTGCATCCAGGGCTTCCTCTCTTCCCAGGGATCTGGCGCAACACTTCTACATTTGTCACATGCTCAACCTATGACAGTGGTGGCGAACCTATGGCATGCATGCCAGGGGTGGCACTCAGAGCCCTCTCTGTGGGCACCCTTGCAGTCACCCCAGCACAGAGTTTGCCCCACCCCTCTGCCCAGCAGCCCAATGGGAATGCTTCCTCCCAACAGGGGGTTGTTGTGTTGGCATTTTGCAATAAATAAGTGGGTTTGGGGTTGTAATTTGGGCATCTGGTCTCTAAAAGGTTTCCCATCACTGACCTGTGATATCCTTAGCAGCTTTCTGTAGATCCACATTTCAAACATTTCGATTCTCTTTTCAGATGCTTTAGTCAATGTCCAAGCTTTGACCCCATAGAGCAACACTGGGAAAACGTAACATCTTACTATTCAGATCTTCGTAGCGAGAGTTCAATCTCTACTGCATAACAAATGTCACGTTTTTATGAAGGTTTAGTGTATGGGAACCAAGACACAGGACACAGCCTCGGGCTGGGTTAACTCAGGTTTATTGCATGGTGGACAGAGGGAACATGAGGTAATGGCGGATCAATAGCTCTTTATATACAGTAGTAATACATTTGAACGTGGTTCCACGATAGCCCATTGGCTACTGTCTTCGTGACGTCATTGCTGGTCACGCCCTTCTTGTCCAGGTGTAGGTGGTGGCGGGAAACTTCCCGCGCTGTGGCTCTTTGATGAGTTTGGACCAAGAGAGCTTGGACGCTCGCTGCTGCCAGCTGGTGGTCATTAGCTCGCGTCCTATTACAGGGATTATAGTGATACAACTGAAGGTTACATTGTTACTCGTAGGCAAGGTTACATTGGTTAAGATACATTGTTATCACATGTAGGAGGTTACACCATTAGAACACAACACTCCTCCCCCCTAGGATGAGACGAAGTCTCGAACTCAACACTCCTCCCCCCTAGGATGAGACGAAGTCTCTCAGCCAAGATGGCTTATTTCGAACACGCTGGGGTCTCGATGCGGGCTGCCTTTCCCCGGGTTTGCTACCTTCTCTTTGTCCCCTGGTTTCCTGTCCTGTAATTGGAGAGGGAGACTTGTTAGTGGCTTGCCGCGGCTCTGCGGCGTTGTTGGGAGGTGTGTGCTTTATTTGGGAAGAACCGGGGGCACTGGGGGCTAACGAAAAACCCCTCTTCTCGCTTGGATGGGTGGGGGAACACTCCCAAAACCCCCCCCGGCTCGCAAAATCAAAATCGGAATCAAAATCGGGGACAGCGGTCGCACACTCCTCTCCCCCTCCCCCCGGCTCTGATAGAGCTGGCGTATCCAAAGGGTATGAGTCGGGACCGCCGCTGCTTTCCCCCCTTGTTTGGGACTGTTGTCCGTCGTTGTCTCCCCCTTGGGCTAAACGGGTGGGGGAAGACCCTAACGCTGAATTCTGTTGCTGAGCCCCACTGACCGGCCCCTCACTCACTCGGTGCCTAAGTTGGTCCGCATGCCTCCTCCAGAGGAGACCGGTGCTAGTCTCTACCCGGTACGATACTGGTCCCGTCTGCTCCACAACCGTCCCTGGTACCCAGGCTGGACCAGCGTTGGCGTAGTTCCTGCAGTGTATAGGATCGCCGACGGCGAAACCTTTCGAGACCGCTAACCCTATGTTTTTCCCTTTGTCCTCTACCCTCGTTGGGTCTAACCTGGACAGGATCGTGGTCAGTTTCCGCCGCATCAGCAGCTCTGCCGGCGAGTAACCTGATGCTAAGGGGGTCACCCTATACGCTAATAAAAACTGGCATACTTGGTGATTTAGGTCCCCTGGGCCCATGCGCCGCAGCGCATCCTTTGTTGTACGCACCAGACGTTCCACTTGGCCATTCGTGGCCGGGTGAAACGGCGCGGATGTGACATGCCGAATGGCGTTTGCCTCCATGAATGCCCTGAACTCAGCGGACGTGAAACAACTAGCGTTATCGCTGACCAGAGTGTCGGGTAAACCGAACGTGGAAAAGACTCTCCTTAGATGGCTAATTGTAGTGGCGGAGGACGTGCTCTTTACCGGAATAACCTCCAGCCACTTGGAGAACGCATCCACCACCAAGAGGAAAACGGTGCCTCGGAACGGGCCAGCGAAATCTACGTGCACTCTGGACCATGGCCCCCTTGCTGCGTCCCATTCCCTATGCGGGAGACGGGCCGCCTCCGGTCGGGAGCCCTGGCATGCCTCGCAAGTGCCAACCATGTGCTCTATGTCTGCGTCCAGCTGTGGCCACCAGAAGTAGCTCCGGGCCAGCGCCTTGGAACGGACGATGCCCGGGTGGCTGACGTGCAGCAGTTTGAGCACCCTCGGTCGTAGGGACGTAGGGACCACCACCCGTTGGCCCCACAAAAGGCACCCCCTCTCTAGGGACAACTCTATCTTTTTCCTAAAAAATGGGTCGAATTCCGTACCTGGGGATGACGCCGGCCACCCCTTCTGTACCCATGAGCTAACTTTCTCCAGCGTTCTATCCTTGCCTGTCGCCCTGGCAATGTCGGCTGGTACTATTGGGGGTGAATCTAAAACCTCTATTAACAATACCTGGTGGTCTCTCTCTACCCCTGCCATTTGGTCGCCCGACAAGGGCAAAGGAGACCTTGAGAGTGCGTCTGCATGGCTGATCTCCTTCCCGGGCCGGTATTCCAACTCATGTTGGTATGCGTTAAGAAAGATAGCCCACCGCAGCATTCTCGGGGACAGGATCTGTGGCGTGGGCTTATTTGCAGTGAAAATTCCTAACAGGGGCTTGTGATCGGTCACGATTTTGAACGGGCGACCATACAGAAAATCGTGAAATTTTTTGGTTCCCGCTACTATCGCTAATGCCTCCCTGTCGGTCTGTGCGTAATTCCGCTCTGCTTGGGACAGGGACCTTGAATAAAACGCTATCGGGGCCTCCCTTCCGTCGTCCAACACGTGGCACAGCACCGCCCCCACCCCCACCGGGGATGCGTCACAGACTAAGACCACTGGCCGTTTGGGATCGAAATGAGTCAGGATTGCCTCGGATGTTAGGAGTTGCTTTAACTCTTTAAACGCCCTCTCTTGCTCGTCCCCCCACAGCCATGTTTCCTCCTTTTTAAGCAACCGATGGAGCGGTTCGGCCACCGACGCCTTCCGTGGAAGGAAGGTATGGTAAAAATTGAGGAGCCCCAGAAATGACTGTAGTTCGGTTTTGGATGTGGGGCGAGGAGCCTTCTTGATGGCGGCTACTTTGGATTTGGACGGCCTAATTCCCTCGGGTGTGACCCGGAACCCTAAAAATTCAACCTCTGTTTCGAAAAAAACGCATTTGTCTTTTCTCAGCCGCAGCCCCGCTTTCTCGAACACAGTCAGTACTTTATCCAATCTCTTTGCCAGTTCGGCCTCACTCCCCCCTGTTATCAATACGTCATCAAAGTAACACAACACCCCCTCCAGCCCCTTCAGGAGGCGTTCCACAATCGACTGAAAAAGGCCGGGTGCCGAGTTCACGCCGAACTGTAAACGCGACACCTGGAACGCCCCTTTATGTGTAACTATTGTTTGTGCCGCTGCCGTGGCGGGGGTTACAGGGAGTTGCTGGTATGCTTGTGCTAAATCGAGCTTAGCGAAACACTTTCCCCCATTCAGCCTGGCCAGAAGGTGGCTGACCACCGGCACCGGGTATGCATTAGGGCGGATCGCCTTATTAATTGTACACTTATAATCAGCGCAAATGCGCACCTCCCCGTTAGCCTTTAGTGCTGTTACAATTGGGGTTTCCCACTCCGCGGAATCCACAGGAACAAGAATCCCCTGGTCCACCAGCTTGTCCAGTTCCGCCTCTATTTTGTCCTTTAGTGCGAACGGCACCCTGCGTGGTTTTAGTCTTATCGGGCGGACCTCCGGGTCCAGGTCGAAGGCTACCGGGGGTCCCTTGAACTTTCCCAGACCTTTTTTAAAAACGGCGGGGTGCGCGTCGCAGACCGCTTGTATTGGGTCCGCACCCACGGCATGCACCCCCCCTATGAACAAACCCAAAGGCTGAAACCACTGTGTCCCGAGGAGGCTACAACTTCCCCCTTTGAGAACAACTAGGGGGAGTTCCGCAGAATGTCTCTTAAAACGGACCCAAAATTTCCCGACCCCCAACACTGGAATGCTGTTCCCCTGTACGTCTCGTAGTGTGGACCTCAACGTTTTAAGTTTGGGCCGCACGTGGGGGTCGATTTTCAAGAACTCTCTCTGGGGAATTATAGAATAGGAGGACCCCGAGTCAATTTCCATCCTAATAGGGGCCCCTTGTACTAGTACCTCAACGAAGTAATGGGAGCGTCGTCCTCGCTGTCGTCTGAGATGCTTCCTGCTTCCTCGTGGTCCGGGCACCATCTTTGGACCTCGCTGGACGGTCCGGTCTGGCCGAACGGTCTTGTGAATGCCTCCGGCCCTCTTTCCGCTTCCTGCACGCCCTGGCGATGTGCCCCCGACGGCCGCAGGTGTAGCACTCGGTTTTTCTGAATGGGCACCTCGCGCGCTCATGGGCCGCTCCGCAACCATCGCAACGGCGCCCTCCTTTTCTGACTTTCTGGACCTCCTCGCCGTCGCTGCCTTCCGTAGACGACTTCGAGGCCCGTCGGGTTGCGTGCACCGACTGTCCGGACTTTCCGTGCACCGAATTCTCCGCTTTGCCGGCCCTAGGACGCCACTCACGCCACTGGTGCATCTCGTCTACTCCAGCATTCGTGGATTCCGCGGCTTCCGCGGCCTCTACAACCTCTGTCAGCGTGGGTGGTGGCTCCTTGTTCATCAGGCTGCGCTGCACTTCCTTGTCCTTCAGGCCACACAGAACTCCGTCCCTGAGGGCCATCTCTAGATTGTCCCATCTGCAGGGGGCGGCGGCTATTCTCATGGCTGTTACGAAGGCCTCAACCGACTCGTCCAGCGCTTGGACTCGCCTCCAAAACGCGCTCCGAGCGGGAAACATTGCCCTCGAGGGTCGGAAACGCTCACGCAGCAGTTTCATGATGTCATCGGCTTTGAAATCGCTCACCTTCTTCGGTGCAATGATGCCCACCAGCGTTCGCTTGGTTTCCATCCCAAGCATTCGGGTGAGGATGGCCCTCTTCCTTTCCTCGTCGTCTTCTTTGACTTTGAGTTCCACCAGTGCCGCCTGGAAGTCCATTTCCAAAAGCTCCCAGTCTTGCGGTTTGGTGATGTTGAACCCGCTCTGTGCCCTGGCTCCTTGGGAATCCATATCCCACCTTCGTCGCCAATTTAGTGTATGGGAACCAAGACACAGGACACAGCCTCGGGCTGGGTTAACTCAGGTTTATTGCATGGTGGACAGAGGGAACATGAGGTAATGGCGGATCAATAGCTCTTTATATACAGTAGTAATACATTTGAACGTGGTTCCACGATAGCCCATTGGCTACTGTCTTCGTGACGTCATTGCTGGTCACGCCCTTCTTGTCCAGGTGTAGGTGGTGGCGGGAAACTTCCCGCGCTGTGGCTCTTTGATGAGTTTGGACCAAGAGAGCTTGGACGCTCGCTGCTGCCAGCTGGTGGTCATTAGCTCGCGTCCTATTACAGGGATTATAGTGATACAACTGAAGGTTACATTGTTACTCGTAGGCAAGGTTACATTGGTTAAGATACATTGTTATCCCATGTAGGAGGTTACACCATTAGAACACAACAGAAGGTGATCTTGCTTTTTCTATTCGTATTTTAATCTCTACTTAAGGATCCCAATTTCCCCAAATAGATAATTTTATCCACTCTTTCAATTTCTTGTATTCCTGCCATTGGCTTGCTGTGAGTTGGTGTTTGGATTAAAACCAGATATTTAGCCTTCTTGGCATTGAGATCCAAACCATATTCTGTGCTTGAAGCTCTAACTCTAATTCTTAATCTGCAGCCCGCAAGCTGGATGTGGCCCATGGCGCCATTTCATGTGTGTTCCCCCACCCCCACCACCACCACCATACCCGGAAGTGGCATGTGGTGGAGGAAGGGCAAAATGGCTGTCCAGCCCTCGAAGCTGTCTGAGGGAGCGTGACCCAATGGCTCCCGGCTTTAAAAGATTGAGAACTCCTGGTCTAACTCGATCCGGCATCAACTGAAGATTTCTACTTAGGAAACACCAGCATCGGAATTAACTGAATGGCCCACAATTATTATTCTTGTCATTTGCTCCAGCTTGTTTTCTTTACTACCATACATTCCTTTTTAATCTCTCCCTTGTTCAGGAACTGTTCTAATGTGCACCTTGTAAGGAACATCTCAAGTCATGTCCAATTACATCTCGTTAGCAGCTAAGCTTGCGTACAGTAAGAGAGGGCTCACCTTCCATGGGTTCCTGCCACTCATTAGTTATGCCAGACCTTGGCTCACCAGTGGGTTTACATGCTAAGTACATAAATTAATCAGGAGGGGGAGATGGAGGAAACCCCGGTCAAGCTGAAGGGCCAAAAGTGCTTCTAAATTCCCCAACAATCAGGAAGAGCAAAGATATTGCAGTGTTCAAGAAATCTGGAGTAATCTTTGCTCCTGGACAAGACGATTGTTCTCAACAAATGGCCCTCAATAATACAGAATCGTACATGTTGGGTACTCCGGTATGTATCCAAGTCAAGGTAACAACCTTTCTCTTGACCTAGCATGAAGCAAGGGAAGGACCTTTGACATCCTCTGAAAGTTGTTAATGAAGCAATGTGTTAATGTCGGTTTTTATTATAGCTAATTTTTATTATAATTTTATGGGGGTACTTTTAAAATGTCTGTTTGTTGTATGGGGGACTTTATGTTGTTAGCCGCCTCGTATAGGAATTCATTCTCATTAGAGAGGCGGAGTATAAGTGCAACTATAATACTAATACTAATACTAATACTAATACTAATACTAATACTAATACTAATAATACTAATAATAATAATAATAATAATAATAATAATAATAATAATAATAATAATAATAATAATAATAATAATAATAATTGTGGATTCCCCATGCCCAATTGGCACGGGACCTTGGCAGAGGTTAAACCAGTTGAGCACACTCCTGGCCGCTGGCCCTTGCCAGTACGGAAATTAAGGGGGGTGGATTTATGATAGGGTTTGATTCACCCAATTAATGACCTGACCGACGGTTCCGCCGAGAGGGCATTTCTCCAGACTCTGTTATCCATTAAGGTAATCACTCATCTCCGAGCCATGCCTTATCCCTGGCGCAAATAGAAGCCATGTTTACCCCGGTCTAAGCTTTAGACAATGGTGTTTCCCCTGTCAATGTTTGCCCACGTTAATTAACTTCCCCAAGAGAAGTTCCCAATTAACCCGAGTAAATAGGTGATGTGATTTTCTGTCGGATGACGGTTTTTTCCTGCCTTGCCTTCTGATCTATAAATGTAGATACTTTTCCTTCAATAAACCACTGATCTGATCTCGCTCCATACTGCCTCGTATCGTTTCTTGATCAGTCTCTTCCGGGACCTAAACGGCCGTCCTAACGGCCCCGATTCCTACATCTGGTGACCCCGAAGTGATCTTACCCGTGAGTAAGCGATCACACGGTCCGGTTCTGCGCTTGAACCGCGTCCGATCGTCCCAGAGGACAGCTCGGCAGCTCGGCCGGTAAACCGGCCGGTCGGGAAGACGGCCTAAGCGGCGAGGCATTACCGAGAGGCTTCCTACAGTTTGCTCCCAACTTTCGCGGTGGCTTGCAGGTTAAGGAAAAACGCGTTCCGCAGGGTCAGCTGTGAACCCCTGACAGCGCAGAGGCCACCGAGGGCCCGTGGTAGGGGACCACGCTCCGAGCTCTACCCAGAGAATCGTCGCCAGAACCTATTACTTGCCCAAAGACGCGTCGACTGGTCTCGAGGAGGAAACTTCGTAGGACCAACGCAGGTAATATGAGGACCTGTCCTCAGCGACAGCGTCCATCCGCTAGCCAAAGAACTCATGAGCAAGAGTTCAGAATCCTGGCCAGGGTATTTCAGTTAAGATTTCACAGCTGAGAGCTACCGAGACTTTTGGCGTACCTAAGGGAACACTGCCTGCTTTACCCAGAAGTAGGTACGTTAACCCTTAAGCTTTGGGATCAGATAGGAGACTGTATTCAGCAACCCCCGAAAGCTCCAGGAGGCGTAATTCGCACATGGAGTAAATGTAGGAAACTCTTAGCGGAGATAGAACCAGTCCGGGTAGAGGCCAAAGAACCCCCAGCGCCAGCCGAACCATCGGCGCCCACGGCGCTCTTTCCGTCATTGCAGTTTAGGCAGAGTAGCGTAGGGAACTTTCCCTCGGTGACAGCTGCAGACGTCACTGACGGAATGCAAGGAATGGGGAGCGCAGGCGCTTCTCTGACAGCTACAGGTTCCCAAGTTACCAAGAGTGCCCTTCAGCGCACAGTTGAGGAAGAACTGAAGAAGGGGGAATTGCCAGCGGAAGAACTAGCTGAGCTTAGTCAGATTTGTCCAATTCGCTTAGAGATGGATGCCCTCACGGGGGCCCAGAAGATAGTTCACTCACCAGTCCCGTATAAGCTTCTCATGGCTTTACGGAAGGCCATTTCAGAGACAGGGCTCCAAAGTCGGTTTACTAGGGGCACGCTTCAGCAAGTGTGCGAGAACACCATGTTCATTCCACATGACTGGAAAGCCGTCATGCGGATGATGCTCAACCCTAGCCAGTACCTGATTTGGGACAGCGAGTTTCGCCTTGAGGCTCAAACTAGGGCTGCCAGGATGAGCACACTCCTGGCCGCTGGCCCTTGCCAGTACGGAAATTAAGGGGGGTGGATTTATGATAGGGTTTGATTCACCCAATTAATGACCTGACCGACGTTTCCGCTGAGAGGGCATTTCTCCAGACTCTGTTATCCATTAAGGTAATCACTCATCTCCGAGCCATGCCTTATCCCTGGCACAAATAGAAGCCATGTTTACCCCGGTCTCAGCTTTAGACAATGGTGTTTCCCCTGTCAATGTTTGCCCACGTTAATTAACTTCCCCAAGAGAAGTTCCCAATTAACCTGAGTAAATAGGTGATGTGATTTTCTGTCGGATGACGGTTTTTTCCTGCCTTGCCTTCTGATCTATAAATGTAGATACTTTTCCTTCAATAAACCACTGATCTGATCTCGCTCCATACTGCCTCGTATCGTTTCTTGATCAGTCTCCTCCGGGACCTAAACGGCCATCCTAACGGCCCCGATTCCTACATATAATAATAATAATTCCTTGAAAAGATCAAAGGAAAAGTAGATGAGGAAAAGACCTGGTCATGGCTTACTAACGGAACACTGGGGAAAAAGAGACAGAAGGTCTGATCCTGGCAGCTCAAGACCAAGCCATCAGAACAAATGCAATTAAGGCTAGAATAGAAAAACCAGGTGATGACCCCAAATGCAGACTCTGTAGAGAAACGGATGAAACTATAGACCGTATAACTGAGCTGCTGCAAGAAAATTGCTCAGGCTGATTATAAACAGCACCATAATACAGTTGCTCAAAAGATTCATTGGAATTTGTGTCACAAAAAACTTTTGCCTGTAGCAAAGAACTGGTGGGATCATAAGCCCGAAAAGGTGATTGAGAATGATCATGCAAAAGTACTCTGGGATTTTCAAATACAGACTGACAGGGTTTTGGAGCATAATACCCTGGATATTACAATTGTGGAAGGAAAAAAAGTATGGATCATCGACATTGCCATACCTGGTGACAGCAGAATCAGTGAGAAACAGCTCGAAGAAATTACTCAATATCGGGGATCTGAAAATTGAACTGCAGAGACTCTGGCAAAAACCGGCACAGGTGGTCCCAGTGGTCATCGGCACACTGGGTGCTGTGCCTAAAGACCTAGGCAGGCACTTAGAAACAATTGGAGTTGACAAAATCACCATCAGTCAGCTGCAAAAGGCCACCCTGCTGGGATCTGCTCGCATAATTCGCCGATACATCACGCAGTCCTAAATGCTTGGAAAGTGTTCGACTAGTGATTTATGATACAAAATCCAGCATTGTTATCTTGTTGGCTGTGTGTTTGAGGATAATACTGTGATGATGATGATGATGATGATGATGATGATGATGATGATGATGATGATGATGATGATGAAGAAGAAGAAGAAGAAGAAATAGCAATGTGTATAGTGAAACAGTGTGTATAGTCAATGAAGCAATGTGTATAGTGACATGATGTCTCAAACCTATACCAGTTGAGAAAATATATCCTCTTGTTGGTATCACTCCACCTAAGATATAGAGAGAAGTAGCAGTGGATGTTGAGAGAACTAAGCAAGAGAAGGACCCTCGACATCCTCTGAACAGAGATGAGCCTCAAGTCTACCAGCTCAGATCCAGGAAGAGCTTTATGGCAAGACACATCCACACACACAGAACAAGTTGACATTGCTGTTAATGAAGCCATGTGTAGAGTGACAGGATACCTCAAACTTACACCAGTGGAGAAAATATACACACTTGTTGGTATCGCTCCACCTAAGATAAGGAGAGAAGTAGCAGAGGACACTGACTCAGATCCAGGAAGAGCTTTATGGCAAGAACAAACATTCTTGAGGACAGGCAAGAGCAAAACCAAATTAGAAGATGGAGGAACATAAGAACATAAGAACAGCCTTGCTGGAAGAGGCCACAGGAGCCCATCCAGTCCAGCATTCTGTCTCACACAGTGGCTCACCATTCACTTCAGGGTATTCCCAAGCAGATGCTTTCACCTGCTTAGGATTCCCTGGAAATGGCATATCCTGCCTATCTCTCCAACCCAGAGGTTGTCCTTAGGTATCCATAATTATAGCCATTGATACCCTTGTCCTCCAAGGAAGGAGTTCACTGGACAAGGAACAACATTAAAGGAGGAGATGGCTGAGGAACTCAACCTCCCCTACATCATTTGGAGGACCCTGAATAGGCTGAGGGTTGGAGTCCCTCAATGCAAGAGCAACATGTTCAAGTGGGGGCAGCTGGTGGACAATAACACATGGTATGAATGTGGAGAGACTGCCGATGTCTGCCAGAAACATGCACTGATGAGGCCAACAACAAAGCGAAGCAAGTGGCTTTACTTTGGCAGTTTAAAGTCTAGCCTAGACATGAAAAGAGAAGAATGGCAACAGCATCAATTCTACTGAAGACTGCAAAGCCAGGAAAAGAGCATGATTATCCCTCTGTGACTGTCATGTCCTGGGTAGTAGAAGGTTCCAGAAGCGGTCTTTTGCCACTCATATGGCTTCACAAGTAACACAAGTCTTGGAGATGAAAAATGTTTGCAAGGGCGACAGATTGCAAATGGTGGTGTAAAACCACATGATCCCCCACTCGTGGCAAGAAAACAAGGGGTTGTAAAGCTTTATTTCCCGGGGGGGGGGGGATGATTTATTTGACCTTTTCTCCACCATGCGGCACTACCTGGTTTGTTGTAGGCAGTGGTGCCATGGGCCGCATCTGGCCCGTGGGCCGCTGGTTGAGAATCCCTGGTTAAAATTGGAACGTTTTCTGCATATCTCTCAAGCTCTAAATATTAAACCAGAAGAGGCTTGGCAAATGGATCAATGCCAAAGAGGGTCTACCACCAAGACCTGAGTCTAGCTGGACCATTTGGAAGTCCCTTAATAGACTTTGAGATGAAGTAGGGCGATCAATGAATATTCAGGTAAAATGGGCCAGCTTGGATATGGGACAGTTTTTCTGTGAATGCACAGAAGTTCAATCAATGCCACTTTTATGTGCATGCAATTTATGCCCCATCACCGGTACAAAAGAAGATCTACTGAATGGCCGAGATGATGGTATTAAAGTAAGTTGCTTCTGGTCAGAAATAGTCTAATCATTTTAATTTATTTGAACTGTTTCTATACTTTATAAGCACCCATAATCTTAAACTGTGCAATGCTAAGAAAGAAAGAGAAGAGAAAGTATTGTCATGGAGAGATGTAGAAAATTGACAGCAATGAAAAAAACCTTTAAGTACACTCCACATTATTCCTCATGGCGGACCATTTTCTCTAATAGTGAATTCAGGTAATGAGTATTGATTAGTATTAACAAAGGTGATAAACTAGTAGCTATATATATATATATATATATATATATATATATATATATATATATATATATATATATATATATATATATATATATATATATATATATATATATATATATATATATATATATATATATATATATATATATATATATATATATATATATATATATATATAATTCTTTGGACGTTGTATATAGCACAAGGTGTATTTTACTGTGTAAATTGGATAAGAAAATAATGTATTACACAGGGTAAATATGAAGTAATGGGTTGGAATGAATATTTGAATGAAATTAAAATACTGATTATATTATAGATAAAATAATTAATAGAGAGAAGCCGATGTAACAGAACTTATTGATGATTTATGTTTATTATATTTTTGGCTTTCTTTTTGTCTTTTTACACTGTTCAATTTGAAAATTAATTAAATAAATATTTTTAAAAAGAAAGAAATAGTCTAATCATTTTAATTTATTTGAACTGTTTCTACACTTTATAGGTGCCCATAGTCTTCAACTGTGCAATTAGGGTTGCCATATGCCCTGGTTTTTCTGTGATTTTCCCAGATTCAAGCTGTCCCGGCCGGTTCAAGAAAAAATATGTCAACGTCCTGGATTTTTAAGTTTGAACAAAGGAAGTAAGATCACCCCTCACCAAGGGATTTTTCCAAAGAATTAATTCACTGCCTCCCTGCCTTTCTTTCAATTATCCTGCTTGAAAGCAGTGAAGGCAAAACAGCACTCTAAGAAGCCAAACCTCCACCATACACTGTTACAGAGGATTCCTTCTTCACGTGACTACAAAGGGTTAATTGCATAGGGTCGGTATTCCCTGTCTGCCCTAGGCAAGGATTCTGCGGGGTCTTAGAGCTGCGGTCTCCCTGACAGCTCCATCCAATGCATGTGCAGTTTGAAGAATGCAATGGCTGTCCCGGTTTGGTGGAAGAGAATTATGACAACCCTATGTGCAATTCTAAGGAAGAAAGAGAAGAGAAAGTATTGAGAGATGTAGAAAATTGACATCAATGAAAAAACTTTTAAGTACTGTCCACATTATTCCTCATGGCAGACCATTTTATCTACTAGTGAATTCAGGTAATGAGTACTGATGGCCACCGGAAGCCATTTTCTGAACTGTTGCAGGGGGTTAGAAACAGACTGTAATAACCTCGCCCTTGAGCCATTTCCAGAATCTTAGAATTTCGACTGCAAAATCTTCTCAAGCCTCCTGGTGTGTTTAGCTGACAATTTCCTTCTACCCTTGTCTTTCAAACAATTCGAAAGCAAGGCATTGCAAGTAGATAAAGAGGTACCGCTTCGGTGGGAAGGTAACAGCATTCTGTGCAGGGGCATGCTGGGTATGCTGGACAGGGAGGGAGGGGGCAGCACATGACATCATGGATTATAGCTGCCAGGTGACATACTTCTGCCCACCTCTGGGTGGCACCAGTTACTGGGGCGCACCAGGACTTGTCCCTGTGTCCCAAATGGCCATCACGGACCTGATTCTGTGTCTAGTTCTGCTGCCCGTCAGGATCAAACTCACAATATTTTGCCTGCAGTACTTCAGTTTAACCCCTGCACCACCAGGGCTCTCTAGCTCTCTGGACCCCAAATTACAAAAAAAAAATCTTTCCTAGAGTAACTTAGATAAGCTCTTGGCATGGCCCACAGGTAGCTTGGTTATTTTTTGAGACCCACATGCCCTTTAACATGGGATAATTGTTATTCAAGCTAAGAATTACTTGTACTCTTAATTTTCTTTGGTGCTTCCCGGCAGAATGAAGCAAAATGTAATAAACTGGAGCTGCCAGTTACTGCCTGAAATGAAAGGTCATCTTTAATTACATTTTCTCACATTAATTTACCCGATTCGTTCCCTATCACACTCACTCACAAGGTATGAGACTGTCGTGAGAAACAGACCCGTGTGCTCTTAATGCTCAGCCACAACGTGCGAGTGCCACACCATGCCTATTTATCAAAGGGAATGTTACGATTAGAGTAGATTAATCTACTGATTAACTGGATGGTAAATCTTGCCAGCCCCTGTCCAAGACGAGGAAGAGCTTTTCATAACACAAGCTCGCAAGTCGTGATGACGTGGAAAGGACACAGGCAGCAATCTTACCCACAAAGTGCTGGCAGAAATCTCTGCAGAATAGAAAGGGACCGACGTCTGGGATACAGGGTTTTAGGATTGTCCCTGGAGGGTGGGCTTGAGGAATCACACTTTCAGAAATATTACAACTTGCATTTTCCACTCTGCAATTTTTGGAGTCCAGTCTGGCCAGGCTATCCTGCAATGTTCATAGAGTAGACCAGTGGTTCCCAACCTTGTTTTGCCAATGCCTCACCTAAGCATCTTTAAAGTCCTGATTCACCACCACCACCCCTTCTTCTTCATCATCTTGGTCTTGATGCGCTATAAGATGACGACGACTTCTTCTTCCTCCTCCTCCTCCTCCTCTTCTTCTGCCAGCTGCCCCCACTTGATCATGTTGGTCTTGCATAGAAGGACTCCAACCCTCAGACTATTCAGGGACCTTGTTATGTATGTACAATGTTGCTTTAAGAGATGTTGCCTTGAAATGTATGAATGTAACCTGACCACAATTACAATGTAGCCCAGCTGTAAAGGAACGCGAGTTAGCTGTCCATAGGGGGCAGCTGCGTGCGTTCACCTCACATGGTTCACATTCCCCAAATCACCAACAGCCGCGGGAACTTTCCCGCCCCCTCAAAGAACTACAGAAGAGAGGCGTGACCTGGACGATGTCACGCCGGTAGCAGCCAATGAGCTACCGTGCAGCAAGATTCAAATGTATTGTGTTACTGTATATAATGTGAGGTATCTCCGCCATTACCACATATTCACACTGACCATCAATGAATAAACCTGTGTTAGTCCTTCCTGCGACTCCTTCTTTGTCTTCCGTGCAAGACACCAAATTGGCGACGAAGGTGGGATCGATGGCGAATCCCAAGGTCAAGCCGTACCAGTTCGATGTCAGTGAGCCCGAACAATGGGAGCTCTATGAGTGCCAGTTTCAACATGCAATGGAAGCCGCAGGCGTCAACGACGACGCGAAGATGCGCTCCCACTTCCTGGCCCAGGTGGGGCCGGCCACGCTGCGGATCCTGATGACCCTGGTGGCCCCCCGGAAGGTGGACGAGGTGCCCATCGACCGTATTCTGAAGAGGCTGCGTGAGCATTTCCAGCCGCCCGTCTCGATCTTCCCAGCCCGGGTCGCGTTCCACAGGCGAGACCAGCGACCGGGCGAATCCATGTCCGCCTACGCAGCGGCCCTCAGGCTTGCAGCGGTGCATTGCCAGTGGGACGACCTGGACCAGGCCCTCCGTGACTGCATGCTGTGTGGTTTGAGGGACGAGGAGCTTCAGAGGAGGCTCATGACCCACGACCACCACCTCACGTTCAACGAGGTACTGCGGGAGGCCCAAGCAGCCGAGGAGGCCAGGAGCGGAGTCAGGCTGTTCAAGTCCCGAGGGGCCACGTCCGAGAGGGCCAAGTCACCAGTACAGGCGGCCCGGTGGACACCAGTGAAGACGGCCTGGCGGGCCCCCAAGCCGCCCGCCGGCACACCAACATCGTCCGAGGAGTCGTCTACGACAGCGGACCCCTACTCCAGTGAGGACGACGACGTCCAGAGGATCAAGAAGCGAGGTGAGAGGCGGCAGACCCGTGAACGGCAGGACCGCCGCTGCGACGGTTGTGGGGCGGCCCACGACCGCACGAGGTGCCCGTTCCGAAAGGCCGAGTGCCACAACTGCGACCGAAAGGGACACATCGCCCGAGTATGCAGGCGCGGGCGAGTCGAGGACAAGGGCAGTTCCAGCCATCCCCAGACGCACCAACAAAAGGCGGCCGGCACCAGGAAGGTCTCAGCCGGCTACAGCGAGGAAGGCGTGAACCGCGTGGGCCTGGAGCACCGGCGGTTTTTCATAGAGGTACTGTTGCAGGGGGTCCCAGTGAGGATGGAGATAGACTCGGGGTCATCTTATTCCATCCTGTCCCAAAAAGAGTTTATGCGCATTCCCCCAGAGAAGCGGCCCAAACTGCGGGCCATGAGATCCAATCTACGGGATGTGCAGGGAAACGGGATCCCGGTTTTGGGGGTGGGGAACTTCAAGGTGAAGTTCAAAAACTACTCTGAGAAACTGCCCCTAGTGGTCCTCAAAGGGGGGAGGTGCTGCCTTTTGGGAACGCAGTGGTTTGCTCCCCTAGGGATTGAACTGTCCGGCATTAACGCCATCGAGACTGACCCAATGCAGGACGTGTGCAACGCACACCCGGACATTTTCAAGAAGGGGCTCGGGAAATACAAGGGGCCCCTGGTTTCCTTTGAGCTGGACCCAGAAATCCGGCCCATCCGCCTCAAGCAAAGGAGAGTGCCCTTCGCCCTCAAGAACAAGATTGAGGTGGAATTGGACAAATTGGTGGGGCAGGGGATTTTGGTTCCAGTCGACTCGGCGGAGTGGGAAACGCCGATTGTTACAGCCCTCAAGTCAAATTTGTCAGGATTTGTGCGGACTATAAATGTACGATAAATAAGGCCATTCGGCCAAATGCATACCCGGTGCCCGTGGTCAGCCATTTGCTGGCCACGTTACATGGGGGAGGTGTTTCGCCAAGCTAGATCTGGCCCAGGCGTACCAGCAGCTCTCTGTAACCCCGGCTGCTGCCGCCGCGCAAACAATCGTAACGCACAAGGGGGCATTTAAGGTAACGCGCCTTCAGTTTGGCGTGAATTCGGCCCCTGGAATTTTCCAGTTCCTCGTGGAACGCCTTTTAAAGGGGCTTCCAGGCGTCCTCCCATACTTCGACGACGTGTTGATAACAGCGGGGAGCGAATTAGAGCTAGCAAAGAGGCTAGATGGGGTTCTCTCAGTGTTCGAGAGGGCAGGACTTCGATTGAGGAGGGACAAGTGTGTATTCTTTGCGAGGGAGGTAGAGTTTCTAGGGTTTAAGGTAACCCCGGACGGAATCAAACCCTCCGAGTCCAAGGTAGCGGCCGTGAGAGATGCACCTCGCCCCACCGCGAAACCGGAGCTGCAGTCATTCCTAGGGCTCCTAAATTTCTATCACTCCTTCCTGCCTCGGAAGGCATCGGTCGCGGAGCCACTGCACGCGTTACTTAAGAAGGATGCGGTTTGGCGGTGGGGGGACAAGCAGGAGAGAGCATTCAAAGAGCTTAAGTCACTCCTGTCTTCGGATGCTGTCCTGACCCACTTCGATCCGAAAAAACCAGTGGTGCTAGTCTGTGATGCGTCCCCGGTGGGGGTGGGGGCGGTCCTGTGCCACGTGTTGGAGAGCGGGAGGGAAGCCCCGGTGGCGTACTACTCAAGGTCCCTCTCGAAGGCCGAGCACAATTACGCGCAAACAGATAGGGAGGCCCTAGCCATAATCGCAGGAACAAAGAAGTTCCACGATTTCCTATACGGCCGCGAGTTTACGGTAGTGACGGATCACAAGCCGCTTCTGGGGATCTTCACTACCGGCAAACCAACCCCACAAATTCTATCCCCCAGGATGCTGCGTTGGGCTATTTTTCTCAACGCCTACCAATATGAGCTGGTCTATCGCCCAGGGAAGGAGATCTCCCATGCGGACGCTCTGTCCCGATCCCCTCTCCCTAGCTTAGGGGACCCCACATGCGAGGTAGAGCAGGAACACCAAGTCCTGCTGATTGAGTCTCTCGACTCACCCCCAATTGTGCCGGCCGACCTCGCCAAGGCCACGACGGCCGACAAGATCCTGGCCCAAGTTAGTTCCTGGGTTAGAAAAGGCTGGCCCACCTCTCCCCCCGAGGAACATTTCAAGCCGTTTTTCAGGCGCAGAGTAGAGCTTTCTCTGGAAAGGGGCTGCTTACTCTGGGGCCAGCGGGTGGTTATCCCAGAGAAGCTGAGGGCCAAGGTGCTGAGGCTACTGCACACCAGCCACCCCGGGATCGTGCGCTCCAAGGCTCTGGCCAGGAGTTTCTTTTGGTGGCCCCAGATAGACGGAGACATAGAGCGCTTAGTGGGCACATGTGAGAGCTGCCAGAGCTCTCGGCCCGAGGAGTCCCGGTTACCCCATAGGGAATGGGATACGGCCCGCGGGCCATGGTCCCGGATTCATGTCGACTTCGCTGGCCCTTTCCGCGGGTCCATGTTTCTACTGGTAGTCGACTCCTACTCCAAGTGGTTGGAGGTAATTCCCATGAACAGCACTTCCTCTGCCGCAACCATTAAACAGTTGCGCAAGCTTTTTGCCTGCTTCGGCCTGCCAGACGTCCTTGTGAGCGATAACGCTAGTACCTTCACGTCGGCAGAGTTCAAGACGTTTATGGAGAGGAACGCCGTCAGGCACATAACCGCTGCCCCGTTTCACCCCGCCACAAACGGTCAGGTAGAGCGCCAAGTGCACACTACGAAAGACGCACTGCGGTGCATGGGTCCCGGTGAGTTGAATCTGCATCTGTGCCAGTTCCTCATCTGCTACAGGACAACCCCCTTAGCGTCAGGTTTTTCCCCAGCCGAACTCCTCATGAGGAGGCATCCGGTAACACTTTTTGACCGGATGGATCCGTCCAGGGTGGAGGATGAAGGGAGAAATATAAGCATAGGGGGAGAGAGCTCTAAAAGTTTTTCGGTAGGGGACCCGGTTCACTGCAGGAACTACGCAGCCTCGGGGCCAGCGTGGGTACCAGGGACAATTGTTGAGCAAACGGGGCCGGTATCCTACAGGGTCGAGACTAGTTCAGGTCTACTCTGGAGAAGGCACGCCGACCAACTCAGAAGGCGAGTCACCGGTGAGGGGGAATCAGCGTTAGGGTCCTCCCCCACCCGCATTACCCAAGGGGGAGGCACAGAGGAGGATACTTTGAAAGAGAGGGATCAGTTTGACGATGATTATGAGTTGCAGTACCAGGGGGGTGTAGCGGAGTGGTCCCCCACCCGTCCTAGCGAGAAGAGGGGTTTCAGTTCAGCCCCTGGTACTTCCAGTCCCCCTAGCCCTTTTGTTTTAGAGTATACCATAGCTCCTGCTCCCCGGAGACCAACACCCCCAAGACAGACAACAGGGGCGAGTCCGCCCACCACAGTCTCTAGAACACCCGGACAGGCAGCGGGGGGTGGCGAGGCCACGAGGGCCTCCTCGTCGGTCCCGAGATTCGTACTGGGGGGTCCCCAAACTCCTCAAACGGGAGGCAGGGATTCACCTCCCAACTATTCATTCCATTCCCGTCCCCCAATGCAAGGTTACCACAGACGCCACGCCGAGCCACTAATGAGTCCCCCCTCTCCGTTGCAGGACAGGACTCCGCGGAACCAGGAGCCTCCGGCTCCCCTGTGTTAAGTCAAGCGGCCGCACGCCCCAGGCGCACGTGCGGCAAGCCACAATGGTTGAGGGACTTCGTCCCATCCTAGGGGGGAGGGATGTTATGTATGTACAATGTTGCTTTAAGAGATGTTGCCTTGAAATGTATGAATGTAACCTGACCACAATTACAATGTAGCCCAGCTGTAAAGGAACGCGAGTGAGCTGTCCATAGGGGGCAGCTGCGAGCGTTCACCTCACATGGTTCACATTCCCCAAATCACCAACAGCCGCGGGAACTTTCCCGCCCCCTCAAAGAACTACAGAAGAGAGGCGTGACCTGGACGATGTCACGCCGGTAGCAGCCAATGAGCTACCGTGCAGCAAGATTCAAATGTATTGTGTTACTGTATATAATGTGAGGTATCTCCGCCATTACCACATGTTCACACTGACCATCAATGAATAAACCTGTGTTAGTCCTTCTTGCGACTCCTTCTTTGTCTTCCGTGCAAGACACCAAAGACCTCCAAGAGACATAGGGGTGAGTTCTTCAGACATACCCTCTTTTAATGTTATTCCATGTTCGATGCACTCCTTCCTCCATCTTCTTATTCACTTTTGCTCTGCTTGGATTAAAGCTGTGGTTCCCAACCTTTTTTGGGCCATGCCTCACCTAAGCATCTGTAAAATCCTGATGCCTCCGCCCCCCACCCAACGTATGCCTTTTATTATTTAAAAAGTAAACTTCTATTCACATGGAAGAAGCCTAAAAGGACAATAACCTGGTCTCAATAAACTTTAAAAGGATGTGGCATCCATCAAAGAGGAAAATTAAAGAAAGAAAGAACAGTTGACGTTGTTGTCATCAGCTGCTACTTGTATCTGAGTGAATATTTTCCCTGGAAGTCACTTTCTCCATTGATGGATGTGTCTCTGGTGACTCAACAAGCTGACCCTGGCATGAAACATGTGACTACACACAATACACTGAATAGATGGTGGAGGGCATAGTTGAGTTTGATGAAGCTTCTGAGTTTGTCGCTTAGCCTCTTCATGTCTGCAGCGTTCTCCTTCAAAGTGATCGGTAGCAACAGAGATGGTTTGGAGCCAAAGTGGGCGATCTTTAGCTGATGCCTCCCAAGCATACCTGTCAACCTTCCTGGATTTGCCAGGATTTCCCGGTTTTCGGCGCCGATTTGTGCCATTTCCCACCTTGTGCTGCCAAAACCCCGGAATTTGGCAGCGGGGGAAAGGAGGTATTGAGCAGCCCTTCTGCGCAGATTGCCTTCTACGCATATGTGGAAGGGTTTTACGCTTGCGTAGAACCCTTCTACACTTGCGTAGAAGGCTACGCATGCATAGAAGGGGGCTACACAAGCGTAAAACCCTTCTATGCATGCATAGAAGACGACGTGTGCAGAACTGTTCTGCGCAGGTCCCGGATTGGCCAGAGCTGTGGTTGACAGGTATGCTCCCAAGTTTGTGGGTTTATACCTGACACCTTCATGGTTTGTTTCACCTGGTCCTTATAACTCTTCAAAGGAGTTCTGCAAGGTCTTATACTGGAGCTAAGTTCCCCATAAAGAATTTGGCGGGGAAGCCTGGAACCATCCATACAGCGGACATGCCCTCAGTTGACGTGCTGAGGAAGAAATCACTAAGATATTCATTGTTAATAACTCATTCTCAAATTGCCTCCCTTAAATCGCCCCACTGTGAGGCATGTGCCCCATGTTGGGAACCACAGGAGTAGACCCTACTGCCAGTGACTCAATGGCAATCGTCAGGCAGTGGTTAACTAACCTGACCACCCTGAGGACTAAAGTTCTTGGGTGCCGAAGTCCACAGGAAGGGTGATGTCGGTCCCCAAGTGGATTAAATCCCACTTGAATCCATCTTGGTGGAGGGCTGCAGCTTTGTCCGTCCTGGCCTGGAGCTGGGGACTTGGAATGCCAAAAGGGCTCAGGACCAGAAAGTGATCCATGTAACTGGATCAGTGGTACTATGGGTATCATTATGCGATGTGGAAGGCAAATGGAAGGCCACTGCATTATGTTCTTCCTAGAACAATCTTCATGACTGATCGCCATGAGGAGAGTCAATATTTGGAATCAGATACAGCACTTGAAGACGAAGAATTCTTGAAGCAACATATATGAGCAACCAATAATGGCAATACCTGTTTTGTATTTCCAGGTATACAGGAGATAGTCGCCAGGTTTATACTACTGTAAAGGTATGATACCTGCAGGTCTTCTGTGTGCAAAATGGCCACCCCCAGGAATAGCCCATACTTCAGATTAAGAATCTGCCAAATCCCCAGGAAATCTTCCTGGGGTAAACCATAGAAAAATTATGCTTTGGACAACAACTCCCAGAATCCGCTGTTACATTGAGTTAGGTCAATGTTTTTTTTTTAATTAGCGCCAGGTGGCTGAGAATCATCTTTCAAACAACCTGCAATATTATCGGAAAGCTTGGTTCCACAAGTCTTAGCGTTATCCGATTTTTAACGTTATGCGATACTGTATCGCATAACGTTAAAATCTTATGGGATGCATCGCATAATGTTAAAACTCCATAGAGATACATTGTAACCAGCACAGGCTTCGTTGAACGTTATGCGATGCATCCCATAGGATTTTAACGTTATGCGATACATTTTTCCCCAGATTGCTTAACGTTATGTGGTTTTAGCGTTATCAAGTGCAAAAGTTATGTGAGGTATTACTACAGTATCTGTAAACATTTAAGGTGCAATATCAAAATGGGCCACTAGAGGGAATCAGAGCAGATTTCATCATATTTTTCAAAACTCCTTGCAATGCCAACGTGATGGATTAATAATAAGTGCTAATGGGACTAGTGACTTAAAGCAGTAATAACAATAGCACAAACCTAGGTGTGAAGAAGTAATAAGCTTGTTTCCGAAAGCAATTTGTAGAGCTGGGATGATAGTGCTGGAGTCATCTCTCTTGAGCATAGATGTACCAAGAGCGTCAGCCTCAAGGCCAATTCATCACTTCCCAACCAGCGTCCTGTTGCATATTTCATAAAGATCGCCTGATAAGTTCAGAAGGAGATAGCTGGCATTTCATAAATGAATTCCATACATTGTGTACTTATAACTCATTTACAAAGTACACACCATCTGCATTCATTATGCACTGTTTGCCCAGAATGCATAGAGCATCATTTGGTGGAAGCAACAGGTGAGATTGTGTGAACCCCAGGATAGGAGAACAAATCTAGTAGAAGAACAGTATCCCTGGGGACCTGAATGCACACAACCACACAAGGGGACATGGGAACAAACTAATGAATGTTTGCTCTCAGGTTTCCCATCTTCCACAACATGTATCTGTCAGTTGACTTGTGCAAGGCTTTGCAGCTGGAATGGGACATCCTTTTATACACAACCTAGGGGCTCCGGCAGCTCAGTGGTTAAGAAGCCCACCTTGTTAGCTGGAAGGCCAGCAAATCAGCAGTTCGAGACCCGGGTACTGCATGATGGATTGAGTGCCTGTCTCTGCCCCAGCTCTTGGGGACATGAAAGGAACCTCATTTGGGCGTTCCCTGAGCAGAGTTTCTTCCACAAAAATCCTTTCAACCCAGAATAAGGTCTGACACAAAAATTTTTATTATTATTATTATTATTATTATTATTATTATTATTATTATTATTATTATTATTATTATTATTATTATTATTATTATTATTATTATTATTATTCACAACCTGGTCCCCTCTAGAAGAGTTGGACTAGAATCACCATCTTCCAAAGCAAGGACAGTGGAACATTTTATAAATATCTCCTTCTCCTTCTTCTAGGTCAGATGTGAAACGCCAAAATGAAGGCACTTTTGGTGAGTTCATTCTGCAGTTCATTCTGCCTGACCTAGCGTGAGAAAGATTAGCCAGCAACACAAGCTTGCCATTACCAGAGCACGCCCGATTGGGGTTCAAAAATCTTCGAGAAGGCTCTTTCTGTCTACCCCACTGAAGACGACTGAATGGCTTGGACATTTTCTTTTGGCTAAAATCCCCAGATGCAAACTTCTGCCCACAAGTCACAAAAGCTCCATGCCTAGTAGAAACAAAAATCTGAGCCACAGGCAAGGCAGCTGGAGGATGTCCAATGGATGGAGGAATCCTTGTCTGAATCCAGCTTCACTTAGAACCATGATGGTGAACCTTGGCACTCCAGGTGTTTTTGGTCTTCAATTCCCAGAAACCCAAGTCTCTGTGAATTTACACAAATAGGTTTACTGTGTTTATGGGCTTCTGGGAATTGAAGTCCAAGAACAGCTGAGGTGCTGCAGTAAACCCATTCGTGTGGATTCACAGAGACTTGGGCTTCTGGGAACTGAAGTCCAAGAACAGCTGGAGTGCCAAGGTTCACCATCACTGACTTAGAAACTGAAGCCAGTCATGCACAAATAAAGGGTGTTGGATCACACAACAACATGCTTTCTTGTTGCTCTTCTGAGGTCTCTTAGTGCCACTCTGTGAGATGGATGTGAATTGTGTGTGTTTCCAAAGTTGTCCTCCACACCATTTTATTCAGAGGGATGATGTTTAATACCAAGACCATTAAGAAGAACAAAACAGTGCTGGCTGGCACCCAGCCCTGGTTTCTCCCCAAGCGACACGCTTGTATTGTCTTCTACACATCCACGTACATTCACCTCCACCCCTCCCCACCCCCTCTTGGCAGACAGTAAGACACAGAACAACCAGTTCCTGCATCCTAACGTATTTCTGCTTTAATGGGACAGGCATGAGCTAATGGTTGGAGGCCACCACCAAGCTACAGGTGGAGAACGTTGGCAGGAACATAAGAACATAAGAACAGCCTTGCTGGAACAGGCCACAGCCCATCCAGTCCAGCATTCTGTCTCACAAAAAATGACCTTTTTATAGCATTGGGTTTTACAGCTTTGCTCTTGTTCTCAGGAAAGGTGGAAAAGGTAAGAATAACACAGTACCCAGATCAGTGATGGCAAACCTTTTAGAGACCAAGCGCCCAAGGAGGAGACAGGTACCACACTTGCACATGCACCCATGTGATCTCACTGGCATGCCTCCAGTGATGTCACGTGGGCTCGTGCGCATGCCACCATGGGCTCACATGCCCACCATGCCCCCTGCTGGTGCACACCCACACCCACAGTTGTGCATGCCCCCCTGTGTGTGTGCATTGCCTCCGCCTCCTGGGAAGGGTGGGTGTGGGGTTTCTGGATACCTCACCTCTTTCTGGCCGCCACCTTCCGGGCAGGATTTCAGCTTCCCCTCTCTGACCTCCCCATTGATGGAGGGAGAACGCTGGGTGGGGAAGCGGCACTGCCATTTGAATTGGCAGGGCAGGGTGAGGTTTGCCTGCAACGGCACACGTGTCAACAGAAAGGTCTCTGTGTGCCACATCTGGCCCGCGTACCATAGGTTCACCACCAATGGCCCAGATGGACCTAGGAGCCTGCCAGAAGCTTGGGATGGGGAGAGGACATTCAGTCAGGGATCTTGAAGTAGAAGTCCACAGCTGGGCACAGTCTTGGGGCATGCTTAATTCAAGGGACGGTCAATTCCCAGACCCCTGCAGTTCCCTTGGCCAGGTGTCAATGTCTGAAATCCTCTTGACCAGCATGGCAAGTCACTTGGATGACCCTGAATAGCCTGAGGGTTGGAGTCCCTAGTTGCAAGACCAACATGCTCAAGTGGGGGCAGCTGGTGGGCAACAACATATCCTTCAGCCATATCCTCCTTTAATTTTGTCCCTTGCCCAGTGAGCTCCTGCCTCCATCTTCCAATTTGATTTTGCTCTTGCGTACCTTCAAGAATGTTTGTTCTTGCCATAAAGCTCTTCCTGGATCTGAGCCGGCAGACTTGAGACTCATATCCATTCAGGGGATATTGAGGGTCCTTCTCTTGTTTAATGTTATTAACAATGAATAGCTCAGTGGCGGTGGTGGCGGTGGTGGCGGTGGTGGCGGTGGTGGCGGCGGTGATGATGATGACAACTGCAACTCTGTCTTTAGATGAAGGGGTCTCTCAGAACAAATTGATTTTAAACCTTACTCCTCTCCTCTTCCAATAGTGTTTTCGTCTCTGTGATTTTTGAAAGTCACCTTGGGTCTTGGACATGCCTGGCTCACTCCATTCCTGTCCCCTCGGCCATCCCTTGGCTTCAAAGCCTGTGCTGGTAGCTGGCAAATTTCGGCTCATAGCGAGTTTAAAAGCAGCTCAGCCCCCCCCCCCCCTTGTTGAGACATTGAATGGAGACATAAAGGCCTCATAAATCTTGCTTTTATTCCCATCATATTATGAGTTTCATCACGTTAAGAGTTCAGGGCTCATTGTACATTCAGAAATCACTGGCCAACTAGATTCATAAGACAGATGTGTTAATTAAGCATTTTGGCGGCAGCTCCAACTGCTCAGCCTGTGCCCACCATGGACTCCCGGTTGGGAAAGCCAAACCACAACCCACTTCCCTGCCAAAGACAGCCAGGTTGGGGCTGAATCTGATGATGCCAGATGTTGGTGGCAGAACCCATTACTCCTAATTATGGTTCACAACACCTGCTTTAGGTGGACGATTCAATCGATTCAACTTCAAGAAAGGGTTGGAACTGTGTCATACCCTTCGGTCTCCAGATGTTCTTGGACTTCAATTCCAAGAAGCCCCAAAAAGCAGATGTTCAGACTTCTGGGAATTGAAGTCCAAGAACATCTGGGGTTCCAATTTTTAGAAACACTAGAATAGCTTGTGGGAGGGCCCACCCACCAACCCTTTGGTGCACTCTCTGGGCGGTTCACAGGTTAATCAGCCTTTTGCCCCCAACATGCTGGGGACTCATTTTACCAACCTTGGAAGGGTGGTCAACCTGAGTCAACCTTGATCCCTGGTCACAATTGAACTCACATCACAACCTTTTGGTTGCAGTACAGCAGTTTAGCCACTTTGCTACCAGGGCTCAAGGTTGACTCAGAAGAAGAAGAAGGAAGAGGGAAGGAGAAGAGAAGGAAATCACATCTCTGGAAGAAATTTGGGCCCTAATTTACACGTAAATTTACAGCCCATTGCATCTTTAGAAAAGATGCTTGTAAGCCTTGCTTGAAAGCCAGTCGTATCCGATTCTAGGGATTGGTGCTCATCTCCATTTATAGCCAAAGAGCCAATGCTGTCTGTGTCTGCAGACTTGATTATCTGGCAGGCATGGTTAGATGCTGGAGATCACAGAACACTGTTACCATTCCCACCAAAGTGGTCCCTATTTATCTACTTAAAATGTCTCGCTTTCACACTGCTAGGTTGGCAGGAGCTGGGACAGACAACAGGAGCTCACTCTGTCTTGCAGCACTTGGGTGTCGAACTGCTGACCTGCCAAACTTACAGTCGTCAGTTTGAGCGTCTTAACCACTAAGCCAATGACAATTCTTACTGCATCGTCGACCTATCCCAAAACCTTTATCTTGAGAATCTGGGAAGGACCTCCCAATCTTGGAGGACAGAGATGGTTATATCTCATGGGGGTTCGAAGCAGCAGAGATGGGATGGAGGCATTCCCCAGACTCTACAGTTCCTCATCTCTGGTGTCCATCATTGATGCAGGACACACACAGGACTAATAGACATACAGCTGAATCAGGCAATGCATATCATCACAGGCTGTGTTTGGCCAACAAACACCCACTGGCTGATTCCCCATCAACACATCATCAAGAATCCCTGCGAATGGCCAGCCAGATTTTCCTTTCCAACACGGCAGTGGAGGATGTTGAACAGAATGAGGACCAGCCGTGGTAGATGCGGTGCCACTCTGTTCACATGGGGATGGAAGTCCTCTTCCCAGTGTGACTGTGTAGAAGAAGACCAAACCATGGACCACATTCTATCTAGGTGTCCTTTACGCACATTTGGAGGCACACTGGAGGACTTGCGTAGTGCCACAGATGAAGCCCTACAATGGCTTTCAAACTTGGATGTGGAACTCTAGCTAGGAACTTGAGATGGTCAATTTATGCTTGTTATATCAACATTAATGTAGATAATCATCATACAATAAATAAATAAATTGATGCAAAATTCAGTTGAGTATCTTCAGATGTTGTGGTGATACCCAATGCAGTCTGGCCAGACATCCCACCACGATAATGGAGTAGACCGTACAGCCAGAGACTCAACGCAGAGTGTTGGGCGATGATAAATAACCTGACTCTCTAAAGGGGACAATGGGTGTTTGATCCCCTTTAGGTGGGGTGATGGCCCCCTCCATGGAGGAAAAGCCAATGGAAACCATCATATTGGGCCAAATGGCAAAATGAGCAGACGGGGGGACCCCCAACAGTAATGGAGGCGGAAGAAACCATGCCAGATGGACGGGCTGTGAAGGCGCACCTTGATAATATCCTCAAGGCTCTGGCAGTCCATTGCAGTCCCGGGGTTAAATCCTGCATGTCTCATTTCATACATGCCACAGGAGATGGCTCCATGATCACAGTGTGTGGGTCACTTCGTAGCAAGCTGGGATCCACCTTAAACAAATTCACACCAATGGCATTTTTCCTGCTTCAGTGGGGGAAATGCATTCTTGGATCTGAGTTGCACCTGATGACGATGACCAATCCCAAGGTCCTTCATGATGGGCTTTTGCTGATGGGTAAGAACTGCAGTGGCTCAAGTGGCTAAGAGCTGACTGAAGGTGGGAGGTCAGCAGTTCGAATCCCGAGTACTGCAGGACAGAATGAGCTCCCGTTTTTGTCCCAGCTCCTGCCAACCTAATAGTTCGAAAGCAAGAAAGTGCAAGTAGATAAATAGGGGCCACCTCAGTGGGGAGGTAAACAGCTTTCCGTGCGCTCTGGTGTCTAGTCATTCCTGCCACATGACCACGGAAACGTCTGCAGAAGCAGACAGCGCTGGCTCTTCGGCTTTGAAACAGATGAGCACTGAACCCTAGAGTCGGATACGACTGGCTTTTGAGCAAGGGAAACGTTTACCTTTACCTTACTCCTGGCCCGGCAACATCTAGAGCTAGACAACATCTGTCCGTGCTGACAAAATTAACCTCCTTTCATACCGGATCAGCTTCTCTTTATTTCTCTCCCCTTCCTCAGTTCCCCGCACACACACACAGACACACACTTCTCCTCCTCCTGGCTGAGTAATTAGTGCTCTATTTCATTTTCTTGGTTTAATTAATAAACATCTCAGAGCCCCCAGGCGGCAGCCTTTGATCTGGGCTGATCTCGAAACAGAAGGAGCCCTGAGGTCTCTACAGAGGCAAAGGCTTTGATCACTAACAACAGCTCAAACCCCAACTCCTCAGGAGAGACACCCCACTTCACCCCACTCCTGGCCTCCCATGGGCCTCAGTCCTCCAAAGGAGCCGCCGTCAGAAAGGTAAGGTTGACTTTTTCGTTGACCCTATAAATCAGGGGTTCTCAACCTACGGCCCACGGGGTGGCCCCAGCCCACAGCACCATTTCATGTGGCCTGCGTTGCTGTCATCGCCACCACCGGAAGTGGAAGTGGATGCTTTTACAGCAGCCGTAAATGCACCCTCTGCTGTCATAAATGCATTTACGACAGCTGTGGGTGTGTTTTACGGCAGCATTTATTTGGGGGGGGGGGGGGACACACCAGTTTGACCTGCTCAGCTGTCTAAAGGTTGAGCACCCCTGCTATAAATTGACAACCTCCACAAAATCCTGTATTTAACAGCCCTCCTTGTATCCTGCATCTTCAGAACCATGGCTTCTTTTATTAGATCAATCCATCAAAAGTGGGATCTTCCTCTTTCCCTAATGTCTTTGACTCCTCCCATATTTTTTTGTCTTTTCCAGGGAGTCTCATCATCTCAGGATGTTTCCAAAGCATAATAGTATCTGTGTATAATGAGCAGCGGCTCAAGTGGTTAAGACTTTGAACTCACTGACTAGAAGGTTGGAGTTTGATTCCCAGGTACTGCATGATGGAGTGAGCCCCTTTCTCTGTCCCAGCTCATGCCAACCTAGTAGTTTGAAAGCAAGACATTGCAAGTAGTTCAAGGGACCACTACGGTGGGAGAGGTAACAGCATTCCATGCACTCCGGTGTTGAGGCATGCCTGCCACATGTCCATGGAAACGTCTGCAGATGCAGACAGCGCTGGCTCTTTGACTATAAACAGAGATGAGCACTGCACCCTAGAGTTGGATATGACTGGCTTGCAAGGGAGACCTTTACCTTTATAATGAGCCCTGGTGATGCAGTGGTTAAACCACTGTACTGCAAACAACATGTTGTGAGTTTGATCCTGACTGGGATCCAGGTTGACTCATCCTCTTCCATCCTTCTGAGGTTGCTCAGCCATGGAAGCTCACTGGGGAACTGGTAAAACCACTCCTTAAATATTTGATTTACCTTGAAGGGTCTATAAATCAATGCCAAATAGATGGCACATACTTGTAATAGAAGAAAGAATTTCACAGCACCGTTTATTCTGGCTTTGCCTGTAGGGATAAATCCTTTGACTGAGCAAGAGGCATGCAATAGAAAGCTCCACTGGAAGAAAGGATGATGGTAAAAATTGGCATTTTGGGAGTTTTTTCCCCTTCTGAAACAGGTTTTTTTTTCCCCCTGTGAGCTGCAAACCACCTGAAAACTTGGTGGAACTGGAGTTACATTATCCCAGTCATAGCAACAGAGATATATTTGAGTTTAGGAGACTTTCCTTTTTGAAACAATAAAACCTTAACCATGCCGGGAGAAAGGATTCCAAGTGTTTATCTACCTGGTGAGCCTAGTTGAATTTTCAAAGCAAGTGAGATACGTATGAAGGGATTTTACCAGGTCCGCCCTCCCCGAGACAGGATTCAAATCCAGGTCGTCTAAGTCCAAATTCATCACTCTCTCTACACTGACTAATCACTATTAAAGATTGAGGGGACCATTTAACCCACTTGGGGACCCTCACCCTTCCCTGTGGACTTCAGCACCCAAAGACGTTAGTCCTCAGAGTGGTCAGGTTAGATGTTCTTGGACTTCAATTCCCAGAAGCCCAAGCACCCTGTGAATCCACACGAATAGGTTTACTGCGATTCATCCAGCCCACGCTGCCCTCATCGCTCCCGGAAGCGAGTCTACTCTATGACCATAGCAGGATGACCTGGCCAGACTAGGATTTATATATTCATATATCTTTATGTATAGCTATATCTTTATCTATATTATACAGTGTGTGTGTAAGAGGAGGCGGGACAGCTGACGCGCGAGAGAGAAAAATGGGCAACTCGCGTGCCTTTCCCCCCTCATCACTTGTTCTCTGACGGCCCTCAAAAGCCGCCTCCCCGTTGTCCCCACCGTTCCCGCCAGCGGCGGCCCAGCACAATTCGCCCGGTAGGTTGACCGGGGGAGAAGGAGGTGGGGAGGAGAGACCCACAATACCTGTGGTCTCTCCAGTGGCCCTACAAAAGCCAACCCCTGCCTGACGTCAAGAGGGCCCCGCCAGAGAGACACCAGGTGTTGCTGGTCTCTCCTCCCCGCCTCCTTCTCCCCCGGCCAACCTACCAGGTGAACTCCGCTGGGCCACTGGTGGCTGGAATGATGGCGATGCAGAAGCGGCTTTTTAGGGCCACCGGAGAGACCCTAGGTGTTGTGGGTTTCTCCTCCAGGAACGGCAGTGCCGGCACGGCGGCTTTTTAGGGACCCTGGAGAAGAGAGGCTCTGGAGATGACTCAGCGGAGGCAAGGCCGGTTAATCGGGGGGGGGGGTGTTGCATGAGTATGTTGTGTCAGGTGTGTTGTGTGTGGTTGTGTGTGTGTTGTGGGTGTGGGTGTTGTGTGTGTGAGGGGGTGTATTATGTGGGTGTGTCCTGTGTGGGTGTGCTGTGTCATGTTCAATGTGTCTGGGTGTGGTGTGTGTTTGTTGTGTGTCAGGGGTGTTGTGTGTCGGGAGTGTTGTTTGTCAGGTGGGTGTGCTGTGTGTCATGTGTGGGTGTTGTGCAAGTATGTTGTGATGTGTGTGGCTGTGGTGGGTGTAGATGTGTACCCCACCACCAACACAAAATCAAAACCTGCCCGGCAAGGCCGGGCAAAATAACTAGTTATATATAAAACAGAGGTGTACGTTAGTATGTCCGGTATAGAAATCCACACCCCTGCCCCAAACATGCTGTAACTTCATGCATGCCTACCTTGAGCATGCGAGACCATCACTGTCGAGGTCCCATGGGGGATGTGGGCCCCACGAATTGGGGAAAACAGCGGGAACTACAACCCCCAGGGTGCCTTGGGTGCCGGAACATCATAACATCACCTACCCTTCAGCCGAACATAGGGTACAGAGCATGAATGCACCTCCAGCGGGGGCATGGTCACACACAGAGCCATTGGGCTGCAGCTCGTGCATGGCGCCGTGTATGCACAGCAACAACAAGGCCAAGCCACCCGTACAGATGGCAAAGGCAGCAGGCGAGCCTGAGGCTTTGGCGTGTGTGGAGGCAGGGGGCCAGCGGCAAATAAGCTGCCAGATGTGGTGACAGTGGCCAAGGTGGAGCCACCAGAGACAGCAGAGGCCGGGCCACGAGAGCGGGCAGCAGCGGCAGGCCCCATGGTGTGGGTGGCCTGAGGCCATGGCATGAGAACAGGCAGCGGCAGCAGCCTGCCCCTTAACGAAATGGCCTGAGGCCGCACTGGATCTTGCCCCACCCAGAAACAATGGGAGCCTTCCATGACACCAACAAAGACAGCAAACTGGGCAGGACCGGAACATCCCCTACTGCAGATGGGCTGAGAGGGGCCAGCCGGGGCCGCGGTCTGTGCCCAGGAGGCTGAGGCAGAAGACCAGAGTGCGGAGCCAGCGGAACACCCACCCCCACTGTGATCAGGGGGCAGGATAAATGGGCCTCCACCGTGCCATGAAAGGCACGGCACGGCTGGCGGCGGTGACTGACAGCGATGCCACATCAGCCGGCGCATCCCGGGGCGGACGGCTGAGCCATCCGACGTGCCTCCTCCAACAGGCAGCCGGTGGGCAGCCGCGACCGCCACCCACTTCTGTGCAGGGAAGATGTGGGGGGGGGGGTCTGCCTCACAGTCTCCGGCACGCCGTGGACTCATATGCGCTCACCTCGCTCACTGTGCACCTGGCTAAGTGGTTTTTCCCATTGTAAAATTGTTGTTCGATTTTTTTGTTATGCAATTTCATTGCTATACGGGGCAATTGTTGTATGAGGTTCTGTTGGATCTGGGCCACGAAGCAGCTGTTGGGTCCCGGAGTAGACTGGTCAAGCAATGAGACACGAGGCAAGATGGAGTGAAGACCAGTGATTTGATGAGGCAAATCATCAGTATTTATCATGTACAGGCTGCATGCAAAAGAACTGCGATCTGGCAGAATCCATATGCCATGTTTACATGAGTTAATTGGGAAACTCTTCAGGGGAGTTAATTAACTAACTTAATCAATGACAGGGGAACTCCATTGTTCCAAGCTATCTGGGGTAAACATGTGGCTGGTATTGGTTTTAGGACTTAGGGCAATCCGCAGATGCGAGATTACCTATTACATGACTAGCGAGTTAGTCATTAGCTTCCTATTGTCCGAGCTGCTTGTCAGGTCAGCTGTAGGTGAATTAAACCCTATCTAATATTCCGCTCCCCCAATTTCTGTCCCTTCAAGAACCCCTGGTAATGAGGTGATCACACATCACCGGGGTTCTGTCAGGGCCAGTATACCAATTGTGTGCGCGAATACCACACTCCCCCTTTATTTGTTTAATTGGACCTGACAGACGGCTCGGCGTAGGAGCAGCATCAGCTGACGTGGAGTGAGGACATTCCAGGGTTCTCTCCATGGGGGACATCTTGACATCAGCGAGGGAATACATTGCATGAAACAACACACAGTTGTTCCCAGTATTATCACCCCCACAATCACCTTGAGTGTCGTTTGTAGCCAACCCCATGGGAACCAGGACCATAACGAATTCCACCATGCCCACGTAGCATCTTCCTTGATGATTTTAACCAAGGTATGGAGGTCTGTGAGTTGACTCTGTACCTTGTGCGAGTTGTCCGTGAGGTTGAAACAACACATGCCATGGACAGACTTGCAACCCAAATGATGTAACAGTAAGAGGTAATCGATGGCTGCTCAATTATCCAATATGGCATGGCGAAGCTCTGTCTGCTCTTGATTAAGCAGCGCTATCGCCGAGGAGGTGTGGTTAATGGCTTTTGCCAAAGCGCAAGCTAATTGACCAATTCTCCGAACGTTGCCTACGGCTAAGCCTGGCACGCCAAACAAGCTGACTGCTAATGGAACATGCTCAGCTTTACTCAGAATTCTGATGTGGCTATCACATGAGCTGTCTAACTGGGTGGCACGAGCGTGCCATATGTGTGAAGGTACATTTATGCTTGGGGCAACCATGTCTCTAGTGGGGAGCAACAATGTCAAATGACTGATACAGCAAAGGGAATCAGATACATTAGCGGGAATGTAGTTCCAAGTATACTGGTTACATGTAAAAAACCATCCTGAAGGCAAAGTAACATGAGCATACATTGAGCTAACAGTCTCTGGGTTATTGCAAGTCCAGTTGCTGTTGCCGGAGTCGAGGCAACGGCGCTGTGGCCCTTCGACCGCAAAACAGCTGGTCATACGAGCACAAGTAGAGTTCGAGCTGACCACCACTCGGGGAGTGTAGAGAGTGGCCGCATCAGCCGGTAAGACTTTGGTGACTTGGGTTCCCCAATGCGCATACGTTGAAAAGGCAGTCTTGTAAAACAGACCAAATATCCGCTTCACTAACCAGTCGCCATTCCTGATACGCGCATCTGGGGAGTGACACACCAGGATGAGACAAGTGCTCAGAATAGAGGCAGAAGCGGTGGTCTGCCTCAGGCAAAAATCGGACTGATTGACGAGGTTCGCCAATCTTTCCCAAACGTTGTACTGCAGCCAGGCAGAGAGATCTCCGCCTGGCATCAGGTTGTTTGCTTCCAATGAAGCTGCTTGAATGCCTCCCCCCGCAAGCAGGGAAAGGATCAAGATGATGGTGGTCATCATGGAATTAGCTGTAATCAGGGAAAAGGCTGCAATCAAGATGTTCTCCGGTTTCGGCTCCTTGTCCTCCCGCCGAACAGCGTCCGCCACCTCCTGGCACAGGGACTTGGCCATCCCCCAGGTGATCTACAGCGCTGTCATCTGCTGTCGCCATCTCCTCCGCTTGGCTCTCCCCGTCAGGGTTAGTTCCTCCATCTCCGGGATCAGTCCGGAACTGCTTGGGTCCACGCCATTGGACTCAAAGTGAGGCTTGACACACCAGGCTGGAATCCAGATGACACCTGTAGGAGACATAACTGCAGCATACCCTCTTCCCCATGTTATGAGTGGCGCTGGGCCCTTCCAGGAAGGATCCGGTGGCACTTGGTAACACACCATCAGCCGCAGGAGAGCCTCCGTGCGACGGAAGTGCTTCTCCTGCGGAGTGCAATCCGAAAAAACATTAAGGTGATTGTACGTAAACAATACCTTGTTCAGACAATGTTGTGCCTGACCCTGATTTTTGGGGAGGGCTGGTGGTTCCCCCCTTTCTGTTTGTTTGTCAATGTAGGTCTTAAGCGTCCGACTGACCCGTTCCACAATCGCTTGCCCTTGCGGATTGTACGGAACGCCAAAGGTGTACTTAATGTCCCAGGTGGCCATGAAGGTGGCCAGCTGCCTGGAGCTATAAGCCGGAGCATTGTCGGTCTTCACGTGCCGTGGTTTGCCCATGGCCACGAAGCAGGAAAGGAGATGCTGCTCCACATGGGAAGTCATTTCTCCCTTCTGCGCTGTAGCCCAGACAAGCTGTGAGAAAGTATCAATGCAAACGTGCATGTACTGCCATCTGCCAAAATGTGGGGCATATGTGACGTCCATCTGCCACACCTGGTGGGCCTCTGTCCCTCGTGGGTTGACCCCCCATGAGGGCCCCCCTACCACCTCTGCACAATGCGGACAGGAACGGACTATGCCTTGGGCTTGGGAAAGTGGCAGGTTGAACTGCCTTGCGAGTGCTTTGGCATTCTGATGAAAGAATGCATGACTTTGAATTGGAGTTGTGAAGACTCCCAAAACTGACCATTGCTGAATTTCCTTTGCGGCCACATCCGCTCTGCTATTGCTCTCAGAAATCGGACGAGGCAGATCCTGGTGGCTTCTGATGTGGGCTATATATAGCGCTTTGGTTCGGTTCCGCAAGTGAAATTGAGTTGTGAGGAAAAGACTCAACAAGTTCTTGTCTATTGCGGGAGTGATGTACGCTCCCGGTAGACTGTGAAGCAAATTCCTAACATGCTGGCTGTCAGTAATTATGTTTAAGCGTTCTTTGGCAAAGGTGCGCAAGGCGAGGTTCACGGCTGCCAATTCCACCCGCTTGCAGAAGAGTCAGGAGTGTGCGCCAAGCCTGTCCCTCTTGCCAAGTAAGAACACCATATGTGCGACCCCCATCAGTGAAAACTGTCCTAGCCCCCCGAAGTGGAACCAGGGACATTGATTCACACAAGGTGACTGTCTGCGTTTGAAGCGAGACGAGTCTGGGGTCTTATGGCAAACCTTGGTGCATGACGTGCCAGGCTTCCCTTGGGTAAATTTCTCATGAAGGGCCCCCTGCGCATGTTCGCCCATGGCGTGCGTGCGCACAATTCCTGGAGCTATTATTGTGCTCCTATGAGAAGGGTACCAGATGCTGGCTTAGCCTTTTGCCTGTGCTTAGACTAACAGCAAAAAAGGAAAGGAGTGGCCTGAAAATGCCTGTGTCTGATTGAAAGTGTGACCTGACTGCATTCTTAAAACGGTCCTAGGCAGCCCTGGCTAATGAGTGGCACTCTGTACATTCTCAGGAGCTCAGGGACTAATCTTATTTCCTTCCTTTGTGATCTGGAGTTTGTGAAATGTGTCTGCTCATTTAGAGTGGGTGCTGTGGTCCAGGTGCCATACTTAAAATGACAGACTAAGACTTATTAAAAACAAGCCAACTATGACGTGCCAGCTGTAAGGAAACAATACACAAAAATGAAAAGACACACAAGTTAAACATTTCCAGCAGGGAGTTCCCATGGCGAAAGGGGGAAAGGAGGAAAGACAAATCAGAAGTTAGCACAATGAGAATGCAACAACTCTTATCATAATGAAATCAGATTAGGTCAGATAATTAAGACAGCTGGCTGGGATCCTCCTGTTAAGGAATCACAGGAGCCTGTGAAAGGAAGCAATTTAAGACTATAGAAAGAAAGAAATTTTAAGGCCTGGAGAGGAGTTTTGTTCCTGTAAAAAAGGTAAAGATTAAGCATTTTCTGAATATACAGAGCGCAAGAATGTTTTTTTAAAAAAAAAAATTCAAAAGAGAAAAATAAAAATAGCAAACATACAAAAAAACAATAACAATACAATGCAATATTACATCAAGCTCATAAAAAATAACACATACATAGTAATTAAACTAATTGTTTGCAATGGAACACACACTGTTAAATACCCACATTGTAGGTTATTACTATAACCATAGCATTCATAAGAGCTTTCAGTATTACAGCTGTTTATTACTAATTACACAACACCCAGTGAATATTTACAATGCCCAGAGAGTTTAGTATCTATATCATCTCCAAAACCCACTTTGAGATGGTACAGGTCCGAAACTATCCCTAGCCATAAGAGAATGATCCACAAACGGCTTCCAAATATTCCAAAACCTGTTTTCCTTCAATTTATCCCTTTTTACTTTTATCTCCCATGTCAATTTGTCGTTCAATGCTAAACTCCACATTTCCTTATACCACTTTCCGGTCTGTATAATTACATCATTTTTCCAATTTCTGGCGATACATTGTCTACCTGTAGTTAACATAATTTCCAATAATTCTTTTTCCACCTTGTTCAAACCCATACCTTCCACATCTGTTAGTAAAATGGTACCTGACACCAACTTAATTCTTTTACCCATTATTTCCCCAATCTCTCCTTCTATTCTTCTCCAAAATTCATTTATTTTTTTGCAACTCCACCACATATGTTCATAAGTTCCAACCGTTTCTTTGCATCTCCAACATAAATTATCCCTTTTATTATCCATCTGATGCAACCTCAGTGGTGTCAAGTACCATTGCCACAACATTTTAAAATTATGTTCCTTGATTCTTACTGACATTGTTCTCATTATCCTCTTTTTCCACTTGTTTCTCCATTCAACATTTCCTATTTTTATATTCAAATTTTGTTCCCACTTCAGTTTCAAGTCTTCCTGTGGATCATTACCCTTATTTAATAGAGTATAGAGTTTGCTTACTAGACCCTTAATATTCTTTTCCCCTTTTCTAATCTTTAATACCAATTCTTCAAATTCGGTCTTTGTTCTATCTATACCTAGTTCTCTTCTGCATTTTTTATTCCAATTATCAACCTTCAATTTCTGAAACCAGTCCAATTTTAACTTTTCAAATATTTTTTTCCTCTTGGTTTCATCTTCACAAGCTTTTAACCATTCCTTCACTAGGAGCACTTCATTTTTATCCAATATTTCCTTTTTTTCCTTATCTATTTTTATCGGAAAACACACCATATCAGTCAGTTCCAAGATTGGAGAGAGATCTGGGACCAAGTCTTTCTTTACTCTTTTCCACACCCTCATGAGCCCTCTCATCATAGTATTGCTTGTATTTATCGTTTTATCCTTAATTCCCAAAAAGATCATTTTGCCAATATTCCTATAATCTTTCATCTCCAATTCCTCCCAGATTACCTTTTCTCTTGCCAAGATCTTCACAACATTCTTAATTTGGAATGCTCGATAGTATGCTAACAAGTTTGGCATACCCAAACCCCCTTCTTTCTGAGGCAGGTACCAAAGCTTCTTTGGAAGTCTAGATTTTTTACCTCCATTACAAAAATTATTGAACATCTTTTGGAACTCATTGATTTCCTTCTCCTTCAAATGGATTGCAAGTGCATCAAATAAAAAAATAAACTTCGGCAGCAACATCATTTTGCAAATTGCAATCCTCCCAAACCATGACAGTTTCAACCTCTGAAAACCTTGTATTTTATTCTTAAATTCTGCTTTCAAACTGTCATAATTCAATCTTTTAAGTTCTTCCAATTTGTTTGAAATAGTTATCCCCAAATATTTCAACTTTTCTTTAATTTGTATGTTAGATGTCCCCACTATCTTTCCCATCTCCTTTACCCCTATATTACACAACATCATTTCTGATTTATCCCAATTTATCATCAGTCCAGTTATAGCCTCAAATTCATGTAATTGGTCTTTAATCCTATCCATTACCACCTCTGGGTGTTTCACCATTAACAACGTATCATCTGCGTACATACTCACTTTATTACCCAATATCCCTTCTATGCTTGAATCCTCCCTTATACTTTTAGCTAAGATTTCCATTGCCATGATAAACAGGATATAGTGGACAACCCTGCCTGGTACCTGCCTCAAGCTTTACCTCATCCGTAACCTCTTCATTTACTCTGATCCTAGCACTCCCTTTTTGGTATAATAGATCAATTACCCTTCTAAATCTATCCCCGAATCCATAATTTCTGACTATTTCCTTGATCTAAGACCATGGTAATGAATCAAATGCCTTAAAAATGTCTAATGATAATAAACCCACCTTTTCCTTCATTTGATTAATATTATCAGTTAGATCTAATACCCTTTTAGTCAAATCAGCCATGTGCCTGCCTTTTAAGAAACCAACTTGATCAACATTTATATATTCCCCCATAAAACTGTTTCAGCGATTAGCCAGTATTGCTGTGAAGATCTTGGTGTCCTGGTTTATAAGAGAAATTGGTCTGTATGATTCCACCTTTTCCAGATTCTTTCCCGGTTTTGGCAGCAGAACGATTATGGTACTGTACCATGAAGTCGGAATTTGTCCTCCATCTAAAATATAATTATATAGCTTCACTAACTTTGAAACCACAACATCTTTAAATTCTTTATAAAACTCTGTCGATAATCCATCATCTCCCGGGGCTTTCCCCATCTTCAAGCCACTAATTACCTCATTTACCTCTTTATCAGTGACCCATTCCTCCATTTTTTCTCGATGTTCCTGTTTTATTCCATTCCCTAACTGTCTCTCCAGAATCCCTTTAAGCCTCTCCACATCTAACTCCTTTTTTGCATATAATGCTTGATAAAATTCCTTCACGATTTTACATTTATCCCTATTCTTATTACATCTTAACCCTTGTTTATTGACCAGCACCCCAATTTCTCTTTTTTCCTTTTTAGCCTTAGCCGCTCTTGCTAATAGTCTTGAATTTCTGTTATTAAATTCAAAATACTCTCTATTTAGATATATCAAATCTCTTTTAACTTTATCTATATCCTTACCCATTAATTCTGCCTTAAGTCTTTGTAATTTAGCGAAAAAAATTTTATCCTTACTTTTTGAATGGTCTTCCTGTAACTGCTTTATTTCTTTTTCTTTTTCCACCTGGTCTGCCTTATACCTTTTATACTTTATACTCGCCAACTTTATACTTTCCCCTCTAAAAACCGACTTCATGGTATCCCAAACAACATTAAAATTTACTTCATTATTATCGTTCCACTGCCAACTTTCCCTCCACCTTTCCATAATTTGTTCTTTACATTTTTGGTCTTTAAATAAATTAGGATCATACCTCCAACTTCTTCCTCTTCGGTTATCTTTTTGTAATCTCAGTTCCAAAAGTACTTTAGCATGATCTGATTCCTTAAAAATCCCTATTTCCATTCCCTCAATATTTTTAATCAAATTTTCTGTAAGCAGAACATAATCTATTCTAGAGTAGGTCCCATGGATGCGTGAAAAAAAAGCCCTTTCCAAGCCCTTGATCTCTCTCCAAGAATCCTTCAAACCCATCGCAACCATCCATTTGTCTAAAACCTTCCCTTTCAAACCAGTTCCACATCTTGCTAAGTTCGTACAGTCTAAATTTGACCTTATCAGGTTAAAGTCTCCAGCCACAATGATTTTTGCAACATTTTCTAGCCCCACAACTTTCCGAACCTTTTCTAAAAAATCCGCTTGATGTTCATTTGGAGCATAGATGTTTGCCAACATTATTTCCTCATCTTCTATTTTTCCTCTTACGATCAAATATCTACCTTCTTGATCGGCAACACTTTTTATTATCTCGAATCCTAATCTTTTAGAAAACATAATTGCCACTCCTCTTGCTTTTGAAGTACCAAACGCCATCTCATAGTGTTGTATCCATCCCAAAAAAAGTTTGTTTGTATCTTTTGACTTTTGGTGCGTTTCCTGTAAGAACACTATATCGGGTCTGTCTTTCTTCAAAGCCAATTCCAACCTCCGCCTCTTAAGAACAGAACCTGTACCCTTTACATTCCAGGTTAATATTTTAATATTTCCCATAATCTATTTCCTTTCTAGCTTCTAAACTCTCCGTTTGGCGTGCCACCACCAACCCCTTCCCCCAAAAACACAAAATTCTACATAAAACATACAATGTCTCTCTCCCCACTTTCTTCAAAAAAAAAGACGCCTTCGATAGCCAAAGAGGGGAGAGGGGAGACATGCAAAATGTGCCTACCGACTAGTGCTACGTGCTACCCACCCTTATATGATGCTTAGATAATTTGTTTTATTAATCTATTTCTCATTGCTCCTTACTTGCCTCCTCCTCCACCATGATCAATGACAACTCCTCTTCTTCTTTTCCCTGCGGTGTTCCACCTGTAGCTCCACCAGCCTCTGCCCCCTCATACTCCCTTCCTATAGCACCCGATTCCAACAAATCTTTCTTAAAAGTTACCCACTCTTCCGAACCTGTTTTTACCAGCTCCAACTGACTCAAATACTCCAGTGGATCAGTCCCTTCATCGATTACTTGCATTCTTTTCTCATAAAAAAACGCAATTGCTGTGGAAATCTCCAATTATACCTTATACCTTTACTCACCAACAGTTTGGTTACAGGTCTCAACTTATATCTCCAAATTCTTTCTTTCATTGAGATATCATTATATACTTCTACATCAGAACCATCAAATTTCAGGGCGCCAGAACCAGCTTGTTTCAAAAAAGCCATTACTCTAAGTTTATCTCCCCAGTTTGCAAATTTTACCAAAACATTTCTTTGAACCGCCTTCCCTCTTCTTGGGCCCACCCTGAATGCACTTACAATATCTTCCTGTACAAATTCCTTTCCCATATTCAAACCATTTAACCACTGAACCACTCTTTCTCTTAGCTGGTCTGGTGTCCGTTCAACCACCTGACGAATCACAATGTTCTGCTTTCTCATCATATCTTCCACAGCGTCAATCCTTTTCTCATATTCATCCAATTTCAGCTTATTCTCCCGCACCGCCTCCTGGGTCCCTTTTATTTCCTTTTTTATAACATTTACCTCATTTTGGACCAATTTCACATTTCCCTCTATTTTTTGCAAACTTAAATCCACTTTTTTTGAAAAATCCATAACAGATGATACCACCTTATCCTGTTTTTTCATCATTTCATTTCTGTCTTTCACCCTTGAGTCCTCATTTTTCTCCAATTTCTGGAACAATTTACCAATTTCCACCATAATTTGAGTATGATCATAGGGTTCAGGTGGTGGTGATGAAGGCTGAGGGACCTCTTCCATTGGTACTTTTTCTTTCCTCTTAGACTTCACCACTGGTTCTTCCTCCTTTGCTTTTCCTCTTGTGCCTTTATCCATAGTGACGCCCACTAAGAAAATCCAATATTGCAGAGCATTGTAAAATCAAAGCCAATCCACTCAAGCCTATACCGCTGCAGCCAATACTAACGCCTGTCCAAACAATTCTGTCCTAGATTGTAGAGAGGAAGAAATCCAGCAAAAAGTTAATTGTTGTAATCCACAAAAGAGCAGGAACCGAAAAACAATCCAGACGGGGAAAAAAGGTAATCCACATCAGGCCCGTTTCCCCAAAGTAAACGGCCCAAGTATTTGCACTCCCAACCGCAAAAATAGAAACTCCAAGGAAACAGTCACCCAGATTTTTTCATTTGAATCAAAACCGCTAGGAAGAGAGGTAAAAAAAAGGCCCAAAGTCCAAGCTGTATAACAAAAAGCAAAGAAGAGGAGCAATATATCCAGAAAAAAAGAGTTAGTTATAATCCACACGGTGAAGGGGTAAAGAAAAACTAATCCTTCTCTTGGAGTGAATGAATCAAAGCGCCCTTTTCCAGCGGGTGCATCGACTTCAGGGGGAAACCCCCCTTCTTCCTCTGTAAATCGGCAAGCTTTCCCCACACTCCTTAATTTTAGCCTCAAAAAGCGCTGGAACCTTCGAAAACTGAAGCCCAGACAAAGTCTTCTTTAACCACTTTACTGTCGCCAAAGCACGCCGCGGTTCTCCTGGGACGCAGAGAAGCCATAGACCAAAACACAACCACTTTCGTTTTCCAGGACCACCACCATTAACGGATCGACAACCCGCTTTTATCCACTTCCACACACACTTCCAAGTCCGGGCTCTTCTGAACAAAATCCCCAGTTACCTTTAGCTTTTCAGCATAAACTTTCATAAACTTACATAAACTCACTTTCTTGCCGATTTTACTGCCACCTTGAATCTCCGCCGTCTCGCTGGTCCCGTTCTCGGCTCCTTGACAGGAGAAGCCGCGGCTTCCGTCGCGTGCCTCTCCTACCCAGGATACCTCCCAAACTTCGACCGCCCAGCTTAAAAACTTTCCAAGTAGGCAAGCAGGAGTCTTATCGGCAAAAATTACCACTTTAAAATTTCCCCATTTTACTCGTTCACATTAATTACCACTTTGGTAAGCGCGAGCGTCCAAATCGAGATGATACTCATCGGCCATCTTAGCCACGCCCCAGCGCAAGAATGTTTGCGTGCTTCTTCCTGTGAAAGGGGTACAATGAGTGAGTTACTTTACACGGATTAAAGTCAAAATACCAGAACAACAGCTTTCTTAAGAGACTGAAGGAGAGTTAGAACGATTCTCAACCTGCGGGCCAGATGAGGCCCACATTGCTGTATTGGTGGGCCAGATGCGGCCCACATTGCTCTGCCACTGCCTCCACCAAGCCAAGAAGGGCTGTGTGGCGAAGGAAGGGCAGGATGACTGTCCAGACCTCCAGAGCTGCCTGAGGCCGTGGAACTTGGCCCCTGACTTTAAAATGTTGAGAACCTAGGTTACAAGATGATACAGTACACACCTGAAGACAATGCAATTCTCTCATTCCTAGTGAGATATGTGACTTAAAGACGCTAAGGGACATTCAAATGACCTTAAAACACAGAAATAGGGGTTTGAGAAACACAGACGTAGGGAGGAGCCCCACAGTTTATGATTTAGTGAAGAAAACTTATAGAAGTGATTTTTGTTTTCAGATCGCGCTTCTGAAAAGAAAATCACCTCTTTCAGGCAGGTTTCTTCAATGCAAGGCTTTTGTTATTTCCAATTATCTGTTTGCCTGAGTGGCATGGATTGCAAAACTGGTTCTTAAGCGTGGCTTAATCCTTGAGACAAAGAAAAGTCTCCCTTGCATATCCAAAAGAAAAGCCTTTTGGCTGAAAGGAAGAAGGGGGGTCACTTTGCCCTATTGCAGGTTAGGATCCCCCCCCTCCTGCTTTCGCTGCCCTAGGTGCCTTAAGCTGCTAAGCAGGCAGGGCAAAGAGGTTTTGCTCACCATGCATTCTCAAACTTTAAATGGTTCCTGCCCATGAACAGAGTGCAAACTGTTTAACACACAATACCTGATATTTCACAGTAACATTACCATGTAGTTACGCACAAGGAACACTTTTGCAGTCATACTGTGGTCATAGAGACAAAGCTTTTGCAATCATACTGGTTCTTGCAGTCATACATTCAGTGGTGCACCATGCATACACACATTCATTTACGCATTCGCACATTCCACCCCTGATCTGCAGTGTTCTATCCTGCACATGAGGAGATGACTTATACACAGCTGGCTATCACAACCATCTGGGTGCTTCTGCTTAGGGGTGAGTTTCTCTGGGCTACTCCGAGACAAGACAAGTAGGTTCTGCCTGTGCCTTGGGAGAGCTCGGGGTACTATTGCTGGGATGGTTCTTCTGGCATAGCCAGGGCGATGGCTGCCTCCTTTCGAGCCTGGGCCAGATGCATGCCGGAGGGCTGGATTCCCGGATCTCGGTGCTGTCTCGCCCTCCAGCGCCAGTGTGGCCATTTGGTTTTAGGCTTATTTGGACAACCTTTTGAAGATCTGCCTGGTCTAGATTGGCATTCTCTTCTAAGGTGTCTCATTTTTCCACACTGGAAGCAGGCGCCTTTGGGTTTTGGCACTGCTCGGCACCTGAGTGTGGTAATGGGTCTGCTCTGGAGCCCTGCGTGGCCAGGGGCCGTGCAGATTTCCGTGAGCAGTGGGCGCTGAGCAGGCAGGTAGACAATAGTCTGTCTGCCTGAACGTGTGTCTGCCTTCAGGCAGGCTGAACACAGCAGCTGGGTGTTAGCTAATTGTACTGCTGGCAATTTCCCCATGAATGGATCTTCCTCACCCATGCGCTGGATGGAACTCTTAGTTGGCAGGGAACCTTTAACTGTCAGAGAAGCGCCAGTGCTTCTCATGCCATGCATTCCTTCAGCGATGTCTGCAGCTGTCACTGAGGGAAAGCTCCCTACGCTGCCCTGTTTAAGCTGTAATGACGGAAAGAGACTCATTGGGGCTGATGGTTCTGACTGCACTGGGGGTTCCTGGGTCTCTATCCGGACTGGGTCTACCTCTTTTAAGAGCTTCCTACACTTGCTCCATGTGCTGATTATGCTATCTGGAGCTCTCGGGGCTTGCTGAATGCAGGCTCCTATCCTGTCCCAAAGTTGGAGGTTAAGCATGCCTGTTTCTGGATAAAGCAGACAATTATCCCCCAAGTACACCAAAAGTGTTCCGTGCGCTCCAGTGTCTAGTCATGCCTGCCACATGACCACGGAAATGTCTGCAGAAGCAGACAGCGCTGGCTCTTCAGCTTAGAAACAGAGATGAGCACTACACCCTAGAGTCGGATACGACTGGCTTTCGAGCAAGGGAAACCTTTACCTTTACCTTTACGCCAAAAGATCCGCTAACTTAGCACTGTGAATGTGTGTATGGTATACCCTGGTCAGGGCCTTGAGTTCCATTAAGTGAACTCTCTGGTTAGCGGTCGGACATTGCCTCTGAGGACAAGTCCCCATATTACCTGCCGGTCCTTTGAAGTGGTTCTCCTTGGGACGAAGCGACGCGTCTGAGTTCTAGGTAACAGGTCTGGTGTGACGAACCTCTGGGAAGGAGCTCGGAGCGTGGACTACTGCCACAGGCCCTCGGCGGCCTCTGCGCTGGAGTCAGGGTTTCACAGCCGACCCTGAGCGGAACACGTTTTCCCGCTGAGCAAGCTGCCGCAGAGCTTTGGAGCGTGCTCTGCCTCTCTGGAATGCCTCGCCATGTAGCTGTCACTCAGATCGGATGGCTTTCCGACCAGAGCTGCTGCGCTGTCCTCCGGGACGATTCGGACATGGTTCTGGCATAGAACCGGACCGCGAAGATCGCTTACTCATGAGTAGAATCACGTCAGAGTCACCAGATGTTGGATCAGGGCCACAAAGCGGCTGTTGGATCCTGGAGGAGACTGGTCAAGCAATGAGACACGAGGCAAGATGGAGCGAAGACCAGTGATTTGATGAGGCAAATCATCAGTATTTATCATGTACAGGCTGCATGCAAAAGAACTGCGATCTGGCAGAATCCATACGCCATGTTTACATGAGTTAATTGGGAAACTCTTCAGGGGAGTTAATTAACTAACTTAATCAATGACAGGGGAGCTCCATTGTTCCAAGCTATCTCGGGTAAACATGTGGGTGGTATTGGTTTTAGGACTTAGGGCAATCTGCAGATGCGAGATTACCTATTACATGACTAGCGAGTTAGTCATTAGCTTCCTATTGTCCGAGCTACCTGTCAGGTGAGCTGTAGGTGAATTAAACCCTATCTAATATTCCGCTCCCCCAATTTCTGTTTCTTCAGGAACCCCTGGTAACGAGGTGATCACCCATCACCGGGGTTCTGTCAGGGCCAGTATACCAATTGTGTGCGCGGATACCACAAGGTTCCACTGTATATAGAAGGTTGGCAGGTTGTATATTGGAAGGTTGGCAGGTCAGACATTCAAGACCTGAGTTCTGCACAACGGAGTGAGCTCCTGTCTCTGTCCCAGCTCCTGCCAACCTAGCACTTCGAAAGCAAGACATTGCAAGTAGATAAGTAGGCTAGAAATGGAGAGAAGCACCGAACCATAGAGCCGGATACGACTGGCTTTTGCTCTGCCGTATGAAATTAATAAACAAATTCCATGCCTCTCCTCCGCATCAAACCAAATTTACATTTTCATACTTGTCAATATATCTTTATTTCTTATTGCCTTTCTTTTTTAAAACCAAAAGATAGGGCTTGGTCAAGTTAATCTCTTCATTTGGCTCCCCAGAAACTTGCAGCTCTCCTAGACAGAGGTTGTATTTACTGAAGGGGGGGGGGGGGTGTCATGGGACTTTCTGTCCCAGACAGGGACATTTCCAAAGCTTTGTTGTGACGGCTGGCAGCCACACATAGATCTGTTTTCTCTTCTCGAAGGATTTGTCTAATCCCCTCTCAAATCCATCAAAGGCTGCGGCAAGACACACAGTATCAATTTGCACACTTTTCAGGATGGGGGAAACATTTGCAAACTGGTTGCACAAGCAGGGTGGAACAAAAGTGTGACTCAAAAAGCAGTGGAAATCCTACATGACGACTTTGATAAAGATTCATAAAGATATCTAGCTAGCTAGCTAGCTAGTGATCTAGTGATCTAGCAATCTAGCGATCTATCTATCAATAATGTAGATCAGTGGCTCTTAACCTGGGTTTGATCGAACCCCAGGGGTTAAGTGAGTCAGTCTGGGTTCAATTGATCCCCAAGGGTTTGGTGAGTCAGTCTCAGGGGATTCAATGGAGGTGTGTGTGTCTGTTCCATTCACCAGGGTATTTATGGCAAATTCTACAAAGGGTTTAGTGAATGCAGTACTGTCAACGTTAAGAATCACTGATGTAGATAGGTAGGTAGGTAGGTAGATAGATAGATAGATAGCAACTAAGAAAGGGATAGATAGATAGATAGATAGATAGATAGATAAGAACTAAGAAAGGAATAGATAGATAGATAGATAGATAGATAGATAGATAGATAGATAGATAAAGAATTAAGAAAGGGTAGATAGATAAATAAGAACTAAGAAAGGGATAGATAGATATTTAAAATATTTATAGTTATTTAAAATATACAAACAAAATCCAAAGAATGATTTCTGTTTCCATGAAGGATTGATGAGAAAATGACATCAGAAATGGAAAATTCTGACCAAAATGCCCCTGAGAAGTAATTTTGAAAAGTAAATACTATAGTACAATTGTTCTTCCTTCCTTCCCTCCCTCCCTTTCTCCTTCTCTCTCTCTGTATGTATGTATGAGTGGCTAATTCGGGTGTTCTTTGCAAATTTCCTGTTACTTTTCCAATCCAGGGGGGTGAAATTGCATTATGTCGCCATCCCAGTTCAAATTTCAAATTAGATATGGATGAATTAATTGCTGTGCCCAGCACTCAGGGCCTCTAAACTGAAAGACATGGCACCAGAGAGAGAGAGAGAGAGAGCGCACTTTTGTTTCAGGCTGCACTGCAGTGTCTGGCTCGCATCTACCTGCCCAGTCGCCCTCTCCAAAATGCCGATGGAGAGACGCGATAGATTGCGTGTCATTGTCTCACACCATGAGCAGTGTGTCAAGGGCAGCCACGCTCACCTGTCAGGGAAATTGCTGCTGTTGGGAAACCAGACACAAATCGCTGTCATGGGCGCTGACAGGGCAAAGACGGAATTGGCGGAGAGAGTTATGAAAACTCCCACCAGTGTCTCTGTAGTTAAAGGTGTAAGGTAAAGGTCACCCTTGCTTGAAAGCCAGTCGTATCTGACTCAAGGGTTCAGTGATCATCTCTGTTTATAGCCAAAGAGCCAGTGCTGTCTGTGTCTGCAGACGTTTCCGTGGCCATGTGGCAGGCATGCCTAGACACCAGAGTGCACAGGACACTGTTGACCTTCACACCGAAGTGGACCCTATTTATCTACTTGCAATTTCTTGCTTTTGAACTGCTAAGTTGGCAGGAGCTGAGACAGATGACGGGCGCTCACTCCGTCATGCAGTATTCAGGAATCAAACTCCAAACTTCCAGTCTTCAAGTTCAGCGTCTTAACGACTTGAGCCACTGCAGTCCTAGTTAAAGGTGCACAGGGTGGTGGTGGCTCTTCCAAATGCATCCTTCTCAGATGCCTGGATTTGAGGCTTGAGAATAAAAGCACCACTCAAGGCGGCTTACAACATATAAGTTGGCCTTTGGCCGATAACGGTGGGATATAAATTAAACTGATTGATTGATTGATTGATATAATACCTACCTACCTTTATATCCCAACCTTTTGAAGCAAGCATCATGGTGGCTTACGATATATTACGCTGCACAACAATGATTTTGCTACTGGGAATAAGACATGCTGATTCCAAATCTGAACTCAGGATTTGCCTATCACATACAGATTTTAAGGCATGCTAGAGCTGTTCAAATGGTTGGTAATTGGGTAATGTATTGTTAAGTGGGAACATTATAACAGTTGCAGTACCACTATATGCCTGCTGCCACCTCAGCTGAATCACGACCTCAGGTGGCATGCATGTTCCAGCAGCGGCCGAGCATGTCTGGGCAAGTCAGTTAGCTGGGGTCAGAAATATGTATATAAGGCGAGATGGACCAAGAGCTTGTCTCTAGTACAAAACCATCTTATTGGTTAGTACAGTTAGGCCATAGTGAGTCTGTTTTGAGCTGAAGATGGGTAGGCGCAGCTGTGTTAATAAATCAGACAATTTTTGCTACATTTGTGGCAAATATACCCCGCGTGATCAAGGCAAGAACCTAACCAAGAAGGTGAGATTTGCTAATTTAAGATCCTGACGTAAAGAAGCCATCAGGGAAAATATAGGAGCTGTGCAAGATAAAGGGTCATAAACTACACCAACATTTCAGAACCTGACTTGACTCTGTTGGTCTGCATCAGCGGTGACCAACCTTGGCACTCCAGGTGTTCTTGGACTTCAATTCCCAGAAGCCTGTCAGCACTCCTGCCAAGGTTCGCCATTACTGTACTAGAGCCATAGGTTGCTCTTTTTGTCTCAGGCAACAAAAATCCTGGGTCAACCTTGCAAGCGACGTAATAAGAGCATCGTGTAGTGATGGCTCATTAGCCTGAAAGGAGTTTCGCCATCCACTCAGCTGGCTGTGTCAGACGAGCGTTTCAGTCCGCCGAGATCTGGCGAGCGTTTTGAAAATGCAATTAGCAACGCCTTTTAAGATATGAATCAGTGGATCTGGAAACTTCTTCTGTGGGGAAATCGGGCAAAGGTTGTCAACCCTCCAGTGTGCACGTCGTTATGTGTCATGATGTCACTTCTGTCTGAGCAAATGTGAACCTTACAGGGTTTTCAAAGCACGTGAGATATTCACGGAGCGGTTTCTGATTCCTGCCTATTGTCGAGTCCACTGATGAGCTGAGATTAGAACCCAAGTCTCTTGGGTCCTGGGTGGACCATCTGTTCCCTACTCGACACTCTACATACCAGATTTAAGTTCACCTGAAAGTACATGTAACAGGAGAGAGCTCTTTTGGCACAGGGTTCAAATTGCTATACTGCAGCCAGAATGTTGTGAGTTCAATCCTGATGGGGATCAAGGTTGACTCAGCCTCTTCCATCTGGTAAAATGAATCCCCAGCATGTTGGAATCCCTCTTGATGGGAAAATGCTAATTGTGAACCGCCCAGAGAGTCCACTAAGCACTATGGGGTGGTATAGAAGTGACTGACTTACTAATGACCAGCTACTGGCTTTGCAGCATCACCACCTGCTATAACCTATATCTAGGTTGGGGTGCCCAAACTTTTTGGGCCATGGGCCGGTCACATGGTGCAGTGGGCTGGTCACATGGTTCCTCCCACCGGAAGCAGAAGTAAAACGCACCTTACAATCTGTTTTGCAACAGGAGGAGATAGATTTTAGGCTGCCATTTTCTCTGCTTAAACCAGAGGTACCCACACTATGGCCTGCAGGCCGGATCCAGTCCCCAATGCCAATTCATCTGGCCAACGCCGCCCTCATCGCTCCTGGAAGAGGAAGTAAAATGTGCCTGTCCATTTTACTTCCACTTCCGGAAGCGACGAGGGCAACGTGGGCCAGATGAATTGGCAGTGGGGGCCAGATCCAGCCCACGGGCTGTAATTTCCACACCCCTGATCTAAGTGATGCTAGGTTAGAAGACTGATCTGTTAACCAGGCTGCATGCTTCAGAGGGGCTGGATTTTACAACCCTGGCCAGCAGATCCAATAATTCTGCTGCCTGGGGATGATGGGATTTCCCACACACACACAAACACCCAGAAGTTATCAAGTTAAGGGACAGCTGCTCTGATCTGATGTGCAGCTGGCCTGGAACCCTTGACTTCTGTGCATAAAGTGCATTTTTGCCAGGTGCTGCTAGTATTTATAAAGCGCTGCTTTATAAACCTTCAAAGCAGAGAGTTTCCGTTGCTGTCACCATGCAGGTGGGTGTTTGCAACAGGGCAGGTTTCCCGACTGTCCAGGTGGCCGGTGGTTGGTCTCCTCTTGCCAGCTGGTTGACAACAGGGTTTATCTTAGGCTAATCTTTTTCCACTTTGAGATAATCCAGCCTGCCTTGGGTAGATCCCACCCTCCTGGCCTGGATCAGGAGAAGATTGGCTTTAACAGGGGATAGCAAAATATTAAGATCTCCCTGTCGTACTACCTCGCCGCCAAATGCATGAAGGTGCCTTTAGAAGCTGAGACCCAGCCAGGTAGGTCAAGGGTGCGCTAGCTTTAGTTGCTGATCTGTGGATTCATCTTACGCTCGGCGGGAGTTTGATCACGAAAGGACAGGACGGTTATTTATTTTTTGCTGCAATTGTCCCCCTGGTTTGGTTTCTTCTCTTCCTCCAACTTTAGGAGCCAAGGTGGCTCACATAATATTTAGAACAGGGGTTCCCAAGGGTTTTCTGCTGTGGGCCAAACCACGCCCCCTCAGGCAGCTGAGCGGGCCAGACTGGCGGTTCCTCCTGATATAAATGGGGCCGTAAAAGACATCCGTGGCTGTTGTAAGTGCATTTAAGACGGCCACGGACTCATTTATGGCTGTAGTAAATGCATTTACAATGGCCATTTCTGGTGGCAGTTTTGGCGGCGGCCAGAACAAGGCTGGATTATTTGGTTCTGTGGGCCAGATCCAGCCTGTGGGCTGTAGGCTGCGAACCCCTGATTTTAGAAGGTAAAGGTCTCCCTTGCTTGAAAACCAGTCATATCCAATTCTAGGGTTTGGTGTTCATCTCCGTTTATAGCCAAAGAGCCAGTGTTGTTTGCGATTGCAGAGGTTTCCGTGGACATGTGGCAGGCATGCGTAAACACCATAGTGCACGGAATGCTGTTTACCTTCCTGCCTACATGGTACTTCTTTAAAGGTAAAGGTCGCCCTTGCTTGAAAGCCGGTTGTATCTGACTCTGGGGTTCAGTGCTTATCTCTGTTTCAGAGCCGAAGAGCCAACGCTTGTCTGCTTCTGCAGACGTTTCTGTGGTCATGTGCAGGCATGACCGGAGCGCATGGAGTGCTGTTTACCTTCATACCAAAGTGGTTCCTATTTCTCTACGTGCAATTTCTTGCTTTCATACTGCTAGGCTGGCAGGAGCTGGGACAGAGATGGAAGCTTGTTCCATTGTGCAGCACTCAGGTCTCGCACTGCTAGCCTGCCAACTTTCCGGTCATGAAGTTCGGCGTCTTAACCACTAAGCCACTGCAGTCCCTTTTAGAAGGGAAACCGTGGAATTAAACAAAAAAACAACAACACTATGCTATGAGAAAGCAACTGCAAACATTTTCATGTCGGAACAGTCGCCGAGTAAAAGGAACTTGAAACCCACTGGAAGTATTATGGGAAGAGCTAAAGCTACAGTATCTGCCATGCATAGCATTTTATTGACAGGTTTTTGCCTTGTGGTGGAAGGATGGCACAGATTGGGCCAAGCTAGCTTCCAGTGGTGGAGGGTTCCACAGGCTGAGAGTAGAGGCACTTTTATCTAATCCTCACCAGGCGTGCCTTTAAAACACTTTTAATCTACCAGGAGACTAAACTAAGGCAGTAGGGTCCTCCAAGCTGGTTTTACCCAAGTGCTTCTTACTTACTGTATTGTGTTTTTCTCTAGTTTAACACCAGATATAAGCAGTGGCGGCTGTCGGATTTTCAGCCTCAAATGTTAAGGCTTGGATGGCTTTGAGCACCTGCCCAGAAATGGGAGGCTGATGGTGGGATGATTAACCTCTTTGCTTCAGGCATCAAAATTCCTCGGGGCATATTTTCAGCACTGCAGACTGCAAAAGGTACCTAAGGATTTCCAGTGCCAAACTAACAGGGATGGCGTTGCATATTCGGGCCTTTTATTTTAGTCGGGAAAGGGTCCCATAAGCAGCGAGTGCGGTGGCTTAGCGGTTAAGATGCAGGAAGGTGAGCAGGTCAGGAGTTCGAGACACGAGGACTGCATGACGGCGTGAGCTCCCGTAATCTCTTCTAGCCTCCTGCCAAACGAGCGGTTCGAAAGCAAGAAATTGCAAATAGATAAAGAGGTACCAGCATTCCATGTCTAGTCATGCCTGCCACATGGCCATGAAAACATCTGCAAACACAGACTGGCTCTTTGGCTATAAATAGAGTTGAGCACCAAACCCTAGAGTCGGACACGACTGGCTTTCAAGCAAGGGAGACCTTACTTGTACCTGATATCTTTTGGATGAATTTGGCACAATAGACACAGCAGCCCAAAAGCCTCGGACAGGGCAAAATGACCCTCCAGGGGAATCTCCTTCAACCATTGACTGTTCCTCTGTTGGAGGGAGTCCGGATCATGGCAGTTTGATACCTTTGCAACTTTGCATAACAAAATCCTGATGCTTTGCCCAAGGAGGCATTTAGTGATTATTGTACTCCCCTGAACTACAACCGAGGGTTCAAAGTCCCTCGCCAGTCCCAGGAAAACGCCCTGTCCTGGTCGGAAGGACCTGTGACGTTTAAAATGGGCTCAACTCTCCTCCCTTTTGCAGGGTGGGGCATTGTCGCCACGGGGCAAGGTTCAAGGGACAATGAGGTCAGCTTTGCATCTTGGCCTTGGCTTCAGGCAGCAAATATCCTGAGTCAGCCCTCTGTGCCAGGTTAATGGGGTTTTTTTAATTTTTAAAATTGAAATGCCAAAAAAAATCCCACAAAAATAAACAAACAAAATCACAAAAACAGAGAAAAAACAGAATTGTATATAACACAATACAACTACTATGTGCAAAAACCATCATCTGTTGTATCTGATTCTGAATATTGGCGATCCTGGTGGTGATCAGCCATGAAGAATATATTGCAGTGGCCTCCCAGCTACCTTTCGCATTGCAGCATGACGCCCTTAGTACCACGGATCCAGTTCTGAGAGTCACGTTCTGGTCCTGAGCCTTTTTGGCACACAAATCCACCTCAGCCCCAGGCCAGGATGGATGAATCTGCCGCCCTCCATTAAGAAGGATTCAAGTGGAATTTAGTCCATTTGGGAATCATCAATCTTCCCTGTGGACTTTGGCACCCAAGGCCACTAGTCCTCAGGGTTGTCAGGTTAGTTAACTGCTGCCTGAGGATTGGTGTTGAGTAGGGTCTACTCTATGACCATAGCAGGATAACCTGGCCAGACTGTCGCACGCGCCGTTGATGTGACTTATAAACGTTCTCGATTAAATGTTCTCAATATCATTACATTTTTAATACATTGTCCCCTTGTTCCAAAAAGATAACACATCTGGCTCTGGCTTTTTGCCTTTCCCTTTCCCTAATACGTAATCTAAAAATTTCCCCCTATGTTTCTCTAAAGTCAGTCTTTTTGTATTAATCCCCTTTTTACCTTCAATTCACATGTTAATTCATATAATAATATTGTGTCAGAAATTATTCTGGGTTGAAACCCCGCTCAAGTGATGCCCGAATGAGTCTCTTTTCATGTCCCCAAGATCTTTTCCCACCCAAGTGGTCCCTATTTATCTAGTTGCTATTTCTTGCTTTCGAACTGCTAGATTGGCAGGAGCTGGAACAGAGATGGGCACTCAAAGGCCATGCAGTACCCGGGTCTCGAACTGCCGACTTGACGGCCTTCCAGCTAACAAATATTAATTCATCATTTATAGCTATATCTCTTTATACTGATTGTCCAATTCAAATTCCCAATCTACTTTCCATCTGTTAACAATACTCGGTCTCAAAGCTGTAAAAAAATATAACAACCATCTCTTATTCGATTCTATCTGCATATTTACAAAACCCATGAATGATGCTATTTTTAGGACACATCTTGCCAGAAACACGCACCAATGATGATTTAAGTTTGGGCAACAACAAAGCGAAGAAAGTGGGTTCATTTTGGCAGTCCAGGACATGAAAGAAGAAGGACACATCTCCAGTTTTATAGACAATATTTGATTGAATTTCCAAATATAATACTTTCACCTGCCCTTTTATGGATTGAGAGGGAGAGAAGTTTGAAGTCCGACGACCCCAGCTGTACATTAGATGTGGGAAATGTTTGGGAAAGAGTAGATGGCTGTCCCCAAAATCCCCCAGGCCAGAGCGGCCCCTGGTTGTACTAGCTGTGGAATTCGAAGCATCTTTCCCAGAAATCATTGGCTTGGGAATAAGAGGACGCAAGTCTGGGTTCAACAGCATCTGGTTAAAGTTGTGGAGTCCATAAGTCATGGCTGCAGTTCAAGAAAGTGAAGGAATCCAGACTTTGCTGCTCCGGTTGGCTCTAGAAATCCAACAAAGGTAACATTTCTCACTTGGGAATTCCTTCGTGGGAAAAACATAGGTCATATCCGACTCTAGGGTTCATCTCTGCTTATACCCAAAGAACCAGCACTGTCTGCATCTGCAGACGTTTCTGTGGACATGTGGCAGGCATGACTAGACACCAGAGTGCACGGAACGCTGTTTACCTTTCCCACCGAAGCAGCACCTATTAATCTACTTGCTTTCTTTATTTCTTGCTTTATTTCTTTATAACTTGCTTTCAAACTTGTGGAATAGTAAGAATTATATATCACAGGATTTTAGAGAGGCTTAAGTGGCGCATGGGAGTGTGGTGGCTTTGTAGTTAAGACACTGAACTTGATGACTGGAAGGTCGGCAAGTCGGCAGGTCGAGACCCGAGTGCTGCATGACAGAGTGAGCTCCTGTCTCTGTCCTAGCTCCTGCCATCCTAGCAGTTCGAAAGCAAGAAATTACAAGTAGGAGAAATAGGTGCCACTGCAGTGGGAAGGTAAACAGCGTTCCATACACTCCGGTGTCTAGTTTTAGTGTCTTGCACGGAAGACAAAGAAGGAGCCGCAGTGGGGGCTAAAACACAGGTTTATTTCATGATGGTCAGGATGAACATGTGGTAATGGCGGAGGTACAGCTCATTTTATACTGCAGTAAATACATTTGAATATTGTTGCACGGTAGCTCATTGGCTGCTACCGGCGTGACGTCATTCAGAGTCACGCCCATCCTCTTCCAGGTGATCCTTGCGCGGGAGAGGTTCCCGCGGCTGCCGGTGATTTGGGGAATGTGAACCATGTGAGCTGAACGCTCGCAGCTGCCCTCTGGGTTGCATTGTAATCATTGTCAGGTTACATTCATACATTCTTAAAGTAATACTGTTACATACACAACACTAGTCATGCCTGTCACATGTCCACAGAAATGTCTGAAGAAGCAGGCAGCGCTGGCTCTTTGGCTATAAACAGGGATGAGCACTGAACCCTAGAGTCAGATATGACTGGCTTTCGAGCAAGGGTGATCTGGGTGGGGCATGGCCAAAGAAAGGTTGGGAACCAGTGGTCTAGAACAAGAGTGCTCAAACTTTTGGGGCCATGGCCCAGTCACGTGGTTCAGGGGGTGAGTCATTATGGCCCATGGGACAGATCCGGCCCCCAATGCCTATTCATCCGGCTGATGAAGCCCTCGACACTCCAGGAAGAGGAAGTAAAATGTGTCGATCCGAGTGCATTTTACTTCCACTTGCGGGAGAGATGAGGGCTTTGTGGGCTGGATGAATGGGCATCACAGGCCGGATCCAGCCTGTGGGCCGTAGTTTGGGCACCTGTGGTCTAGAAGATTTTCTTAGTGCCTCTTGCAAACTCTCCTTTCTCCTTGAAAGAAAGACGTGCTCCTCCAGCTGAGATCTCCTCCAGCTGAGATCGTGAAGCCAGTTCCTTCCTGGCTGCTTTGGCCAGATGAGAGCCCAAGAGCTGTTCAAGACCTCATGCGGCCTGACGCAAAGGGCCCCTGGTTGGGCTGGCAAGTTGCCCGCGCCTTGTGGCAATTGCTGCCTTTTCCTGTCCAAAGGGCAGCCAAGGGGCCGCCTGGCTTTTGCAAACAGAGAGGGGAAGGGAAAGCCCAGAAGAGAACTATTAGCCAGGAGGAAGCCAGAGGGCGAGACGAGCCTTAGGCTGCTACGGTAAGTCTCGGGGGGCAAGGCTGGTGCTGTTGAACCAGAGAAGGTGGAGACCTTCCAGGCTACAGAATGCACTCTCTTTAAGTTTCCACTTTCCCTGCTGTTAGGACGGACGGGGAAAGTGGAAACATATCAGAGAGTCAATAAAACATGACCAAAAAAATTGTGGCACCTTAAAGAATAGTTATGCCTGCCACATGACCATAGAAACATCTGCAGAAGCAGACAGCGCTGGCTCTTTGGCTCTGAAACAGAGATGAGCACTGAACCCTAGAGTCGGATACGACTGGCTTTCGAGCAAGGGTGGCCTTTACTTTTAAAGACTAACTGGGGCTGCGGTGGCTGTGTGGTTAAGATGCTGAGCTTGAAGTCTGAAAGGTCAGAGTTCGATACCCGAGTGCTCCACAACAGAGTGAGCACCCGTCTCTGTCCCAGCTCCTGCTAACCTAGCAGTTTGGAAGCAAGACATTGCAAGTAGATAAGCAGGGACCACTTTGGTGGAAAGGTGAACAGTGTTCCGTGCACTGCAATGTCTAGTCATGCCTGCCACATGGCCACGGAAATGTCTGCAGATGCTTTAGCTATAAACAGAGATGAGCACTGAACCCTAGAGTTGGATACGACTGGCTTTCGAGCAAGGGATGACCTTTACCTAAAGACTAACTACTGTATTTTAAGGAACTGTGGTGGCTTAGTGTACACTGAATTTTTCAACCGGGATGGCTCTTGAATGCTACATTTATTAAACTTAGAGGATTTAAAATGTTTGGGGAATGTTTTAAAATGATTTTAATCTTGATATATTTTAATTGTTTACAATGCAGTTTTAATGGGATTTTCAAACTATTGTTCTCACTATAGTTTGAATTCTTGCAAGCTGCCTTGAATCACATAGATAAATAATATAAACAAATAAACAAACTGACAAACAAGTAAACAATCTTTCTTCCCTCCCTTACAGCTCAGCAAAACGTCCACTCCAAAGGATGGATTATGCGATGAGGTCTATAGGTCTCCTCTCCCCACTTTGTCTCCCCAGGTAAATACTTCTGGGCTGGGACAGATCGATCTAATTCCTAGTCTTTAGTTTTAGCCCCTCCCTGATTCTGCAATAAGTTGAATTTCTTTTAAAGAAAACATTTTCCGTGCATATTTCCTCCAATATCCACGCTTCTGTACTCAGTTTTGCTGAACGACCACATTTTGAAGGCAATTTGCTCCAAATATATGTGTGTATTGTATTGTGTTTAATTTTATATTACTGACAGCTGTAGGAAGCTGTATTGATTTGCATACTTACCTGTCATGCTGATTAATCACTTTGTGCCTCGGTATGTAAACTCATGCCATGAAGTCTCACTCCGGTGTCTGATGAAGTGGGCTTGATCCATGAAAGCTCACATTAAACATATAGCAGTTAGTCTTGAAAGTACTGCAGTGTTTTTGTTTGTTTTCGTTTTCTGATATGCCCAATTTTACATTGTTATTTGTGAGAGAGAAAACTTTTTAATCTTTCGTACGCTGCCCAGAGTATCCCTAGAGGAAATAAACTAAGTAAGTAAGTTAGTAAATAACTAAGTAACTAATTAAGTATGTAACTAAGTAACTAACTAAATTTCACAGAGCGTTGCCAATGGCTAGAGCCATGATTTCCTGCACAAATGCTGTTCCCAGTGGCTTCCTTTTTGTGATTCTGCTTTCTCTCACTGCAGGTGCATATCTGCCAATCCTACTCCACGCGCTCGGCCATACCGGGTCACCAACTGGGACCGCACTCTGCGGAAGGGGATCATGGCTGACAGCCTGAAGGATCTCCAAGAGAAGGTAAGCAATGGAGGGTAATGTGGTAAAGGTGGCCCTTGCTCAAAAGCCAGTGGTATCTGACTCTAGGGTTCGGTTACTAATCTCTGTTTACAGCCATAGAGCCAGCAATGTCTGCGTTGACAGACATTTCTGTGGTCACGTGGCAGGCATGACTAAAGCACACAGAATGCTGATACCGTTCCTGCCAAAGCAGTGCCTGTTTATCTACTTGCAACTTCTTGCTTTGGAACTGGCAGGAGCTGGGACAGACAACAGGAACTCACTCCATCGTGCGGCACTCGGGTTTCGAACTACTGGCCTACTGGTTGTCAAGCTCAGTGTCTTAATCACTAAGCCACCCTTCTGGATGCTTTTGGCACAGTTAGAATCAATCTACTTGCTACATGATGCACAAACCATCGCAAATCCTTCTGACGTCTCAGCTCCTTCCATCCTAGCAATTCAAGAGCAAGAAATTGCAAGTATATTGATAGGTTCTGCTTCAGCGAGAAAGGTAACAGCATTCTGACAGGGCATTTTGCTGTGTGCGTGCCTGCCTCTAAAACCCCAGCTGGACCATTTGCCTTGATTTCTCCTTTCCAGTAGGCCTTGCCTACTTTTGCCAAAGTCCTAATTTCATGTCTCGGCTTTTGATCCGAACATTTCTGGAAATGACACACTGCTGTCCCTGCTACCCTGTGTGCCCCTTTTCCTCCTTACAGAAAAGTCAGAAACGTAGAGACGTGACTGATGGGATCCTCGCCATTTGTCTTCCCACAGGTCCGCAGCGCACTGCTCTTGACCAGGAAAATCTCTCTAGTCCTGGACGAGGATGGGACTGCCGTGGAGACGGAAGATTTCTTCCAGACGCTGGGAGACGGCACGGTGCTGGTTGTGTTGGCCAAGGGGCAGAGGTGGCAGCCGCCCAAGGTGAGCCGTGGGTCCTGGAGCCTGGAGGAAATCAGAGTTCATGTCCCCCTGGATATCGACCTGCTAGATTAGAAGTGACATCGCGAAGCAAAGAGATGTTCCACTTTTTAGGACTACTTCTTCTTGTGCCGTATCCGATTCCAAATATTGGCTATCCTCATGGCAATCAGCCATGAAGATTGTCCTGGGAACAATAGAATGCCTTCAATTTCCCTGCCACATCGAAGCGTGACACCCATAGTACCACCGATTCAGTTCCATGAGTGGCCTTAGGTGGCAAAGTCCACAAAAAGATAGGGCACAAGAGGAATAAAAAGAAAAAGAAGGAGAAGGAGAGGAGGAGGAGGAAGGAAGGAACAAGGAAGGTAGGAGGTTCTGATCACACATTCTTACGATGACCCTTCTTCCTTTTCTTTGGGGAGTTGGACATCATCCTGGTTCTTCAGCTGTAGAAGGTCTAAACCAGGGATTCCCAACCTTTTTATGATGCAGGCCAGACCACGCCCCATGGATAGCTGAGCGGGCCGGGGGCGGAGTTCCCCCTGGTGTAAACGCTGCCATAAAATGCATCCATGGCTGATGTTAACTGCATTTACGACAACCGTGGGCACATTTACAGCTGATATAAACATGCCTGCTCCCACTTCTGGGGGCGGGGGCAGCAGGCCACATGAAATGGTGCCGTGGGCCATAGGTTGGAAACTCCTGGCCTAAACTAGACACTAAAGCAGGGGTTCCCAGCCTTTTCAAGCCGGGGGCCAGGTCACCCTCTCTGTCATCTTCGAGGGCTGGACGACCATTTTGCCCTACCTGCACAATGGGGTGGCCATTTTGTCTCAACAGCTTCAAAGGGGTGGTCATTTTGCTTCTCAAATGCCCTTGGAGGGGGCATGAAATGGTGCCGTGGGCCGGAACCCCTGCTCTAAAAGATGGGATTTGTGACATCCAAGATGGCCTCCAGGTCCTTCAGCCACGAAGGCTTCCTCCTCCCTACGCTCTTCTCATTTATTGACCTTGAATGATCAGCTGTGACAAGCTGCCCTTCTCTGGTGATTCACGATGGAGATTCCCGTTGGAAATAACTCAATGAGCAGCTAAAGCTAGCCAAACTGACAAGGTCGGGAAACCAATAGATATTGGTGGGAATGCAATACCAAGCATTTAGTTTGAGCCCATTATTAAGCATCCTGCACTCTGGGATGATGGAGAACAGATCCTTCCCTCCCTCTTTATGTCCACCTTTCAGGTATTTGAAGAGTGCTATCATCATCCTCTCCCCGTCTCTGTTCCTCAAGGCTAAACATGCCCAGTTCCTTCAGTCTTTCCTTCTAGGGTTTGGTTTCCATTCCTATGATCAGCCTTATACTACACCAGGGATTCTTAACCTGTGGGCTGGATGCAGCCTGCAGCAACATTTCATGTGCCCCCCACTGCCTCCACCACACTAAGAAGTGCCATGTGGTGGAGGAAGGGCAAAATGGCCGTCCAGCCCCCAAAGCTGTGGGGGGGGAGCATGACCCGGCCCCCGGCTTATAAAGGTTGAGAACTCCTAGACAGTATTCATTTCTGAGTGAGAATTTTTGATAGCTTAATTTGCTTCTCTGTGTTGACAGGATCTGAGCAGACAGTTCTCTCTGTCACACCAGCCCCAGCGCAGGATTGATGTGGCCTGTGTAACCTTTGACTTGTACAAAACCAACCCTCGAGACTTCATCGGCTACTTGAACGTCAAGGCAACACTTTATGGCACATACAGTATGTCCTACGATATGCAGTGTTTTGGGGCTAAAAGGATAATGAAGTAAGTATCAGTACTGGGCAGGTCCTACACCCAACAAGGGTCAACTGACTCCTGACTTGTTTTGAAATAGCTGGGGGCTGTAATTCACACCATAAAATACATTTTGCCCATATCTAGAAGAGGTGCTCCTTCCAGGAGTGAAAAAGGTCTCTTTGTCATACTATGTGATGCTTTATCCATACTCTATTATTATCATTCATCATTATTTATCCATCCATCGTGGCCACTGCAGTACAACAAGAGATAAAATTTTAGAATTTAAATGCTCAAAATGTACCATTTAAAATCCATATCTATTCAAAGGTCAAAGAGACGGAATAAAATCAATATTTAAAATACTCTTCTAAGAGTTTGATATCATCACCTGGGATCAAAGTACAGCAAATTATGATTACTCACGGGCAGGATGGGGTTAAACAGGTCTTCATCTGCAAAATTGCCACCTGTTTACGGGAAAACATATTTATTGATTGATTGATATCTGTATAGCCGCTGAATCACCAAAGTGACTCCGGGCGGCTCACATTATTCCCAAAAATAGGGGCATTTGACAGCTTTCCGATGAACAATAGGTAGCCCAACATATTTATATGGATGTAATCAATCCTTTGGTTGTCCAGTCTAATCTGAAACCATTTTGTGAGATCTTCCTCCACCTGGTACAGCAGCTTGGGGATAATGGATTTTGTAGTCCAGCATAGATGGAAGGCAGCAGGGTAGAGATAGTCACAAGGGTTTGTCTTCATGCCTATTAATTGTGGCTTTTAAGGGGGCAAAGATCCATTGGTAAGGATGGTTTAAAAAACCCCACCTACAATTAATTTAAATAGGTGCTTCAGGTATAGGTCGCCCTTGCTCAAAAGCCAGTCATATCTCACTCTAGGGTGCAGTGCTCATCTCTGTTTCAAAGCCAAAGAGTCAGCGCTGTCTGTGTTTGGAGACATTTCCATGGGCGTGTGGCAGGCATGCCTAGACACCGGAGTGCACGGAACGCTGTTTACCTTCCTACCAAAGTGGTCCCTATTTATCCACTTGCAATTTCTTGCTTTCGAACTGCTAGGTTGGCAGGAGCTGGGACAGACAATGGGAGCTCACTCCGTCGTGCAACACTTGGGTCTCGAACTGCTGACCTGCTGCCTTCTAGTCAGCGTCTTAACCACTTGAGCCACCGCAACCCCTCAAAAATAGGTACCTTAGAATTGTGTTATTGTCAAGTTTTGGAGATGCCCGTTTGGATTGGCAAAAATAATAATAATGGAATTGATTGTTAGACCGATTAAGGTAGCAAGACTAATTATAGCTAAAAATTGGAAAGTCAATATTGATTTTCAACTTGGTGAACTGTACAAGGAGTTGTGGAATACGGCTATCGATGACAAATTGGCAAGTGAAATAAGGTTGACAAAAGGAACGGTGAAAATAAAGTAGATTTTTAAAAGATATTTGGAGGGGCTTTTTGGATGATATGCTATTGAATAAGAGATGAAAACCAGTGTAGGAAAATATGACTTTTGGGAAATGAATGGTGGTAAGTGAAATATGACCACCACCACAACAACAACAACAACAACACTTCACAACAACGATTTTGCTACATATGTGATTTACATGATATCTAGTATGTCGATTCACTACCTGAACTCAGAATTTGCCTATCATGTACAGATCTTAAGGCATGCTATAGCTGTTCAAATGGTCGGGAACTGGGTAATGTTTTTTTTTTTTTTAACCTGTGAACATTATAACAGTTACAACTAATACTATGCTTGCTGCCGCCTCAGCTGAATCACGTCCCCTGGTGGCATGCATGTTCCAGCAGTGGCCAGGCATGTCTGGGCAAGTCAGTGAGATGAGGTCAGAAATAAGTATGTAAGGTGAGATGGACCAAGGGCTTGTCTCTAATGCAAATCCATCTTATTGGCTAGTACAGCTAAGCCATAGTGAGTCTGTTTTGAGCTAAAGATGAGTAGGCACAGCTGTGTCAATAAACCGGAAATTTTTGCTACATTTGTGGCAAATATATCTTGCATGATCAACGCAAGAATCTAATCAAGAGGGTGAGATTTGCTAACTGAAGATCCCGAGGTACTAGGCAGAATGGGACTTCAGATTTGGATTCAGTGCACTTGATTTAGTATAGGACACATGGATTAGACGAAGTAGCAGACAATATTTATTTATTTGTGTGTGTGTGTGTGTGTGTGTGTGTGTGTGTGTGTGTGTGTGTGTGTGATATACAGTGTTTTCTTTCTAATTGCAACTCCTTTTCTGCTTTCTTCAGATCATGTCAACTTTGAAAAGACAAAGTGTCCTTTCTGAAGTTTTTGCACAAACAGGTCCTGTGACAGTGGAATGATGGGCTATGCTATCCTTACACCTTATCTCTTTCAGGATCCCTGACAAGCTTTGTTCTGGCTTTCTCTCCCCAGGGAAGCTTTACGCTGGACACTTTTCACCATGCAAGCCACAGGCCATGTTCTCCTCGGGACCTCCTGCTACATGCAGCAATTGATAGACGCCACCAAGGAAGAGGAGAAGGAGGAAGGCTTCCTGCCCCGATGCTCTCAAAAGACCCCACCTGCTAGAAAGATGCTGCAGTGAAAATAGGAGAAAAGCACGGCGCTCTCCATCATTCCTACTGCAGGAGATACTGAACTCATAATTGCTAGCAAGGTTGTATGACCTAGAATCACATGCTGGACCAAGGTGGATCTAGAACATGGACCTCTGCATTTCTGCCAGGCAGTGACTCTGAAACATATATGGCGGACATGACTGGGAATCCATGAAGTCTTAATCTTAATGTTCTCAACCTACGGCCCGTGGCGCCATTTCATGTGGCCCACCACCACCTCCATCACACCAGGAAGTGCCATGTGGTGGAGGAAGGGCAAAATGGCCGCCCAGCCCCCAAAGCTGTCTGAAAGAGCATGACCCAGGTCCTGGTTTTAAAAGGTTGAGAACTCCAGGCCTAGATCAATGTTTCCCAACCTTTGGTTCTTGGATTTCAATTCCCCCAAAGCACTGATCAGACAATGTGCTGACTTAGGCTTCTGGGAATTGAATCTCCCTGTGGGGCCTGGGCCCCATGTTGGGAACCACTGGCCTAGATCATATCCTGTTTTGCTTTTTTTGGGGGGGGGGACGTTGGGGGGAGATTTCTTCTATCTGGATGTCCTGTCATTTCTGCTGGATAGAAGGACTCCAAAATTTCATCCACTTGTACTTATTCTTAAACCTGTTCACTTGCCTGTCTGTTATCAGGTCTTCACACAATGGGGACCAGACTGTAAATATGTCCATTAAAACCCTGTTTTCTTAAAACCTGATGCTATATTTAACTTCTCCTTTCAAAGGCCGGCCCTACCATTCGGTAGGGTCCACACCATCAAGGGAGACTATTGATCTATTACCCATAGCAGGATAACTTTTGCCAGACTGGATACTGGTTGCACACTCTTGTGATCAATGCTTGCAATAATTTTGCACATTATAGCAAAAATTAAGGCTGGGGGATTGTGGAGGGGGGAGATGCATTCAAAACTATCCACCTACACGATCAATAAAGCCGAGTGGAAATTGCTCTTGCAATTTTGGGTTATTATGTGTGCGCTTTTCCATTTCCTTCTCAAAAGGGCCGTCAGGTTTTCAAGGCAGAAGTGGTTAACTCTCACACTTGGTGCCATGCATCGTGTGCTAAACCCAATCGACTGGATATTGACTGGTAGCCCACACACAATTTCCCCGACTCTGTGATTCTTTTCAGTGATTTTTGCAAAAGAGCAACAAAGAGAATTTTGCGTTGCACAACCAAGAAGAGGGATATTGTCTTAATCTCTCCTAAATGAAGCAAGACTGAACTCAGAAGCTCATTATACTGCATTAAAAAAAATTTAATATTTTCTGCTACTTGGTCTAACCCAGGGATTCTCAACCTGTGGCCCATGGTCCAGATGCGGCCCACAGCACCATTTCATGTGGCCCCCAGGAAGTGCCATGTGGTGGAGGAAGGGCAAAATGGCCATTCGGCGCCTGAAGCTGTCTGAGGGAGCGTAACCCGGCCCCCAGCTTAACAAGGTTGAGAACTCGTGGTCTAACCCATGTGTACTGTACTAAATCAAGTGTGCTGAATCCAAATCTGTAGTCCGTGTCTGCCTAGGATGTCAGGATCTTAAGTTAATTATGCGATTGTCTGGTTTATTAACACAGCTGTGCCTACTCATCTTTAGCTCAAAACAGGCTCACTATGGCCTAGTGGACTTTTTTACGTGGACTTTATTCACCGTATCAGGAAAATCTGATTTTTCTCACCCTGGAGTTTGCTCATGGTATCAGCAAAATCTGAATTTTTTTCACCCTGGACTTTATTCACGGCATCAGGAAAGTTGGATTTTTTTCACCTGGACTTTACTCACGGTATCAGCAACATCGAATTTTTTTTCACCCAGTACTTTACTCACGGGATCAGGAAAATCTGATTTTTTTCACCTGGACTATAACCCACGGTATCAGGAAAATCGGATTTTTTTCACCTGGCCTTTACTCACAGGATCAGGAAAACCATTCTTTTTTTAATCCTGGACTTTACTCACGGTATCAGGAAAATCTGATTTTTTCACCTGGAGTATTATCCACGGTATCAGGAAAATCTGATTTTTGTCACCTGGCCTTTACTCATGGGATCAGGAAAATCATTCTTTTTTTCATCCTGGACTTTACTCACGGTATCAGGAAAATCGATTTTTTTTTTCACCCAGTACTTTATTCACGGTATCTGGAAAATCGGATTTTTTTCACCATGAAAAAACCCACGGTATCAGGAAAATCTGATTTTTGTCACCTGGCCTTTGATCACGGGATCAGGAAAATTATTCTTTTCTTCATCCTGGGCTTTACTCACGGCATCAGGAAAGTTGGATTTTTTTCACCTGGACTTTATTCACGGTATCAGGAAAATCTGATTTTTTTCACCTGGACTATTATCCACGGTATCCGGAAAATCGGATTTTTTTCACCCAGTACTTTACTCACGGTATCAGGAAAATCGGATTTTTTTCACATGGACTTTTATCCACGGTATCTGGAAAATCTGATTTTTTTTTCACCTGGACTATAACCCACGGTATCAGGAAAATCGGATTTTTTTCACCCCGGACTTTATTCACGGCATCAGGAAATTTGGATTTTTTTCACCTGGACTTTATTCACGGTATCAGGAAAATCGGATTTTTTTCACCTGGACTATTATCCACGGTATCCGGAAAATCTGATTTTTTTCACCTGGACTATTATCCACGGTATCAGGAAAATCGGATTTTTTTCACATGGACTTTTATCCACGGTATCTGGAAAATCTGATTTTTTTTCACCTGGACTATAACCCACGGTATCAGGAAAATCGGATTTTTTTCACCCCGGACTTTATTCACGGCATCAGGAAATTTGGATTTTTTTCACCTGGACTTTATTCACGGTATCAGGAAAATCGGATTTTTTTCTCCATGAACAAAACCTACGGTATCAGGAAAATCTGATTTTTGTCACCTGGCCTTTACTCACGGGATCAGGAAAATCATTCTTTTTTTCATCCTGGACTTTACTCACGGTATCAGGAAAATCGAATATTTTTTCACCCAGTACTTTATTCACGGTATCAGGAAAATCGGATTTTTTTCACCTTCACTATTATCCACGGTATCCGGAAAATCAGATTTTTTTTACGTGGACTTTACTCACGGTATAAGAAAAATCTGATTTTTTTCACCTGGACTTTACCCACGGTATCAGGAAAATCTGATTTTTTTTCACCCTGGACTTTACCCACGGTATCAGGAAAATCTGATTTTTTTCACCTGGCCTTTACTCACGGGATCAGGAAAATCATTCTTTTTTCCATCCTGGACTTTACTCACGGTATCAGGAAAATCTGATTTTTTTCACCCGGACTTTACCCACGGTATCAGGAAAATCTGATTTTTTTCACCCAGTACTTTACTCACGGTATCAGGAAAACCTGATTTTTTTCACCTTGACTATTATCCACGGTATCCGGAAAATCGGATTTTTTTTACCTGGACTTTACGCACGGTATCAGGAAAATCTGATTATTTCACCTGGACTATAACCCACGGTGTCAGGAAAATCGGATTTTTTTTCACCATGAAAAAAACCCACGGTATCAGGAAAATCTGATTTTTTTCACCTGGCCTTTGCTCACGGGATCAGGAAAATCATTCTTTTTTTCACCCTGGACTTTACTCACGGTATCAGGAAAATCGGATTTTTTTCACCCTGGACTTTATTCACGGTATCAGGAAAATCGGATTTTTTTCACCCAGGACTTTATTCACGGCATCAGGAAAGTTGTATTTTTTTCACCTGGACTTTATTCACTGTATCTGGAAAATCTGATTTTTTTCACCTGGACTATTATCCACGGTATCCGGAAAATCGGATTTTTTTTACCTGGACTTTACCCACGGTATCAGGAAAATCTGATTTTTTTCACCTGGCCTTTACTCACCAATAAGATGGTTTCGCACTAGAGACAAGCCCTTGGTCCATCTCATCTTATATATCTATTTCTGACATCAGCTCACTGACTTGCCCAGACATGCCCAGCCGCTGATGGAATATGCATGCCACCAGGGGACGTGATTCAGCTGAGATGGCAGCAGGCCCAGTGGTAGCTGCAATTGTTCTAATGTTCCCATGTAAAAATACATTACCCAATGACAGACCATTTGAACAACTATAAAAGGTAAAGGTTTCCCTTGCTCGAAAGCCAGTCGTATCTGACTCTAAGGTTCAGTGCTCATCTCTGTTTCGAAGCTGAAGAGCCAGCGCTGTCTTCTTCTGCAGACGTTTCCGTGGTCGAGTGGCAGGCATGACTAGACACCGGAGCAATCTGTACGTGATAGGCAAATTCTGAATTCAGATTTGGAATTAGCACACTCAATATCATGTATATCACATGTTACAACTACTACTATGCTTGCTGCCGCCTCAGCTGAATCACGTCCCCTGGTGGCATGCATGTTCCAGCAGTGGCCAGGCATGTCTGGGCAAGTCAGTGAACTGAGGTCAGAAATAGGTATTTAAGGTGAGATGGACCAAAACGTGCAGAATCGTTGTTATGCAGTGTTATGTGGTTGCGGGGGGACCCTTTAAACACAGTGCATTTGCTCTTGAAATAAATAGCCAACACTGCAGGCTCCTTTATAGAAAGTGTGTATTTTGTACATTTCCACATGGGGGCCATTCAACAATTATGTGATCCATTTAGGGGAATTGACCCCCACCCCCCTATGTAATCTGACCGTAATTTTAGCTTCGACCCCTTCCCCCTTTAAAATTACGTAAACCAGAGCTTTTGTATCGAAACTCTAATTTTTAGAGCTTTTCACTATTGGTGCCTAATGCACAAGAGCTCCAAATGGATTATGTAATCTTTGACCTGACACCGCCTGCCCGCCCCCCATGTAATTTTTCCATAATTTAGATGGCAGACCCCCACCCCACCCCTTCAAGGATCACATAATTGTTGAATGGCCCCATGAGAGCAAAGAAGGCTACCACACTGGTTTAGCTGGATCCAGTGCTGCTAACCTAGGCTGTGACTACACAGTCAAGTACCACAGGATTTGCTCTGCTTATAAAATTGATCACTGACAACATTGATCACTGACAACATGACAGAAGAATAATGGCACGCTGTCAAGTCAATGCGGAGTCATGGTAATCTTTTCAGGGTGTTCTCGGTAGAGAATACATAGAAGTGGTTAATCGTTCCCTTTTTCCGGGGGTGCTCTCAGACTGGGCAGTTTACCCGTATTGATACTGGTATAGATATGGGTACTGCAAGTAGATAAGTAGATATTGCTTCAGTGGGAAAGGTAACAGTGTTCTCGGCACCCTGGAATCTCTTCACATGTTCATGGAAATGACTGCAGACACAAACAGTGCTGTGAACAGAGATGAATACCAAACCCTAGAGTCAGATATGACTGGTTTTTCAGCAAGGCATATCAGAGGATAAACAAAACTAAAATGCTGTAGCACTTTAAAGACTAATTGTTATATTTCAATGTGAGCTTTCGTGGAGCAAGTCCACTTTGCCAGACAAGGGAGACTTTTATCTTTACATTTAGTGAGCTCATTTTGTAGTTTCTTTCGCCCGACCTAGTGTGAGAAAGATTAGCCAGGACAACATGGCCGTTGCCCGGGGTACTCCCGATTATGGTTCAAAAGTACCACAATCTTCGAGGCGGGCTCTTTCTGTGTACCCAAGAAATAGATGCTCTGCATTATAAGAAACCCCAAACATTTTAATGGCATGAATACAGTTACAGGACCCCCGTGCGGTAGGTTAGTAAGAGTGAACAGACATTTTAAAAGGCTAACGCAGTGTATCGCATGTCACATTCGTGACTTCTAGTGCAACGTGAAGATAAAGGTCTTTGCATTGTAAGATTTGGGCTGTTGACCATGTGAAGGCATATTTCTCCAGACAAACTCAAGTCTTGGCTGTATAGCCAAGGATTGGCAAAGCTTTTCCTCTGGTAGTTTGATCATACCTGTCAACTGCGGCTCCAGACAATCCGGGACCTCCGCACTACGGTTCTGCGCAAGTCACATTCTACGCATGTGTAGAAGGCTTTTACGCTTGCGTAGAACCCTATTACGCTTGCGTAGCCTTCTACACAAGCGTAAAAGGGTTCTACACAAGAGTAAAAGCCTTCTACACATACGTAGAACGCAACTTGCGCAGAAGGAATGTGCAGTACCTCTTTCCCCCCGCAGCCAATTCCGTGGTTTTGGCAGCTGCGGGTGGGAAATGGCACAAATCGGCGCCGAAAATCAGGAAATCCCGGCCAATCCGGGAAGGTTGACAGGTATGAGTTTGATGCAAAATGCAACCAGGAGTACCTAATCCTCTCTTGACACATTTGTTAAGAATGACGACGCTGTTGATGGCTATGGAAAGAATCGGATGCTAAACGTTGCCATAAAAGACTCTTCCATATAAAAGACTGGCCTCATCCTGCAAGATTGACCGTCATGTGCCTGAAACCAAGTGCTACTAGATTAAGGTGGGTTCACCCAATGGTGCCGGGTAAGTGCGGAAGGAGCAGTGATGGGACCTCTGTGCTTTCTCCGTCCGATTTGGAAGCAAGCAAGGTAGGACTGATGGGCTACCAAGCTTGGCCATAAACCTTTTGAAGCCCAAGCTTTGAACCACAGTTGGAAGGAGCAGTGAAGACATTATCCCATTGTTATCTATAAACACCTGGAAGTTGAAGTGGGATCATTGCAACATCTTCCTGGAAGACGAGGGTCTGAAGCGGGTTGGGAAGTCCTGGGAATTGTTCCGTTCTCCTGTGACCTCGGTGGAATCCAGGAAGTGTTGAACATAAGAGGAGGCGCCCAGCAGGATGTGGCCAGTGGCTTGCATGCTGTAGAGAACGCAGCGCAGGGCTTCCCTATCAAGGAGGAAGGGAAAGGGTTAGAAATGCAGGTCAAGGTGAGGTTAAGGTTGCCAGGCTTGTCTGACTCTAGGGCTCGGTGCTCATTTCCATTTATAGCCAAAGAGCAGATGTTTCCATGAATATGCGGCAGGCATGACTAGACACCAGAGTTCACAGAATGCTGTTACCTTTCCCACAAAAGTGGTACCTATATATCTACTTGCAATTTCTTGCTTTTGAACTGCTAGGTTAGCAGGAGCTGGGACAGAAATGGGAGCTCACTCCATCTTGCAGCACTCAGGTCTTGAACTGTTGACCTTCCAGTCATCAAGTTCAGCATCTTAACCAATGAGCCACTGCAGTCCCTAGATTGAAATAAATGTAAAATTTTTAAAAGTCAGTTATCTTATGGGAAAACCCAAAGGACATATTGTACACTAACACATGGATTCATGGCGTCGTCAACTGCAACTCAGATCCAAGAATGCATTTTTTCCTGAAGCAGGAAAAATGCCACTGGCGTGAATTTGTTGAAGATGGATCCAAGCTTGCTAAGAGGTGACCCACACGCTATGATCACAGAGCTATCTCCTGCAGCACACATGAAATGAGACATGCAGGATTTGACACTGAGACTGCAATGGACTGTCACAGCCTTGAGGATATTGACAAGGTGTGCCTTCACAGCCAGTCCATCTGGCGTGGCATCTTCCACCTCCATGACCATTGGGAATCAGAGTTCTGCCACCGCTTATTTTGCCGTTGGGCCCTTGTGTATTCAAGCACATTTGCAAGTAGCGTGGGCAGCGCCTTTGCAAGAGGAAAATGGCGGTTTCCCGCCATCCAAATTAGGAACAGAAAGTGGCGCGAAAACCCTGCACAGGGCGCACACTCATTATGCTAATCAAAGTCCTGTGATAGGCTACAGTTTTGGATCCTGTTCTCCATTGGTTAAATTACATATATTCCCTGTTCTGATTGGTTAGTTACGGTTGTCCAGTGCGCCGGGGACACACTATATAAACCCCACAGGTAAACAAGGGTGGGGCTGGACTGGATCTATACTTCCCTCTCTGTACAGGTAGCCAGCAACGGGCTAGCCTGGGTCTCCTCCATTATGCTACAAATCCTAATGTAGCTAGCATTGCCTCCTTCCTTGGCACACTCTGGAGGGACTGATTCCATGGGACTGTATAGCCATCTCCGTGTCTGGAACACCTTGTAAGCTCATCTTGAATACACTGTTCAATAAAGACTTGTTGCTGTTTTGTTCATCATTATCTGGACTATTGCTTGCAAGGGCCGGACATAACATTGGGGACGAAGGTGGGATTGAAGAACGACGAGATGGCTGACCAAGTCCCCCTTTGGCTGTGTCCGTTCAACATCAGCAAGCTTCGCCTATGGCCGTACTACGAAGTCCAGCTGGAGAGCTACTTCACAGTAAGGAAAGTTGAGCCAGCACTTTGGAAGGCAACGTTCTTGTCCCACCGCAGGCTAGAGACACTTAACGTTGTTTTAAAGCTTCTGCCATCCGACGTGCTCCAGCAAGTCTCCTTACCGGCCTTACTGCACACCCTGCGCAAGCATTTCCAGCGCAGGTCGGCCCTCGAAGATAGAATCGCCAGGTCCAGCTACGACCACGGCCGTTTTTTCCGAAGCCTCCGGCCATGTCCGCAAGGACTGCAACAGCTCACCACAGGGAACACGGGCACCAAGGCCAAGGCCAGGGTCGGTTGCACCATGCTGAGGATGCGGGAAGCGCCATCTTTGCACCGAGTGTCCCTTCAAGAGTGCCCAGTGTCACCATTGCAGGAAAACAGGCCACATCTCCAAGGTCTGTAGGCAACGCGTCAAAAGTTCACCGAAGCTCCAGTTCTGTATTGTGCCAAGGTCTTCACAAGCTATGGGGTCGATGACAAGCAATGAGACCTGAAGGGCGGTAGTGTTGACCTCCGCATCGAAGGGGTACCTTTCCGTCTTCTGGTGGACTCCGTTTCTTTTCTCTCCGTCATGACCGAAGAAGAGTATTGTCATATTCTGCCTGACCTGTGGCCCACGCTCAAGAGCCTTCCAGGCAAGTTGGTGGACTTACGGGGTTCCAGGTTGGGGGGGGGATGCAAGCATCACCATCACCCCCAAACATAGACTGGTATGAGAAGGAGCGTCTGGGTGTGGTCTTGCTTCCCCGGGAGGAAAAGGAGGGGTCGCGGGAGCACTCTCAGTCCCCAGGGTTGGAGGAACATGGACAGAGAACGCATGACCTCCGTACGCTGAGGCAAAGGGAGCTTTCCTCGGGCGATACCGGAGAGCATACACCAAGCCCTTTATCACAGGCAGCTGAGAAAGTTGGAGCAGTCCGCTCTCAAGCCACAGCAGATAATCTGCAAAGGTCCCGAGCAAAGAGTCCTGGTTTGCTTGTAGGGAAATGGGTTAAGGGTTTGGAACATGAGAGCTCTTTACTTGCACCACATTTGGAGTCATCTGTGGTTAACTTGGCTCAGGAAGAAAAGGAGCTTCGCCATTCACCGAATTGCTTTGCCTTTGGTTACATACACACACAACCCCCACGGATGCAAAGTCCTTTGTTCATACCGAGGAGCACCAGTAAAATATATGAGCCACAGAACACAAGCTGGGAGGGTGCAGCGCATTTTCATGATCACAAGATAGTTCAGTCCTCGGATAGGATTCCATACCTTAGTCTTACCTGGGGGTCCCTACTGAAATCTTAGGGGGGAGGAATGTTGTGTATTCAGGCACATTTGCAAGTAGTGCAGGCAGTGCCTTTGCAAGAGGAAAATGGCAGTTTCCCACCACCCAAATTAGGAACAGAAAGTGGCGCAAAACCCCTTGCACAGGGCGCACTCTTTATGCTAATCAAAGTCCTGTGATTGGCTACAGTTTTGGATCCTGTTCTCCATTGGTTAAATACATATATTCCTTGTAATGATTGGTTAGTTATGGTTGTCCAGTGTGCCGGGGAGACACTATATAAACCTCACGGGTAAACAAGGGTGCGGCTGGACTGGATCTATACTTCCCTCTCCATACAGGTAGCCAGCAATGGGCTAGCCTGGGTCCCCTCCATTATGCTACAAATCCTAATGTAGCTAGGCATTGCCTCCTTCCTTGGCACACTCCAGAGGGACTGATTCCATGGGACTGCATAGCCATCTCCATGTCTGGAACGCCTTGTAAGCTCATCTTGAATAGACTGTTTAATAAAGACTTGTTGCTGTTTTGTTCATCGTTGTCTGGACTATTGCTTGCAAGGGCCGGACATAAGAGCCCCATAGGATGGTTTCCAGTGGCATTTCCTCCACTGAAGGGGACCATCACCCCACCTAAAGGGGCTCCTCCACCCATAGCCGTTGGCCCTTTTAAGGAGTTTGGTTAGTTAACCGTTACCCAACACTCGGCGTTGAGCCGCTGGCTGTACGGCCCATAGCTGTCAAGTATCCCTTATTGGCTGGGAAATCCCCTTATTTTACCCTCTTTCCCGCTGTCATCCCTTATTAATTAGACTGCAATGCCCTATTGTCACCATTGGAGGGCAGCACAGGATAAGCATCGCTGTCAAGTATCCTGTATTTGCCGGGAATTTTCCCTTATTTCCAAATCCAAAACTTGACAGGTATGGTACGGCCTACTCCATTACCGTAGCAGGTTGTCCAGCCAGACAATTGGATTCATGCACCCTTAGCTGAAGAAGAATATAGCGATCCACCATTCAGCAAGTTAATACACAGTTCCACTGCACATCGTGTATTCAATGATCAGTTTTGAACTGGCAAAAGCAAGGCAAATGTTAAGACTTTTAACTAGAAATGCTCCTACGTAGAAGCGGGAGCAGGGAAGCTGATACTCACTTCACAAGCCTCTTGGCCCCGTAGCATCGCATGTCGTAAGAAATGCTGTATGTACCGTACAGGGTGGCTCGGAAAGTGAGACAGCCGATAAAGTCCTCGGGGTTGGTTTTGTAGAGATCGAGGCTCACACAGGCCACATCATGACAGCCCTGAGGCTTCTGAGACAAAGTGAGCTGGTAGCCAGGAGTCTAGGCAGCGAGAGAGAGAAACTGTATAAGGCAGGGGTGCCCAAACTATGGCCCGTGGGCCAGATCTGGCCCCCAATGGAAATTCATCCACCCCACGCTGCTCTCATCCCTCCCAGAAAAGGAAGCAAAACACACCTGTACTTCCACTTCTGGGAGCAAAGAGGGTGGCATGGGCCGGATAAATTGGCATCAAAGGCTGGGTCCGGCCCACAGGCTGTAGTTTGGGCACCCCTGGTATAAGGAGATAACTAAGAGCAGATTTGGGACTGGCGCATAGCCCAGATTCTGCCAATGCGAATATTGGTAAATAAGAAGTAATTGTGTGCTCAAAGAAACAAACTTCTGCACCAGATAATCATGTTGATTGGATCGATAAAAGGTTGCGTTCTGAGCTTTCAGGCTGCCCTGCCCGTTGTCAGCTGATATGTAACTTTTTAATAATCTAATGCACATCGGTGACTCCGGGGCACACCGGCAGGCAAGAACCAAGGTCTCACAACTGAGGCCAATGCGACATATACCTAATGCTGTGTATCCTACTTGTGTTTGGGTCAAATTATCTGCTAAAGGGAACTTCCCTGCCCTACGGAAATCCATTAGAGTTTGCCTAACCCAGGGGTGGCCAAACTATGACCCACGGGCTGGATTTGCCCCTGATGCCAATTCATTCAGCCCACGCCACCCTGGTCACTCCCAGAAGCGGCAGTGGTGTGGGCTGGTTGAATTGGCATCAGGGGCCAGATCTGGCCCACATACTGTAGTTTGGGCACCCCTGGTTTAAGCAGAGAAAATGGCAGCCTAAAAATCTATCTCAGATAGATTGCAAAGCACGTTTTACTTCCACTTCCAGTGAGAGGAACCACGTGACTGGCCCACTGAACCATGTAACCGGCCCAAAATGTTTGGGCACCCCTGGCCTAACCCATGGTGGACCTTTATATGCTCAAGTGAAAAGAAGGGCAGATAAGATATGTGCAGAACCATTGCACCATTGTTTGATTTCCTTCCCTCTGGATGACTTGAAAGCCAGTCCTATCTGACTCTAAGGGTTTGATGCTCATCTCCATTTATAGCCAAAGAGCCAGCACTGTCTGCATTTGTAGACATTTCCATGAACATGTAGCAGGCAGGACTAAATGTCAGAGCACACGGAATGCTGTTACCTTTACCATCAAAGTGCAAAGTGTACTTGCACTTTCTTGCTTTCGGACAGTCAGGTTGTCAGGAGCTGGGACAGATTACTCCATCACACAGCACTCGGGTCTCGAACTGCTGACCTGCCGACCTTTCAGCCATCAAGCTCAGCATCTTAACCACTAAGCCACTGCAGTCCCATGATTAGTAACTGGAAGGCAAACAGAGGCAAATTTACAAGTTTGAATCTTGTGGCATGCATGAATTAAAGGTAAAGGTTTCCCTTGCTCGAAAGCCAGTCGTATCCAACTCTAGGGTTCAGTGCTCATCTCTGTATCAAAGCCAAAGAGCCAGCTCTGCCAGCTCTGCCTGCTTCTGCAGAAGTTTCCATGGTCATGTGGCAGGCATGACTAGACACCGGAGCAGCAGGAACACTGTGAATTAGTGACATCCAAATAAAGTCCTATCATTAACTTGCAAGTTCAGTGGCACCTCAAATTACAAATGGTTCGAGTTACAAATTTTTCACAATACGAATGAAAATCAATTGAAAATAATGGCTCAAGTTACAATTTTTCCGGAACAGATTAATTGGTTTTCAATGCATTCCTATGGGAAACCATGTTTCAATTTATGGATTTTGGTTTCCAATGCATTCCTATGGGAAATTCGATTTACACATTTTTCACAACATGACAAATGCCTTGGAACGCATTAAATTTGTAACTCAAGGTACCACTGTATACAAATTCCTTTGGCCTTCAGATGCCATCAGGTATTTATTTTGTTTATTTCATGTTGTTGTTGCTTTATTCTGCTGCTGTTTATTGCTTGTAAACCGCTTAGGTAGGAAATATCGCAGGGAGTGCTATAGAAATAAATGAATTAAGACCTGCTCTTGTCTTGTCAAGGAAAGTTGTGGATTCCATTACTGAGTCAATACATCTCACATTGGATCTTCCTCTTACCCTTCGGCCTGCCACTTTCACCAGCTTGACATTCGGAACAGTGGCAAAATCAAGAAAACTAAAACCGGGAGATCGGAGTAAGCTTAAGGAGGACGACGAACCTTCACTGGGTACCAAGAATGGCCCTTTGCAAGTGCTATGAGCACAGTGCCTTCATTCAATGTCTGGAAGAATTCTTCATTCTCCACAACGGTGCCGTCTTCATCCAAGACCAGGGTGATGGTTCCTGCCACGAGCAAAGCCGTGCGCACCTGCAAGCACAAAAATTCCGTCAGTGAACAATGGGTTTCTCTTCTTCCATGTCTAGACCAGACATGAAACTACCAAAATAAATAAACCAGAGATCTCCTGCTACTGCTAGCTGTGGGAAGCTGTATTGATATGCGTGCTTATCTGTCATTCTGCTCGATTCCTCTTTACCTCGTAACCGCTTTACCTTGTAACCTCTTTACCTCTGCATCTGGTATATATAAACCAAGCCTGGAAATTTAACTTGATCCACGAAATCTCACAGTAAAAATATAGCAGCCAGTCTTTAAAGTGTTGCAGTCAGTGTTATTTTGTTTTGTTTTCTGATATACCAAAACAAAGGCACCTTTGGGTGAGTTCTTTCGCCTGACCCAATGTGAGAAAGATTAGCCGGCAGCACAAGGTTGCCGTGACCAGGGACGCCCAATTGTGGTTCAACGAATCGGCTCTTTCTGTGTACCCCCAGCAATGGGTTAAAACCAGTGTTTCCCAACCTTTAGTTTTTGGACTTCAATTCCCAGAAGTCCACATCCACTCCCCAAAGCATTGATCAGTACCAATTTACTGACTTAGGCTTCTGGGAGTTTAAGTTCCCCTGCAGCAAACACAGAACACTGTTCTCTTCCTACCGAAGTAGTACAGTAGAACCACGGATAAAGTCCAAACTCCGTTCCACAGGTTTTGGACTTTATCTGAATCAAATGGGAGATGCATTGGATAACGTCCAAAAAATGGACTTTATCCGAGGTTCCTATACCAAATACCTCGGATAATGTCCATTTTTAAGCGGTTTTGGACTTTATGCGATGCATCACGTGTGCATGAAAACAGCGACCTTATCCGAATCGGATTTTATCCGAGGTACCACTGTACCTATTTATCGACTTGCAATTTATTGTTTTCGAACTGCTAGGTTAGCAGGAGCTAGGACAGAGACAGGAGCTCATTCTGGGTCGCGAACTGCTAGCCTGCCAACATTCCAGCTGTCAAGTTCAGCATCTTAACCACTTGTTCTTCCATGTCTAGGCCAGATGTGAAACTGCCAAAATGAAGGCACTTTTTTGGTGAGTTCATTCTGCAGTTCCTTCCGCCCAACCTAGTGTGAGAAAGTTTAGCCGTCAACAGAAGGTTGCCGTTACCAGGGGGTGCCCAATTGTGGTTCAAAAACACCACAATCTTTGAGGAGGCCCTTTCTGTGTTCCCCGTCTTAACCACTGAGCCCCCAAAATTAAAAACCCAAAAGTAACAAAAACCAACCTTAATACAGTGAGTTGCTAACCAAAGTTTTACAATAACACACAACTTGCTTTGTAATGTATTAGATCAGAGGTTCTCAAGGTTTTCGCGCCACCAGCCACAACACTCCCCCTCAGATAGCTGAGCAGGCTGGACACATGGTTTCCCCCATCATAAACACTGCCGTAAACTGTGGTGGGCACATTTGCACATGCACGGGTGTGTTTACGGTTGTCGTAAATGTGTCCGTTTCCATTTCTGGGGTCGCCACCATGGGCCGGATGATTTGTTGTTGCAGGCTGGGTCTGGCCCACGGGCCATAGGTTGCAAACCTATGTATTAGATAAATCAACTGCTTATCCATGTAAACTTTGAAAGCATTTTTTAAAAGCCACCCAATTGCACATCGCACGGTCCCATCTGATCAACTGGGGGTTACCTTTTGAAGCAGATCTCTTAGGCTCTCTGCCATGATCCCCTTCCTCAAGGTCCGGTTCCAGTTGCTGACCCGATAAGGCCGGGCACCAGAGCTCGGAGAAGCATTTACCAGCTGCTGAGATTCTGGAGGCTTCTCAATAGAAATATACCTGAGACACAGAAGGACAACCCCATGATTCTTGAGAATTTCCTTCCCACCAGTCAGCTTTGAGGGCCGGACAGCCATTTTGCCCTGCCTGCATGATAGGGGTGGCTATTTTGTCCCAACAGCTTCAAAGGGGGTGGCCATTTTGTTTCTCAGATGCCCTTGGAGGGGTGGGGGGACACATGAGATGGTGCCAGATCTGACTCATGGGCCTTAGGTTGGGAACCCTCTAGATCATCTAGTACTACAGTTCCCATATGTTGTAGCCAACAGGGCTTCTGGGAACGGTAGTCCAATTTAGCAACTACATTTCTGTATTTTCCCATTGCGTTTAGTGCACTCGGGGCGGTTCACACATTCATTAGCATTTTGGCCCAAACATACTGGGGACTCATTTTACCGACCTAGGAAGGATGGAAGGCTGAGAAATTCCTAGTCAGGATCGAGCTCACAACCTTTTGATTGAAGTACAGCAGTCGTAGAAATGGCTTACCTGGACAGAGACTGTGGGAAGAGAAAACTGAGGGATTTCATGGCACAATAATCCGCACAGGGATCTAGCCTATTCCCTAGAGTAGGGGCAAGCAAAGAAAAAGGAGTTTGAGACTGTTTCCCCTGTCCTTATATTAGTAAGATAAAGGTTGCCTTTGCTCAAAAGCCAATTGTATCCGACTCTCATCTCTGTTTACAGCCAAATAGACAGAGCTATCAGCGTCTGCAGACGTTTCTGTGGATACGTGGCAGACATGGCTAAATACAGAACACTGTTACTTTAATTTCTTGCCTTCGAACTGCTAGGTTGGCAGGAGCGGGGACAGACGGAAACTCACTCCATCATGCAGCACTCGGGTCTTGAACTGCTGACCTGCCGACCTTCCAGACATCAATTTCAGCATCTTAACCACTAAGCCACCATAGTCACACTTATATTAGAATCTATTTATTTTCTGGAAGACTTGTTGCTTGATTTTGGCCAGGCATCTTAGGTTACCTGGACTAGGCATTGATAATCCAGCTCACTTTTTTTATTATTCAGGGTGGGGGGCAGGTTGGTTAGAATTATCCATGTAAGCAAACAGGATGTAGTTTTAGAAAGAGAACGATGAAATTTCTCACCCCACCTTTAGTGTGAATCTGAATTGTTCTGGAAATATTAAAGCCTCCCAATGCAAAATAAAAGAACATAAGAACAGCCTTGCTGGAAGAGGCCACAGGAGCCCATGATCCAGTCCAGCATTCTGTCTCACACAGTGGCTCACCATTTGCTTCAGGGTATTGTTCCCAAGGAGATGCATAGGATTCCCTGGAAAGCATGGAGAGATATCCTGCCTATCTCTCCAACCCGGAGGTTGTCCTTAGATATCCATAATTATAGCCATTGATCCCCTTGTCCTCCATGAACTTGTCTAATCATTTCTTAAAGCTGTCAAGACTGACAGCTGTCACCACTTCTTCTGGCAGGGAGTTCCATAGACCAGTAATCCTCTGGGTGAAAAAGTACTTTCTCTTATTTGTTTGACAACTAGTACCCAAAAGTTTCATCGAGTGTCCCCTAGTTCTAGTGTTATGCGATAGGGAAAACAGTTTTTCCTTATCTACTTTGTCCACACCATGCATGATTTTATAAACTTCAATCAGGTCACCTCTTAGACGCCGACGTTCAAGAGTGAAAAGGCCAAACCGTTGCAGCCTCAGATGGTAAGGAAGGTGTTCCAGTCCCCTCATCATCCTTCTGGTTGCCTTCCTCTGCACTTTTCCCAGCTCCATAATATCCTTCTGGAGGTATGGCAACCAGAACTGTACACAGTATTCCAGATGGGGCCTCACCATAGATTTATAAAGAGGCAAAATGACACTTGCTGACTTATTTTCTATACCCTTCCTAATGATCCCTAGCATTGAGTTTGCTTTTTTCACTGCTGAGGCACACTGGGTTGACACCTTCATTGAGTTGTCCACCAGGACACCAAGGTCCCTTTCCTGGTTTGTCGCAGAGAGTTCAGACCCCATCAGTTTATAAATGTAATTGGGTTTTTTTGCCCCAATATGCATCACTCTGCACTTACTAGTGTTGAAGCTCATTTGCCACTGTTTTGCCCACTCCCCCAGTGTCGAGAGATCCCTCTGGAGCTCTTCACAATCTCTCACAGTTTTCACTACCCTGTATAAATTAGTGTCGTCAGCAAATTTGGCTTCCTTGCTATTGACTCCTACTTCTAGATCATTTATGAAGAGGTTGAAAAGCAGGGGTCCCAGTACTGAACCTTGGGGGACCCCATTCTTGACTTCCCTCCACTTGGAGAAGTGTCCATTTAGTGCTACCCTCTGTTTCCTGTCCCTTAGCCAGTTGTTGATCCAGGACAAGACCTGTCCCTTTATTCCATGACTGGTAAGTTTATTCAAGAGCCTTTGGTGTGGGACCTTGTCAAAAGCCTTCTGAAAGTCCAGATAAACAATGTCAACTGGATCCCCCTTATCCACATGCTTGTTGACACTCTCAAAAAATTCCAACAGATTAGTGAGGCATGATTTGCCCTTGCAAAAGCCATGTTGGCTCTCCTTTAAATGCAAACTAGATCAAAATTAACTTTTCAGCCTGCAATTTATTCCTTGCTGGTCAGAAAAGTGAAAGAAGAAACTGAAAAGTCATTTGGGAGTAAATATCCAATAGCCTGTCTTAAATTGGTGTAAAAATTAAAGATCAGGTCTAATGTTCTGGCAAAGGTCCTAGAGATTATTTCTAACAGTTGCCATACCTATCTATAGCTAATTTTAAAATAACTAAACACAATGAGAAATAAGACAAGGCTCATATCTAACACTTTGGATTTATTTATTTTACTTCATTTACCTTTTATATTTCCTGGATCTTTCCCACTAACATTGGTGGCTGGGAAGTTTTAGGACCTGCAATCCCCAAATGTAAGTTTTTCAAAGACTGCTTAAACTTGATAAGCCAAATTTTCTTTTTACATCCAACCACTTTCTATATTATTGCTGCATGAGCAAGTAGCTTAAACCCATTCCAGCTGAGGTTTGAGGACAGGACACTTTTAAAAGTAACTTTCCTAAGCTCTGTCTGAACTTGGCAAACTAACTTTGTCCTTTGTGCCATAATATCATAAATTCTGAAGAAAGCTGAACACCCATGGGTTTTAATCCATAACTCCATAGTTTCTTTCTCTTTTTATTCATATGCAAACCTTCTACTTAAACTGACACAACAAAACTCATCCTGTTTTATGATGGAGTTACTTACCTTCCTTGGAAGACCAGCCCTCAACAAAAACCATCTTCTCCTGCTCACCTGGCACCAGGTATAATACAGGACTAGCCCCACCCACTGCCAATCTTTAGCCAATCCAATCCTGCCCCAGGTGTCTGGAATAAAGCCATATATAGTCAGGGTTAAAATGTAGGATAGAAGCTGGCCTTTGAGTTTTCTCAAACTGGGAGAACCAGACAACTGTGGATGAATCTGATCTGTATTTATTCACATTTATTTGCAAAGAAGGTGCATGTATTTTCATGACAATTAAAGCTGTGTCCTTATCACACTTACCAGGAAGTAAATGAGTGGAGTGGGGTTTGCTAAATTGGCGCAGGATTTCCTGCTGAGGCTGTTCATTGCTTCGCTTTTCCTCAAAAGTAGGTAAAGGTTGCCCTAGCAAAAAAAGCCAGTTGTATCCAAGTGTAGGGTTCCAGTGCTGATCTCCATTTATAGCCAAAGAGCCAGTGCTGTCTGCGTCAGCAGATGTTTCCATGGACATGTGGTAGGAACCTTGTTTACCTTCTCACCAGAGTGGTACCTATTTCTCTACTTGCAATTTCTTGCTTTCGAACTGCTAGGTTGGCAGGAGCTGAGACAGGAGCTCACTCCATTGTGCAGCACTCAGGTCTTGAACTGCTGACCTGCAGACCTTCCCGTCATCAAGTTCAGCATCTTAACCGCTAAATTCCATTAAACTTGTTTCAGTAAAAATGCTGAGAATCAGATTGCAGGTTTGTTGATGGCTTGTACCCAAACAACCTCCTGCTTCTTTTGTTTGCTATGCGCCATCAAATCAAACAAGCTTATAATAACCTTAATAGGGCTTTAAAGGTAAGTGAGACTAATGGATCCGGATGGATTCCAGAGGGAACTGGGGGAATTTCCTCTGGATCGGCGACACGATTCACCTGAGGCAATTGTTGACCTGTGGTACGGGTCGACGACATCTGCCTTGGATGTAATCGCTCCACTACGGCCTCTCAGAGCCCGTGGAGCTAGGTCATCCCCGTGGTTCACTGAAGAACTACGGGAGCTCAAACGGGCAAAGAGACGCCTTGAGCGCCGCTGGGTGAAGACCCAGAGCGATTCCGATTGGACACTAGCTAGAGCCGCTATTAGGGCCTACCTAGTGGCGATGGGGGTGGTGAGGAGGCAGTACTTCACCTCCCTTATTGCCTCCGCTGATAATCGCCCAGCCACCCTGTTTCGGGTGGCCAGGTCCCTCCTGGGTAGGGCGGGGCCTGTGCCTGGTTGGCAGGGATCGGCTGAGGACTTTGCTGACCATCTGGTGGAGAAAATCGATCGGATCCGCTCAGGGTTCAAACTTGGCGTGGACGGGGAGGGTCCGGGGCGAGCCAGTGCGCAGTCTTGCGGTGTTACCTGGGATCAGTTTGATCCAGTTGCCCCGGATGAAGTGGACAGGCTCCTTGCAGCGGTCCGTGCCACTAATTGTCCATTGGATCCCTGTCCCGCCTGGCTGGTAAAAGCCTCTGAGACGGTGACAGGTGGCTGGGTCGGGGCTATAATTAACGCGTCTTTTCAAGAGGGGATATTTCCTGCACTGCTGAAACATGCTCTTGTGCGCCCCCTCCTGAAGAAGCCACCCCTCGATCCAGCAATCCTAACCAACTACAGACCTGTATCCAACCTTCCTTTTTTGGGGAAGGTTCTGGAGAAGGCAGTGGCACGTCAGCTGCAGGGGGTACTGGATGAAGCAGAATATCTGGCCCCTTCCAGTCAGGATTCAGACCTGGATATGGTACTGAGACTGCATTGGTCGCGCTGATGGATGATCTCTGGCGAGAGCGGGATGGCGGTCATCCGTCCGTCCTTGCTCTTCTTGACCTCTCAGCGGCCTTCGATACCGTTGACCACGGTATCCTTCTGGAACGGCTCCGAGGATTGGGGATCCAGGGTACGGTGTGGTCCTGGTTTTCCTCGTTTCTGAGGGGCCGGACCCAGTCGGTGTGGTTGGAGAGTGAGAGGTCGAGTCCTAGGCCCCTAAAATATGGGGTGGCTCAGGGCTCGGTATTCTCTCCTCTCCTATTTAACATCTGCATGAAGCCGCTGGGGGAGATCATCCATTCCCACGGGGTGCGGTACCACCAGTACGCGGATGACACACAGTTGTACATCTCGGCCCGTGGGGACCCCAGTGATGCAGTCAAAGTCCTTTCCAGCTGTCTGGAGGCTGTTGGGGTCTGGATGGGGGCAAATGGGCTACAGCTGAATCCTAGCAAGACTGAGTGGCTATGGATGGGGGGGTTCTGTGTTATCCCAGGAGCTACCATCTTTGGTTCTGGATGAGGCTATTTTGCCCCAGACAGACCCGGTGCGCAACTTGGGGGTCCTCCTGGATTCGCGGCTGCTGCTAGAAGAACAGGTGGCGGCTGTGGCCAGGAGGGCCTTCGCCCAACTTCGGGTGATTCGCCAGTTGCACCCACTCCTGGACCGGGACGCTTTGCTCATGGTCACTCACGCTCTGGTGACCTCCAGACTAGACTACTGTAATGCGCTCTACATGGGGCTGCCCTTGATGACCATTCGGAGGCTGCAGCTGGTCCAGAATGCCACGGCCCAGGTGGTGATGGGGTGTGGACGTTATGCCCATGCCTCACCACTGCTTCGGGGGCTGCACTGGTTGCCAGTTTGTCTCCAGGTGCAATTCAAGGTGCTGGTTTTGACCTTTAAAGCCCTGCATGGTAGTGGGCCAGGGTATCTTAGAGACCGCATCGCCCTAAGGACATCTGTCCGTCCAACCAGAGCGGACCGGAGGGGCTCTCTAATTGTGCCATCGGCCAGGGGGGCTCGCCTCTCTGGCACAAGGAGGAGGGCCTTCTCCGTGTCCGCACCAGCCCTTTGGAACCTCCTGCCTGTGGAATTGCGTCTCCAGACGGAGTTGTTGCCCTTTAGGAAGGAACTAAAGACCTGGCTGGCGGGCCAAGTTTGGGGTGCGGGTGGGGATGGGGGTACCGTTGGGTGGTTGGTATAGAGAAGTGTGCCTTCCCCCAAGGTCCCTTCGGTTCTTGCGCACCTTTTAGGGGTGGGTTTTTTAAACTTTTAACTTTGTTTTATCATGTGTCTTTTATGTATTTACTGTCCGCTATGTAAACCGCCCTGAGTTGGGTTGTACCTGAGTGGGCGGTATATAAGCGTGAAAAATAAATAAATAAATAAATAAATTCACCCCTGGTGAACTTCCATGGCTGAATGGGGATTCAAACCCAGGCCTTCTGGGTCTTAGTCCTTCACTCTGTTGACTACACCACACAAAGTACTTTGGGCATCCAGCAGTAGAACTCCCATGGAATAAACTGAATTTGTTCTCATATAGAAATAGATGAGGTTACAGTTTTAAGAATACACGGCACAGAAGTAACTATGTAGTTACTTGTAATTCCTCTCCCTCTTAATCAAGGTATGACTGTGTGGTGTTGTGGTTATAACTTAACTGCAACACCACCCAGTTATGCCTTGATTCACAGGGAGATGAATTACAAGTAATTACTGCAATTTTATTCCTTTGGGTTTTTTAACTGCCACTTTTGAATTGCTTTAAATTTATTGGGAGGTGTTTGTGTGACCTTATTTAGTGGTGATCACAGTTTAAGTGCTACGGATTTGTGCTGCTTTTCATCCAGTGTGGCAGGAGACAAAAATAGATTAGACAAAATTATAGGTAATCATAATAATTTCGTGTCAGAAATTATTCTGGGTTGAAAGGGTTTTTGCTGGAGAAACTCTGCCTGAATGAGGTTCCTTTCATGTCCCCAAGATCTTTTCCCACCGAAGCAGTCCCTATTTATCTACTTGCAATTTCTTGCTTTCGAACTGCTAGGTTGGCAGGAGCTGGGGCAGAGACGGGGACTCAAACCATCATGCAACACTCAGGTCTCGAACTGCCGATTTGCTGGCCTTTCAGCTAACAAGCTGAGCTTCTTAACCACTGAGCCACAGAAGCCACAAAATTATAGGTAATGTCCAGATAGGTTGATCCACCAGGGCTTAGATTTTTGTATATTAAAATGGATCTACAGTAACTTGCAGGCATGTTGTGTGAATTTTATTTATTTATTTATTTTTCACGCTTATATACCGCCCACCCAGGTACAACCCAACTCAGGGCGGTTTACATAGCGGACAGTAAATACATAAAAGACACATAATAAAACAAAGTTAAAAGTTAAAAAACCCACCCCAAAAAAGGTGCGCAAGTACCAAAGGGACCTTGGGGGAAGGCACACTTCTCTATTACTGAGATAAGCCTATGAAAATGGATTATTTGGGCCATTATTGCAATTATTCACAGAGATGTTATGGGCTGTTTCGTCCCCTTGGGACATGTGTCAGTCAAGAAATGTGAAAGCTTTTGAGTTATGCATGAATTTACTTCATAAGAAAGGACACACAGTCATAAATAGCATCACCTGAGCTTCTGTTATGGCCATTCTTCAACAAGACGTCAATAAATAAATTGCACTGAACTATCCATTGACATAAAAGTGTGAAAGCTTCCAAGTTACACAGTGCCTCTTCTCTAGACAATTAGCATCCTGTGACTTATTCCATGTCTTATTGCTTTTCTTCAAAACGCCTGTGCTGATATTTTCTTTTCCAATATTGATATAAAACGTATTGGAAGACCTTAAGGCTATGCATTCTTACCTAAATTATAGTAGGAGTCGTTCAAGGACTACTTGGTTAATTAATGTTTGCAAACTGCTCTAAATATTGGGAAATGGCATCAATAATTGCAAATTATTAAATCACAGGATTATCTGGCCTTACAAATGTCTGGCCAGGTTACCCTGCTGTGGTAATAGAGTAGACCCAACTGCTAGCAACTCAATGCCAATAGTCAGGTGGTGGTTAACTAACCTGACCACCCTGAGGGCTAACGGCCTTGGGTGGTGAAGTGCACAGGGAAGAGTGATGGTCATACCTGTCAAGTTTTGGATTTGGAAATAAGGGAAATTTCCCGGCAAATACGGGATACTTGACAGCTATGCTCATTCTGTACTGCCCTCCAATGGTGGCAATAGGGCATTGCAGTCTAATTAATACGGGATGATGGCGGGAAAGAGGGTAAAATAAGGGGTTTTCCCGGCCAATACGGGATACTTGACAGCTATGGTGATGGTCCCCAAGTGGATTAAATTCCACTTGGATCCATCTTGATGGAGGGCAACAGCTTCGTCCATCCCGGCCTGGGGCTGATGCTGAGGACTAATAAAATAAAATAAGTTACATAATAGTTACAAGTTTGAAAAGATATATCATCATCATTTTGTGTCAGAAATTATTCTGGGTTGAAAGGATTTTTGCGGAGGAAGCTCAACTCAGGGAACACCCAAATGAGGCTCCTTTCATGTCCCCAAGAGCTGGGACAGAGATTGGTGCTCAATCCATCATGTAGTACCCGGGTCTCGAACTGCCAACTTGCCGGCCTTCCAGCTAACAAGGCAAGCATCTTAACCACTGAGCCACCACATAAAATTCAGTTTCAGAAATCTTCTGCAGACAGGATGTCACGATGTCTACCTAGGTAGGGCTTCTGTAGCTACGGATGCCCTGCATTGATGGGGTTGGACTAGATGACCCTTATGAACCCTTCTAATTCTCCATTTCTGTGAGTTCTGCCTCTCCTTGTTGCAGTTGTTCTTCAAGGAAACTTTGCGAAGTTTCCTGCAGAGCCAACTGCCCTAGGAAATAAGACACATCAGGAAGTTTTCTACTAAATAATAAACAAAAAATTATTCCCAGTCGCCTATTCCAGGAAACGTTATTAACAGTTATTAGCATCACTTGTAGGTTATGCTAGAATCATAGATGTAGGGAGTGCGGTTCAACTATCTCACTGTCTTGCCTTTGAGTTTAGCCTATATTTTCCCTGGAGGAAATTTCAATCACAGTTAAATAATAAGCAACTAGACCTCTTGAATGTCTAGGGGGCATTGGGAGGGTATATTGCTTAGCGGTCATGTTCTCATCTGTCTCTGAAGGATTTTTCTCAACATACATTCATATATTTAAAAACTCTTGAGTATTCATCTCATTCTTGTGAAGTTCTTACAGCACTAGGAGGATGATTAAAAATAGACCTCCCCTGGTGAGCTTACCTTGAGATCGGCAAAAGCAAATAAGGAATGCCTGCAGGCTGGAAGTGGAAACAGATATTGGAGGATATACATAATTATACTAAACATTTGTCTTCTCGAAAGCAGGGCTGCTGTGCAGAATGCGAAAGGCAGGATGTGAAATCCAATTTTTTGCTGGCTCTTCCTAGAAGACAGTTGACAGCTGATATGGCCAACCTTGGCTCTCCAGGTGTTCTTGGACTTCAATTCCCAGAAGCTCATGTCAGCACACCTGCTGATCAGAGCTTCTGGGAATTGAAGTTCAAGAACATCTGGAGTGCCACGTTTGGCTATCCCTGGTTTACTGTATCTCACGGACCATCCAGAGCTCAACAGATGTCCCCTTTTGAGGTCTATCTCAGTATATCCTGGCCAGCATGGACTCTTCCAAGCTCTGATGTTTTCCAATGTTCAATATTAATATTCTTATTCCAAGTGCTGCTCAGAAAGAGTGGGTCAAAGCAAGATCCTCGGAAACACACTTGCTCTTTGTTCATCAACCCCCAAAGCAGAGACTGAATCCAGGCATACTGTAGCTTCCTCACAATGTCTGATCCTCTGAACAACCAGCCCCAACAGACCACCTTAGAACTATGGAAGGCGAGCAAGGAGCTACCAGCATACCAGTCAAGCGTGGCTCCAGAAAATATGGGAACTGCTTCGGCCCGGCCATGCATGTGCAGAAACAACTCCTTCTGCGCATGCGCAGAACCCTTCTGTGCATGCCCAGGAGCCTTCTGCACATGTGCATGACCCTTCTGCACATGCGCAGAACCCATGCGCAGTAACTACTTTCCCAGCAGGTCAAATTACGGGGTGGCAATGGGAAATTGGAGGAACGAGCACTGAAATACGGGAAATCCCGGCCAATCCGGGATCATACCTGTCAACCTTCCCGGATTGGCCGGGATCTTCCGATTTTTGGTGCCGATTTGCACCATTTCCCGCCCACAGCTCCCAAAACACCGGAATTGGCAGTGGGGGGGGGGGAGAGAGGTACTGCACATCCCTTCTGTGCAGATCACATTTTACGCTTGCGTTGAACCCTTCTACGCTTGCGTAGAATCCTTCTACGCATGCGTAGAAGGTGATCTGCGCAGAACCATTCTGCGCAGGTCATGTAGAAGGCGACCTGCGCAGAACCGTTCCACGCAGGTCCCATATTTTCCGGAGCCGCAGTTGACAGGTATGTCCGGGATGCTTGACAGGTATGGCTACCAGACAACAGGGCAGAACCACAGTACTCTCTACCATCTGGCCAAGAACAACCATGGCCTGTGTGGAAAGCTTTAAACAGACAGTGTGCAGGGGTAGGAAGATCAAGGGCTAATCTGAGAAAGTGGGGTTTCCCTGTAGATGACAGCCTGCGTAAATGCGGAGAAGTACAAACTATCTCCCAAATGTGATACAATGCACACGATGCCCCTCAACGTGCACTGAGGAGGACCTTATGTTGGCAAGAGGAAATGCTATTGATGTGGCCCAATATTGGGTAGATGTCATCTAGCCCTATTTCCATTCTATTTTGTTTTAGATGTATTAATTTTAGCTTTGTATGTTATTATATGCTGCTGGTGCCTCTGAATCGAATAAAGAAAGACATACCTGTCAACTGCGGCTCCAGAAAATACGGGACCTGCGCAGAACGGTTCTGCACAGATTGCCTTCTACGCTTGTGTAGAAGGCTTTTACGCCTGCGTAGAACCCTTCTAAGCATGCGTAGAAGGCTTCTATGATCCCCTTCTGCGCAGATTGCCTTCTACGCAAGCATAGAAGGGTTCTACGCAAGCGTAAAAGCATTCTACACATGCGTAGAAGGCAATCTGCGCAGAAGGGATGCACAGTACATCTCCCCCCCCCCCCCCCCGCTGCCAATTCCAGGGTTTTGGCAGCTGTGGGCAGGAAATGGTGCAAATCGGTGCCGAAAATCGGGAAATCCCAGCCAATCTGGGAAGGTTGACAGGTATGGAAAGATTCCACCGATTAAGAAAGTCTTCAAGAATGTGGAACCTGTCCAGAGGAGGGCAGCCTGGATGGTCAAAGATCTGGAAGCTTCTTTTTCTTTTGTGTCCAGATCAAACCTTGGACTGCCAAAATGAAGCCTCTTTCTTGGCTTTGTCGTTGGCCAACCTTAAGTCCTCATTGGTGCATGTTTCTGGCAGTCATCGGCAGACCAGTAAATGAGCCGGCTTCTGTCTCTCTCCACATTCACACAGTGTGTCATTGTCCGCCAGCAGCCCCCACTTGAGAATGTTGGTCTTCCATTAAGGGACTCCAACCTCAGCCTATTCAGGGCCCTTCAAGTGACATAGGGGAGGTTGAGTTCCTCAGCCGTCTCCTCCTTTAATGCTGTTCCTAGTCCAGTGAGCTCCATCCTCCATCTTCTAATTTGGTTTTGCTCTTGCGTACCCTCAAGAATGTTTGTTCTTGCCATAAAGCTCTTCCTGGATCTGAGCCGATAGACGTGAGGCTCATTTTCACTCAGAAAATGTCTAGGAAGAAGAAAAAGAAGACTGTTACTGTTGCATTATATCGTAATTTTTACCCTGCTTTATTATATAATGAATTGTCTGGCTGGACATCCCACTACAGTAATGGAGTAGACAGTACATCCAGTGACTCAACACTGAGTGTTGGGTGGTGGTAAATAACCTGACTCCATAAAGGGGCCAACAGCTTCGGGTTGCTAAAGGAGAGCCAACATGGCTTTTGCAAGGGCAAATCATGCCTCACTAATCTGTTGGAATTTTTTGAGAGTGTCAACAAGCATGTGGATAAGGGGGATCCAGTTGACATTGTTTATCTGGACTTTCAGAAGGCTTTTGACAAGGTCTCACACCAAAGGCTCTTGAATAAACTTACCAGTCATGGAATAAAGGGACAGGTCTTGTCCTGGATCAGCAACTGGCTAAGGGACAGGAAACAGAGGGTAGCACTAAATGGACACTTCTCCAAGTGGAGCGAAGTAAAGAGTGGGGTCCCCCAAGGTTCAGTACTGGGACCCCTGCTTTTCAACCTCTTCATAAATTATCTAGAGGTAGGAGTAAAAAGCAAGGTAGCCAAATTTGCTGATGACACTAAATTATACATGGTAGTGAAAACTATGAGAGATTGTGAGGAGCTCCAGAGAGATCTCTTGACACTGGGGGAGTGGGCAAAACAGTGGCAAATGAGCTTCAACATTAGTAAGTGCAGAGTGATGCATGTTGGGGCAAAGAACCCCAATTACATTTATAAACTGATGGGGTCTGAACTCTCTGCGACAAACCAGGAAAGGGACCTTGGTGTCCTGGTGGACAACTCAATGAAGGTGTCAACCCAGTGTGCCTCAGCAGTGAAAAAAGCAAACTCAATGCTAGGGATCATTAGGAAGGGTATAGAAAATAAGTCAGCAAGTGTCATTTTGCCTCTTTATAAATCTATGGTGAGGCCCCATCTGGAATACTGTGTACAGTTCTGGTTGCCATACCTCCAGAAGGATATTATGGAGCTGGGAAAAATGCAGAGGAGGGCAAACAGAAGGATTATTAGGGGACTGGAACACCTTCCTTACCATCTGAGGCTGCAACGGTTGGGCCTCTTCACTCTTGAACGACGACGTCTAAGAGGTGACCTGATTGAAGTTTATAAAATCATGCACGGTGTGGACAAAGTAGATAAGGAAAAACTGTTTTCCCTATCACATAACACTAGAACTAGGGGACACTCGATGAAACTTTTGGGTACTAGTTCTCAAACAAATAAGAGAAAGTACTTTTTCACCCAGAGGATTACTGGTCTATGGAACTCCCTGCCAGAAGAAGTGGTGACAGCTGTCAGTCTTGACAGCTTTAAGAAAGGATTAGACAAGTTCATGGAGGACAAGAGTATCAATGGCTATAATTATGGATACTTAAGGACAACCTCTGTGTTGGAGAGATAGGCAGGATATCTCTCAATATCATTTCCAGGGAATCCTAAACAGGCATCTGCTTGGGAATACCCTGAAGGAAATGGTGAGCCACTGTGTGAGACAGAATGCTGGACTGGATGGGCAGTGGCCTGTTCCAGCAAGGCTGTTCTTATGTTCTTATGTGGATGAGCCCCTTTAGGTGGAGTGATGGTTCCCCCTCAGTGGAGGAAATGCCGCTGGAAACCATCCTATTGGGCCCAATGGCGAAATGAGCAGAGGAGAAACTCTGATTCCCAATGGTCATGGAGGTGGAAGAGGCCGTGCTAGATGGACCTGCTGTAAAGGCACATCTCGATAATATCCTCAAGGCTGCGGCAGTCCATTGCAGTCCCCATGTTAAATCCTGAATGTCTCATTTCATCTGTGCTGCAGCTATTGGGTAACAGTTGGGAGCCTTCTCTGGTAATGAGTTCTAGCTTGCTTGCATCTCAGGTGCAGCTCCTTTCTGCACCTTTCCCTGACTAAGGGCTGATCACTGTCAGAGTCAGACTTCTGATCTTGCAGGTCATCTGCCTGGGGAAATAGACTTGGGCCAGAAGCCGGCTGAGATTCCTGGTTCAGGACATTCTCATGTTTGGGTGCAGGCAGAACTGGACTGGGTATAGGATGTGCCTCCTGATCCAGTTCATCCTCAGAGTCTGATGAAGACTGGATCACAACAGCTTCAGGAAAAAATGCATTCTCAGATTCGAGTTGCAGCTGATGACAACAACAGTTATTTTATATCCTCCTTGTAATTTTTACCCTGCTTTTTTATATGACGGCAGAATGCGATCTTCAGAAAAGTTCGGTTTCACTTACCAGTGATAACTTTCGTTCTTCGAGTATATAGTTTGTGAATACACACTCATGGGTTATGCGCCTGCGCAGAACGGAGATCGGAGGCTTGAAAAGCTATTGGTCTAAAGTTTTGGCGGTAAGACCGCCCACCGTACCGCCCACCCTGAGGCGCCCGCGCGCCATTTTACCTCAGTTCCATACTTAAGCCAAGCACAGGATAAACCAATTGATCTCATCCGTGCAGCTCAAGAGGGGAGGCAGGGTGGGTAGTGTGTATTCACAAACTATATACTCGAAGAACGAAAGTTATCACTGGTAAGTGAAACTTTGGTGTATGAAGACCAAGACACAGGACACAGCCTCGGGCTGGGTTAACTCAGGTTTATTGCATCGTGGACAGAGGGAACATGAGGTGATGGCGGATCGATAGCTCTTTTTATACAGCAGTAATACATTTGAACGTGGTGCCATGGTAGCCCATTGGCTACTGCCTGCGTGACGTCATTTCGAGTCACGCCCTTCTTGTCCAGGTGTAGGTAGTGGCGGGAAAGCTTCCCGCGCTGTTGCCTTTGATGAGTTCGGACCAAGAGAGCTTGGACGCTCGCTGCTGCCAGCTGGTGGTCATTAGCTCGCGTCCTATTACAGGGTTTATATGATACAGCTGAAGGTTACATTGTTGCTATAGGCAAGGTTACATTGGCTCCGATACATTGTAATCCATGTGGAAGGAAAACCATTAGAACACAACACCCCTCCCCCCTAGGATGAGACAAAGTCTCGAGCCCCCACTCAAACACACTCCCCCCCTAGGAGACAAAGTCTCTCAGCCAAGATGGCTTATTTCGAACACGCTGGGGTCTCGATGCGGGCTGCCTTTGCCCGGGTTTGCTACCTTCTCTTTGTCCCCTGGTTTCCTGCCCTGTAATTGGAGAGGGAGACTCGTTAGTGACTTGCCGCGGCTCCGCGGCGTTGTTGGGAGGTGTGCTCTCTCTTAGGGAAGAACCGGGGGCACTGGGGACTAACGAAAAACCCCTCTTCTCGCTTGGATGGGTGGGGGAACACTCCTGAAAACCCCCCCGGCTCGCAAAACCAAAACCAAAATTACATTCGGGGGCAGCGGTCGCGAATTCCTCTCCCCCTTCCCCGGCCTCTGATGGAACTGGTTTATCAAAAGGATATGAGTCGGGGCCGCTGCTTCTTCCTTCCCCCCTTGCTTGGGACTGTTGTCCGCTGATGTCTCCCCCTTGGGCTAAGCGGGTGGGGGAGAACCCTAACGCTGAATCCTGTTGATGAGCCCCACTGTCTGGTACGCTCACTCGGTGCCTCAGCTGGTCCGCGTGCCTCCTCCAGAGGAGACCTGTGCTGGTCTCGACCCGGTACGACACTGGCCCCGTCTGTTCTACTACCGTCCCCGGCACCCAGGCTGGCCCTGCGCTGGCATAGTTTCTACAGTGAACAGGGTCGCCGGCGGCGAATCCTTTCGAGACTGCCAGCCCTATGTTTTTTCCCTTCTCCTCGACTCTCGTCGGGTCTAGCCTGGACAGAATCGTGGTCAGTTTTCGCCGCATCAAGAGCTCTGCCGGCGAGTAACCTGACGCTAAGGGGGTCACCCTATACGCTAATAAGAACTGACATACTTGGTGATTTAGGTCCCCCGGGCCCATGCGCCGAAGCGCATCCTTTGTTGTACGCACCAACCGTTCCACTTGGCCATTCGTGGCCGGGTGAAACGGTGCGGATGTGACATGCCGAATTGCGTTTGCCGCCATGAATGCTCCGAACTCCGAGGAGGTGAAGCAACTCGCGTTATCGCTGACTAACGTGTCGGGTAAACCGAACGTGGAAAAGACTCTCCGTAGCTGGCTAATTGTCGTGGCGGAGGACGTGCTCTTTACTGGGATAACCTCCAGCCACTTGGAGAACGCATCCACCACCAGGAGAAACATGGTTCCTCGGAATGGGCCAGCGAAGTCTATGTGTACTCTGGACCACGGCCCCCTTGCTGCGTCCATTCCCTGTGCGGGAGGCGAGCCTCCTCTGGACGGGATCCCTGACATGCCTCACAAGTGCCGACCATGTGCTCAATGTCCGCGTCCAGTTGTGGCCACCAAAAATAACTGCGGGCCAGCGCTTTCGAACGAACGATCCCCGGGTGGCTGACGTGCAGCAGTTTGAGCACCCTCGGCCGCATGGATGTAGGGACCACCACCCGTTGGCCCCACAACAGGCACCCCCTTTCTAGGGACAGCTCTAGCTTTTTCCGAAAGAATGTGTCGAATTCCGTGCTCGGGGACGATGCCGGCCACCCCTTCTGTACCCATGAGCTAACTTTTTCCAGCGTTTTGTCCTTGCCTGTCGCCCTAGCAATATCGGCTGGTACTAGTGGGGGTGCGTCTAAGACCTCGATTAGCAACACCTGGCGGTCTCTTTCTACTCTAGCCTTTTGGTCATCCGACAGGGGCAAAGGGGATCTCGAAAGTGCATCAGCATGGCTGATCTCCTTTCCGGGCCGGTACTCCAACTCGTGTTGGTATGCGTTGAGAAAGATAGCCCAACGCAGCATTCTCGGGGATAGGATCTGCGGCGTGGGCTTGCTTGCCGTGAAAATCCCTAACAGGGGCTTGTGATCCGTTACAATTTTAAACGGGCGGCCATACAGAAAATCGTGGAACTTTTTGGTCCCCGCTACTATGGCTAATGCCTCCCTGTCGGTTTGTGCGTAATTTCGCTCTGCTTGGGACAGGGACCTTGAATAAAACGCAACCGGGGCCTCCCTTCCGTCATCCAACACGTGGCAAAGCACCGCCCCCACCCCCACCGGTGATGCATCGCAGACTAATACCACCGGCCGTTTGGGGTCGAAATGCGTTAGAATTGCGTCAGAAGTCAAGAGTTGCTTTAGCTCTTTGAATGCCCTCTCGTGCTCGTCACCCCACATCCATGTCTCCTCCTTTTTAAGCAACCGATGAAGCGGTTCGGCTACGGACGCTTTCCGCGGAAGGAATGTATGGTAAAAATTGAGGAGCCCCAGGAATGACTGTAGCTCGGTTTTGGATGTGGGGCGAGGGGCCTTCTTGATGGCTGCCACTTTGGATTTGGATGGCCTAATACCCTCGGGTGTGATTCGGAACCCTAAAAACTCGACCTCGGTTTCGAAAAAGACACATTTGTCCTTCCTCAGTCTCAGCCCCGCTTTCTCGAACACAGTTAGTACTTTGTCCAATCTTTTTGCCAGTTCGGCCTCACTCCCCCCTGTTATCAACACGTCATCAAAATAAGGCAACACCCCCTCCAGCCCCTTCAGGAGGCGTTCCACAAGCGACTGAAAAAGGCCGGGTGCCGAGTTCACGCCGAACTGTAAACGCGACACCTGGAACGCTCCTTTATGTGTGACTATCGTTTGGGCCGCGGCCGTGGCGGGAGTTACGGGGAGTTGCTGATAGGCTTGTGCTAGATCGAGCTTAGCGAAACACTTTCCCCCATTTAGCCTGGCCAAAAGGTGGCTGACCACCGGCACCGGGTATGCATTAGGGCGGATCGCCTTGTTAATTGTACACTTATAATCAGCGCAAATGCGCACCTCCCCGTTAGCCTTCAGAGCTGTTACAATTGGAGTTTCCCACTCCGCGGAATCAACAGGAATAAGAATCCCCTGGCCCACCAATTTGTCCAGTTCCGCCTCTATTTTGTCCTTTAGTGCGAAGGGCACCCTGCGCGGTTTGAGTCTTATCGGGCGGACCTCCGGGTCTAGGTCGAAGGCTACAGGGGGTCCCTTGAATTTTCCCAGTCCTTTTTTAAAAACGTCGGGATGCGCGTCGCACACCGCTTGTATTGGATCCCCCCCCACCGAATGTACTCCCCCTATGAACAGGCCTAAAGGCTGAAACCACTGTGTCCCAAGGAGGCTACAACTTCCCCCCTTGAGGACAACTAGGGGCAGTTCCGCAGAATGTCTCTTGAAATTAACCCGAAATTTCCCGACCCCCAATACCGGAATGCTGTTTCCCTGTACATCTCGTAGCGTGGACCTCAATGTTTTAAGTTTGGGCCGCACGTGGGGGTCGATTTTCAAGAACTCTTTCTGGGGGATTATGGAATAGGAGGACCCTGAGTCAATTTCCATCCTGATAGGGGCCCCTTGTATTAGTACCTCAACGAAGTAATGGGACTGTCCCGTGGACACGCTGAACACCGGGGCGTCATCTTCGCTGCCGTCCGAGACGCGGCCCACGCCGTCCTTCTTCCTCGTGGTCTGGGCGCCATCTTTGGGCCTCGCGGGACGGTCCGGTCTGGTCGAACGGTCTGGTGACTGCCTCCGGCCCTCCTTTCTTTTTCTGCATGCCTTGGCAATGTGCCCCCGACGGCCGCAGGTGTAACATTCAGCCTTTCTAAATGGGCATCTCGCGCGTTCGTGGGCCGCCCCGCAACCATCGCAGCGGCGCCCCCCTTTTCGGACCTTCTGGACCTCCTCGCCGTCGCTGCCTTCCGAGGACGATTTTGAGGCCCGCCGAGTTGCGTGCACCGATTGTCCGGACTTCCCGTGCACCGAATTTTCTGCTTTGCCGGCCCTGGGACGCCACTCACGCCACTGGTGCATCTCGTCTACTCCAGCATTCGTGGACTCCGCGGCTTCGGCGGCCTCGACGACCTCTGCCAGCGTGGGTGGCGGCTCCTTGTTCATCAAGCTGCGCTGCACCTCCTTGTCTTTCAGGCCACACAGCACGCCGTCCCTGAGGGCCATGTCTAGGATGTCGCCCCATTTGCAGGGGACGGCGGCTACCCTCATGGCGGCCACGAATGCCTCAACCGACTCGTCCGGCGCTTGGACTCGCCTCCAAAACGCGCTCCGAGCGGGAAACATCGCCCTCGAGGGTTGGAAGCGCTCCCGTAGCAGCTTCATGATGTCGTCCGCCTTAAATTGGCTCACCTTCTTCGGAGCGATGATGCCCACCAGCGTCCGCTTGGTTTCCACCCCGAGCATTCTGGTGAGGATGGCCCTCTTCCGCTCCTCATCGTCTTCCTTGACTTTGAGTTCCACCAGCGCCGCCTGGAAGTCCATCTCCAACAGCTCCCAGTCTTGCGGTTTGGTGATGTTGAACCCGCTCTGTGCCCTGGCTGCTCCTTGGGGATCCATAATCCCACCTTCGTCGCCAATTTGGTGTATGAAGACCAAGACACAGGACACAGCCTCGGGCTGGGTTAACTCAGGTTTATTGCATCGTGGACAGAGGGAACATGAGGTGATGGCGGATCGATAGCTCTTTTTATACAGCAGTAATACATTTGAACGTGGTGCCATGGTAGCCCATTGGCTACTGCCTGCGTGACGTCATTTCGAGTCACGCCCTTCTTGTCCAGGTGTAGGTAGTGGCGGGAAAGCTTCCCGCGCTGTTGCCTTTGATGAGTTCGGACCAAGAGAGCTTGGACGCTCGCTGCTGCCAGCTGGTGGTCATTAGCTCGCGTCCTATTACAGGGTTTATATGATACAGCTGAAGGTTACATTGTTGCTATAGGCAAGGTTACATTGGCTCCGATACATTGTAATCCATGTGGAAGGAAAACCATTAGAACACAACAGAAACCGAACTTTCTCCTTCGTATAGTTTGTGAATCCCCACTCATGGGAGATTAGCAAGCTCACACTCACTTGGTCGGTGGGCAGTCGGATGAGATGTTCCCACGATGAGATGAAGGTGCCGTAGGTTGACCCGTCAGGGGCGATGAGTCCGGAGCCCTCTGGCGAGGACGACACGGCCAAGCCTGGCGTCCGCAGTGGCTCTGGTGTCCACCCTGTAGTGCTGGACAAATGTAGAAGGTCTGGACCATGTGGCAGCCTTACATATGTCCTCAAGCGGTGTGCCCTCCAGGAAAGCAGTGGATGTGGCAACCGCCCTGGTGGAATGCGCCCTGACATGCGGTGGAGGTGGCAGTGATGCTGACTCGTAGGCTAGGTAAATGGTAGAGGTGATCCATTTGGAGAACCTTTGAGCAGAAATGGGTTCACCCTTGGACTTTCCCCCATAAGCCACAAAGAGGCGTTGTGACTTCCTGAACTCTCTTGTCCTGCTGGTGTAAAACAATAAGGCTCGTTTCACATCCAGCGTGTGCCAAGTCCTTTCTTGGGCGTTAGAGGGGTTCTGGAAGAAGACTGGCAAGGAGATAGTCTGTGCCATGTGAAACTGGGAGACCACCTTGGGCAGGAAGGTGATGTCCGCTTGTAGGACGACGCGGTCGTTGAAGAATTGGAGAAATGGTGCGTCTGCTCGCAGGGCAACCAGTTCCCCAGCTCGTCGTGCAGACGTGATAGCCACAAGAAATGCCGTTTTCCATGTGAGGAGGCGAACATCGCTGGTGGCCATGGGCTCGAAAGGGGTCCTGGTGAGCGCGTTGAGCACGGTAGACAGTGACCATTGAGCCGTAGGAGTCCTGACCGGAGGGAAAGCGTTCCGTAGTCCCTTGAGAAAACGTTTCACCGTTTGGTCACGGAAAGCCCCAGAAGTGGGCGAACCAGCGGGAGAGTGCGCCACCACTGCTGCGAGGTGCACTCGGATGGAGGTGATGCTAAGGCCAGACTCCGCCAGATGGAGGAGGTAGGTCAAAACGTCCTGAAGTCCCACCTGCGGGAGGGCCGTGTGTTGGGCAGCCAGGAAAGCACAGAAACGCCTGTATTTGGAAGCGTAGGACTTCCTTGTGGAAGGGCGCCGCGCTAGTTCCAGGATCCTGGACAGTCTGGGGTTATCCTCCACGCGGTGAGGTGGAGGCTGGGCAGGTCCGAATGGTGGAGCTGGCCGTGCTCCATTTGGAGAAGCGTCGGTGATTCCGGCAGCGTGCGATACTGTGACGACATGCGTAACAGCAGCGGAAACCAGGGCTGGCGAGGCCATGCCGGCGCCACCAGAATTGCATTGGTTCTGTGTTGGTACATCCTGGTGAGCACCTTCTGGACCAGAGGAAACGGAGGAAAGGCATAGAGATAGTCCTGATCCCACCGTTTCATGAAGGCATCGCCCTCGGAGTTCAGTCCGATGCCTGCTCTGGAGCAGTACCTGCTGAGCTTCCTGTTGGACTCCGACGCAAAGAGGTCGATGCTCGGCGTCCCCCAGGCCTCGCAAAGCGATTGGAACACCCCGTCGTCCAGCTCCCATTCGTGGGTCGTCGAGGTGAGGCGGCTCAGGTGGTCTGCCAAGACATTCAGTGAGCCCTGAATGTGTACTCCAACTGGGAAAATGTGCCTCTCCAGGCACCATTCCCACAACTGCACTGCAAGGTACAGGAGGGTGGTGGACCGTGTCCCTCCCTGCTTGTTGAGGTATGCCACCGCCGTGGTATTGTCCGATGCCACTTGCACAGCTTTGCCGGTGAGCAGAGTCTCGAAGGAACGCAGGGCCTTCCAAATGGCCAGCAGTTCCAAGTAATTTATATGGTGCACCGTTTCGTGTGGTGCCCAGGTGTCGTTGACCGTGAGAGTCCCGCAAGTAGCGCCCCAGCCGAGGTTGCTTGCGTCGGTCAGTATCTGCAACGAGGGTTGCGGGGGGTAGAAGCACTTCCCCGCGGCCACGTTGAATGGTGTCGACCACCATAGCAGTTGGTCCCTCAGTTCCGGAGACGGGGTCAACCGTTTGGACTGGCTGTCCCGGAGTGCGTCGAACTCGTGAAGGAGCCACGATTGTAGGGACCTGAATTTCAGCTTGGCGTGGGGGATCACTGCCGTTGTTGAGGCCATCAGGCCTAGAAGTCTCTGAGCCTTCTTCGCCCGGATGCACGGTTTGGTGCGAAGTTCGCTCACCCCTTGCGCAATGTCCTGTAAGCGTCTCTGGGGGGCGTAGGCTCTGGTAGCAATCGAGTCGAGTACCGCTCCAATGTACTCGACGCGTTGAGAAGGAGTCAACTTCGATTTGGTGAAGTTGATCCTGAGGCCGAGACTCTCCATGATGTGGACCGTGTATTGCGTGTCCCGAATGGCTGACGATTTGGTGGGGGAGACGATCAACCAGTCGTCGATGTATGGGAAGACCCTGATGCCCCGTTGGCGGAGGAACGCAGCCACCGGAGCCATGCATTTGGTGAAGACCCGCGGTGCCGTGGCCAGACCGAACGGTAGGCACCGGTACTGGTACACGGAATTGTCGATGCGGAAGCGGAGGAACCGCCTGTGTTCCTCGAGGATGGAGACGTGGAAGTAAGCATCCTTGAGGTCTATGACTGTGAACCAGTCCCCTTTGTTGATGAGAGGGAGGACGGTTTGCAGGGTCACCATCCGGAACTTCCTGGTGTGGATGCATTTGTTGAGGCGGCGCAGGTCCAGGATCGGGCGAAGTCCTCCGTCCTTCTTCTGGACCACGAAGTACCTCGAATAGAAACCGTTGTCCCAGTCGGACGGTGTTACCCGCTCGATGGCTCCCTTGGAGAGAAGGGTTGATATTTCTTCCTCCAAATGGGGGGACGAGGTGGTGAGACGATGTCTTCCTACCCGAGGTATCCGCACGAACTCGATGGCGTAGCCAGAGGACAAGATCTTTAAGACCCACTGGTCGTCCGTGATGCCCGACCATACCTGGAGGAAGTTCCGGAGGGGGAGGTAGGGGATGTGGAGCGAGAGAGACTCGGCCGTCGCAGCTTCAAACGCGAGACTTGGACCTCGCGCCAGAACGCTTGTCCTGTCCGTAGGGCCGGTAGCGGGGTTTGTGCTGACGCCGCTGTTTGTAGGAGCTGGATCTGGGCTGCTCCGTTGGCCCTTGCTGCTGTGGGTTGCCCTGGAAGCGCCGTGTGAAAGGCTGGAACCTCGGCCTGGCAGTCGGGGCCGGCGTGGTGAGCCCCAGGAACTTGGCCGTGGAATTGGTCTGGCGCATCTCATTCAGGACCTTGTCGGTATCCTGACCGAAAAGGCCCTGCCCGTCGAAGGGAAACTCCTCGATGAGCTTTTTCATAGCGTCATCGAGGGAGGTGTCCCTGAGCCAAGCATGGCGACGGAGATAGATTGCGGAGGCCATGTCCTTCGCCGCATAATCATTGATATGCCGGGCAGTGCGCATCAGCTGCTCGGCGACGAAGTCCCCCTCGGTGGCCAGCGCGTCGATCTGCTTCTGGGCGTCGGCGGGCAGTTTCGCCGTCTCAATCTTCACCTGCTCCCATAGGTGAGATTGATACAGGCCCATGGCGGCTGAGTAGTTGGCGGCACGGAAGAATAGGGAGCCGGTGGCGTAGAACTTACGTCCCACCGCGTCCAGTTTCTTCCCCTCCAGCGTCGATGGGACCGGGAATCCGCTGGTGGCCGTCCGATGCTGGAAGGCCTTGACCACCAGGGAATTCGGCAGGGGGTGTGCCTGCAAGAACTCGACGTTGTCGTCCAGGACTCGGTACATGCTGTCGAGCCTGGACGAAACGGAGTGCGCCGCCAATGGTTTTCTCCACGTCGCCCTCGCCGAAGTCATCATGGAGGGGAGCATGGTTATGTGGACTGGCCGTACAGCACGCCTGTCGAGCTTCGCAGTCATCTGATCCTCACCCTCCAGCGGCGGTTGATCCACCTTGAGGTTGAGTGCGGTGCCCAGCCTTGTGAGCATGGCGGTCAGCGAGCGTTGGTCCTCACCACGCGGTGGGCCTACCGCGCCGATGTTCTGCTCCGGCGTGCGCTCGGCGTCGACGTCTCCCTCGTCCTCCTCCGACGATGAGCTGGACTCATCGGAGGACAAGGGAGGAACTCTTTCATCCACGTCGGGACCGCGCCAGTACGGCCTGGGCGGGCCGGCGGGATGGGAGTCCATCGCATCAATGTCCGGACCACACCATGACGGTTTGGGTGGGCCGGCGGAGCGGACACTCGACCCACGGGAGGTCGGTGGGGCCACGGCAGGGCCGGCATGCCCGGGGCTTGCGGTGGTAGGAACCGGAGCCGCAGAGGTCGCAGGCAGGGAGGTCTGGAACTTGGTCGCAAAGGACGCCATGACCTGGAACATCTCTCGGACGAGCGCCATCTGGGATACGTCCGAGTCTGCTGATAGTGGAGCCACGGTAGCCGACGAAACGGTGGCCGTCGAAACGGTGGCTGGTAGCGGCGTCGGCGAAACGGTCGTCGGAACGGTGATGACCGCGTCGTCTGTCGGCGTCCTGGGCCTTGGGGAGACGGAGGCCTGCCTCATGGGCGAACGGTTTCTTCCCCGAGGAGGAGAGGGGAGCACCTGGAGTGGGCGAGCTGGAGCCCCAGCCCTGCGTCCTTTATCAGGTGATCCGGAAGACGACCGTCCTCCCCAGATGGAGGACCCAGGAGAAGGACATCGGGCAGTCGAGAACGGAGGCGAAGGCCCGGGAGAGGCGTGCGTGCGTGGGGTTGGAGGAAGCGACCGTCTCTTCTCCGACCCATGTTTGCGCCTCTTCTCACCGTTCTTGTCCTTCTTCTTCTTCTTCCTAATCGGAAGTGTGGAGGAAGAAGCCGGCGGCAGCTGGGAAGCAGCGGCAGACGTGGAGGCGGACGCGGCGGGAGCCAGAGCGAGCTCCATCAGATGAGCCTTGAGCCGATTGCTACGGTTCTGCACCGCGAGGCGGGTAAACTTTTTGCAATGCGGGCAGGACTGGCTCTGATGCGACTCTCCCAAACAAAAGAGGCACAGGCTGTGGCCGTCGGAAGCCGGGAACTTCTTAAGGCACGCCGTGCACTGCTTAAAAGCTGCAGCCATCAACCGCGGAAAAAATTCTTCCAGTGGAAGCTTCTGGAAGCGGATACCCCGAAGGGCGGACCAGCCGCCACCCCCTTGAGGGGGGAGACGGTGATCGCAGCGAAAAAACTGGCTACTGAGTCCACTCGAGAGAAGAAACAGCGCCGGGGTGGCAATCCTGCCCGTGGGACAAGATTGCCGACAAAAATTGTAGAAACTAGCTCAGAAGGGCGATAAAAATTGAGAAGCTCTCGACGATCGTCCTGCTGCTACAGCGGAAAGAAGAGAACTGAGGTAAAATGGCGCGCGGGCGCCTCAGGGTGGGCGGTACGGTGGGCGGTCTTACCGCCAAAACTTTAGACCAATAGCTTTTCAAGCCTCCGATCTCCGTTCTGCGCAGGCGCATAACCCATGAGTGGGGATTCACAAACTATACGAAGGAGAACAAACAATTGTGTAATCAGTTTCTTCTGGCTTGCCTCTCTTTGAGAAGTGTCTCGTGTTCAAAATGCTTTAAATTTCCGAGGGATCCTTTTCTCATCCCGGATCCGCCTCGGAGACATCAAGAATAGATGCGCGCAAAGCCAACAGGTTGAATGAGGCCTCATCATCTGCCGGCAGAGTGATGATTGCCCAGGTGTCTGTCTCCCAACCGAAGGGCTTAATTGACTGGAACGTGAAGCTAATTTTAGTGTGTTGATACAAAACAGAAAACCTGAGAGCCAAGGAGAGAGGGAGCAGACGGGCAGACAAGATTTAGATGAGCAGAAACCTCGGAGGAGCAGAAAGAACGGCGGAAGCACAAGAGAGGGAGAAGGACAAGACTGGAGAAGCCACGGGTCCAGGAGGCCTGGATCTATCCTCCTCCTCCTGACCCCTGAGAGCTAGTTCACATGCCCAGATTCTTTTCCAACACTATTGTCTTTTCCAGAGAATTTTGCCTTCTTATGATGTACCCAAAGTAGGACGGACTCAGGCTCATCTTAAAACCAGATTGACCAAGATTAAGACCACCTCTCTCAGGATTTAAGGCAAGTTGTGTTTAAGAGGCCCCTTTATTTAGTTAGACTAAACAAGTCAAAATAAATAAATAAAAAATTGCAAATAGATCAACAGATACCACTTGGGTGGGGAAGGTAACAATGTTCTGTGCACTCCAGTGCCTAGTCATGCCTGCCACATGTCCATGGAAACATCTGCAGATGCAGACAGTGCTGGCTCTTTGGCTATAAACAGAGATGAGCACCGAATCCTTGAGTTGGATACGACTGGCTTTCAAGCAAGGGCGACCTTTACCTTTACCCTTGCTTGAATGCCATTCGTTCTGACTCTAAGATTCGGCGCTCATCCCCATTTACATCTACAGACATTTCCATAGACATGTGGTAGGCATGACTCGATTGTGCGGGGAACATTGTTACCTTTCCCATCAAAGGTGGTACCTATTTATCTACTTGCAATTTTTTTTGCATTCAAAGTACTAAGTTGGCAGGAGCTGGAACAGACGACACGAGCTCACTCCATCGTGCAGCACTCATGTCTTGAACTGCTGACCTGCTGATCTTCCAGTCTTCAGGTTCAGCGTCTTAACCACTAAGCCACCGCCATCCCTAAGAGGCCCCCTTAACATCCCCTCAAATGGATGCATGGTTCTAACAGAATGGAAAATGTGCCAGCAGCAAGCAGCAAATTGCCCTGTCATTTCTGACACTTTCTTCATTTCCTCGCTGCTCAAGGCTGACAGCTTTTTCAGAAGTGGTCTCAATTGCAGCTAAGAACATGATCGGCCGATGAGGACCAATCCAGCTGAGACCAGAAGAAGTCTTTCCATGAGAGTCCATCTTAGAGAGGATGGAAAGGAGGTAAGGTAAAGGTTTCTCTTGCTCGAAAGCCTGTCATATCTGACTCTAGGGTTCAGTGCACATCTTTGTTTCAAAGCCTAAGAGTCAGCACTGTATGCTTCTGCAGACATTTCTGTGGCCATGTGGCAGGCATGAGTAGACACGGAATGCTGGAAAGCAGGAAGACCTGCCAATTGGGCAAGAGTTGATTTTAAGACTAGCGCTGTACTCACTTGTATCCTTCTATTTTGTTGACACAAAGAATTTAATGTTGTGTCCCATTTTTTGGCTGCAAGACAGCAATTAGCCAATCTGTCAGGGAGGCAAATAGGGACTGCTGTGGCTTAGTGGGTAAGATGCTGAACTTGATGACTTGAAGGTCAGCAGGTCAGCAGTTTGAGACCCGAGTGCTGCACGACGGAGTGAGCTCCTGTCGTCTAAAAACTGCTTCTGTTCTTCGACTGTTAGCATGATACGGCAACAAGTCTTGCAAATCATCTGTAAAATGCCAATCACAGCTTTGAAATATCCAACATGAAAACAAGGCAACTCTAGGTCTATGTATCCGTAATGTCCCAAGCACTCTGCCAGATTTTTTCCAGCTCCTGCTAACCTAGCAGTTCAAAAGCAAGGAATTGCAAGTAGATCAAGAGGTACTGATTCAGTAGGAAAGATAACAGTGTTCCATGCACTCCAGTGTCTAGTCCTGCCTGCCACATGACCACGGAAATGTCTACAGATGCAGACAGAACTGCCTCTTTGGCTGTAAACGGAGATGAGCACCAAACCCTAGAGTTGGATACGACTGGCTTTCAAGAAAGGGAGACCTTTAGCTTTACCTTGACCTTCACCACCAGCCTTTAATCCCTGGAGATTAATTCCTTAGCTCCTTTGGTTCGACCTAAGCAAGAGAAGGACCCTCAACATTCTTGCTCTTGCTCTTGCTCTTGCTCTTGCTTCCCGTATCTAGACCAGACATGAAACAGACAAAATGAAGGCACCTTTTGGGGAGTTCATTCTTCCATTCCCAGGGTATGCCCAATTGTGGTTCAAAAATACCACGAGGAGGCATTTTATGTACTGAAGGGCTAGGATGGCAGGTCAAGAGAAAATGCAACCAAGGACTTTGTAAACAAGTTAGTTTATGAAGAAGCAATGATTCAGAGGTATTGGATCGGGGCCGTGAAGCAGCCCTTGGGGTCCCGGAGGAGACTGGTCAAGGAATGACACGAGACAAGATGGAGCGAAGACCAGTGGTTTATTGAGGGAAAATCATCATCATATATAGGAATTCAAGGCAGTGTGTGATAGAATCGTCATTTGACAGAAAATCACATCACCCATTTACCCGGGTTAATTGGGAATCTCTCTTGGGAAAGTTAATTAACTAAGGCAAATACTGACAGGGGAAATCCATTGTTCATGGCTTGCACAAGAGTAAACATGGCCACTATTTGCTCTAGGTCTTGGGCTAATCTGCAAGTGTGGAATTACCTAATTCCTAACTCGAGTTAGATATTCAACTTCCTCCTGCCGAGCTGCCTGCCAGGTCAGATATGGGTGAATCAATCTTATGACTATTAATCCGCTCCCCAATTTCTGTTCCCGCAGAGGCCAGTGACCAGGAGCCTTCCTCGACTGGTGTAACCTCTGTCAGGGACAGTTATGCCAATTGTGCTCGCGGATACCACACAGAGGGAAATTTCCTCTTGTCTGTTCCTGCCCAGCAGTGAGAGACTTCCACCTGCCTCCGTAGGTAAGGTAGCGATGCTATTAGCCAGTGACCGTGACCTCCCCAGCAGTTTAATGAAGCCGTTTTGTCCGGCATCCATTTGAAGTGACCAAAAGGTCAGGCAGATGATGTGTCCGGTGGCTGAAAAACCATTCTATTTGCCAGGAAAAAGAAGACAAGGGCAAAGCAAAAACCCACTCCCGGCTGCGGTTCATTTATCCACCTTTCATCATTAGACGCTTGAGATGAATCCGGCTCACACCCCAGTTGCAAGATCAGGCCGGCATTCAGCTAACAAGGGGGAAACTAATAAGACAGGTTTAAACAAAGGCTTTTGTTTGAGAATTATTGTACCCCAGCAGCTCAGAAGCTGAGCTATAAAACAGCAAGGGGTAAAGGTCGTTCCAAACAGAAGGAAGGAAGCATCGGAGGAGAAACTTGCTTTGAAATATAACTTTACTGGGACGACAGGGGACAAAATCCTTCTGTGTAAAGTTAGCAAAAGGTCAATTTCTTCCTTGCTCAAAAGCCAGTCGTGTCTGACTCTAGGATTTGGTGCTCACCTCCATTTATAGCCAAAGAGCCAGCACTGTCTGCGTTAGCAGACATTTCCGTGGTCATGTGGCAGGCATGACTAGGCACTGGAGTGCACAGAACATTTTTACCTTCCCCACCCAAGTGGTATCTGTTGATCTATTTGCAGGTTTATTTATTTATTTATTTTGACTTGTTTAGTCTAAATAAATAAATAAATTTATTGCTTTTGAACAACTAGGTTGGCAGGAGCTGGAACAGGTGATGGTGGCTCACTCTGTCAGGCAGTACTTGGGTCTCAAACCGCTGACCTTCCAGTCATCAAGTTCAGTGTCTTAACCACTAAGCCACCACAGTCTCTAGTTCCACTACCTCCCATTGGTTCAGAACATCTTGTTTTATCTCGCCTTATAGAAATTAGGTCAGCATTTCTTGTTATAATCTTCTTTTATATTATTTTCAAGTATGTTCTGAACAGAGAACAAACCTCTCCTTTGACTGCCCATTTGTTTTCCTGTCTCCCAAAAATAAAGAAATTTCCCAGTCATTTTTCTTCATCTGAACATCCTCTCCACTTTAGGAAAAAGAAGGAAGGAAGGAAAGAAGATCCACAACTGCAACCAACATACCAAGCAAAAGTTGTCTTGGGGACTTATGATAACTTGCCATACAGTATTTTTAATGCATCTCAGTTTGATCCCGTCTGAACCTGAAACTTAACCTTAGACTTCATTGCTTCCACAGACTGGATTCAAAGGTGATTAAAAAGATTTTAGGATGCTTAGCTGAAAATAAGAGCTTTTACGCTAAATGTAGCAATAGTTATTGGATGCAGGAAGGGTTGCCATATGTCCCGGAAAACCGGGATTTTCCAGGATTCAAGGTTAGGAAAATTGTCCTGGCCAGTTCAATAAAAATCATGCTACAGTCCCGGATTTTAAAAACTTACTGTTTGTGTATTATAGTACACCATTAAAATGAATTCAAACTCTCACCATCAAACAAGCAATGTCCTGCCACATTGGAGTTGGAGGATACCTGGAGACAAATGCGACTTCTCAGAAGTACAACAGATCATCTTACAGCAAGAATTAACTGTTGTAAATAACTGTTGATATATTTAATGTGAAAGTGTTTTGTAGCTGTCATTATACAGTATTATGGGTTGTTTTTTGTTTTATTTTAAGGCTATTTTGTACATAACCCACCAATTTTTGTGAAGTATACTTCTTTCCTGGTTTTGTAGGAGAGAATTATGACAACTCTAGATGCAAGTGATAATCCCAAGCAAAGAGAAGCTGGTTTTGGTATGAATCTTTTTCTCAGATGCTGGTAAGAGCTTTAGAGCGGGGTTCTCAACCTGCGGCCCGTGGGCTAGATGCGGCCCATGGCACCATTTCATGTGGTCCCCCACTACCTCCACCACACCAAGAAGTGCCATGTGATGGAGGAAGGGCAAAATGGCTATCCAGCCCCCAAAGTTGTCTGAGGGAGTGTGACCTGGCCCCCAGCTTAAAAAGGTTGAGAACTCCTGACTTAGAGTATAGCTCAGTAGATAGGACGTGGAATGGTGAGTTCAAACCTGGGAGAAGCGACATCTGAGACCATGTGGAGCATGCCTGGCTGATCTTGAAACCCATAAAATCTTGGGCAAATGGCACAACTGCCCTAGAGCAATGCCTCCCAATGTGGGGCCCAGGCCCCAAAGAGGTACTTCAATTCCCAGAAACCTAAGTCAGCACATTGGCTGATCAGTGCTTTGGTGGATTGACTCCTTAGTTCTTTATCCCTTGAAAATCTTCTGAATTGGTTATTGTACCTTACTGTGTAAATGTCCTGCTACGGTAATGGAGCCAGTGACTCAATGGCAAGTGTTGGGCATCAGTAAATAACCCAACTCCCTAAAGGGCCCAATGGCTATGGGCGGATGAGCCCCTTTAGGTGGGGTGATGGTCCCCCTCAGTGGAGGAAATGCCACTGGAAACCATCCTATGGGGCCCAACGTCAAAATGAGCAGAGGAGGAACTCTGATTCCCAATGGTCATGGAGGCAGAAGAGGCCATGACAGATGGACTGGCTGTGAAAGTGCACCTTGATAACATTCTCAAGGCTACGGCAGTCCATTGCAGTCCCGGTGTTAAATCCTGCATGTCTCATTTCATGTGTGCCGCAGGAGATGGCTCCATGGGGTCATGGCAAGCTGGGACAAATTCACACCAGTTACATTGTTCCTGCTTTGGGGGAAAATGCATTCTCAAATACCTGTACGAGTATTCTTCCTTCTTGCTTGGAGGCTAGGGGACAGAATGGGAGAGTACGTTACAGGTGAAATATTATGGGATGGAGGAGGAGGGGTTGTGTTGAGAATGGGTGGGAGAAGACTGCCTTTCTGATAGAGCAGATTAAATGCAGTGTGACCCAAAGGCTCTTCAAAAAGATCTCCATAGGCTTGAACCCTAGGCTCAATGAAATTTAACAGGGGGAAAGGCAAAGTTTTACACCTAAGGAACAAAACCAAGATGCACAGTTACAAGATGAGGAATACTTGGCTCAGTAATATTACAAGCGAGAAGGATCTTGGAGTTGTTGTAGATCATGGGCTAAATATTAGTCAACTGAGCGATGTGGCTGCATAATAGAAGTTTAGTCTCCAAAACCCATGAGGTACCACTAGTCCTAGGGAACATAATAAAAAGTAGAGACATCACCCTGCCAACAAAAGCCTGCATAGTCAAAGCAATGGTCTTCCCAGTAGTAATTAATGGTTGTGAGAGCTGGATCATAAGGAAGGCTGAGCGCAGAATAGATGCCTTTGAAATGTGGTGCTATATGCCACAGCATAGGCTAGTAATAACTGTAATACTAATGACCTGTGTACTAATTTTACTCCTCCTTAACACTGAGCAGAAATGCTCCTTTTTAAGCCCCCTCATTTTATCTTTTGTCTCTTGATATATTTTAGTACCCCCATTTTAACTTCTGTTCCCTTTGCTGTTCTGTGCTGGTCTTGGACCGTAATAAAGATTAGATTAGATTTCATAAGGAAAGCTGAGCGCAGAAGAATAGATGCCTTTGAGATGTGGTGTTGGAGGAGAGTTCGGAGAGTCCCCTGGACAGTAAAGAGAACAAATAGATTGATCATAGGGGAAATCAACCCTGACTGCTCATTGGAAGGTCAAATAGTGAAGATGAAGCTCAAGTACTTTGGACACCAAATGAGAAGAGAGGACTCACTCGAGAAAGCCTTGATTGAAGGCAAAAGGAGAAGGGGGTGGCAGAGGATGAGATGGCTAGATAGTATTGTTGACGCAGGGGGCATAGAGCTGAGCAGATGGTGGAGGATAGGGGTGCCTGGCGTGCAGTGGCTCATGGGATCACAGAGGGTTGGACTCAACTATGTGACTGAACAACAAAATTCAGCACTAGTTAGACTCCATCTAGAGTCCTGTGTCCAATTCTGGGAACCGCAATTTAAGAAAGAGGCAAACAAACTAGAGCAGGTCCAGAGAAGGGCAAGAAGGATGGTCAGAGGACTGGAAACCAAGCCCAAGGAAACCAAGGAAAGACTGAAGGAACTGGGCAGGTTTAGCCTGGAGAAAAGGAGACGGAGAGGGGAGAGGATGATGATAGCACTCTTCAAATACCATGAAGATAACTATAGAAAGGAAGAGAAGGATCTGTTCTCCATCTTCCCAGAGTGCAGGACACATAATAATGGGCTCAAACTACAGGAAGGCCAACGCTATCCTATCCCGATGATGACTTAAGGTTGGCCAACCACAAAGCCAAGAAAATGGCTTAGTTTTGGCAAAATTTGACCTGGACGCAATAGAAGTGTTCAAATTTGGCATAGAGGCAGGACATTGTTTTCAGCCAGATGGGTAATGTAGTTGGACTGTTAGGAATACAGTTCAAGCAGTCTTTCTTCTTCATTTATGTAGTTGCTTAGGGCTAGCACAGGGGTGCCCAAACTACGGCCCGTAGGCCAGATCCAGCCTCCGATGCCAATTCATCTGGCCCGCAAAACCCTCGTTGTTCCTGGAAGCTTCATGGGCCAGATGAATTGGTGTCAGGGGCTGGATCTGGCCCATGGGCCATAGTGACTGGCCCCCAGAACCACGTGGGCACCCCTAGGCTAGCACAATGCCTTCAAGATAGTTTTCCATCATGATCACTTAGACCGAAACGTAGTTAGAACCTTTGTTGCATATTGATCTCTCTGTGTGTTTCTCACCTCTTATCTTTTAGACAAAACACAATTATCAGTCACTTCAAAATACTTCTTCCACATTTAAATTAATCTCAATCCTATTATCTTTCTTTTCTTTAAAAAAAATCCATTCACAAACGTCTTCACCAGCATAATGTCATTTTTTTTAAAAAAAAAAACCCTCTATTGTTACCTGAACTTTAGCAGTTTCATGAAATTTGGAGATGCTGGGCTCGAAGGCAGGATGTTACTTCGCCCTTAAAGATGCTCTGGTGTGGTAAAGTCTAGTACCATGATGCCGAACCATGGCACTCCAGATATTCTTGGACTTCAATTCCCAGGAGCCCCAGCCCCCATGAATCTGCATGAATGGGTTTACTGTGATTCACCCAGCCTGCGCCACCCTCATCACTCCTGGAAGTGGAAGTAAAATGTGTCCGTACGGTTAAGGCTCTTCCGGGTTAACCCTTCCTCCATACGGGCGTGTTTTACTTCCACTTCCAGGAGCGATGAGGGCGGTGCGGGCCGGATGAATTGCAGTAAACCCATTTGTGCAGATTCATGGGGGCTTGGGCTTCTGGGAATTGAAGTCCAAGAATATCTGGAGTGCCAAGGTTCGCCATCACGGGTCTAGTAGGAATAGGTTTTGGAAGGGAAAAGGTTTCCCATTGGGAGAGATGTTTTATTCGGAGTTTAATTCAGGTTCTTTGCAAAAAGTGGGCATTGCATCAAAAGTTCCCAAAAGCAATTCTGTGCTGGAAGTTGTCCCTTAAAAACCTTAAGGTACAAACATACACCTGTCAGTTAACTAACCTGACAACCGTGTGGACCAACGGCCTTGGGTGGCAAAGTCCACAGGGAAGGGTGATGGTCCCCAAGGGAATTAAATGGTCCCACTTGAATCCCTCTTGATGAAGGGCAGCAGCTTCATCCATCCTGGCCTGGGGTGGAGAAGGACTTTGTGTGTCCAAAGGGCTCAGGACCAGAAAATAACTTGCGGAACTGGATCAGTGATACTATGGGTGCCACGCTGTGATGCGGAAGGTAAATAGAAGACTACTTTATTATATTGTTCCTAAGACAATCTTCATGGTTGAATGCCATGAGGATGGCCAATATGTGGAATTAGATATGGCAGAACAATAAGTTCTCTTCTGGATGTTTAAACTTTGAGCATACATTCTACATGACTATTCCTTTACAAATATTTTTTTTTAAAGAAGGCAACTGTGTTTTTCTGTTGCAATGCCAAGAAATCTTGTATCAAAGAAATCTTGTATCAAAGAATCTTGTATCATCTTAAAGACTGACAAATTGTTTGGTTTAAGATTTCAGGTTATGCAAGCCCCATAATAGTCCCCAAATGCCAAATCCAAACTTTATTTCTCTCTCTTCGTGAGTTGGGCGGCTATATAAATATGAATATAAATAAATAAATAAATAAATAGGCTCAATGACCAGTGCAGTAAAAAAGGGTTTAAGTGCATAAAATTGAGTCAAAATGCACCACCTGGATTTGGATTTAGTCCCCAAATGCATATGCTCAATAAAACACTTTGATTTTTAAAGTACCAGAAGAATCAAAGTTCTTGTTTTAATGCATCAACCTAGCTCCTTCTACCCAAAGTTTTATTTGACATAGGCTTTTGTGGCTCAAATGGGACTGTGGTGGCTTAGTAGTTAAGACACTGAGCTTGACAACTGGAAAGTTGGCAGGTCGGCAGGTCAAGACCTGAGTGCTGCAATACAGAGTGAGCTCCCGGCTGACCCAGCACCTGCCAACCTAGCAGTGCGAAAGCAAGAAATTGCAAGTAGATAAATAGGTACTGCTTTGGTAGACGCTGGCTGCGAGGCAGAAGGTTAGCAGTTTGATTCCTGAGTAGTGCAGGACGGAACAAGCTCCCATCTTTGTCCCAGCTCCTGCCAGCCTAGCAGTTCGAAAGCAAGAAATTGCATGTAGATGAATAGGGACCAATTTGGTGGAAAGGTAACAGCATCCCGTGCGCTCTGGTGTCTAGTCAAGCCTGCCACACGACCATGGAAACCTCAGCAGAAGCAGACAGCGGTGGCTCTTCGGCTTTGAAACAGAGATGAGCACTGAACCCTAGAGTGGGATACGACTGGCTTTCGAGCAAGAGAGACATTTCTTGCCTTTACCTGGATCAAAGACCACTGATACATCCAATAAAGGTGGTCACAGCAGGTAAAAACATGTTCTCCTGGGAGGAAATAAATTATTAGACGTCCAAGTATCGTAGCACTCTTTCACTGCCAGAACCTGATCCTTTCCACAGGCTTTTTTGACATATAAATCTGATAATCTCTACCTGAGGGCTCTCGAACCCTTCCAGGTGCAGCACTTTCCTTGCTCTGGTATAAAGAACATTTTCAGCTGAGCAAGTAGGTGGCCGGCTTCAAGGACAAACAAAATTGATCTGAATCTTGACTTTGTTGATACGGTCTGACGAGACCTCAAAAGCCAAAGGATGAGATGAGAGAGATTGTTAGGGATGGGAACGTGCCGTGGGTTTTAATGTCCTTCAGATAACAGGGAACAAAATAAACAACAAAAAAAACCATGTGCTGTGTTGGGTGGGTGGCACTGACAGGACAAAGCACCACAGTGTACCTTAAAAATGAATAAAGTGGTGAAGGTCAAGGTAAAAGTCGGCCTTGCTTAGAAGTCAGTCATATCCGACTCTAGGGTGTGGTGCTGATCTCCGTTTAGAGTCAAAGAACCAGTGCCGTCTATATCTGCAGACATTTCTGTGATCATGTGGCAGGCATGACTTGACACCAGAGCGCACAGAACACTGTTACCTTTCCCACCGAAGCGGTACCTATTTATCTACTTTCAATTTCTTGCTTTCGAACTGCTAGGTTGGCAGGAGCTGAGACAGCACTTCATCATGCAGCACACAGGTCTCGAACTGCTATACCTGCCAACCTTTCCAATCGTCAACTTCAGCCTCTTAACCACTAAGCCACCGCAGTCCTGATGTTCAGACACAAGACTGCAATCCATAAACATTTATTTGGTAATGAATTATTTAGCTTTTATGGAACTGTATAGTCCCTGTATAGGGACTGCAGTGGCTCAAGTGGTTAAAAGGCTGACTGTAAGGCAGTTCAGTACCCAAGTACTGCACAACAGACGGAGCGCCCGTCTCTGTCCCAGCTCCTGCCATTTTCCTTGTGTTGGGTCTTTCGGGAAAGGTCAAGGTCTCCCTTGTTTGAAAGCCTGTCATATCTGATTCTAGGGTCTGGTGCTCATTTCTGTTTACAGCTCTGGTTCCCCGGGGGGTGGGGGGACAATTTGACTTTTATGGGGCAATTGGAAGCTTGTTTAGATGGAGTGAATGGCCTTTTAGGCTTCCTCCATGTGAATAAAGGTAAAGGTCACCCTAGGGCTGCAGTGGCTCAAGTGGCTAAGATGCTGACTGGAAGACGGAAGGTCAGCAGTTTGATTCCCGAGTACTGCAGGACGGAATGAGCTCCCATCTTTGTCCCAGCTCCTGGCAACCTAGCAGTTCGAAAGCAAGAAATTGCAAGTAGAGAAATAGGGACCACATTGGTGGGAAAGGTAAACAGTGTTCTGTGTACACTGGTGTCTAGTCGTGCCTGCCACATGACCACGGAAATGTCTGCAGACAACAGACAGTGCTGGTTCTTCGGCTATAAACAGAGATGAGCACTGGACCCTAGAGTCAGATACGACTGGCTTTTGAGTAAGGATGACCTTTACCTTTACTAGGGAACCCTATTTCTCTCTCTTGTTCCTTCTCCGATGCATAGTAATGCAACCAGCCCTCTACGAATCACTTCTACAACGTGTAAGGATTTTGCTTTTTCCGGCACAGAATATGAGCTCCCTCGTTTCTGTTTCTATTCTGCCAACCAGTGGAGGAACAATTGGGAGACATCTGTAAATCGAGGGCAGAAGCGATTCCCTTATTAGGCCGGGAAGCAGAAAAACACTTGCCAGGAGAGATAAAGCCAACGGACAATCAGAAGAACCACCGCCAGTAAAGTGCTGGCGGAGTTCATTCAATCTGTCGCAACCTGTTCGCATGAGATTGCCTTGTGCCGAGCCTCTGTCCCTAATGGGGATTAGCCATCTTTCGAATGGCACCTCCCCTCCCCGCAGATGTGTGCGGATATTCAGTCTCTTGCCCTCTACAGTGTGTGTGTTTGCCAAAAGTAGACCAGATCAGCAAAAGAGATAACACAGGTCTCTTTACGCCAAGAAGACGTGAAAACGACGTGATGTTTCACTTGGCTGGATGTAGGAATCGGGGCCGCTAGGATGGCCGTTAGGTCCCGGAGGAGACTGATCAAGGAACTACACGAGGCAATATGGAGCGAGATCAGATCAGTGGTTTATTGAGGAAAAGACATCATCATTTATAGATCAGAAGGCAAGGCAGGAAAAACCGTCATCTGACAGAAGATCACATCACCCATTTACTCGGGTTAATGGGAGATCTCTCTTGGGGAAGTTAATTAACGTGGGCAAACACTGACAGGGGAAAACTATTGTCTGGGCCTTAGACCAGGGTAAATATGGCCACTATTTGCACCAGGGATTACCCTAAACTCGGAGATGAGTGATTGCCTAATACGTAACAGAAGTTAGCGATCTGCTTACTCGGCAGAGCCGTAGGTCAGGTCAGAAGTGGGTGAATCAAACCCTATCATTAATCTACCCCCCTTAATTTCTGTGCCCGCAGAGCCCACGGGCCAGGAGTTTTCTCGACTGAGGTGGCCTCTGCAAGGGCCGTTCCATGCCCATAGGGCATGGGGAATCCACATCTGGAAACATCTGCAGACGCAGACTGCACCGGTTCTTTGACTGTAAACCAGTGGTTCCCAACCTTTTTTTGGCCATGCCCCACCTAGGCATCTCTAAAGTCCTGATGATTCCCCTCTGACATATAATTCTTATTATTAAAAAAGTGAACTCCTAACTTGATGACTGGAAGGTTGGCAGGTCAGCAGTAGGAGATCGGAGTACTGCATTAAGGAGTGAGCTCCCGTTTCTGTCCTAGCTCCTGCCAACCACGTCCATGCCACATGTCCATGGAAATGTCTCCAGATGCAGACAGTGCTGGCTCTTTGGCTATAAACAGAGATGAGCACTGAACCCTAGAGTCAGATATGACTGGCTTTGGAGCAAGGGTCACCTTTACATTTATTCACATGGAGGAAGCCTAAAAGGCCATTCACTCCATCTAAACAAGCTTCCAATTGCCCCCCTAAAAGTCAGATTGCCCCCCCCCCGGAACCATGTCTGTAAACAGAAATGAGCACCAGACCCTAGAGTCGGATATTACAGGCTTTCGAACAAGGGAGACCTTGACCTTTCCTTAAAGACGCAACACAAGGAAAATATAAAGAGAAAGATGGTTCTTCTCTAAAACAAGTTAGACTCTCCTAGAACTTGTTGTAGTAAATTATGACGACAACAGTGTTTTTTAAACAGTAGAAATCATGACTTTTATTTTGAAGGAATGGTGTGATTCCCAGATTTTTTTTAAAGAAAATGGTGCCCACCTTTAGCCGTTCTCCAGTGGCTTAGCGGTTAAGATGCTGAACCTGAAGACTGGGAGGTCAGCAGTTCGAGACCCGAGTGCTGCATGACAGAATGAGCTCCCGTCATCTGCCCCAGCTCCTGCCAACCTAGCAGTTCGAAAGCAAGAAATTGCAAGTAGATAAAGTGGTACCACTTTGGTGGGTACGGTAAACAGTGTTCTGTGACTGCCACATGACCACAGAAATGTCTGCAGAAGCTCTTCAGCTTTGAAACAGAGATGAGCACTGAACCCTAGAGTTGGATATGACTGGCTTTTGAGCAAGGGAAACCTTTACCTTTACCGTAGCGATTCATAGTTTAAAATTGGTGCATTTATATTTCTAAACACCCAACATTTCTAAAATGTGGTGCTCAGGTCTCAAACTGCTGACCTGTCGACTTTCCGGGTGTCAAGTTCAGCATCTTAACTACTAAGCCATTGGGAGGGTCCTTTCAGTATCCTAGGCAAAGGTAAAGGTTCCCCTTGCTCAAAAACCAGTCGTATCTGACTCTGGGGTGCAGTACTCATCTCTGTTTCATAGCCAGAGAGCCAGTGCGGTCTGCGTCTGCAGACGTTTCCATGGACATGTGGCAGGCATGCCTAGACACTGGAGTGCATGGTACGCTGTTTACCTCCCCACCAAAGTGGCCCCCTATTTATCTACTTGCAATTTCTTGCTTTCAAACTGCTTTGTTGTCAGGAGTTGGGACAGAAACGGGAGCTCACTCCATTGTGCAGTACTCAGGTATCGAACTCCGACCTTCCAGTCTTCAGGTTCAGCATCTTAACCACTTGAGCCACCGCAGTCCCTCAGTATCCTAGATATTGGTAAATGAGCTTGTGACAAATTATGGGCGATAAAAGATAAATTGTATGTGAGATGATCACAAAACAAACCCAATAGCCATCCAGAGCTAAGTGGGATCTAATTTTGACGCTTGGCACCAGAGCAAACCTTGGTATGAAATAGGGCATTTCTTGGATTCTTGCTGTGTTATCAATTGCTTCACTTACCTTGTCCGGACATCATCCTTCTTTGCAGTTGGACAAAAAGACTTCTGATTTCTGCCAGACTGAATAGTTGCATTATAATTACCGAGCTGGAAACATCTCTTGCCCTATTTTAGGGGACGTTTTTGAGAACAGGTCGATCCTCGTGGATTGTTCCTGAAGGGCGTCCGGAACTGCCTTGTGCTTTATAAATTTAGAAACTCAAGTGTTTTGTACAGTTACAGACATACGAATTGAAAGCCTCTGCCTGCACATTTTTGACTGGTCATCTTATTTATTTCATTTATTTTCTCCAAGATCAACCTGTGTTCCTGTTCTAGTTGTGCTCAGGTTTCTGTACATATTCCAGTTTATGCTGCTAGCATTTTCTGTACCGGCAGGATTATTCACCCAGCAGGAGCCCTGGTGGTGCATGGGTTTAAACTGCGGTATGGCAACCCAACGGTTGTGAGTTCGATCCTGACCAGGGATCAAGGTCGACCTCCTTCCAAGGTCACTCTATCAAGTGCTTCTCTGTGGTCACTGTGTATCCACACAAATGGATCCGCATTCGTCTGGATTCACAGGGGACTATGAAGAAGAAGAGTTAACAGAAAAGCCTGCCTGATGGGTAAGCCACCTGTCATTATAGAGACTGGGTGGTGCAGGGGTTAAACGGCTGTACTGCTACCAAAAGGTTGTGAGTTCAATCCTGACCAGGGATCAAGGTTGACTCAAATCCTTCCATCCTTCCAAGGCAGGTAAAATGAGTCCCCAGCATGTTGGGGGCACAATGCTAATTAACTTGTGAAATGCCCAGAGTGTGCACTTTGCTTTGCATTGTTTAAAGACAGAAAGAAGGAGTCAAACCAGGCTTTTGCCAGAGGAAAGGGGCTAGGGCGGTGATGGCAAATCTTGGCACTCGAGGTGTTCATGGGATTCAATTTTCAGAAACCCAAGTCTCTGTGAATCCACACGGATGGGTTTACTGCATGTACGCACGTTTACTGCATGTAAACCCATCCATGTGGATTCACAAGGACTTGAGCTTCTGAGAATTGAAGTCCATGAACACCTGGAGTGCCACGGTTCACCACTACTGGGCTAAGGAATTCTCCTTTCTTTCTCAAGCCCCTCGTCATGTTCTCTGAGAATCAGCTCAGAGGGCCAGGAAACCCACAGTGGCTTAGTGGTTAGGATGCAGAGCTCAACAGTCAGCAGGTGAGCAGTACAAGACCCGAGTGCTGTATGACAGAGTGAGCTCCCGTCCTCTGTCCCAACTCTTGGCAGCCTAGCAGTTTGAAAGCAAGAAATTGCAATGAGATAAATAGGTACCATTTTGGCAGGAAAGGTGCAGTAAGTGTTCTGTGCACGGTGGCTTGTCCTACCTGCCACATGACCACAGAAATGTCTGTAGGTAAGACACCGCTGGCTCTTTGGCTGTAAACGGAGAGGAGGACTGACCTCTAGTCAGATACAACTGGCTTTTGAGCAAGGGAGACCTTGACCTTTTGAGGTGCTAACAGTGAAAAAGGAGAGAAATTTTTCACACTCACACTAATGCAATTTGGGACATGGAGCAATAGATAAAGGCAAATGTATCCCATGCAAGGTAGCCAAATTTGCTGACGACACTAAATTATACAGGGTAGTGAAAACTGTGAGAGATTGTGAGGAGCTCCAGAGGGATCTCTCGACACTGGGGGAGTGGGCAAAACAGTGGCAAATGAGCTTCAACACTAGTAAGTGCAGAGTGATGCATGTTGGGGCAAAGAATCCCAATTACATTTATAAACTGATGGGGTCTGAACTCTCTGCGACAAACCAGGAAAGGGACCTTGGTGTCCTGGTGGACAACTCAATGAAGGTGTCAACCCAGTGTGCCTCAGCAGTGAAAAAAGCAAACTCAATGTTAGGGATCATTAGGAAGGGTATAGAAAATAAGTCAGCAAGTGTCATTTTGCCTCTTTATAAATCTATGGTGAGGCCCCATCTGGAATACTGTGTACAGTTCTGGTCGCCACACCTCCAGAAGGATATTATGGAGTTGGAGAAAGTACAGAGGAGGGCAACCAGAATGATTAGGGGACTGGAACACCTTCCTTACCATCTGAGGCTGCAACGGTTGGGCCTCTTCACTCTTGAACGAGGTGACCTGATTGAAGTTTATAAAATCATGCACGGTGTGGACAAAGTAGATAAGGAAAAACTGTTTTCCCTATCGCACAACACTAGAACTAGGGGACACTCCATGAAACTTTTGGGTACTAGTTCTCAAACAAATAAGAGAAAGTACTTTTTCACCCAGAGGATTACTGGTCTATGGAACTCCCTGCCAGAAGAAGTGGTGACAGCTGTCAGTCTTGACAGCCTTAAGAAAGGATTAGACAAGTTCATGGAGGACAAGGGTATCAATGGCTATAATTATGGATACTTAAGGACAACCTCGGGGTTGGACAAATAGGCAGGATATCTCTCAATATCATTTCCAGGGAATCCTAAGCAGGTGAAGGCATCTGCTTGGGAATACCCTGAAGGAAATGGTGAGCCACTGTTGAGACAGAAGGCTGGACTGGGTGGGCTGTGGCCTGTTCCAGCAAGGCTGTTCTTATGTTCTTATGCTCGAAAACCACTCGTATCCAACTCTAAGGTGCGGTGCTCATCTCTGTTTCCAGCCAGTCTCTCTGTTTGCATCTGCCAAGATTTCCGTGGTCACGTGGAAGGCGTGACTAGACACCAGAGCGCATGGAACGCTGTTTACCTTCCCACTGAAGTGGTACCTATTAATCTACTTGCAATTTCTTGCTTTCAAACTGTTAGGTTGGCAGGAGCCAGGACAGAGACGGGAGCTTATTCCGTCCTGCAGTAGTCGGGTTTTGAACTGTTGACCTTCTGCCTCCCAGTCAGCATCTTAACCACTGCAGCCAAATGCTAAATCAATACTAATCGTATTAGCCATCCTTCTGTTCTGCGGAGGTCCAGACACCTTTCTTTTTGCAGACCAAGTGGGGCGGACACTTTGCGCCCCCTGGCAATGGAGACTATGGGGGAAACCAAGTCAAAGAACAGACACTGCCTTTGCTTAAGAATTTAATTTCCCAAGAGCAAAGCGTAGCTTCCTGAGTTGCTGCCCATCACACCAACATAAATGCATAAAACTGCATTATTTAACAAGGAGGTTCCCTCTCCCCACTGGATGCCGAATTTAGGTCAGCATTTCTTGTTTTAATCTCCTTTTATCTATTTTTTCCATGCATGTTCTGAACAGAAGACAAACTTCTTCTTTGCCTCCTCTTTGGCTTTCCTGTCACCAAAAAAGAAAAGGGAGGAAATTCCCCTGTCGTTTCTGTTCAGCTGAACCTCCTCTCTGCTTTGGAAGAAGGGAAGAGGAGAGGAGGGGAGGGGAGAGGAGGAGAGATTAGATAGATAGATAGATAGATAGATAGATAGATAGATAGATAGATAGATAGATAGATAGATAGATAGATAGAGATAAAAAATGATGCCTGATCAACTCATCTGTTTTGCCTGTCAGGAAGGAAGAAAAGAAAGAAGGGGAAAGAGAGGAAAGGAAAGGCAAGATATAGAAAGAAAGAATGGTGCCTGATCTAATCATGTTTTGTCTCTCTGGAAAGGAGGAAGGAAGGAAAGAAGGGAGAGAAGAAAGGGGGGGGGAGAGAAAACGGTGCCTCATCAAATCATATGTTTTGTCTGTCTGGAAAGGAGGGAAAGAAAGAAGGAAGAGAAGAGGGAGATAGCAAATGGTGCCTAATTAACTCATCTGTTTTGTCCCTCTGGAACAGAGATGCTCAACCTGTGGTCCATGGACCGAATGCAGTCCACAGCACCATTTCATGTGGGCCCCCCACTGCCTCCACTACACCAGGAAATGTCATGTGGTGGAGGAAGGGCAAAATGGCCATCCGGCCCCTGAAGCTGCCTGAGAGTGACCCGGCCCCTGACTTTAAAAGGTTGAGAACCCCTGGTCTGGAACAAAGGAAGAGGAGGAGGGAGAGATAGAGAGAATGGTACCTAATCAACTCATCTGTTTTAAGCCAGATAGAAATAACCAGGGAGGAGGTCCTTGCATGTCTTGTTAAGCTAAACACTAACAAGTCACCAGGACCAGATGGCATCCATCCACGAGTTCTCAGGGAACTTAAAGATGAAATTGCTGATCTCCTAGCCAAAATATATAATCTTTCCCTCAAATCAGGCTTTGTGCCTGATGACTGGAAGGTAGCGAATGTAACACCAATTTTCAAAAAAGGATCCAGGGGTGATCCAGGAAATTACCGACCTGTCAGTTTGACATGTGTCCCAGGTAAAGTGATGGAAACCATCCTAAAAGATAGAATTAATAGGCACATAGAAGAGAAGGCGCTGCTAAAGGAGAGCCAACATGGCTTTTACAAGGGCAAATCATGCCTCACTAATCTGTTGGAATTTTTTGAGTGTGTCAACAAGCATGTGGATAAGGGGGATCCAGTTGACATTGTTTATCTGGACTTTCAGAAGGCTTTTGACAAGGTCCCACACCAAAGGCTCTTGAATAAACTTACCAGTCATGGAATAAAGGGACAGATCTTGTCCTGGATCAGCAACTGGCTAAGGGATAGGAAACAGAGGGTAGCACTAAATGGACACTTCTCCAAGTGGAGGGAAGTAAAGAGTGGGGTCCCCCAAGGTTCAGTACTGGGACCCCTGCTTTTCAACCTCTTCATAAATGATCTAGAGGTAGGAGTAAAAAGCAAGGTAGCCAAATTTGCTGACGACACTAAATTATACAGGGTAGTGAAAACTGTGAGAGATTGTGAGGAGCTCCAGAGGGATCTCTTGACACTGGGGGAGTGGGCAAAACAGTGGCAAATGAGCTTCAACATTAGTAAGTGCAGAGTGATGCATGTTGGGGCAAAGAACCCCAATTACATTTATAAACTGATGGGGTCTGAACTCTGCGACAAAACAGGAAAGGGACCTTGGTATCCTGGTGGACAATTCAATGAAGATGTCAACCCAGTGTGCCTCAGCTTCCTTACCATCTTCCTTACCATCTGAGGCTGCAACGGTTGGGCCTCTTCACTCTTGAACGACGACGTCTAAGAGGTGACCTGATTGAAGTTTATAAAATCATGCATGGTGTGGACAAAGTAGATAAGGAAAAACTGTTTTCCCTATCGCATAACACTAGAACTAGGGGACACTCCATGAAACTTTTGGGTGCTAGTTCTCAAACAAATAAGAGAAAGTACTTTTTCACCCAGAGGATTACTGGTCTATGGAACTCCCTGCCAGAAGAAGTGGTGACAGCTGTCAGTCTTGACAGCTTTAAGAAAGGATTAGACAAGTTCATGGAGGACAAGAGTATCAATGGCTATAATTATGGATACTTAAGGACAACCTCCGGGTTGGAGAGATAGGCAGGATATCTCTCAATATCATTTCCAGGGAATCCTAAGCAGGTGAAGGCATCTCCTTAGGAATACCCTGAAGGAAATGGTGAGCCACTGTGTGAGACAGAATGCTGGACTGGATGGGCTGTGGCCTGTTCCAGCAAGGCTGTTTTTATGTTCTTATGTCTCTCTGGAAAGAAGGAAGGAAAAAAAGAAGAGAAGACGAAAAGAAAGGAAGAGAAAAAGAGATAGAAAACGTTGCCTGGCCAACTCATCTGTTTTGTCTGTCTGAGCATATTGTTGCATTTAGGGGAACACAGGAAGTGCAGATAAAATATGACAAACCCCAACTGTCCTTCTTATCAAAAGCTAAGTTTCACCTCCTGGGGATTTTATTTTTCTCCTCTTTCTGGGCTGATTGGGACTGAGCAAACACAGGGAAGATAAACAACTCCCCGTGCGCATCCGTCCAGTGAAATGAGAAAACCTGGCGCTCTGAGCATGGGGGGTGCCTGTGCAGAGCAGTACAAACACATCAGAAACGGGGCCGGGATGGGTGGGGGGGTGGAGAGCACAGGCGTGGAACCTGTGTTTGCCAACCGGAGGGACTCACACCTTCCGTAATAGCTTGAGAGCAGGCAGGCCTGGAGATAAAATACAAATACCAAAAGCACGGTTTACTGTTCCATCAGGCGCCTCGCCGACGGAGCCACGGAAAACCATGGCCACAATTCGGCCTTCGGTGTGTTTGGTTAAGGGCACATCAGCATGAACGGGGAAGAAAGCTCATTTTCTTTTTGAAGGTCAGGGGAAATCCAAGACCAGAGTTCAAGAAGGTTCTTCTTACAGCTCTGACGGTATCCCCCACAGCCTCCATGGCTGTTTTGAGAAGTGTGGCACAAAAAGTAACTTTTTTTGAAGCTCTTGTGCCTGGGATCGAACTATCGATAGCGATACCACTGTGCTCTTCAACCTTTCCATAAATGACTTGGATCCCTTTGCTGTACAGTAAAACCCTGACTTACGTGTGCATCGAGTTACATAAAATTCAACTTACATAATGATTTTTGCACTAAAACCATGTCCCGATTTACATAACACAATTTCCTATGGGTTTGGTTCGAGTTATGTAAAAAATCTGTTTTTTTCCTATGGGGTTGTTTTGATTTACATAAATATCATTTTCCTATGGGTCTGCTTTGAGTTAAGTAAACAATTCATTTTTCCTGCACTATGCTGGTCTTGGACCATAATAAAGATTTGATTTGATTTAGATGAGGGAGTGCATTGACTACAGGTACTTATCAAATTTGCACATGACACCAAACTAGATTGAATAGCTAAATTCCTTGGAAGACAGCAGAATTCAAGAGGCTCTTCATAGGGTCAAACAAGGGATGAATGAAACTTAAGAGGGAGAAGTGCAAAGTTTTACACCCAGGGAACAAAACCCCGATGCACAGTTACAAGATGGTGGATACTTCATGGCTCAGTATTTACTACAAGCAAGAAGACGCTTGGAATGGTTGTAGATCACAGTGTAAATGAGTCAACAATGCGACGTGCCAGCAAAAAAGACCAACATTGTTTTAGGCTGCATTAACAGAAGTTTAGTCTCCAAACCCAATGGGATACAGTTATCCCAGGCTACAAACTGTACAGGAAGGATAGGAAGGGGCAAATGGGAGGTGGTGTAGCCTTGTATGTCAAAGAAGTGATAAAATCGTATGAACTGGAATATCTAGGTGATTTGGAGTCACCATTAGAAGCTCTGTGGGTAAGAGTACCAGGCCACAAGGATGGTCTAACAGTAGGCATATACTATCGGCCTCCGACCCAAACTCTTGAGGGAGACTGGCAGTTGGAGAATGTTGTAAAGGAGGCATCCAAGAAGGGAAGCCTGGTTATAATGGGGGACTTCAATTACCCTCACATAGACTGGGTGAACTGTTGTTCAGCACATGATAAAGAGATAAAGTTCCTAGATATGCTAAATGATTGTTCCCTGGGACAGATGATTGAAGACCCAACTAGAGGTACAAGAATCCTTGACTTGATCCTGACTAATACTCAGGATCTGGTGCAAGATGTTAATGTGGCTGATCCAATAGGGAACAGTGACCACAGCTCAATTATGTTTAACTTGATCATAGACCGCAAGTCACTGATAAAATCTAACACAGAGACCTTAAATTTTCAAAAAGGAAATTTCCCAAAGATGAGGAAACTAGTAAAAAAGAAACTGAAAGGGAAAATTGAGAGAGTCCAAACACTCCAAGAGGCATGGAGGCTGTTTACAAAAACAATAACAGAGGCTCAATTGGAATGCATACCCAAAAGGAAAAAGGGCACTGCCAGGTCCAAGAGGACTCCGATGTGGCTTACAGGAGCTGTTCGGGAAGTGATCAAGAGCAAGAAAAGCTCATTTAGAAGATGGAAGGCTTGTCCGAATGAGGACAGCAGGCAGAAACATAAATTCTGGCAGAACAAATGCAAGGCAACAATCAGGAAAGCAAAGCAAGACTTTGAGGAGCGTATAGCTAAAAATACTCAGAGAAATAACAAAGACTTCTTTAAGTACATTAGAAGTAAGAACCCGACTAGGAAGGCCATTGGACCGTTAGATGACAATGGAAGGCAAGGGGTTATTAAAGAGGAAACAGAGATTGCAGAGAGACTCAATGAATTCTTTGCTTCAGTATTCACTGAAGAAGACAGAGACCACATGCCCAAAACAGAGCCTATCTTCGTAGGGAGGGAAAGCGAAGAATTAAGCCAGGTAGAAATAACCAGGGAGGAGGTCCTTGCATGTCTTGTTAAGCTAAACACTTACAAATCCCCAGGACCAGATGGCATCCATCCACGAGTTCTCAGGGAACTTAAAGATGAAATTGCTGATCTCCTGGCCAAAATATATAATCTTTCCCTCAAATCAGGCTTTGTGCCTGATGACTGGAAGGTAGCGAATGTAACACCAATTTTCAAAAAAGGATCCAGGGGTGATCCAGGAAATTACCGACCTGTCAGTTTGACATGTGTCCCAGGAAAAGTGATGGAAACCATCCTAAAAGATAGAATTAATAGGCACATAGAAGAGAAGGCGCTGCTAAAGGAGAGCCAACATGGCTTTTACAAGGGCAAATCATGCCTCACTAATCTGTTGGAATTTTTTGAGAGTGTCAACAAGCATGTGGATAAGGGGGATCCAGTTGACATTGTTTATCTGGACTTTCAGAAGGCTTTTGACAAGGTCCCACACCAAAGGCTCTTGAATAAACTTGCCAGTCATGGAATAAAGGGACAGGTCTTGTCTTGGATCAGCAACTGGCTAAGGGACAGGAAACAGAGGGTAGCACTCAATGGACACTTCTCCAAGTGGAGGGAAGTAAATAGTGGGGTCCCCCAAGGTTCAGTACTGGGACCCCTGCTTTTCAACCACTTCATAAATTTTTCGGGATATGATCTTGGGGGCCATCACCCTTCCCTGACACTGGCACCCTAAGTCGTGAGTCCTCAGGGCTGTCAGGTTAGTTAACCGCCGCCTGACACTCAGCATTGAGTCGCTGGCAGTAGGGTCTACTCTATGACCATAGCAGAATAACCTTATTATTAGTCTTATTAGTACTTACTAGTACTTATTAGCACTAGTACTTATTAGCACTTACTAGTGCTATTCAGCACTAGTTAGACCACATCTAGGATCCTGTGTCCAATTCTGGGCACTTTAAGAGAGAGGCAAACAAACTAGAGCAAGTCCAGAGAAAGGCAAGAAGGATGATCAGAGGACTGGAAACTAAGCCCTAAGAGGAAAGACAGAAGGAACGAGGCTTGTTTAGTCTTGAGAAAGGGAGACGGAGAGGGTAGAGGATGATAGCACTCTTTAAATATCTGAAAGATCATCATAAAGAGGAAGGGAAGAATCTCTTCTCCATCATCCCAGAGTGCAGGGCGCGTAATAATGGGCTGTAATTAAAGGGAGTCAGATATAATCTGAATATCAGGTTACAGCAATACAACAGTGGAACCAACTTAATGGTCAGAGCAGTATGACAGTGGAACCTACTGCCTAGAACAGGGGTTCCCAACCTTTTCAAGACGGGGGCTGACTGATGCTCAATCAGGAGCATCAGTCAGCTTCAAGGGCTAGATGACCATTTTGTCCTTCCTGTATGAAGGGGGCAGCCATTTTGTCTCAACAGCTTCAAATGGGTAGCCATTATGTTTCTCAAATGCCCTTGGAGGGGTGGGAGGCCACATGAAATGGCACCATGGGCCGGATACGGCCCACAGGCCGTAGGCTGGGTGCATTTTACTTCCACTTCTGGGAGCAACAAGGACTTCGCGGGCTGGATGAATTGCCATTTGGGGCCAGATCCAGCCCACAGGCCAAAATTTGGGCATCCCTGGAGTAGGGGGTTGGACACGATGGTCTCAAAGTTCCCCCTCCCAACTCAGCGATTCTATGAGGAAAGATGCACAAAGTTTAATGCCACTTCTGTGTACAACCCAGTCCGACCCAGAGAATATTTGCTCTGTGCGTCTCATCCGCCCCCACAGTCACGCACCGGATCAGGCCTTTTCTCTTCTCCTCACGCAGCAAGCTTTTGACTGACACTGTGTCGGCCTCCCTTAGGAGCCAAAGGCACTTCGCAGCACGAGGCGGGGAATATCCTGGGATCACATTATCTGGCAGAGAACCGTGCAGCTGCCTTCGGCGCGCAAAGAGGGCAGGCGACTGGCAAGCAAAACAAGATTATGTAAGTATTCGGGGGGCAAGGAATCCACCACACCGGCAGCTGAGGAAGGACTTAGAGGCAAGTGAGATAATGAAGCCAGAGAGCAGGGCTTGATGGCAGAGAAAAGCTCAGATGGGGAGAGATGCCTTCCAACTTCTTGACAGCTCGGAAACAGAGATGCAGCGATGCTCAACAGATGTGCAGACAGGAAAGAAGCCAAGTCTCCGGGCACCAGCTGACATCTCAGGCAGTGGCCGATATTTCCCCGGGTCTCTGAGCAGGGAGAGAAATCTCAGGCTGATGTGTGTGCATTAAAAGTTTGTGCATCTTTTCACATCGAATCACAGAACGACCAGATTGGGAAGGGGCCTTTGAGGTCATTGAGTCCAACCCCGAGTAAGGCAGGAGTCTCAATCAAAGCAGACCACAAAGAAGAACTTGATATTGTAAATAGCCCATAACACTGCACAACGATTTTGCTACTGGGAATAACGCATGTGATTTACGTGATATCGAGTGTGCCGAGTCCAAATCTGAACTCATAATTTGCCCATCACATACAGATTTTAAGTTACAGCCATGCTAAACGTAAAAAGTAAAGGTCACCCTTGCTCAAAAGCCCATCATATCCAACTCTAGGGTTCAGTGCTCATCTCTGTTTCATAGCCGAAGAGCCAGCGCTGTCTGCTTTTGCAGACGTTTCCATGGTTATGTGGCAGGCATGACTAGACACCAGAGCGCACGGAGCGCTGTTTACCTTCCCACCAAAGTTGTCCCTAATTATCTACTTGCAATGTCTTGTTTTGGAACATCTAAGTTGGCAGGAGCTGGAACAGAGACGGGAGCTCATTCCGTCCTGCAGTACTCGGGAATCAAACTGCTGACCTGCCGCCTTCCAGTCAGCATCTTAGCCACTTGAGCCACTGCAGTCCCAAGTACAGGCATGCTATAGCTGTTCAAATGGTCGATCATTGGGGTAATGTATTTTTACATGGGAACATTTATAACAGTGTCTGCTGCCACCCCATGGATTAGATCAGGGGTTCCCAACCTAAGAATCCAGCTCATGACACCATTTCATGTGCCCCCCCACACCCTCCAAGGGCATTTGAGAAACAAAATGGCCACCCCTTTGAAGCTGTTGGGACAAAATAGCCACCCCCATCATGCAGGCAGGGCAAAATGGTTGTCTGGCCCTCAAAGCTGACTGAGACAGTGTGATCCGGTCCCTGGCTTGAAAAGGTCAGGAACCCCTGGATTAGACCAGGTAGCAGACAATATTTATTTTTTGTGATGCAGTGTAATTGGAATATTGTTATATTTATCAAGGATATAGCAATGACACTTCTACACTGCCCCAAAGTGCTTAGTTAATTAGCATTTTTGCCCCTCAACAATGCTGGGCTCTCATTTTACCAACCTTGCGTGAAAGAGGCTGAGTCAACCTTAATCTCTGGTCAGGATCGAACTCATACCATTTTGGCTGCAGGACAGGAGTTTAACCCCTACACCACCAGGGCTCTAGAGAATGACAGGTTTGCCTATCTGTGACTGTTCTTCTTTGTGGTCCCCTGAACCCACAGAAAACCCATAGACCACGAAGAAGAACTTCATAGACACGTAGGGGCAGAAATAGAAATTGTAGAACACCCGTAATCAGAACATTGTTATATTTAACAAATATATAGCAATAGCAATGGCATTTCTATACCACCCCATATAAGTGCTTAGTGCACTCTCGGGGCGGTTCACAAGTTAATTAACATTTTTGCCCCCAACAAAATGGGTACTCATTTTACCAACCTTGGAAGGATGGGAGGATGTGTCAACCTTGAGTCCTGGTCAGGACTGAACTCACAACCTTCTGGTCGCAGTACAGCACTTTGACCCCTGTGCCACCAGGGCACAAGCGCGGTAAGTGAGCCTCTCTCACGCCCAGCAAATGCCAACGGGGCAGAGGCAGGTGGAACCAGCCCATGAATCTGCTACTTGAAAGAGGTGCACATTTCCAAAGATCCCCCTTTTGCGCTGACCGTGATAAACATCCCTTCAAAGAACACGAGCATGAAGTGAGGTTTGGCTTGCTGGCAGGCCGAAAGCTTTCCGTACGTGCTCAGAGGCCATCCTGCAGAGAAATCTACGCCCAACTCGCATATGGGAGTAATGCAATATATACCAAATGCATGTTTTCTGGGACCAGCCCCTCCTTGGGGGGTGGCTTGAAAAATATTTCTCTCTCTCCCCCCTCCACCAAGGAATGGTGTTGGGGAGGCTTCCGGCAAAATTAAATCCTTTCTGCCAGAGGGATCATAGCTGGAATTCTCTGGACCTAATTAAACTGTAGCGCCAAGAAACCCCAAAGCAGTTCAACGGCTTGAAATCCTGGGCTAAGAAGCCATGAGTCATGTCTGAAAAGGTGGGAGACAGATTTGATGGCTGATGCGGAGACAGCTGGAGAGAGAAAGAGGTGGCAGGCGTGAGATGATGATGGCTGGATAGTTGTGCCCTGCATTGAAGACAATTGGGAGTCTTTAGTTGCCTTACCCAAGAATGAACTTTCTGCCTGCCTCGAAGGACAAAAAACTGGTGCAATCTTCGTCAAAGGTCTTTTAAAAGAGGGTTAAGCTAGATTCAGCTGGACTTAGCTTTTTGTCCCTGAACAAATCAGATGCCATCTGGCTTGTTCTGTCACTTTTATCTAACGGGCACATCACAGTGATGGTGAACCTTTTAGAGACCGAGTGCCCAAACAGAGTGGCGGGGCGAACTCTGTGCTGGGGGGAGGAAGGAAGCGCTCCCATTGGGCTGCTGGGCAGAGGGGTGGGGTGAACTCTGTGCTGGGGCAACGGCAGGCACGCCAACAGAGAGGGCTCAGAGTGCCCCCTCTGGCACGCGTGCCAAATGTTCGCCACCACTGGCACATTAGATAAAACTAGGGGAAAGGCATGGAAACCCCTACAGTTATGACCAAGGCAGATGAGTGGATGAGATTTGTGGGCAGCTTTTGAAAGTGACAAGAAATAATAATAAAAAAAACCTGGAAAATGCCTGATACTAATGGTAGTAGAATCAAAGGTCCGTTGAGTTGGAATGAGTTTTTGAGGCCATCCAGTCCACTCCCCTGCTCAATGTAGGAGTCCGAATCATGGCAGATAGTTGTCTTAATTTCCTCTTGAATGCTTCCAGTGTTGGGAGCGCTCAACATCTCTCAGGGCAGTTGGTTCCACTGTTGTACTGCTCTAACAGTTAAGAGGTTTTTCCTAATATTCAGCTGATATCTGTCTTCCTGTAGTTTGAGTCCATTGTTATGCTTCCTGTACTCTGGAATGATGCAAAACTGATCCTTCCCTTCCCCTTTAAGATGATCTTTCAGGTATTTTAAGAAGGCTATCATCATCTCCCCTCTCCGTCTCCTTTTCTCAAGGCTAAACATGCCCAGTTCATTCAGTCTTTCCTCCTAGGGCAGGGATTATTATTATTATTATTATTATTATTATTATTATTATTATTATTATTACTACTACTACTACTACTACTACTACTACTACTATTATAATTCAATTTATACCCCGCCCTACTCAGCACAAGGCCGACTCAGGGCAGCATAACAACATATCAAATACAGACATAACATAGGTAAAGGTAAAGGTTTCCCTTGCTCGAAAGCCAGTCGTATCCGACTCTAGGGTTCAGTGCTCATCTGTTTCAAAGCCGAAGAGCAATCGCCATCTGCTTCTGCAGACGTTTCCGTGGTCATGTGGCAGGTATGACTAGACACCAGAGCACACGGAACGCTGTTTCCTTCCCACCGAAGCGGTCCCTATTCATCTACTTGCAATTTCTTGCTTTCGAACTGATAGGTTGGCAGGAGCTGGGACAAAGACGGGAGCTCATTCCGTCCTGCAGTACTTGGGAATCGAACTGCTGACCTTACGCCTCCCAGTCAGCGTCTTAGCCACTTGAGCCACTGCATAAATACAGCTGTAGTATTACTGAGCCAAGCGTCTCCCACCTTGTCACTGTGCATCTGCTTTTTATTCCCTTTGCGCTTCTCCCTGTTAAACTTCATTCTGCTGGTTTCAGCCCAGGGTTCAAGCCTATCAAGACCTTTTTGAATTCTGGTTGGAGTGAGCTCCCGTCTCTGTCCTGGCTGGCTCCTGCCAACCTAGCAGTTCGAAAGCAAGAAATTGCAAGTAGATAAATAAGGACCACTTCGGTGGGAAGGTAAACGGCGTTCTGTGTCTAGTCGTGCCTGCCACATGACCACAGAAATGTCTGCAGAAGCAAACAGCGCTGGCCCTTCGGCTTTGAAACAGAGATGAGCACTGAACCCTAGAGTCGGATATGACTGGCTTTCGCACAAAGGCGACCTTTACCTGTCTTCCAAAGTATTCACTATTTCATCCAGTTTTGGAATAGACCCCTTGTTAACGGCTAAGGAGACTGAAATTAGGATCGGGGTGGGGAGAAGTCCCCTGACCATATGCCATTTGGGAAGCGACAAAATTATTTCACATTTTTTTAAATGAAAGGCATGTTTCACTAAGCTTTTGTAATAGATTTCTTCCTCCGTGTCTAGGCCAGACGCAAAACTGCCCATGTGTAGGACCTTTGGGTGAGTTCATTCTGCAGTTCCTTCTGCCTGGCCTAGTGTGAGAAAGATTAGCTGGCAACACAAGGTGGCCGTTACCAGGGTAAGTCCAATTGTGGTTCAAAAATGCCACAATCTTCAAGGAGGCTCTCTGTGTATCAATGTCTTTTTAAAGCACCATCAACATTTCTAGAGTTGAGAAGGAAAGAGGGGAAGAAATATATTTTCCTTTACTTCAAGAGTCATCCCACAGAAGGTAAGATTGTGTTGCTGGCAACACTGTGCATTTATCAAAGCATCCGAAGCCTGCTATAGCATCTTGCCCAGCTTTGCTTCAAAAGGCCCTTGTGAGGACAGAGAAATTTATATACAGTAATGGCTCAAGTTACGAACACCTCGACTAACGAAAAACTCACAATACGAAAGGAAACCCCGGGGAAAAATAATGCTTTGAGATACAAATTTTTTCGCGGTATGATTTTTTTCTTTTTGGGGGGGGGGGTGTCTTTCAATGCTCCTCAAGGTGGTGGGAGGGTGTTCAGAGCATTTCGGCTCCATTTTTGATATTTTCCGCCGTGTTTTGGCACCGCCAAATGCTCCCCCCCCACACACACACCAGGAAGTGCCAAAAATTTCCCCTTCCCCTCAACAGCTGATTGTCAGGGACTGATTCAGCAATTACCAGAGATGGCCACTGTCGGAAATGTGCCAAATATGCATTGGAAACCAAATAATGCGTTTCAGACGTCAGAAAAGTGGGGGGGGGGGGGGGAAGTCTTTTTATCTGTTCAACACTCTTTCTAAAGTGCACTTTGGAATTTTTTGCCGTGTTTAAACCACTTTAGAAAGAGTTTTGAACAGCTAAAATACTTTTTTGGGGTTTTTTTTTCCTGACCTCCAGAATGCATTATTTGGTTTTCAGTGCATTCCTTTGGGAAACCGTGCTTTGAGACACTAATTTTTCGGGATATGAGAAACCCCAAGGAACAAATTAATTTCATATCTCGAGGTACCACTGTATCAGCTTTTTTAAAAAGGTGTGTGTAATCTTGGTTACAGCTTCTATGCCCTGAAATTCACTATACTGTACTGCTGTTTTCTAAACTTCCGTCACAATTCGCAGCTTTTTTAAAATTTGAAAATCAATTCTGCAAAACTTCTAATCCCCACACAAAAATCAGAACCAAAGGTGTCTTAAACAAAGCAGTTTAAAAAGTTTAATACATTTTTTTAAGAACCCCCCCTCCCCCCCCCCCCCCCCCCCCAATATGCTAAGCGCAAACCTGGAGCAGAGTTTGACCTTCGCTGTATGTTACCCAGGACAAGACTGACTGTTTCAATTACCGGCCATTCGCCTGAAATTGGCTCAGAAGGACGGAAAAGAACGCATGGAAGTCGAATATGCTAAGCCGGGGTCAGCGGAGATCTGGAGAAAGATTTCATAGCAAATTGACGCCACGGTGTCGGTGCTGTATGAAAGGGCACCGCAGAGGTCAGGATCTAGACAGGGGCTTCCAAAGAGGCTTCTTCGGACTTTACCTGCAGAAGGAAGCATTATTCACGGCATCCCTAAGGAGGGACAGGTCAGAAAAATAGTAACGCTTGAAGCCTCCTGTCGTGGGGAGTATAATATAAGTCACAATCAATACAAACACTGGGTTTTTAAAATATGAAAGAAAGCAAAAGAGTCTATCACAGCTGAGTGTTATACAAAGGGGGATTAAAAATATAAAATAAGAAGCAAGGAGGGACCACGCCGAAGTCTTTCGACAGCCAAACGCTGAGGTTTTGCCACCCGGGCGGTTGCGCCGAGGGCCAGAGGTGGAACAGAGAAATCCGAGGCAGGTGATGGCTCTGCTCCTCAAAAGGAGGTTTCACGGGTGGCCACTGGCTCAGGATCAGGGCTGGCTGGCTAGCTGGCTAGAGTTCCTCGAAGAAGGCCACACGGGATTTGGTGCTCTGTAAGGTGAGCTGAAGAAAGGGGGATGAAAAAAAAAGGGGGGGGGACATAAGGGGAATTAATTCGCACAGTTGCATTTCCTGGGTAAATGCTGCATCAACAAGACTTAGGAAGGAGCAATATAGCTACAAGCAGCAGGCTCACAGAAGGAAAGATTGTGTGGCTGACAGAACTGTACATTTCCAACGTATTTAAAGCCTACTATAGCAGTTCAGGGAATGCAGTGGCTCAAGTGGCTAAGACGCGCTGATTAGAAGGCAGGAGGTCAGCAGTTCGATACTGCAGGAATGAGCGCCCGTCTTTGTCCCAACCTAGCTGTTCAAAAGCAAGAAACTGCAAGTAGATAAATAGGGAGCACTTCAGTGGGAAGGTAAACAGCGTTCTGTGCGCTCCGGTGTCTAGTCACGCCTGCCACATGACCACGGAAACGTCTGCAGAAGCAGGCAGCGCTGGCTCTTTGGCTATGAAACAGAGATGAGAACGAAACACTGTTTACCTTCCCACCTAAGTGGTCCCTATTTATCTACTTGCAATTCCTGGTTGTTATATGCTGCAATTTCCAATACTGTACCACTTTTAAAGCAAAGCAATCACACTTCTACTTAATGCACACTCTGGGTGGGTTCACAAAGTGAATTAACATTTTGCCCCCAACATGATGGGGACTCATACAGAACAAATGTCACAAGGCTAGCCAGGGATTCTCAAGCAAAATCTCTTTAGCAGTTCAAAAGCCAGGTGTATCTCACTCTAGGGTTCAATGCTCACCTCCATTTACAGCCCAAGAGTCAGTGCTATCTGCACCTGCAAACCTTTCCCTGGTCATGTAGCAAGCATGACTACACATGGAATGCTGTTACCTGCCCACCGAAGTGGTACCAGTTTATCTACTTGCAATATTTTGTTTTCAAACTGCTAGGTTGGCAAGAGCTTGGACAGATGACTGGAGCTCACTCCGTCATGCGGCACACCGGTCTCGAACTGCTGACCTGCTTGACCTTCCAGTCGTCAAGTTCAGTGTCTTAACCACTAAGCCACCGCAGTTTGCAGAAGTTTCCATGGACATGTGGCAGGCATGACTAGACACGGGAGTGCGGGAAATGCTATTTTGTTAATTAAGAATGCATTTTAACCACTAAGCCACCACAGTCCTCTCATAAGTAAAACCTGCATCTAAATTAATCCATCTATTGTCACCTCTTCTTTTGTGGATGGGAGAACATCCATAACACAAAATGCAAAAAGTTGTCATCTCTGATTCCACGGGGCATAGCTGTCTTGCCAATTTTACTCACAGATTCTTGTCTATAGCAGTGAGGAGTGCATGAGACCTCCCTATGAAATATCTCACTTTCCCATCAAGCTAGCCACCAGAGACACTAGCTGGCCCCAACACCTCTGTAATTGTAGGGGAAGGGAGCTCAAAGACGACATTGAGTGGCAAGCGAACGCGGAAGAGTCTCGATGGTCATTGTGTGAAGTTCCAGCCTTTCCAAAATGCATTTAACCCCCTCTCACATTTCCTGCAGGGTTCATCTCACTTGTCGAAAGGCAAATGAGTCACGCTCAGCTAGAAAAGAGAGCGCACTGAAATATGTATGATGACAGAGAGGACGAAACACGTTTTCAGGCAAGGTTGGGGCGGCTGTACAAGAATGCCAGACACAATACATGCCCTCTGGTTGGTATCGCTCCACCTAAGATCAGGGGAGAAGTAGCGGCGGACAAACTAAGAGAGAACTAAGCAAGAGAAGGACCCTCGACACCCTCTGGATGGATATGAGCCTCAAGTAACCCTGTTACCATCCCTGCCGAAGTGGTACCTATTTATTTACTTGCAATTTCTTGCTTCTGAACTGCTAAATTGGCAGGAGCAGGGATAGATGATGGGAGCTCACTCTGTCGCACAGCACTCAGGTCTTGAACTGCTGACCTGCCCATATTCTAGCTGTCAAGCTCAGTGTGTGAAGGTAAAGGTCACCCTTGCTCAAAAGCCAGCCGTATCGAACTCTAGGGTTCAGTGCTCATCTCTGTTTACAACCAAAGAGCCAGCGCTGCCCGGCTATGAAGACATTTCCGGGTACATGTGGCAGGCATGAACTAGACACCAGAGTACATGGAACGTTGTTACTCTACTACCCTCTTATTAATCAAGAATGCATTTTAATCCCATTCGCAGGCCCCAGATTAAGTAGTGTTACTCAAAAGGCAATAAAGCCTTGAAAGTAAAATGCCGTATCTGAGCCAGCATCATGAAACGCAGCCATGCCTGGTTAACCCCGGCTGCTGAAAACTTTCCCAGCACAGTCACCAGAAGGCATTCTAGCTCAACCGCAAAGCACGTCGGAGATAAGGAAAAACTGTTTTCCCTATCGCACAACACTAGAACTAGGGGGCACTCCATGAAACTTTTGGATACTAGTTCTCAAACAAATAAGAGGAAGCCCTTTTTCACCCAGAGGATCTCTGGTCTATGGAACTCCCTGCCAGAAGAAGTGGTGACAACTGTCAGTCTTGACAGCTTCAAGAAAGGATTAGACAAGTTCATGGAGGACAAGGGTATCAATGGATATAGTTGTGGATACCTAAGGACAACCTCCGTTGGGTTGGAGAGATAGGCAGGATATCGCTCAATGCCATTTCCAGGGAATCCTAAGCAGGTGAAGGCATCTGCTTGGGAATACCCTGAAGGAAATGGTGAGCCACTGTGTGAGACAGAATGCTGGACTGGATCATGGGCTACTGTGGCCTCTTCCAGCAAGGCTGTTCTTATGTTCTTATGCTGCCAAGGACCAGATCTCAAGATCGGCTGCCTCCTACATGGCCTCATTCCAGCTAACTCATGCCAAGCCTTGGGACTCAAGAGACTGCCTGCCAGCTAGTTGCAAAAGCCGTGTCAGAAGTCAGAGGACCAGGGCCCGCCGGGGATGGAAGCTGAAGGAAGGCGTCTTATACAAAGTCAAAATACCAAATGAATACCAAAGCCAAAGTTAATACAAGGAACAATATCATCAACAAACTGACCATCTGCACTGCGTACATCAGCTTTGACCCCGAGCGCCAGTATGGAGCGCATCCCCACATGCAAAACAAGTTGACATCGCTGTGAACGAAGCCATGCGTAGTGACGTGATGCCTCAAGCCTACACCAGTTGAGAAAACAGACCCTCTTGTTGGTATCACTCCAACTAAGATAAGGAGAGTAGTAGCAGCGGATGCCAAGAAAACTAAGCAAGAGAAGGAACCTCGATATCCTCTGGACGGAGATGAGCCTCAAGTCCACCAGTTCAGATCCAGGAGAGAGCTTTATGGCAAGAACAAACATTCTTGAGGGAACACAAGAGCAAAACCAAATTAGAAAATGGAGGAAGGAGCTCACTGGACAAGGAAGGACATTAAAGGAGGATATGGTTGAGGGACTCAACCTCCCCTTCGTCACTTGGAGGACCCTGGATAGGCTGAAGGTTGGAGTCCCTCAATGCAAGATCAACTTGCTCAAGTGAAGGCTGTTGGCAGACAAGACGCTGTGTAAATGAGGAGAGATACAGAATCCAGCTCATTTCCTGGTCTGCCAATGACTGCCAGGAACATGCACCGAAGAGGACTTGAGTTTGGCCAACAACAAAGCCAAGAAAATGGCTTCATTTTGGCAGTCGGGGGTTTGATCTGGACACGAAAGAAGAAGAATGAGGTGTGGGGACACCGCCTGACCAATCCTGACATAAATGCAAACTAGGTAACTTTAGGACAGAGGGTGTTTTACCAAGCCATGTATCTGTGGCACGCTAATAAAAACCCAGCCACTGAAGCTGTGAACACTGTTGAGACCATGTGGAACAGAAAAACACAATACCAGTAGACCTTCATTATCCTATTTGATTACTATCTTCATTGTAGGCACCCTGGGAGAAAAAATGCCTTCTGGATTAGGGGGAAATGAGTGATGCGTCTAAATGGTGCTTCCTTAATTGGGAACACTTTGGCACATAGCAGAATTAAGGGATGAAGAAACATAATGAAGGGTAGGAGGGCCTTTTGCTCAGCTCTGCTTAGAGCAGTGATGGTGAACCTTGGCACTCCAGGCGTTCTGGAACTTCAATTCCCAGAATCCCAAGTCTCTTGTGAATCCAGATGAATGGTTTTAGCGGCACTCTTGGTGTTCTTGGACTTCAATTCCCAAAAGCCCAAGTCCCTGTGAATCCACACGAATGGGTTTACTGCGCGTAAACAGACTTGGGCTTTTGCGAATTGAAGTCCAAGAACACCTGGAGTGCCAAAGTTCACCATCACGGGGAATGTAACTCCCATCACTGGCCTTCATGTTTGTGGTGAGTCCACCACATGCTAATTCCCTGCAAGCATGATGCCAGATCCTGTGTTCTTACATGTGGAAAATCCAAATTCAATTTCGGCATCTCCAGTTTAAAGAAGCAGGTCTTCTTCTTTATGTCCTCTTTTGCCCCATCGGGTGTTGAAGGAGATACAAGGTTCCTACTCTGGCCCTTCTAGTGGTCTCCACCGGTCTTATTTTGGTGTTCTTGTAATACGTCTCTGATGTTCTCTCTCCATCTTCCTCTGGATCTGCCTCATGGTCTTTGTCCTACTCCTCTTTCCACATGTGCCTTGTACGGTATGGACTTCCAAGATATTCTCTCCAGGTGGGAAAACCACTTTATTTGTGATTTCTGGATGCAATTTAAGATGGGCTCTGTTCCAATTCTTTCCTTTATAATCTCATTCCTGATTTCATCCCTTCGTCAGGCCAGCAGCCTTCCTCAGACATCTCATTTCCATGGTGACTAACTTTCACTTATGTTTTGTTGTCAGTATCCCCGTCTGGTATGGCAGTGACTTAAAATTTGTCCCTGACAAAGGGCACTGGCCTGGCCAGTAAAGGATACTGGCCTGGTCTGATACTTAGGGTGTGAACAGACAGGGATAAACGATTGTGCCTGATTATCTCAAAAAAGGTCTCTTGGTTGGAAGACTTTCGGGGATGGTTCCAGATTGCCGCATTTCACCGACCCTCAGAAGTATGGAAGAGGTTGAGTCAACCTTGATCCCTAGTCACAGTCGAACTCACAACCTTTTGGTTGCAGGACAGCAAGTTAACCACTGCGTTACCAGGGCTCCTTTGTAACTTTCTGATGACCGGAAAAACTGCTCGCACTAGCCTGTAACACAAGCGCTTCAACATGTGAGCGGCACATCCATCTCATTTGCACCCTTATATAACTCGTTTTGCTAAGAAAACCCAGAACAGAAAAGGAAATTATTGCAGAGATTTAACGCCCCCTGCTGGTAATGGTTTGACTGGTGCACGTCTCAGAGGTACAAATTTCGACAAGTTAACAAGCACCCACAGAACATGGACGTCTTTGGGATGGACTGATTTTGTGTTCAGGAAAAGAATGCGGCCTACCATGCTTTAGCATCAAAGCTTCCTACCACCCACCCTAGTAAAGGTCAAAATTGCCCTTGCTCCAGTCGTATCTGACTCCAGGGTTCAGTGCTCATCTCTGTTTACAACCAAAGAGCAAGCACTGTCTGCGTCTGCAGATATTTCTGTGGTCATGTGGCAGGCACGACTAGACGCTGTTACCTTTCTTGCCAAAGCAGTACCTATTTATTTACTTGCAATTTCTTGCTTTCGAACCGCTAGATTGGCAGGAATTGGGACATACGACGGGAGCTCACTCCATCACACAGTTCTCGGGCCTTGAACTCTGGCACCACCCACCCTACTAGCCCATAAATGGCTGGAAGGAACACAATTCCAGAAAGACAGCACTGCTCTTCAGCTTTAAAAGGCAAAACAATAGGCAGATTTCTAGGCAACAAGAGAGCTAAACCTTCAAGCATCTGCATGGATGAGGTGTTACCTTTCCCACTGAACTGGTACCTATTTTCCTACACACAATTTCTTGTTTTTGGACTACTAGGTTTGCAGGAGCTGGGACGGATGACGGGAGCTCGGGTCTCGGAACTGCTGACTTGCCAACCTTCCAGTCATCAAGTTCAGCATCTTAACCCCTAAACCACCGCAACCCACCACCCACCTTACAAGCCTATAAATGGCTGGAAAGAAACATGTAAAAAAGAAATCAAGACTACCTGAAAGACTGCTATTTGGCTCTTCGAGGCAAAGGAATAATCAGATTTCTCAGAAACAGAGGAGTTAAACCTTCAAAGTCTACATGGGAACTTCAGGTTATCTCTTAGACCTGGCAGATCACAGTCCAGCCGAACTCTTAAAAGCTGAAACCTGTTGTCGTCTTCCCACTAAAAACATCTCCCCCAGCTATGCTCAGTGCTGGAGAATAAGAAATGCGCAGCAAGAGATGCCGAATTCATCTCTCTATAAATTATGTAAATTAAGCCCATTTGCATGATTTCTCATTTTGCATAATTTATTAATCTGCACTCTTTATGACACAATTCATTAACGGCAGATAAACTTTCGTAATTGCTTTCTGCGCGAAGCGTTCTGTTTTTTGTGACGCGTGGGCCCACGACGACGGCAAGAGGCACTGAATCGCCATCTCCGAGCACCCCAAAACTTTATTAATCACCCCATTTGCTTCGGACACGGCGGTGGAAATTGCCTACATCTAATTCAAGCACTTAGGGACTGTGGTGGCTTAGTGGTTAAGACATTGAACTTAACGGCTGGAAGGTCGGCAGGCCAGCAGTTCGAGACCCGAGTACTGCACAATGGAGTGAGCTCCCGTCTCTGTCCTAGCTCCTGTGCCCATCTTTATTTGTGTTACACTTGTCAGCCAAAGACTGGGAGATCTTCCTCAGGGCAGTTTCTCTAATTGGGGAGTTTTCACTAGATGACAGGGTTCAGCCTGCTCCTCCTCCTTCAAGTGTTGTATCTGATTCCGAATACTGTCCTTATGGTGATCAGCCATGAAGATTGTCCTGGGAACTATATAACACAGTGGCCTTCCATTTGCCTTCCACATCGCAGTGTGACACCCATGCCACTGATCCAGTTCCACGAGTCACTTTCTGGTCCTGAGCCCTTTGGGCACACAAAGTCCTCATCATCATCCCCAGGCCAGTATTGATGAAGCTGCTGCCCTCCATCAAGATGGATTCAAGTGAGACTTAATCCACTTGGGGACCACCACCCTTCCTTCCCTGTGGACTTCACCACTCAAGGCCATTAGTCTTCAGGGTAGTCAGGGTAGTTAACCACTGCCTGATGATCAGCACTGAGTTGCTATCAGTAGGGTCTACTCTATTACCACAGCAGGATAACCTGCCCAGACATTTGCAAGGCTAGATAATCCTGTGGTTTAATAATTGCCAATTATTGATGCCATTTTCCCTATTTACAGCAGTTTGCAAACATTAATTAATTAATTAGTCCTTGAATGACTCCTATAATTTAGGAAAGAAAGCATAGCCTTAAGGTCTTCAGATATGTTTTAGGTAATAATAAAGGTTTCCCTTGCTCGAAAGCCAGTCGTATCCGACTCTAGGGTTCAGTGCTCATCTCTGTTTCAAAGCCGAAGAGCCAGCGTTGTCTGCTTCTGAGACATTTCCGTGGTCATGTGGCATGACTAGACACCGGAGCGCACAGAACACTGTTACCTTCCCACTAAAGTGGTCCCTATTTATCTACTTGCAATTTCTTGCTTTCGAACTGCTAGGTTGGCAGGAGCTGGGACAGACGACGGGAGCTCATTCCATCCTGCAGTACTCGGGAATCGAACTGCTGACCTCCCGCCTCCCAGTCAGCAGCTTAGCCACTTGAGCCACTGCAGTCCTTTCTGATATGTTTTACATAGCGCATAAGAAAATATCAGCAGAGGCATTTTGAAGAAAAGCTATAAAACATTGAAATACAGTGGTACCTCGCTTAAAGAGCATAATGCGTTCCACAGGATTGCTCTTTAAGTGAAACACCATTGTATGCGACCAATTGTGACTTATGGTGTGTGTGTGGGGGGGAGGGATTGCGAACCCTGATTTAGTTGCTAAGCGAGTTTTTGGTTGGTTTTAGTTGTTAAGTGAGGCGACCATTCAGAGAAAATTCTGCTCTTTAAGCGAGTTAGTCTCTAAGCGAGGCGCTCTTTATGCGAGGTTTTACTGTATTAAGCCACTGGATGCAAATCATCGAGAGAAGAACACTGTGTAACCTGAAAGCTTACATACTTCAATGTCAATAGACAGTTCAGTGAAAGGTATTTATTGACTTGTTGTTGAAGAATGGGGATGAGTCGCTGCCTGTAGTGTCTACTCCGGTGTTTCCCAACCTTTGGTTCTTGGACTTCAATTCCCAGAATCCGAAGTCAGTTCCCCAAAGCACTGATCAGTCAAGGTACTGACTGGGGCTACTGGGAATTGCCACTGGTCTATTCTATTATGACAGCTCCTGCCTTTCTCCTCACACCCAAATTAAAGTTGGCTGTCCACCACCGCCGCCGCCGCCGCCGCCACCGCCAAAGGAATTAAAGCAGGTCTGTGGCTTTCTGTCTTCGATCTGGCAACGAAGTCTGTTCTTTGAACGGCTTACTTAAGACTTAGATCATAGCATATTGGGCAGCAAGGCACCTCCTCGAACGGCTGCCTGTGGGAAATGAAACGCCCCTGCATTCCCGTCGCAAAGGAGTCCCAGCCTGGATCTTCTGGCTCTAGTGACTCCATTCCTGCCTGGGTTTTTGTCCAATGAGCCTCTCATGCCTTTTGACAGCCGCTAAGTCAGGGGGTGGTTGAGAGCAGCTCTGGAATCACCATATACTGGTGGCGGCCAGACGGAGTTGGACAAGAACGGATGGATCTGGTTCAGCAGGAAGAAGATCAGAGAGTCCAAAGAAGCCTCGTTTGCTGCCTTCGGTGAGATGTAGGATAGGAGAGCCAAGACCTGAAGGCTAACTTCAGAGGAGACATTATTTATTATTCATCCAAATCAGACATAGGACATATGTCCCAGGGTGGAATTAAAAACAGATTACACTGCATCACAAAAATATAAATATTATCTTCTACTTGGTCTAATCCATGTGTCCCATACTAAATCAAGTGCGCTGAATCCAAATCTGAAGTCCGATTCTGCCTAGGACGTCAGGATCTTAACTTAGCAAATCTCACTCTCTCCGTTAGGTTCTTACGTTGATTATGCAAGGTATATTTGCCAAAAAATATAGCAAAAACTGTCCGGTTTATTAACACAGCTGCACCTACTCATCTTTAGCTCAAAACAGACTCACTATAGACTAGCTGTACTATCCAATAAGATGGTTTCACACTAGAGACAAGACCTTGTTCCATCTCGCATTATATACCTATTTCTGACCTCAGCTCACTGACTTGCCCAGATGTGCCTGTGTCGCTGCTGAAACATGCATGCCATCAGGGGACGTGATTCAGCTGAGGTAGCAGCAGGCATAGCGGTAGCTGCAACTGTTATAATGTTCTCATGTAAAAATACATTACCCAATGACTGATCATTTGAACAGCTATTGCATGCCTTAAAATCTGTACATGATAGGTAAATTCTGAGTTCAGATTGGGAATCAGCACACTCGATATCATGTAAATCATGTGTGTTATTCCCAGTAGCAAAATCGTTGTTGTGCAGTGTAATCTAACATGCCAGCTGTGTTCAGTTTCTCTGTTTTGCTCCTGGAGGGAGGGAGGCGGGAAAGATGGATAGACAGACAGACAGATAGACAGACAGACAAGATGCAGAAGGTGCCAAGTTTAAGCTTCGCCATCTCCACCTGAGGCTTGGAATGATTACTGCCTGACATGCTGGAGTCCCGTGGGTGCCAGTCGGTGTCATCAACACTGGGATAGAAAAACCACGGGAATGACTCACTATAAAGCCGTTTCCTCTGCCCCTACTTGCCCAAATGTCTGTCTCAAGATTATTCCCCACCCCAGTGAGACATCTTGATTATCTGTCTGGAAATTGACAGTTTCACCCCCCCCCCCCCCCCTCTCAGTACCAGCTAACACTCTCCAGCGTCTCGGATGCTGAAGCCTGCAGGGGAAAGGCAGATTCTGCAAACTGCCCAATTGGGCGATCTTCATCCAAATAACCGGGGAGTTAAGGAAACTTAGGGTCTGCGGTGGTTCAAGTGGTTAAGATGCTGAACTTGATGACTGGAAGGTCGGCAGGTCAGCAGTTCGAGACCCGAGTGCTGCAGGACGGAATGAGCGCCCGTCTCTGCCCCAGCTCCTGCCAACCTAGCAGTTTGAAAGCTAGAAATTGCAAGTAGATAAAGAGGTACCGTGTGCTCCAGTGTCTAGTCATGCCTCCCACATGGCAATGGAAACATCTGCATATGCAGACAGCGCTGGGTCTTTCGCTGTAAACGGGAGATGAGCACTGAACCCTAGAGTTGGATACGATTGGCTTTTGAGCACGGGAGACCTTGACCTTAGATAACCCATCTCTGTTGTCTCTTTCTGGCCATCCCCAAATTCTGGCTCATCTGCCCATCCTGGCTTCTCGACAACTGCAGTTCTGAGATGATGTTCTTAAAATAATATATTTAAACTACATTTAAAGCATTTAGAGCAGTTCTCAATCTTTTTAAGACAGCTTCCGGGGGCCGGACGGCCATTTTGCCCTTTTTCCACCACACGGCTCTTCTAGGTGTGGTGGAGGCACACATGAAATGGTGCTGTGGGCCGCATCCAGCCCATGGGCCACAGGTTGAGAATCCCTGATTTAAAGTTTTAAAATGTTTTTACCTGGATGTGCTTTTTCAATAACTAGCAGAGCTTGCCCGGCGTTGCCGGGCTGTTTTAAATTGTGTTGGAAGGTTAAATTGTGTTAATGTTTTTTAAAAATTGCTTAGTCTGTAATTTAAATTTTTAAAATGTTTATTTTTGTAAAAAAAAATTGGCTTGGCCGTTAACTGTGATCTGCTTTTTTTTTTTTTTTTGAGGATTAATAAAAGAACAAAGTATGATATATATTTTTCAAATTGTTTTATGTAAGCGAATAATGTTTTAGTTTTTTGAATTTTTTTAATTAGTTGTACCGTAGGTAATAATTTTAATAATGTAAAAGTAAATGTTTTTTACATTCAGTGTTTTTAAAATGTGTTTAGATGTTTTGGGTTTTAATTTGAGTTAAAACTCAGCACAGGATTTTTAAAAGTTTCTATCGTATTTTATTGACATATGTTTGTGATTTGTGTTAAAGTGTGTGTTAGTGTAATTTCTTTGACTTGTTTTTATTGGTGTGACCTTTTGTGTAAAATTGTGAATTTGTGTTATGTTTTTGATTTGTTTTTACTCTTGTGGCCTTTTGTTTGGGGCTGTTGTGTGTTTTTGAATTGTTTTTACTATTGTGGCCAGTAGGGATTATTGTATTTTGACTGTTTTTTCTCTCCTGGCCTCTGGGTGGAGCTTCTTCTGGTAAGTAGTCTCTTTCTTTATTCATTTCTTTTCCGGTCCTCGTGGAGGTAGGACATCCTTTGGTAAGTTTGCTTGTTTTCTTTCTTTTGTGTGTGTGTGTGTGTGTGGGCGGGGGGGGGGGGTTGGAATTTGTATTTTTTGCCTGTTTGTTTTGTTTTTGATTGTGTTTTTGTTTACTTCATATTGTTTTTTGGTGTTTTCGTGTATTTTTGGATGTTTTTGACTGCGTTTTTAGTAATTTTTTAAAAAAATATTTATTTATTTGGTGGTGGGGAGGGCATGGTCGTTAGGGGTTAAGAAGGGTGGGCTAGGTGGTGGGGAAGGGGGCGTGGTCGTTGGGGGTTAGGAAGGGTGGGCTAGGTGGTGGGGAGGGGGGCATGGTCATTGGGTGTTAGGAAGGGTGGGCTAGGTGGTGGGGAGGGGGGCGTGATCGATGGGGGTTAGGAAGGGTGGGCTAGGTGGTGGGGAGGGGGGCATAGTCATTGGGTGTTAGGAAGGGTGGGCTAGGTGGTGGGGAGGGGGGCTTTATTGTGTTATGGTGCTTTGATTGTGTGGAGTCATGAAAATAGATCGGGGTTTCCCCTTTAATATCAGAGGGTGGGGGGTTGCGACCCCCCTCTCCGCTGGCTCCCCTGGGGTTGGGAGGTTTGGGGGGACAAAAGGGGTATGTGCCCCCAACCCTTCTGGACCCAGGAGACCAGGGACAAGGGATCTATTTCCCCCCTCCTTAAAAAAACTGTTTTTAAAGAGAAGAAACCACTTGAGACAGGCGCTCACTCCGTCGTGCAGTACTCGGGAATTGAACCTTCCAGCCGTCGAGTTCAGTGTCTTAAGCACTTGAGCCACTGCGGGCCATAGACCGTAATAAAGTGATTGATAGATTGGTTGGTTTGAGATGAAGTGGATTCAACGCTGTGGATTGAAAAACATATTAGGAAAGGGGGGAAGTGTCGCCTACGTGAGCGCAGCAAGATTGTGCAAGCAAATCAAAATGATTAAAGAGCAAATGACATATTTTTGTCACAGAGAGGAAATTGATTTTAAAAGGCACCATTGTGCGAGTTTCTCCTTCCTCCCAGAAAAGAAGCAGGGTGGAGAATGATTTCTGCAAGGTTTTACCAAGAAAAACACTGCACAACTATTATTTTGCTACTTTGAATAACACATGTGATTTACGATATCGAGTGTGCTGATTCCACATCTGAACTCAGAATTGGCCTATCACGTACAGGTTTTTAGTTATAGTCATGCTATAGCTCTTCAAATGGTCGGTCATTGGGTAATGGGAACATAATAGTTGCAGCTACCACTGAGCCGGCTGCCGTCTCAGCTGAATCACGTCCTCTGGTGGCATGAATGTTCTAGCAGCGGTTGGGCAAGTCAGTAAGCTGAAGTAAGAAATAGGTATATAAGGCGAGATGGACCAAGGTCTTGTCTCTAGTGCGAAACCATCTTACTGGATAGTACAGCTAGGGCACAGTGAGTCTGTTTTGAGCTAAAGACAAGTAGGCGCAGCTGTGTTAATAAACCGGATAATCGCATTTATATGCGTAATTAACTTAAGATCCTGACATCCTAGGCAGAATGTGACTTCAGATTTGGATTCAGCGCACTTGATTTAATATAGGGCGCATGGGCTATACCAAGTAGCAGACAATATTTATTAATTTTTTTGTGATGCAGTGAAATCAAAGTAGAGCGTGGGAGACGGGTGGGTGGAAAGAGGCAGCCAAGACTCAGAGGGGATCAGAGTAAATTGGGAGACACGTTATTTCTCGCCTTCTTCTCCAAAGGATGTTGATTTGACTTTAAGCAACCAATAACACCACTGTAGTGAACCTATTTTACAGCCACTAATCTAATAACTACAGGCACAAAACATTTGCTGTCCTTGCAAAAAAAATTTTTTTAAAAAAAAAACCCAAAATTGAAATAAGACCACAAAATCTATTTAGGCACCTTTCCCAATAAACCTGGAGATGATGGATGAGTAGGAAGAGAGAAATAGCAGCAGGGAAAGGGAGCTTTAATCCATCAGAGGTAAGGAGCCGGTGGGGCCACAAGCCAAGAATTTCAGACAGGAGATTTCTTTTACCTCCAGAAGGATGGAAGGAAGCAAACATTAGGATGCAATGATGAACTGCATAATGAACTCTGATCAGGCTTTAAGAAGGAAACTAGTTAAGACATTTCCGTGGATATGTGGCAGGCATGACTAGACACCGGAGTGCACTGAACGCCGTTTACCTTCCCACCAAAGTGGTCCCTGCAATTTCTTGATTTTGAACTGCTAGGTTGGCAGGAGCTGGGACAGAGACTGGCGCTCACTCCGTCATGCAGCACTCAGGTCTCAAACTGCTGACCTAATAATAATAATTTTGTGTCAGAAATTATTCTGGGTTGAAAGGATTTTTGCGGGAGGTGCTCATTCGATCATGCATTGCTCGGGAATCGAAGTCCAACCTTCCAGTCGTCGAGTTCAGCGTCTTAACCATTTGAGCCACTGCAGTCCCCTGCCATATTTAGTAGCCACAAGTTAAGAAGTAGTGTAGGTATTAGCTACCATCTGCCACATCTGGAAGCATTCAAGAGAGAATTGGAGAACCATCTGTCAGATATGCTTTGAATCAGATTCCTAACTTTAGTAGGGGGGGTTTGGACTCGATGGCCTCAACGGCCCCCTTCCAACTCAGCTATTCTGGGATTCTATCTCGTAAATGATGTGAAATAGTGGTGGCTTAGTGGTTAAGATGCGGAGCTTGATGACTGGAAGGTCGGCAAGTGAGCAGTTTGAGACCCAAGTACTGCATGACGGAGTGAACGTCCGACTCTGTCCCAGCTGAAAAGCAAGAAATTGCAAGCAGATCAAGAGATAACACTTTGGAAGGAAGGTAACCAGCGTTCTGTGCACTCCGGTGTCTAGTCATGCCTGCCACATGTCAACGGAAACCTCCACAGACACAGACACCGTTGGCTCTTTGGCTATCAAGAGATGAGCACCGCACCCTAGAGAGGGATACGGCTGGCTTTACCTTAATTGATTGAATTTGTATACCGCCCGTTACACTATGCGACTCAGGACGGCTAACAATACTCACAATAATCTACTTGCAATACAATAAGATAAGATATACTACAGTAAAATAAAAAGCACCAATCTACCTCAAAAACATTACATTAACACGGGGGGAAATACAGAACTACAAAGGCATTGCAAAATATTAAGAAAGGCATTACAAAAGCCTTTATCAAAAACATTACATTAACATTGCAAAAACTTACAGAACTACAGAGACATTACAAAATTACAAAAGGCATTTTTATTGACACTTCTGCTGATCAATGTATGCCTGCAAACAAGACTCGCCAGCCATCATCTCTGCAAACTGCTCAGTATCAGCAAAACCTGCCAGACGTCCCTGGCTGGGCCGCCACGTGACGTGAAAACTCCAGAGCCAAGGGGGCGCAAGAAGGGAACTTTCCTTGAAATCTGCCTTGAATGCTGGCTATAGATAAGAATGATCAGCTATTCAAAGAGGACTAGGAATTGCCCTGGCCAGGTTATCCTGCTATGGTTGTCGAGTAGACCCTACTGCCAGCGACTCAACATCGATCGTCAGATGGTGGCTAACTGACCTGACCACCCTGATGACTAGTGGCCTTGGGTGGCCAAGTCTACAGGGGAAGGGTGAGGGTCCCCAAGTGGATTAAACCCTACTTGAGACCATCTTTGATGGAGGGCAGAAGCTTCATCCATCCCGGCCTGGGGCTGAAATGGACTTTGCGTGCCAAAAGGGCTCAGGACCAGAACAGGACTCATGGAACTGGATCAATGGTACTATGGGTGTCACGCTGCGATGCAGAAGGTAAATGAAAGGATTCTGCAATTTATGGTTCCCAGGACAATCTTCATGGCTGATCACTATGAGGACACCCTTGCTTAAAAGCCAGTCGTATCTGAATCCAGGGTTCGGTGCTCATCTCTGTTATAGCCAAAGACCCAGTGCTGTATGCATTTGTAGATATTTCTGTAGTCATGTGGCAGGCATGACTAGACACCGGAGTGCACGGAACACTGTTCATCTTCCCATCAAAGTTGCACCTGCTTATCTCCTTGCAATTTCTTGCTTCCGACCTGCTAGGTTGGCAGGAGCTGAGACAAAGACAAGAGATCACTCCGTCATGCAGCAGTCGGACCTTGAACTGCTGGCCTGTCGACCTTCAAGTTCAGCATCTTAACCACTAAGCCACTACCCTTCATGATTGCCCTGAGGATCCCCAATATTTGGAATCTGATAATTGCATTTTGGTGGAAAGCAACAAATTGCAAGTACATAAATAGGGACCACTTCATTGGGAAGGTAAGTAGTGTTCCGTGCACTCAGGGGTCTAGTCATGCCTGCCACATGACCACGGAAACGTCTGCAGAAGCAGACAGCACTGGCTCTTTGGTCGTAAATGGAGATGAGCACTGAACCCTAGAGTCGGATACGACTGGCTTTTGAGCAAGTGAAACCTTTACCTTTTTACAGCAGAAGAAGAAGAAGAAGAAGAAACAACTAGGTTGGATCAATGCAGAACATGCAAGAATCTTTGCTATTCAGCCTGCTCCCCTAATTTCTTTCTTCCCATGCAAGATACACAACCGTGCTGTTTGGAAGAGCAACAACTCCCCACTGAAACTACTCCCCGTTCTTCTGGCTCCTATTGAGCATACATCACCAATTCCCTCTGATTTCAAGCAAGAGGCTTGAAATCAGAGAGAAACCGAAAGCAGGAAGAAAGCCTTGGCTCCCGTCGTCTACTGAAAAGGCAAGATTCCCTGAAGCTCTGCCAGTGGAAATTAAGAGAGGCACCACGCTACGTGAGGGAGAAAGTCACTGCCAAGAAAACGTGGCTGGCTCCATGACCACAGAGCTCATCAAAAGGGATTAGCATGTTAAACACATAATTAAACATGGAAAAGCAGCTGATATCTTCCAAGGTGGTGTGACAAAGCAAAGCAGTCACACTTAGTGCGCACTTTCTGTATGGTTCACAAGTTAATTAGCATTTTGCCCCCTACATACTGGATACTCATTTTACCAACCTTAGAAGGATGGAAGGCTGAGTCAATCTTGGGTCCTGGCCAGGATCAAACTCACAACCTTTTGGTTGCAGTACAGCAGTTTAACCACTACACCACCAGGCCTCTGAAGAAATGTGGAGGTTACAATAACAGCACTTCCTTGCCTGTTCATATAATATGAATTATGGGGAAAGCCCGTTCCCAGAAGTCTTCAAAAGTACTGGACAAGGAGTAGCCTCCCTTGCAAGAAACTGCAAGTAGATAAATAGGTACCGCTTCGGTGGGAAAGGCAACAAGTGTTCCGCGCACTCTGGAATCTAGTCATGCCTGACACAGACAGTTTTGGCTCTTTGGCTGTAAATGGAGATGAGGACTGAACTCTAGAGTCAGATACAACTGGCTTTCAAGCAAGGACAACTTTTACCTTTCCTGTGTAGCAACATGACTAGTTGGAGAAGAACGGCTTATGCAAAAGAGGAGAAAGAGCCAAATATATTAAATACAAATGACAAACATTCACACAGGATACAGGGCAGAATTTTGGGACCGTGGTGGCTCCGTGGTAAAGAAGCTTGTTTTGTTAGATGGACGGCCGGCAAGTCGGCAGTTCGAGACCCGAGTGCTGCATGACAGAACGAGCGCCCGTCTCTGTCCTAGCTCCTGCCAGCCTAGCAGTTCAAAGACACTGCAAGCAGATAAGCAGGGGCCACTTGGGTGGGGAAAAGATCTTGGGGACATGAAAGGAGCCTCATTCGTGTGTCCCCGGAGCAGAGTTTCTCCAGCAAAAATCCTTTCTACCCAGAAAGCACCTTTGTGTGCATCTGACATTTTTTTTAAAATAATGCAGAATTTTGACAGTGTGAGCACAAAGTACAGATGAGTACACTTCAAATCGCAGTATCAGTCAAAGAAGAATGATGTGTGTATTGAACGGCATTTGGTAATGTAAGTGGAAGTGTTATTTTTGGAACAGGAGATTGCCTAGAGAAAGATGAGCCTTTCACAAGGATCTGCTACATAAGCACGCGGTGCCTCAAGCGGCCGTTCAAGACAACTGGGGAAATCTGCAGAGTTTCAGGCGGTCAAGCAGAAAGCGTGCCTGGTCAGGAGCAGAAAGAAAGAAGCCACTTCTCAATAGGAATGGTTTTTACCAAGGCAGGCGAGTTCCAAAAGGAAATGGGACGCAGCCAGATCATAACTGGAGAGATAGTCTAACGAAATCCACATGATCTGAATGCACGGAAGAGATAGCTCGTCCCGTGGTTTTACAGACAGGTATTTGATCTAAGGCAGGGGGTCCCCAACCTTTTCAAGCCAGGGGCCGGGTCACGCTCTCAGTCAGCTTCAAGGTCCGGATGGACATTTTGACCTGCCTGCACGATGGGGTTGGCCATTTTGTCCCAACAGTCTCAAAAGGGTGGCTATTTTGTTTCTCAAATGCCCTTGGAGGGGTGTGGGGGGGGACCACATAAAATGGCACCGCGGGCAGGATCCAGCCCACGAGCCTTAGGTTGGGAATCCCTGAGCTAACGGGACTGCAGTGGCTTAGTGGTTAAGACATCCAGCTTGACAACTGGAAGGTGGGCAGATCAGCAGGTTGGGACCCAAGTGCTGCACGACGGAGCGAGCAACTATCTCTGTCCCAGCTCCTGCCAACTTAGCCATTCCAAAGCAAGAAAAATTGCAAGTAGATAAATAGGTACCGCTTTGGTGGCAAAGGTAACAGCGTTCCGTGTGCTCTGGTGTTTAGACATGCCTGCCGCATGACCGCAAAAATGTCTGGCGTGAAAGGGCCCGCTGCAGCCTTAAATTGCTAGCCGAATATGGTCGTCGAAAGCAAGCACATGCAAATGTTAGTAGGACAGGTGGGCAACCCCAAGACCGCCCAGAGAAAGCACCGTGGACTAACCTATTTGGAAGTCTCAAATGCAGATTGGTCTTCTGCCTTGGGCTTGAGGCTAAACCGGTAAAATAAGAACAAAGAGAAATAGGTCCTCTGTGAAATCAAGCGTATCCTTTACAATACGGTGACATTTCAGCTGGCGGATCTTTAACCCTACGAGAAATAACTCTTCCCCAGAAAGTTCCTTACCACACTCCTGTGCGGACACCATTCTGGTGCAAAGCCACATGAACAAGATGACTCTCTGGAAGATTGTTCTTCATCGGAAGGACCATCCAGATCAGGGATTATATCAACCTGTGGCTTGTGGGCCGGGTACGGCCCACGATGCCATTTTATGTGGCCCCCCAATTGCCTCCACCACACCAGGAAGTGCCATGTGGTGGAGGAAGGGCAAATGGCCATCTGGCCCCCAAAGCTGTCTGAGGGACCGCGACCCGGCCCCCGGCTTAAAAAGGCTGAGAACTCCTGATCCAGATGTTTAGGAGCCCTGGTGGCACAGTAGTTAAACTGCGGTACCGCAACCAAAAGGTTGCAAGTTCGATCCTGAACAGGGGTCAAAATTGACTTGGCCTTCCATTCTTCTGAGGTCAGTAAAATCAGGACCCAGCATGTTGGGGCCAAGATGCTAATTAACTAGTGAACTCCCCAAAGAATACACTAAGCACTATGGGGTGGGTATGGAGATGTGATTGCTTTTGCATTATCTATTTCCTGCATTTTTGGTGTGGCCCAAATTTTGGCATCTCCAGGTGGGAACTTCGTCTATTTTAGTCCAAACTGCACTTTTTTTACATCTTTATGAGGGGGTTCTATTGTTTTATGGTGCTCTATTTTAACCGTGGCAGCTCAAGTGGTTAAGACGCTGAACTTGAAGACTGGAAGGTCAGAGTTTGAGACCCAAGTCTGCACCACGGAGTGAGCTCCCATCTCTGTCCCAGCTCCTGCCAACCTAGCAGTTCGAAAGCAAGAAATTGTGAGTAGATAAAGAAGTACCACTTCGGTGGGAAGGTAAACAGCACTTGTTCCATGCGCTCTGGTGTCTAGTCATGTTTGCCACGCGTCCACGGAAACGTCTGCAGATGCAGACAGCGCTGGTTCTTTGAATATGAACAGAGATGAGCACTGAACCCTAGAGTCGGTTATGACTGGCTTTTGAGCAAAGGTGACCTTTACCTATTCTAACCCAAGTCCAAGTGTGTTTGTTTTGCTCAGTCACAAAATCGAGCCCAACCCCTTGTGACCCCCCATGGACCACATGTTCTTGTGTACTTTTGGGAAGGGTTAAAGTAGACATATCTACAACACAAGCAGCCCTTCTACTGCTTCCGATGTAAACATCTGGATAACAGCTGGTCAGAAATAATAGAATCCTAGAACCCCTGAGTTGGAAGGGGGCCTTTGAGGCCATTGAGTCCAAGGCAGGAATCCGAATCAAAGCAGATATGTCAGATGGTTGCTTTATCAATTCTTCCTTGAAGGCTTCCTATGTTGGAGAAATCACCACCTCTCAAGGCAGCGGGTTCCACTGTCGTACTGCTCTAACGGTTAAGGAGTTTTTCTTAATATTCAGTCTATATCTGGCTTTCTGTAGTTTCAGCCCATTATTACGAATCCTGGACTCTGGGATGATGGAGAACAGATCCCGGTCTTCCTCTTTATGACTATCTTTCCGGCATTTTCTCCAGGCTAAACATGCCCAGTTCCTTCAATCTTTCCTCCTAGGGCAGGGACTCCCAACCTTTTCAAGCCGGGGACCGGGTTACACTCTCTCAGTCAGCTTTGAGGGCCAGACAGCCATTTTTTCCTGCCTGCACAATCGGGGATGGGTGGGTGGACATTTTGTCCCAACAGCTTCAAAGGGGGCAGACATTTTGTTTCTTGAGTGCCCTTGAAGGGGCATAGGTCACATGAAAGGGCACCACAGGCCGGATCCGTCCCATGGGCCTTAAGTTGGGAACCTTTGTCTTAGGGCTTGGTTTCCATTCCTCTGATCATCCTTCTTGCCCTTCTTTGTACCTGCTCTAATTTATTGGCATCTTTCTTAAAGTGCACTGGCCAGAATAATACCCCTGAATAGCATTACGTTTGCATGGCTTCGGTGAAAGGATCAAAATCCCCGTTTCCGAGCACTGCTGATTGAACTTGATCAGCAGTCTACAGAAACTGGATGTTTTCCCCCTTTCCCCCAAGCCATGCAGCACAACGATTGCACAGGAAAAAACATTTTATTTCTCTCGAGCAGCCGTGGATGACCAAGGAAATTATCAATTTCCAGCATCCTGCACTAGGAACAGAATTGGTAGAACAGAGAAAAAACTATGAGGATTCAGAGATTGTGTCAAACATATTATTTATCATCCCCCCCCCCCGACCTCATGTGGCTTTTTAAAATGCTACACTACACTGGTCAGTGTAGACATGTCCTCCGTTAGAACAATGTTGAAAGTTCTTATTCAGACCCCAAATGCTTTTGGTCAAACCTGCCAGATTCCCTAGGACAGGGGTGCCCAAACTTTTGGGGCCGCGTAATGTGGATCCTCCCACTAGAAACATAAGTAAAACACATGTGCATGTGCACATAACACATTTGCTATAGCCATGGGTCATTTACGGTAGTGTTATGCGTCCGTGCATGTGCGTTTTACTTCCGCTTCCAGGAGCAGCATGGCGCTGTACCGACTGGATGATTTGGTACTGTGGGCCAGATCCGGGCCATGGAAGTTTGAGCACCCCTGCCCTAAGGAGTCCTGGTGGCACAGTGGTTAAACTGTTGTACTGCAACCAAAAGGTTGAGAGTTCAATCCTGACCAGGGTTCAAGGTTGACTCAGCCTTCCATCCCTCTGAGGTCAGCCAAGCGAACACATAAAACAACTAGCATGTTGTGTGGAAAATGCTCATTAACTTGTGAACTGCCCAGAGAATGCACTAAAGGGGCATTGTAGAAGTGTGATTGCTGTAAGGGCTGCGGAGCAGTTTTCTTGTTGCCAAAGCAAAACCCATTCAGAACCAGAAAAGAAGAAAAGATTCACTATTTAGACTTTGAGGGCTATCCCTGTGCAAAGCAAATGGGAAAAGGTCCGGATTAAGCTCTCGATACACAAGGATAGTCGAAGGAAATCCTAGTGCTGACAAATCTAAGAACTCATCAAACAACTAACTTACAGGGCATGCTTATCGAAGCACTTCCGACAAGGCTTTCTCGCTTATAGAAAAGTACTGTCATATATCGTCTTAACGGAGAAAGGTTAGGATGGTTTTCAAAAGGGATTTAGACAGGTGCTTGAGGACAGTTCTGTTATAAACAATTAAATGAAGCTTCCAAGTCCAGGGGCAGTATGCCTTTAAATATCAGTTAGAGCAGTGGTTCCCAGCCCTTTTTTGGCCATTGTCCCACCTAAGCATCTCTAATATCCTGATCCACACACACACACCCAACATGGTAGATTTTTCTTGTACTAAGCAAGTTGTGGGCTATTTACAGATTCTGCTGTTAATTACAGATTAGCCGCATGGCTAGGGCAATCTGAAATGTCAAACATCCATGTCTTATATTTCTTGAAGCCACTGAAAATCCCACTAGCATCTCTGTATGGATCCAACCTGCTGAGAAACAGAATTTATCACTTCTTCATTTTCTACCTTTGGCTCTCAGAAAACTGGTACAGAGTGTTTTATGTCTCAACACATCACACAGGCTGGGAAGCCAAATGGTAGACCGGTGGCAACAACTAGTAAATCTTAGGTGACAATATTTGCTCTAGCAATTTTAAAATAGGTGAAAAAAACACTCTTTGAGACCTGGTTTGGAACTCTTTAAATGACAAAGCTACCAAGTGTGTAGCTTTTAGGTGCTGTTATGCACGCATTCTGCATTAAAAAAAATCCCACAAGTCTTAAAGACTAAAACATCAGGATCTTAAATTTGCAAATCTCATCCTCTTGGTTAGGTTCTTGCGTTGATCACGCAGGGTATATTTGCCACAAATATAGCAAAAACTGACTGATTTATTAACACAGCTGCGCCTACTCATCTTTAGCTCAAAACAGATGGCTTAGCTGTACTATCCAATAAGATGGTTTTGCACTAGAGACAAGTCCTTGGTCCATCTCGCCTTATAGATCTATTTCTGACGTCAGCTCACTGACTTGCCCAGTCATGCCCGGCCGATGCTGGAATATGCATACCACCAGGGGACGTGATTCAGCTGAGGTGGCAGCAGGCATGGTGGTAGCTGCAACTGTTATAATGCTCCCATGTAAAAATACATTACCCTATGACCGACCATTTGAACAGCTATAGCACACCTTAAAATCTGTCCGTGATAGGCAATTTGGAATCAGCACACTTGGTATCATGTAAATCACATGTGTCATTCCCGGTAGCAAAATAATTGTTGTGCAGCGTTATAGATATAGAGAAGTTAAGACTATTGGCTTTGTGCTGTAAAGCGGATCTGTCACGAGCCTGAGCTCTTGACGGAGACAAAATAAAACACGTTAAATAAGATCTGTTGTTCATGTTGCTTGTTCTTAACAATCTCTCCGTCTGTTGGGCTTCTCATGGGACTGAGTTTAATGGAAGGCTTGTGATGTCTATTTGAAAGATGGAATTCCACACCGACTTCGGTGCCAGAGACCTGAGACAGCTATCAAATGTTTTACAAATGTCCTCCGATTCTGGAGGAAGCGGAGCTCTGCATAAGCAAGGATGATTCTAAATGGCATGTTAACCTTGGCAGAAAAATGTCATTCTCTTTGCAACTGAACAAAGCTCTCACTAAGAAAGAAAGGTTTGCATCATTCTTCACCTTCTGACGTATCTGAATCCAAATATTGGCAATCCTCATGGCAATCAGGTATGAAAACTGTCCTGATAATATAATGCAGTGGCCTTTCATCTGCCTTCAGCATCGCAGCATGATACGCATACCACGGTTCCAGTTCCATGAGTCACTTTCTGGTCCTGAGCCCTTTTGGCACACAAAGTCTTCCTCCGTCCCAGGCCAGGACGGATGAAGCTGCTGCCCTCCATCAAGATGGATCCACATGGGATTTAATCCACTTGGGGACCTTCGCCCTCCCCTGTGGATTTCCACAGCCAAGCCATTAGTCCTCAAGGTTGTCAGGTAAGTTAACCGCCGCCTGACACTTGACATTGAGTCGCTGGCAGTAGGGTCTACTCTATTACCATAGCAGGATAACCTAGCCAGACTAGGTTTTCATCATTAGAAGTTTAGAATAAAATGGTTACCATTCCTCCAAAGCTCTGCATGTAACAGTTATGGGTATTTCTACTCATCCATACCCAACATCGCTCACCTCCAAACCAGGAAGGTAAGTGACACCTGACCCAGTTGCTAACTCTCACCTAGGATGATAGAAAGATTTTTCCACCTGTGGTTCTGGGTGGGGAAATGCCAGGCGGAGGAAGGAACTCCTACTCCTATCTCCGGTTTTAGAAACTGGAGCTAACCGTGGGACTCCATCTCCATACGTTTCTCAAGGCAAATGCAAAGAAAGTAGCATGAAATCCTGCTGCCAGTTCTGAAAAATAATGGAAGTTACCAGTGATTTCTCGCTTTTGAAGTGCTAGGTTAGCAGGAGATGGGACAAACGACGGAAGCTCACTCCGTCATGAAGCACTCGGGTCTCAAACTGCTGACCTGCCAACCTTCCACTTGTCAAGCCCAGTATCTTTACCACTAAACCACCATGGGTAGCTCCACTCAAGCACTATTTTTCTCTCTCATTTACAACATGAGTTTTAAAGAGTGCTATAGTCGCTGGAAGAGGGAAACCCAGGAGTACAGAAGTGGAAAATACTAAATAAGTTATAATAATTATTTTGTGTCAGAAATTATTCTACATTGAAAGGACTTTTGCTGGAGAAACTCTGCTCAGGGAATGCCCAAATGAGGCTCCTTTCATGTCCCCAAGATCTTTTCCCACCGAAGCGGTACCTATTTATTTACTTGCAATTTCTTGCTTTCGAACTGCTATGTTGGCAGGAACTGGGACAAAGTGTTTGTTGAATGGGAGATGATAAAAGATCCAGCCTGCTTTCTACCCCAAGACATGGCGCCTGACAGAACATTTTGCCATGAAGTTTTGGGACTTTCCTATATAATTTTCCTACCCTGCCACAAGAAACTGATGCATTCCTGAAGAAGCCATCTTGAATCATGAAAGTCAACGGGTGAGTATTTCTTTTCCCCCTTCTTCTTGGTCCCTTCTACTAAGGCTGTGCCTGAATATTTGTTCAATAGGAACTAAGAGAAAGTGTATGCTAACCAGCGGAGAGGACACCGAACAGACACCCTTTCCGTCGTGAGGTTTGCAATCTGTTCCAGTGAGTAGCATCAAAGATATAGGGAGGGTTGAGCAGGGACGGACAAGAGTGGGGCGAATTCTGAGGAGTAATTTGGAAGAAGTAGTGACTGTGGAATTCAATGATTTCAACCCATCAGGATTAAAACATGCCATTCTAGCAGGTATTGTTCTATTTATGTCTGGAATCTAAAGGAATGAGCCAAGGTGTGAACATTTCTTTTTCCATTTTTTTTTCCTTTTTACTAAAGCTGTGCCTGAGTATTTGTTCAATAGGAACTAAGAGAAAACAAAGGGAAACTGAGCCGGGTTTATGTTCCAAGGTGCTGATAGGGTTCAGGACCCTGGACACCCCCTGTAATACCCTTGGCTAAAGACCAGACTGGATTCACAGTACCACTGGAATTCTAAGTGGCCATCAGGAACTCCACTTACCCAATGGGAAATCATGTCCACTTGCAATTGCCCAAGCCAAACCCGTTTATTATTTATGTCTAATGTTTTATTGTAAAAAAAATTAGGCTGCCCAGAGTGGGAAAATATCCCAGATGGGCAAGATATAAATGTAATAAACTAGCAAATAAGTAAAATAATTCCCTTCTACTAAAGCCATGCCTGAGCATTTGTTCAATAGGAACTAAGAGAAATGAAAGGGGGAACTGAGCAGGTATCGTGTTCTAAGGTGCTGACAGGCAAAAAAGGACGCATTACCTTCTTAATCGTGTTGTGCTTGCTATTTCCTCGGTCATTGTTCTCGTTGTGCAAGATGTCCATCGCTGTCTCTCTCTCCTTCAGCTTCAGGGCTTCGATCTCGGTCTTCAACTCATTCAGCTGCTCCTGAAGGTGCTTGCTCTTCTCCATGTACTCTACCCTGAGAACATAAGACATGCGTACAAAGAAAGAAACCGGCTGTTAACTGTAAAACCAAATGATTCTCTTCTCTTTTTTTGCAGATGCAGCTAAAATAGATGATAGGCTTCTAATTTAATTATCCCTGAAGCAGGGATTTTGCTTTGAACTCCACACTAGCAAGCTTCACTGATGCCAGGGGTCTGCCCCACATTCACACAGCTCATTGTAACAATGATTTCGTGTCACAAATTATTCTGGGTTGAAAGGGTTTTTGTGGAAGAAACTCTGTTCAGGAAATGCCCCCAAGAGCTGGGACAGAGACAGGTGCTCAATCCGTCATGCAATAGCCGGGTCTCGAACTGCTGACTTGCCAGTCTTCCAGCTAACAAGGCAAGCTTCTAAACCACATCCCCAGCTCATAGTAAAGGGTAAAGGTTTCCCCTGCTCAAAAGCCAGTCGTATCTAACTCTAGAGTTTGGTGCTCATCTCCATTTACAGCCAAAGAGCCAGCATGTCTGCATGTGCAGACGTCTCTGTGGCCATGTGGCAGACATGATTAGACACTGGAGCACATGGAACGCTGTTACCTTCCCACCGAAATGGTACCTCTTTATCTACTTGCAATTTCTTGCTTTCAAACTGCTAGGTTGGCAGGAGCCGGGACGGACGACAGAAGCTCATCCTGTCGTGCAGCACTCAGGGTCTTGAACTGCTGACCTTCCAGTCAGCAAGTTCAGTTTCTTCACCACTAAGCCATTGCAGTCCCCAGCTCATAGTACCATTGGGCAAAAATGTGTACACTATTTTCTGATCCCAGCTCCCGTCCAATAGATTTTCAGACCCACAATTAAAAATTTAGGATGTCCTAGACCAGGGTTTCCCTACCTGCAGTCGATGGGCCAGATCCCGCCCCCAGTGCTATTTCATGTGCCCCCCTCCTCCAAGGGCATTAGAGAAACAAAATGGCTGCCCCTTAAAGCTGTTGGGACACAATGGCCGCCCATATTGTGCAGACAGGGCAAAATGGCCATCTGGCCCTCGAAGCTGACTGAGAGCATGTGATCCGGCCCCTGGCTTGAAAAGGTTGGGAACTCCTGTCCTAGACAGCCATTTGCCTTCCATCTCATAGAGTAGATACGAATGAGGTTTAAGGGCTTGAACAAATTCAAACCCACAATCTTCAGTGTGCGATATCCTGAGGCCTAACAATGACTGGAAAAAACACACCATCGAATTAAACACAGGAAGAGCTTCTAGCTTGTTTTTGTAGGCTGGGAAATTCTTGGACGACCCATAGAAAGGCCAGGAAGAGAAAAACGGCACAGTGGCTACAGTGCTGTACTGCAACCATAAGGTTGTGAGTTTGATCCTGACCAGGACTCCAGGTTGACTCAGCCTTCCATCCTTCCAAGGTCAGCAAAATAAGTCCCCAGCATGTTGTGGGCAAATTGCTAAATAACTTGTGAACCACCTAGAGCAGGGGTTCACAACCTACGGTCCATGGGCCAGATCTGACCCATGGAGCAATTTCATGTGGCCCATCACCCTCACTCCCGCTGCTGCCGCCAGAAGCGGCAGAAACAGCCGTATCCGCATTTACAGCTGTCGTAAAAGCGTTTACGACATCCGTGGATACATTTTACAACAGCGTTTACAGGGGGGGTTCACCAGTCTGGCCCGCTCAACTGACTGAGGGAGCATGATCTGGCCCACAGCTTGAAAACGTTGAGAACCCCTCGCCTACAGAATGCTCTAAGCACTATGGGGTAGGATAGAAGTGTAATTGATTTGCTATGCTTCTGATTTTGTAGACTTTTATTTTTTGAGCCTTGGGAACAGGATGCCCCAATTTGTTAAATATATTGGGTTCTTATAATCACTGTTTTAGTTATAATCTTAGCAGTTCTACGTACAATACTCACATTTGTTCCCATGACGTGATAAGACAATCTATAATCCAGATCCCATCATTGTTTTAAGGGAGGGGTTCCCAACCTTTTCAAGACAGGGACCGGGTCACGCTCTCTCAGTCAGCTTCAAGGGCTGGACGGCCACTTTGCCCTGCCTGCATGATGGGGGTGACCATTATGCCCCAAGAAAATTGGGATAGCTATTTTGTTTATCGAGTGCCCTTGGCGGGGGGCACATGAAATGGTGCCGGGGCCCAGATTTGGCATGCAGGCCTTAGGTTAGGACCCCCTGTTTCAAGGAATGAAGGTGTCTATTAAGCCAAATCTCACACACTAAGTCTGAGATATCCTGCAGGGCCAACCAAGAGCCTAAGAGTTGCCAGTCGGTAAGTAAGTTCGGGATAAACGTACTTCTCTTTCTCGATCTCCATAGACAATCTCTTCATGTCGTTATCCTTGAAGTCAAAGGACATGCTTTCGCTGATGAGGTTGTAGGGCGGAAGGTCGGCAGGCAGGGCGGCTGTGCTTGAATTCATGGGCTGCTAAAGACAAAGGAAAGATTAATCACCGTTGCAAAATAGGAGTTACTATCGGCCTCCATTTCCTCTCCCTCCCTCTCCCCAAAAACACTTCCCTAGTTGAAATGTTTAAAGTAGTAGCCGTGTTAGTCTGTGTTAGGAGTGCACTAAGGGGCCATTCAACAATTACGTGATCCATTTTCTGAGGAAAATTGACCCCCTTCCCCTGTCATCAGACTGTAATTTTCGCTTTGAAACCCTCCCCTCCCTTTAAAATTATGTAATAATAAATAATGATAATAAATAAATAATGATAAAGGGCCATCAGGGTCTCGGGGTAGCCAAAGACACAGTCGAGGATGCTGAGCCCCAGGCTCCGACCACTGGACCTCACTAACGTCCAGCTGCGGTGCCCACAGAGGACAATGTGTTTTATTGTTTTAATTTATATTTTGTGACGTTCTGCGATACTTCGTCAGCCGCCCTGAGTTGCTCTGCGAGTAGGGCTGCATACAAGTGGGAACAAATTAATAAATAAATAAAATAATGTTCTAATTATGGGCTATCTAAATAAAGGTCACCCTTGCTCGAAAGCCATTGTATCTGACTCTAGGGTTCAGTGCTCAACTCTGTTTATAGCTGAAGAACCAGCGCTGGCAGCATTTGCAGACATTTCTGTGGACATGTGGCAGGCATGCCTAGACACCGAAGTGTATGGAACGCTGTTTACCTTCCCACAGAAGTGGTCCCTATTAATCTGCTTGCAATTTCTGGCTTTTGGACTGCTAGGTTGGCAGGAACTGGGACAGTGACGGGAGCTCACCCTGTCATGCAGCACCAGGGAATCAAACTTCAACTTTCCAGTTAGTTCAGCGTTGTAACTACTTGAGAAACCCCCGTTCCTACAACGTCTTTTTCTGCCCCTACTACGCTCTATCAAGTTCTTCTTTGTGATCTCTGTGAGTCCACGCCAATAGATTTACTGAGCATATACGCAGTAAACCCATTTGTGTGGGCTCAAAGGGGACCACGAAGAAGGAGGACAGTTACAGGTAAGCAATTCAGAGAGTAAACAAAACAAAATAGCAAAAAAAAAAAGTCCTAAAATGTTGTGGCACCTTAAAAACTAACCCCTATATTTAAATGTGAGCTTTTGTGGACCAAGTCCACTTCATCAGACATAAGAGTGCGGCCTCATAGAATTCATTTGTACATGTTTTGTTTTGTTTACTCTCCGATATGCTTGAAACACAGACTAACACGGCTACCACTTCAAAAATTTCTGGCGTAACAAGATATCATACTTGCAGGCTTTGCAAATATCCAGACACCTTTGCATCTCATTTCATACGGGTAGGAAAATATGGCATGCCTTACTGTGAGAAACACAACTATCTCTCAAGGCCTGCAAGAGAGTACAACCAACCGCTGAACAATTTTTTTCACACAGGAAGCTTGTCATCGATTTCAATTATTTCAGACATTTATTTCTCGACGAAAGGTGGTTCACAGCAGAGCAGCAAAAAAGGCCAACGTCTCAACAAATAACTGAAAATTCCCCCCAAAGGCATTCTCAGGAAGGCAGGTAATCTATCGGAAGTAGTAAATCCATGCGCCAGTTCAGACATGGAGCAGGGCCTTCCAAGATTAAATAGCTCATCCATGGGGAAAACCACGTCTCTGCACATAGAAGAACTTGGATTTTTATGTTATTTTTCTGAAGAGCTTTCTGCTATCCCAGCATCTGCCTTCAGTGTGAAGCAGCAGCTCCCACATACAGAGTGCTCAATACAGCAAGAAGCACATGTAACAGGCACATCACAAACATTAGAAATCAACAGCCTACGGAGGAGGTAGCACAGCTGGGTAGAGAAATCTAAGTGAGCCCCTGTCAAATTCTCAATTGCATGTCTCGGAGTTGTGACTTTATGTCAGTGATTCTCAACCTGTGGGCCGGTTGTGACCTGCAGCACCATGTCATGTGGTCCTACACTGCCTACACCACACCTGGAGGTGCCATGTGGTGGAGGAAGGGCAACATGGTTGACTGGCCCTCAAAGCTGTCTGAGGGAGCATGACCCGGCCCCCGGCTTTAAAAGGTTGAGAACTCCTACGCTATGTTATCACTGGTTTAACTTGGTCGTCTGAATGCTGTTCTTAAGAAAGGGGGATCTCAGGCCATCTGGCTCACCTAAGAGCCACATCTGAATCCCCTAAACCCGTGATGGTGAACCTTGGCACACCAGGTGTTCTTGGACTTCAATTCTCAGAAGTCCAAGTACATTCAGTAAACCCATTCATGTGGATTGACAGAGATTTGGACTTCTAGGAATTGAAATCCAAGAACACCTGGAGCATACCTGTCAAGTATCCCAGATTGGCTGGGATTTCCCGTATTTTTGTGCCAATTTTCTTCCTTTCCCGCCCGGAGCTGCCGCTAAAGCGTAATTTGGCAGCGGGGGGAAAGGAGTTACTGCGCATCCCTTCTGTGCAGGTCCTTTCAACGCATGCGTAGAACCCTTCTACACATACGTAGGCTTCTGTGCAGAAGGGGATGTGTAGAAGCCTTCTATGCATGCATAAAAGCCTTCTACGCATGAGTAGAACGGACCTGCACAGAAACGTTCTGCGCAGGTCCCGTAATCTCCGGAGCTGCGCTTGATAGGTATGACCTGGAGTGCCAGGGTTCTCCATCACTGCTAAATGGATATATTCCCTTCTGGGACACAACAATCCTTCTGAGACGAGGAAGAAAGGAGGAGGAAAATGGAGGAGATGGAAATGAAGATGGAGAAGAAGCAGAAGACAAAGGAGCCAATGTTGTCGTCATGCCACGTACATTTGGACTTTCATTGATGATTTCCCTACCTTTGCATGCCTGAAAAAGTAATCTTGAATCATGAAAGTTTGCAAAAAAAAATTATATTTAGTGATTTAAAAAAGGTATCGCCTTATCATTCTACATTTGTTTTGTATATGGATCACATGGCTGATTTATTTGTTTACCAAAATATCTGGGTAAGCAGTGGCCTTCCTACTCCAGCTGTAAATGATAACACAGTAAGGTGTTTTCCGAAATCGTAGCCTGTGAAATGTATGGAAAATTCCACTCTTCCTAAGGCATCCGTTTTCCGCATCAGTGGCTTACAAACTCTGCGTCCCATCCCAAATGTCAGATTCACAAGCTTGTGAAATTGGAAGGGACAAAAATTGAGCTGGCTGGCCTGGTCATCCATCCACCGTTGGTTCCTCTCCTGTTCCGACCTGCCTGTGCTGTTCAGACCACAGCATACGGGACAGAAGGCAGCCCCAGAAGGATCAACCACATTTGCTAAGGCACAGAAGAAGATAGGTAAAATGCTGGCGAGAAGAAAAATTAAAACCCAACGCCAACATCAGAGTATCTTAGATGAGAAACACTTCTAAGAGAAGAGGCACAAAACTGGGGGAAATACTGTCTTTGCCAGGACCATAAACCAAATTAGAAGATGGAGGAAGACGCTCATGGGACAAGGAAATGGCTGAGGAACTCAACCGTTTCATTTTTCGTGTCAGAGATTACTCCGGATTGAAAGGAATTTTGCAGTGGATGCCCGAATGAGGTTCCTTTCATGTCCCCCACTGTGTAGCTCTAGGGAATTGAACCCGTGTTTCCAGTCTCCAAGCCTAGTGCTGTAACCACTATGACACCGAAGGAGCTAGGAACTCAACCTATTCTGGGTCCTCCAAGTGATGTAGGGAAGGTTGAGGAACTCAACCTCCCCTCCATCACTTGGAGGACCCTGAATAGGGTGAAGGTTGAGGTCCCTAAATCAGTGTTTCCCAACCTTTGGTTCTTGGACTTCAATTCCCAGAAGCCTAGCTCAATTTCCCAAAGCACTGATCAGCCAATGGAGTGACTTAGGCTTCTGGGAATTGAAGTCCAAGAACCAAAGGCTGGGAAACACAGCCCCAAATACAAGACCAACAGACTCAAGTGGGGGCTGCTGGCAGATAACCACATGCTCGGTGAATTTGGAGATGCACAGAATCCAGATCATTTACTGGTCTACCAAGTACTGCCAGAAACATGCACCGAAGAGGACTTAGGTTTGGCCAATGACAAAGACAAAAAAGTGGCTTCATTTTGGCAGTCCAGGGTTTGATCAGGATACAAAAGGAGAAGTCTCACTTTTAGCAGTAATAATGCACTAGATGTCATCTAACCAAGCAGGGCTGCAAAGAATCCCAGGGATGAGTAGTAATACAGTAAAACCACGACTCGAGTTACATAAAATTCGACTTACATAATGATTTTGTGCTAAAACTATGTCCCGATTTACACGATTTCCTATGAATTTGCTTTGAGTTACATAAAGATTCTTTTTCCTATGGGTTTGCTTCAAGTTACATAAAAAATAATTTTTCCTATGGGTTTGCTTCGAGTTACATAAAAAACCGATTTAAGCAAAAGCCTACGGAACGGACTATTTTCGTAAGTGGGGTTTTTACTGTACATCTAAGAGAAGAGCCACAAAACTGTTAAAAATACGGCCTTTGTGGCACCCTAAAGCAGCCTTCAGAGCCTGAACCTTAGCTAGAGTTATGAGGACTCTTGAGTCTTCATGTACTAAAATCCTCCCTTTAGGACCAGCCTGCCTTTCCCTCCCCATCATCTGAAACAACAGTGAAATCCTAAGAATGGAGGCCATGAAAACTGATTGGGAATCCCAGTTATGAGCACAAGGTAATAGTCAAGGTCTCTCTTGCTCAAAAGCCAGTCGTATCTGACTCTAGGGTTCAGTACTCATCTCTGTTTACAGCCAAAGAGCCAGTGCTGTCTGCTTCTGCAGACGTTTCCATGGTCATGTGGCAGGCATGACTAGACACCGGAGTGCACAGAACGCTGTTTACCTTGCCACCAAAGAGGTCCCTATTTATCTACTAACAATTTCTTGCTTTCGAACTGCTAGGTTGGCAGGAGCTGGGACAGAGATGGGCGCTCACTCCGTCATGCAGCACTTGGGTCTCGAACTGCTGACCTAATAATAATATTTTCGTGTCAGAAATTATTCTGGGTTGAAAAGATTTTTGCTGGAGAAGCTCTGCTCAGGGAATGCCCAAATGAGGCTCCTTTCATGTCCCCAAGAGCTGGGACAGAGATGGGCGCTCAATCCGTCACGCAGGACCCTGGTCTCAAACTGCTGACTTGCCAGCCTTCTTGCTAACAAGGCGAGCTTCTTAACCACTGGGCCACCCCAGCCTCCTAACTGATGACCTGCCACCTTTCCATCAAATTCAGCATCTTAACCACTGCAGTCCCTTCCAAGCACAAGGAGCTCTTTAAATCTGGAAATGCTCGCTGTTCTCGCTCCAACACTCTATTCACCAAAGCACATGAGCAACTAGCGTTGAATTGCCGGAGCCTCCGGCAAGAAATATCAAGCTCATTTGAAGCACAACAGTCCGTGCTTTTAAAAGCTTCCAAGAACTTGGGAGAGCGCCTCGGAGAATCCAGAGGAAAAGCCCATTAAATGCAATCCACCTTTTGTTCTGCTTGTTTAAACACTCACTCACAGCCCCACGGCGGCACCGAAGACAAATGGCAACGGCAGAGAGAGCGAGGCTTGCCTAACAGTTGTAAAAAGGGGGAGACTGTTTCCAGGGTTTATTGGTCTCAGCACAACACAACTTTTATATGCTTCTTCCTGGCAGAGAAAGCAAACCGTTCAATGCCAAGAAGGAAAAGGTGGGAGGGAGAATGCTTCCAAAGCTTTGCTTAAGAGTGAGACAGAGAATGGGAATCAGGCAGGAAAGGGACACTTGATTAGAATCCAACTGGGGAGGCTCGGCAGTTATGAAGCCCGCCATGTTAGCTGGAAGGCTGGCAAGTCGGCAGTTCGGTTCCCGGGTACTGCATGACGATTTGCGCCCCCGTCTCTGTCTCAGCTCCTGCCAACCGCGCAGTTCGAAAGCAAGAAATTGCAAGTAGATAAATAGGGACCACTTTGGTGGGAAAAGAAGATCTTGAGGGGACATGAAAGGAGCCTCATTTGGGCGTCCCCTGAGTGGAGTTTCTCCAGCAAAAATCCTTTCAACTCAGAATAATTATTATTATTATTAGAATACAACTGAAGATGTATGCTGGCATAACTCCCTTATTCTACTCTGTATCCTGCACTTAGCATGCTGTTTTCTGATTAGTTATGGTAACAGGCGCCCTTGTTCGAAAGCCATATCTGACTCTGGTGTTCAGTGTTCAGCTCCATTTACAGCCAAAGAGCCAGCACTGTGCAGATGTTTCTGTAGGCACGTGGCAGGCAGGACTAGACACCAGAGTGCACGGAACACTTGTACCTATTTATCTACCGTATATAGATAACTATGAAACAAAACATTTCAACTGCTTGCTCCTCTAATTGTTTGAATATAAATTAATTAAGGGATGCTGCAGCCAAGGTGCTAATTAGTATTTCAATCACAAACGATATACTACCAACAGCCAAGCAATAGATTTTGATGAACTTTTTCCATCACCAAAATGTGTTCTCTGTTGTTCGGCTTTTTAATGGGGACAACAACATCAATATAGTTTTTTGTTGCTATGTATAATTTATTTAGTCTGTTTATTATTTATGTCTAATTTTCAATTGTAAAGATTTTTTAACATGCTGTAAGCCGCACAGAGTGGGAAAATATCCCAGATGGGCAGGGTATAAATGTAATAAATAAAATAAAATAATTAAATATACTCGAGAGTAAGTCGGGTTTTTAACTCCCAAAATGTGGTCTAAAAATGGGACTCGACTTACACTCAGGTCAATGTAAACACTCAAAAACATACCCACACAAATGTCTAAATTAATTAATCTTACCGTATTTTCATGTATTTTAATTATTGAAACTCACTAGCAGGTGCGGCATCTTCCACCCCCAACTTATACATGGGTCAATCTATTTTCCTAGTTTTAGAGGTCCAAATTAGGTACCTCGACTTATATTTGGGACGACTCATAGTCGAGTATATATGGTACTTGCAATTTCTCGCTTTCAAACTTCTAGGATAGCAGGAGCTGATACAGACGATGGGAGCTCACTCCATCGCGTAGCAATCGGGTCTCATGACCTGCTGACCTTCCAGTCATGAAGTTCAGCATCTTAACCATGAAGCCACCACAGTCCCATGATTAGTTATGGAAAGGTAAACAGGCTAATTTGCAAGTTTGATTCTTGTGGCATGCATGTGCAAGGAAACCCCTCTGTGAGTAGGGAAAGATCTGAGGGAATAGATTCTTCTTATGATCTTGTTTGATCCAGAATTAACAGGGTTTAGCAGTGATTGTCTTGTCGAACCCTATGGAGTCCTCTTGCACTGGGCAGGGGGAGAGTGATAGAGAAGCACAGCATCTGCTTACTGTATAAGATGACTTGCTCGCAATTTCCAAAAGTTTTTGCTTCGCTCGCCGCTCAGAATCCCGAGCTTCCTGTAGATCCTGTTTCAGCTGATCTGCCTCTTTCGCCCTGTGTAATTCACAGAAGAAAAGCAAAGTGAAAGGCCAGAGATGAGACGTTGCCACACAAAACCAAGGGTCAACATGTCGTGCCACATTTGCGCATCGTTTCCCGGTAGCAGGGCTTCATTTGTGCAGTTGTCATCAAGGGAATTACAGGAATGTCTGGCCAGGTTATCCTGCTGTGGTCATAAGTAGATAAGAGGTGGACAAACTACGGCTCATGGGCCAGATCTGGCCCACGAAGCCAAATCATCCAGCCTGCGACACCCTCACTGCTCCCGGTAGTGGAAGTAAAATGCTCCAGAGTATTCACAAAACACTGCCATAAATGCACCTGCTCAATCATGTGACCGGCCCATGGCGCAAAATGTTTGGCCACCGCTGGAGTAGACCCTACTGCCAGCGACACAACGCAGATCATTAGGCAGCGGTTAACTAACCAGACCACCATGAGGACTCACAGCCTTGAGTGGTGAAGTCCATAGGGAAGGGTGATGGTCACCAAGTGGATTAAATCCCACTTGAATCCCTCATGACAGAGGGCAGCAGCTTCATCCATCCTGGCCTGGGGCTGAGGAAGATTTGGTTTGCCAAAAGGGCTCATAGAACTGAATCAGTGGTATGGGTGCCACGCTGCGACGTGGAAGGCAAATGGAAGGCCACTGCATTATATTGTTCCCAGGAGAATCCTCATTGCTGATCACCATGAGGATCGCCAATATTTGGAATCAGATATGGCACAAGAAGAAGAAACACATAAAGGTAAAAGGGTTGATTTTATTCTATGCTGTACTATTATTTAAGGAGATTTTTGTCTCTAGGAGCAGAAGCTTCTACCTCCTAGTTGTTAGTCTAACACTATTAATAGTCCTGGGGGCTACACATGTCAGCAAAGACATGTGAGACTTAATCAGGGTGCTTGAGGGTTCAAGGACGACTCCATCTAGATTTGATGGGCTCTTCTGAAACTTCCAAAGCGATGGGGTCAAGAAAAAGATGGAGGGGGAGAAAGAAGAAATAAGTAAACCATCTGCTTCCAAACCCTATCTGGTATGCATACAATGACACACAAAGAAAGCAATCCAACAGAAGAGGAGGCTTGATGCAAAACACAAATTAAAAATGAGAGGAGAGAGGGGAGGTTGAAATTCAGAATTAAATTAACACCGGCGTTAATTTACAGCCTAATGAATGCAATTTATGATGACAAGAGTCCTAGGCAGCATCTATAGCAGGAGTTTCATTATTAGCCGGGAAGGAGAGGGGTGGATCTGAAGGAAAATATCAGAAGAAGAGCGGGATAATAATTTTGGAGAATAATAATAATTTTGTGTCAGAAATTATTTTGGGTTGAAACTCCGCTCAAGGGACACCCAAATGAGTCTCCTTTCATGTCCCCAAGATCTTTTCCCACAGAAGTGGTCCCTGTTTATCTACTTGCAATGTCTTGCTTGTTTAAACTGCAATGGCTGAAGTGGTTAAGATGCTGAACTCACTGACTGGAAGGTCGGAGTTCAATTTCTGGGTACTCCATGACGGAGTGAGTGCCCGTCATCAGCCCCAGCTCCTGCCAACCTAGGAGTTCGAAATAAATAAATTGCAAGTAGATAAATAGGGACCACTTCAGTGGGAAGGTAAACAGTGTTCCGTGCACTCCGGTGTCTAGTCATGCCTGTCACATGTCCATGGAAACCTCTGCAGATGCAGACAGCATTGGCTCTTTGGCTATCAAGGGAAATGAGCACTGCAACATAGTCAGATATGACTGGCTTTCAAGCAAGGGCGGCCTTTAACTCTAATGTCTTGCTTTCAAACGGCTAGGTTGGCAGGTGCTGGAATAGTCAACAGGCGCTCAAACTGTCATGCAGCACCCGGGTCTTGAACTGCCGACTTGCCAGCCTTCCAGTTAACAAGGTGAGCTTCGTAACACCCCGAGTCACCACATCGAGAAGGAATGAATGGGAAATTAAGGAGTGTTCATTTACTGTCTGGAGGCACAAAGCTTAATTAATGGAAGCAGAAGGCTTCCGAGAATAAGGCATGCTTGAGAACGGAGAGAATCAGCTGGGCCCCCAATCCTAAACATGTGTCTGGCTGGTGCTTTTCCCCACTGGCAGGTCTGTTTGGGTGGCATAGGGCCACCCAAGCAGGCAACGAGTTTTACCTAATGAGCCCCAACTACAGTGGGCCATGGGCAGAGAAATGGCTCTTCTGCTGCTGCTGTTGTATCTGATTCTGAATCTTGGTGATCCTCATGGTGATCAGCCATGAAGATTGTCCTGGGAGCGACATAATGCCGTGGCCTTTCATCTGCCTTCCGCATCACAGCATGACACCCATAGTACCACTGATCCAGTTCCGTGAATCACTTTCAGATCCTGAGCCCTTTTGGCACACCAATTCCTCCTCATCCCCAGGCCAGGATTGATTAAGCTGCTGCCCTCCATCAAGATGGATTCAAGTGGAATTTAATCCACTTGGGGACTTCTGCCCCTTCCCTGTGGACTTCGCCACCCAAGGCCATTAGTCCTCAGGGTAGTCATGCCGCCTGAAGATCAGTGTTGAGTTGCAGGCAGTAGGGTGTACTCCAGTGGTTTTCCATCTCTTCCAGTCGTGGTCCTCAGACAGCTGAATGGGCCGGACACGTGCCCCCCCCCCCCGCCATAAATACTGCAGTAAAATGTGTCCACAGCGGTCATAAACATGGATTCAAGTGGGATTTAATCCATTTGGCGATCACCACCCTTCCCTGTGGACTTCAGCGCCCAAGCCATTAGTCCTCATGGTTGTCAGGTAAATAAACCGTCGCCTGACACTCAGTGTTGAGTTGCTAGCAGTAGGGTCTACTCTATGACCATAGCAGAATAACCTGGCCAGACAGAAGTTCAAGAACATCTGGAGTGCCAAGGTTGGCCATCCCTGGCCTGGGTAAACCAGGAGCCTGACCAGCATTTAAGGCACAATCCAAAATTGTAACTCTTTCCGAATGAAAACCTAAGCAGGCCACTTGCCGAGAGTGAAGCCCGTATGGAATCAGGCGACAGCTGCTCCTCAACTTACCTTCGATCGGACTCCTCCGCCATCTTCAACGCCAACATCTCCGTTTCCATCACTTTCTGCTCCATGAGCCGTTTTTCTTCTTCGGTCCGAATGGCCGTGGCCTTGATCCGCTGCATCTCTTGCTCGGCTTCTGCCGCTTTCTGTGCCAACAGCTTCGCCTCCTCTTCTGTGATCTGAGCTTTTTCGGCCAGCAGGTCTGCTGTTTCTTCAGATCGCATCTGAAATCAAGAATGACATGCATCAAGCTTGATGCAACAGTGCTCGACCAAATTAATCAACACAACTGTGAACAAACCAAAGTCCATTTCTAAAATAAGACTCTGCTGGCTGGACAGATGAGTGAGTTATAGTCCCTGGCTGCAGAGCCCAGGGTAGAGAGTCTGATTCTCTCCTGGGAAAAGAACCAGATTTTGCAGCCTTGGGTCAGCTGCAAAGTTCCAGGCACTCCAAGAACAAGAGACTGGTAAAGCATTTCTCTAAAACCTATGTTGGATTGTTCATTTTCCTGTCAGAGATTACTTTGGGTTGAAAAGATTTTTGCAGGGGATGCATGAATGAGGCTCCTTTCATGTCCCCCATCAAGCAACTCTCGGGAACTGAACCTGTGTTTCCGGTCTCCAAGTCTAGTGCCTTAACCACAATGCCACCAGAGGAGCTGCATGTTGGATAATTTTGGTGCCGCTAGCATGTCCCAAAGGATTAATGCTGAATGTTCTGAAATGCAAACCCTCCTCAGTTCCCCTTTTCTTTCTTTTTGTTCCTATGGTACAAATGCTCTGGCAGAGTTTTAGCAGAAGAGGAAACAAAGTTGTTGGGTAGGTAGCAAAAAATAGACTAAACTAAATTAGTAATAACAGTACACACAAAGAGAGAGAGGCAGCATATACAGGTGAAACTCAGAAAATCAGAATATCATGCAAACGTTCATTCAGTTCAGTAATGCAACTTAAAAGGTGAAACAAATATATGAGATAGACTCATTACACGCAAAGCGAGATAGTTCAAGCCTTAATTTGTTATAATATTAATGTTTATGGCTTACAGTTTATGAAAAAAACCAAAAAAACCAATCTCATGTACCCCATAATCATCACATAATCTCATGTACGCTGTACGCCATGATCATCACAATTATGACGAATTAAGGTATGACACATCATCTCACTTTGCATGTAGTGAGTCTATCTCATAAATTTGTTTCACCTTTTAAGTGAAATGAATGAACATATGCACGGTATTCTAATTTTCCGAGTTTCACCTGTATAAGAAATTAGTATGATATTCATACCTGTAAAGTATCCCGGACTGGCCGGGAAATCTCATATTTTGGTGCACGTTCCTCCCCTTTCCCGGTGACGTCTCATATTTAGAACGTCGGGGGAAGGGGTTACTGTGCATACGCAAACGTGTTCTGTGCATGCGCAAACGTGTTCTGCGCATGCGCAAATGAGTTTTTCCTGCGCATGCGCACCCAGGCCGGAACAATTCCCATATTTTCCGGAGTGGCACTTGACAGGTATGATGATAGCTGGCAGTTTAGAATCAAAACAGGCAATGGCTATGATTGTTAAATGCTAGCCCTTCTCATCTCCATGTTAGGATATACAGCAAACACAGAGCATAATGAGATTGCCAGTTGCAAACTCAACAATTCATACCAGGGGTTCCCAACCTTTTCAAGCTGAGGGCCAGGTTACACTTAGTTTTGAGGGCCAGACAGCCATTTTGCCTGGCTGCATGATGGGGGGTGGCCACTTTGTCCCAACAGCTTCAAAGGGGCAGCCATTTTGTTTTTCAAATGCCCTTGGAGGGGTTGAGGCCACATGAAATGGTGCTGGTGGCCAGATCTGGCCCATGGGCCTTAGGTTGGGAATCCCTGGTTTTTACCCAGGAAACCTAGCAAAAATTGACATAATTTGGAATCAACATGGTGGTGCATAATAATCATAAAAATAGATTCTGAACTTCTTTGCATGGAGTAAATTACAGGGTGGGGGGGAGAGAGTGTGGGCTCACAGGACTGAATAATTAATGGAGGAGAAATCCCTGCAAATTTGGAGCCAGGATGAACAGAAACTGTCGGACTAGAAATCCTCTCCCTAATATATCTGAGGATTCTTCACTCTTTATTTTTTGAAAAATAACTTAAAAGAGAAGCACTTAAGATTTTTAATCTGGGGCATTCACGGATCCAGATACTGTCCAGGAGAGCTTTAACACGTCCCATGAGTGCAAACCATCGATTGGTGCCTCTTTAACTCAGCAGGTGTCACACACAAAATGTGGAAAGCTAACTGCTATTTAACTTTTTCAATTAACCAATCTCTAGAAAAGCTACTTTCCCTCCCCAAAGGGACTGAGCCAGAATGATGTGTTTTGTCTGCTTCTCTTCCTTGTGGGATTACACCCCTTGTTATACCTTGGCTGAATTTGGACACAACATTTTTATCCACTTAATCGCTTGGTCTTCCCCCTTCTAAAACAGAAGCTCAGTCCGCATCAACGGATGGTCACAGGAATAATTTAAGGGCATATGCTAGCGTTTCCTTGTGCTGCAACAGTATGTCTAGCCCTACGGCTAGCTTTGACCAACATATACTTTCACGGATTTCAATCATCCGTAATCTGGATAGCATGAAAGAACATAATGGTCACATTAAAAAGAAAATAGGTATAATATGAACATTAGGTTCAATCTGGCCAGGTTATCCTGCTATGGTCACAGAGTAGACCAGGGGTTCCCAACCTATAGCCCATGGGCCGGATGTGACCCATTGAACCATTTCATGTGGCCCACCACCACCACACCAGAAGTTGAAGTGGGTGTGTTTAAGACAGCCATAAAACGTGCCCCGCGGCTGTCGCATACGCAGAAACGGGTGTATTTACTTCGGCTTCTGGGGAAGGGGTGTTTGTCCAGCCTGCTCATCTGTCCGGGGGGGGGGGGGGTCAGGCCCATGGCGTAAAATGATTAGGAATCCCTGGAGTAGACCTTAATGCCAGTGACTCAACACCGATTGTCAGGTGTTGGTTAACTAACCTGACAGCCTTGGGGACTAACAGCCTTGGGTGGGGAAGTCCACAGGGAAGGGTGAGGGTTCCAAGTATTGTGTTGTAAGCTGCCCAGAGTGGGAAAGTATCCAAGATGGGTGAGGTATAAATGTAATAAATAAATAAATAAATAAATCCCACTTGAATCCCTCTTGATGGAGGGCAGCAGTTTCACCAATCCTGGCCTGGGGCTGATGAAGACTTTGGGTGCCAAAAGGGCTCAGGATCAGAAAGTGACCCATGGAACTGGATCCGTGGTACTATGGGGGTCACAATGTGGAAGGCCACAGCTGCTCCCTGTCTCGCCCCGGGAGCCCACGCCACCGGCCCCGCTGGGGAGAGACAGGTGGGAGTCATTGCCGCCACCGACGCAGCTGCCCTCATGGAGGTTGAACCATGGGGTGCCTTTGTGGCTGCTGGGTGGTTGAGGTTGATTTTTTGTGTAATTTCTCATTGTGACATTGCTTAATTCTTTATTCATATTTTGTATTGTATTTTTGCATATTCTGATGTTTTGATTGTATTAATTGTGCATTGCCTTTTGTATTTTATTGTATAACTTGCTCTGTTTATTGTATTTATATATGTTGTAAGCCGCTTTGAGTGGCACTTGTGCTAGGAAAGCGGGATAGAAATAAAGCTTATTAATAATAAACTTAATACAGTAATTATATTCTCAGGACAATCTTCATGGCGGATCACCATGAGGATAGCCAATATTTGAAGTTATGCTGCCCTTTTTGATCAATTCACTGCCATACTATAGGGCAGTGATGTCGAACCTTTTAGAGACCGAGTACCCAAACTGCACCCCAAAACCTACTTGTCTCAAAGTGGCAACACAGTAACAGGAGGAAGGAAATGCCCCCATTGGGCTATTGGGCAGAGAGGTGGAGCAAACTGTGCTGGGGGGAGAAAGCATTCCCATTGGGCTGCTGGGCAGAGGGGTGGAGCGAACTCTGTGCCGGGGGAGGGAGGAAATGCTCTCATTGGGCTGCTGGGCAAAGGGGCGGGGCGAACTCTGTGCTGGGGTGACTGCACAGGTGCCCACAGAGAGGACTTCGAGTGCCACCTCTGGCATGCATGCCATAGGTTTGCCACCACTGCTATAGGGAAGGAATACAAATGTGCTCCAATCACCTATATCAAGGGTTTATTAAAATCATCTGAGGGGGAAACAGATGGGACAAGAATGCCTGAGCCTGGTGGGAAGCTGCTGCCCATGGTTGGGAAGCTTCTGCCCATGAGTTTCATTTACATTTACCCACAAATGTGAGACATCCACTCTTTTTAGTGCACCTTCCAAAAGCATTTGACAGAAACGAGAGGGCGTCGTTCTGGCAAAACCGATCAATTCAAGACCTACCAAGGCTTCGTTGGCCATCGATGCCTCTTCTTTTAACTGCAGCAACCGCCTCTCCAGTTCATCCCTCGTCCGCTCAGCCTCTTCCCTCATCTGCTTCTCACGCGCTAAGCGCTGACGCTCCATCTGGGGTGGGGTGGAGGGGGGACAGTAGAGAGGGGGGGGAAGAGAAACTCATAGCTATCAAGAGGAATTGATGTCCGTAGATGTGCATGTGCTCCGTGCTGAAAAGAAATCCGATTTATTAGCACTGTTCGAGTGAAAGGGCTCGTATATTTGCTTGGCACAATCAGTTCGGCTTCTACAGTCCAGATCTTACAAGGAAATTTATTGGGTTTCATCGGACTGTGGTGGCTCAAGTGGTTAAGATGCTGAACTCACTGACTAGAAGGTCGGAGTTAGATTTCCAGGTACTGCAGGACGGAGTGAGCGCCAGTCTCTGCCCCAGCTCCTGCCAACCTAGCAGTTCTAAAACAAGAAATTGCAACTAGATAAATTGGAACCATTTGGTGAGGGTGGGTAAACAGAGTTCTGTGCACTCCAGTGTTGAGACATACCTGCCACGTGTCCATGGAAACATCTGCAGATGCAGACAGTTTGGCTCTTTGGCTATAAAGAGAGGTGAGCACTGAACCCTAGAGTCCTATATGACTGGCTTTCGAGCAAGGGCAACCTTTACCTTTACCTGAGGAGGTGATTAAAAGCAGAGTGCCAGTTTGCTGCCAGACTGACTGACACAATACTGGAGAGTCCAACTCTATGGGGAAGTCTAACTCCAAATTTACCCCAAATCGTCGGATCCCCACTCAACAAGGAATTGGTTCAACTCCAACTTATCATTATCTTTACATGGATAAGTTGCGCCTATAATGATAGTAATAACACAGGCTGACACTTCTCTCAGTGGGGCATTAAGTTCCCAACCTCTGACGCCACAGCCTGGGGTTTAAACTACTGAGACATCTCTCTCCCCTAGATAATAAAGGCCATCATCCCTTGCTCGAAAGCCAGTCATGTCCGACTCTAGGGACCAGTGCTCAACTCCATTCACAGCCAAAGACCAAGCGTGTCTGCTTCTGCAGACATTTCTGTGGCCATGGCATGACTAGATGCTGACACGCCCGGAACGCTGTTACCTTCCCCCTGAAGGGGTATCTATGTATCTACTTGTAATTTCTTGCTTTTGAACTGCCAGCTTGGCAGGAGCTGGGACAGACAGGCGCTCGCTCTGTCGCGCAGCACTCGGGTATCGAACTGCTGACCTGCCAACTGTCCAGCTCTGCATCTTAACCACTAAGCCACCACAGTCCCTTTAGGGGCCACCTTTACCTCTACCTTTAAGTCTTCTGCTCTGCCTTACTACCTACAGCCATGATGGCGAACCTTGGCACTCCAGGTGTTCTTGGACTTCAATTCCCAGAAGCCCAGGTCTCTGTGAACTCACACAAATTGGTTTATTGAGTGTACCCATTTGTGTGGGTTCAGAGACTTGGGCTTCTAGGAACTGAAATCCAAGAACCCCTAGAGTGCCAAGGTTTGCCATCACTGACCTAGTGTTGAGCGCTTAAGCCCAGGGTCACCGGCGGAAGCACAAATCCAAGTGCAGGACTTGAGTCTCATATCCCTATATGTTCAGCTCTTACCACCCCTAAAGTTCCTCCTACTGCAGCTTTTTAAATGCTTAGCCAGAATCACTATGCCGAGCAGCACCGCGGAGATTAGCTGTGTGGGTTTCTGCAAAGCAGGAAAGGTCTGCAAGCCGAAAACAATGATTCATACAGTCTAAGGTGCTGACATGAGTGGCTTCATGCAGCTGCCTCCACTGTGTGGCATCTGCTGGCCTGGGCTGACCTGCAGCGGATAAAGGACGGCAGGCGCACAATTAGCATGCAGGCAGCCTGCAAAACAATGCCGGGTGTGCATTTCAGCACCATCTAATTAGGACACAAGCCTGCGAAGCTTCCCCCCAACCCCCCAACCCCCACCCCCGGTCCCCAACCCCATCTTAGCCGCAACCACCCTCATCAAAACACAGCCAGATTACTAATGCCATGACTCAGTAACAAGCCAAGAGATGGACATGGTACAATAAAAACCACTAGATGCATATTGTAGAAAATAAAAAACACTGTTTTTTCTTCTTAGGGGGGTTATATACACATCTCGCCAGATTATCCAGCTATGGTAACAGAGTAGATCCTACTGCCATGGTCACCAATTGGATTAAATCCCACTTGAATCCCTCTAGACGGAGGGCAGCAGCTTCATCCATACTGGCCTGGGGCTGAGGAAGATTTGGTTTGCCAAAAGGGCTCACAGAACTGGGTGCCACGCTGCAACGTGGAAGGCAAATGGAAGGCCACTCCATTATATTGTTCCCAGGAGAATCCTCATTGCTGATCACCATGAGGATCGCCAATATTCGGAATCAGATATGACACAAGAAGAAACACATAAAGGTAAAAGGGTTGATTTTATTCTATGCTGTACTATTATTTAAGGATATTTTCGTCCGTAGGAGCAGAAGCTTCTACCTCCTAGTTGCTAGTCTAACGCTATTAATAGCCCTGGGGGCTACACATGTCAGGAAAGACAAGTGAGACTTAATCAGGGTTCTTGAGGGTTCAAGGATGACTCCATTTGATGGGCTCTTCTGAAACTTCCAAAGCGATGGGGTCAAGAAAAAGATGGAGGGGGAGAAAGAGTAATCCTGGATGATCACACCCTTGTGATTCCAAAAGGTGTATAACCTCACTGGCATGACCTATTGCAGGGGTGGCCAAACTATGGCCCGTGGTGCCAAATCATCTGGCCCGCGCCTGCTTCTCCAAACATTTCTGTGAACATGTGGCAGACATGACTAAACACCAAAGTGCATAGAATGCTATTTACCTTCCCATCAAAGTGGTACCTATTCAGTGATGGGCATGAGCCAGATCGGACCAGTATGTGCGTACCAGTAGTAAAAATGTCTGAAATGTGGAGGCAAATACCGAATGTCTGGCTTCGGGGTGGGGGGGGGTGGGCTTCCTCCATTTCTCCCTCCAAGGCTTTTCCTGGGCTCCATTTCACCCCAAAGCACATCCCCAGCCACTCCGTAGGGGAGGCACTTCGGGGTGAAACGGAGCCCAGGAAAAGCCTTGGAGGAAGGGGGAAATGGCTTCAGAGGTTCGCTATAGAGTGATGAAAACAGAACAGGCTTCTATTTTCATAGCTCTATAGCAAAGAGCAGTCACATGGCCAACAGGCCATGCCCATAGTGTGGTAGGAATTTTTTTTTATGCCCACCACTGTACCTATTTATCTACAGTACTTGCAATTTCTTCCTTTCAAACTGCTGGGTAGGCAGGAGCTAGGACAGAGACAGGAGCTCACTCCTTCATGCAGTACCCGAGTATCAAACCCCGAACTTCCAGTCTTCAAGGTCAGTGCCTTCACCACATGAGCCACTGCACCCATGGCTGTCATAAATGCATTTACGACAGCCGTAGACATGTTTTGCGGTGGGAGGAACCATGTGACCCACCCGCAGCCCGTAAGGTTTGGGAACCCATGACCTATTGTATTAAGCAATTGCCTCTAGGCCCTGCCATGTCCAATAGTTTATCACACTGACTGCAAAGTAACCAGATTGCCACAATCTACAGTTTGCAGGTAAAACAACAGACCTACATTTTTTTTAAAATGGAGAGCATAAGTCTGGTTAAGAAGTTGGAACAACCAGTGTCTTCGATGCTTTAACTTTGAACATCATGGCCTATCTGACTCCTCTTCGGCTGGAACAGAGATACTCATAAACACATTAGGAAAGAGGAGGAACTTCCAGATTTACAGTCTGGCTACCTTCACACCTTCTGGCCAGATTCTAAACCAGTGTTTCCTGACATGGGGTCCAGGCCCCACAGGGTGACTTCAATTCCCAGAAGCCTCAGTCAATACATTGGCTGATCAGTGCTTTGGGGAATTGACTTAGGCTTCTGTGGTTCCTTTATCTAGGAAACTGCATACTTTTACCTGAGCGTTTGAAGAAGTCAGACACCAACACAGCTTGCTTATGTATTTCTGCTCGCAAATCACTTTATTGTGCAGATGTAGTTTAGTGATTAATTGCATCTCTCAAAGTGTGCCAGGAAAAAAAACCTTGCTTGAAAAGTGATGTTTCATTTTCATTATCTGCTTATACACTGAAAAATTGAGGATATGACACTTGGTTGTATGGATTTCTGATCCGGCTCATTAATATGCTCAACCACATACCCATTTGGCTAGTGCAGGGATAAAAGAAGCAAAATACATTATCCCCGGCTATTGTGAAGCAAGTTGTATTGCATATTGTAATTTGCCAATGATAGGTTGCAATATGCGGTAAACAGATTAAATCTACTGTCAAATCAAATATCGTATGCACAGCAACAATGAACAGGTGGAGGTGAAAGGAAGAGATAGTTCTTATTGTCAATCAGGTTCAGGACTATAGAAATGTCGGGCGATTCCAGGATTTATCTATAATCGGTCCTTTTCTTGAAAGCCAAAAAAAAGAGTGTGCATCGCTGGTTATTCAAGCTATAGAACTGTATTTCTGAAGCACTTCTGTCCCAGCAAATGAAAATCTTTTTATTAAAAACGGTCTGTAGCAACATTTGCACAAGAATCCCTAATGGGTTTTTTAAGAAATCATGTTCATTTTTAACCATGGTCACACTCCGGAGGCAGCCAACAATTCAGCAAACGCTTTTCAGGAGAGGTGGAGATTTACAGACTATGGCCCCAGCCATCCCCTTCTCGCGCAGAAATGCCAAAATTTGAGATGGCCAGATGTTGGGTGGAAGACACGCAGTCAGTTCTGTCCGGGAGTTCTAGAGCTGCCAGCCGAAAGGAAATTATTGACACATTTCTCTAAACCTGAGGCTCCCAACCTTTTTAAGTCAGGGGGCCGGGTCACACTCTCTCAGTCAGCTCCGAGGGCCGGGCAGCCATTCTGTCCCAACAGGCTTCTAAGGTGTGGCCATTTTGTTTCTCAAATGCCCATACCAGGATGGAAGGCCACATGAAATGGCGCTGTGGGCCGGATCTGGCCCACAGGCCTTAGGTTGGGAACCCCTGCTCTAAACTCTCTCACCTGCTTCCTGGCCTTCTCTTCCCTGGCCTGGGCCTTCATCTGCTGGACCTCAAGAGAGTCCGCCTTCCTTCGTCTCATGAAAAGGTCATGGTTCCCGATGCACAGCTGTAGGATCTGAAGGGGAGAAAGCCAGACCAGTTCCCATTAGCAAGAACAATTAGACTTCTATCCTGCCGCCGCCACCACCACCACCACCACCACCACCCCTAGCACTTAGTGCACTCTTTGGGCGGTTCACAAGTTAATTAGCATTTTGCCCCTAACATGCTGGGGAGTCATTCTCCCAACCTCAGAAGGTTGGAAGGCGGAGTCAACCTTGAGCTTGAGGACTGGACTCACAATCTTCTGGTTGCAATTTAACCACTTGCTCGAAAGCCAGTTGTATCCAACTCCAAGGTTCGCGGCACATCTCCATTTACAGCCAAAGAGCTAGCACTGTCTGAATATGCAGACGTTTCTGTAAATATGACTAGACACCGGGGCGCACGAAATGTTGTTACCTTTCCCGCTGAAGATTTACCTGTTCATCTACTTGCAATTCATTGCTTTCAAGCTGCTAGGTTGGCAGGAGCTGGGACAGAGCTGGGAGCTCACTCCGTCATGCAGCACTCGGGTCTTGAACGGCTGACCTGCCGACCTTCCAGTTGTCAAGTTCAGCATCTTAACCACTAAGCCACCACAGTCCCTTCTCTCGTTCAATCTACACAGCAGCTTAATAATAGATCAGCTCGATCTTTCCCCAGGGGTTGGAAATCCCCCCACCACTCCACCCATCCTCAAACCTTGGAGGGTTGAGCCTCTTCCCGTGAACCTTAGGATCAGGAGTTCCGAACCTTTTCAAGCCAGGGGCTGGGTCACACTCTCTCAGTCAGCTTTGAGGACTGGACGGCCATTTCGCCCTGTCTGCACGATTGGGGGAGGCCATTTTGCCCAAATAGCTTCAAAGGGGATGGCCATTTTGTTTCTTAAATGCCCATGGAGGGGTTGGGGCACATGAAGTGGCACCGTGGGCCAGATCTGGCCTGCAAGCCTTAGGCTGGGAAGCCCTGCTTAACATGGAGTCCCTTCTTTCTTTTATTACACTCAATTGGAGTTTTGGGGGTGTGGGACCCGCAAAACCTGGCAAAAATGCCACTTTGCAGGGGATTTTATGAGCCGAACACAACTCTGCAAATGACTGGCCGCCTTCAATGAGCATTCTCAGTGCTCAGATTCTAACACAGGGCAACCACCTTTCTGTACATACCAGTTTATTCACCCTCAGCTTTGAGGAATTAAACTTGAAGACGTCGATCTTTTTGTCCAGAGGCTTTATCGTAAACTGCGAGGGAGACAGAAAGCAAGACAGGTTCACAGATGTTTTCTCTCTACACTTTCAACAGCCTTATTTCTAACTAAAAAGGAGGCAAAATTATTGTGCATGATGACAAGTCAGGTCACGGGTACAAAGGATTAGGAACATCGGAAGCTGCCTAGGATGAAACTGGATTATTAGTTTATTTTATTTGCTTGGATAATTTATATCCCGCTCTTCTGACGCAGGCCAGTAAGGCCAACTCTGGCGTGTGACAGTTTTGTAGCATTTCAGCGATACATGTTCGCCAGCCCAAGTCTAGAAATGCCACAGACTGAACCGGGGATCTTTGGCATATAAACTATCTGTTTTGCCAGTGAGCCACAACTCTTCCGCTTAGCATTTCCCAAACCATGTACCGTGGAACACTGGTGTTCCGTAGAAGACTAAAATTCCCAGGAGCATAAGTCTGCACAGCCAATGCTGAAAACCTCTGGGAATTGTAGTCCCAGAATACACAGGGACCCAAATGTGGGACCTACTGCTTAAATCAGGGGTTCCCAACCTAAGACCCACAAGCCAGATCCACACACACCCGGCACCATTTCATGTGCTCCCCCTACTCCTCCAAGGGCATTTGAGAAACAAAATGGCCACCCTTTTGAAGCTGTTGGGACAAAATGGCCACACACCCATTGTGCGGGTGGGGCAAAATGGCCGTCCGGCCCTCAAAGCTGACTGAGAGAGCATGACCCAGCCCCTGGCTTGAAAAGTTTGGGAACCCGTGGCTTAAACCGTGAACTTGCTGGAGATGTGTTTGTTTTGACTGACTGTCGATGCAAAAGACAATCAAGGGAGAGTGACTCGCCAAAGTCTTTCATGGGCCTGGTATGCTTTCAGGCCCTTCTCACAATGCACGGATCCAATCCCAAAAAGACGGACAAACATGATTTGCAAGGCTGGTAAGCACAAAGATTCCTTTCCTGTCCCCAAAATCTTTTTCCCCACCAAAGTGGTCCCTATTTATCTACTCAAACTGCTAGGTTGGCAGGCGCTGGGACAGAGACGGGAGCTTACTCCATCGTACAGTACTTAGGTCTTTCTCACACTGGGCCAGGTGAAAGGAACTGCAGAATGAACTCACCCAAAAAGTGGCTAAATTTTGGCAGTTTCACGTCTGGCCTAGACATGGAAGGAAAAAAAAATCTTAGCAAAGGACTATTTGTTTGTTTGATCGTATTTTTAGTGCCTCGCCAGGCGACTCCGGGCAGCTTACACATCTTAACCTACAAAACCAAGGGTTAACCATTGGAAATTGCTATAAACACCCCCCCCCCCCCCGCCACTGGGCTTCCTAACCACGGGCTGCAAGCCAGCCCCCGGTAAGGGAAGCCCACAACCCACCCACCCCGCCGCTGGGTTTCCTTACCGCGGGCCGCAAGGCAGCCCCCGGTAAGGGAAGCCCACACACACACACACCGCCGCTGGGCTTCCTTACCGCGGGCCGCAAGACAACCTGGACTTTCAGAAGGCTTTTGACAAGGTCCCACACCAAAGGCTCTTGAATAAACTTACCAGTCATGGAATAAAGGGACAGGTCTTGTCCTGGATCAGCAACTGGCTAAGGGACAGGAAACAGAGGGTAGCACTAAATGGACACTTCTCCAAGTGGAGGGAAGTAAAGAGTGGGGTCCCCCAAGGTTCAGTACTAGGACCCCTGCTTTTCAACCTCTTCATAAATGATCTAGAGGTAGGAGTAAAAAGCAAGGTAGCCAAATTTGCTGACGACACTAAATTATACAGGGTAGTGAAAACTGTGAGAGATTGTGAAGAGCTCCAGAGGGATCTCTTGACACTGGGGGAGTGGGCAAAACAGTGGCAAATGAGCTTCAACATCAGTAAGTGCAGAGTGATGCATGTTGGGGCAAAAAACCCCAATTACATTTATAAACTGATGGGGTCTGAACATTCGGCGACAAACCAGGAAAGGGACCTTGGTGTCCTGGTGGACAGCTCAATGAAGATGTCAACCCAGTGTGCCTCAGCAGTGAAAAAAGCAAACTCAATGTTAGGGATCATTAGGAAGGGTATAGAAAATAAGTCAGCTAGTGTCATTTTGCCTCTTTATAAATCTATGGTGAGGCCCCATCTGGAATATTGTGTACAGTTCTGGTCGCCATACCTCCAGAAGGATATTATGGAGTTGGAGAAAGTACAGAGGAGGGCAACCAGAATGATTAGGGGACTGGAACACCTTCCTTACCATCTGAGGCTGCAACGGTTGGGCCTCTTCACTCTTGAACGACGGCGTCTAAGAGGTGACCTGATTGAAGTTTATAAAATCATGCACGGTGTGGACAAAGTAGATAAGGAAAAACTGTTTTCCCTATCGCACAACACTAGAACTAGGGGACACTCCATGAAACTTTTGGGTACTAGTTCTCAAACAAATAAGAGAAAGTACTTTTTCACCCAGAGGATTACTGGTCTATGGAACTCCCTGCCAGAAGAAGTGGTGACAGCTGTCAGTCTTGACAGCTTTAAGAAAGGATTAGACAAGTTCATGGAGGACAAGAGTATCAATGGCTATAATTATGGATACTTAAGGACAACCTCCGGGTTGGAGAGATAGGCAGGATATCTCTCAATGCCATTTCCAGGGAATCCTGAGCAGGTGAAGGCATCTGCTTGGGAATACCCTGAAGGAAATGGTGAGCCACTGTGTGAGACAGAATGCTGGACTGGATGGACTGTGGCCTGTTCCAGCAAGGCTGTTCTTATGTTCTTATGTTCTTAAGGGAAGCCCACACACACAGACACACGCCGCTAGGCTTCCTTACCTCGAGCCAGCCAGGGAAGCCAGCCCCTCTCTCTCTCACACACACACAGCTTCTCTTTCTCTCTCTCTCTCTCTGTCACACACACACACAGCTACTCTTTCTCTCTCACACACACACACAGCGTCTCTTTCTTTCTCTTCTCTCTCTCTCACACACACAGCTTCTTTCACTCTCTCTCTCACACACACACACAGAGCTTCTCTTTCTCTTTCTCCCTCTCTCTCTCACACACACAAACAGCTTCTCTCTCACTCTCTCACACACACACACTCACACATATTCCTTTTCTGCTCCTTTCCCTAATGAGCTCTCCCTCTCTCACACACACACAATCACACATATTCCTCTTCTGCTCCTTTCCCTAATGAGCTCTCTCTCTCACACACACACACTCACAGCTTCTCTCTCACACACACACACAGCTTCTCTCTCACACACACACACAGCTTCTCTCTCTCACACACACAGCTCTCTCTCTCTCGCTCTCTCTCACACACACACAGCTTCTCTCTCACACACACACAGCTTCTCTCTCTCACACACACACAGCTTCTCTCTCTCACACACACACAGCTCTCTCTCACACACACAGACACTGCTTCTTTCTCTCTCACACACACACACTCACAGTTTCTCTTTCTCTCTCTCTCTCTGTTTCTCTCTCACACACACACACAGCTTCTTTCTCTTTCTCTCTCTCTCACACACACAGCTTCTTTCTCACACACACACAGCTTCTCTCTCACACACACACACAGCTTCTCTCTCTCACACACACACAGCTCTCTCTCTCTCGCTCTCTCACACACACAGCTTCTCTCTCTCACACACACAGCTTCTCTCTCTCACACACACACAGCTTCTCTCTCTCACACACACAGCTCTCTCTCACACACACAGACACTGCTTCTTTCTCTCTCACACACACACACTCACAGTTTCTCTTTCTCTCTCTCTGTTTCTCTCTCACACACACTCACAGCTTCTTTCTCTCTCACACACACAGCTTCTCTTTCTCTCTCTCACACACACACACACTCTCACACATATCTGCTCCTTCCCCTAATGAGCTCTCTCTCTCACACACACACAGCTTGTCTCTCTCTCTCACAAACACACACACCTTCTCTTTCTCTCTCACACACACACACTCACAGCTTCTCTTTCTCTCTCTCACACACACACACACAGCTTCTCTTTCTCTCTCTCACACACACAGCTTGTCTCTCTCACACACACACACACACATACACACAGCTTCTCTTTCTTTCTCTCTCACACACACACATACAGCTTCTCTTTCTCACACACACAAACAGCTTCTCTCTCTCTCACTCTCTCTCTCTCACACACACACTCACACATATTCCTCTTCTGCTCCTTTCCCTAATGAGCTCTCTCTCTCTTACACACAGACTCACAGCTTCTATCTCTCTCTCACACGCGCACACACTTCTCTTTTTCTCTCTCTCTCTCTCTCACACACACACAGCTTATCTCTCCCTCTCACACACACACACAATCACACATATTCCTCTTCTGCTCCTTTCCCTAATGAGCTCTCTCTCTCACACACACACACAGCTTCTCTCTCTCTCTCACACACACACAGCTTCTCTCTCTCACACACACACACAGCTCTCTCTCACACACACACAGCTTCTCTCTCTCACACACACACAGCTTCTCTCTCTCACACACACAGCTTCTCTCTCTCACACACACACACACACAGCTCTCTCTCACACACACAGACACTGCTTCTTTCTCTCTCACACACACACACACACTCACAGCTTCTCTTTCTCTCTCACACACACACACAGTTTCTCTCTCTCTCTCACACACACAGCTTCTCTTTCTCTCTCTCTCTCTCTCTCACAGCTTCTTTCTCTCTCTCAAACACACACAAACACACACACAGCTTTTCTTTCTCTCTCACACACACAGCTTCTCTTTCTTTCTTTCTTTCTCTTTCTCTCTCTCTCACACACACTCACAGCTTCTTTCTCTCTCACACACACACAGCTTCTCTTTCTCTCTCTCTCACACACACACACACACTCACACATATCTGCTCATTCCCCTAATGAGCTCTCTCTCACACACACACACACTCACAGCTTCTCTTTCTCTCTCACACACACACACAGCTTGTCTATCTCTCTCTCACACACACACACACACACCTTCTCTTTCTCTCTCTCCCACACACACTCACAGCTTCTCTCTCTCACACACACACACACAGCTTCTCTTTCTCTCTCTCTCTCTCACACACAGCTTGTCTCTCTCTCACACACACACACACACATACAGCTTCTCTCTCTCACACACACACACAGCTTCTCTTTCTTTCTCTCTCTCTCTCACACACACAGCTTATCTTTCTTTCTCTCTCTCTCACACACACACAAACACACAGCTTCTCTTTCTCTCTCACACACACACAGCTTCTCTTTCTCTCTCTCACACACACACACAAACACACAGCTTCTCTTTCTCTCTCACACACACACAGCTTCTCTTTCTCTCACACACACACTCACAAACACACAGCTTCTCTTTCTCTCTCTCTCACGCACACACACAGCTTCTCTTTCTCTCTCTCTCTCAAACACACACAGCTTCTCTTTCTTTCTCTCTCACACACACAGCTTCTCTCTCTCTCTCTCTCTCACACACACACACTCACACATATTCCTCTTCTGCTCCTTTCCCTAATGAGCTCTCTCTCTCACACACACAGAGCTTCTCTCTCTCTCACACACACACACACAGCTTCTCTTTCTCTCTCTCCCCCACACACACACAGCTTCTCTTTCTTTCTTAATCTCTCTCTCACACACACTCACAGATTCTCTTTCTCTCTGTCTCTCTCTCTCACACACACAGCTTCTCTCTCACACACACACACAGCTTCTCTTTCTCTTTCTCTCTCTCTCTCACACACACACACAGCTTGTCTATCTCTCTCTCTCTCACACACACACACCTTCTCTTTCTCTCTCTCCCACACACACTCACAGCTTCTCTCTCTCTCACACACACAGCTTCTCTTTCTCTCTCTCTCTCTCTCAAACACAGCTTGTCTCTCTCTCACACACACACACACATACAGCTTCTCTCTCTCACACACACACAGCTTCTCTTTCTTTCTCTCTCTCTCTCTCACACACACACAGCTTATCTTTCTTTCTCTCTCTCTCTCACACACACAAACACACCTTCTCTTTCTCTCTCACACACACACAGCTTCTCTTTCTCTCTCTCACACACACACACAAACACACAGCTTCTCTTTCTCTCTCTCACACACACACAGCTTCTCTTTCTCTCTCACACACACACACAAACACACAGCTTCTCTTTCTCTCTCTCTCACGCACACACACAGCTTCTCTTTCTCTCTCTCTCTCTCAAACACACACAGCTTCTCTTTCTTTCTCTCACACACACACAGCTTCTCTCTCTCTCTCTCTCTCACACACACACTCACACATATTCCTCTTCTGCTCCTTTCCCTAATGAGCTCTCTCACACACACACAGAGCTTCTCTCTCTCACACACACACACACACACAGCTTCTCTTTCTCTCTCTCCCCCCCCACACACAGCTTCTCTTTCTTTCTTAATCTCTCTCTCACACACACTCACAGATTCTCTTTCTCTCTGTCTCTCTCACACACACAGCTTCTCTCTCTCACACACACACACACACAGCTTCTCTTTCTCTTTCTCTCTCTCACACACACAGCTTCTCTTTCCCTCTCCCTCTCTCTCTCACACACACAGCTTCTCTCTCACTCTCTCTCACACACACTCACACATATTCCTCTTCTGCTCCTTTCCCTAATCAGCTCTCTCTCTCTTACACACACACTCACAGCTTCTCTTTCTCACACACACACACACACACACTTCTCTTTTTCTCTCTCTCTCTCTCTCACACACACACACAGCTTCTCTCTCCCTCTCTCTCACACACACACAATCACACATATTCCTCTTCTGCTCCTTTCCCTAATGAGCTCTCTCTCACACACACACACACTCACAGCTTCTCTCTCTCTCTCACACACACACACAGCTTCTCTTTCTCTCTCACACACACACACTCACAGCTTCTCTTTCTCTCTCTCACACACACACACTCACAGCTTCTCTCACACACACACACAGCTTCTCTTTTTCTCTCTCTCTCTCTCACACACACACAGCTTCTCTTTCTCTCTCACACACACATACACACAGCTTCACTTTCTCTCTCTCTCTCTCTCACACACACAATCTTCTCTTTCTCTTTCTCTCTCACACACAGCTTCTCTTTCTTTCTTTCTTTCTCTCTCTCACACACAGCTTCTCTTTCTTTCTTTCTCTCTCTCACACACACACAAACACACAGCTTCTCTTTCTCTCTCACACACATACAGCTTCTCTCTCTCACACACACACTCACACATATTCCTCTTCTGCTCCTTTCCCTAATGAGCTCTCTCTCACACACACACACTCACAGCTTCTCTTTCTCTCTCTCTCACACACACAGCTTCACTTTCTCACGCCCCTCTATCTCTCACACACAGCTTCTCTTTCTTTCTCTCTCTCACACACAGCTTCTCTTTCTTTCTTTCTCTCTCTCACACACATACAAACACACAGCTTCTCTTTCTCTCTGTCACACACATACACAGCTTCTCTCTCACACACACACACACAGCTTCTCTCTCTCTCACACACACACACACAGCTTCTCTTTCTCTCTCTCACACACACACAGCTTCTCTCTCACACACACACACACACAGCTTCTCTTTCTTTCTCTCTCTCACACAGCTTCTCTTTCTCTCTCTCTCTCAAACACACACACACAGCTTCTCTTTCTTTCTTTCTCTCTCTCTCTCTCACACACACAGCTTCTCTTTCTCTCTCTCACACACACACACAGCTTCTCTTTCTTTCTCTCTCTCTGTCTCTCACACACTCACATATTCATCTACTCCTTTCCCTAATGAGCTCTCTCTCTCACACACACACACACAGCTTCTTTCTTTCTCTCTCTCTCTCACAGCTTCTCTTTCTTTCTCTCTCTCTCACACACACACACAGCTTCTCTTTCTTTCTCTCACACACACAGCTTCTCTTTCTTTCTCTCTCTCTCTCACACGCACACACTCACAGCTTCTCTTTCTCTCTCTCTCACTCACACAGCTTCTCTTTCTCTTTCTCTCTCTCTCACACACAGCTTCTCTCTCTCACACACACACACAGCTTCTCTTTCTCTCTCACACACACAAACAGCTTCTTTCTCTCTCACACACACACAGCTTCTTTCTCTCTCTCACACACAGCTTCTCTTTCTTTCTTTCTCTTTCTCTTTCTCTCTCTCACACACACTCATAGCTTCTCTTTCTCTCTCTCACACACACACAGCTTCTCTTTCTCTCTCTCACACACACACACTCACACATATCTGCTCCTTCCCCTAATGAGCTCTCTCTCTCTCACACACACACACACACACACACTCACAGTACCTCTTTCTCTCTCTCCCCCTCACACACACACACCTTCTCTTTATCTCTCTCTCACACACACTCACAGCTTCTCTTTCTCTCTCACACACACACACAGCTTCTTTCTCTCTCTCTCACACAGCTTCTCTCTCTCACATACACATACACACAGCTTCTCTTTCTCTCTCACATACACATACACACAGCTTCTCTTTCTCTCTCACACACACAGCTTCTATTTCTTTCTCTCTCACTCACACACACAGCTTCTCTTTCTTTCTCACTCTCTCTCTCACACACACAAACACACAGTTTCTCTTTCTTTCTCTCTCTCTCTCACACACATAGCGTCTCTCTCTCTCTCACACACACACAGCTTCTCTTTCTCTCTCACACACACAGCTTCTCTTTCTCTCTCTCACACACACACACAGCTTCTCTTTCTTTCTCTCTCTCACACACACAGCTTCTCTTTCTTTCTCTCTCTCTCACAGCTTCTTTCTCTCTCTCAAACACACACACAGCTTCTCTTTCTTTCTCTCTCTCACACACACAGCTTCTTTCTTTCTCTCTCTCTCTCTCTCACACACACACACACTCACAGCTTCTCTTTCTCTCTCTCTCTCTCACACACACATTCACAGCTTCTCTTTCTCTCTCTCCCCCCCACACACATAGCTTCTCTTTCTTTCTCTCTCTCTCTCACACAGCTTCTTTCTCTCTCTCAAACACACACACAGCTTCTCTTTCTCTCTCACACACACAGCTTTTCTTTCTTTCTTTCTTTCTCTTTCTCTCACACACACTCACAGCTTCTCTTTCTCTCTCACACACACACACAGCTTCTCTTTCTCTCTCACACACACACACACACACTCACACATATCTGCTCCTTCCCCTAATGAGCTCGCGCTCTCTCTCTCTCACACACACAATCACACTCACAGTATCTCTTTCTCTCTCTCCCCCTCACACACACAGCTTCTCTTTCTCTCTCTCTCTCTCTCACACACACACACTCACACATATCTGCTCCTTCCCCTAATGAGCTCTCTCTCTCTCTCACACACACACACACACTCACAGTATCTCTTTCTCTCTCTCCCCCTCACACACACAGCTTCTCTTTCTTTCTCTCTCTCTCACACAGCTTCTTTATCTCTCTCAAACACACACACACAGCTTCTCTTTCTCTCTCACACACACACACAGCTTCTCTCTCTCTCACACACACACACACTCACAGCTTCTTTCTCTCTCTCACACACACACACACAGCTTCACTTTCTCTCTCCCCCCTCTCTCTCTCACACAGGTTCTCTTTCTTTCTCTCTCACACACACACTCACAGCTTCTCTTTCTCTCTCACACACACACACAGCTTCTCTCTCTCACACACACACAGCTTCTCTCTCTCACACACACACAGCTTCTCTTTCTCTCTCACACACACATACACAGCTTCTCTCTCACACACACACACACAGCTTCTCTTTCTTTCTCTGTCTCTCTCACACAGCTTCTCTTTCTCTCTCTCTCTCAAACACACACACACAGCTTCTCTTTCTTTCTCTCACTCTCACACACACAGCTTCTCTTTCTCTCTCTCTCTCTCACACACACACAGCTTCTCTTTCTTTCTCTCTCTCTCTGTCTCTCACACACACATATTCATCTGCTCCTTTCCCTAATGAGCTCTCTCTCTCACACACACACACACAGCTTTTCTTTCTCGCCCTCTCTCTCACAGCTTCTCTTTCTCTATCACACACACACACTCACTGCTTCTCTTTCTCTCTCTCTCACACACACACACACAGCTTCTCTTTCTTTCTTTCTTTCTTTCTCTCTCTCACACACACAGCTTCTTTCTCTCTCTCTCTCTCTCTCTCACACACACAAACACACAGCTTCTCTTTCTTTCTCTCTCACACACACACAGCTTCTCTTTCTCTCTCTCACACACACAGCTTCTCTCTCTCACACACACACACACACACTCACACATATTCCTCTTCTGCTCCTTTCCCTAATGAGCTCTCTCTCACACACACACACTCACAGCTTCTCTTTCTCTCTCTCTCTCACACACAGCTTCACTTTCTCACTCCCCTCTTTCTCTCACACACAGCTTCTCTTTCTTTCTCTCTCACACACACACTCACAGCTTCTCTTTCTCTCTCACACACACACACAGCTTCTCTCTCACACACACACACACAGCTTCTCTCTCTCACACACACACAGCTTCTCTCTCTCTCTCTCACACACACACAGCTTCTCTTTCTCTCTCACACACACATACACAGCTTCTCTCTCACACACACACACACAGCTTCTCTTTCTTTCTCTCTCTCTCTCACACAGCTTCTCTTTCTCTCTCAAACACACACACACAGCTTCTCTTTCTCTCTCTCTCTCACACACACACAGCTTCTCTTTCTCTCTCTCTCTCTCACACACACAGCTTCTCTTTCTTTCTCTCTCTCTCTGTCTCTCACACACTCACATATATTCATCTACTCCTTTCCCTAATGAGCTCTCTCTCACACACACACACACACACACACACACACAGCTTCTTTATTTCTCTCTCACACACAGCTTCTCTTTCTTTCTCTCTCTCTCACACACACACAGCTTCTCTTTCTCTTTCTCTCACACACACAGCTTCTCTTTCTCTCTCTCTCTCACACGCACACACTCACAGCTTCTCTTTCTCTCTCACACACACACACAGCTTCTCTTTCTCTTTCTCTCTCTCTCACACAGCTTCTTTCTTTATCTCTCTCTCACACACACACACTCACAGCTTCTCTTTCTCTCTCTCTCTCTCTCACACACACACACAGCTTCTCTCTCACACACACACAGCTTCTCTTTCTCTCTCTCTCACACACACACAGCTTCTTTCTCTCTCTCAAACACACACACACAGCTTTTCTTTCTCTCTCTCTCACACACAGTTTCTCTTTCTCTCTCACACACACACTCATAGCTTCTCTTTCTCTCTCACACACACACAGCTTCTCTTTCTTTCTCTCTCTCACACACACACACTCACACATATCTGCTCCTTCCCCTAATGAGCTCTCTCTCTCTCTCACACACACACACACACTCACAGTATCTCTTTCTCTCTCTCCCCCTCACACACACACCTTCTCTTTATCTCTCTCTCACACACTCACAGCTTCTCTTTCTCTCTCTCTCACACACACAGCTTCTTTCTCTCTCACACACACACAGCTTCTCTCTCACACACATACACATACACACAGCTTCTCCTTCTCTCTCTCTCACACACACACAGCTTCTCTTTCTCTCTCACACACAGCTTCTATTTCTTTCTCTCTCACTCACACACACAGCTTCTCTTTCTTTCTCACTCTCTCTCTCACACACACAGTTTCTCTTTCTTTCTCTCTCTCTCACACAGCTTCTTTCTCTCTCTCAAACACACACACAGCTTCTCTTTCTTTCTCTCTCTCACACACACAGCTTCTTTCTTTCTCCCTCTCTCTCTCTCACACACACAGACACTCACAGCTTCTCTTTCTCTCTCTCTCTCTCACACACACATTCACAGCTTCTCTTTCTCTCTCCCCCACACACACAGCTTCTCTTTCTTTCTCTCTCTCACACAGCTTCTTTCTCTCTCTCAAACACACACACAGCTTCTCTCTCTCACACACACACAGCTTCTCTTTCTTTCTTTCTTTCTCTTTCTCTCACACACACTCACAGCTTCTCTTTCTCTCTCTCACACACACACACAGCTTCTCTTTCTCTCTCTCACAAACACACACACACTCACACACATCTGCTCCTTCCCATAATGAGCTCACTCTCTCTCTCTCACACACACACACACTCACAGTATCTCTTTCTCTCTCTCCCCCTCACACACACAGCTTCTCTTTCTCTCTCTCTCTCTCACACACACACTCACACATATCTGCTCCTTCCCCTAATGAGCTCTCTCTCTCTCTCTCTCTCACACACACACACACACACACTCACAGTATCTCTTTCTCTCTCCCCCCTCACCCACACACAGCTTCTCTTTCTCTCTCTCTCACACACACAGCTTCTTTATCTCTCTCAAACACACACACACACCTTCTCTTTCTCTCTTTCTCTCTCTCTCACACACACAGCTTCTCTCTCTCTCACACACACACACACACTCACACATATTCCTCTTCTGCTCCTTTCCCTAATGAGCTCTCTCTCACACACACTCACAGCTTCTCTTTCTCTCTCTCACACACACACACAGCTTCACTTTCTCTCTCTCCCCCCTCTCTCTCTCACACAGGTTCTCTTTCTTTCTCTCTCACACACACACTCACAGCTTCTCTTTCTCTCTCTCTCACACACACACACACAGCTTCTCTCTCTCTCACACACACAGCTTCTCTTTCTCTCTCACACACACATACACAGCTTCTCTCTCACACACACACACACAGCTTCTCTTTCTTTCTCTGTCTCTCTCACACAGCTTCTCTTTCTGTCTCTCTCTCAAACACACACACACAGCTTCTCTTTCTTTCTCTCTCACACACACAGCTTCTCTTTCTCTCTCTCACACACACACAGCTTCTCTTTCTTTCTCTCTCTCTTTCTCTGTCTCTCTCTCACACACATATTCATCTGCTCCTTTCCCTAATGAGCTCTCTCTCTCACACACACACAGCTTCTTTCTTTCTCTCCCTCTCTCACAGCTTCTCTTTCTCTCTCACACACACACACACTCACTGCTTCTCTTTCTCTCTCTCTCTCTCTCACACAGCTTCTCTCTCACACACACACAGCTTCTCTTTCTCTCTGTCACACACACAGCTTCTCTTTCTTTCTCTCTCTCACACGCACACACTCACAGCTTCTCTTTCTCTCTCTCTCACAGCTTCTCTCTCACACACACACACACAGCTTCTCTTTCTCTCTCTCACACACACACAGCTTCTTTCTTTCTCTCTCTCTCTCTCACATACACTCACAGCTTCTCTTTCTCTCTCTCACACACACACACAGCTTCTCTCTCTCTCACAAACACACAGCTTCTCTTTCTCTCACACACACACAGCTTCTTTCTCTCTCACACACACACAGCTTCTTTCTCTCTCTCAAACACACACACAGCTTTTCTTTCTCTCTCACACACACAGCTTCTTTCTTTCTTTCTCTTTCTCTCTCTCACACACACTCACAGCTTCTCTTTCTCTCTCTCACACACACACATACAGCTTCTCTTTCTCTCTCACACACACACAGCTTGTCTCTCTCTCACACACACACATACACACAGCTTCTCTTTCTCTCTCACACACACACATACAGCTTCTCTCTCTCACACACACAGCTTCTATTTCTTTCTCTCTCACACACACACTCAGCTTCTCTTTCTTTCTCTCACACACACACACGCAAACACACAGCTTCTCTTTCTCTCTCACACACAGCTTCTCTCTCTCTCTCTCACACACACACACACAAACACACAGCTTCTCTTTCCCTCTCTCTCACACACAGCTTCTCTTTTCCTCTCTCTCTCTCATACACACACAGCTTCTCTTTTTCTCTCTCTCTCACACACACACAGCTTCTCTTTCTTTCTCTCTCTCTCACACAGCTTCTTTCTCTCTCTCAAACACACACACACAGCTTCTCTTTCTTTCTCTCTCTCACACACACAGCTTCTCTTTCTCTCTCTCTCTCTCACACACACACACTCACACATATTCCTCTTCTCTCTCTCACACACACATTCACAGCTTCTCTTTCTCTCTCCCCCCCCACACAGCTTCTCTTTCTTTCTTTCTCTCTCTCTGACACACACTCACAGATTCTCTTACGCTCTGTCTCTCTCACACACAAACAGCTTCTCTTTCTCTCTCTCTCTCTCTCTCTCACACACACACAGCTTCTCTTTCTCCCTCTCTCTCTCACACACACAAACTCACAGCTTCTCTTTCCCTCTCTCCCTCTCTCTCTCACACACACAGCTTCTCTCTCACTCTCTCACACACACACATACTCACACATATTCCTCTTCTACTCCTTTCCCTAATGAGCTCTCTCTCTCTTACACATACACTCACAGCTTCTCTCTCTCCCTCTCTCACACACGCACACACACTTCTCTTTTTTCTCTCTCACACACACTCACAGCTTCTCTCTCTCACACACACACAGCTTCTCTTTCTCTCTCTCACACACACACACTCACAGCTTCGCTTTCTCACACACACACACACATACACACAGCTTCACTTTCTCTCTCTCTCACGCACACACACACACAGAGCTTATCTTTCTCTCTCTCTCTCTCTCACACACACAGCTTCTCTTTCTCTCTCTCACACACACACAGCTTGTCTCTCTCTCACACACACACATACACACAGCTTCTCTTTTTCTCTCTCACACACACATACAGCTTCTCTCTCACACACACACACACAGCTTCTCTTTCTCTCACACACACACAGCTTCTCTTTCTCTCTCACACACACACACAAACGCACAGCTTCTCTTTCTCTTTCTCTCTCTCTCTCACACACACACAGCTTCTCTTTCTCTCTCTCTCTCACACACACACACAGCTTCTCTTTCTTTCTCTCTCTCTCACACACAGCTTCTCTTTCTTTCTTTCTCTCTCTCTCACACAACTTCTTTCTTTCAAACACACACACAGCTTCTCTTTCTTTCTCTCTCACACACAGCTTCTCTTTCTCTCTCTCTCTTTCTCTCTCACACACACACACTCACACATATTCCTCTTCTGCTCCTTTCCCTAATGAGCTCTCTCTCTCACACACACACACACACAGCTTTTCTTTCTCTCACACACACACACACACATAGCTTCTCTTTCTCTCTCTCCCCCCACACACACAGCTTCTCTTTCTTTCTCTCTCACACACACACACTCACAGCTTCTCTTTCCCTCTCTCGCTCTCTCTCTCACACACACAGCTTCTCTCTCTCTCTCTCTCTCTCTCACACACACACACACACACACACTCACACATATTCCTCTTCTACTCCTTTCCCTAATGAGCTCTCTCTCTTACACACACACTCACAGCTTCTCTCTCTCTCCCTCTCTCACACACGCACACACACTTCTCTTTTTTTTCTCTCTCTCACACACACTCACAGCTTCTCTCTCTCTCACACACACACAGCTTCTCCTTCTCTCACACACACACACACTCACAGCTTCTCTTTCTCTCTCACACACACATACACACAGCTTCACTTTCTCTCTCACACACACAGAGCTTCTCTTTCTTTCTCTCACACACACACAGCTTCTCTTTCTCTTTCTCTCTCACACACACAGCCTCTCTTTCTTTCTCTCTCTCTCTCTCTCACACACACACAGCTTCTCTCTCACTCTCTCTCTCACACACACACACATACTCACACATATTCCTCTTCTACTCATTTCCCTAATGAGCTCTCTCTCTCTTACACACACACTCACAGCTTCTCTCTCTCTCCCTCTCTCACACACGCACACACACTTCTCTTTTTCTCACTCTCTCTCACACACACTCACAGCTTCTCTCTCTCTCACACACACACACAGCTTCTCCTTCTCTCTCACACACACACACTCACAGCTTCTCTTTCTCTCTCACACACACATACACACAGCTTCACTTTCTCTCTCACACACACACACAGAGCTTCTCTTTCTTTCTTTCTCTCTCACACACACAGCTTCTCTTTCTCTTTCTCTCTCTCTCACACACAGCTTCTCTTTCTTTCTTTCTTTCTCTCTCACACACACACACACTCACAGCTTCTCTTTCTCTCTCTCTCACACACACACACAGCTTATCTCACTCACACACACACACTCACACATATTCCTCTTCTGCTCCTTTCCCTAATCAGCTCGCTCTCTCACACACACACACTCACAGCTTCTCTCTCTCTCACACACACACACACACAGCTTCTCTTTCTCTCTCCCCCTCACACACACACAGCTTCTCTTTCTTTCTCTCTCTCTCACACACTCACAGCTTCTCTTTCTTTCTCTCTCACACACAGCTTATCTTTCTTTCTCTCATACACACACAGCTTCTCTTTCTCTCTCACACACACAGCTTCTCTCTCACACACACACAGCTTCTCTTTCTCTCACACACACATACACAGCTTCTCTCTCTCACACACACACAGCTTCTTTCTTTCTCTCTCTCACACACACACAGCTTCTCTTTCTTTCTCTCTCTCTCTCACACACAGCTTATCTTTCTTTCTTTCTCTCTCACACACACATACAGCTTCTCTTTCTTTCTCTCTCTCACACACACAGCTTATCTTTCTTTCTCTCTCACACACACACACAGCTTCTCTTTCTTTCTCTCTCTCTCACACACACTCACACATATTCCTCTTCTGCTCCTTTCCCTTATGAGCTCTCTCTCACACACACACACACAGCATCTCTTTCTTTCTCTCTCTCACACACTCACAGTCCTCTTCTGCTCCTTTCCCTAATGAGCTCTCTCTCTCTCACACACACACACACACACAGCTTCTCTTTCTCTCTCTCTCATACACACACACATATTCCTCTTCTACTCCTTTCCCTAATGAGCTCTCTCTCACACACGCACACTCACATACAGCTTCTCTCTCTCTCTCTCTCTCTCTCACACACACACACACACACACACACACACACACACACACACACACGACACTTGTGCCTTGCCATAAATTTTTAATATGTGTGTTGGTGATTGGAGTGGTATTCTATGGGTGGTGGTTGTTGTGCACACCCAAAACCACCCTTAATCACCAACACACACTTTTGAAAAAAGACACATTATAAAACATTATTTGGTAAAATAAAAAAAGGAAAAAATATATCATCCTTTGTTCTTTATTTTAACCCAAAAAAACAACAACAACAACAACTGATCACAGTTTATAACAGCCCAGAAACGCCATCCTCCTTAGTCCAAACAACTCCGTACCCATTGTATCTACAATGCCATCTAGCCATCACATCCTTGGCCGTCCCCTTTTTCTTTTGCCCACCACCTTCCCCAGCATTAAGGCCTTCTCAAGTGAATCCTCTCTTCTCATTTGATGTCCAAAATACTTCAGCTTCAACTTTACTATTTGACCTTATAATGAGCACTCAGGGCTAATCTCTTCTACTATTGACCTATTTGTTCTTCTCGCTGTCCAAGGGACTCTCAAAACTCTCCTCCAGCACCACATCTCAAAGGCATCTATTTTTCTTCGCTCAGCCATTCTAATGGTCCATTAAAAAAACTCATTTTAAACAGCCCGGCAACGCCGGGCAACCTCTGCTAGTCAACAATAAAACCTCATAGGTAAAGGTAAAGTTTTCCCTTGCTCGAAAGCCAGTCGTATCCGATTCTAGGGTTCAGTGCTCATCTCAGTTTCAAAGCCGAAGAGCCAGCGCTGTCTGCTTCTGCAGACCTTCCTGTGGTCATGTGGCAGGCATAACTAGACACCGGAGCGCACGGAATATGTAAAACATTAAAATAGACATTTCACAGTTTAAAATTTTTAAAATTCTTTAAAAAATTCTCTTAAAACTTTCTTAACTTGACAAGTCAACCCAAGGTGGCTATCCCCCCAGCCACCCCTCACACCCGCTGTGCAAGCCAGGTCTTCGGGTTCTTGCAAAAGGGTAAAAGCTCTGCCTGGAGATGATGCTCAGTCAGCAGGAGGTTCTACAGGGCCGGAGGGGACACAGAGAAGGCCCTCTTTCTTGTGCTAGAGAGATGAGCCTCTGTAGCAGATGGAACTATCAGAGAGCCCCTCCGGTCTACTCCAGTGGAACGGGCAGATGTCCTTCGGGTGATGTGGTCTCTTAAGTACCCTGGTCCACTACCATATAGGTCTTTAAAAGTAGGTTTATTTGTTTTCTCAGGTGAAGACGATAGTAAGAATGAAGCAGTGAAACTCACAAAACTCATCAAGCTGCCAGTAATAGAGAAAGGCAAGTCTATCCCAATTCCAGGCGAGCGCTTCATAATTGCTCCAGGAGATTAAGCACATCTGATGTGTCATTGCAGCTATCCTACACCACTATTTAGCCTGCTTACTATCATGTAAGATCTTCCTTGATGCCATCTCACTACGAGGATTATTGACAAGATAAAAGATGACAGAGCTGTCCCTTGAGGGGCCGGTTTATTACAGGCTATCTTGTTGGGAGCTTGAAAGACAAGGCTTCGGGCTTTCAATTCCTGGAGAAATTGGCACTGGAAGAAAAACTTTAAATCGAGACGAGCTATGGAAAGGTAAGGAAATTGTCTGGACAGGAGGAGAAACGTAGTGGGCTTATTTCTGAAATAAACTTCTTAAAGAGACCATAACACTGCGCAACAATAATTTTGCTACTGGGAATAACATATGTGATTTACATGGTATCGAGTGTGCTGATTCCAAATCTGAACTCAGAATTTGCCTATCACGTACAGAGTTTAAGGCGTGCGATAGCTGTTCAAATGGTCGGTCATTGAGTAATGTATTTTTACCTGGGAACATTATAAGTTACAGCTACCACTAAGCCTGCTGCCGCCTCAGCTGAATCACATTCCCTGGTGGCATGCATGTTCCAGCAGAGGCCGGGCATGTGTGAGCAAGTCAGAGAGCTGACGTCAGAAATAGTTATATATAAGGCGAGATGAACCAAGGGCTTGTCTCTAGTGCGAAACCATCTTTTTGGATAGTACAGCTAAGCCAGAGTGAGTCTGTTTTGAGCTTAAAATGAGTAGGCGCAGTTGTGTTAATAAACAGGACAATTTTTGCTACATTTGTGGCAAATATACCCCCGTGATAAAGGCAAGAACCTAACCAAGAGGGCGAGATTTGCTAACTTAAGATCCTGACGCCCTAGGCAGAATCGGACTTCAGATTTGGATTCAGCACACTTGATTTAGTATAGGATCCATGGGTTAGACAAAGTAGCAGACAATATTTATTTTTTTGTGATGCAGTGTAATGAATTAAGATTTCAGCAAGAAAAGTAAATGAAGTTACTGTAAGCTTTTATACTGTTCCTAATGCTTATGCCATTAAATCCTCTTCCTGCATCATCAGAAAAATCCAATAACTCTTAACAACTTAATCAATATAATCAATACAATGGTAGGTCTGAAGGGTAAACTCATTAGCAAATGTGTAATGCCCACAATGTTTATTTTGCGTCCATCTACTAAACATTTGCAACTCAACAGGGCCAAACTTATTATTATCTTACCAAGTATTCCATACCTAGAAAACCTTAGGATAAAATGTGAAGGTTCATAATTGATTACTATTCTCCCGAGGGGTGGAGGGCTATTGTTTATACTAAAGTGGATGTTGCAAGTTTTGGATAACTGTCCAACCCAAGTGACTCTGGCTTTCAAGATGATGCCCAAAGAATCTCGTTCAACAAAAACAGAATAGAATGGATAATTAAAAAGCCAAAGAAGAGTTCTAATGGGACAGGAAATGCCAGCCAACAGACTCTCAATCTCTACCAATGCAAATGTCATTTTAAAATTGTGTATTAAAAGGTCATGTGAAAAACAAAACAAAACCACACACACACAACTAAGATAGAGCTGTAAGGTTCAGCTTTTCTTCCTGGTTCTAATGAGTACACGTAAGCCCTAGATTTCAAAACTCTTTCTGCAGACTTGAAAGAGCTTTGTTAGAAATAAGTCTAATCAAACAGGAAATAAGAGAGAGAGATAGACCGGGATCCACAATTGCTCATTCATGATGTTTAAGATGCAGAGGGAGAGGATCACTTACCTCCTTATCACTGTAAGAGACATTTCGAATCTCATTCCACGGAAAAGAAATTTTGGGGGTCAGCCTGTTGTCTAGATCATATATATGGAGACCCAAGGCATCAACTCCCAGCAACAATTCTGTTCCCTTCTTATTCTAAATGAAATATTAAAAGGACACGATCATTATTATGGCTACAGCCATGAGATTATTTCTTCTGCTGTATCTAAATCCGAATATAGGCAATCATCATGGCGATCAGCCATGAACTGTGTGTTTTCATATCAGAGATTGCACTGGGTTGAAAGGATTTTTGCAGGGTATGCCCAAATGAGGCTCCTTTCATGTCCCCCATCGTACAGCTATCAGGGAATCACACCCTTCCTGTTCTTCCAGTCTCCAAGCATAGTGCTTTTACCCACATTATTAGACATGAACCATCCTGAGAATATAATGCAGTGGCCTTTCATCTGTCGTCCGCATCGCAGCGTGGCACCCATAGTACCACTGATCCAGCTCCACAAGTCGCTTTCTGGTCCTGAGCCCTTTTGGCATACAAAGTCCACCTCAGCCCCAGGCCAGGATGTATGAAGCTGTTGCCTTCCATCAAGATGGATTCAAGTGGGATGTAATCCACCTGGGGACCATCACCCTTCCCTGTGGATTTTGGCACCCAAGGTCATTAGTCCTCAGGGTGTTCAGCTTAGTTAACCACTGCCTGACACTCGGTGTTGAGTTGCTGGCAGTAGGGTCTACTCTGTTACCATAGCAGGAGAACCTGGCCAGACTCATGAAATTTTTAATGGATTGAAATTGGAAAATGTATTTTGCATTTGTAATAGAAGACTGGTATAAAGCAGCGTCCCCAAACTATGATCTGAGCAACACTGGTGTTCTATAGAAGGTCAATAAGTATTCCGTAAAAAAATATGCAATTCTGCTAAATTACTAGCCTTGTATTATTTTAAATACTGAACAAAGTTGTTTTAAACGTGTGAACTGTAAATGTTTATTTTGTTTTTTAACTCTTAAACTTATTTACCTTATTTGTTATTAAAACTGGAAAAATCCAAACCTATCTTTCTATTACAAAACTCAAAGAGTTCCATTAAAATGTTAGGATTTTTAAAGTGTTCCACGATAGAAATAACTTTGTGAAACGCTGGCACTATATAAAGAACTAAGGAATATTGCTATAAATAAAAAGCCAACATGTGAACTAAAACTAAAGAAAGGGTTGATAAAGACAAGTGATTTTATAGACATCAGGGATGATTTTATTGATTATGTCATGGGTTTTCAAACTTTTTAATCTGTGGGTCAGCCCACGCCCCCTCAGACAGCTGTGGGACTGGTGGTTTCCCCCGCCGTAAATGCTGCCATAAATCATGTCGGCGGCTGTCATGAGTCGGCTTCCGCTTGCAGCAGCGACATAGGCCATATGAAGTGTGCCATGGGCCAGGTCTGGCCCATGGGCCGTAGGTTGAGAACCCCTGGATTATATATTTGTTAAAAGAGCCCTGGTGAGTTCAATCTTGACCAGGAGTTTTCTTCCATCCTTCCGAGGTAAGTGAAATGAGTACCCAGCATGTTGGGAGCAAATGCTAATTAATATGTGAACTGTTCAAAGAAGACACTATGCCACTATGGGGCAGTATATAAGCATGATTGCTTTGCTTTTGCTTAATTTTGGACACCCCCCACCCCAGAATTCCCCAAGCTGTTAAAGCTAGTCCCAGAAGTCAAATCTACAAACTTCTATTCTGCACCCATAAGCCTTCAATGCAACAACTTCCTAAGTAAACCATAAGGATGCAATGCCAAGCTGAAAACTTACACGAATGGCGAAGTAGTTGACACCATACATCTCTAGATCCTGAGCTATCTTCAAATACTCCATTTCAGCTTCATCCCTGTCATAGATAAAATGAGATTGAAACTGATGTTTGCAAAACTCTGGCAGTAATGAGACAGGCACAGGAGAGCATGAACCAGGGGTGGCCAACCTTGATGCTCCAGGTGTTCCTGAACTTCAATTCCCATAAGCCCTGATCAGCAGGCGTGCTGACTTGGGCTTCTGGGAATTGAAGTCCAAGAACACCTGGAGCACCAAGGTTGGCCACCCCTGGCATGAAGAGTTGGCTCTTAGTTTCGGAGAGATATCATACAACTGAGCCAGGATGGGTCCAACATCTTTGTAGGCCAGTGGATACATCTTGAGCTTTTGTCTAAGCATCATAGGTGCTCACACAAAAAGCTATTATGATGGGTACAGCCAGTCATGAAACATTCCTTTAAGCTAAAAAGGAAACACCTTGCCTAGTCACCTGAATGTAAGGCAGAAGTGAGAGATGAATCTCCAAATAATGAATGAGTCATTTAAAGCTATAGTTCAGTGATGGTGAACCTTGGCACTCCAGAGGTTCTTAGACTTCAATAACCAGAAACCCAAGTCAGGACTCCTGGTGATCAGGGCTTCTGGGAACTGAAGTCCAAGAACTCCTGGAGTGCCAAGGTTCACCATCACTGCCATAGTTAGTTTTCAAAGAAGCAAATTGGCCAGGCACAGAGATGCATAACTTAGGCCTATGTACCTGATTTGAATACATTGATACCATAAGATCTCACTCTTATGTCTGATGAAGTGAATTTTATCCATGAAAGCTCACATTTAAATAAATGAGTTAGTCTTTAAGGGGCTGCAAGAGTTTTAGTCCTTTTTTATTTGTTTTTCTGGGGTTTGTTTTTATTTTTTTTTTGTGGGTTTTTTTTTTTTGCTGTTTTGTTTACTCTCTGATATGGTTGGACAAGAAAGTGAATAGAAGGCAAAGGTTCAGGGTTGAGCCCTAAATACCAAATCACTTATTCTGGGGACCGTGGGGTGAATGTTGAAAAATAAGTGCAACAAAGAACTGCCACAAATGCTACTTTCCATCCTAAGAAATATTAAAAGCAGAGAAAGATCACACAGGTGAACAAATCCACATGTTCCTGATCTATCTTTCAAAGGTCTCAAATTTGAATTTTGTAGTGCCAAGGGGAAAACATAAGACACTAGTTGATGCATGAATCATCTCCAATTGTGACCTGCTTTCCGAAACTCACCGGGCTCTGCCTCGATGCTGCCCATACCAGGCAGTTATTCTTTCTTCCCACATTTCGGGGGTCATCTGGTACAGGTTGATGACCTGGAAGGAGGACACAAGAGAGGAAATTTAGCTCTACCAGGTCTCTTTTGCCGATGGTTTTCGCTTAGGTAAGGCAAAGGTCACCCTTGCTCAAAAGCCAGTCGTATCCAACTCTAGTGTTCAGTGCTCATCTCCATTTACAGCCAAAGAGTCAGCGCTGTCTGTGTCTGCAGACGTTTCCATGAACATGTGGCAGGCATGATTAGACACCGGAGTGCATGGAACACTCTTTACCTTCCCACCGAAGTGGTCCCTCTTTATCTACTTGCAATTTCTTGCTTTCGAACTGCTGGGTTGGCAGGAGCTGGGACAGAGTTGGGAGCTCACTCTCGTGCAGCACTTAGGACTCAAACTGCTGATCTGCCAACCTTCCAGTTATCAAGTTCAGCATCTTAACCACTAAACCACCAGCAGTACCTTCACTTAGAAGGTAACAAAGCAATTCATGGATCCCACCGCTGCCACCATGTCAGCGATTCTGGGTTGGCTCAACTCTGCCTGGGAGGGCCAACACCCCTGTCCCTTTCTACATCATGCCTTTCTACCTGTTCAACTAACAGCAGCCTGTACCCTTCCGTGTGAGGCAGCACCCCTTGTGCTCCCCTGGGACTCTGCTTGGCTTATGGGTTAGCATTTGAGTAGGACTCTTTTAAAAGTACCTGAGTAGTAGCATTAGGCCTGGGCCTGGGTTTCAACTTAGCTCTTTACTCCAATAAACAGACACAAAGGTGCTGCGTTCCAAACTTGTTTTATTATAAAGTTTCTAAAGTTAAAACACAGGAATAAGACTTTGCAGTCTAGTCATTTCACATTTTAAAATAATAACTCTAACTTGCTACAGCCTTTGGCCTGACAAAAGCTATGCAGTGGAACCTCGTATAACGAACTGCATAGTGAATAGGTTTGCACATTGCATAGTGAATAGGTTTTTTAAGAAAGTGGTGCCCTGCATAATGAATGAATGAATGTTTATTAATTGATTAGTCTTACGACCTTATCAATAACATAACAGAAGAATTAAAATCTGTGCAATTGGGTGCAATAAAATACAATATTTATATACCTGAGCTACTTTTAAAAGGAATGTAGACAGGAGAAGGTGCCTTAATACAAGTAATACATGCATATCCATAGTCAGATAAGTGAATCTCCCTTGGAGGATACCTCAATTTGATTAATATATTGGATTCTTTTAGCCGATGCCTTAATTATAAACTTGGCAGTTCTACATACAATGTGCATGTTAGAACCCAGGAGGAGATAGAACAGTTTGTGATTTGAGTCCAAAAAGTTGTGTTTTTTCCAATAGGGATGCAATGTATTTAAATCTAATAGCAGTATATAATGATTTTTTCTGATGAAAATAAAGTACAATTAATTTTCAATGTGAAAAACCGCTTAGCGAAAAAAATTGTTGTATGAATTTTTTTCCCCATAGGAATAATTGTACAACGACAAAATCACATAGCGACCAGACCCGTGGAATGAATTAAAATCACTATACGGGGTTTTACTGTATGTGTACTCCATTTTAACTAAGCTATACTCACATTTCCCTCTGATGTGAGGCCTCCTGTGGAGGATCCCTGCCAATCATGTCCATCAAATTCTAATAATCCATAATGCAACACTGCCACCTCCCTCTAGTGAACAGCACACAGAAATCCACATCACAATTCTAAAAACTCATAGGCCCCATTTCTATCCCATGACAGAGGTAATGCAATAGTTACTTAGAGGACATCCCACCCACAAATAATTTAAGAAGTTCAGTGGTTCCCAACACGGGCCCCAGGCCCCACAGGGAGACTTCAATTCCCAGAAGCCTAAGTCAGTACAACAGCTGATCAGTGCTTTGGGAAATTGAGCTAGGCTTCTGGGAATTGAAGTCCTAAAACCAAAGTTTGGGAAACACTGCTGTATATTAAGTCAAGACTGTTGGCCCATCCACCTCTACCTGAAGACGCTAGGGACTAAACTGGGCATATGAGCTCCCATGGATGTATGACGTTGAATGGGCTGAGATCTTACCCTTTTCGGAAGCAACTCCTCTTGGGCCAGGAAACCACGCTTGTGAACGGTGGGGTCATAATCTCCGTACTACAAAGACAAAAGAGCCGATCAAGTTAAAAGACGGAAAGCCGTGTATCTTCACCAGCCAGAAGAGAAGGAACTGAAATGTGGTTCAGCTCTTTAAAAATATATATATATATATTGTTTTAAAAGAAGCTATAATGAAATAAAATAGAATTTAAACAAAAAGAAAAACAGATAGAGAAAACAAAAATAGAATAGAAAAAATAAAAGAATCAGAAAACATATTACAGATCAAGCAATTAACAACTCTCAGCCTCATTCCAATAGTTAAATGTACTCATACTTTGTTTACTTTTCCTAATTTCTATATTTATTATTTGTGTTATTTATTATTTGCGTAATTTATAATTTCTTATGTGTTTAATCTAATGACTGTACAATAAACTATAGTTGTTAATTGCTTTCTTGCTAACTTATATATAACTATCTGCACCCGACACCAGTATGGGGAAGCACTCTCTTCAATTATCGATAATAACATTTTCAACATGTATTTTCACCTTTCCAAAATTCCAAAGCTTTTTGAACAGGTTTACATCCAAAATTCTTTTTCATTGCAAATTCAATAAAATATTTCCATATTTCCCAAAACTGGTTACTTTTAATCAAACCTTTTTTAATATTAAGCTACCATGTTAATTTATCGTCCAGAGCAATCGTTCACCTCTTACTTAAGTACAATACAGACGCTTTCCCAAAAAAATGTTTGTCTATTTTTCCACCCACTCCCCAAAAAGATGTAAAACCTAAACTGGGTGTAAGGTAAAGGTCGCCCTTGCTCAAAACCCCGTCGTATCTGACTATAGGGTTCAGTGCTCATCTCCAGTTACAGCCAAAGAGCCAGCGCTGTCTGCATGTACAGATATTTCCATGGTCATGTGGCAGGCATGACTAGACACCAGAGCGCACAGAACACTGTTACCTTTCCCACCAAAGCGGTACCTAGTTATCTACTTGCAATTTCTTGCTTTCGAACTGCGAGGTTGTCAGGAGCTGGGACAGAGATGGATACTCACTCCATCGTGCAGTATTCGGGTCTCAAATTGCTGTCCTGCCAACCTTTCACTCATCAAGTTCAGTGACTTAACCACTAAGCTACCACAATTCCACAAACTGGGTGTATTCTGCCATTAAACATCCTGAAATTCTGCTCCAAAGAAGCTGAAGCTTACTGCCCTTTTTTTCATCGGTAGTAAAATTTGGATTGTAATTAATAACAGCATATTAACGTAGCTCAATAACGCTACCCACTCTTTTTTTGCAGCTAAGCAGAATTCTGCAGCCACTTACACAAATTAACTAAATTCACCTACATTTCAGAGAGTAAACCTGCAGGTTCACTATTGCATCATTTATTATGCTTCTCCTACTCATGAGGAGGTGGAAGGAGCCATGATCTGTTAAAAATAATTTTTTAAAAGCCTCTAATCTGACTTGCGAGATTTTACCAGTCATTACTTATAAACTTTCATACAGTAGACCCTCACATAACGACGTTGCTTGGTTCCCCAAGTAGCGTCGCTATAGGGGAAACGTTGTTGTGCAGTTTTCAATGGCAGCTGCGCCATCTAGCAGCAAAAAACTATCATTAACCGCACAATGACGTTAAAAAATGTTGTTAATCCGCACAATGATGGTTTTTCATCGTTGTGCAGAGTCACGTGGTGAGTGATGACACATCAGTAAGCGGAAATGATGCTATTCGAACGCGTCGTTAATCGAGGGTCCACTGTATTTATAAATGAAGAGTTGGTCAACTCATATCAAGACAGTATTTGTCGTTTGTTTGCAAGACTTGAATGATGAGCAACAATTGGTTTTTTGAAAAGATAATACAGTACTGGTGTAATTAGATTATATGGGGATTGGAAGATGTCACACCTGTAAGGTAAAAGTCAAGGTTGCCCTTGCTCGAAAGCTAGTCATATCCAACTCTAGGGTTCAGTACTCATCTTTGTTTATAGCCAAAGAGCCAGAGTTGTCTGTCTCTGCAGACATTTCCATGGACATGCCTAAACACTGGAGGGCATGGAACGCTGTTTACCATCTCACCAAAGTGGTCCCTATTTATCTACTTGCAATTTCTTGCTTTTGAACAGCTAGCTTGGCAGCAGCTGAGACAAAGATGGGAGCTCACACTGTCATGTAGCACTCAGGTCCCGAACTGCTGACCTTCCAATTGTCGAGTTCAGCATCTTAACCACTAAGCCACCACAGTCCCAGAGGTCACACCTGTACACACAAACAAAATCCAACAGAAGACCCGCAAAAACAAAAATCCTAGGCTCGGATACAACCCTACTTTCCTATATATTTCTCTGGGCATTTTTCTTACTGCTAATCTCATCATTTCCTGATTTTAAGAAAAGATTTTTATCGCAATATTTTACCAATTAGTTTTGCTTCTTTCCTTGGGTTTGAGTTTTGCACACTGCTCTCAGATGTTCCAGAGTAAAAACTGGTATCAAATGTTCTTAATTTAGGAACAAACAGAGCCGCCTTAAGATCTAATTCTCAGATTGCCCTTATTTTACATTTTGCCATTCTAAAAACTTATCTCAAACTCAAGGTCTTCCGTCTTCTTTGCCAACACAGACTTACGTCAGAACCCTTAAAAAATTACCGTATGTTTCCTTTTTCCAATTTATAAACAAGCCAGATTACAATTAACCAAGAACTCGGGTAATTAACAAACGGATGCTGGCTGAATTTGGACTGATAGAGAGAGGTCATGGGAGAGCAGTAAAATATCAAAACTGGATCAGAGCCAGAGATGAACAGCTCTGCTAAGACAGGAAAACATAGGCTCTGTTCCCACCACAGATGTCTGTGATGATCGCAGCTGCAAACTTAAGAAATACTCAAATTAAACCACCGCTGATCACAAGACTGCTCATAATGGGACACGGCTTGTAATTTTCAGCAAATACAGCCTGGGACGTTTAGGATTGTTGCAATGCTCCATTGGGCTGAAAACATATTTTAAAACAAAAGCTAAGATGCTTGACCCAAGCCTTCCAGAGAAGATTTTGGTTTCAGGGGATTCTGTAATTATGGTTATGTAGATTTCCAAAACTTCTGGACCACAGATCCCATGCAGAGGAGAGACAAACTAATACTTTTTTTAAAAAAAAATTAATATCCTGTGAGATCACAAATCACACGCAAAAGGAATTTATTCTGGTGCAACAGAAATAAAAGGTGAAGCTGAACAAAGTAATTAAAACCAAAGCAGACTCTTATACGTGACATATAATTGATTCAAATGAAGATATTAACACCTTGTAACACCACCACTTCATAACCTTATTAGTATACAACAGATTTCAATTCAACCAGGAAGTACAGCGCCCGCCCTGCAAGCCCTCTGATGAACTGTCAATCTATAAATTTCTATTCTATTCTATTCTAAAAGGGGAGGTGGATGAATGTTGTTATTTGTGTAGCGCAACTTGGTGAGATTTCGTCCACTACCAGTTTTGATCAGCATGGTGCCCTCAAGAGTTTTCAGAATATGACTCCCATCACTGACGCTAGTTCAGATCTTGGAAGATCAGACAGACCAGGGATGGCCAACCTTGGCGCTCCAGATGTTCTTGAACTTCAATTCCCAGAAGCCCTGATCAGCAGGTGTGCTGACCTGGGTTTCTGGTAATTGAAGTCAAAGAACACTAGGAGTACCAAGGTTGGCCATCCATTACATAGACCAGTGATGGCTAACTTTAGCACTCCAGTTGTTCTGGAACTTCAATTCCCAGAAGCCCTGACCAGCTGGATTGCTGACTTGGGCTTCTGGTAACTGAAGTCTAAGAACAGCTGGAGTGCCAAAGTTAGCCACCAGGGACACAGACCATCCAATTGCTCCAAAATCTAACTGAAAGCAGGATACAGCTATAAGATACCTAATCAATAGCTATCTAGCCTCTAAGTTAGGGGTTCCCAACCGTTTCAAGCTGGGGGCTGGATCACACTCTCTCAGTCAGCTTTGAGGGCTGGATGGCCATTTTGCCCTGCCTGCACAATAGAGTGGCCATTTTGTCCCAACAGCTTCAAAGGGGTGGCCATTTTGTTTCTCAAATGCCCTTGTAGGGGCAGAGGGGCACATGAAATGGCACCGTGGACCAGATCCGGCTCATGGCCCTTAGGGAACCCCTGCTCTAATTAAACAGATCTTTCAGAAGAAAACTACTATCTCCCCCACAACTGAGCAGTTCTTACTGCAAGGAAGTTGGGCATGTTTTAAGTGCATGGAACTCTGTTTAACTTCCACCAACGTGGTACCAATTTATCTACTTGCAATTTCTTGCTTTCGAACTGCTAGGCTGGCAGGAGCTGGGACAGAGGTGGGAGCTCACTCCATCACACAGCACTCAGGTCCTGAACTACTGACTTGCCTACATTCAAGTTGTCAAGCTCAGCTTCTTAACCATTAAGCTTGTTGGGGGGCAAAATGCTGATTACCTGTAAACTGCACAAAGAGTGCACTAAGAGCTATGGGACGGTATATAATTGCTATTGAACTGGTGTGATGTAAACCAATGGTTCATTCCATGTACTGTACACAACTGGCAGGACATGCTAGTAGTTTATGTATGACACAGGGCTTTCATAATAATTCCTAGGAATTCACTCCTTCTCTATCCTCATGTCCTCCTGCAAACGTAATGTGCTCACTTCTACCAACCCTACATGGCACAGACAATTCATAGTGTCACTTTTCAACATGATAGTTGTACCTTTGGATACTCAATGTTTCTCCTAATTCTGTTCTCTTTCTTCATGCCAGCATCCCATTCATGCAATGGTTCCCAACATGGGCCCCAGAGGGTGACTTCAATTCCCAGAAGCCTAAGTCAGTACATTGGCTGATCAGTGCTTTGGGGAATTGGCTTAGGCGTCTGGGAATTGAAATCCAAGAACCAAAGGTTAGGAAATGATGGATTAAATGCTAAATAACAGAAGGCACTGAAACATTTAAGCATCTTTCTAGGGGAAAGCAGGCTTTCTTTCCCTGCCATGCTGGAACTCACTCTACTTTGAGAGAACCACCAGTGGAAACGGCGAAGGAAATGGGTCACAGTTTCTGTGAAATGGATGGACAAACTGATCCAAAATAGTCCCTTCTTTTTACATAGCCACTGCATGGGTCTATTTCTTGCAGGTCCAATTTAATGCATTCATTGAGTAAAACGAAGGGCTCTCCTCGCAAGTGGAATTCGGGTGGGCAGTCAGACAGGACTTGGCCTGGCTGCCAAAAAAACCTTTTACCTAAATTGGCCCGTTAAAACAGTACCAAATCATTATTTGTCTTCGTTCATACGATCCATCATTTCACGCAGACACCCTTTCAACTAACGAGAAGCCCAATAAACAATTGCTTTGGAAATTACACATTCAGAGCATCTGTCCCTGCCTTACAGAGACGAAAGAAAGGGGGACGTAAAGATGGATGCCCAGGAAGGTGAGTTATAAATGATGCATGGAAGGAACAGTCTGCTTCGATGTTGGCTTTCCTTGCCGCATCTGTAACATCCTGTCATTACCAACTTCAAAAGCCAAGACATGAATTCCTTTGACAATTAACCTCGGCACGACATTGTCCTCCTCCACCACCACGTATGAACTCAATTCACATGGAGTCTACCATTGCAGGGTCGTGGCTTTTAGCATGACAAAACAATTAGTACAGAGCGAAGCGGTTATTCTGTAGATGAATTGCAGTGCGGCAAGCAGGGTGTCTTGATTTCAATCATTGGATAAAGGGGACAGTTATATCGGCATGGATTGGGAGGAGAGGATTGTTTATTATCTTTATCCATAGGAGTAATAATGCCAGTAATCTTCTTAGCGGTGGCGGAGGAATATGGCTCAAGACAGGGAGCCAGTGCACGTTTGTTGGTTGAATACAACCTGCGATGATACACATTGCCTGATTCAGCTGTATGTCTATTAGTCCTGTGTGTGCACTATTAAGCCAAGATGAACAACAGTATTCAGCGACAGAATATGATGATGTTCTTTGTCTGGCTGGACATCCTGCTAGGGTAATGGAGTAGACTGTACAGCCAGCAACTCAACGCCGAGTGTCAGGCGGCGGTTAACTAACCTGACTCCCTAAAGGGGCCAACGGCTACGGGTGGAGGAGCCCCTTTAGGTTAGGTAATGGTCCCCCTCAGTGGAGGAAATGCCACTGGAAACCATCCTATTGGACCCAACAGCAAAATGAGCGGAGGAGGAACTCTGGTTCCCAAGGGTCATGGAGGCGGAAGAGGCCATGCCAGATGGACTGGCTGTGAATGTGCACCTTGATAATATCCTCAAGTCTGAGGCAGTCCATTGTAGTCCCGGTGTTAAATCCTGCAAGTCTCATTTCATATGTGCAGCAGAAGATGGCTCCGCGATCAGTGTGTGGGCTACGTCATGGCAAGCTGGGATCCACCTTAAATAAATTCACGACAGTCATTTTTTTCCTTCTTCAGGGGGGTGGGGGGTGCATTCTCGGGTAGTACGAGTTGCAGCCAATGACGATGTTAATGCTAGAACTGTAAATAATTATATTTATCATATGCAATAGCCTGAGCAACTTTCTTAGCATGGATGGGCCATAGATGAGGCTTATTAAAACTATTTCGCTGCCTCCTATCACTTTCCTTCAGATGTCCCAGAAAGCCACTTTCCCCTGATCTTGTATTCTCCTTGTGTGTCTAGGTCAGAGTTTAAACTGGCAAAATGAATTCACCTTCCTAGCTTTGTCGTTGGCCAATCTCAAGTCCTCATATGTGTAGGTTTCCGTTAGTAATCGGTAGACCAGTAAATGAGCTGGATTCTGTATCTCTCCACATTCACACAGCATGTTGTTGTCCGCTAGAAACCCCCACTTGAGCAAGTTGGACTTGACTCTCATATCCATTCAAAGAATGTCAAGGGTAATTCTCTAGCTTAGTTCTCTTGGCATCCAGGGTACGCATAAAGAGCCTCCTTGAAGATCGTGGCACATTTTACCTTTTTTAAGCCACAATTGGGCGTACCCTGGGCAACAGTAATCTGTTATGCTGGCTAATCTTTCTCACACTAGGCCAAGTGAAAAGAACCCGATCTTTCAATAATTCAAACTTTAAGAGACTGAAGAAAAATGAAAGCCATTTTAATAATAATAATATTTAAATCAGTTGACACATTCACTCCAGCAAAAGTCCTTTCAACCCAGAATAATTTCTGACACAAAATTATTACAGTCACTTATACATCTAGAGCAGGGGTGGCCAAACTACGGCTTGTGGGCTGGACTTGGCCCATGGCACCATTTCATGTGGCCCACCGCCACCAAGACGAGGGCACATTTACGACAGCCGTAAAACGTGGCTGTCATAAACACTGCCATAAATTTGCCCGCAACTGTCATAAACACGTTCGCGATAGCATTTACGGTGGCATTTATGGTGGGACTGGCCCCCTCAACCATGTGACCAGCCCACAGTGCGAAAAGTTTGGAAACCCATAATCTAGAGCTTAGTTAACAAAAACAGGCATGAATGAGGAATAAGGTCTCCAATTTTGTTGCGGGCATATTTCAGGAAATGTTGGTTTGGGTAAGCTGGCAAAGTTTTAGGAGTAAAAAAATGCACACAACACTTTTCAATTAAATTAAGTCTTTTGAAGTGCTGAGGGAATTGTTCTTCTCGAACGAACACTGATTCATGTTTATGTTTATACTTGCAAAATGTCCTTCCATCTCGGAGACAGCTGGTTTCCTTGTACCAAATACATTTGTCTGCATTCATATTCAAGATAGGAGAGCATTATTACTTTTGAGAAATGAGAAAGAAATAAGAGGGGGAAATACTGCCGGGAACTGGGATACAACCCAATCCAGAGGCTGCAACCGGCAGAGTCACTCATGACAATGACTCACATTCTCTGGGGAGGAAAAACTGGTGTTCTTACAAGGTTTGACAAAGGGGTATTTATGATTCTTAACATTTGCTGCATTTTCAACACATGGCCAGTGCTGGGAAAATGCTCAGATGAGCATTTATTTGCAACACAGGAAAGGTTAAATGAGAACCTGGAAGACAGAGAGCAGTTGGAAGAGCAGTTTGCTTATCTGTAATTGTTGTTCTTTGAGTGGTCACCTTTCCTGGCCAACCTTTGTCTTAACCGTTTGGGTGGAATGCAAAACTGACCCAAAATTGCAGCATGGCCAAATTGATTTTTATTGCCTTAATGTTTTTTAGTATAGCATTATTCTGTCTTTACATTTACATTTTAAGTTAGCCTGGACGAGAGGGACTGCGGTGGCTCAGTGGTTAAGACGCTGAAGTTGACAACTTGAAGGTTGGCAGGTCAGCAGTTCGAGACCTGAGTGCTGCATGACGGAATGAGTTCCCGTCTCTGTCCCAGGTCCTGTCAACTGAGCAGTTTGAAACTCAGAAATTGCAAGTAGATAAATAGGTACTGCTTCGGCGGGAAAGGTTACAGTGCTCCGTGTGCTCCAGTCTAGCCATGCCTGCCACATAACCACAGAAACGTCTGCAGACATGTATGTAAAAGGAGATGAGCATTGAACCCTAGAGCCGGATACGACTGGCTTTTGAGCAAAGACGACCTTGACCTGTCTGGAGAAGTGGGCTTGATCCATGAAAGCTAACATTAAATTACAGAGGTTAGTCTTTAAAGTGCCACAAAGTTTTTTGTCTTTTAGTTTTGTTTACTCTCCGATATGCTTTACCTTTAGCATTCATGAAAGCAGATATGGCTCCCCAAACATGCTTACGCTTGTCTGCTTTCTCCCTGGAGCCCTCACCTGTGTTCCTTGCCAACTGTGTCAGGGAAGCTAAAACAGTCGTGGTGAACGTTGGCTCTCCAGGTGTTCTTGGACTTCAATTCCCAGAAGCCCAAGTCAGCACTCCGGCTGATCAGGGATTCTGGGAATTGAAGTTCAAGAACATCTGGAGTGCCAAGGTTGGCCATCCCTGACCTAGAATAAGCCTACCCAGCAAGAGGAAAGCACTGCGGATATACTCAGGAATCCTCTGGGCAACGCCATAGAGCAGGGGTGGACAAACTATGGATCCAGCCTGCTACACCAATTCGTCCAGCCCACACTGTCCTCACCGCTCCAGAAAGTGGAAGTAAAATGCGCCCAAGCAAAATGCTGCTGTAAATGCACCTGCGGCCTTCGTAAACACATTTACTCCAATGGGAAGAACCACGTGACCGGCCCATGGCCCGAAAGGTTTGGCCACCCCTGGTGTAGACTCAGCCAATCCTTCCTTACCTTAGCTTGTACTGCATAGGAGGCCAAGAGAACAGATGCTTCGGGAGGACAGAAGATCTTTTCATCCAAGATTTGCTTCTTCACCTAAGCAAATTGAACAAAACGTAGCAGATTCCACTTGATGTTTATGTATTCATGAGCATGCCTTGGGCGGTGCATGCACCAAATTCCAGTTCTTTCAGTGGCTTGGAAGAACTTTAATCATTTCGGGGAGGGAGCATTTTGAGCCTTGTTTGGATGCAGAAACACACAAATGATTCATTGCTGCACTTATCTACCAATCAGATGCCTGAGATGACACCGAGTTGCCAAAATTTTAGTACTGAAATTTATAAGACCCATTACTCCATCAATCAATCATTGAGGCTCATTCCTCTTCTTCTTTCGAGTCCCAATCAAACTCTGGACTGCCAAAATGAAGCCATGCGGTGTGAATGTGGAGAGATACAGAATCCGGCTCATTTACTACTTTGCTGATGACTTCCATAAACATGCACCGATGAGGATGTAAGTTTGGCCAACGACAAAGCCAAGAAAATGGCTTCAATTTGGCAGTCTAGGGTTTGATTGGGAGATGAAAGAAGAAGTCATCTTAGATAGCAAATAACATGGACTCCCTTGGATTTTGAGAGGTCAGAAGTGTTTGCTCTATTTTCCAGTGGCATCTTGGATAAAAGGTTGGGGTATTTTAATGCAATAGTTAAACAACTCTTACTGCATAACAAGTTTTCAAACTCATCAAGCAACATCTTAAGTCAGTGATGGCGAACCTATGGCATGCATGCCAGACGGGGCACTCAGAGCCGTCTCTGTTGGCACACACGCTGTTGCCTCAGCACAGAGTTTACCTCTGAGAATGCAGAGGAAGAACTTGCCCAGCAGCCCAATGGGAGAACTTCCTCCCTCCCCCCTGCACAGAGTTCGCCCTACCCCTCTGCGGCACGGATGACAGCCTGCTGAGTTTGGGCACTCGGTCTCCAAAAGGTTCGCCATCACTGTCATAAATATTACGGACCTCTCCTCAACACTTTGAACTGAAAAAAAATCTTTCGACCTCCTAATATTTCCATTCTGGATAAAACAAACCCCAGTCGCGTACCTGAAGGAAGAATAAATGCTGAGTGATCTCCTGAACAAGTTCTTCCTCTGCATTCTCAGGGTAAAACTTGGCTAGGAAGTGAAAAGTGACAGGTTCTTCCTTTGGGACATCGTGATCCAGGACCTACAAAATCAGATTTCCCCATTTAAAATATGCCCAAAATAGATCACCACACCACTATAACGGATCTAAAGGGAGTCTATGCTTTTAGTGAGTTAAAACAGTCATTGTGGTTCTATGCTCCCTGAGCCAGGGGTGAAGAAAGACTGGGAATGTGTCCTTCAAAGGCAGTGTGGGTTCCTTTCCTCTTGGAATGCATAACAATCTAATGCTGTGGGAACGGAAGTAAGTATGATGAACAGTGAAAGTGAAGCCTTATTGGGGAACATGCAGGAAGAGGTGGAATGAAAGATGAAAAATGGGTTTGGTTATCTTAGACTGTTGTAGAAGAAATGCCATGATTACTAGCAAGGTAAAAGTCACCCTTGCTCAAAAGCCAGTCATATCCGACTCTAGGGTTCAGTGCTTATCTCTGTTACATAGCGAAGAGCCAGCGCTGTCTGCGTCTGTAGACGTTTCCATGGTCATGCAGCAGGCATAACTAGACACCAAAGTGCACGGAACACCATTTACCTTCCCACCAAAGTGGTCCCTCTTTATCTACTTGCCATTTCTTGCTTTCAAACTACTAGGTTGGCAGGAACTGGGACAGAGACGGGAGCTCATTCCGTTCTGCAGTACTCGGGTTTTGAACTGCTGACCTTCCGTCTCCCAGTCAGCGTCTTAACCCCTTGAGCTGCTGCACTCCCATTACTAGTAGCCATGTTCAAAATGAACTATAAACCTAGAGTTGGATACAACTGGCTTTTGAGCAAGAGCGACCTTTACCCTTACTATTTATTAAAAACCTGAACATATACCCAGGTTCTTGAGGCCCCTCGTGCGTAAATATTTTAACATTTTTCAGAATGTTTACTTCAATATGTCATTTTACTCCGATTCTAGAGATATGGTCAAACAGCATGCCAATCCACCGTACAAATCGCTAGCAGTAGGGTCTACTCTATTACCATAGCACAGTGATAGTGAACCTTGGCACTCCAGCTCTTCTTGAACTTTAATTCCCAGAAGCCCTGATCAGCAGGAGAGCTGACTTGGGATTCTGGGAATTGAAGTCCAAGAACACCTGGAGTTGCCAAGGTTCACCATCACTGCCATAGCGAGATAACCTGGCCAGATGTAATACGCAATACGCCTTGAATTCAACTGTAATTAAACTTCAGCTGCCGTCAACCAGATTAAGAAAGAGGGAACCTCTCTCAGAGTTAGCCACTGTGAGAATCAACTGGGTTGGGTACAAGCAAATTAGATAAACTAAGCATCTAGATCTGTGGTGGCTTAGTGGTTAAGATGCTGAGGTTGATGGCTGGAAGTTTGAAAGGTCAGCAGTTCGAGACCCGAGTGCTGCACAATGGAGTGAGCTTCTGTCTCTGTCACAGCTCCTGCCAACCTAGCACTTAGAAATCAAGAAACTGCAAGCAGATAAATAGGTACTAATTCAGTGCAAAGGTAAACAGCACTCCGTGCACTCCGGTGTCTAGTCATGTCTTCCACATGATCATGGAAACACCTGCAAATGCATACAACGCTGGATCTTTAGTTATAAACGGAAATGAGCACAGAACCCTAGAGTTGTATTCGAGTGGCTTTCAAACAAGGGCAACCTGTAAGACCCTGAGTCAGTGATGGCAAACTTTGGCATTCCAGCTGTGCTTGAACTTCAATTCCCAGAAGCCCTGATCAGCAGGTGTGCGGATTTGGGCTTCTGGGAATTGAAGTCCAAGAACACCTGGAGAGCCAAGGTTCACCATCACGGCCCTAAGTCAAAGGATCAGGCAAATCTCCTAGGAAGGTATCCTAAAAATTGACATTCTGCGCAACTGGGGGTGGGGTGGGGTGGGGGGGCCACCAACACTGCTAATTAAGATTTGCATTTATGAATACTTAGGTTCTGTTCTTGAAAGAATATTCAGGGTAATTAACGGTAGACTTCTAGGAAAGCCATAATCAAGACTGCATCCACTGATGGAATGAATCGTCGAATGCGATATGTTCAGTGCCCAAAGTAAATCCTTCTTTCTTTTCCATGCATGTCACTACTCAAGGGAAAGGATTGCATTCTTACCTTCTTATCCATTTTGAGCCAGGCCATGGTATCCTTGATCATGTACTGAAGTCCAAAGAACCATGTTTCACGGAGTCCTAATGTCCTGCATACCAGATCAAACAGGTCCTTTCCATTCCATTTCACCTGCACCCGAGAAAGAAACAATCAGAAACTCCAGTTCAGGGATCGAGCTCACTCTGGCTTGTGCAAAAACATGCTTATCACCACTATTAGGGAGAACTTGGCAATATCCCACACACACACACACACACACACTAGCACACAATCTAAGAAGGAGCAGTTTTAAAAAGAATGGTTCAAATACCAAGTTCTTCTTCATACCGTATCTGAATCCAAATATTAGTGATCCTCATTGTGATCAGCCATGAAGATTGTCCTGGGAACAATATAATGCAGTGGCCTTTCATTTGCTTTCCACATCGCAGCGTGACACCCAAAGTACCACTGATCCTGATCCGTGAGTCTCTTTATGGTCTTAAGCCCTTTTGGCATGCAAAGTCCTCCTCAGACCCAGGCCGGGATGGATGAAGCTGCTGCCCTCCATCAAGATGGATTCAAAGTGGGATTTAATCCACTTTGGGACCATCATCCTTCCCTTTAGACTTTGGCACCCAAGGCCATTATTTCTCAGGGCTGTCAGGTTAGTTAACCTCCGCCTAACGATCAGCATTGAGTCACTGGCAGTAGGGTCTACTCTATTTCCATAGCAGGATAACCGGGCCAGACTCACTTCAAATACCTAAACAAAAAAAATGTCTTCCCCTTAAAGCAGATATAATAACTCAGTTCCTAAAGGATTGCAATCTCAGAGACCACTAAGTCAGTTGGCACACAGGAACATCTTGACATTAATACCAAATACTGCTCTGAATGGCAATCCTACCCTCCTAGAAAGTCACACCTTATTCATGATGACTCTGAGAGAGTTCTAGGTTTTCATCTCCCAAGACGGGAAGTACTCCTTCATAAACCAGACTCAAAGTGATCAAAGCAAATGTGCCTACTCCAATGTATCAGTGGGTCTTAATGAGTCGCCCCATTGTCAATGTGGAGCTGCAGGGCAAAGAATTATGCATATCAGGCTGGATTACGAGATGTTTAGATATACTGGTGACCTTAAGAGAGCTGCATTCCTGCTTACCACCTGCGGAGGAATGGCTACGACATTTGAGGACTGAGAAATGCAATGCCAGGGATATGAATTCCTTATTTGTGTTTGTTTGCTTACCCTTTATGGTTCATATATTTGACATATTTTGTATATTTATTGGGTTATATCTGTGTATGCCTGTCTGGCCAGGATATCCTGCTAAAGTAGACCCTACTGACGTGATGGAGAACTTTGGCACTCTAGGTGTTCTTGGACTTCAATTCCCAGAAGCCCACGTCAGCACTCCTGCTGATCAGTGCTTCTGGGAATTGAAGTTCAAGAACACCTGTAGTGCCAAGGTTCGCTACCACTGCCCTACTGCCAGCAACTCAACACTGATCATCAAGTGGCAGTTAACTAACCTGACCGCCCTGAGGACTAACGACCTTGAGTGGTGAAGTCCACAGGGAAGGGTGGTGGTCCCCAAGTGGATTAAATCCTACTTGACTCTCTCTTGATGGAGGGCAGCAGCTTCATCCATCCTGCCCTGCCGCTGAGGTGGAGGACTTTGTGTGCCAAAAGGGCTCAGGACCAGAAAGGGTTTCGTAGAACTGGATCAGTGTTACGGGTGTTATGCCTCAATGCAGAAGCCAAATGGAAGGCCATTGAGTTATCCAGGACAATCTTCATGACTGATCATCATGAAGATAGCCAATATTTGGAATCAAATATTTGGAATCAAAAAGGTCTGTGTATATTTTGTTCTGTACCATTTGACTGACCAACCAACCAATCGAGTGAACAATTAACCAACTAACCAACCACAATTAAGCCAGAAAGAAAACAGAAATAACACAGGGACACTCAAAGAAAAGTAACTTAATAGGTTCTCAACCTTTTAGAGATGTGGGCCAGACCATGCTCCCTCAGACTGTTGGTGGGCTAGATCCCCCAATTGTGGCAGCAGTGGGGGGGGGATTGAGGGTCTCAGTGTGGTGTGGTGGTAGCACCGGCAGCGGAACCACCCTGACCGCCCCCGCTGCTTCCCTGCTTATCAGCCTGGAGGAGCTGCATGGAGGAGTCTAGGATGTCCTTCTCGCTTGCACTCGGCCAGAGCGGCCCCCAGGAAAGACGCGGGCAGCCACATGCGTCTACTGCCACCTCAATCCTTGTCTCCTCTGCTAGGCTTGGCATATCCCTAATGGCGATGCTATAGAAGTGCCATTAGGGACAAACCAAGCCAAGTGGAGGAGACAAGAATTGAGGTGGTGGCAGCAGTGGAAGTGGTGACTGGAGGGAGGGCACGGGGTACATGAAATGGTGCCATGGGCCGGACGGCAGGTCGTAGGTTGAGAACCCTTGCCCTAAACCTTGCAGTCTCCTGTCTGTGACTTACACGGGATTCCAGCTTGCGTCTCTTGACAATTACCTTGGGTTTCTCTTACACCTCTACACACCAAAGAACGACCGGAATGAGAAGCTGAACAATGGAATCCTTTGATAAATCTGCCCTCCATTAAGAAGAGAAGAAATAATTTGCGTTCCTAATATTAAAATTGCCTTCCCATTTCCATTACAGTAATTGCCTGATATTCATACTTTATTGCAACATGAAAATTTAATGTTCGTCGTGCCCGACAGCTCCGCTCAGGTGAAATTGCAGGCTACTCTGCGGAGGAAAAGGGACAGACCTTCCTTTCACTCAAGACCGCTTGTGATGGAATTGAAATGGGAGTCTTTGCTGGTGAGTTAAGTTAGATGCTGTTGTTCTCATTTCCCCTAATAATAATAATTGTGTGACAGAAATTATTCAGGGTTGAAAGGATTTTTGCGGAAGAAACTCCACTCACGGGATGCCCAAATGAGGCTCCTTTCATGTCCCCAAGAGCAGGGGCAGAGACGGGCACTCAATCCATCATGCAGTACCCGGGTCTCGAACTGCCGGCTTGCCAGCCTTCCAGCTAACAAGGTGAGCTTCTCAACCACTGAGCCACCACAGCCCCTTTCCTTTCCCCTGAGGATAATCAAAGCATTTTAGGACTGTGGGATCGGAAGTAGGATGTTGGACGTTGAATGTGGAGTCTTCTTGGGTAAAAGAGAGGAAAAGGTGGGACAAAAGATGAAAGATGGGTTTTGTTATTTTAGAATGGTATAAAAGAAATGCCATTGTTTTAAGCATGATCAAGACAAGAGGAGAGATGTTACCTATGCTTACTTGTGAGTAGTAAAGTGGGAAAATGTCATCGTGAGTGTGTTGGCTGGCCTGGCCAGAAAATAAGGGACTGCAGTGGCTGAAATGGCTATGACGCTGACTGGGAGGCGGAAGGTCAGCAGTTCGATTCCCGAGTACTGCAGGACGGAATGAGCTCCCGTCTTTGTGCCAGCTCCTGCCAACCTAGCAGTTCGAAAGCAAGAAATTGCAATTAGACAAATAGGGACCACTTCACTGGGAAGGTAACAGCACTCCATGCGCTCCGGTATCTAGTCATGCCTGCCACATGACCACGGAAACGTCTGCAAAAGCAGACAATGCTGGCTCTTCGGCTTTGAATCAGAGATGAGCACTGCACCCTAGAGTCAGATACGACTGGCTTTCAAGCAAGGGGAACTTTTACCTTTACTTTCTTGTTCTAACAATAGAAAAGAGGGAAAGTAAGAATGTTCCTTTTTATTTTTTATAATATTTTGTGTTCCAGATTTGTATTTTACCTTCAAGTAATAAAGATTGGGAGGGACTGCACTGGTTTGGCAGTTAAAATGCTGAACCTGACAACTGGAAGGTCAGCAGTTCAAGACCTGAGTGCCGCATGACGGAATGAGTTCCCGTCTCTGTCAGTTTGAAAGCAAGAAATTACAAGTAGATAAATAGGTACCACTTCAATGGGAAGGTAAACTGTGTTCCATGTCTAGTCATGTCATAAGAACAGCCTTGCTGGAACAGGCCACAGCCCATCCAGTCCAGCATTCTGTCTCACACAGTGGCTCACCATTTCCTTCAGGGTATTCCCAAGGAGATGCCTTCACCTGCTTAGGATTCCCTGGAAATGGCATTGAGAGATATCCTGCCTATCTCTCCAACCCGGAGGTTGTCCTTAGGTAGCCATAATTATAGCCATTGATAGCCTTGTCCTCCATGAACTTGTCTAATCCTTTCTTAAAGCTGTCAACACTGACAGCTGTCACCACTTCTTCTGGCAGGGAGTTCCATAGACCAGTAAACCTCTGGGTGAAAAAGTACTTTCTCTTATTTGTTTGAGAACTAGTACCCAAAAGTTTCATGGAGTGTCCCCTAGTTCTAGTGTTGTGTGATAGGGAAAACAGTTTTTCCTTATCTACTTTGTCCACACCGTGCATGATTTTATAAACTTCAATCAGGTCACCTCTTAGACGCCGTCGTTCAAGAGTGAAAAGGCCCAACCGTTGCAGCCTCAGATGGTAAGGAAGGTGTTCCAGTCCCCTAATCATTCTGGTTGCCCTCCTCTGTACTTTCTCCAACTCCATAATATCCTTCTGGAGGTATGGCGACCAGAACTGTACACAGTATTCCAGATGGGGCCTCACCATAGATTTATAAAGAGGCAAAATGACACTTGCTGACTTATTTTCTATACCCTTCCTAATGATCCCTAACATTGAGTTTGCTTTTTCCACTGCTGAGGCACACTGGGTTGACACCTTCATTGAGCTGTCCACCAGGACACCAAGGTCCCTTTCCTGGTTTGTCGCAGAGAGTTCAGACCCCATCAGTTTATAAATGTAATTGGGGTTCTTTGCCCCAACATGCCTCACTCTGCACTTACTAATGTTGAAGCTCATTTGCCACTGTTTTGCCCACTCCCCCAGTGTCGAGAGATCCCTCTGGAGCTCCTCACAATCTCTCACAGTTTTCACTACCCTGTATAATTTAGTGTCGTCAGCAAATTTGGCTACCTTGCTTTTTACTCCTACCTCTAGATCATTTATGAAGAGGTTGAAAAGCAGGGGCCCCAGTACTGAACCTTGGGGGACCCCACTCTTTACTTCCCTCCACTTGGAGAAGTGTCCATTTAGTGCTACCCTCTGTTTCCTGTCCCTTAGCCAGTTGCTGATCCAGGACAAGACCTGTCCCTTTATTCCATGACTGGTAAGTTTATTCAAGAGCCTTTGGTGTGGGACCTTGTCAAAAGCCTTCTGAAAGTCCAGATAAACAATGTCAACTGGATCCCCCTTATCCACATGCTTGTTGACACTCTCAAAAAATTCCAACAGTTTAGTGAGGCATGATTTGCCCTTGCAAAAGCCATGTTGGCTCTCCTTTAGCACCGCCTTCTCTTCTATGTGCCTATTAATTCTATCTTTTAGGATGGTTTCCATCACTTTACCTGGGACACATGTCAAACTGACCGGTCGGTAATTTCCTGGATCACCCCTGGATCCTTTTTTGAAAATTGGTGTTACATTCGCTACCTTCTGGCACATGTCCACAGAAACGTCTGCAGATGCAGACAGCACTGGCTCTTTGACTATAAATGGAAATGAGCACTGAACCCTAGAGTCGGATACAACTGGCTTTCAAGCAAGGGCAACGTTGGCCTTTACCTAATAAAGATTAACATTTTACAGAAGACTTTTTGGACTTTTTTAGCGCATAAGCTGGTGGGAGAATTCCAGTTTCTTTTTGAAACTTCATTGGCATTTCGCGATCTCATCTACACAATGCTAAATGCTACCTGATCTGGTTGGTTTGTAAATGTAAACAGCCAGGGATCGCTATCATAGATTTCCCTAGCCTCGGGCAGAACCTTAAGTACTGTACTCTGAAACAGCAGAAGGTCTTATGCAGGCTTCCTAAATGAGTGTAGGTCTCTGTCTGGTAGAACGGGTTTCTGTGATAGTGGGATAATAGGCTATGTCTGTGATGGCGAACCTTGGCACTCCAGCTGTTCTTGGACTTCAATTCCCAGAAGCCCAAGACTCTGTGAATCCACACAAACGGGTTTACTGGCACTCCAGTTGTTCTTCGGCTTCAATTCCCAGAAGCCCAAGACTCTGTAAATCCACACAAATGGGTTTACTATGTGTGTTCTTGGACTTCAAATCCCAGAAGCCCAAGTCTCTGTGAATATACACAAATGGGTTTACTGGCACTCCAGCTGTTCTTGGACTTCAATTGCCAGAAGCCCAAGTCTCTGTGAATCCACATGAATGGGTTTACTACATGTGTTCTTGGACTTCACTTTTCAGAAGCCCAATTCTCTGTGAATCCACATGAATGGGTTTACTGCATGTGTCCCTGGACCTTATTTCCCAGAAGCCCAAGTCTCTGTGAATCCACACAAATGGATTTACTGTGTGTTCTTGGACTTCAATTTCCAAAAGCCCAAGTTTCTATGAATCCACACAAATGGGTTTACTGTGTGTTCTTAATCTTCATTTCCCAGAAGTCCAAGTCTCTGTGAATCCACACGAATGGATTTACTGTGTGTGTCCTTGGACTTCATTTCCCAGAAGCCCAAGTCTCTGTGAATCCACACAAATGGGTTTACTGTGTGTCCTTGGACTTCAATTTCCAAAGGCCCAAGTTTCTATGAATCCACACAAATGGGTTTACTGTGTGTTAATAATCTTCAATTCCCAGAAGCCCAAGTCTCTGTGAATCCACACGAATGGATTTACTGTGCAGACGTGCAGTAAACCCATTCATGTTGATTCAGAAGGACTTAAGCTTCTGGGAATTGAAGTCCAAGAACAGTGGAGTGCCTAGGTTTGCCATCATTGGACTATGTTATCCTTACACTGCTTGGCCTTTGCGCTGGGCCACCCAAGAGGTTGATGCCAGTTCCTCAGCAGTTTGGAAATGCAATACACCTAGAGACTGTCAGAGTCCTTTGCATTACCTCTGCCAACTCACGGTACTTCTAGTTCATAAAATATTTTATTAGTTGGGTTTATGAAGGGGAGAGGAGTCATGCGTGAAAAGCAGGTTAAAATGCAAACATTGCTGCAGTCCTATGTTCAGTGCCCAGGCATTGAGCCCTCTGTTGACAGTCTACTGGGTAAATCTTCACTTCTCTTCCACCGTTTGAGTGACTCACTGCAGCAAGGGAGAAAGCAAAGAGTCACTGAAAGGGAATTAGGACGCAGATCCAGGCATCGAAATCAGGTTGAAGATTAAATTTCCATGGTGTCTTCTTCCTTCTTTAAGAGTGAGAATTGTGTTTAAATACTGTCCACCTGTTGTGGACACAGAAAGAGCCTCCTCGCCTCGAAGATTGTGGTATTTCTGCACCACCATCGGGCGCACCCCAGGCTACGGCCACCTTTTGCCGGCTAAACTTTCTCACACCAGGTCAGGCGGAAGGAATTATGGAATGAACTCATCAAAGGTGGTTTCATTTTGACATTCACCTCTGGCCTAGACACGGGAGAAGGAGAAAAAGCTGAAGGGTCGCTACCACGGACATTACTCCGGATGCTGCATTTGTGGAATGACCTGTTCACCTCTCTTGGAAATACAATATCCTCTCAGAGTAGTAGTTAAGATGCTGAACTTCACAACTGGAAGGTTGGAAGGTCAGCAGTTCGAGAACCAAGTGCTGCACAATGGAGTGAGCTCCCTTCTTTGTCCCCGTACCTGCCAACCTAGCAGTTCGAAAGCAAGAAATTGCAACTAAAGAGGTACTGCTTTGGCAGGAAAGGTAACAGCGTTCCGTGAGCTTCGCTGTTGAGTCCTGCCTGCCACATGACCATGAAAAGTCTGCAAATGCAGACAGCGCTGACTCTTTGGTTGTACATGGAGTCGAGCACCATATACTAGAGGCAGACACAACTGGCTTTCCAGCAAGAGAGGCCTTTACTTTTACCTCAGACTGAATTTGCCACTGTGAGAATCAACCAGGCGTTGTCATGAGCGAGAGGGTACTTGAAACCCAGACAGGTTAGAGTAGGAGTGTCAAAAGTACAGCCTGTGGGCCAGATCCGGCCCCTGATGCCAATTCATCTGGCCCACACGGCCCTTGTCACTCCTGGATGCAGGCACACTTTACTTCCACTTCCGAGAGTGACAAGGGCTGCATAGGCTGGATGAATTGGCATTGGGGGCCAGATCCAGCCCACAAGCCATAGTTTGGGCACCTCTGGTTTAAGCAGAGAAAACAGCAGCCTAAAATCTATCTCATCCTGTTGCAAAACAGATTGCAAGGTGCGTTTTACTTCTGCTTCCAGTGGGAGGAACCACGTTGACCGGCCCGCTGAGCCACGTGACCGACACATGGCCCAAATAGTTTGGCCACCCCTGAGTTAGAGAGCCTGGTGGGACAGTGGTTACACTGCTGTATTGCAGCCAGAACACTGTGAGTTCAATCCTGAACAGAGACCAAGGTTGGCTCAGCCTTCCATTCTTCCAAAGTAGATAAAATGGGTCTCCGGCATGTTGAGGGCAAAATGCTAACTAAGAGAGGGCACTAAGCTTCAAATTGGTCCCAACTTGATGGTTGGCTCAGTGGGAAAAAGCACTGAGCTTGGAGACTGGAAGGACAAGGTTCGATTCCCCGAGAACTGCATAATGAGGGACATGAAAGGAGCCTATTTCTGGGGTCCCCTGCAAAAATCCTTTCAACCCAAAGTAATCTCTGGCACGAAAACACACACTTGATGGTACATAACATACTCAATATTAAGATCTTAGTTTGCTAACAGAACACTTGGGCTAAAAGATGAACTTACAATCACTTTTAATGAGATATTAGAGACAGCAACCCTAAGTAGATTTACAGTACTTGGACTTAGTGGGGAGTTACTTTCAAGTCAAAGGATCGGGCAAAATTTGCAACCGTTCAGGATCGAGCAGGTGCCAGACACACAAAACCACCCTGCTTTTAGAGAATGAAGAAATGATCAAAAAAAATCAGAACAGTTCATTTCAGGAGAAGTCCTCTCTCACTTTGGTCAAGTATAACAACATATTTTGCATTTTTAAATCACATATTGTTCACGTGGGCGGTGCCAGCATAAATCTTTAAAAAGTCCTCCTACAGTACTTAGCTCTCTCAAATCAATTCAGTCTGCTTTCTGTAAACCAACTACATTAATACTGATATTAGAAATTCATAATAAAGGTATACATTTCTCAAATAGCATGACCAAGGCTCATACCTGTCAACCTTCCCCGATTGGCCGGGATTTCCCGATTTTCGGCGCCGATTTGTGCCATTTCCCACCCGCAGATGCCAAAACCCCGGAATTGGCAGCGGGGGAAAAAGAGGTACTGCACATCCCTTCTGCGCAGATCGCCTTCTACGCATGCGTAGAACCCTTCTACGCATGCGTAGAAGGCGATCTGTGCAGAAGGGGATTGTAGAAGCCTTCTACGCAAGCATAGAAGGGTTCTACGCAAGCGTAGAAGGGTTCTACGCAAGTGTAAAAGCCTTCACGCATGCGTAGAAGGCGATCTGCGCAGAACCGTTCTGCGCAGGTCCCGTATTTTCCAGAGCCGCAGTTGACAGGTATGCCAAGGCTACTTATCTACCATTTCAATAAGACCAGAAGTTCCAGATCTTCTATGCAGTAGGTGGAAGTATACGTACCACTCAAACAACATAGCTGGATTTATCAGTTTCACCATTAGAATTACCTTTACTAGGTAAATACTTCATTATGTAGTACATAGCTACATCGCACACTTCACTGCTGCAAGATACACTTGATGATGGACTGTTTCGATGTCTTTAGAAAGGAACTAGATAAATTCAAGGGTGCAACTGGATACTACTCAGGAAGACTGTAGATTTCATCTCTGGTACTGGAGACAAGATACCTCAGTATATCACTTGCTAAGACATGCTCTCTTGCCCTCTTCTTCAAGTGCCGTATCAGATTTCAAAATATCGGCTAGCATGGCGATCATTCATGAAGATTGTCCGGGTACAATATAAAGTAGTGGCCTTCCATTTGCCTTCCGTATCGCAACACTCAAGTTCCACTGAGTCACTTTCTGGTCCTGAGCCCTTTTGGCATACAAAGTCTTCATTGGCCCCAAGGCCAGGACTGATAAAACAAAGAGGAAAACACCCAAGAAACCAAAATAAGTGGGTAAAAACGTAAAGAAGGTGAAAACCTAATTTTATTAGAAAGACATAAAACTAAATCTATATAGTCAACAACCAAAAACTGTGTCGTATGTTCACATGTGATAATTGCAAAGTCTATGTTTGAGCAGTAGATATTTCATTCTGGCACATAAGAATCCCAAACAAGTATACATGTCTGTTGATATGAGAAAGAGTACTAGATCGAACATGAAACCAAGCCGTATGGATCTACCATAAGTATCATATATAAAAAACATCAACCCTATGGCTGGTATATTTATCACAAATACATTATCTAAATATTTAGCTACGAAAATCTGATTGTAAAAAAGTACAAATAGGTATATTACAAATACAAAGAGTGACTCAGGTGACAACCAGTCTTGGCCCTCCAGCTATTCTTGAACTCCAATTCCCAGAAGCCCTAATCAGCAGGAGTGTTGACTTAGGCTTCTGTGAATTGAAGTCCAAGAACAGCTGGAGGGCCAAGACTGCCCATCACTGGTCTAGTATCCAAAACCCCTCTATTCGGCACTAGTTAGACCACATCTAGAGTCCTGTGTGTAATTCTGGGCACCACACTTTGAGAAAGATGCCAACAAACTAGAGCAGGTCCAGAGAAGGGCAACAAGGATGCTCAGAGGACCTCCTGTCCAAGAGGACCTTGGTCTCCTACCAAGCCTTAGGATGAAAGACGGAAGGAACTGGGCAGCGCAAAGGAGATGGAGAGGGGAGATGATGATAGCATTCTTCAAAGACCTGAAAGATAATCATAAAAAGGAAAGGAAGGATCTGTTTCCCATCATCCCAAGAGTGCAGGACGCATAATAACAAGCTCAACTACAGATATAAGCAGAATATTATGAGAAGCATCTTAACGGTTAGAGCAGTGCGACGATAGAACCAACTGCCTCGAGAGGTGGCGAGCTCTCCCGCACTGGAAGCATTCAAGACAGAATTGGACAACCATATCTATCGAATCTGCTTTCCTTCAGATTCCTGCTTTGAGCAGTGGGTTGGACTGGATGGCCTCAAAAGCCCCTTCTAACTTAGTCATTCTGTGGTTCGATGTTTTTCAAAAAAAAAAAAAGGGGGGGGGGCAAACTTCTGAATTGATGCATATCACTTTCTGGCTAGTTAAAATGAAGCCAAGCTCTAGAAACACTTTTAGAAGTGGTGCTCGAAAGCTAAACGGAAGAGCAGAGTCTCTTTGGAGCAAAAAGAAAGATGATGCCGTTCTTCTAAGTCCACGAATCAATAAAAGAGCGAGCAGAGACATACGGCCACTCGGCTAAAGCCCAAAGGCAGAAAGCTTTCTTCCCATTCCTGTCAGTACTGTACCTCTCATTTTTAGGTTCCACCTGCACAGCATCAATATTAATTTCCACGCATGGCTCAGCCAGCTCATTTCCAGCATCCTTACAGTAGCATTCCTCCTCCAAGATGCTATCTCACATTGCCACCTTGCGGCTATTATTCCCGGCATCAGGGACGAATAATCCCTCTTGCACTCTTTCCTGTATTCACTCTCCTCCTCGCCCTTCCTCAAGTGCCATATCTGATTCTGAATCTGAATATTGGCTATCCTTGAAAGAGCAATAAGACCCATATAACAGTGGGTGGAAGAGCTGTATACTCTAGGCTGGACTTCTGCAAGTCAATATGGTCAAATGTTTAAAAAATGGGGGTGGGAGTAGGTTAACAGTGGAAGGAGTTAAACCAGTTTAAATGATATCAAACTTTACTGCAATGTTAACATAAGCTGAAGGGCAGGGGTGCCTAAACTTTTTGGACCGTGGGCCGGTCACATGGTTCAGCAGGCCGGTCACATTGTTCCTCCCATTGGAAGCCAAAGTAAAACGTGCCTTGCAATCTGTTTTGCAACAGGATGAGATACGATTTTAGACTGCCATGTTCTCTGCTTAAACCAGGGGTGCCCAAACTATGGCTTGTGGGCCGGATCTGGGCCACAATGCCAATTTATCCGGCCTGTGTCACCCATATGAGTTTTACTTCCACTTTTGGGGGCAACGAGGGCGGTGTGGGGCCAGATGAATTGGCATCAGGGTTGGATCTGGCCCGTGGGCCGAAGTTTGGGTAGTACTGATGTAGGGGCTGTGGTGGCTCAGTGGTTTAGATGCTCACCTTGTTAGCTGGAAGGCCAGCAAGTGAGCAGTTCAAGACCCAGGTACTACATGACAGTTTGAGCGCTGTCTCTGTCCCAGCTCCTGCCAAGCCTGTAGAACCATATTATTTTTACAGCAGTTTTTGCTATTGATGCATTATGTCAGTTAAAGAAGTAGCATTTTTAGTAAAAGTCACCCTTGCTCGAAAGCCAGTTTTATCCGACTCTAGGGTTCAGTGCTTGTCTCTGTTTATAGCCAGCAATGTTTGCGTTTGCAGGCATTGTGTTTACACAGAACGCTGTTACCTTTCCCACAAAAGTGGTGCCTATTTATCTATTTAAAATTTCTTGCTTTCAAACTGCTAGACTGGCAGGAGCTGGGAGAGAGACAGGCGCTCACTCCATCAAACTTTACTGCAAAGTTAATATAATACCGTATTTGCCGGCATATAAGATGCATCGGAGTATAAGACACACCTCGTTATTACCAAAATAGACCACTAGGTAAAGGTAAAGGTCGCCCTTGCTCGAAAGCCAGTTGTATCCGACTCTAGGGTTCTTTGCTCATCTCTGTTTCATAGCCAAAGAGTCAGCACTGTCTGTTTCTGCAGACATTTCGGTGGTCATGTGGCAGGCATGACTAGACACCAGAGCACACAGAACGCTGTTTACCTTCCCAAAGAAGTGGTCCCTATTTATCTACTTGCAATTTCTTGCTTTCAAACTGCTAGGTAGTGACGGAGCCTGGTACTCAACATCCTCTGCAACATCCTCGGGCATCTTAAGGCCACCCATATCCCACTCATCTGGGATGGACTCCTACTCTAAGCTGTAATATAACATAACACAAGTTTAGTGCAACATAACTGAGTAGTAAGATGCTACCTCTTTAACTGACATGCGCACCAGTCTGGCCAAACATCCCGCCATGATAATGGAGTAGTGACTCAACGCCGAGTGTCAGGCAGCGGTTAACTAACCTGACTCCCTAAAAGGGTCAACGGCTATGGGCGCATGAGCCCCCTTAGGTGGGGGTGATGGTTCCCTCAGTGTTGGACCCAATATGATGGTTTCCAGTGTCATTTCCTCCATTACCGTCGCAGGATGTCATTAGCAAGCAACTAGGTATTTTGGAAACTACGGGGATGACCCTGTCATTCAACAAAAATCTCTGCAAATATTGTCAGAAGCCGTTTCCTGCTGGGGTAAACCATGCCATGCGCAACATCAACAGGTTAGCAGTGCCTTCTCCCCTTAACCCTGCCACCTGAAATAAAAACCCATATGGAAGGCCATATTGATTGCTATTCTTTCCAAGGGTTGTTCATGGGAGTCTTGTGTTGAGAAGTCTGTTTGCTAGAGAGGCAGCAAGGGAGGCACTTGAAAATGCAGATGTTTTTCCCCACCATCCAGAGATGGAGATCTATACCGGCAGAATCAATGTTTTTCCCCACTCCAGCTGCGTTTCAGAACGCAAAAGACACCGAGGCCCTTCCCTACGTTGAAGTGCAAACGGCAAAGTTATATAAGCCGGTGTTAATCCTACCCATCAAGGTTTCAAAACATCCAAAGGCTGAATTTACTCACAGGGTGGAGGCTACGAAAAGGACAAGCGAGGAAAGGGATTACTATCTACTGTCACACCATAAGATGATTCATAAGATTTCTTTTTAGGAGAGTGTCAATGTTTTATGGAGATGCGAGTTTCCCCTTTAGCGGCGACTGCAAAAAGCAGCATTTTTTACGAAGGTTTTAGACCATTAGGTTTTATGCTTTGTCTCGAAAGATAACATCCCTATAACAGCGGGCGGGCGGAAGAGCTGTATTCTCTAGGCTTGACTTCTGCAAGTCAATGGGTTCAAATGTTTTAACAGTGGGGGGAAATACATTAACTGCGGAGGGAAGAGTTAACCAGTTCCAATGATATCAAACTTCAGCAAAGGTAAATGTCACCCTTGCTCGAAAGCCAGTCGTATCCTACCACAGGGTTCAGTGCTCATCTCAGTTGATAGCCAAAAAGCCAGTGCTGTTTGCATTTACATGTGGCAGGAATGACCAGACACCGGAGTGCACGGGACGCTGTTACCTTTCCCACCAAAGTGGTACCTATTTATCTACTTGCAATTTTTTGCTTTCAAACTGCTAGGTAGGCAGGAGCTGGGACAGAGGCAGAAGCTCACTCCATCAAACTTTACTGCAAAGTTAATATAATACCGTATCTGCCAGCGTATAAGATGCACCGGAGTATAAGACGCACCTCGTAATTACCAAAATAGCCCACTAGGTAAAGGTCGCCCTTCCTCAAAAGCCAGTCGTATCCAACTCTAGGGTGCAGTGCTCATCTCTGTTCCAAACCCAAAGAGCCAGCGTTGTCTGCTTCTGCAGATGTTTCCGTGGTCACGTGGCAGGCAAGACTAGACACCAGAGTGCATGGAATGCTGTTTACCTTCCCAACGAAGTGGCCCCTATTTATCTACTTGCAAATTCTTGCTTTCAAACTGCTAGGTAGGCAGGAGCTGGGACAGAGGCAGAAGCTCACTCCATCAAACTTTACTGCAACGTTAACATACAGTGAGGGAAATAAGTATTTGATCCCCTGGTGATTTTGTCCGTGTGCCCTCTGACAAAGAAATGACCAGGTCATAATTGTAATGGTGGGTGTATTATATCTGTGAGAGACAGAATAACAACAAACTAACTCTCAAAAACCCAGTGCCCAAAAGTCAGAGATGGATTTGCATTGTAGTGAGGGAAATAAGCATTTGATCCCTTCACAAAACATGTCTTAGTACTTGGTGTAGGGTTGCCAGATGGTATCCTAAAGGAGGACATGTCCTCCTTTTCTATAATACTTATTTGTTAGAAAACCAAGAACTTCTTTCGAAAATTGGCAGTTCAGCTAAATATGATTAAAATAAAGTAAATTATATAAAAAAACTCATTTGATTTTTGAAAGTCCTCCTTTTTAGACCCATCAGCCCTCCTTTTTCAAATTATCATCTGGCAACCCTAACTTGGTGGCACAACCCTTGCTGGCAATCCCAGAGGTCAGACGTTTCTTGTAGTTGGCCACCAGGTTTGCACACATCTCAGGAGGGATGTTGTCCCACTCCTCTTTGCAGATCCTCTCCAAGTCAGAAAGGTTTCGAGGCTGATGTGTGGCAACTCAAACCTTCAGCTCCCTCCACAGATTTTCTATGGGATTAAGGTCTGGAGACTGGCTGGGCCACTCCAGGACCTCCATGTGCTTCTTCTTGAGACACTCCTTTGTTGCCTTGGCTGTGTGTGTTTTTGGGTCATTGCCATGCTGGAATACCCATTCGCAATGCCCTGGCTGAGGGAAGGAGGTGCTCACCCAAGATCTGACGGTATATGGTCTCGTCCATCGTCCCTTCGATGCGGTGAAGGTGTCCTGTCCCCTTAGCAGAAAAACACTCCCAAAGCATAATGTGTCCACCTGCAGGTTTGACGGTGGGGATGTTGTTTTTGGGCTCATAGGCAGCATTCCTCCTCCTCCACACACGGCGAGTTAAGTTGATGCCAAAGAGCTAGACTTTGGTCTCATATGACCACAACACTTTCACCCAGTTCTCCTCTGGATCATTCAGATGTGCACTGGCAAACTGCAGATGGGCCTGTACATGTGCTGTCTTGAGCAGGGGGACCTTGTGGGGACTTCAAGATTTCAGTCCTTCACGGAGTAGTGTGTTATCAATTGCTTTCTTGGTGACTATGGTTCCAGCTGCCCTGAGATCTTTGACAAGTCCACCCCCCATGTAGTTCTGGGCTGCTTTGTCACAGTTCTCATGATCATTGCAACTCCACGAAGTGAGATCTTGAGCTCCAGACCGAGGGAGATTGACGGTTATTTTGTGTTTCTTCCACTTGCGAATTATCGTGCCAACTGTTGTCACCTTCTCACCAAGCTTCTTGGCGATAGTCTTGTAGCCCAGTCCAGCCTTGTGCAGGTCTACAACCTTGTCCCTGACATCCTTTGAAAGCTCTTTGGTCTTGGGCATGGTGGTCATAGAGGATAGGGGATCAAATGCTTATTTCCCTCACTACAATGCAAATCCATCTCTGACTTTTGGGCACTGGGTTTTTGAGAGTTAGTTTGTTGTTATTCTGTCTCTCACAGCTATAATACACCTACCATTACAATTATGGCCTGGTCATTTCTTTGTCAGACGGCACACGGACAAAATCAGCAGGGGATCAAATACCTATTTCCCTCGCTGTAAGCTGTGATATTACATAACACAAGTTTGCGCAACATAAAGGGGTAGTAAGGCACTACTGTACTTCTTTAACTGACATACGCACCTATAGCAAAAACTAAGCTGTGAAAATAGTCTAGATCTATAGGGCTATTTTTTCTCAGGGCCAGCCTGGAATGAGCTTCATATAGACAGAAGGGTCACTTTAATTATGATGCTTCATGTTATGGCAATCTTTTCCAGATATGATCGTTTCTTACCTGTTTCTCCTGTAACTTCTTAATTTCATCCTCTATTATTATTAATTTTTTTGCTTTTCTTTAAATTGTCTACTTTCCATTTGTGATAATTTAATACATTCTCCCCTTACTACCACTTTCATACAGTCCCATAACACATCATCTGTTACATCTTTCATGTCGTTAAACCTCCAATATTCATTCCACTTTTTTATCAATACTTCCTTATTTTTGGTGTCCTTAAATAATTTTTCATCATATATCCAATTGAAACTCCCTGTCTTTACGTTTTCTATGTTTAGATCCAGCACTAGTTTAGCGTGGTCGGATTGCTTGAATATCCCGCTCTCAATGTTTTCCACTTTACCTATCATATTTTCCGAAGTTAAAATATAATCGATTCTGGAATATGAATTATGGACATGGGAATAGTATGAGTATCCTGCTTCCGTACCCCCTTGATTTCCCTATGATTGTTTCTTACTCTCTGATCACATTCTTTCTCTCAGGTCTTTAAGCCTTGGATTGGATATCATCATTTCCAGATCCATCAATCTATTCTTCTTAAGTGTCATATCCAATTCTGAATATTGGCTCTCATCGTGGCGGTCAACCATGAAGATTGTCCTGGGAACAAAATAATGCAGTGGCCTTCCGAGTCTAAACATCCTCTCTGGAGCCAGAAGTTTAGTTCAACTTGTTATTTACAGAAACTAAGTAGCAGAAAAGACACCTAGATGTATAATGGAGGAATATTGTTGACGACTCTGATCAAGTATATGCTACAGTACATCCGAGAACATTCGTCTGCAGGAAAACAAGAATGAAAAGATATACCTACACTGTTCATTATTCTTCTTCTGCCGTATCCGAATCTGAATGTTGGTGATACTCATGGCAATCAGCCATGAAAACTGTGCTGTGAATATAATGGCATGGCTTCTCATCTGCCTTCCGCATTGCAGCATGACCCCCATACCACTGATCCAGTTCCACTAGTCACTTTCTGGTCCTGAGCCCTTTTGGTACGCAAAGTCTTCATCATTATCATCCCCAGGCCAGGATGGATGAAGCTGCTACCCTCCATCAAGATGGAGTCCAGTGGGATTTAATCCATGCGCATACCTGTCAAGTATCCTGGATTGGCCGGGATTTCCCGTATTTTCACGCTGATTTTCACCATTTCCCGCCTGGAGCTGCCGCTACCCCATAATTTGGCAGCGGGGGGAAAGGTGTTACTGCGCATCCCCTTCTGCGCAGGTCCTTTCTACGCATGCGTAGAACTCTTCTGTGCAGAAGGGGATGCGTAGAAGCCTTCTACACATGCGTAGAAGTGAGCTGTGCAGAACAGTTCTGTGCAGGTCCATTCTATGCATGCGTAGAAGCCTTCTACGCACACGTAGAAGTGAGCTGCGCAGAAACATTCTGCACAGATCCGTTCTACGCATGCGTAAAAGCCTTCTATGCATGCGTAGAACGGACCTGCACAGAAATGTTCTGCACAGGTCCCATAATCTCCGGAGCTGCGCTTGACAGGTATGCACATTGGGACATTCACCCTTTCCTGTGGACTTCAGCACCCAAGGCCGTGAGTCCTCAGGGTGGTCAGGTTAGTTAACTGTCGCATGACTCCGCTTTGAGTTGCTGGCAGTAGGGTTCCCAACCTAAGGCCCATGGACCGGATCCAGCCTGCTGCACCATTTCATGTGTCCTCCCACCCCTCCAAGGGCATTTGAGAAACAAAACAGCCACCCCTTTGAAGCTGTTGGGACAAAATGGCCACAACCATCATGCAGGCAGAGCAAAATGGCTATCCGGCCCTCAAAGCTGACTGAGAGAGCGTGACCCGGCCCCCAGATTGAAAGGGTCTACTCTATTAGGATAGCCAGATAACCTGACCAGACTATCACACTGTTTATAGAGACAAAGCATTTGAGGAAGGTCACCACTATCTCCCAGCAAGTTCCTCTCTCCCCATAATCTACAGCTGTGGCCCAAATAACATAATAAAATCAAACCCTCAAAATATAAAGTGCATTACTGACCCACCTATACTTTAAATGCAAGACAGCAGTGGCTCTCTTACTGTCTGGGTGTAATGGGCCTTATCGCCACCACAGACCCATCTTGATTTTCACTCTCTTTTTGAGCCGCCAGCAGGAGAATGAATGTTCCCTCATAGGCGGCCACGCCATCTCCTATTAGCTTTATCTTCCACGTGGTTTGTTAGATATATTTGCAAGTCTAGGAGGAATACGTGGACAAATTCCCTTATAAACAGGACTGTGTACTGCAGGGCCATTACTTGGCAAGGACAGGATTTATGATCTTCTCTAAGCATGGAACATTTCTAATTTATGAGAGTCAAGGGCTTTAAACACACCGGAGTGAGCTCTTACAAGTCAGGATCCATTCAGCAGAATTGGGGGGGGGGGGCGCCTTCCACCCCAAATGATTGACACAACCTCATTCTGCAAGCAAGGTGTCAGAATTGGAAGGGAACCTGGTAACAGGGCGTACAATATTTATTAACCTGCAACAGGAGTCGTTTGCAACTGGCAGGCAGCCGAGGTGTCAGTCTTATCGCGCAATTTATATGGGCACATCATCCTTCCTACAAACGTCGCACGGCTGCTTCTTGGGCCACGACAGCAAGGGAGCTGTGAAAAATATTGGCAAAGAGGTAGACCGGAAGGTCGGCAGGTCTGCAGTTCCAAGACCCGAGTGCTGCAGAATGAGGTGAGCATTTGTCGTCTGCCCCAGCTCCTGCCAACCTAGCAGTTTGAAAGCAAGAAACTGCGAGTAGATACATAGTGGGAAAGGTAACAGCATTTTGGTCACTCCGGCATCTAGTCATGCCTGCTATATGACCACACAAATGTCTGCAGATGCAGACACACTGGCGCTTTGGCTGTAAACGGAGGTGAGTACAGCCTCCTAGAGTTGGACACGACTGGTTTTCGGGTAAAGCAGACCTTTACCTTTGCTCACATTTCTGTAGAAACCATTGAAGGACACAAAAGCTTGGTGAAGATGAAGTCAGGAAGTGTTTAAAGCAGTGCTTCTCAACCTTTGGTTTTTGGACTCCAATTCCCAGAAGCCTAAGCCAGTAGTACTTAGGCTGATCAATGTTTTGGGGAACTGACTTAGGCTTCTGGGAATTGAAGTCCAAAAACCAAAGGGTGAGAAGCACTGGTTTAAAGGAACTCAGGATGCTGCTTGTGAAGTTATATTGAGCAAGCATGTTGATTATCATTCTATATATTAACTATATGTACTATTCCCAAAACAGTCCTGCTAGAACACTAGACAACCTTGTAGATACTTGGTCTAGCTTGGTTCCTGTCATGCTCCCGTTACTCCTACAAGTTAGTGGGCATGCACCTAAATTGACACCTTGTGGCTAATCAATCCAGGATTTTGCTTGCCTTCTTACAGATCCTGACCTGAGTCAGGCAGTTAGAAAGGTAGATAGAAAAATAAACAACTCATCTTCATGTCTTTTAAAAACATATTGTAGCAAAATAGGTTCGCATAGTCAAAGCCATGGTTTTCCCAGTGGTAATGTATGGTTGTGAGAGCTGGACTATTAGGAAAGCTGAGCGCAGAAGAATAGACACCTTTAAAATGTGGTGTTGGAGGAGAGTTTTGAGAGTCCCCTGGACAGCGAGGAGAACAACTAGGTCCATCTTAGAAGAAATCAACTCTGACTGCTCCTTGGAAGGTCAAATAGTAAAGATGAAAATGAAGTACTTTGGACATCAAATTAGAAGAGAAGATTCACTTGAGAAGGCTTTGATGCTGGGAAAGGTGGAGGGCAAAAGAAGAAGGGGCAGCCAAAGATGAGATGGCTAGATGGTATTGTAGATGCAGTGGGCTCAGAGCTGGGCGGGCTGAAGAAAATGGTGGATAACAGGGGTGCCTGGAGGTCCATGGGGTTGCAAAGGGTCGGAATCAACTGTACGACTGAACAACAACAAGGTTACAGGTTTCTTAGGCAAATGAATCATCTTTAGTTCAGAAAGCACACTGAAAACAATAAAAACCTTACTAAGTTTGAAAGCCCTAAGAGGCCCCCTTTCTAGTTTAAATGACTACATGATTGCTTGAATTCAAAGCACCCCTATAGACTTACACAGCCTGGAAAGGGCTGTCCCTTCTCCTCCCTTCTTTTTTATCTCCTCCAAAAAGTTCCCCCCTCTTGGCCTTCCGCTCACACAGTACTCAAATGTCCATCAAAATTTAGGTTTCATTTCTCCAAGAACATGAGGTTTTGTTTAGTCTATCGCCCATTTCTTGCCCAGTAACAACCCATAATGCAACATATGTCCTCCATTTCAGAGAACAGGCACTTAGAAATCTACGTAACTTTGAAAAAGCACAAGACTCCATTTCTGTTTATCACAGTTCCCATCGTGGGGGCCCACACCACACAGTGGTCTACCACCACACTGGGAAACAGTGGTCTACCACGATTCTGAAAGCTAAGCAGGGCCATGCCTGGTTAGTGACTGGATGGGGAAACCACTAGGGAAGAGTAGCTGCTGTCCTGTCAAGTGGTCAACCTCGTGCTTTGTATAGCTGAAATGCCAAGTTCAATCCTTGGCATCTCCAAGTATCAGCAGAAAATAATCCTGACTCAAACTCAGAGCAGCTGCTGTGAATTATCCTGGACTAGATGCACTTAATGTTCTTGATTTGCTGCAATTCTTCCGAGTTTACCTAATTTGGAACACAATTTTTAATTCCAAGTCCACCAGGGTTGCTTAATTGCTCTGCGAAAACGCTATCCCTAGGACCCAGACTTCCAGATGATTTTCATATGCAGCAGTAATTCCTAAATTGAATGCAGCAAGGATGCACAAATTAAATCATTAAGCAGTCATGCAAGAGCACAGCGCTCACCCAACATGAGGGTTATCACTTCTCCAGTGTGGCTTCCTTCCTCTCCATCAAACCCTCTACAGCAGGTGAGATTAGACTATTTAAGCCACTCCTGCGACAGAGACTCAGCAGAACTAAGCACCACTTCAGAAGAATTCTTGCCCTCTTTCTGCATGATGCAATGCTATGTATTTGCAATGTGTTAAGTAAATATGCTCCTTGATAATATCGTCAAGGCTGTGACAGTCCATTGCAGTCCCAGTGTTAAATCCTGCATGTTTCATTTTGTACGTGCTCGAAAGCCAGTTGTATCCGACTCTAGGGTTCAGTGCTCATCTGTTTACAGCCAAAGAGCCAGTGCTGTCTGTGTCTGCAGACATTTCCGTGGACATGAGGCTGGTATTCCTCAACACCAGAGTGAACAGAACGCTATTTACCTTCCCACCGAAGTGGTGCCTATTTATCTACTTGCAATTTCTTGCTTTTGAACTGCTAGGTTGGCAGGAGCTGGGACAGAGATGGGAGCTCAATCCATCGTTCAGTAACCAGGGTGGATAAAAATCAATGATTTTTTTTTAAAAAATTAAAAAATTGGATTTTTTTTATTTAAATCAGATTTTTTTTTATTTAAATGCTTTTTGAGGAAACATCTCTCTAAAGATCATGTTCTAGTTAAGATACATTATAGTCCAAAGGTTATTCATCATGAAATTAGTTTTTAATTATGTGGCATAAGGCTGTATTAATCCATTCACAATGTCATGCTCTCCCAGAGGTTTCTGATTATTTGGGGCAATTTTTCTATCTAGAAGATATTATCAAATCAAATGCTTGGTTTTGCTGTTTTCAAAACTGTGCATTTGGATCTGCAACGAAAACATGCCTCCTTCATAGCAAAAAAGGTTATAAAATAAACATCAGAATTGAGAAAAAGATCTTAATCCCACTGTTCCTCTGCAAATCTATTTACACAGAATCAACCCCCTCTTAAGTGCTGCTACATTTCAAGAAGTTCAATGAATAGAAGGTTGTTTGGAATGGAATAGCACAAGGAGCAAAGTTCGAGGAGGGAAGAGCAAGCAGTAAAATAAAGTGAAATCTTTTGAGGATGGAACTCTGCATCTTGAGATCTTTATTTTGATAGCAGCCTGAAGTTTATCATATGGACCTGACTGTTGTAGTCAATGACTGTCAGTCTAAGTTTTTAAATATATATTTACCACATCAGTTAACAAACATAGATGTCTAAGTAAATATAAGCATACATAATGCTATATAATGCTATTGTTTTGGTTAAATAAAACTATTTAAATGTTAAGGTAATATGAATGATTAACCTATTAAACTGGAGACAGCGTTCCGTGCGCTTCGGTGTCTAGTCATGCCTGCCACATGACCACGGAAACATCTGCAGCAGCAGACAGCGCTGGCTCTTCGGCTTTGAAACAGAGATGAGCACTGAACCCTAGAGTCGGATACGACTGGCTTTCGAGCAAGGGAAACCTTTACCTAGATAATTATGAAATTACTGCAAGGTGATCTATCTATGTATTTCTAATGGTATATAACCACCAAATCAGTAATTTTCTGATATAACTGTAAAACTACTGTAATCTGAAAAGTTATTCTAAAAATGAAACCTTTATCTGGTTGTAAATATTAAGATTAAAACAACTCCAGCAAAAATGAGTCTTTATGTAGAAAATCATGATTTAAACCGAGCCTTACTAACTAGTGACTTAAATCATGATTTAAATCAAAGTGATTTAAATCAAATCCACCCTGTTCAGTACCCAGGAATCGAACGCCGACCTTCCAGTAGTCGCGTGCAGCGTCTTAATCACTTGAGCCACCATAGTCCCTTTGCTGTGTGTTTAGGAGACAGTATATCCAGAGCAGCCTTTCGTTCAGAGACATCGGCCACGAATGCTTCTGAACCTTTATTTTCCTGCCCACTAAGAGGGAAAGGTCTCTCTCATTTGGGAGTGAAAGGATGAAGAGCAATATAATGGCAATGAGGACTAGAAGCCTAAAGATCAAGGGAAAGGGGGAAAGATTATTGCAAGGCCACTGTCCTTTGCAACATAAAAATTGCAGAAAAGTTAAATTTCAAAGAAATGAAATCCTGGGACGAGGAATATCACTTTCCCTCCTTATATAGGTAAAATGATGCATTTGGTAGAATTGAAGGAGAAGGCTCCAATTTTCCACTATGCGGGAACATTTCACACAGCTGTTTACCATTCCAGAGAAAGCAAATATACCATAACAAGGTTTTACTGAGTCACAATAATTGGGAAGAAAACAAGCAGCGGGAGGCAGATGAACTGCTACGGAAGAAAACCCACAATAGTTTAGAGGCAGTGAAAGGTTCCCTTCAGTTTCTTTTTTTCAACAGACCGATGTGTCAAAAAGAGCTACAGGAAGATTGTCATGCGCAGAAGCATTGACAAGCTATTTTAATTTACTTCTGCTGTAGGACAACTTGGTAATGGCTTTTGAATTAAAAGCTATTTCTCTTAAATCTCCGAGGGGACAAGCGAGGTGGGGAAAGATACCGTACAGCTAAATCAGGGATTCTCAACCTGTGGCCCGTGAGCCGGATGTGGCCCACAGAACCATTTTCATGTCGTTCGTCCCCCCCACACACACACCATCTCCACCACACCAGGAAGTGCCATGTGGTGGAGAAAGGGCAAAATGGCCGTCCAGCCCCTGAAGCTGTCTGAGGGAGTGTGATATATAGTAAAGGTAAAGGTTTCCCTTGCTCAAAAGCCAGTCGTATCCGACTCTAGGGTTCAGTGCTCATCTCTGTTTCAAAGCTAAAGAGCCAGCGCTGTCTGCTTCTGCAGACGTTTCCGTGATCACATAGCAGGCATGACTAGACACCGGAGCGCACGGAGCGCTGTTACCTTCCCACTAAAGTGGTCCCTATTTATCTACTTGCAATTTCTTGCTTTCAAACTGCTAGGTTGGCAGGAGCTGGGACAAAGACGGGAGCTCATTCTGTCCTGCAGTACTCGGGAATCGAACTGCTGACCTTCTTCCTCCCAGTCAGCGTCTTAGCCACTTGAGCCACTGCAGTGTGATATATACCCCCGGCTTAAAAGGGGTGAGAACTCCTGGGCAAAATGAACACTTCACTGGCTGGAACTAAGACAGAAAACAAGGATAAGACAACAGAAGCCAAATCATGGTACAGTACTGTAATGTAAAGGTGGGGCATCTCCGTTTACAGTCAAACGTCTACAGACATTTCCGTGGTTACTGTATGTGGCAGGCATGACTAGACACCAGAATGTATGGCATGCTGTTACCTTTCCTGCCAAAGTGGTACCCATTTATCTACTTGCAATGTCTTGCTTTTGAACTGCTAGGCTGGCAGGAGCTAGGACAGAGCCGAGAGCTCACTCTGTTGTGCAGCACCCAGGTCTCAAACTGCTGACCTGCCGACCTTCCAGTCATCAAGCTCAGTGTCTTAACCACTAAGCCACTGCAGTCCCCAGATCCTGGTAGCAATGTGGGAAAAGGAGAAACTTTGTTTCAGGAAGAGAAGTTATTTTAAACTTTAAAAGTTTCTAAAGCTTGTGCCGTGGGAATCATGTAAAGTCGCCAGCTGCTTTTCTAAGGATGACTGAACTGGGTTAAGATATCTTGACAGCTTTTGACTCTTCAACAAACGAAGAGACTGAGTGGGAATCGGACTATTTCCGTAACTACCTTTTATTCGGAGGAAATGGAATTGCGGTGATAGAAAAGCAAGCCTAATCCCTCCAGTTCAAGACAATCCCATAAACTGGATTTCATTGTATTTATAAATTGCTTTTTCTAGGCTGTTTCTCTCTATAGCAAAGGTCTGCAAAGTGGCTTATAATAACTAAAAACCTTAAATGCAGTCATTATAGAAATACAATTAAAATGTGGGGTTTTTTTCTAATTAAAAATTGCAATTTGGGTATTGGAAGCAGCCTGTGGATTTAGCACACAAGCTTCGTCTTTCTTTTCTCATGAACAAATCTTTCCACTCAATTTCTCTCTCCGCCATATCTAGTGGTGGTATTCTAGAATCACAGAATAATGGAGTTGGAAGGGGCATATAAGGCCACCAGGTTCAAGCCCCTGCTCCATGCAGGAAGCCAAGATGAAGTCTACAGTATAGGAGAAGGAAAAGAAAGAGGAGAAACCTACAATGGAGACATTCAAGAGAAAATTACACAACCATCTGCCGACCTGCCGACCTTCCAGTCATCAAGTTCAGTGTCTTAACCACTAAGCCACTGCATTGAGTAGGGGGGGGGGGGGGTTGGACACCATGGTCATATAAGTCCCTCCTCCCCAATTCTATTACTTATGACAGATGGTTGTCCCACTTTCTCTTATACGCCTCCAACATTGAAGCACCCACTACCTCCCAAGGTCACGAGCTCCATTGTCATACCGCTCTAACAGTTAAGACGTTTTTCCTGAGATTCAGCCTATACTGTATCTGGCTTCCTATAAACTATGCACATTATTATGTGTCCTGCACTCTGGTATAGTTGAGAACAGATCCTGCCCCTCCTCTTTATGACTATCTTTCAAGTAGGGTGGATAAAAATCAATGATTTTTTAAAAAAAATAAAAAAATTCAGGTTTTCTTTATTTCAATCGGATTTTTTTTATTTCAATCGGATATTTTTTTTATTTAAATGCTTTTTGAGGAAACATCTCTCTAAAGATCATGTTCTAGTTAAGATACATTATAGTCCAAAGGTTATTCATCGTGAAATTAGTTTTTAATTATGTGGCATAAGGCTGTATTAATCCATTCACAATGTCATGCTCTCCCAAAGGTTTCTGATTTATTTGGGGCAATTTTTCTGTCTAGAAGTTATTCTCAAATCAAATGCTTAGTTTTGCTGTTTTCAAAACTGTGCATTTGGATCTGCAATGATAACTTGCCTCCTTCATAGCAAAAAAATGTTATAAAACAAACATCAGAATTGAGAAAAAGACCTTAATCCCATTGTTCCTCTGCAAATCTATGTACACAGAATCAACCCCCTTACCTCTTAAGTGCTGCTATGTTTCAAGACATTCAATGAATGGTTGTTTGGAATGGAATAGCACAAGGAGCAAAGTTTGAGGAGGGAGGGGCAAGCAGTAAAATAAAAGTGAAACCTTTTGAGGACGGAACTCTGCATCTTGAGATCTTTATTTGTATAGCAGCCTGAAGTTTACCATATTATTCTTACTCTCTCCCTTGAGGAAAAAAAACTATAATGGCAGCAGGCCGTAAAAGAGACCCAGTTTGGGAATATTTTAATGAAGTTCCTATATAATGCTATTGTTTTGGTTAAATAAAACTATTTAAATGTTAAGGTAATTATTATTTTTCATCTTCCAATAAAGTACAACAGAACATGTCCAAATATGAATGATTAACCTATTAAACTGGAGATAGATAATTATTAAATTACTGCAAGGTGAACTATCTATGTACTGTATTTACTAATGGTATATAACCACCAAATCAATAGTTTTCTGATGTAACTGTAAAACTACTGTAATCTGAAAAGTTATTATTCTAAAAATGAAACCTTTATCTGGTTGTAAATATTAAGATTAAAACAACTCCAGCAAAAATGAGTCTTTATGTAGAAAATCATGATTTAAACCGAGCCTTACTGACTAGTGATTTAAATCATGATTTAAATCAAATCCACCCTGCTTTCAAGTATTTGAAGAGTGCTATCATACCTTCCCCTTCAGTCTTCTGAACGGGGATTAGCCTCAAGTCTGCTGGTTCAGATCCAGGAAGAGCTTTATGGCAGGAACAAACATTCTTCAGGGAACGCAAGAGCAAAACCAAATGAGAAGATGGAAAAAGGAGCTCACTGGACAAGGAAGGACATTAAAGGAGGATCTGGCTGAGGAACTCAACCTCCCCTTCGTCACTTAGAGGACCCTGAATAGGCTGAGGGTTGTGAATGTGGAGAGATACAAAATCTGGCTCATTTACTGATGTGCCAATGACTGCCAAAAACATGCACTGATGAGAACTTAAGTTTGGCCAATGACAAAGCCAGGAAAGTGGCTTCATTTTGGCAGTCCAGGGCTTGATCGGGACACAAAAGAAGCAGCAGCAGCCTTGGGGAAAGAAAAACCTCCAGTCCCATTGATCATCCTTGTTGCCCTTGTATGAATTTGTTCCAGTCAGTCTGCCTTCACAGCCAGTATATCATGCTGTACTAGTTATCTCAACGTTATTGTATGGCTGTGAAACATGGACCCTCTGTCGCCAAGACATTAAAAAGCTTGAGCGCTTTCACCAACAGGAGCTAAGGTCCCTCTTGAACATCAAATGCGACTATGTCACCAACACTGCAGTTCTCGAGAAGGCACGTGTAAATAGCATTGACACTTCCATCATAGGTCATCATCTTAGATGGATAGGGCATGTCCGCTGTATGGATGGTTCTAGGCTTCCTTGTCAAATTCTTTATGGGGAACCTAGCTCTGGTACAAGACCTTGCGCAGCTCCACTGAAGTGTTATAAGGACCAGGTGAAACAAACCATGAAAGTGTCAGGTATAAACCCACAAACTTTGGAGGCATCAGCCATAGATCCCCCACTTGGGTGCCAAACCATCTCTGTTGATACCGATCACTTCGAAGGAGAACGCCGCAGACATGAAGAGGCTAAGTAACAAACATGGAAGCTTCGTCAAACCCAACTATGCCCTCCACCATCTATTCAGTGTAATGTGTGTGGTTGAATGTTTCATGCCAGGAACGGCGTACTGAGTCACCAGAGACACATCCATCAACAGAGAAAATGACTTCCAGGAAAAATGTATGCTCAGATATTAGTAGCAGCCAACGATGACGTCTGCATCCATGTTAAAGTATGGTGTCCAGAACTGGACCCAGTACTCAAGATCCTCACCAGAAGGAACTAGTATTGCATATGATTTGGAGATTATACTTCTGTTCCTGCAATGGCTCAAGTAGGTAAGATGCTGACTGGGAAGCGGAAGGTCAGCAGTTCGATTCCCGAGGACTGCAGGACAGAATGAGCTCCCGTCTTTGTCCCAGCTCCTGCCAACCTAGCAGTTCGAAAGCAAGAAATTGCAAGTAGATAAATAGGGACCACTTCAGTGGGAAGGTAACAGCGTTCCGTGCACTTCAGTGTCTAGTCATGCCTGCCACATGACCACGGAAATGTCTGCAGAAGCAGACAGCGCTGGGCTCTTCGGCTATGAAACAGAGATGAGCACTGCACCCTAGAGTCAGGTATGAATGGCTTTCGAGCAAGGGAAACCTTTACCTTTACCTCCTGCAGTAACACAGGTGGGGGAAAACAGGGTTCGAGCCTGGCTTCAGTTTAAGATCAATTAATTCTCAAAATGAATTTAAAACTATAATCTGATCAGTGGGAGGGTGCTTAGAATTTAGCAGTGAAACCAAGGTGGAAGAGAAATGATGCTGAGGATATTGATGTCTCAAGCCCTGATTTCAACTGTAAACATAGATGGGGTTTAGGAAGAAACTTAGATATCTAACCAGAAAGAAAGTACAGTACTCTTTATAAAGAGATACAAAACCAACCTGCGTGCAAGAAACCTAGGATTTCATGCAAGCATATTCTTAAGTTAGATATAACGGCTACACTGGAAACTGTGTTTCTTAAACTGTAAAAGGCCACCTATGTACTATGACAGGGGTTCCCAAACTTTTTGCTCCACTGGCCTGATCACGCCCCATGGACAGCTGAGCAGGCCGATCATGTGGTTCCTCCTGCCATAAATTCTGCCATAAAATGTGTCTGTTGCAAACTCATTTACGACAGCCGCAGGTGCGTTTACGGCTGGCGTGGGCATGTTTACAGATGTGCAGGCATGTTTTACGGCTTTTGTAAATGCGCCCGCTTCGGGTAGCAGTGAAGGCAGTGGTGGGCCACATGAAATGGTACCACATGCCGTCATTTGGCCACCTGTGAGAGTAAAAAAACAACACATGACCGGATCTGCATTACTCATTAAATAAAATTTTAAAAAGCAGTCACAGCTATTTCAGAAAATCCAAGAACAAAAGGAACAGGAAATTTGTATAGCCCAGGGGAGTCTGTCACCCATTTAATAGCTATCATTTCAAAGAGGGAGTTTTCATTGAAAAAAGAAATTTTAAGTGCCTGTGAAGATTTTCCCCACCCACCTGAAAACCATTTCCAGCTGCTCTTTTGTATTAATCTGTAAGAGGTTTATACATACGCAACATCATGGTCATATAACTACTTTGATTATTTTAATTTTTGCTGGGAACTTTTAAGCCTGATGGATACACTTGGAAAGCCTATTTCCAATCATGTTTAAGACTTTAGAATAAAAGTTAGCCTTGCATTCAATGAGTGTGTAACTCAGGCATTTGCGACCTACGGCCCATGGGCCAGACCCGGCCACTGAAGCTAATTCTTCCAGCCCCTGACGCCTTTGCCGCTCCCGGAAGCGGAAGTAAAAACAGGCACCGCACATGCACAGAACACTGCTGAATGCGTTCTGCGCATGCACGGCATGTTTTACTTCCACTTCTAGGTGGGAAGAACCACGTGACCAGCCCAATTAGCTGCCCAGGAGGCATGGCCAGGCCTGCGGCCTGAAAACATTGAGAATTGCTGGTCTAACTAATGGGAAAACTACATGAGGACAGGAATGCTTTTTCTACAGTATCAGCTATGAATGAGGCCCTCGGCAAACACTGCTAAGTGACACATTTGATCCTCTGACTAACCTGGACTTGGCAACCAATAGTACAGAGTGATACTACTAATCGACCAGAGTAATAGGCATGACTATTTTACCTAAAAGGGATTGTGGTGGCTTAATGGTTAAGATGATGAAATTGACAACTGGAAGGTCGGCAGATCAGCAGTTCAAAACCCGAGTGCTGCATCACAGAATGAGCGCCCATCTCCGTCCCAGCTCCTGCCAACCTAGCACTTTAAAAGCAAGAAATTGCAAGTAGATAAATAGGGATCAATTCGGTGGGAAGATAAACAGGGTTCCATCCAGGGTGCCCTGTTTAGACATGCCTGCCACATGTCAACAGAAACGTCTGCAGACACGGACAAGTGCTAGTTCTTTGGTTGTAAACAGAGATAAGCACTGAACCCTAGAGTCAGATACGACTAGCTTTCCGAGCAAGGGTGACCTTTACCTTTACTCATTGGCCAGTGCAATAGCCATGGCTGAATGCCTGTGCTTTGAAACTACGCAGCTTTATTATGAAGCCCAAACACTTGGCAAAGAGAACGTTTGCATGTAAAATTAATTTGTCTGATTGCAAACTATGGCTTTACCCAATGATGACCCAAGAACATAGGGGGGAAATGGGACTTGCCTATACATGACTTAAACCTTATAGCAGGGATTCTCAACCTGTGGGCCGTGGGCCAGATGCGGCCCATGGCACCATTCCATGTGGACCCCCACTGCCTCCACCACACCCGCAAGTGCCATGTGGTGGAGGAAGAGCAAAATGGCCATCCGGCCCCCCGAAGCTGTCTGCGGGAGCATGACCCGGCCCCCGGCTTTAAAAGGTTGAGAACTCCTGCCTTCTAGCAAGCCTCATATAAAGTACACTAACTGCACCAGAGTAACTCAACACTTAAATAAATCCCTTTGATTCATTCACTCTGCTCTAGCTGGAACTAAGAACTGGATTTTGGCTTAGGTCTCCCTTGCTCAAAAGCCACTTCGTATCTGACTCTGAGGGACAGTGCTCATCCCCATTTATGGCCAAAGAGCCAGCGCTATCTGCATCTGCAGACATTTCCATGGTCCTGTGGCAGGTGTAGCTAGGTGCCGGAATGGATGGAACACTGTTACCTTTCCCGTCAAAGCAGTACCTGTTTATTCACTTGCAATTTCTTGCTTTCAAATGGCTAGGTTGGCAGGAGCTGGGACAGACAATGGTAGCTCAATCCATCATGCATCACTCAAGTCTCGAACTACTGGCGAATTTCTGGTCGTCAAGTTCAGCGTCTTAACCACTAAGCCACCGCAGTCCCTTGGATTTTTGACTTACAAATCTAGAAATAGAACTATTACAATTACAGCAAGGAAATGCCTTCACAGTCATAACCTCTCGTTTATTCTGTTGTCTTTTGTACTCAGAGGTATCTCTCTCACTTAATACCTGCACGCTCTCACAAAACAAATCCTTTTGAAAATGCATTTTCCTGGTTGATCTCCCACCCCTGAATATCACCCGCCCTGCAATGTGGCTGAAAAGAAATAAATCTGATTAGCAGCGACACCAGAGAACATAAACTGCTAACGAATTTCTGAGTAGTTCTAAGCTCCCAGGCTGGCATTGATACGCTATCAGGTTGGCGCTGATGAAGTTGGCAGGGGAAAACTATCCCTTTATGAGTTCCTTGGACAGCTTTTCTGTCTTCTTTCAATTCAAGATACCCAAACATACCCTCTGCCAGGAATATTAATGTCAAGAGACCAGCTTGGATAATGCTAGCATTTCCACTGAGTAAAGAATTCAACACGTGAAGTAGAAAAAGGAGGAAATCTTAAAATTACATAAATCAACCGGAAACCTTCATCCAAATACATAAATGATCACCTCATGTGACACCGATAAGCTGGAAGAGTGTTAGAAGAACAAGTAAAGTTCTAGTGTTTGTGATGGACAGAAATGCAGGCTTGTTTTTTTTTTTTAAAATCTGTAAAGATTTCTGAAAGCTGCTCTCTGAAGGGGAGGAGTCATGTTGCATTCTGGGATGTTACTGGGAAGAATTGTGTTTTAGACAAAACAAAACCGCATGCTCTGGAGAAACAAAACCTAAATCTGGATGAGCATTGAGTACTGTGTAGTGATTCGCTGGAATCATTTTGAGGAAGGGCCAAGGGTGGAGCTTGTCTGGAGGAGATAAAAGGAAGGGGAAGGAAAATAATGTTCCTCTTTGGTCTTTACGCCATGCTTCATAAGTAGTTCTTTGGGGTTCTTTGAACTCAGCAATCATGTAGTCCAGGGGTTCTCAACCTACGGCCAAGGGGCTGGATGTGGCCCACAACATCATTTCATGTGCCCCCCCCCCCATCGCCTCCGCCACACCAGGAAGTGTCATGTGTGGCAAGCAGGGCAAAATGACCATCCAGCCCCCTAAACTATCTGAGGGAGTGTAATCTGCCCCTCGGCTTGAAAATGTTAAAAACCCCTGATGTAGTCTTTTAAAATAGAGGGGGGGCCCTCAGGGCTTCCAAAAACTTAGCAAGGTTTTCATTATTTTACTGTGCTATCTGAAGTGATGATGCTTCATTTGCCTAGAATTATTTTTTGGTTCCCGAAACTTTGAAGTGTAACCCGCTTTGGCTAAAATATATTTTTTAAAAGACATGAAGGACTGGAGTTGTTTGTTTTTCTATCCACTACCTTTCTAACTGCCTGACTCTGGTCAGGATCTGGAAGAAGGCAAGCAAAATCCTGAATTGCTTAGCCTCAGGGCATCAATGGAGGTGCATTATCCCACTAGCCTGTAAGCCAAGGCTCTGCTTGGGAGTAACGGGAGTGTGTTCCCCAACCTTTGATTTTTGGACTTCAATTCCCAGAAGCCTAAGTCAATTCCCCAAAGTACTGATCAGCCAATGGATTGACTTAAGCTTCTGGGATGAAGGGTTTGTTTGTTTGTTTGTTTGTTTGTTTGTTTGTTTGTTTGTTTGTTTGTTTGTTTGTTTGTTTGTTTGTTTGTTTGTTTGTTTGTTTGTTTGTTTGTTTGGAGACGGATCAAAAAGAAAGATAAAAATGGTATCAAATAGAGAGAACTGTATGAAAGATAAAACAGTCCTGTCTTCCCTATTTATAGTATCATATGTTCTTTTATGCCTATTGGGGAAAATATTTGTATTATCTTTGAACTTTCCAGATCAAATCCATCCAGGTGGCAAAATACTAGATATAATCATATACAGTAATATTAATATTAATTGTATTTTAAAGCTACTGTTCAGAGGCTCTTATCAGAAAAGGATTTGATAATTCCACCTTCAAAAGAGAGCTTATGAATTAAGAGTTCTGTTCCAAAAGGGGAACACAATGATGGGTTTTTAGTGACTATATCACTGCACAGCACACGTTGCTCTATTTCCAGTTTGTCACAGTACGCTTTCTGGTCCTCTTTTGAGAAGGAAAATGGGGCAACTTTTTAATATACATTAAAACCTCGCATAAAGAGCGCCTCGCTTAGAGACTAACTCACTTAAAGAGCAGAATTTTCTCTGAATGGTCGCCTTGCTTAACAACTAAAACTAACCAAAAACTCGCTTAGCAACTAAAACAGGGTTCACAATCCACACACACACACACACACACACATACACACACACACACACACACACACACACACACACACACCATAAGTCACAATTGGTCGCACACAATGGTGTTTCACTTAAAGAGCAAACTCGTTTAAAGAGCAATCCCGGTGAACACATTATGCATTACGCATTACGCATTAAGCGAGGTACCACTGTATAAAGATAGTGGAAATAATAACCCCCATGACAAAGGATACAGTATGCCTGTTCTAAAAGCTGGCAGACCAAGACATGGAATTAAGTCACATTCTACTCAATTCAATGGTTCACGGTTCTGAGAAGACATGATTTAGAGCAGGGGTCCCCAACGACTGGGCTGTGGACCGATACCAGGCCACGGGATGTCCTGAACAGGACCATAGGGGTAGGAGGTGCTGGAAGCCCTGGTGGCAGCCTTCTGCCCTCAATGTGCTCCACCGGGTTTGTCTGGTCTGGTGAATGGAGCGGGAGCACGGGCTTCAGACATAGCAAATAGGCAGGTGGCTGGGGCCCTCCTTCACATTGCTTAACTACAGCCAGTCCATGGAAAAATTGTTTAGTATGAAACCAGTCCATGGTGGAAAAGGTTGGGGACCCCTAATTTAGAGAACTACCTTCATGCATGTACCTTATGGACAACAGCCAGGTTTGATTTGGCTTTTTCATAAAAACCTAGAGCCGTGATGGAGAACCTTGGCACTCCAGATGTTCTTGGACTTCAATTCCCAGAAGCCCCCATGAATCCACACGAATGGGTTTGCTGGGATTCATCTGGCCCACGCCGCCCTCATTGCTCCCGGAAGCGGAAGTCAAACGCGCCCGTATGGAGGAAGGGTAAGCCCAGGGGAGTCTTAACCGTATGGGCGCGTTTAACTTCTGCTTCCAGGAGTGACGAGGGCAGTGTGGGCCAGGATTAATTGCAGTAAACCCATTCGTGTGGATTCACGGGGGCTTCTGGGAACTGAAGTCCAAGAACATCTGGAGTGCTAAGGTTCACCATCGCAGACCTAGAGCAGTCTCACAACCAATCCTGCAGAGTTCAATTCAAATGCTGTTTTGAACTTGATGCTCTTAAAATCAGGTTTGAAAGCCTGGTGAAATCTGAAATGTGAAGAAAGGGGGCTGTGGTGGCTTAGTGGTTAAGACTCTGAACTTGATACATACCTATTTAGCTACTTGCAATTTCTTGCTTTCGAACTGCTAGGTTGGCAGGAGCTGGGACAGAGACTCCATTGCATAACACTCGTGCCTCGAGCAGCTGACCTGCCAAGTGCCGACCTTCCAGTTGTCAAGTTCAGCATCTTAACCGCTAAGCCACCCCCATCCCTACACACCATGCTAGACATATGCATATTTAAAACCTTTTTCATTCTTTCGGCTCACCGAGCTTTGAGCCTTTTTGAGGTTTGTTGTCCAACGGTTCCCCAAAGTCCATTCAGAGAAAATAAACTTCTAAGGCCAAGAACGTAGGACCAAGATCCTTCTGCCACCCTACAACTCATTGACAAAAGGCCTCAGATGCCCAACTGGGTTCCAGCAGCAGATCCAGTTGCTGCATAGGTAAAGGTTGCCCTTGCTTGAAAGCCAGCCATATCCGACTCTAGGGTTCAGTGGTCATCTCTGTTTCAAAGCCAAAGAGCCAGCACTGTCTGTGTCTGCAGACATTTCCGTGGACATGTGGCAGGTATGATTAAACACCGGAGTGCACAGAACGCTGTTTACCTTCCCACCGAAGTGGTCCCTATTTATCTACTTGCAATGTCTTGCTTTCGAACTGATAGGTTGGCAGGAGCGGGGACAGAGATGGGAGCTCACTCCTTCGTGTACTACTTGGGAATTGCACTCTGACCTTCTAATCAGCAAGTTCAGTATCTTAACCACTTGAGCCACTGCATAAAAGTTACTTATACAAAGAAGGTGGTTGTCATCGTCTGCTACTCGTATCCGAGTATATATAATATTTTTTCCTAGAAATTATTTTCAGGAAAAGTGCTACTGGTGTGAACTTGTTTAAGGTGGACCCCAGCTTGCCATGAAGTGACCCACACACTATGATCATGGAGCCATCTCTGCGGCACATATGGAATGAGACATGCAGGATTTGAGGCCGGGACTGCAATGGACTGTCGCAATCTTGAGGATATGGACAAGGTGCACCTTCACAGCCAGTCCATCTGGCATGGCCTCTTCCACCTCCATGACCATTGGGAATCAGAGTTCCTCCTCCACTCATTTTGCCATTGGGCCCATAGGATGGTTTCCAGTGGCATTTCCTCCATGGAGGGGACCATCACCCCACCTAAAGGGGCTCATCTGCCATAGCCCTTGGTCCCTTTAGGGAGTCAGGTTAGTTAACCGCCACCCAACACTCGGCGTTGAGTCACTGGCTGTTCGGACTACTCCATTACGCTAGCGGGATGTCCGGCCAGACAATTGGATTCCGTCCGTCCGTAGCCATTGGCCCCTTTAGGGAGTCAGGTTATTTACTGCCGCCCAAGACTGGAATCTACCAGTAATCTTCTGAGGAGGTTGAATGGCAAGGAGTTCTGATCCCTAGTATCTTAATAATGGGAGCAATCAAAAGTCTCCACTACACCAAGAGTTGGAGGAACATTGAGTTGTATTCATTTCTTGTACTCTGTGTAAATTCCTGTGCTCAGGATTTTTTAATTTGCAGTTTGTCATCCGCATTAATCTCTTAGCTAGCCAATTTCAGGCTATTTTATTAAAACAGAAATCTCATGTGTGCGCCACCTTGCTCTTCAATGTACAACAAAAAATAATTCCTCTCTCAGTCTTTATTTACACTACTTATCACCCTGTGCCTATTCGTCACCAATGGATGCTCCTTAGAAGCGGGTCACATCCATGACCGATTGCATTTTCTGCTCGTGTAATTAACTCTGTATTTAGAGTTCAGCCATTCTAGACTATGTCACGCCTACAGCTATATTTTGCATTGCTTGACATGTTGGGCTAATATCCTCTCCAAACGCTATACCAAGGTATAAACATGGCCAATGGCCACTTCATCTATCTGACAAGGCAAGCTTCAGTGTACAAAATCTGAAGCATATCATCTTACTCAAGTCTATTTAGAAATAAGTTCCCAGTCAACTCAATGGAGTTTATTCCTAGGCAAGTGTGTTTAGTGAACTGTAGCCTTGACCTTTAAAGAGTTGTGTGATTCTTTATACAGAGAGATAGCTGTAATAGTGCATGGAAACCAAACAAAGCCAACCACCACACTAGACGTCCAGAAACATAGCATTCCTCATATGAGAAAACCGGCAATTGAGTTTATGCACTAGGATAGGGGTGCCCAAACTACAGCCCAGGGGCCAGATGTGATCCCCAATACCAATTCATCCGGCCCATGTTTTACTTCTGCTTCCAGGAGCAACGAGGGCTTCGCAGGCCGGATGATTTGGCATTGGGGGCCACATCCAGCCCCCAGAACATAGTGACCAGCTCCCTGAACCATGTGAACAGCCCACGGCCAGTGGTGGGCATCAGCAGGTTTGCACCAGTTCACCAGAACCAGTAACAGAAATTCTGGCTGGCCCTGCCCATCCAAGTTTTGAAATAAAGTAGTCCTAATTTGAGTGCAAAGCAGGGCTTACCCCCTGGCCATGCCCACGGCCTGAAAGGTTTGGGCACCCCTGCACTAGGACCATGATGGTGAACCTTGGCACACCAGGTGTTCTTGGATTTCAATTCCCAAAAGCCCAAGTCTCGAATCCACACAAATGAGTTTACTGCGCATAATCACAGTAAACCCATTCGTGTGGATTCACAGAGACTTGGGCTTCTGGGAACTGAAGTCCAAGAACACTTGGAGTGCCAAGGTTCACCATCACCATGCTAGGATAAAGACACAGCCAGTCAGGGACAAGTTGCAAAAACCCAAAATCTAGAGATGCACGGTACTAAAATTCTATAAAAATCTATAAATTCTATAAAAATATGCAAGCTTTTGAGTTCTCCAAAATTCTTAAGACAAGCAAAGGAGCATTAAAATGGGGGCAGGGGATGGGGGGGGGGAGATGACAAGTTAAGCAATTAGGCCAAGAAAAAATGTCCTTGGTGGTTTATGGTGACCAAAATAGAGACCCGACTATGATGTTCAAGCATACTCATGGATCTACTTCTGTTCCAACTTTTCTCCGTAGTCAATAACAAGCATTTAAATACTACAGATCCATTACAACAGGAGTTCCCAACCTATGGCCTGTGGGCCAGATTTGGTCCCCAATGCCAGTTCATGGCGCCCGCGCCACTCCCAGAAGTGGAGGTAAAATGTGCCCACGCACGTGCAGAACATTGCTATAATGTCATTTAGGGCAGCATTCTATGCACGCACAGACACATTTTACTTCCGCTTCTGGATGGGAGGAGCCACTTGACTGGCCCGCGGCCCAAAATGGTTGGGAACCCCTGCATTACAACATGTTGTAGAGAAGAATATTTTTTCACACTGCTAATGTAACTTAGCAGTTTGAAAGCAAGAAATTGCAAGTGGATAAATAGGGACCACTTCGGTGGGAAGGTAAAAGCGTTCCGTGCTCCGGTGTTTAGTCATCCCTGCCACATGACCACAGAAACATCTGCAGAAGCAGACAACACTAGATCCTCAGCTTTGAAACAGAGATGAGCACTGAACCCTAGAGTCGGATACGACTGCCTTTCAAGCAAGGGAAACCTAATTTTACCTAATGTAAGCTTAATTAAAGTGCTCTTAATTTTTGCAATTAACTGAACTGGGCAAACAGATTAGCTAGCACTGTCAGCCCCAAGGTTCAAGATTGCACAAAGCATACAGATTATCTGGTATTGGGAGGACGCTTTATTCTCATAATTATTCCAGAAAGAAAGACTGAGAATTTCTGAATTAGTTATGAACTAATTTCTGATTACCTAATAAATATCATTAATGGCCAATCTGTTCACGACTAGTTGTCGTATTTGTCTATGAAAACAACGCTAAGTCCAAACACACCAGTAAAGAACAACTATGTTTTGCTATATGCCTTTAAGTTGCTTCTGTTTTCAGGCAACCATATGAGTTAAAAAACTCCTGAAGATCCCATTGCCAATAGCGTTGTTTGGGCCACAGGCCAGTCATGTGGTTCAGGGGACCAGTCACTACGGCCTGGGGCCAGGATCCGGCGCAAAGCCCTCATCGCTCCCAGGCGTGGAAGTAAAACACGCCTGTATGGGCGTGTTTTACTTCCGCTCCTGGGAGCGGAGAGGGCTTTGCGGGCCGCATGAATTGGCATCAGGGGCCGGATCTGGCCCCCGGGCTGTAATTTGGGGCACCCCTGCTTTATTGAGTCAATCAATTTCATGCTAAGCCTCCCAGTATTCCTACTGCCTTTAGTTTTTCTTAACACTACTGTTTTTCTTCAGCAAGTTACCCATTCTCATTTGCCCAAAGTAGGGTAGTCTCAACCTAATTATTTTAATTGCTAGAGAGTTCAGACTAGAACCCAGCTTTCTCTTTCTAGAAGTCCACAGTTTTTATACAGTTCTTCTTCAACTTTACATTTGCAACGAGCTGAGATTTATTTATTTTATTTGCCTTTAACTTTCAAATCCATGCACAGCAATCAGATATATTACAAAAAGAACCATCTTGGCTCAGTGAGTTGGCTTTCAATTCCCAGGAGAGAAAAATCAGCCTAAGGAGCCCTCGATAAACTACAGGAGAGGGAGAAGAACGAGTGGTAAACCAAAACTGCTGATGTTGTAAATTCAATCCTGGAGGGGCTCAAGGATGACTCAGCCTTCCATTATTCCAAGGTCCGTAAAAGGAGAACCCAGCATTTGGGGAGCAAAATGCTAATCACCTTGTGAACCACCCAGAGAGTGCACTAAGTGCTATGGGGTGATATATGAGTATAATTGCTATTTCTGAGTACTTTCTAGAAACTAGAAGTTAGAATCACCTTAGGTAAAGGTTGCCCTTGCTTGAAAGCCAGTCATATCCAACTCTAGGGTTCAGTGCTCTTCTCTGTTTACAGCCAAAGAGCCAGTGCTGTCTGCATCTGCAGACGTTTCTGTGGACATGTGGCAGGCATGACTAGACACCAGAGTGCATTGAATGTTGTTTACCTTCCCACTGAAGTGGTCCCTATTTAGCTACTTGCAATTTCTTGCAAGGTTGGCAGGAGCTGGGAGAGAGACGGGAGCTCACTCTGTTGTGCAGTACCCGGGAATCAAGCTCCAACCTTCCAGTCAGCGAGTTCAGCGTCTTAACCACTTGAGCCATTAAAATCCCTTGATGGCAGATAATTGCAATCAAAATTCGAAAAGAGCTTTGCTCTTGTTGAGTTTTAGTTGGCCTTCCTTATGGGTACACACATGAGACATTTTTCCACCATAAGTACACTAGCCAACACTACTTATAAAAGGTTACATGCTACACCGTGGAGCTATGCCACAACACGCGACTCCAGAAAACTGCCCCTCTGAGCAACATCAAAATGCAAGGATCGCCCATTTCAGAAAGAAAACCACCAAATGAACATTACCTCGCAGTTGAACTCCATCTCGGCGTCCATGGTCATGATCCGCACGGTGAAGGTTTTTGGCTGTTTCCTCTTTAAGGAGCTGAAACTCATGCGAGACGCAATGGCTCCAGCCATGGCAAAACCCCTGCCCTTTTTACTACTACCCCAATTTTCAATTAGATGTTTATTCCAGGTAGAACCCTCTTACAAAAGGCTTGGCTAAGTGGAAACAAGGAGCCTTGAACCAATGCAACAAGGGGTCCAATTAGAGAACCCTGGAAGAACTATTTAACCCATTTGGGCATTTCCTGGAGGAAAGATTTTACTGGCTATTGTCCTTAACATAGTTCAAAGGCTTACCCACCTCTCCCTCAAAGTTTCTGTCTTTAGTGATGGGGAAAGCCTGAACGCAAGGGGGAAATCCAAATTAAAGAGAAAATAAGAGCAGCTGTTCTGTGTTTCAAGATGATAGTTGCATAAGGTTCCTCAGGTTACCAAAATGAGTCATTAACCAAATATCTTTATGGGGGGAAACCAGCACCAACCCGGCCGCAGCTTCCTACAAAAAAGTTCTGGATTCTAAAAAGTTTTTTGAGGGGAGAACCTGAAACACACAAGAAATAATATAGTGGGTGATAAACAACTAACAGCCTGCCAAGGATATTCCTGGCTTTGAAATTAGATTGGGTTGGGGGGGGAGCTTTTATTGAAGATTCCCAGTTTGATTTGGGGGAATAACACAAAAAGCCATCAAATTTGGAAGCCAAATTTTTTTTTGTCAGGGGGTGGCGATACTGTATTTATCTAAAGTTTTATACCAACTGCCTGGGTTTTGTTTTGTTTTTAATTAAGATTGATATTAATTTAGAGAAAGAAAGCAGCTCCTAAAGCTAAGCCTTATTGTATATTGTTGGGAGGCTGCCCAAGAGGAAACAATCCCCAAGAAGAGAAAAGGAGAAATAATTAAACCTGGAGAACAAGAGGACAATGAAATAATGGCAAAAGCAGGTACCCGAAAGAAATAAAGATTTAAGGGATGGGAGCAAAAATTGGGAGCAGGAGGAGGCTGAGTGAGAAATGGGGTGTGGGTATCTTTGGGGGGGGGAGCCAAGATATGGATCAAGGACTGGGGTGTATTTATTTGGGGAGGGGGGAAAGGAAGGAGCCTAGTTAGGTACCCCCACGAAAAATGTCATAGGACAGAGGGGGTATTGGGAGGTTTTAATGGGGGGTAATGGAGATTTATTTTAGGGGAGGTAACCTGGATATGGATCAAGGACTGGGGTGTATTTATTTGGGGAGGGGAGAAAGAACAATATTAATTAGTTAATAACATTAATTAAAACATTAATTAATTAAAACAATATTAATTGAAACAATATAAATTAGTGACCACCCCCAAAAAAAACAATATTATGGAGGGGAGGGATTGAGAGGTCCTAATGAAGGGGGGGCGCTTAATGGAGGTATTTTAAGGGGAGGTAGCCATGATTTGGAAGCACTGGGGTGGATTTATTTGGGTTGGGAGAAACAGAGCCTTGTTAGGGACCCACCCACCCCCAAAAAAAACCATTATTATGGGGTGGAGGGGAGATATTGGGAGGTCCTAATTAGGGGTCGTTCAATGGAGGTTTTTTTTTTTTTAGGGACCCTGGGGGTGGGAAGGGAGGCCTCCTCGTAGGGCCTGGGGGGGCCTGAAGGCCTTATCAAGGGGGGGGAGAGACTCTGCCTCACAAGTTGGGGGTCGGGGAGGCTAAGAAGGGGGGAATTACGGCCCCTGAGTTCGGGGAGTTCGGGGGAGGCCTTCTAGTTCTGGCTCCCTCGCTTCAGGCGGCACAAAATGGGGGGTCTTCTCCTTGAGAGGGGGACACACACGTCTCTCTCTGCTGCCCACCCCCTTCTCTGGCTAGCAAGCGACCCCTCACCTCTGCCACCACGGCTGTGACATGCCACTCCTTATCCCTCTATCTCTTCCCATTGGCTGAATCAGAAGAATCCCCGCCTCCCCGAGGAGAGGTTTTCCGGCCGCCTTCTCTTATCCGGTTGGAGCGGCTAGAGCGTTACTTCCGGTTTCCCGTGCGGAAGCCCGCCATTTGCGGGGCAAAGAGGCTTGGTGGTGAGGGGGTATGAGGGCTCTTCGGAAGAGCCTCTTCCAGACTTTCAGGCTAAAGAGACACAAAGGGCGCTCGAGGGCTTTTCCTGCCTCGCCCCCGACCGGAAGCTCAATGTCTCTAGACGCCCTCTCTTCACATCAATTTGCATGAAGAACCGGAAGTGTACGGGCTTCCGCTGGGAAAGGGGAGGCAATTCTTGGATTGGCCGCTTGGGACCATAGAGTTTGAGCAGAGCGGCTTGTTCCCAAGGAAAGCGAGATGATTCCAGAAGAGGCAAGACCAGAAATGGGTTAAGTCTGAGTCCTCCCCCTGGTGGAAGGGAGGACCCAGAGGAAACATTATAGAAGTGGCACCTGAAAGATTAGTTTAATGTCAGCTATCTTGGATCAAGTTCACTTAATCAGACATCACAGTGAGACATCATGGCATTGATTCATACATAATAGGTGGGGAGTACAGACAGTCCCGTGGGCCGCAACGGCGCTATTTCATTTGGGCCCCACCTCTCCAAGGGCATTTGAGAAACAAAATGGCCACCCCTTTGAAGCAGTTGGGACAAAATGGCCACCACCATCATGCAGGCAGGGCAAAATGGCTGTCCAGCCTGCGGGATCCGCGAGCATAATTGGCATACTGTCCCTGACAGAGGCCATGCCATGTGAGAACACTCCGGGCCTCTGGGCTCCGAGGGGACAGAAATTGGGGAGCGGATTAATAGTCATAAGATTGATTCACCCATATCTGACCTGACAGGCAGTCCAAGCAGGAGGAAATTGAATGCCTAACTAAGCGGTTAGGTAATAGGTAATATCACACCTGCGGATTAGCCCAAGCCATAATGTCAATAGTGGCCATATTTACTCTTGGGTAAGCTAGGAACAATGGAGTTCCCCTGTCAGTGTTTAATTTAGTTAATTAACCTCCCCGAGAGAGGTTCCCAATTAACCTGTGTAAACATGTCATGTGGGCCGCAGCTCTTTCTGACGCAGCCTTGAACATAATATATACTGATGATTTTCCCTCAATAAATCACTGGTCTTCGCTCCATCTTGTCTCGCGTCTTCTTCTGACCAGTCTCCTCCGGGACCCAACAGCTGCTTCGCGGCCCCAATCCAACATCTGGTGACCCCGACGTGATCCTACTCGTGAGTAAGCGATCTATGCGGTCCGGTTCTACACCAGAACCGTGTCAGATCACCCGGAGGACAGCGCGGCAGCCCCGGTTGGAAAGCCATCCGATCGGGACGACAGCTACGCGGCGAGGCATCTCAGAGAGGCATCCTACAGCTTGCTCTGGCTATCGCGGCAGTTGCAACACGGAAAAACGTGTTCCGCTCAGGGTCGGCTGTGAACCCCTGACAGCGCAGAGGCCACCGAGGGCCTGTGGCAGCAGCCCACGCTCCGAGCTCTACCCAGAGATTTGTCACACAAAACCTATTGCCTGAACTTCAGACGCGTCGACTCATCCCGAGAAGGAGACTTCGAAGGACCGGCAGGTAATATGGGGACTTGTCCTCAGCGGCAACGTCCGTCCGCTAGTCAAAGAATTCATGTAGAGGAATTCAAGGCTCTGGCCAGGGTATATCAGATAAGCTTTCACAGTGGAGAACTAGCGCGACTTTTGGGAACACTTGAGGGAACACTGCCTGCTTCACCCAGAAGTAGGCATGTTAACCCTTCAGCTTTGGGATCAGATAGGAGTCTGCATTCAGCAACCCCCGAGAGCTCCACATGGTGTAATTCGCACATGGAGCAAATGTAGGAAACTCTTAGCAGAGGTAGACCCAGTCCGGATAGAAACCCAGAAACCCCCAGCGCAGTCAGAGCCATCAGCCCCAGCGGCTCTCTATCTGTCATTTCAGTTTAAGCAGGGCAGTGTAGGGAGCTTTCCTTCAGTGACAGCTGCAGACGTCACTGAAGGAATTCATAGCATGAGAAGCCCTGGCGCTTCTCTGACAGTTAAAAGTTCCCTGCCAATTAAGAACTCCATTCAGCGCATGGGTGAGGAAGATCCATTCATGGGGAAATTGCCAGTGGCACAATTAGCGAGCACCCAGCTGCTGTGTTCAGCCTATCTGAAGGCAGACACACGTTCAGGCAGGGCTGCTCAGCGCCCACTGTTCATGGAAATCTGCATGGCCCCTGGCCACGCAGGGCTCCAGAGCAGACCCATTGCCACACTCAGGCACAGAGCAGTGCCAAAACCCAAAGGCGCCTGCTTCCAGTGTGGAAAAATGAGACACCTTAGAAGAGAATGCCAATCTAGACCAGGCAGATCTTCAAAAGGTTGTCCAAATAAGCCTAAAACCAAATGGCCACGCTGGCACTGGAGGGCGGGACAGCACCGAGATCCGGGAATCCGGCCCTCCGGCATGCATCTGGCCCAGGCCCGAAAGGAGGCACCCTGGCTATGCCAGAGGAACCATCCCAGCAATAGTACCCCGAGCTCTCCCAAGGCACAGGCAGTACCTACTTGTCTTGCCTTGGAGTAGCCCAGAGAAACTCACCCCTAAGTAGAAGCACCCAGATGGTTGTGATAGCCAGCTGTGTATAAGTCATCTCATGTGCAGGATAGAACACTGCAGATCAGGGGAGGAATGTGCGAATGCGTAAATAAATGTGTGTATGCGTGGTGCACCACTGAATGTATGACTGCAAGAACCAGTATGATTGCAAAAGCTTTGTCTCTATGACCACAGTATGATTGCAAAGTGTTCCTTGTGTGTAACTGCATGGTAATGTCACTGTGAAGTATGTGTTAAACAGTTTGCACTCTGTTCATGGGCAGGAACTATTTAAGGTTTGAGAAAGCATGGTGAGCAAGACCCCTTTGCCTTGCCTGCTTAGCAACGAAAGCAGGAGGGTGTGGGGGGGGGGGCAGTCATCCCCTTCTTCCCTTGAGACGTTTTCCTTTGTAAAGGGATTAAGCCACTCTTGGAAACTGGTTTTGCAATCCGTGCCACTCAGGAAAACAGATTTTTCTTTTCAGAAGCGCGATCTGAAAACAAAAATCACTTCTATGAGTTTTCCTCACTAAATCATAAACTATGGGGCCCCTCCCTACGTCTGTGTTTCTCAAGCCCCCATCTCTGTGTTTTAAGGTGTTTGAATGTCCCTTAGCGTCTTTAAGTCACATATCTTACTAGGAATGAGAGAATTGCATTGTTTTCATGTGTGTATTGTAACCTCGGTTCTCAACCTTTTAAAGTCAGGGGCCAAGTCCCGCGGCCTCAGACAGCTCTGGAGGTCCGGGCAGTCATCCTGCCCTTCCTTCGCCACACAGCCCTTCTTGGCTTGGTGGAGATAGTGGCAGAGCAACGTGGGCCGCATCTGGCCCACTTACCCACATCTGGCCACGGGTTGAGAATCATTCTAACTCTCCTTCATTCTCTTAAGAAAGCTATTGTTCTGGTATTTTGACTTTAATCTGTGTAAAGTAACTCACTCATTGTACCCCTTTCACAGGAAAAAGCACGCAAACATTCTTGCGCTCTGTATATTCAGAAAATGCTTAATCGTTACCTTTTTACAGGAACAAAACTCCTCTCCAGGCCTTAAAAGTAACCAATTTATTTATTTCTACAGTCTTAAATTGCTTCCTTTCACAGGCTCCTGAGTTAATTACTGGTAGGGATTCCTTAACAGGAGGATCCCAGCCAGTGGTCTTAATTATCTGACCTAATCTGATTTCATTATGATAAGGGTTATTGCATTCTCATTGTGCTAACTTCTGACTTGTCTTTCCTCCTTTCGCCATTGGAACTCCCTGCTGGAAATGTTTAACTTGTGTGTCTTTTCATTTTTGTGTATTGTTTCCTTACAGATGGCACATCATAGTTGGCTTGTCTTCAATAAATCTTAGTCTGGCATTTTAAGTATGGCACCTGGCCCACAGCACCCTCTCTAAATGAGCAGACACATTTCACAAACTCCAGAGCACAAAGGGAGGATTAGTCCCTGAGCTCCTGAGAATGTGCAGAGTGCCCCTCATTAGCCAGGACTGCCTAGGACCATTTTAAGAATGCAGTCAGGTCACATTTTCAGTCAGATACAGGCATTTTCAGGCCACCCTTTTCCTTTTTTTTTTGCTGCTAGTCTAAGCACAGGCAAAAGGCTAAGCCAGCATCTCACAGGAGCACAAGAATAGCTCCAGGAAATGTGCGCACGCACGCCATGGAGGGATGTGCGCAGGGGGGGCCTTCATGAGAAATTTGCCCAAGGGAAGCCTGGCACGTCAAGCGCCAAGGTTTGCCATAAGACCCCAGACTCGTCTCGCTTCAAACGCAGACAGTCACCTTGTGTGAATTAATGTCACTGGTTCCCCTTCGGGGGGCTAGGACAGTTTTCACTTATGGGGGTCGCACATATTAGGTTCTTACCTGGCAAGAGGACCAAGCACACGCTCCTTACTCTTCCACAAGCGGGCAGAGTTGGCAGCCGTGAACCTCGCTTTGCGCACCTTTGCCAAAGAACACTTCAACATAATTACTGACAGCCAGTATCTTAGGAATTTGCTTCACAGTCTACCGGGACATACATCACTCCCTCCATAGACAAGAACTTGTTGAGTCTGTTTCTCACAACTCAATTTCACATGCGGAACCGCACCTATATAGCCCACATCAGCGCCTATATAGCCCACATCAGAAGCCACCAGGACTTGCCTGGTCCGATTTCTGAGGCCAATAGCAGAGCAGATGCGGCCGCAAAGGAAATTCAGCAATGGTCAGTTTTGGGAGTCTTCGCAACTCCAATTCAGAGTCATGCATTCCTTCATCAGAATGCCAAAGCACTTGCAAGGCAGTTCAACCTGCCACTTTCCCAAGCCCAAGGCATAGTCCGTTCCTGTCTGCATCGTGCAGGGGCGGTAGGAGGGCCCTTGTGGGGGGTCAACCCACGAGGGACAGAGGCCAACCAGGTGTGGCAGATGGACGTCACACATGCCCCACATTTTGGCAGATGGAAGCACATGCACGTTTGCATTAATACCTTCTCACAGTTTGTTTGGGCAACAGCACAGAAGGGAGAAACGGCTCCCCATGTGGAGCAGCACCTCCTTTCCCACGGCCATGGGCGAACCTCGGCACATGAAGTCTGATGACGCCCCGGCTTATAGCTCCAGGCAGCTGGCCACCTTCATGGCCACCTGGGACATTAAGCACACCTTTGGCGTTCCATACAATCCGCAGGGGCAAGCGATTGTGGAACAGGTCTATCGGATGCTTAAGTCCTACATTGACAAACAAACAGAAAGGGGGGAACAACATCCCATAGTTGCACAGCAATTGCTATCCTATAAGTGCAAAAACCAAGTAACTCTTTCAGAATTTTTATCTCCCAAACAAGTCTCTTCCCCATGCAGGTCCCAGAGGCCAGAAGCAGGCCTGGATGCCAAGTTCAGCTACTGCAAAGGATGGCACCAGTCACTGCCTTGGATGTCATCAGCTGTCTGTCTTCCCCTATGACTTACATCTCCAAAGACATTTCTATGAACATTTTGCATACTCAGTGCTACTTCTAAGGACCATGCTTTTCTACAAAACAAGACTTTTCCAAACTCAAGTTACACATGAAACCCCACCAAAAAGGGAAGCCTCATCTTCGAAAAGCAGCTGAATATTTTCTATTGCTATTATTGTCTGTAGTTGCTCTTTATTCGTTCATGCCTTGTACAATGCTCCAGTTGGGATTTGCAAGGGACACTTGAATTTCTGTATACATAGGGTCGTATATTGTTAATAACGGCCAGCTTCCATCAAAGGAAGCCAGACCGGCCCATTGCTTGGAAAGATTGAGCACCCGGTAGCCGGTAATCTCCAGCCATTGTAAGTTATATCCATGACTTTCACACCTCCCCATAGGTGCTAGAAAGACATTTGCACAACACCAGAAGTTGCAGAGATAGCTTAGAATTACCTTAGGAAAAACCAGTACTGTCACAGTGAGAGATCAATGACGCATCTCATTATCTTGCCTTGCTACAGAAAGCAGTCTGGATTCAGACCCACAGTTCTGAAAAACCAGGCAGCAGTCAGTATATTCAGCATGCCAGGCTTGGGTTGCGAGTCTGTCCACGGCATATGTTGCTTTAATCTCACAGACAACACGCATAAGGTACAGAGTCAGCTCACGGACCTCCACACCCTGGTCAAAAACATCAAGGAGGATGCTACGTGGGGGTGGTGGGATTCGTTATGGTCGTGGTTCCCATGGGGTTGGCTTCAGACGACACGCAAGGTGATTGTGGGGGTGGTAATACTGGGCACAACAGTGTGTTGTTTCGTGCAATGTATTCCCTCACTGATATCGAGATGTCCCCCATGGAAGGAACCCTGAAATGTCATGCCAGCTGATGCCACTCCTGTGCAGGGCCGTCTGTCAGGTCCAATTTAACAAGAAAAGGGGGAGTGCGGGATCCACGAGCACAATTGGCATACTGTCCCTGACAGAGGCCATGCCATGTGAGAACACTCCGGGCCTCTGGGCTCCGAGGGGACAGAAATTGGGGAGCAGATTAATAGTCATAAGATTGATTCACCCATATCTGACCTGACAGGCAGTCCAAGCAGGAGGAAATTGAATGCCTAACTAAGCGGTTAGGTAATAGGTAATATCGCACCTGCGGATTAGCCCAAGCCACAACGTCAATAGTGGCCATATTTACTCTTGGGTAAGCTAGGAACAATGGAGTTCCCCAGTCAGTATTTAATTTAGTTAATTAACCTCCCCGAGAGAGGTTCCCAATTAACCTATGTAAACATGTCATGTGGGCCGCAGCTCTTTCTGACGCAGCCTTGAACATAATATATACTGATGATTTTCCCTCAATAAATCACTGGTCTTCGCTCCATCTTGTCTCGCGTCTTCTTCTGACCAGTCTCCTCCGGGACCCAATAGCCGCTTCGCGGCCCCAATCCAACACCAGCCCTCAAAGCTAACAGAGAGCATGACCCAGCCCGCAGGTTGAAAAGGTTAGGAACCCCTTATAGCAGTGATAATTAGTGTGTACCCAAGAACACTCAAATATATCATCTATACCTATAAATCTGAGCATTAATCGTTGTGATTTGACAAAGGATCCCGCACCCAGCCATACTATCCCGTACCGAGCATTCGTGCACTCGCCCGAACTGGGTACGGAGGTAACGGGGGGGGTTGAGAATCGCGCCAGTTGGGGAGGAGACCCACGAACGCAAACAAAAGGAAAAGACTTCACTTCCCAACGTTCCTTGCGCTGCGCCACAGCCAATCAGGGTGAGAGGCGTGAGCAAAAAGAATATTGGGAAACGCGACGCGGCCAATCAAAACCGGGCCACAAAAAAAACGCCGCACAAACGGAAACCACAAACGCAAAACTACAAGCCCCAGCGTCCTGCGCGCCATGAGCGCGCAGAACGCTGAGAAAGCTGGCGTGCAAAAAATAAAAATACAAAACGCAACGGGAGCGCAAGTCCGCCGCAGGCGGATGCAGTGCCTTACAGCCACGCAAAATAAAAAGCCAAAAAATGCCACTGCGAGACACCTGCCATCCTTCTTTCCCGGAGCAACGGGAAGAAGAGGGACTCCCTCTCCTCCACGCTACCCCGCCAAAGACACGGCGAGACCACCACCGGCCTCAAGAAAAGTTGAGCCAGGGTGGAAAAAAAACAACAAAAACAGGGGGGATCAAGGAGGGGGGAAGGTACTGATGCATTAACACCCCCCCCCTTGAAAGTGAACCAATTCCCCATGAAGCAAAGGCAACAAACGGGCCTCCGGTCATTGCCTTCACCTCTCAGAGCTCCTCACCCGGGCGCAGCACACATCTACTGGGCTGGACATTTCAAACCTGCCCAGTGTGTGTGTGTGCGCGCACACCAAAACAACCCCGAAACAACAACAACATCACCAAAAAGAAAACAACAAAAACAAACACCAAAACTATTACAAAATAATAAAATAAAAATAAATCAATAATTTTAAAAAAACATTAATAAACAAAAATAAATAAACCAAAAAATACACAAACAAAAACTTCCACAACACTACAAAACCACAAACAAAACACCTAACTACAACGCGAAAAACACAAACAAACAACAACAAAATAAAACAAATTAAACACAAGCAGAAATAATCAAACCAATTAAACCAAACTAAAAATAAACCAACACACAAAATACCAAACAGAAACACCTCCCAGCTCACCAACACAAAACGAAAACAAAGAAAAACCCCAGAAGAAATAAAACCAGACAACTTACCAGCGTGTCCTCCCTCCACGATGTCCGGAACAGAAATGAAGAACCAAAGACGACTTACCGGAAGAAACACCACCCAGAGAACAGAAGAGAAAAAACACCTGAAATGAAACCAAAACCCCAAGCAGCCCCACCTGCAGGGCACAATAGTAAAAACAACTCAAAAACACTCAACAGAGTAAAAACAAGTCAAAAACATAACGCAAAACCACAATTTTACACAAATCACAAATATATCTCATAAAAAGATTTCTAAAATCCTGTGTTTAGTTTTAACTCAAATAAAAACCCAAAACATCTAAACACAGTTTAAAAACATTTAATGAAAAAAACATGTACTTCCACATTTTAAAATTATTACCTACGATACAACCATTAAAAAAAGGTCACATATTAAAATATTATTTGGTTAAATAGAAAATTTAGAAAAAATTATATAATCCTTTGTTATTTTTTTAATCCACAAAAAAAAACCCAAACAAACTGATCACAGTTTATAACAGCCCAGCATCGTAACAAAAATTAACGTATGTTAAAGCAAATATTCAAAAACACATTTGAAAAATTTCAAAATACAAGTTGTTATTACTGTAAAGTATCACAACAATACAATCTATTTAACAAATGAAAACATAAAGGTATTGTGCATAAATAATTTTTTTTAAAAAGAACAATTACAGACTAAGTTCTTCTTTACCAACACAATTTAAAACAGCCTGGCACCATCAGGCAAACTATGCTAATATTATTTAAAATTAAGGGTTCAAACTGGAGCTAGAGTCTGATGATACGCCCTCGGACTCGCGCAACAGGGCTGAATCCTTAAACTAATTAAGTAGGGCAAATAGACTTGTGAACATTTGACTAGAGTATGACTTTTTGACATGGGTCACCCTAATATCTATTGTTTCGCTTGTGTAATCAATAAATGACTAAGTTCTGTATCTTTGCTTACTGAAACCTTGGCAAGGTAATCCTTCAGTCAATATCAGACAACTAATTTACTTCTGTTACCTATTAAGCAGGTCCACAAGATAATTCTGCTGTTATTCAGCAGTTTAGCTATTTTGTTAGCCTATGCTTTTTTTGCATATAAAATGCTGTAGAAAATAAAGTCTTTTAGCCATAACCCTTTACCCATGAAGTCCGCCTGACAGTCATTTCTATCCGCTGACAAGGCTTCATAGCAACAACCCCTGGTATAACAGAAAGAGTTGCAAATTAATATAGCTTTTTACACCTTGAGATCCCTGACTGATCTTCAGTTTTATGAAGTTGTGAATGATTAGTAGACTGATGCAAAATAACGACTTGGGATTCCATATCTTATGAGGCTGATGTAGAAAGAGAAGAAGGACAAAGACCACAAAAAAGACACAGAAGAAGTTGGAGAGATAACATCAAAGAAATAGTACAAAAACACCAAATATTGCCAATGGAGGCCACTTGAAGTGCCAGAAGAAGAACCTTTCATCTCTCTCAGTACCCGATGGGGTCAAAGAGGAAGCAAAGAAGAGGAAAAGAAGAACATGAAACATACCTGTCAACCTTCCCGGATTGGCCGGGATTTCCCGATTTTTGGCACCGATTTACGCCATTTCCCACCTGCAGCTGCCAAAACCCCAGAATTGGCAGCGGGGGGAAAGAGGTACTGCGCAGCCCTTCTGCGCAGATCGCCTTCTACGCATGTGTAGAAGGTGATCTGCACAGAACCGTTTGCGCAGGTCCCGTATTTTCCGGAGCCGTGGTTGACAGGTATGACATGAAAAACCACAGAAAATCCCTGATTGGGGATCAGATTTATTTATTTATGTATAGCTCAAATTACTATGAAGTTTGGCTATGTTGAGTTGCAAATGGTTAGTAAGGTAGAGGCTGCCCTTGCTCAAAAGGCAATCGTATCTGACTCTAGGGTTTAGTACAGTACTTATCTCTGTTTATAGCCAAAGAGCCAGCACTGTCTGCGGACACATGGCAGGCATGACTAGTGCACAGAATGGCATTTACCTTTATCTGCTTGCAATTTCTTGCTTTCAAACTAGGTTGGCAGGAGTTGGGACAGACAGCGTGAGCTCACTCCACCATTAGTAGATGGATCATGGATGCAAAATAAACATTGTGCCATTACACATTTGCTAATGAGTTTACCTTTCAGTCCTAGCATCTCTGTTCACTCAAACTGTCAATAGATGTTAAGTCTGAAAGGTAAACTCATTAGCAAATGTGTAATGGCACAATGTTTATTTTGCATTCATCAGCTAACCACTTACAACTTCAAGGAGCCAAACTTCACGGAAATAAATCTGGATATCCATCAGGGATCTTTGGTCATTAAAAGAAGGTAAAGGTCACCCTTGCTCAAAAGCCAGTTGTAGCTGACTCTAGGGTTCAGTGCTCATCTGTTTACAGCCAAAGAGCCAGCTCATGACTAAACACCGAAGTGCATGGAATGCAGTTTACCTTCCCACCGAAGTGATACCTATTTATCTACTTGTGATTTCTTGCTTTCAAACTGATAAGTTGACAGTAGCTGGGACAGAGACGGAAACTCACTCCATCATGTAGCACTCGGCTCTCGAACTCCTGACCTTCCAATCATTAAGTTCAGCATCTTAACCACTAAGCCATTGCACTCCCAAAATAAGTTCAACAGGGACCCTTAAATGTTCTACTTCCAATCAAGAAAGATAAAACTTGTCCCTCCTTCTATAACATTTCTTCTTTTTAACCAACAAAATAATTTTCCCTCCAGCTTGTTGTCAGCCCCTAAATCTGGCATTGAAGATAATAAAAGATAAACATCATTTTTTAAAATAAAAAAGGACCTATCTGTGCCAGAGAGACGACTCTATCACTTTTCCTATCCCTTCTTTTATGAGGGGCATAAAAACCTAAATGGAGATTTCATTTATTTTTATTTATTTTTAAATTACAGTACTGCAGCTATCAAGAGCCTGGTACCAGTGGTAGGCTCCCAAAAATTTTATTACCACACTGGGCATGGCCTACTCTCTGGGCGTGGCCTTCTCTGTGGGTGTGGCCATGTGATTGGGTTGGTGATCTAGTCATGCCGCTGGATCTGTGGCTTATAGGAGATGGGGTTTAATCACAGTAATAAGGAGAAAAACAGGATGTGAAATGCAGAGGTGGTTTATACAACATCAACCAAGCCTTCAGACCAATCAGGTCTGGACCCTAGCAAGCTCCAGTTACTCATTTATATTATACTAGCTTAGTGCCCAGCTTCGCCCAGGGATGGTTGGGGGGGGGGGTGGCATGGCCCCCGGGGTTGCGTTGGTGCATGCTGTGCGTGTGCCGGTGTTGCCCCGAGTTTTTGGCACTCTGGTCCATGTAGGGTTATCGGGGCCCACGCTCGCGCCCTTGCAGCGTGGTGTGCGCGGTTGAGTTCTGGCGTGAGGGGGAAACTTGCTCTGAAAACTTGCTTTGTTTACTCTCTGATATGTTTGCACAGAATTAAACATTTTAAATGTTTGCACATGGTGCTAGCATATCAGAATAAGCAAATCGAAATGAACCCCCCATAACCTACTCCAGAGCCTGTCTCTATACACACATACAAACACACACAGGCACAGACATACACACACCATCTCTCCCCACACAGACTATCCCTCTCCACACACACTCCATCCATCCCTCTAAACACACACACCATCCCTCTCCACATACACTATCCCTTCCTACACACACACACACACCAGCCCTCTCCACACACACTCCAGGTATCCTTCTACACACACACACTCTCTCTCTCTCTCTCTCTCTCTCTCTCTCTCTCTCTCTCTCTCTCACACACACACACACACACACACACACACACACACACACACACACACACACAGGCCAGCTGATTTGGGCAGCGTTGGGTGCTTGTGGGTGGTGTCCCGGCTGCCAGGTGGAAGCGGAGCGTGGAGGAGCCCCGGCCCGGGGCCAGAGAAGTTAGGGGGAGACGTTGGTCGAGGCTACCGCCGCTGAGTCCTTTCTGTCCTAGAAAGTGGGCACCAGGTCGGAGCCGCCCCCCAGAAGATGAGGAGGGGAACTGGGAGTGGGAAAGAGAAATGGGGTTCCTTAGCATCCTCCATCCCTTCCTCCCTGCCCTGACCAGCCAATGGACTGATTGAGGCTGCTGCTTTTTTCTGCTGCTTTTGCGGTGGCGGCTGGTTCTTCTGCTTCATTTTTTTTAGTTTTGTTGCTGCCGCCACTGTCCAACCATGCTGCGTTTTTTTCTGTCCGTTGGTTGTTGGTGGCGCCGTCATCCCGCCTCTGCCGTGCTCTGCCATGGAGGCTGCTGGGATACGTGTTTTTTTGTTTTTCTTGTTTTGGGGGGGTGTAGGGCCTCCCGTTGGACACGTGACCCCGACAGCGACCATCTGGAATGGCCAAGGTCGGTGTGTGCCGAATTTCACGGGGCTCAGTGCAGGGCTGTGGAAACACATACGGGACACACACACACCTCTGCTTTATATATATATATATATATATATATATATATATATATATATATATATATATATATATATATATATATATATATATATATAGATAGATAGATAGATAGATAGATATAGATATAGATATAGATATAGATATAGATATATAGATATAGATATAGATATAGATATATAGATATATATATATATATATATAGAGAGAGAGAGAGATAGATAGATAGATAGATAGATAGATCTCTCTCTCTCTCTCTCTCATCATCATTAGTATGATAAGCCAAACAAGAACATTAAGATGAATTAGCAGGGAGTTTAGGATTCTACTTTCTTCAGCAGTTCCAACTAGAAGCCTGTTGTTCTTCAGGAGGCAGTTACACAATGCAGAAAATAGAATATTCCCGGGTTTGTGTGAATGCTTCTAGGTCCGTGATGGTGAACTTTGGCACTCCAGCTCTTCTTGAACTTCAATTCCCAGAAGCCCTGATCAGCAGAAATCCTGACTTGGACTACTGGTAATTGAAGTCCAAGAACACATGGAGTGCCAAGGTTCGCCATCATGGCTTAGGCTGAGCCATGAGATGCAAATTGGTGTTGAGTATATTTATATACAGTACTGTATATGGGACCGCAGTGGCTCAGTGGTTAAGACGCTGAACTTGACGACTGGAAGATTGGCAGGTCAGCAGTTTGAGACCCGAGTGCTTCACAATGGACTGAGCGCCTGTCATCTGCCCCAGCTCCTGCCAATCTAGCAGTTTGAAAGCAATAAATTGCAAGTAAAGAAATAGGTATCACTTTGGTGGGAAAGGTAATGGTGTTCCATGTCCACCAATGTCTAGTCATGTCTGCCTCATGTTCACGGAAGCGTCTGCAGAGGCAGACAGCGCTGGCTCTTTGGCTGCAATCAGAGATGAGCACTGAACCGTAGAGTCGGACACGACTGGCTTTTGAGCAAGGGCAACCTTCACCTGTGCTTCAGGAACACAATTCAGAAAACAGAATATCCCAGGATGAATTAATATTACAGTATTTCTTAGGCTGAGCCATGAGATGTAAATTGGTGTTGAGTATATAGTCCAAGAACACCTGGAGTGCTGACTGGGAGGCGGAAGGTCAGCAGTTCTATTCCTGAGTACTGCAGGATGGAATGAGCTCCCATCTAGCAGTTCGAAAGCAAGAAATTGCAAGTAGATAAATAGGGACCACTTCAGTGGGAAGGTAACAGTGTTCCGTGCACTCCAGTGTCTTCTAGTCATGCTTGCCACATGACCACGGAAACATCTGCAGAAGCAGACAGCACTGGCTCCTCGGCTTTGAAACAGAGATGAGCACTGCACCCTAGAGTCAGATATGACTGGCTTTCGAGCAAGGGAAACCTTTACCTTATATAGTTTTTAAATATTTCTATTGAGCTTTGAAATTCATAACATACTTAATGCAGATAAACAAAAAGAAAGGTCAATAAAGACAAATAAAACAATACAAAAAGCTTCAGTACATTGTATCTCTTATACCTTCGAATTTGTATCTATCAAAATATCTCAGTCTTGACTATATAATTTCTACTTTTATTCAGTTTTATTTAGTTTCCTTGATGTATTTTGTCCACAATTCCATTCAAAATATTCACTTTAAACACCATATTTATATCCGTAAGTTCTCCTCCTCTGCCTCCACCTCCCATGGAGATAAAAGCTCTCCTTTGCTCAAAAGCCAGTCGTAGCTGACTCGAAGGGGCAGTGCTCATCTCTGTTTATATCCACAGAACCAGTTCTTGTCGGCGTCGGCAGACATTTCCGTGGCCATGTGGCAGGCAGGACTAGATGCCAAAATGCGCAGAATGCTGTTATCTTTCCCACCAAAGAGGTTACCTATTGATCTATGTGCAATTTCTTGCTTTTGAACTGCTAAGTTGGCAGGAGCTAAGGCAGATGACAGGAGCTCATCATCATCGTTGTTGTTGTTGTATTGGGGCATTGAGTCGTCTCCTCCTTAACCCTGCAAACCAGCAGTCTCTCAAAAGCCCCCTCTTGCCCAGCTCTGTTCTGGTCGTGCAAACTCAAACCTGTGGTTTCTCTAAGGTAGTCAGTCCATCACACATTTGGCCTTTCCTCTCTTCCTACTGCCTCCCACTTTTGCCCAGTCTGATGGTGCTTTACATAAGAACAGCCTTGCTGGAACAGGCCACAGCCCATCCAGTCCAGCATTCTGTCTCACACAGTGGCTCACCATTTCCTTCAGGGTATTCCCAAGAAGATGCCTTCACCTGCTTAGGATTCCCTGGAAATGGCATTGAGAGATATCCTGCCTATCTCTCCAACCCGGAGGTTGTCCTTAGGTAGCCATAATTATAGCCATTGATACCCTTGTCCTCCATGAACTTGTCTAATCCTTTCTTAAAGCTGTCAAGACTGACAGCTGTCACCACTTCTTCTGGCAGGGAGTTCCATAGACCAGTAATCCTCTGGGTGAAAAAGTACTTTCTCTTATTTGTTTGAGAACTAGTACCCAAAAGTTTCATGGAGTGTCCCCTAGTTCTAGTGTTGTGCGATAGGGAAAACAGTTTTTCCTTATCTACTTTGTCCACACCGTGCATGATTTTATAAACTTCAATCAGGTCACCACGTCGTTCAAGAGTGAAGAGGCCCAACCGTTGCAGCCTCAGATGGTAAGGAAGGTGTTCCAGTCCCCTAATCATTCTGGTTGCCCTCCTCTGTACTTTCTCCAACTCCATAATATCCTTCTGGAGGTATGGCGACCAGAACTGTACACAATATTCCAGATGGGGCCTCACCATAGATTTATCAAGAGGCAAAATGACACTTGCTGACTTATTTTCTATACCCTTCCTAATGATCCCTAGCATTGAGTTTGCTTTTTTCACTGCTGAGGCACACAGGGTCGACACCTCCATTAAGCTCTCGTCCACCAGGACACCAAGGTCCCTTTCCTGGTTTGTCGCAGAGAGTTCAGACCCCATCAGTTTATAAATGTAATTGGGGTTTTTTGCCCCAACATGCATCACTCTGCACTTACTGATGTTGAAGCTCATTTGCCACTGTTTTGCGCACTCCCCCAGTGTCAAGAGATCCCTCTGGAGCTCTTCACAATCTCTCACAGTTTTCACTACCCTGTATAATTTAGTGTCGTCAGCAAATTTGGCTACCTTGCTTTTTACTCCTACCTCTAGATCATTTATGAAGAGGTTGAAAAGCAGGGGTCCCAGTACTGAACCTTGGGGGACCCCACTCTTTACTTCCCTCCACTTGGAGAAGTGTCCATTTAGTGCTACCCTCTGTTTCCTGTCCCTTAGCCAGTTGCTGATCCAGGACAAGACCTGTCCCTTTTCCCCATGACTGGTAAGTTTATTCAAGAGCCTTTGGTGTGGGACCTTGTCAAAAGCCTTCTGAAAGTCCAGATAAACAATGTCAACTGGATCCCCCTTATCCACATGCTTGTTGACACTCTCAAAAAATTCCAACAGATTAGTGAGGCATGATTTGCCCTTGTAAAAGCCATGTTGGCTCTCCTTTAGCAGCGCCTTCTCTTCTATGTACCTATTAATTCTATCTTTTAGGATGGTTTCCATCACTTTACCTGGGACACATGTCAAACTGACAGGTCAGTAATTTCCTGGATCCTTTTTTGAAAATTGGTGTTACATTCGCTACCTTCAACTCATCAGGCAGAAAGCCTGATTTGAGGGAAATATTATATATTTTGGCTAGGAGATCAGCAATTTTGTCTTTAAGTTCCCTGAGAACTCGTGGATGGATGCCATCTGGTCCTGGTGATTTGTTAGTGTTTAGCGTAACAAGACATGCAAGGACCTCCTCCCTGGTTATTTCTATCTTGCTTAATTCTTCGGTTTCCCTCCCTACGAAGATAGGCTCTGTTTTGGGCATGTGGTCTCTGTCTTCTTCAGTGAATACTGAAGCAAAGAATTCATTGAGTCTCTCTGCAATCTCTGTTTCCTCTTTAATAACCCCTTGCCTTCCATTGTCATCTAATGGTCCAATGGCCTTCCTAGTTGGGTTCTTACTTCTAATGTACTTAAAGAAGTCTTTATTATTTCTCTGAGTATTTTTAGCTATACGCTCCTCAAAGTCTTGCTTTGCTTTCCTGATTGTTGCCTTGCATTTGTTCTGCCAGAATTTATGTTTCTACCTGCTGTCCTCATTTGGACAAGCCTTCCATCTTCTAAATGAGCTTTTCTTGCTCTTGATCACTTCCCGAACAGCTCCTGTAAGCCACATCGGAGTCCTCTTGGACCTGGCAGTGCCCTTTTTCCTTTTGGGTATGCATTCCCATTGGGCCTCTGTTATTGTTTTTGTAAACAGCCTCCATGCCTCTTGGAGTGTTTGGACCCTCACAATTTTCCCTTTCAGTTTCTTTTTTACTAGTTTCCTCATCTTTGGGAAATTTCCTTTTTGAAAATTTAAGGTCTCTGTGTTTGATTTTATCAGTGACTTGCGGTCTATGATCAAGTTAAACATAATTGAGTTGTGGTTACTGTTCCCTATTGGATCAGTCACATTAACATCTTGCACCAGATCCTGAGTATTACTCAGGATCAAGTCAAGGATTCTTGTACCTCTAGTTGGGTCTTCAATCATCTGTCCCAGGGAACAATCATTTAGCATATCTAGGAACTTTATCTCTTTATCATGTGCTGAACAACAGTTCACCCAGTCTATGTGAGGGTAATTGAAGTCCCCCATTATAACCAGGCTTCCCTTCTTGGATGCCTCCTTTACAACATTCTCCAACTGCCAGTCTCCCTCAAGAGTTTGGGTCGGAGGCCGATAGTATATGCCTACTGTTAGACCATCCTTGTGGCCTGGTACTCTTACCCACAGAGCTTCTAATGGTGACTCTAAATCACCTAGATATTCCAATTCATACGATTTTATCACTTCTTTGACATACAAGGCTACACCACCTCCTGTTTGCCCCTTCCTATCCTTCCTGTACAGTTTGTAGCCTGGGATAACTGTATCCCATTGGTTATCATCCGTCCACCAGGTTTCAGTGATACCAATAATATCAATATTCTTAATTATTGCTAAGTATTCCAGCTCCCCTATTTTGTTCCGGAGGCTTCTGGCATTTGTATACAAGCATTTATATATGCTTTCCTGATACAGTCTTTTGAGTCCAGTTGCATTGTTAGACTGCCTCTTGCATCCTTCTGCTAGAGTGCTGGTGACTAGCTCCTTGCTCTGCTCAGTAATTTTTGCATTCTCCTCACTACTCAAGTACACACTTTCCCGAACCGGATGCTGCCCAGCTCCTGTCGGCTTTCCCCCAGTTATCAGTTTAAAAGCTGCTCTGCAGCCTTTTTGATGTTGAGTGCCAGCAATCTGGTCCCATCATGGTTCAAATGCAACCCATCCCTCCTGAACAGATTTGGCTTGTCCCAAAATGTTCTCCAGTTCCTGACAAATCTGAAACCCTCCTCTCGACACCACCGCCTCATCCACGCATTGAGGCTTCTGAGCTCTGCCTGCCTGGTAGGTCCTGCGCGAGGGACAGGCAGCACTTCTGAAAATGCTACCTTGGGACTTCAATCTTCTTCCTAACAACCTGAATTTGGCTTCCAGGGCAGACCGCTTGGCCTTCCCAACATCATTGGTACCAACGTGTACCATGACAACTGGCTCATTCCCAGTTCTCTCTAACAATCTATCTAGATTTCTTGTGATGTCTGCAACTTTTGCACCTGGCAGGCAAGTCACCATACGGTTATCATGTGCATCACAAATCCATTTCTCTGTATTTCTAATTATTGAATCGCCTAGTACAAGGAGCCTCTCTCCTGCAATCTGTTCACCTACATGCACCTCATCAACCATATTAAGGGAGAGAACCTCAGTTTGTTCCTGTTGTTCATCTTCCTGGATCTCATCAAGTGTGATGAAGGAGAGATCATCAGGTGGAACCAGTTGTTCCTCTGTGTGTTCCTCATCAGGTGTGATGAGGGAAAGAGCCTCAAATTTATTCTGTAATTTCAGACTCTCAGAGTGATCCCCTACTCTCCTCCTCCTTTGAGTCACATTCCTCCAAACATCTCCCTCCTGAGTTAGTGAAGGGCCTTCTCCTTCAGAACTGTGCCCTGTCTCTTCTTTGTCCAGCATAGTCTGCTCCGCTCTGCCCAAGAACACCTCAAGCTCCTTAATTTGTTGGTGGTTAGATATGTGGGCCTCTAGCTGCTGGACCTTCTCTTCTAGTAGTGCAACCAGCTTGCACTTGCTGCAAGTGTAGTTCTCCATATGCTTTGGCAAGAACACAAACTTGGCACAAGAATTGCAGGTAACTACAGCTGTTCCCTCAGAATCCATTTTAACAAGTGCAGTATTCTGGGCCTCAAAAATGTACACGTTTACTACCTTTCTACCTAGTAAGACTATATTCTTCCTTTGTTCCTAGTTTGAAATCTCGCGTGCCGTTAGGCGCGCGGGCCTCTAAAGCAGCTCTACTCCAACTGCAAAACTTACCAGCGCTCACTTCCTTTGTTTGGCTCTCCTCAGAAGCAGCTCTGCTTAAGAGCACATGCAGAGTCAAAAGGTTTAGCTTTCCCAGGCTAAACCTGCCCAGGCGTCCCTTTCTAAAGGGTGGGTCCTTGCGCCTTCCTGGGTGGCTAGACCTCATGGAGGTCCCTTTAAAACAGAGGTGCCCATCACCATGAGGATAGCCAATATTCGCAATCAGATATGGCGGAAGAAGAAGAATACAGTATAGTCAGAGGAAGAAGGATACGTAGATCACAACAGCCTGTTCTTTTTCTTATGTCGTATCTGAATGTGAATATTGGCAATCCACATGGCGATCAGCCACGAAGACTGTCCTGAGAATATAACACCGTGGTCTTTCATTTGTCTTCCGCATCACAGCATGACTCCCATACCACTGGTTCTGTTTCACGAGTCACTTTCTGGCATGCCTGTCAAGCGTGGCTCCGGAAAATACGGGAACTGCTCTGGCCTGGCAACAACTCCTTTGCACATGCGCAGTACCTCTTGGCGCATGCACAGAACCCCTTGGCGCATGCGCACCGCTGCCTCTGATGGGCGTGCAAGCGCAGCAACCCCTTTCCCTGCCGTACAAAATATGGGATGGCAGCGGGCAGTCTGCTCTTCCCCTGGAGCAGACTGCGGCTCAGATCACAACCTACTGATTGCAAAATTCAGGCTTAGATTAAAGAAAATAGGGAAAACACGGAGACCAGAAAGATATCACCTAGACAGCATCCCTAAAGAATACGCGGTAGAGGTGATGAACAGATTTAATGGCTTAGACTCGGTAGACAGAGTACCAGAAGAATTATGGACGGAGATGAGGGACATCATGCAGGAAGCAGCAAAGAAAATCATACCAAAAGAAAAGAAGAGTAAGAAAGCAAAGTGGTTGTCTGATGAGGCTCTTAAAATAGCAGAGGAAAGAAGGAACGCCAAAGTCAAAGGAGAAAGGAAAAACTACAATCATTTGAACACAGAATTTCAAAGAAAAGCAAGGAGAGATAAGGAAAACTACCTAAAAGAACAGTGCAGAGAAATGGAGAAAAACAACAAAAGAGGCAGAACCAGAGATCTCTTCAAAAAAATTGGGGAAATCAAGGGATCATTTAAAGCAAAAATTACCATGATAAGGGACAAAGACGGAAAGGAGCTAGCTGATGCAGAAGAAATTAAGAAAAGATGGAAAGAGTACACAGAGGAACTTTACAAAAAGGACCTCAACACTCCTGACAATCACAATGATGAAGAAATTGAACTTGAGCCAGACATCCTGGAGAGCGAAGTCATAAAGGCCCTAAAGAGCACTGCAAACAACAAAGCTAGTGGAGATGATGGTATCCCAGTTGAATTCTTCAAAGCGCTAAAAGATGACAGCATCAAATTACTGCATTCAATATGCCAGCAGATTTGGAAAACAAAACAGTGGCCACAGGATTGGAAAAGATCAGTATACGTCCCTGTTGTGTCCTAATGGTTTGACCCTCCACATGGATAACAATGTATCTGAACCAATGTAACCTTGCCTATGGGCAACAATGTAACCTTCAGCTGTATCACATAAACCCTGTAATGGGACGCGAGCTAATGACCACCAGCTGGCAGCAGCGAGCGTCCAAGCTCTCTTGGTCCAAACTCATCAAAGGCAACAGCGCGGGAAGTTTTCCCGCCACCACCTACACCTGGACAAGAAGGGCGTGACCAGCAATGACGTCACGCAGACAGTAGCCAATGGGCTATCATGGAACCACGTTCAAATGTGTTACTACCGTATATAAAGAGCTATTGAGCCGCCATTACCTCATGTTCCCTCTGACCACCATGCAATAAACCTGAGTTAACCCAGCCCGAGGCTGTGTCCTGTGTCTTGGTTTTCATACACTAAATTGGCGACGAGGATGGGATAATGGATCCCCAAGGAGCAGCCAGGGCACCGAGCGGGTTCAACATCACCAAACCGCAAGACTGGGAGCTTTTTGAGATGGACTTCCAGGCGGCGCTGGTGGAACTCAAAGTCAAAGAAGACGATGAGGAGAGGAAGAGGGCCATCCTCACCAGAATGCTTGGGATGGAAACCAAGCGAACGCTGGTGGGCATCATTGCACCGAAGAAGGTGAGCGAATTCAAAGCAGACGACATCATGAAGCTGCTGCGTGAGCGTTTCCGTCCCTCGAGAGCAATGTTTCCCGCTCGGAGCGCGTTTTGGAGGCGAGTCCAAGCGCCGGACGAGTCGGTTGAGGCATTCGTAACAGCCATGAGGATAGCCGCCGGCCCTTGCAGATGGGACGACCTAGAGACGGCCCTCAGGGACGGAGTGCTGTGTGGCCTGAAGGACAAGGAGGTGCAGCGCAGCTTGATGAACAAGGAGCCACCACCCACGCTGGCGGAGGTTGTAGAGGCCGCGGAAGCTGCGGAGTCCACGAATGCTGGAGTGGATGAAATGCACCAGTGGCGTGAGTGGCGTCCTAGAGCCGGCAAAGCGGAGAATTCGGTGCACGGAAAGTCCGGACAGTCGGTGCACGCAACCCGAAGGGCCTCAAAGTCGTCTACGGAAGGCAGCGACGGCGAGGAGGTCCAAAGGGTCCGAAAAGGGGGGCGCCGCTGCGATGGTTGCGGAGCGGCCCATGAGCGCGCAAGGTGCCCGTTCAGGAAAGCCGAGTGTTACACCTGCGGCCGTCGGGGGCACATCGCCAAGGCGTGCAGAAAACGGAAGGAGGGCCGGAGGCAGTCACAAGACCGCTCAACCAGACCGGACCGTCCAGCAAGGTCCAAAGATGGCGCCCAGACCACGAGGAAGCAGGACGGCGTGGGCCGCATCTCGGACGACAGCGAGGACGACGCTCCGGTGTTCAGCGTGTCCGCGGAACAGTCCCATTACTTCGTTGAGGTACTAGTACAAGGGGCCCCTATCAGGATGGAAATTGACTCGGGGTCCTCCTATTCTATAATTTCCCAGAAAGAGTTCTTGAAAATCGACCCCCATGTGCGACCCAAACTTAAAACGTTGAGGTCCACGCTACGAGATGTACAGGGGAACAGCATTCCGGTGTTGGGGGTCAGGAAATTTCGGGTCAGTTTTAAGAGACACTCTGCGGAGCTGCCCCTAGTTGTCCTTAAGGGGGGTAGTTGTAGCCTCCTAGGGACGCAGTGGTTTCGGCCCTTAGGTTTGTTCATAGGGGGAGTGCATACCGTGGGGGTGGATCCAATACAAGCGGTGTGCGACGCGCATCCCGCCGTTTTTAAAAAAGGACTTGGAAAGTTCAAGGGACCCCCTGTAGCCTTCGACCTAGACCCGGAGGTCCGCCCGATAAGACTCAAACCGCGCAGGGTGCCGTTCGCACTCAAGGACAAAATAGAGGCGGAACTGGACAAACTGGTGGGCCAGGGGATTCTTATTCCTGTTGATTCCGCGGAGTGGGAAACTCCAATTGTAACCGCTCTGAAGGCTAACGGGGAGGTGCGCATTTGCGCTGATTATAAGTGTACAATTAACAAGGCGATCCGCCCTAATGCATACCCGGTGCCGGTGGTCAGCCACCTGCTGGCCAGGCTGAACGGGGGAAAGTGTTTCGCTAAACTCGATTTGGCTCAAGCTTATCAGCAACTCCCTGTAACTCCCGCCACGGCCGCGGCACAAACGATAGTCACACATAAAGGAGCGTTCCAGGTGTCGCGTTTACAGTTCGGCGTGAACTCGGCACCCGGCCTTTTTCAGTCGCTTGTGGAACGCCTCCTGAAGGGGCTGGAGGGGGTGTTGCCTTATTTTGATGACGTGTTGATAACAGGGGGGAGTGAGGCCGAACTGGCAAAGAGATTGGATAAAGTTCTGACCGTCTTCGAGAAAGCGGGGCTACGACTGAGAAAAGACAAATGTGTCTTCTTCGAAACTGAGGTTGAGTTTCTAGGGTTTCGAGTCACGCCAGAGGGTATTAAGCCATCCAAATCCAAAGTAGCCGCCATCAAGAATGCCCCTCGCCCCACATCCAAAACCGAGCTACAGTCATTTCTGGGGCTCCTCAATTTTTACCATACCTTCCTTCCACGGAAGGCGTCCGTGGCCGAGCCACTCCATCGGTTGCTAAAAAAGGAGGAAACATGGGTGTGGGGTGATGAGCAAGAGAGGGCGTTCAAAGAGTTGAAGCAACTCCTAACATCCGAGGCAATCCTAACGCATTTCGATCCCAAGCGGCCAGTGGTCTTAGTCTGTGATGCATCCCCGGTGGGGGTGGGGGCGGTGCTTTGCCACGTGTTGAACGACGGAAAAGAGGCCCCGATAGCGTTTTATTCAAGGTCCCTGTCCCAAGCAGAGCGGAATTACGCACAGACCGACAGGGAGGCATTAGCGATAGTAGCGGGAACCAAAAAATTTCACGATTTTCTGTATGGTCGCCCGTTCAAAATCGTGACCGATCACAAGCCCCTATTAGGAATTTTCACTGCAAGTAAGCCCACACCACAGATCCTGTCCCCAAGAATGCTGCGGTGGGCTATTTTTCTCAACGCATACCAGCATGAGCTGGAATACCGGCCCGGGAAGGAGATCAGCCATGCCGACGCACTCTCGAGGTCTCCTTTGCCCTTGTCGGGCATCCAAAAGGACAGGGCAGAAAGAGATCGCCAGGTTTTGTTAATAGAGGTTTTAGACTCACCCCCAATAGTACCAGCCGACATTGCCAGGGCCACAGGAAAGGACAGAACGCTAGAGAAAGTTAGCTCATGGGTACAGAAGGGGTGGCCGGCATCGTCCCCAGGTACGGAATTCGACCCATTTTTTCGAAAAAAAATAGAGTTGTCCCTAGAGAGGGGCTGCCTTTTGTGGGGCCAACGGGTGGTGGTTCCTACGTCCCTGCGACCGAGGGTACTCGAACTGCTGCACGTCAGCCACCCCGGCATCGTCCGGTCCAAGGCGCTGGCCCGGAGTTACTTCTGGTGGCCACAGCTGGACGCGGACATTGAGCACATGGTCGGCACTTGTGAGGCATGCCAGGGCTCCCGACCAGAGGCGGCCCGTCTTCCGCATAGGGAATGGGACACAGCAAGGGGGCCATGGTCCAGGGTGCACGTAGACTTCGCTGGCCCATTCCGAGGAACAATGTTTCTCCTGGTGGTGGATGCATTCTCCAAGTGGTTGGAGGTTATCCCAGTAAAGAGTACGTCCTCCGCCACTACAATTAGCCAGCTAAGGAGAGTCTTTTCCACGTTCGGTTTACCCGACACTTTAGTCAGCGATAACGCTAGTTGTTTCACCTCCGCTGAATTCAAGGCATTCATGGAGGCAAACGCCATTCGGCATGTCACATCCGCGCCGTTTCACCCCGCCACGAATGGCCAAGTGGAACGGCTGGTGCGAACGACAAAGGATGCGCTGCGGCGCATGGGCCCGGGGGACCTAAATCACCAAGTATGTCAGTTTTTGTTAGCGTATAGGGTGACCCCCTTAGCGTCAGGTTACTCGCCGGCAGAGCTGCTGATGCGGCGAAAACTGACCACGATCCTGTCCAGGCTAGACCCGACGAGAGTCGAGGACAAAGGAAAAAACATAGGGCTGGCAGTCTCGAAAGGTTTCGCCGCCGGCGATCCTGTTCACTGCAGGAACTACGCCAGCGCGGGTCCAGCCTGGGTACCAGGGACGGTTGTGGAACGGACGGGGCCAGTGTCGTACCGGGTCGAGACTAGCACGGGTCTCCTCTGGAGGAGGCACGCGGACCAACTTAGGCACCGAGTGAGTGGGGGGCCGGTCAGTGGAGCTCAGCGACAGGACTCAGCGTTAGGGTTCTCCCCCACCCGTTTAGCCCAAGGGGGGGACAGCAACGGACAACGGTCCCAAGCAAGGGGGGAAAGCAGCGGCCCCGACTCATACCCTTTTGATACGCCAGCTCTATCAGAGGCTGGGGAAGGGGGAGAGGAGTTCGCGACCGCTGCCCCCGAATTTAATTCTGATTTTGATTTTGAGAGCCGGGGGGGTTTTCGGGAGTGTTCCCCCACCCGTCCAAGCGAGAAGAGGGGTTTTTCGTTAGCCCCCAGTGCCCCCGGTTCTTCCCCAATACAGCACACACCTCCCAACAACGCCGCGGAGCCGCGGCAAGTCACTAACGAGTCTCCCTCTCCAATTACAGGGCAGGAAACCAGGGGACAAAGAGAAGGTAGCAAACCAGGGGGAAGGCAGCCCGCACCGAGACCCCAGCGTGTTCGAAATAAGCCATCTTGGCTGAGAGACTTCGTCTCATCCTAGGGGGGGGGGGAGTGTGGTTTCGAGACTTCGTCTCATCCTAGGGGGGAGGGATGTTGTGTCCTAATGGTTTGACCCTCCACATGGATAACAATGTATCTGAACCAATGTAACCTTGCCTATGGGCAACAATGTAACCTTCAGCTGTATCACATAAACCCTGTAATGGGACGCGAGCTAATGACCACCAGCTGGCAGCAGCGAGCGTCCAAGCTCTCTTGGTCCAAACTCATCAAAGGCAACAGCGCGGGAAGTTTTCCCGCCACCACCTACACCTGGACAAGAAGGGCGTGACCAGCAATGACGTCACGCAGACAGTAGCCAATGGGCTATCATGGAACCACGTTCAAATGTGTTACTACCGTATATAAAGAGCTATTGAGCCGCCATTACCTCATGTTCCCTCTGACCACCATGCAATAAACCTGAGTTAACCCAGCCCGAGGCTGTGTCCTGTGTCTTGGTTTTCATACACTAAAGTCCCAATCCCAAAAAAGGGCAATGCCAAAGAATGTTCAAATTATCGAACAATCGCGCTCATCCCACATGCCAGCAAGGTGATGCTCAAGATAATACAGGATAGACTTCAGCAACATGTGGAGAGAGAATTACCAGAGGTGCAGGCTGGTTTCAGAAGAGGCAGGGGGACTAGAGACCACATTGCCAACATACGCTGGATCATGGAGAAAACAAAGGAATACCAGAAACAAGTTTACTTTTGTTTTATTGACTACACTAAGGCATTTGACTGTGTGGACCACAACAAGATGTGGCAAGTAATTAAAGAGATGGGAATTCCAGAGCACCTCATATGCCTTCTGTGAAATCTGTACATGAAACAAGAAGCAACAGTTAGGACAGAACACGGAATGACAGAATGGTTTGGAATGGGAAAAGGAGTAAGACAAGGCTGCATTTTGTCACCATGCTTATTCAACCTATACACAGAGCACATAATGCGCAGTGCAGGGATGGAGGAATCACAATATGGGATTAAAATCGCTGGGAGAAACATCAACAATCTGAGATATGCAGACGATACCACCCTAATGGCAGAAAGTGAGGAAGACCTAAAGAATCTCTTGATTGGGCTGAAGGAGGAAAGTGCAAAAGCTGGTTTGAGACTAAATATCAAGAAAACCAAGATAATGGCAACAGGCCCAATCAGCTCCTGGAAGATAGATGGGGAAGAAGTAGAAGCAGTGACAGATTTTACTTTCTTAGGATCCAAGATCACTGCAGATGGGGATTGTAGCCATGAAATAAAAAGGCGACTGATTCTTGGGAGACAAGCGATGAGAAACCTGGGGAACATAGTGAAAAGCAGAGACATTACATTGCAAACAAAAATTAGAATAGTCAAAGCAATGGTTTTCCCAGTAGTAATGTATGGATGTGAGAGCTGGACAATTAGGAAGGCTGAACGTAGAAGAATAGATGCCTTTGAAATGTGGTGTTGGAGGAGGGTTTTGAGAGTCCCCTGGACAGCGAGGAGAACAAATAGGTCAATCTTAGAAGAAATTAACCCGGATTGCTCACTGGAAGGCCAAATAGTAAAGATGAAGCTAAAGTACTTTGGACATCAAATGAGAAGGGAGGATTCACTTGAGAAGGCATTGATGTTGGGAAAGGTGGAAGGCAAAAGAAGAAGGGGGAGGCCAAGGATGAGACGGCTAGATGGCATTGTAGACACAATGGGCACAGAGCTGGGAGGGCTGAGGGGGATGGTGGAGGACAGAGGCGCCTGGAGGAGAATGGTCCATGGGGTCGCAAAGGGTCGGAGTCGACTATGCGACTGAACAACAACAAGCGGGAAAAGGGAGGAACGAGCGCTGGAATACGCGAAATCCTGGCCAATACGGGATACTTGACAGGTATGCCTCTGGTCCTGAGCCCTTTTGACACACAAAGTCCTCCTCAGTCCCAGGATGCGTTTTACTTCCGCTTCCGGGAGCAACGAGGGCTTTGTGGGCCGAATGCATTGGCGTTGGGGGCCGGATCCGGCCTGCGGGCCATAGTGACCGGCCCACTGAACCACATGACTGGCCCGGGGCCCGAAAAGTTTGGGCACCCCCAGCTTGAAAAGTTGCCCGCCGCTCTCACACCCTTCGCCTTGCGCTCCCGGGATTGGCTTCCGCAGCGCCCACAGGATCCGCCTCTCCCCCGTCCCGCCCAGCCTGCTTTCGAAACCGAAGATGGCGGCTCGGGCGGTCGGGTCGCTGGGGCGGCCCTGGCTCCTGGCGGCGGCGGCGGCGGCGGTGCGCGGCCACGGAAAGCGGTAACCAGCCCCCTTCCATTCCAAGGCTCCCTCTCTCCCTCCCTGCCTGCCCTCTCTCTGGGGCGCCCCCCAGCAACGCCATGCGCCTCTTCTGGGGAGCAAGTGGGGTGGGCTCCAGCCCCCATGACCCCCCCTCTCTCCTCTCTCTTCTGGGGGATGCCCTGCAAGGAGGAAGAGAGCCGGCTCAGCCAGGGGAGGATCGCGCGCAAGAGGAAAGGTAGAGCTTGGATCGCAGCAGCAAACAGGGGACCCGATCCGATCCTTCTGGGCTGCTGCTCCTCCCTAAAGGTCACCCTTGCTCGAAAGCCAGTCGTATCCGACTCTAGGGTTCGGTGCTCATCTCTGCTTAGAGCCGTCTGCGTCTGCACCCATCTCCGTGGACATGTGGCAGCAGGCATGCCTAGACAACAGGGTGCGCAAAAAGGCTGTTTTACCTTCTTCCCACCGCAGTGGTCCCTATTTATCTACTTGCAATTCCTTGCAGTCGCGCTGCTATTTTGGCAGGAGCTGGGACACAGATGGGAGCTCATTCCGTCCTGCAGGACTCAGGTTTTGAATTGCTGACCCTCCCGCCTCCCAGTCAGCATCTTAACCGCTTGAGCCACTGCAGTCCCTTCTAAATTTGGGCCGTTTCGGGGCTTCATGACATTTGCAGAGCCCCACCGTTAGCAGCCTCTTGGATTATCTTAAATCAAAAGAGAAGCCCGGGGTTTCCATGCACAGATCTCTCCCTCTCCCATCCAAACCTCCTCTTTCCCTACTGACCCCACATACCCCTGTCCTTTCCTGAGAATCTTCCCAAGATCTGTGGCCGGTTTTAATCCTCTCCGATGAATCACTGCAGCTTTTTCAGGGAGTTCAGGTTTTCCTTTTGCTCCAGAATCCATTGATCCGTTTCTCTGAAAGCTTGCCCCCACCCTCAGATTTTCAACAGAGGTAAAAAGTCAAGGTTGCCTTTCCTCAACAGCCAGTCGTATCTGACTCTAGGCTGCGGTGCTCATCTCCATTTGCAGCCAAAGAGCTGGCACTGTCTGCATCTGCAGACGTTTCCATGGTCACGTGGCAGGCATGACTAGACATCAGAGTGCATAGAACACTGTTACCTTATCTGTCAAAGTGGTACCTGTTTATCTCCTTTCTTTCTTTTGGACTGCTAGGTTGGCAGGAGCTGGGACAGAGTCAGGAGCTCACTCCGTCGTGCAGCACTCGGGTCTCAAATTGCTGACCTGCCGACCTTCCAGACACCAAGTTCAGTGTCTTAACCACTAAGCCACCCCAGTCCCACTTGGATAGCCAATATTTGGAATCGGATACGGCACTTGAAGATGAAGAAGTCTCTCCATGAACTGTCTGGATAGCCCAGTCGTTCAGGTGGTCGGGAGTTCTATACCCCCATGGTGTCTCCTGGAAGCAGAGCCAGCCTATGTAGCTTTGGGCAAGCTGCACACAGTCTCAGAAGCGACCCCAGAAGAAGGGAATGGTAAAATCACATCTGTGTATCCTCTACTTATAAAACCCTGGAAAGGGTCACCATAAGTCAGAATGGATTTGACAGCGCATATTGGTTAAGTGTACTGAGCTTGGTGTGCTTGAGGTGGACAGGTCAGGAGTTTGAGACCCAAGTACTGTGAGGCTGTGTGAGCTCGTCGTCTTTCCCTACTCCTGTCAACCTAGTATAGTGATGGTGAACCTTAGCACTCCAGGTGTTCTTAGACTTCAATTCCCAGAAGCCCAAGTTTCTGTGAATCCACACAAATGGGTTTACTGTGCATATATACAGTAAACCCATCCGTGTGGATTCACAGAGACTTTGGGCTTCTGGGAGTTGAAGTCCAAGAACACACACAGTAAACCAACAGGCTCAAGTGGGGGCAGCTGGCGGATAACAACACACTTTGTGAATGTGGAGAGGTACAGAATCCATTGGCTCATTTACTGATCTGCCAATTACTGCCAGATACATGCGCCGATGAGGACTTGAGTTTGGCCAACAACAAAGCCAAGAAAGTGGCTTCATTTTAAGAGTCCAGGGCTTTGATTGGGACATGAAAGGTTAGCAGTGAGACCCGAGTGCTGCGTGACAGAGTGAGCTTCCGTCATCCGTCCCAGCTTCTGCCAGCCTAACAGTTCAAAAGCAGGACATTGCAAGTACATTTAAGAGATACCACTTTGGCGGGGAAGGTAACAGCCTGGATGTGGCCAATGGGAGATGGAACCCAACACATCTGGAAGACATCAAGGCAGAGAAAAGCCACAATAACGGATTGGCGTTGGTCAGTTCCTCTGAGTTTTGTTTATCTAGCATTTCTCAAAGTTAATGAATGACCAGCGTTGGAGCGAAGGTCTTGGGCAAATAGAAATTACATTTTTTTCCCGTCCTTTCTTTCTGGTACTTCAATGCTTCTCAACCAGTCAGTGTGCACTTTGGGGTTAGAGGCATCAGGGGAGGCACAAATACATTGGAAAAGTATATTCAGTAATACTGTATATATATTTCTATTTACAAATGGGTGGGGGGAGAGAAATCAATATACTGCCGCTTCTTACATCATCCTCTAGACATGCAGCGGTGGTCCTAGTTTCTAAATGTGCAAAAGCGTTGACTTGTTTCATCACAACTTTTAATTTATATTTAATTATTGGGGGAAACACTTCTGAAGTGGGTGGAGACAATTGTATGTTTATTTAAAAAATCAGTGTGATGGCAAGAAAGATGAAGAATGTTGTTTCCATTCAGATCTAAAAACAAAACTTTGCAACTTTACTTTTGGGGGCTTCGACTCACTGAAACTGGGCTGAAGGACTTTAGTCCAGGGGTTCCCAACCTTTTCAAGCTGGGGGCTGGGTCACACTCTCTCAGTCAGCTTCGAGGGCCAGATGGCCATTGCTCTGCCAGCACGATGGGAGTGGCCATTTTGTCCCAACAGCTTCAAAGGGATAGCCATTTTGTTTCTCAAATGCCCTTGGAGGGGTGGGGAGGGGGTACATGAAATGGTACCAGGGGCCAGATCTGGCCCACAAGCCATAGGTTGGGAGCCCTTGCTTTCTAGTCGAAGCCATATTGTACGGAAAAGTTATTTTTCAGCCTCTGATCTTAAAGCAGAAGCAAAAAGTGGACTTTATCTGGATTAGCCTGCTCTCTGTAGTTTCTTAGAGAAGCACTTTTGAGCTAAAGGGACATGAAAGATCATTTGTCCATACCTGTCAAGCATGGCTCCGGACAATATGGGACCTGCGCAGAACGGTTCTGCGCAGAACCCTTCTACGCATGTGTAGAACTGTAACAGACATAACAAAAACTCTGCATGATATTTCCGTGGGCTGAATTCCCAGCCACCATATGGGGGAATTCCAACACCAATCGTCAGGTGGTGGATAACTTACCTGACCACCCTGAGGACTAACAGTCTTGGGTGGCGAAGTCCACAGGTAAAGGTGATGGTCCCCAAGTGGATTAAATAGTCCCTCTTGAGGGAGGGCAGCAGCTTCATCCATCCTGGCTTGGGGATGATGATGAGGACTTTGTGTGCCCAAAGGGCTCAGGACCAGAAAGTGGCGCATGGAACTGGATCAGTGGCGTTATGGGAGTCATGTTGCAATGCAGAAGGCAAATGGAAGGCCACTGCATTATATTTCTCCCAGGACAATCTTCATGGCTGATTACCATGAGGCTAGCCAATATTCGGAATCGGATATGGCAGAAGAAGAAGAATACAGTATAGTCAGAGAAAGAAGGATACAGAGATCACAACAGCCTGTTCTTCTTGTGCTGCATCTGAATCTGAATATTGGCGATCATCATGGCGATCATCCACGAAGACTGTCCTGTGAATATAACGCCATGGTCTTTCCATCTGCCTTCCGCATCGCAGCATGGCACCCATAGTACCACTGATTCAGTTCCATGAGTTACTTTCTGGTCCTGAGCCCTTTTGGCACACAAAATCCCCCTCCTCAGCCCCAGGGCAGGATGGATGAAGCTGCTGCCCTCCATCAAGATGGACTCATGTGGGATTTAATCCACTTGGGGACCATCACCCTTCCGTGTGGACTTTGGCACCCAAGGCTGTTCATCCTCAGGGTGGTCAGGTTAGTTAACCGCCGCCTCACACTCAGTGATGAGTCGCTGTCAATAGGTCTACTCTATTACCTGGCCAGTCTTGCACAACAGCCTATAGGAAGCAAGAATAACAATGCTTGCCAGAATAATCAGCTATGAACAAAGATCTCATGACCTGATGGACTGGAAGGAGTTTCTGTCACAACCATAGGGCTAGAGCAGCGGTTCCCAACCTAAGGCCTATGGGCCAGATCTGGCCTGCGGCTCCATTTCATGTGCCCCCTACCCCTCCAAGAAACAAAATGGCCACCCCTTTTGAAGCTGTTGGGACAAAATGGCCACCCCATTGTGCAGACCGGGCAAAATGGCCGTCCAGCCCTCAAAGCTGACTGAGAGAGCATAACCTGGCACCCAGCTTGAAACGGTTGGGAACCCCTTGGCGAGAGGAATGTGTTCAGAGCCCATAATAAACTGGGGCTGTCAAATCAGTTCTGACTTGTCGTGACCCTGTTTCAGACTCTGTTAGGTGGAAAATACCCAGAAAACGCTTTCCCTTCTTCCAAGGCAGCCCTGGGTCTTAACGGCTAAAGCTTGCCCACGGCTACACAGGTGGGTTCTTTTGAGATGTGACGTGGAGAATCGAACTCCCCAAGCAGCCTCTGTGGATTTTGCTTCTGACTTTCGTTCCTTCTTCCAGGAGTTATTCCAAAGACAACAGCGAAAGCAGCTGGTTCCGCTCCCTTTTCGTCCACAAAGTCGATCCCCGGAAGGATGCCCATTCCAACCTCTTGTCCAAGAAAGAGACCAACCACCTGTACAAGATCCAGTGTGAGTTCCTGCGGTGTTTAAATCCCTGGGGTCCTTTTTCCTCTTCTGTGGTTGTGCTATGCTTGTGGGTTTATGTAAAACAGGGGTTCCCAACCTTTTCAAGCCAGGGCCTGGGTCACGTGCTCTCAGTCAGCTTCACGGGCTGGATGGCCATTTTGCCCTGCCTGCACAATGGGGGCGGCCATTTTGTTTCTCGAATGCCCTTGGAGGAGGAGGGGGGGCTACATGAAATGGTAGTGTGGGCCAAATCCGACCCACAACCCTTTGGTTGGGAACCACTGGTGTAGGGGGAGGGGAGAAGGGTTGTTCTGCAAGTATGGTCCATTCACCGTTGGGTACCAGTCGGTGTCTCTTTCGTACCTCCTAGATCTTGAGTTTGTTCCATCAAGGCCATCCTGGTGACAGGATACCTCAAACCTACACCAGTTGAGAAAATATTTCCTCTGGTTGGTATTGCTCCGCCTAAGATCAGGAAAGAAGTAGCAGCAGATGCCGAGAGAACTAAGCAAGAGAAGGACCCTAGACATCCTCTGAATGGAGATGAGCCTCAAGTCTGCCGGCTCAGATCCAGGAAGAGCTTTATGGCAAGAGTGCATCCACACATACAAAACAAGTTGACATAGCTGTGAATGAAGCCGTGTGTAGAGTGACAGGATGCCTCAAACCCAAACCAGTGGAGAAAATAGACCATCTTGTTGGTATTGCTCCACCTAAGATCGGGAGAGAAGTAGAAGTGGACGCCAAGAGAACTCAGCAAGAGAAGGACCCTCGACATCCTCTGAATCCAGATGAGCCTCAAGTCCTCCGGCTCATATCCAGGAAGATCTTTATGGTGAGAACAAACACTCTTGAGCAGGGGTTCTCAACCTTTTAAAGCCACAGGCCAGACCACACCCCCTCAGACAGCTGAGTGGGCCAGACTGGTGGTTCCCCCTGCCATAAACGCTACCGTAAAACATGTCTGCAGCTGTTGTAAATGTGTTTATGACAGCCATGGGCACATTCACTGCTGTCGTAAACGTCCGCTTCCTGTGGCAGCGGCGGCAGCGATGTGGGCCACATAAAATGGTGCCGCAGGCCGGGGTTGGCCTGTGGTCCATAGGTTGAGAAACCCTGCTTTTAAGGGTATGCAAGAGCCACATCCAAATTAGAAGATGGAAGAAGGAGCTCACCAAACAAGAAACAACATTAATTTAATTTAATTTAATTCTTACACTTGTATGCCGCCCAATCAGGAAACCCGACTCAGGGCGGCTCACACAATAATTATACAGTAAACACAATAATATAATATGGACAATAATTATACCATATTCAACTTACAAAATCATATAATATATGTACATACAACGATACAATACTACAATGGCCTCTCCACTCTGGCCACAGGCAAAGTCTAGGGGCGATGACGCAAAGTCCATGAAACATTACAAGGGGAAACGCTTATTTAAAGTCCCCAACATTCAACCTGCACGTCCACACAAAGACAGAGTGGCCACAGCGTCCGGAGCAGCCGCCTCTCATTCACCCAGCGTTGGTGTGGCCGGGCGGGGGGCAAGGAGTCCTCAACATCCTCTGATCATCATTAAAGGAGGATCTGTCAGCTGAGACACTCAACCTCCCCTACATCACTTTGAGGACCCTAAATAAGCTGAGGGTTCCTAAATGCAAAACAGGCTCAAGTGGGGGCTGCTGGCGGATAACAACATGCTCTGTGAATGTGGAGAGATGCAGAATCCAGCTCATGTGCTGGTCTGCCAATTATTATCAGAAACATGTACTGTTTGGCCAACGACAGAGCCCAAAAAGTGGTTTCGTTTTGGCCATCCAGGGTTCTCGCGACATGGTATACATTTTACTTTGTCCTTGTGGGCTACCTTATGTTGGACAATCCTCCAGACCACTCAAAACTAGACTCGGAGAACATATCTCACGTATTCGTAATAAGGTACTTACAGCACCTCTTGTCTCCCATTATGTTGACAAGCAGCATGCTCCAACGGATATTAAGGTTGCTGTATTGGAATTATTTTCACCTCGTAAATTTCATCTAATCAACAAAGAACGTTTCCTGTTACAACGTGAAGCTTTTTACATTCATTGTTTCTCTACTTTGCATCCCAATGGTCTAAATACGGAACAGGATTACTCCGCTTTTCTTTAATTTGATTTTGTTCTTCTGTAGTCGCCCTTTAAGAGAATTACCCTTATTATTATTCCATTGCTAATCATTGGTATCCTTTTCACATGTCCCCACACAAAAACTATATCTAGCCTGTATTTTTTCAGTTTGCCTAACGCTTCCACCCTTCATCAGTTATTACTTAGAGGTGTTGTCAGCGCGTGATTACAGGTATTATCCTTTTCATTTTTTTCATTTATTATATCTATATAGTGTTTTGGGTGTTGTTCATGTATTCTACTGTATATTTGTAAATTTTCATGTTTTATTTATTTGTAGTTTATTGTCACTTCGGGTTTCGATGTTTTACAGATCTTGATAAAGATTCTCGAAATATTCTCTACCGGAGGAATATTGACCTGTACTACTCTTCTTCGTTCCTGCTTAGTGGCATATACCTAGCCCTTTTGACAGTCACACTGTCATTGCTTTATCCTCACCTTGAACCGACTTTCAGACTTTTCATGGATTTCGGATTTAGCTCCTAAGAAGCACCTTTTGATATCACCTGACTTTTCTATGTCGATACAGCCCACCTGGCCGTCATTAACAATTTTCGGAGTTAACCTGGTCCTTTTATACGGACTACTACTCAATCCTAGCTTCGGACTAGCTCTCCAACTTACTATTGCTCCACGAACATTTTCACCTTTCCATTAGGTTTCACTTGCGAACTTACGAGCCGTTACGGACATTTTACGGTCTCACTTTTTCCAGTTTCGTGAGCAACCTTATGGTGTTGTTTATTTAAATTGTTATTGTACTGTTTGCCCGGTTCTTGAGTAATTTTTACCTGCATTTTAACCTGCTTTTCCTCTTATTAAATATCATTGTTATACATTTTTGTTCTTTGGGGTGTATTTTCCTTCCCTTTCCTTAAAAAGCTATTGGTCAAAAGTTTTGGCGGTAAGACCGCCCACCGTACCACCCACCCTGAGGTGCCAGTCCGCCATTTTACCTCAGTTCTCTTCTTTCCGCCTTAGCAGCAGGACGATCGTTGAGAGCTTCCTCAATTTTTTCATCTTTTCTGAGGGAAAGTCTTTGACGAACTTAACAATTTTTTCGGCGATCTTGTCCTTTGGGCAGGTTTGCCACCCCGGTGCTGTTTCTTCCTTCTGGTGGACTCAGTTACCTACTCGCTCCGGTCACCGTTTCCCCCCTCAAGGGGATGGCGGCTGGCCTGCCCTTCGGGGTGCTCGCCTTCTTGAACCTTCCGTCGGAAGAATTTTTTGATGGCTGCAGCCTTCAAGCAGTGTTCTGCTTGCCTCAAGAAGTTCCCTGCCTCCGACGGGCATAGCCTCTGTCTTTTTTGCCTGGGAGAATCTCACCAGAGCCAATCCTGCGCTCACTGTAAGAACTTTACTCGCCTTGCAGTCCAAAACCGGAGCAACCGGTTAAAAGCGCACCTCATTCCAACCACCATTTCGCTTTGGCTCCCGCCGCGGCTGCTTCCACCTCTGCCGGTGCCGTTCAGCCCTCTCGGCCTCTGCCGCTCCCTCCTTCTTCTTCCACTCTCTCCGTCAGGAAGAAGAAAAAGAAGGATAAAAATGGGGAGAAGAAGAAGCATGGCTCGGAGAAAAGGCGATCTCTCCCGCCTACGCCTCGCCCTCTGGTTTCTCCGGGTCCCTCGCCTCCCTTTTCGGTCGCGAGATGTCCTTCACCCGGATCTTCGATATGGGGCGGACGGTCCTCTTTAGGGTCTCCTGCAAAAGGTCGCAGGGCTGGGGCTCCAGCTCGCCCACTGCAGGTACTCTCTTCTCCTCCTCGTGAGAGGGGCCGTCCACCCACGAGGCAGGCTTCTGTCTCCCCGAGGCCTAGGACTCCGACGATAGACGAACCGGCAACCACCATTCCGGCCACCGTTTCATCTCCGATCATTCCAACCACCATTTCGCCGGCCACCGTTTCGTCCCAACCATCGGCGGTGGATGCATCCCAGGTGGACTTCTTTAAAGGGATGTTCGCGGCTATGGCAAAATCCTTTGCCCAGCAGTTCAAGGCCTCCATGCCTGTGGCCTCTGCAGCTCCGGTGCCGACCACCGCAAGCCCCGGGGATGCTGGCCCTGCTGTTGCTCCGCCGACCTCTCGAGGGTCGAGCGTTCGCTCCGCTGGCCCACCCATATCGTCTTGGTGTGGTCCAGACGTCGATGCTGTGAGCTCCCATCCCGTCGACCCGCCCAGGCCGTACTGGCGCGGTCCCGACGTGGATACCAGGATTCCTCCCTCGTCCTCCGATGATTCCAGCGCGTCTTTGGAGGAGGACGAGGGGGATGTCGACGCCGACAAGACGCCGGACCAGGCTATCGGTGCGCTTGACCCACTGCGTGGTGAGGTTCAACGCTCCCTCACGGCAATGCTGACTCGTTTGGGGACCGCTCTAAACCTGAAGGTGGACCAGCCGCCACTGGAGGGCGAGGACCAAATGACCGCCAAATTGGACAAAAAGGCGATTCGACCGGTCCACATCACCATGCTTCCATCCATGTTGACGTCAGCGAAGGCAACATGGAAGAAGCCGGTGTCGTCGCACTCCGTTTCGTCCAGGCTCGATGGAATGTATAGAGTCTTGGACGAAAACGTCGAGTTTCTCCAGGCGCACCCTTTGCCGAACTCGCTGGTGGTCAAGGCCTTCCAGCATAAAACGGCCGTCAGCGGTTTTCCGGTACCTTCGACTACGGAAGGGAAGAAGCTGGACGCGGTGGGCCGTAAGTTTTACGCCACCGGTTCCCTCTTCCTACGGGCTGCTAATTACTCGTCTGCCATGGGCCTCTATCAGTCCCACCTCTGGGAGCAAGTGAAGGTCCTTGCTGCTAAACTGCCTGCCGATGCACAGAAAGGATTCGACGCGCTGGCGGCAGAAGGAGACTTTCTGGCAGAGCAGCAGATGAGGACGGCCAGGCACATTAACGATTACGCGGCCAAGGACATGTCTTCTGCCATCTTACTGCGTCGTCATGCCTGGCTCAGGGGTACCTCTCTCGATGATGCCATGAAAAAGCTCATCGAGGAGTTCCCCTTTGATGGGCAAGGCCTGTTCGGTCAGGACACTGATAAGGTACTGAACGAACTGCGGCAGACAAATTCGACGGCCAAGTTCCTGGGGCTCACCACGCCGACTCAGCCTGCCAAACCGCGGTTCCAACCCTTTACGCACCGGTATCGGGGGAACCCACAGCAACAGGGGGGCTCGACTGACCAGCCCAGGCCCGGGTTCTACAAGCAGCTGTGCCAACACAAGCCTCGCTACTAGCCTTACGGACAAGGAAAGCGTTCCAACGCGAAATCCAAGTCCCGGGTTTGAAACTGCGATGGCCAAGTCTCTCTCGCTCCACATCCCATACCTTCCCCTCTGGAATTTCCTCCAGGTGTGGTCAGGCATTACGGACGACCAGTGGGTCTTAAAGATCTTGTCCGCTGGTTACGCCATCGAGTTCGTACGAGTGCCTCGGGTAGGAAGACATCGTTTCACCACCTCATCCCCCGATTTGGAGGAAGAAATATCAACTCTTCTGTCCAAGGGAGCCATTGAGCGGGTAACACCGTCCGACTGGGACAACGGTTTCTACTCGAGGTACTTCGTGGTTCAGAAGAAGGACGGAGGACTTCGCCCAATTCTGGACCTGCGCCGCCTGAACAAGTGCATCCACACCAGGAAGTTCCGGATGGTGACCCTGCAGACCGTCCTCCCCCTCATCAACAAAGGGGACTGGTTCACAGTCATAGACCTCCAGGACGCTTACTTCCATATCTCCATCCTCGAGGATCACAGGCGGTTCCTCCGCTTCCGCATTGGCAATTCTGTGTACCAGTACCGGTGTCTACCGTTCGGTCTGGCCACGGCACCGAGGGTCTTCACCAAGTGCATGGCTCCGGTGGCTGCCTTCCTCCGTCAGCGGGGGATCAGGGTCTTCCCGTACATCGACGACTGGCTGATTGTCTCCCCCACCAGCTCGTCATCCATTCGGGACACATAATTCACGGTTCACCTCATGGAGAGTCTTGGCCTCAGGATCAACTTCGCCAAATCGAAGTTGGTTCCCTCTCAACGAGTCGAGTACATTGGAGCGGTACTCCACTCGCTTGTTACCAGAGCCTTTGCCCCCCAGAAACACTTGCAGGACATTGCACATGGGGTGAGCGACTTCCGGACCAAACCGTTCATCCGGGCGAAAAAGGCACAGAGACTTCTAGGCCTCATGGCCTCAACGACGGCGGTAATTCCTCACGCCAAGTTGAAGTTCCGGTCCCTACAGTCGTGGCTCCTCCACGAATTCGACTCGCTCAGGGAGAGCCAGTCCAAACGGCTGACTCCGTCTCCAGAGCTGATGGACCAGTTACTGTGGTGGACCATGCCACCCAATGTGGCCATGGGGAAGAGTTTTTACCCCCCGCAACCTTCGTTGCAGGTGTTGACCGACGCAAGCAACCTCGGCTGGGGGGCTGCATGCGGGACTCTAACGGTCAACAATGTTTGGTCGCATCACGAGATGGTGCACCATATCAACTATCTGGAGCTGTTGGCCATTTGGAAGGCCCTACATTCCTTCGAGGCCCTACTCACCGGCAATGTGGTCCAAGTGGCCTCGGACAATACCACGGCAGTGGCATACCTGAACAAGCAGGGAGGAACGCGGTCCACCATCCTACTTTACCTAGCAGTGCAACTCTGGGAGTGGTGCCTGGAACGGCACATCTTTCCGATTGGAGTGCACATTCAGGGCAAGCTGAATGTCTTGGCCGACCACCTCAGCCGTCTCACCTCGACGACCCACGAATGGGAACTGGACGACGAGGTATTTCGGTCCCTTTTCAGGGCCTGGGGGATTCCGAGCATCGATCTCTTTGCGTCGGAGTCCAACAGGAAATGCCACAGGTATTGTTCCAGGGCAGGCATCGGACTGAACTCCGAGGGTGATGCCTTCATGAAACGGTGGGATCAGGACCACCTCTACGCCTTTCCTCCGTTTCCTCTGGTCCAGAAGGTCCTCATCAGGATGTACCAACACCGGGCCAACGCGATCCTCGTGGCTCCAGCATGGCCGCGCCAGCCCTGGTTTCCGCTACTGTTACGCATGTCGTCGCAGTATCGCACACTGCCGGAATTGCCAACACTTCTCCAGATGGAACATGGCCGGCTCCACCATTCAGACCTACCCAGCCTCCACCTCACCGCGTGGAGGATAACCCCAGACTGTCCAGGATCCTGGAATTAGCACGGCGCCCTTCCACAAGGAAGTCTTATGCATCCAAATACAGACGCTTTTGTGCTTTCCTAGCATCCCGGCAGACGTCCCCCCCACAGGTGGGACTACAGGACGTCATGGCCTACCTCCTCCATTTGGCGGAGTCTGGCCTTAGTATCACTTCCATCCGGGTCCATCTCGCAGCGGTGGTGGCTCACTCACCGGCTGGTTCACCTGCCTCTGGTGCCTTTCGCGACCATACGGTGAAGCGTTTCCTCAAGGGACTGCGGAACGCCTTCCCACCGGTCCGGACTCCAACGGCGCAATGGTCCTTGTCTACCGTTCTCAACACGCTCACCAGGACTCCTTTCGAGCCTATGGCTACTGCGGATGTTCGTCTCCTCACGTGGAAGACGGCCTTTCTGGTGGCTATCACGTCTGCTCGACGGGCTGGTGAACTGGTTGCTCTGCGGGCAGATGCACCGTTTCTCCAGTTTTTCAATGACCGCGTGGTGCTTCACACGGATATCACCTTCCTTCCTAAGGTGGTCTCCGAGTTTCATATGGCACAGACTATCTCGTTACCGGCATTCTTCCAGAACCCCACCAACGCCCAAGAAAGGACTTGGCACACGCTGGATGTGAAACGAGCTTTATTGTTCTACACCAGCAGGACAAGGGAGTTCAGGAAGACACAGCGTCTCTTTGCGGCTTATGGAGGAAAGTCCAAGGGTGAACCCATCTCTGCCCAGAGGTTCTCCAAATGGATCACGTCTACCATCTACCTGGCCTACGAATCGGCCTCACTGCCACCTCCGCCGCATGTCAGGGCGCATTCTACCAGGGCGGTTGCCACATCCACTGCCTTTTTGGAGGGCACACCGCTTGAGGACATCTGTAAGGCTGCCACCTGGTCCAGACCTTCTACGTTTGTCCAACATTACAGGGTGGACACCAGAGCCACTGCGGACGCCAGACTTGGCCGTGTCGTCCTCACCAGGGGGCTCCGGGCTCATCGCCCTTGACAGTTCACCCTACCTCACCATCATATTCATCGTGGGATCATCTCATCCGACTGCCCACCGACCAAGTGAGTGTGAGCTTGCTAATCTCCCAATAGTGGGGATTCACAAACTATACGAAGTAGAAAGTTCGGTTTCACTTACCAGTGATAACTTTCGTTCTTCGAGTATATAGTTTGTGAATACACACTACCCACCCTGCCTCCCCTCTTGAGCTGCACGGATGAGATCAATTGGTTTATCCTGTGCTTGGCTTAAGTATGGAACTGAGGTAAAATGGTGGACTGGCACCTCAGGGTGGGCGGTACGGTGGGCGGTCTTACCGCCAAAACTTTTGACCAATAGCTTTTTAAGCCTCCGATCGGCGTTCTGCGCAGGCGCATAACCCAATAGTGTGTATTCACAAACTATATACTCGAAGAACGAAAGTTATCACTGGTAAGTGAAACCGAACTTTTCTCAGTCTCTTTTTCTCAAGGCTAAACATGCCCCGTTGCTTCAATCTTTCCTCCTAGGGCTTGGGTTCCAGTCCTCTGATGATCCTTCTTGCCCTTCTCTGCACCTGCTCTAGTGCAAGGATTCATCATGACCCTCCCTCCTACAAGAAAAATCCAGACAGGTCTCTCCATCGGTATCAACAAACCCTTTGTGGCAGTTTTAATCTGTCCCAGGAATGGGTCTTTTAAAAATCTAATGGCTCTTAAGTGTACATTCAAAACAAAGCAGGCAGTAATATATACCAGGGCTTCCCAACCTTTTTGGGACATGGGCCGGTCACGTGGTTGAGTGGGCCGGTCACATGGTTCCTCCCACCCAGAAGCAAAACATGCATGCGCAAAACGCTGCCATAAATACATCTGCGGCTGTTGTAAACGCAATTACGACAACCACGGGTCATTTACAGCAGCGTTTTGCACATGCACAGGTGCATTTTACTTCCACTTCCGGGAGTGGGAAGGGCAGCGTGGGCAAGATGATTTGGTGCTGAGGGCCGGATCTAGCATGCAGGCCGTAGGTTGGGAACCCCTGTATTATACAGAGGATAGGCTGTGACCATATATCTGGATCGGGAAATGTATGCTTAAAATTATGAGAGCAAAGATTTCTGAAGAGGGTGGCAGATGATGTCATCATCTTTTCCATTTTTTTAAAAAAAATTCTGATCCTGATGTCACTACATTAGTGACGTGAAGTGGCCGTTTCCTGCTCTCCAATAGATGAGGACCCAAATTAGCCAAGTAATCTGATAAGGTGACTCAAAGTTGTCCCTATTTCCTGTAATGTTTTCCTGTTCCCTAGAAACGGTTTTTTCATTAATATTTTCTTAATCCTTCGTCTCTCTTTTGTTTCAGTCCACAATGTGAAACCTGAGTGCCTTGATGCTTACAACAGCTTGACGTAAGTGTCTTATTTCCTCATTTATACACACAACAGACATTTGGGATTACCAAGAGGGAGAGAGGCCACTTAGCTGTTAAGCCACCACAGTCCCCACAAAATATAAGAAAACGTACTAATCGTACAGCTAACAAGAACAATTATAATAAAAGCAACTTAAGAGTGGGGGAGAAATAAAATAAACAACTGCATTAGCTAATAAGTGCACTTAGGTCTGGCCAGGTTATCCTGCTATGGTCATAGAGAAGACCAGTGACAGCAAACCTTGGCACTCCAGCTGTTCTTGAACTTCAATTCCCAGAGGTCCAAGTCCCTGTGAATCCACAGAAATGGTTTGACTGCGCTGATGCAGTAAACCCATTCATGTGGATTCACAGAGACTTGGGCTTCTGGGAATTGAAGTTCAAGGATATCTGAGCATATGTAAAGTAAACCCATTTGTGTGGATTCACAGGGACTTGGACGTCTGGGAATTCAAGTCCAAGAACAGCTGGAGTGCCAAGGTTCGCTATCACAGGATATGCAGTAAACCCATTCGTGTGGATTCACAGGGACTTGGGCTTCTGGGAATTGAAGTCCAAGAACAGCTGGAGTGCCAAGGTTCACTATCACAGGATATGCAGTAAACCCATTTGTGTGGATTCACAGAGACTTGGGCTTCTGGGAATTGAAGTTCAAGGATATCTGGAGCATATGTGAAGTAAACCCATTCATGTGGATTCACAGGGACTTGGGCTTCTGGGAATTGAAGTCCAAGAACAGCTAGAGTGTCAAGGTTCACCATCATGAGACATGCAGTAAACCCATTCATATGGATTCACAGCAGGAGTGCCAAGGTTCGCCATCATGGGAATAGACCATTGGTTCCCAACCTTTTTTGGCCATGCCCATCTAAGCATCCCAAACATTCTGATCCCCCCCTCTCCCAATGACATATAATTCTTATTATTCAAAAAGTGAACTCCTATTCACGTGGAAGAAGCCTAAAAAGGCTATTTACTGTGAATAACTCATTCTCAAAATGCCCCCCTTACAATTCAAATTGCCCCCCTGTGGGGCACGTTGGGAACCATGGGAGTAGACCCTACTGCCAGTGACTCAATACATACTGATCGTCAGGTGGCGGTTAATTAACCTGACTACACTAAGGACTAATGGAATTGGGTGCCAAAGTCCGCAAGGAAGGGTGATGGTCCCCAAGTGGATTAAATCCCCCTTAAATCCATCTTGATGGAGTGCTGGAGCTTCATCCATCCTGGCCTGGGGCTGAGGAGGACTTTGTGTGCTAAAAAGACTCAGGCCCAGAAAGTGACTTGCAGAACTGGATCAGTGGTACTATAGGTGCCACGCCACGACGTGGAAAGCAAATGGAAGGCCACTCTGTTAAATTGTTCCCAGGATAATCTTCATGGCTGAGCGCCATGAGGATCGCCAGTATTCAGAATTGGATACAGAACTTGAAGAAGACGACGACGACGTGGATCCACCACTTGTGGAACATTACAGTATATAGCTTCGCCCCATAATATAATATAAATCATAAAGTTTTTGCAGTTCCAGGCGGAATCTTACAGGTTCTTTAAAATCTTTATACAGTGGACACTCGGTTAACATAAAAATCGAATAACAAAAGAAAATTATAGAAAATAGCGGCTTAGTTTACAGAATTTTTTCGGAACAGATTAATTGGTTTTCAATGCATTCCTATGCGAAATCGTGTTTCGGTTAAAGCATTTTGATTTTCAATGCATTCTTATGGGAAATTCGGTTAAAGTAATTTTTGCTGTAAGAAACGTCCCGGAGAATGCATGAATTACGTTAACAGGTTCCACTGCACTGTACAGTGGCTATGAATTTAACCTCATCTGTTGGATCTCGGCCTGCCTTCACAGGGAGCAAGTGCTTCCGAAGCTGCATTCAGACACCGGTTACCCCTGCGACCTCGTTGGCAACTGGAATACGTGGTATGGTGAACAGGACCAGGCAGGTGAGAAGACCGGAAGTGGGGGGGACGGGACAGTACGCGCAGTAAACCCATTCATGTGGATTCATAGAGACCATGAAGAAGAGCCTGATAGAGCGACCTCGGAAGGATGGAAGAAGCCGAGTCAACCTTGAGCTCCATGGTTTGAGTTGCCATAATTCTCTCTCACAAAACCGGGACAGAAGTACAAAATAGCCTTTTTAAAAACAAACAATATAATGATAGCTATTTTTCCAACCTTGAATCCGGGACAATCCCGGTTTTCCAGGACATATGGCAACCCTATCCATGGTCAGGATCAAACTCACATCCTTTGGGTTGCAGGACAGCAGTTTAACCCCTGTACCACCAGGGCTCTAGTGCAGGGGTGCCTAAACTTTTCGGGCCATAGGCCAGTCACGTGGTTCCTCCCACCAGAAGCAGAAGTAAAATGCGCCATGCAAACTGTTTTGCAACTTAATGAGATGGATTTTTAGGCTGCCATTTTTTCTGCTTAAACCAGGGGTGCCCAAACTACAGCCCATGGGCCAGATCCGCCCTCCAACTGTGCTCACCCATCCAAGCGAGCATGGTTGCCGCACAGCAGTACTACACAGTCTATTCGAGGAGAGTCCAGAGATCAAAGTTTAAAAGGCAAGCCAAAGTCTGTTTACCGGTAGTCCGAGCAAGCGTCTGATCCAAAGGGTGTCCAGGGGCATCATCGAGGTTGGCAGAGATGTCAGGGCCACGGCAAGCAGGTCAGGGTCTAGGCAGGCAGTCTGGAGTCAAGCAGGATGTTGGTCATCGCACAAGAGTTGTACCAAAGCTGGCAAGCGGCAACAAGCTTGCTTATAAGCTTCTCAGCAATCGGTATCAGCTGGGAGCCTTCTTTGGTGCTTGCTCTAGCCTGCCTGCCTTTCAGGTGTAGCTCCTTCCTGGACCTCTCCCTGACTGAGAGCTGATCACTGTCAGAGCCAGAGCCCTGATCTGACAGGTCAGCTGCTGGGGAGAACAGATTTGGGCCAGGCGCAGGCTGAGATCCCTGGCTCAAGACATCTTCAGGTTTGAGGGCAGGCAGAACTTGGCTGGGCATAGGGAGTGCCCCCTGATCCAGGCCATCCTCAGAGTCTGACGAGGACTGGATCACAACACGGATGCCAATTCATCCGGCCCGCGCCACTCTTGTCGCTCCTGGAAACGGAAGTAAAATGTGCCTGTATGGGCGTGTTTTACTTTCGCTTCCAGGAGCGACGAGGGCAGCACAGGCTGGATGAATTGGCATCAGGGGCCAGATCTGGCCCACAGGCTGTAGTTTGGGCACCCTTGCTCTCGTGGGATCTTCTCCAGGAGGAGAGATTGCTTTTTGTTCTTGCTTTGTCCACCCTTGGGAAGAATCGAGCCTTCTCCTCTCTCCTCTCCAGTGCATCTCTGGCGATTCATCGGCGGCTACCCAGCCCTTATGGACTGCATGAACAAGCTGAAACAGAACCAGGTATGGAGCCAAGCGGACCCACCTCTCTAAAGTCCTGGTTGGGGTTGTGTCCTGATAGGCATGGCTATCTGTAAACAGCCTGGTCCATAATGAGGGAGTGCATTCAGGTGGTAGGAGCGCAGGGATGGGAGTCACTGGCCCTCCCGATGTTTTGGCCTACAACACCCATTAGTCTGGTACTGCATGTGGTGATCCATGGGAGATGTGGTTCCAGCCATTTGGAGCAGGAGGAATTCCCTGTGTGTCATTGTTTGTTGTCTGTCTGTCTCTCTGTCTGTCTGTTAATGTCTGTCTATGTCTTTCTGTCTACCTCCGTCTGTCTGTCTATATCTGTCTACCTACAGTATCTCTGTCTGTCTGTATACTTATGTCTGTCTGTCTCTGTCTGTTTACCTATATCTTGTCTTGCTGTCTGTCTGTATTCCTAGGTCTGTCTGTCTGTGTCTGTCTACCTATATCTGTCTGTCTATCTGTCTCTGTTGTCTCCCTGTCTACCTATATGTATCTAGTAAAGGTAAAGGTTTCCCTTGCGCGAAAGCCAGTCATATCCGACTCTAGGGTGCAGTGCTCATCTCTGTTTCTAAGCCGAAGAGTCAGCGCTGTCTGCTTCTGCAGACGTTTCCGTGGTCATGTGGCAGGCATGACTAAACACCGGAGCGCACAGAACGCTGTTACCTTCCCACCGAAGTGGTCCCTATTTATCTACTTGCAATTTCTTGCTTTCGAACTGCTAGGTTGGCAGGAGCTGGGACAAAGACGGGAGCTCATTCCGTCCTCATTCCTCATTCCGTCTATCTAGCTAGCTATAATAATAATAATTTTGTGTCAGAGATTACTCTGGATTAAAGGATTTTTGTTGGAGAAACTCTGGCTTTGCTCCTTTCCTCCTTTTTTTTACTAAAACTTTCTCAAGAAATTCTCCCCCTATTTCTTAAAATCTGATTTCTTTAAAATTCCTTGGGTTTTTTTTAGTTCTGATGTTAATCTATCATTTATTGCTATGCTCCATATTTCGGTGTACCAATCTTCCAAATTCTATTCTTGTTGTCTATTAGCCCACTTCTATAGGCAGTCTTCTCTTTCATGGAACTCAACAGCCATTAGCTGTCTCCTCATGTATGACTTTTGGTGTGACCACACACACACACATACACCCATTTCTTCTCCAGGAATACCTGGAATTCCGGAAAGAGCGGAGCAAAATGCTCCTTTCCCGACGGAACCAGCTGCTGCTTGAATTCAGCTTTTGGAACGAACCTCTGCCCCGACCCGGCCCCAACATCTATGAACTGAGAACATACGAGCTTAAGGTAATGGAATGGAAGGGACTGCATGCATTTGTCTCCAGGGGTGGGTGATGGGTAGGATGTCAGGAAAGGCAGGTGTTCCTATTGCGTTCTGGCCCAGAAATAATCCAGAACAAACAGATTTCTCTTCTGGCCAAGCAATAATTGTTTGAAAAGTTCAACGTGATTCATAAATCGGGTGTTTAGCAATGACAGGGGTGTGCTAAGGAAGGCACTCTGGACACCGGCCCAGCCCGGCTGCAAAATGATATGCACGGAAGTGAAAGTGAGCAAGCAATCTTAGCCAGAAAATCACCGTCCATCATGTAAAGGGCGCCCTTGCTCGAAAGCCAGTCGTATCCAACTCTAGGGTTCAGTGCTCATCCCTGTTTATAGCCAAAGAGCCAGCGCTGTCTGCATCTGCAGATGTCTCCGTGGACACGTGGCAGGCATGCCTAGACACCCGAGTGCACAGAACGCTGTTGACCTTCCCACCGATGTGCTCCCTATTTATCTACTTGCAATTTCTTGCTTTTGAAGTGCTAGGTTGGGCAGGAACTGGGACAGAGACGGGCACTCAAACTGTCGTGCAGCACTCGGGTATTGATCTCTGACCTTCTAGTCTTCAACTTCAGCATCTTAACCACTTGAACCACTGCAGTCCATCATGTGCTAGGTGTGTAAATCCTGGCACAACGTGACCCATGTTGGAGCAGGAAGCCAGAATAGCAACCACACTTCTATACCGTCACATAGCACTTTGTGCGCTCTCTGGGTGGTTCACAAGGTAATCCGCATTTTGCCCCCAACATGCTGGGTCTTCATTTTACTCACCTCCGGAGGATAGAGGATTTGAGTCAACCTTAAACCCTACCAGGTTCAAGCTCACAACATTCTGGTTGCATTAAGCACCATGGGGCGGTATATAAGTGTGTTTGCTTTGCTTTGTTTTATGTGGAGGAAGCCTAAAAGGCTTTTCACTGTTAACAACTTATTCTTTAACTGCCCCCCCTTAAAATAAAATTACCCCACTGTGGGGTGTGTGCCCCATGTTGGGAACCATGACACGATACCCTAAGACAGAATATTCAACTGTCCCATTCAGTTAATACTGTGCACCAGCACTCACTATGACCACGTCGAATCGGACCACGTCAGTTTCCAGATACCGTTGTCTGTCCCAGCTCTTCAAAATCTGCCTTCAGGGTCTCCCCTTCCCAAAAGCTGTCCTCTTGGGGGGCAGGCTGGGGTGCATGTGTGTGGGGGGCTTGCCTTGGAGGTTTTGAAATCTACCCAATCTCACCTCTGCCTTTTTGCTTTTAGCCCGGCACCATGATTGAGTGGGGGAACAACTGGTAAGTGCCACGTCTTCCAGGGGGAGTTGGAAGAGGCCGAGTCAACCTTGAGCCCTAGTCAGGATCGACCTCACAACATTCTGATTAATGTCCTTCTCAATGTGGCAGGAAGGACACTTTTTGGCCTAAGAGAGCTGCTTCTTTTCTTTCTTGTCCTGATCAAACTTTGGAAGTGAAGCCACTTGCTTGGCTTTGTCGTTGGCCAAACTTAAGTCCTCATCGGTGCAGGTTTCAGGTATTAACTGAATAGGATACTCCTATTAACTGGCAGACCAGCAAATGAACCCGATTCTCTAGGCTTAAGGTAGCCTTCAAGAGGTTGTTGAACTACAGCAGGAGTCGGCAACCTTTTTTAAGTCAGGGACTGGGTCATACTCCCTCAGACAGTTGAGGGGGCCAGACTGATCCAACCCCACCGTAAACGCTGCCGTAAACATGTCATAAATGCATTTACGGCAGCCGTAAATGCAGCTGTGGCTGTCATAAATGTGTTTACGACAGCCATAAATGCAGCCACTTCTGGCATTGGCAGCAGTAGTGGTGTTTGGAGCGAGGGCGGGGGCCTGGTGATTTGGCGCCATGGGCCTTATTCAGACCACAGGCTGTAGGTTGCCCAGCCCTGTACTATAGGTTCCATCAACCCGGTCCAGCCTAGCTGGTGTTCAGGGATGATAGGAGCTGTAGTCTAGCAACATCAGAATGGTCACAAATGGCAAACTTTTCCCATCTGAGCACTTCAGCAATGACTAGCGATTGCATTTATCCTCGTCTGTTTGCTCACTGTTTTCTTTTTCCTTAACAGGGCAAGGGCCATTAAACATCGCCAAGAGAACCAGGAAGCAGTAGGTGGCTTTTTCTCTCAGATTGGAGAGCTCTACGTTGTGCACCACTTGTGGGGTAAGTGGCCCTTTGGAGAGAGAAATATCCTGTTGGCAACCTCTGCTACCTCCTTCATTAGTCTGGCATTCAACATTATTCTGGGCGGAAACAGACATCACAGATGAGCCATCATTAGAAGAGTAAGGGCAAACACACCCCTCCTATGATACTCCTATGCTGTCCGATCTTAAGGATTGTACTCTTCTAGTTTCTTCTTGAGAGTCTGGCGAGGTTATCCTGCTATGGTCATAGAGTAGACCCTACTACCAGTGACTCAACGCCGAGTGTCAGGTGGCAGTTAACTAACCTGACAACGCTGAGGACAAGCGGTCTTGGGTGCCACAGGGAGATGGTCCACAGATGGATTAAATCCCACTTGAATCCCTTTTGATGGAGGGCAGCAGCTTCATCCTTTCTGGCTTGGGGCTGATCAGGAGGACTTTGTGTGCCAAAAGGGCTCAGGACCAGAAAGTGACTTGTGGAATTGGATCAGTGGTACTATGGGGGTTATGTTGCGATGCAGAAGGCAAATGGAAGGCCACTGCGTTATATGGTTCCCAGGACCATCTTCATGGCCGATCGCCATGAGGACAGCCAATATTCGGATTCAGATATGGCAGAAGAAGATGGGGGAAAATTTTTCTTTTGTGTCCCGATCAAACCTTGGACTGCCGAAATGAAGCCACTTTCTTGGCTTTGTCGTTGGCCAAACTTAAATTCTCATCAGTAAATGAACCGGATTCTGTTTCTCTGCATTCACACAGCGTGTTGTTGTCTGCCATCAGCCCCCACTTGAGCCTGTTGGTCTTGCATTAAGGGACCCCAACCCTCAGCCTATTTAGGGTCCTCCAAGTGATGTAGGGCAGGCTGAGTTCCTCAGCCATATCCTCCTTTAATGTTGTTCCTGGTCCAATGAGCTCCTTCCTCCATCTTCTAATTATCTCTCTTGCCTACCCTCAAGAACAGGGGTTTTCAACCTTTTCAAGCTGGGTCCAGGTCCAGTGTCGGGCATCAGCAGGTTCGCACCAGTTCGCCAGAACCAGTAGCAGAAATTCTGGCTGGCCCCACTGCCCATCCAAGTTCTGAAATAAAGTAGTCCTAATTCGGGTGCAACGCAGGGCTTTCCCCCTGGCCACGGCCCACCATACCATGCCCACAGAGTATGGAGCCCACCACTGGCCGGGTCACACTCTCTCAGTCTGCTTTGAGGACTGGATGGCCATTTTCCCCTGCCTGCACGATGGGGGTGGCCATTTTGTCCCAACAGCTTCAAAGGACTTTCCATTTTGTTTTTCAAATGCCCTTGGAGGGGCGGGGAGGGGCCACATGAAATAGTGCCATGGGCCAAATCCAGCCCACGGGCCTTAGGTTGAGAACCCCTGCTCAAGAGTGTTTCTTCTTGCCATAAAACTCTTCCTGGATCTGAACCAAACCTGAAGTGACTCATTGCATGCCTGATTATAAACGTCCCAGTGTAAGTAGGCAGGATGATGGTCCTGTGAGTTCCTTGGCTCAAGGGATACTGGATCTGTAGTCCCCATAAAGACGCGTCAACCACTACCTCCTTAGTTCCTACAGATAGCGCATTTCCTCTCCTTCCTTCCAGCCTACAGGGACCTGCAGTCTCGAGAAGAAACACGAAACGCAGCCTGGAGGAAACGAGGCTGGGATGAGAATGTTTACTACACTGGTGAGGAAATCGTTACGGGAAATCCTGGGGTGCCTCCGCCAAAATAAATGCCTTCCTCCTCATCAGTTCTTCCCTCATAAAGCATAATCCCATAAAGTGTGGGATTGCAGTTCCCATAACTCCCAGCAAGCATCTGGAAGTGGCCCGAGTTGTCACGTCATCCAGATGTAGAACACCAGGTTGGAAAAGGAGAAAAGGTGTAAGCCCCTTCTTCCCAGGAGGCTTCCTTCATGCCCAGCTCAACCAATCAGTTCGAAAGCAAGAGTTTCCAAGCAGATAAATAGGTACTGCTTTGTCGGGAAAGCTAACAGCGTTCTGTGCACCCTGGCTTCCAGTCATGCCTGCCACATGACCAAGAAAATGTCTGCAGATGCAGACAGTGCTGGCTCTTTGGATGTAAACCAGCATTTCCCAACTTTTGGGTTTTGGACTTCAATTCCCAGAAGCCTCCATCAGTCCATTGGCTGATCAGTGCTTTGGGGAATTGACTGAGGCTTCTGGGAATTGAAGTCAAAAAGACCCCAAAGGTTGGGAAACACTGCTGTAAACGCAGATGAGCATCGTCCCCTAAAGTCAGAGACAAATGGGTCTTGAGCATGGGAGACCTTGGCCATGAGTAGATTGTGGGGATCTGATGGGAAATGCCTGGAGCAGGCGGCCACCCAGAAGTCTAGCTGGGGCAGCCTAGATATTATTGTCCCCCCACCCACCCTCCCCAATTAAAATTTCCAGGCCTCTGTGGCACCCATCGGATTGATGTCCCAATCGGTTTTTCACTGACGTCTCTCTCTCCTGCTCTAGCCAGATGGGTAGAGATGATGTTGGGAAGCTGGTCTCTCTTGCGTCCATGGCTTTGGAAGACCGTGTCAATCCCATTTCCCCAAGATTTCTCAGAGGAGGAATCTCTCACACACACTTTCTTTCTTTCTTTCTTTCTTTCTTTCTCTCTTTCTTTCTTTCTCTTTCTTTCTTTCTCTCTTTTTCTCTTTCTCTCTCTCTTTCTCTCTCCATCTCACACCCATGTTTCTAAAATGCTTCCCTCGCACGTAAGATCCAATGTGTAGCAAAAGCAGTCCCTGTCCAGATACAACCTGAGACGGAGAAGGGAAAGTCATGCTCCACTCTGATCCTAAAGGTATCCTCAGACTGTCCCCTGGCTTGGAAATCCTCCTGGTGGAGAAAGGCAGGGCCCTGGTGGCGCAGGCTTTAAACTGCTGTCCTGCAGCCAGAATGTTGTGAGTTCGATCCTGACGAGGGACCAAGGTTGACTCAGACTTCCATCCTTCCAAGGTCAGCCAATGAGTGCCCAGCATGTTGGGGGGGAAATGCTAATTAACTCGTGAACCGCCCAGAGAGTGCACTAAGCGCTGTGGGATGGCATATACGTGTGGTTGCTTTGCTTTTTGATTGTTAGCCCCCCAAGTGTGTCAGGCAGGGGGTCCAGGGCAACCTTTGCCACTCTAGCTCAAAGCAGCTCTTTGCCAAATGACTTACTGAGCTCTCCTTTCTCCATCTGCAGTGCCTCTGGTCCGGAGCATGGAGTCCCGGATCATGATTCCCTTGAAGATATCCCCGCTGCAGTGATCCGGTCTCCTCGCGCCTCTCTTCTTCTGCAGCAGACACTAAGACTTACACAAGGAGAAACAAGCCCTCTCCTACTCCACCCAATCCACCTCAGCTTCTCTCTGTACCCTTTCCTTCTTTGCCATGTTGCTTCAGTTGCAAGCCATATCTTTATTCCAAGCCGATCCACGTCTACAAGCATCCCCCCCTCCCGCCCATCCCAGCCTCTTTGTTTCCAACGGACCCCGTGTTTGCAAGATTCGTGCTCCGGATGTGTGTCTGAGCTTTCATCCAATTATCCTACTTGCTCCAGATGTGTGGTGGATGTGAACCAATAGAACATACCCAAGTCCATTGCCATGGACTGTGGACCTCATCTAAACCAGGGGGTGGAGGGCGATCTTCCGAGTGCTGGTACCACCTTTTTCATCCCAGAATACTCTGGCTTTTAGTTCTGCTTGCCCCTGCTCTGTGGTTTCCATCTATGGTGGCTTCTATCTAAGGAACCCATCTAGGGTGGCATCTCAGAGGCTTTCAATGGGGACCCTTTGGCTGGCTCCCTTGAAGCTCCAGGCTTTCACAATTTTGCTCTGGGATGTGGATCTGTGTTTTCCTTGCTTAGGGGAAGGATGGAGATGAATTAAGGTCCCTGGTCCAGTTGGCCAACTGTATGAACTTCCAGAAGATCACACATGGCCCAACTCAAAAGGTCGCTTCATTGACAAGGCAAAAAGGCAATTTTGGGGGCTCCTGCAGGTTGCTTTGGAGAGAAATACTCAATTAATAGATGTATCTTTGTACTAATTGTGAGTTCAGCCCACTTCTGAACTGCTGTAGTCCACGGTCTCTCTTTCTGTGCCCAACTAGCCGGGAGCCCGGTGGGAGCAAGTGGAGATCCGAGACCGAGTCTTTTCCCAAGCTTGGTTGACATGGAGAGAAAGTGGTCTGGAGCCAAGCTCTTTTCTCTCTCCATCCTGGAACGAGATTTTTAATCATAGCAAAGGGAGGCCTCCATTTGAAGACTTAGATGTAGAAGTAACAGGGTAACTCTATACGAATGTCTAACCAGGCTGTTTTCCCACTTGCCTCTGCCAGTAAAAACCTACCCGGGTTCACCATACTGGCCTACTTGTGAGGCAGGAAAGTGAGCTATTGCCTCGGGAGGCTAAATGAAACCTTGGTCATTAGGGGGAAAGTCTAACCCTTTTGGGGATCAGGGGCATATAAACCTTGTCAACTGCAAATAAAAATTAAAATATTTAATATACTAAGACTTGTGTGTCTGTGATCATATATTGTAGGTGTGATTGAGACTGTTGTAGTGATCCATGGCATGGTAAGGGGCTGAGGTGGCTCAGTGGTTAAGAAGCTCACCTTGTTAGCTGGAAGGCTGGCAAGTTGGCAGTTTGAGACCCAGGTACTGCATGACGGAGTGAGCACCCATCTCTGTCCCAGCTCCTGCCACCCTAGCAGTCCGAAAGCAAGAAATTGCAAGCATGGTAAAGTAAATAGGGACCCCTTCGGTGGGAAAAGATCTTGGGGACATGACAGAATCCTCATTCGGGCAGAGCAGAGTTTCTCCAGCAAAATTCCTCTCAACCCATAATAATTTCTGACACGAAATTGTTATCCATGGCATGACAAAGTCCCATGTCCGTGTTGCGGGGATGGTTGGAAATGCGTAGCTCTGTTTAGGAGCCATGGGGGCAAATGACACAAGAGAATGTGCTTGTGTTTAGAGGCCGGTGGCTTCTATCCCAGACATAGGATATGAAGCTGGTTTTGTCTTCAGGTGACCAGTCAGGGGCGGAAAGCACCATGAAATGCAAGATATGGGGGTGAGAAAAAGCTTGTGCCAAAGCAGATACACCTTTCCCCAGATAAGGACTTGCTGCTGTTACACAGGAGCGCCGAGAACCTTTTCCTCTGTGACCCTCCGCCTGCTTTAGTCTGGATCTTTCTTCCCATGAGTAACAACACCTCTTAGCTTTCTTGCTGAGGGCTGTTGAATTGATTTCATGTTCAGGAGGGCCGGGTCACACTCTCAGTTAGCTTTGAGGGCTGGACAGCCATTTTGCCCTGCCTGAACAATGGAGGTGGCCATTTTGTCTGAGCAGCTTCAAAAGGGCAACCATTTTGTTTCTTGAATGCCTTTGGAGGGGGGGGGGGACATCAAATGGCACCGGAATCCGGATCCGGCCCACAGGTTGGGAACCCATGATCTTCGAGGAGGCTCTTTCCGTGTAGCCCATTTGCCACACTGAAGAAGAGGAATTGGTTTACAATTGGAAGCTGCTTCTTCCTTAGGTCAGGGATGGACAACCTTGGTGCTCCAGATGTTTTTTGACTTCAATCCCCAGAATCCCTGGTCAGCAGGAGGCATAGTTTGAGTTTGTGGTTCAGAGGCGACACCTGAGCCAATTTCCTTCCAAAGCAGGTAAAGGTCGCCCTGGCATGAAAGCCAGTCGTATCTGACTCTACGGTAAAGTGCTCATCTCTGTTTATAGCCGAAGAGCCAGCACTGTTTGCATCTGCAGACATTTCCATGGACACGTGGCACTGGCATGAATAGACACCGGAGTGCACGGAACGCCATTTACCTTCCCACCGACAGTCGCTATTTAGCTACTTGCAATTTCTTGCTTTCGAACTGCTAGGTTGGCAGGAGCTGGGACAGAGATGGGAGCTCGCTCCGTCATGCTGTACCCAGGAATCGAACTTTTTGACCTTCCAGTCAGCGAGTTGAGTGTTCTTAACCGCTTGAGCCACTGCAGTCAAGAGAAAAGAAACTTGACTAAAGATCTTGCCAAGATATAAACTAGAAGAAATAAGAGACATGATGTATTGAAACTTTTTTATTCTTTATCGTTTTTTTTGTTGTTGCTTATATTCATTTTGTATGTTATGTATCTTATGAATTTTAATAATTAGTTCGGCTATGAAACAGAGATGAGCACTGAACCCTAGAGTCAGATATGACTGGCTTTCGAGTGAGGGAAACCTTTACCTTTACTAAAGATTTCCCTTGCTCGAAAGCCAGTCGTATCTGCCTCTGGGGTTCAGTGCTCATCTCTGTTTCAAAGTCGAAGAGCCAGCGCTTGTCTGCTTCTGCAGATGTTTCTGTGGTCATGGGGCAGGGATGACTAGACACCGGAGTGCACGGAACCCTGTTTGCCTTTCCCCGCTAAAGTGGCCCCTATTTATCTACTTGCAATTTCTTGCTTTCGAACTGCTTGGGTGGCAGGAGCTGGGACAGGGACGGGAGCTCACTCGGTCGTGCAGCACTCTCATCTCAAACTGCTGACCTGGCAACCTTCTAGTCAAGTTCAGCGTCTAAACCACTTGAGTCACCGCAAGCACTGATAGGAACTTAATTAACTGCTAGGCAACTGTTTGGATAAAGGTCCCCCTTTTGCTCGAAGTATCCGACTCTAGGGTTCAGTGCTCATCTCTGTTTCAAAGCCAAAGAGCCGACGCTGTCTGTGCTTCTGCAGACATTTCCGTGGTCATGTGGCAGGCATGACTACACACTGGAGTGCACGGAACGCTGTTTACCATCCCACTAAAGTGGTCCCTATTTATCTGCTTGCAATGTCTTGCTTTCGAACTGCTAGGTTGGCAGGAGCTGGGACAAAGACGGGAGCTCATTCCGTCCCTGCAGTACTCGGGAATCGAACTGCTGACCTTCCGTTCCGCCTCCCAGTCAGCGTCTTAGCCACTTGAGCTATAATATTTTTTTTAAAAAAAGAGAGAAAAGCAAAAGCTTCCGGGGGGGGGGGGGGAGACCTTCCCTGCAGTTCCCAAGAGTTGCCACCAGGGGCAGAGAAGATGCGGACGCTCTAGTCATCCTCAGCGGTCGTGGCTTATGCTCCTCCTTACTTCCGGTTTCAGGAACTTCCGGTCGGCTGTCGGCGACGCTTGGCTTGGGCTTCGTGGGGGGAAATGGAGCGGGTAAAAAAAAGGGGGGTCGTGAAAGGAGGCTTTTAAGGGGTTGGTTGGCGCCTATCTTGAGCCCCCCAAGGAGGGGAGGGGGAGAGAAAGGGAGGGAAACCCCCTTTTCCCAACCCCCTTTCCCTCTCCTCACAGTAGACGTTGAGGGTTCCTCTGAGCATGTGCAAAGTGTTTCTGCCCTCAGGAAGCTTGGCACTGTTTTTTTCTCCGACCAGATCCTCAAATTGGGTCTAGTCATGCCTGCCACATGTCCACGGAAACGTCTGCAAACACAGACAGTGCTGGCTCTTTGGCAATAAACAGAGATGAGCACTGAACCCTAGAGTCAGATACGACTGGGTTTCGAGCAAGGGCGACCATTGCTTCGCTGTTTTACCCCCATTCCTAAGGACAGACCAGTGCAGCTGTTCACTGTGAGGCATTTCTGGCTGTTAATTACACAGAAGGACTGTGGTGGCTTAGTGGTTAAGATGCTGAGCTTGATAACCAGAAGGAAAGTCAGCCGTTCGAGACCCGAGTGCTGCATGACGGAGCGAGCGCCCGTCTCCGTCCCAGCTCCTGCCAACCTAGCAGTTCAAAAGCAAGACATTGCAAGTAGATAAATAGGGACCTCTTTGGTGGGGAAGGTACCAGTGTTCTGTGTGCTCCAGCGTCTAGTCATGCTTGCCACATGTCCACAGAAACGTCTGCAGAAGCAGACAAGCGCTGGCTCTTTGGCTTATCAGAAAACAAAAATAATAAAACAAAAACACTGCAGCACGTTAAAGACTGCTATATTTTTACTGTTAGCCTTCGTGGATCAAGTCTCTTTGGTAATAAACAGAGATGAGCACTGAACCCTAGAGTCGGATAAGACTGGCTTTCAAGCAAGGGCAACCTTTTCCCTCCTGCTTAATTCCTTATCCAAGGCAGGTTATTAGGGTATAAAACGGGGCATGATCAAGCTGGAAGAGAAAAACATTAAACAGAAAAGCTGTCCATTGGCAGATCATTGCTTTGGGGAATTGGCTTAGGCTTCTGGGAAATGAAGCCCAAAAACCAAAGGTTGGGAAACACTGTTTTAGATAGTTTAAGATTGCAAACGTGTTCAACGTGTGGTTCTTAAAAAGCAGTCTAATTTGTGCTGCAGGATCTGAAACGGAGTTGTTGCAAATGGCATTGTAGAGCAACTGAGGTTGGAAAGTTTACGGGTAGGGAACTGAACTCGTATCAACTCCCAAATTGTGTCTCTGTTTCTGCAGGTGGTTTCAGTGAGGTGTGATTTGTAGGAAGCTCTGAATATATTCGTTCCTGCGGCTTGAGTATATGGTGGGAAACACATTTTGATACCTTGAAAGGAACAGTGATTTCGTTCTAAGGTAAGTTGGAAAACTTTGTATTTCAAAAAATAAATAAATAGAGATTTGTTCCTTAGATAGCAGTACAGTATATATTTTATCCACTTTGTTGAATGATCATTCTGAGAGGGATGTTTAATTCAGTCCTCAACTGATTCCCCTTTTCTTTTTTTCTGGAATAGTAGAGTCTCAAGTTTTTTTAAAAAATGTCATCTGACTCAAGCAAGAAACGGAAGCCCAAAGTCATCCGTACAGATGGGGGCCCTCAGGAAGGCAAAAGAAGCCGGCCAGATGCTGATCAGGTAGGTTCAGGGTGCTTAAGCTCACTTGGAAACCAGAGTAGTTCTTGTGCGTGTGAAAAAATACAGTAAAACCCCTACTTACAGGGGGAAAGTCTGTTTCATAGGCTTTTGCTTAAATTGGTTTTTTATGTAACTCGAAGCAAACCCGTAGGAAAAATTATTTTTTTACATAACTCGAAGCAAACCCATAGGGAAAATGAAATTTTTATGTAAATTGAAGCAAACCCATTGGGAAATGAATTTTTACGTAACTCGAAGCAAACCCATAGGGAAAAGAATCTTTATGTAACTCAAAGCAAACCCATAGGAAATCGTGTAAATCGCAACATGGTTTTAGCACAAAATCATTATGTAAGTCTAATTTTATGAAACTCGAGTCATATGTAAGTCGGGGTTTTACTGTATGTCTCAACATTTGGGTCAAGTGCTTTAACAAAGCAATTTCAAACTGCTGTATTTGCCAACATATAAGATGCATTGGAGTATAAGACACTCCTCATTATTGCCAAAATAGTCCACTATATACAATACAAGACACACTCCATTTTTCCAGTTTATTTTAAGAGGGGAAAAGTGAGTCTTATATGCCAGCAAATAGGGTAATTCTAACGTGTCCTGCTGAGCTCAAAAGGAGCCCATTCAGTAAAAATAAATAAATAAATATTTAATTTTACAGGTTATTATTAAAAATAAATAAATTTCATGTCAGAAATTACTCTGGGTTGAAAGGCTTTTTGCTGGAGAAATTCTGCTCAGGGGATGCCCGAATGATGCACCTTTCATGTCCCCAAGATCTGTCATGCAGCACTTGGGTATCGAACCTCGACCTTCCAGTCTCCAAGCTCAGTATCTTAGCTCCCCTGGTGGCTTAGTGGTTAAGATGCTGAGCTTGGTGACTGGTAGGTTGGGTTTTGATACCTGAGGGCTGCACAGGAAAATGAAAGGAGCCTCATTCAGGCATGCCCTGAGCAGAGTCTCTCCAGCAAAAATCTTTTCAGCCCAGAGTAATCTGACATGAAATTATTATTAAAGTTATTATCATTATATCATCTGTCCTCCCTGAACTAACTGTTGCATATGTGGCTCTTTTCTCCTCCAGTTTACTCACTCAACTGCCTTGTGAGGTATATGAGTCCAGGAACCAGTGGCTGTCTCAGGGTCATCCAGTGGTCATGGCTTAAGTGGGGTTTGAACTTTCAATCCTTAGTCTCAGTTCAGCATTCTAACCACTGCACCACTTGAACTGAACAGTAGGCCCTGCACAGCTTACAGGCAGCAAATCTTTTAACATAGCTCACCTCTGCCACCAACTAGGTATGAAGAGCCATTTGAGTGCTGATTGTATTGCTCAAGACAGCAGAGAAACATGACTTGTTAGAGAACTGTTATTTCAGAGAAAGGGCTGCGGTGGCTTAGTGGTTACGAGGCTAACCTTGATGACTGGAAGGTCGGCATGTCAGCAGTTTGAGACCTGAGTGCAGCAGGACGGAGTGAGCTCCTGTCTTTGTCCCAGCCAACCTAGCAGTTCAAAAGCAAGACATTGCAAGTAGATAAATAGGTACCTCTTTGGTGGGGAAGGTAACTGTTCTGTGTGCTCCGGTGTCTAGTCGTGCCTGCCACATGACCACAGAAATGTCTGCAGATGCAGACAGCACTGGCTTTTTGGCTGTAGACAGTCATGAGCACAGAACCCTAGAGTCGGATATGACTGGCTTTTGAGCAAAGGTGACCTTCCAGTCATCAAGTTCAGTGTCATAAACACTAAACCACCACAGTCCCTTCGGCTTCCGTGGGTCACCCGATAGTCTTGAGAAGGAGGATAAACTCACTATGGACTTTCTCTGTACTATACGTAATTAACTAACTTTGGTTTTCTCCTACTTTAAGTCTGTGATGGCAAACCCTGGCACTCCAGCTGTTCTTGGACTTCAATTCCCAGAAGCCCAAGTCCCTGTGAATCCACATGAATGGGTTTACTGCCCATATGCGCAGTAAACCCATTTGTGTGGAGTCAAAGGGACTTGGAATTCTGGAAATTGAAGTCCAAGAACAGCTGGAGTGCCAAGGTTCGCTATCACTGCTCTTAAGTCTTTCCAGGGGAGGGGTGAACTTGCAAGGGTGAATCTTTCTTCTACATTCCCATTCTTAGGATGCCAGATACTACAACGAAGAAGCAGAGGTGGAGCAGCGAGACCACAATAAAGATTATGAACTTTACAAACAGACATGCCAGGACATTCAACGGCTTATGGCTGAGATCCAGGAGCTCAAGAGTAAAGGCAGTAAAGACAGCGTAAGACACGTTGAGAGCAGGGGGCCCTTGTATATGGGAAAGGGAGATGGTGTTGAAGGATCCTAGCAAAACACATTTGAAAGAGAAAATAGCTACTGGGTAGGAATGACTGAAGAGTCGATGAGGTTTTAGTCTCCGTATCCCCTTCTTGTTCTTTAGGCTGCTGAGATAGAAGAGCGTCGCATCCAGAGCTGCGTCCACTTCATGACCCTGAAAAAACTCAACCGTTTGGCCCATATTCGGCTCAAGAAAGGAAGGGATCAGACCCACGAGGTAAGGCTAAATTTACAAAACTGAGAAAATAGAACCATAATTTTTATTTTATTCGAACGTACATACATACGTACATCCTGATGAAGTGGACTTGATCCACGAAAGCTCACATTTAAATACAGGAGTTAGTCTTTATGGTGCCACAACATTGTCTTTTTTTCTGTTTTGTTTACTCTCTAATAAGAGACCATTTTGCATGAATATATCAAGTGATAGGTGAACAGTGAGACTTGTGTATTTTTTAATGACAAGAGTATTGTGTTTTGACTCTGGCTTCCTAAGGAAAAAGAACACAGGTGTCAGATTATATAGTTAAGTCTCCTGGAATTTTAGTTCCTTGCATTACAAAAAAAGAGAGTATATTTTCGCTTCTCTGCCTCTGAATGTTTCTGTTTTTTATTGCAGGCAAAACAAAAAGTGGACGCTTACCACCTGCAGCTCCAGAATTTGCTGTATGAAGTCATGCACCTTCAGAAGGAGATCACGAAATGCCTCGAGTTCAAGTAAGCTCATTTAAAAAAAGTTGTTGGAGGATGGAAAGGCTGGAACATTTGCCAAAGAATAAGTGAGGCTCCTGGGAGTGAGAAGACGATCTTCTACACCCCTGTAGTGGGGGAAAGCCTTTGGATTAATTGAAGACCTTTAATAAAAAACGTGGTAAAAAATGTATTTAATAGGGTCTACGGTTTTGTCATTTGTCTGAGTCATAAATGTCTCCATAAAGAACGAAAGGGTGACTGTTTTAAACCCTACTTCCCTCTACAGCTGTGTCTCAAGCAGATGGAAGATTTGCAGCTAACTTCCCCCTATGCTGTTGAACTTTGTTGTTGGAAAAGGAATTATTTGATTCTTCTTCTTCCGTGTCTAGGCCAGACGTGAAACTGCCAAAATGAAGCCACCTTTTGGTGTGTTCTTTCTGTAGTTCCTTTCCCCTGACCTAGTGTGAGAAAGATTAGCCAGCAACACAAGATGGCCGTGACTAGGGTATTACACCTGAGTAGGCTCTTTCTGTTACTTGATATGCTTATCTAATCTTTGCAGCTTTCTGTGAGCCAGCTTATATTTTATTTATTAAAATGTAAAGGGTGTTGCTTATTGTAACATTGCCTCTTACTGCACTACGGTGCTTCTGGCATGAACAAAGGAAGGGGACTCAGGGGGCTGATTCGAGTGCTGGCCCTGCCAGATATTTGCGATGGGTCGAAAAGCTGATCTCTCGTCGAGACACAGCTTCCAGATTTTTTACACTGTGGGCAGAGGAGCATTTTGATCTTTGACTTTTTGCACACTGTTGCTCTCCGTCTCTTCTGCAGGTCCAAGCACGAAGAGATTGATTTGGTGAGTATAGACGAATTTTACAAGGAGGCTCCCCCAGAGATCAGCAAGGAAGAGATTACTCGCAGCGACCCTCATCAGCAGACCCTGTGCCGTCTGGACTGGGAACTGGAGCAGCGGAAACGGTGGGTAGGAAAGTCTGGCAGGTGTCAATCCTGATCACCCTAAATTCATTGGGAAAAGCATACAGGGCTTGGAAGTGATGCACAAATGAGCAGAATTTAGCCTTGCAGGATTTCCTTTTCACTCAGTCCCCTTCTTCTTCCTCTTATTATTTATTATTGAGGTGGTTCAGTGGTTAAGCGGTTCACCTTGTTAGCTGGAAGGCTGTCAAGTCAGCAGTTTGAGCCCCGGGCACTACATGACAGATTGAATGCCTGTCTCTGCCCCAGCTTCTGCCAACCTAGCAGTTCAAAACCAAGGAATTGCAAGTAGGTAAATAGGGACCATTTTGGTGGGGGAAAGATCTTGGGGACATGAAAGGAGCCTCATTTGGGCATCCCCCTGAGTGAAGTTTCTCCAGCAAAAATCCTTTCAACCCAGGATAATTTCTGACATGAAAGTATTATTATTTATTTAGTTTCTATACTGCTCATTTGGGTGGTATCCCACTCTGGACTGTGTACAAGCAAATATCAAATAACATTGCAGACCACATAACAAATACATCTCAAAATAAAATAACTGGCATCTGAGGGCATGCTTAATTTATAGCTGTATCATCTTCCTCTTCTGCCGAATCCGTATATCAGCTATCCTCATGGCAATCTGTCCTGAGAATATAATGCAGTGGCCTTCCATTTGCTTTCCACATCATAGCGTGACACGATTCACTTCCTGGCCCTAAATCCATGGTCATGTGGCAGGTGCAACTAGACACCAGAGTGCACGGAACACTGTTTACCTTCCCACCAAAGTGGTACCTGTTTCTCTACTTGCAATTTCTTGCTTTCGAACTGCTACGTTGGCAGGAGCTGGGACAGAGACAGGTGCTCAATCTGTCATGTAGTACCTGGGTCTCAAATTGCTGACTTTGCAGCCATCCAGCTAACAAGGCGAGTTTCTTAACCACTGAGCCATCGCAGCCCCACGATTCTGTCGTGCTGCATTCAGGTCTCAAACCACTGACCTGCCAACCTTCCAGTCATCAAGTTCAGCATCTTAACCACTAAGTGCAGCCATTTGCCATATCTTCTCTCTGAATCGGCCTGTCTCTCACACACCCCCCCAAACTTTTTAGTAAATACTGCTTATTGATACAACCGATTGCCCTTCTTTGTCCAGGTTGGCCGAGAAATATAAAGAAAGTCTTGCTAATAAAGAGAAAATTCTGAAAGAGATAGAAGTGAAGAGGGAATATCTGAGTAACCTCCAGCCTCGGCTTAACAGTATCATGCAGGTAAGTTGCAACCCAGTTGGCGACTTGAGAAAACCTGAGAGTCAGACTCTAGAGACCCTGTCATGTTCTTAGGTCATGTTGCTAGTCCACATTGTTTTAGAGAGGAAAGTCTGAACATTTATGAACAATTTCCTATCTGGGTTTAGAATCCAGAATGTTTAAATGCCTTCATCACAGGGTGTTGATTCCTCTCTTAGAGACCTTTTCCGTTCTGCTGCTTCAGAGTATTGCACGTTCTTTGATAGCATCATAAAATGGTAATGGAGGAATCTTGAAATTTACTGTTTACGCGCAGTAAATCTCAGAACAGGTCTAGCAAGATGCAGAAATGTGACTTCTTTAAAGCCATGCTAGCCAGCAGTTCAACGGGGGTTGCTGTGGAGGGATTTGCAACCTTCTCATTTTATGTCTTCTCTCCAATCCTTCCAGTCTTCCCTCCCTGTCCAGGAGTACCTCTCGATGCCTTTTGAACAGGTCCACAAACAGTTTGAGACAGCCAGGCACCTTCCACCCCCCCTGTATGTGCTCTTTGTTCAAGCGAGCGCCTACGGTCAGGCCTGTGGTGAGTGACTACCTGTTGGCGTCTGAGGTTGGGAACTGGGAATGCTTAAGTTCTCGGGAGGAGCAAGGTATTCAAATCAAATCAAAATTTATTGCGGTCGATGACCAGTGCAGTAAAAAGGGTTAAGTGCATGAAATACCATCAAAATGCACCACCACAAACACATTTGTTTGACTTAAAACAAAAGCAGGTAGCAAGTAACATAAGCAAATCATGGCTTGATAAGGAATGTTGTAAGGCCAAGAGTGCTTTAAGAGCCAAATATAGAATATCAACAGATATTACAAGGGATGAATTAAAGGAAATGAAATCCCATTATAAAGCGTTAATCAAACGTAAAAAGTTAGAAGATACTCATAGGGCATGGGAACAACTAAGGCTAGCAATAAAATAAAATAATTCCTCCCAATTCTGGAGTCTGGTCTCAGGCTGTTCAAACAAGCAATATATATCCTCAGCTATATTGCCCGGAGTTTGGGAGAAACATTTCCATGAACTTTATATAGCCCTGGATATCATGGAGCAAGGTATTAAATGTCATGGCTTGTTGCGGTAAAGGTTGCTTATCCAAAGCCAGCTTTGTAGAAGTTTTGATACACTTCTTGTTGTTCCGTATCTGATTCCTACTATTGGTGATCCTCATGGCGATCAGCCATGAAGAGTGTACTGAGAGAATAATGCAGTGGCCTTTCATCTGCTTTCTTCCTCATACCATGACACCTATAGTACCACTGATCCAGTTCCACGAGTCACTTTCTGGTCCTGAGCCCTTTTGGCACGCAGAGTCTTCAGAGTTGGGCAGCAATATAAATCAGAAAAATTAATAAAATCCTCCTCAGCCCCAGCCCAGGATGGATGAAGCTGCTGCCCTCTATCAAGATGGACTCAAGTGGGATTTTTATTTATTTATTTATTTATTTGTTTATTTATTGTTTAGATTTCTATACATTTCAACCCATTTGGGGGCCATCACCCTTCTCTGTGGACTTCACCCACCCAAGGCCATTAGTCCTCAGGGTTGGCAGGTTAGTTAACCCCTGCTTGACAATCGACATTGAGTTCCTAACAGTAGGGTCTACTCCAGGGGTTCCTAACCTATTCAAGTCAGGGGCTGGGTCATGCTCTCTTAGCTTCGAGGGCCAGATCCCCATTTTGCCCTGCCTGCATGATGGGGGTGGCCATTTTGCCCCAACAGCTTCAAGGGGGTGGCCATTTTGTTTCTCAAACGCCCTTGAAGGGGTGGGGGCCACATGAAATGGCGCCGTGGGTCAGATCCGGACCACGGGCCTTAGGTTGGGAACCCCTGATTGACTCTATGGCGATAGCAGGATGACCTGGCCACACTGCTGGCTCCTATGAGTTCACTGAGTCCCTTGTGTCTGAGTTTGGAAGAACTACAGAAGAGCAGCTGTTTGAAACCTGACGAAGGAGCTCTTTTGGGAAAATCTCTTTGATGTGGAGGCTAAAGCTCGAAATCCTTTTAGGTTCTGCTTCCTCATGACAAAGGGTCTTTGTAAAATCTACATACATGCATTCAATACAGACAGGGAGGTAAAAGGGAAGCTATGCAGGGCTAAAAATAAGGCTTCAACCCCTTAGGACCATGAGGACTAGGACATTGTAGCTCTTTATTTCAAAAGGCGAAGCACTTAGTTGTGATCAGAACCATAGTGTGACATCTCTGTTCCCCAGGGAGTCTTCCTGGTTAGGCTTAGGAGTCACTGCTCTAGGCTTCATGTTTCTGAGCACACCACATTGTGTGTCTGCTTCTTCTGCTTCTCTTCCACGTTTGTTCATTTTGTTCTTCTGTCCTCTTTTATGTTTTCTCTCTCTTTTCTTTTCTGGCCAACCCCATTAGCTCACATGAAACCCTCCGCCCTTAGACAGGGTGAGTATCATTTTAATTTTCTCACCTGTAAGAAGCTGCGATTAAATTTGGCTTTCTCTTTTATTAAGCATGTCTTTCCCCGGAACATTCATGGATCTTTGGGAATGAGATTTCTTTCTTTCTTTCTTTCTTTCCTTCTTTCTGAGCATGTCTTTAAACAATAGCTCTTTGGGGCCTGAAGATGTCTAAGAGAAGCTTAATCTCCCTTGAGTTCCTAAAGGGAGCTACAGCTTGTAAAACCCTCACAGCTGTTCTTAAGCCAATATTAATACCGACACCAGTTGAGAAAATATACCCTCTTGTTGGTATCACTCCACCTAAGATAAGGAGAGAAGTAGCAGTGGACGTTGAGAGAACTAAGCAAGAAAAGGACCCTCGACATCCCCTGAATGGATATGAGCCTCAAGTCCACCAACTCAGATCCAGGAATTGCTTTATGGCAAGGAGAAACATTCTTGAGGGTACAGGAGGGCAAAACCAAATTAAAAGAGGGCGGAAGAGCTCACTGGACAAGAATTAACATTAAAGGAGGATATGGCTGAGGAACTCAACCTCCCCTTCGTCATTTGGAAGTCCCAGAATAGGGTGACTTTTGAAGTCTCAAAATGCAAGACCAACAGTCTGATTTTGGACAGCAACACATAGTGTGAATGTAGAGAGATACAGAATCCGTCTTATTTACTGATCTGCCGAATACTGCACCGATGAGGACTTAGGTTTGGCTAACAATAAAGCTAAGAAAGTGGCTTCATTTTGGCAGTCCAGGGTTTGATCGGGACATAAAAGAAGAAGAAGCCAATATTGAGTCCACATATTCAAGCCCTTTCATATCTATTAATAGAGAAATAGATGGATTCAAGTGGTATTTAATCCACTTGGGGACCATCACCCTTCCTTCCATGTGGACTTTGGCACCCAAGGTTGTGAGTCCTCAGGGTGGTCACGTTAATTAACTGCTGCCTGGTGCTCAGCGTTGAGTTTCTGGCAGTAGGGGATGCTATATGACCATGATGGTGAACCTTGGCACGCCAGGTGTTCCACATGAATGGGTTTACTGGTACTCCAGGTGTCCCCAAAAGCCCAAGTCTCTGTGAATCCACACAAATGGGTTTACTGGCACTCCAGGTGTTCCCAAAAGCCCAAGTCTGAATCCACACAAATGGGTTACTGGCACTCCAGATGTTCCCAAAAGCCCAAGTCTCTGTGAATCCACACAAATGGGTTTACTGGCACTCCAGGTGTTCCCAAAAGCCCAAGTCTGTGAATCCACATGAATGGGTTTACTGGCACTCCAGGTGTTCCCAAAAGCCCAAGTCTCTGTGAATCCATACAAATGGGTTTACTGTGCATATGCGCAGTAAACCCATTCATGTAGATTCACAGAGACCTGGGCTTCTGGGAACTGAAGTCCAAGAACACCTGGGGTGCCAAGGTTCGCCATCACATCTATGCCCAAAGCATGATAACCTGGCCAGAATGCTTGCCAAAAAATAATCCAGATTTGCCACAGCTAGTTTCATTTGCATTTTGTAATCAGCAGTGACTCCCTGCAAGCTTTTTGCCTGGCTTTGCTTGGCTTCTGCCTAAGGACCAGAAATTGAGACTTTGGTTAGGCAACTGGTTCAGAAAAAGACCTTACCCACAAGAGGTGATGGTTCTGGCACACCTTAGCTGAAATGGCTCCTTTATTTTATGTTTCTCATAAAATCTCAGTTTAAGTTGCCACGTTTTGCCAAATCTAGGGGGAGATGGGGTTAATTAATGTTGCCCTTTCTTCTGCAGATAAGAAGCTGGCAGTAGCTATAGAAGGAAACGTGGAAGAAGCCAAAGCGCTCTGCAAACCTCCCGAGGACTCTCAAGGTAAGGAAAGGCCCGTTACATTTGTTTGCCTGCAGTATGACTCAGCGTAGAGCAGCAGCAATTGTGCTTGATCTTAGTCTTAGACCCATTCCTCAGTGCCACAGCTTAAAAGATCACGACTAACTCGGGCTGAGAAGGCTTTTGCCAACTGGCATAGATGAATTTCCCTCAGGCCTGGTGTGCTCCAGACCAAATAGACTACAAGTCCCACCCTCCCTGGCCAGCATGGTTGGGAATGATGTAGTCCAAGGGTTAGCAAACTTGGCTCTCCAGGTGTTCTTGGACTTCAGTTTATTTTATTTGTTTAACTTGTATGCCGCCCCACTCACAGTGCGACTCTGGGTGGCTAACAAAGAAACACAAAGCATCACAATTACAATTACAAAGTATCGTATTACCATAATACCAAAAAAATAATAATTCAAAAACAGTACACAGAATAATAATACATAGCTAAAACTCAAACCACAACAGCTATGTCCACTTCCCTCCAGGCCGGGCGGCTGAAGGAAGAAGTCCCTTGTCGGTATTGCCGTTCTTATGGCCGGCCAAGCCACGCAGCTGCTCCTGCTTCCCTCCAGGCCAGGCTGGCCGAGGGAATTGAAGTCCAAGAACACCTGGAGAGCTAAGTTTCCTCACCTCTGGCCTAGATTCTGGCCTAGAGCAGTGATGGGCAACCTTGACACTCCAGGTGTTCTTGGACTTCGATTACCAGAAGCCCAAGCCAGCACTCCTGTTGATCAGGGCTTCTGAGAATTGGGTCAGGTTTGCTGACCCCTGATATAGTCCAACACATGTACAAGATATCAGATTGGAGAAAAGTAGTATAATGAGATAAACATTTGGCTTAGTTTGTGGTGAGAGAGCCTCTGATATTCACATTTGATAGAGGCTGGTTGAGCTGGGATCAGTGCTCTGATGTCTTTGCCCTTTGCCTCACCTGTCTTGGGTTGAATTTTCTTCCCCCACCCCAAAGATACAAGGGTGTGATCAGGACACAAAAGAAGAAGTTGTTTAGACTGTGGGAGAGAGGTGTGCAACTTGGGATGGGCCCACCAACAGAGGTCTTGTTGTGTTCTCATGCTCATTTGATTTGGATTTTCAGATGACGAGAGTGATTCAGACACTGAGGAAGAGCAAACCACAGTAAGTGTTCACCTTTCTAGATCTCTATGGGTGAGGAGGCCTAGGGACAGAGAAATGTGGATTCTTGCTTTAGGAATGGGAAAGCATATATAGCAGTGTTTCCCAACCTTTGGTCCTTGGACTTTAATTCCTAGAAGCCTAAGTCAATTCCCCAAAGCACTGATCAGCCGATACTGATTTAAGCTTCTGGGAATTGAAGTCCAAGAACCAAAAGTTGGGAAACACTGATATATAGCTATTTCTCTATATATTTCCCTGTCAGAAGCAAGTCAAAGGACCTCTTCTGTGTTTTGTTTGTGTAATTGGAGATAATGCAGAATCAGGATAAAGGTGAGAAATATTGGTGTATTGTAAACAGGCAAAAAAAATGAACTACTTTGCTTTATTCTTTCATGTCCCCCTATATTAGGAAGGAGAACTTTTCTTTATGTGTGAGTTGAAAGATTAGTTTGAACACTGTGAAGGTCCATGAGTGCGCTGAGCGGAGTGGTTCTTCCACTGATACAGATTTGCATCTACTTTCTAAGCTGGCCTGTAGTCAGAGGTGGAATAGTTCAGTTCAAGGGTGGGCAACCTACTGCCTGCGAGCTGAACCTAGTCCGCGGCACTGCCAGCGTAAGTGTTTATGACAGCCATAAACGCACCTGTGGCTGTTGTAAATGCATTTACCGGCAGACACGTTTTATGGCAGCATTTACAGTGTGGGAACCACCAGCCCGGCCCGCTCAACTTTCTGGGGAGCATGACTTGGTCCCTAACTTAAAATGGTTGGCAACCTCTGGTTTAGTTGAACTTCCCATAGCTTGTGGTTGCCTGGCATTTAGTCTTTAAGAGCTATAGTCACTTTAATGGGCTGCGTAATAATGGGCTGAAACTAATGGAAGTCAGATATAGGCTGAATATTAGGAAATACTCTTTAACTGTTAGAGCAGTACAACAGTGGAACCAACTGCCTTGAGTGGTGGTGAACACTCCAACAACCCTCTGTCAGATATGCTTTGATTTGGATTCCTCCATTGAGCAGGGGGTTGGACTGGATGGCCTCAAAGTCCCCTTTCCAACTCAGTCATTCTATGATTCTATATTTCATTTTCCTTCCTTCTGCCTCTTACACACTGCAAAGTATGTGGAGACAACATGGAATGACAGTGTGAAAGTGCATTAATTTTGACTGGGTCACAGCAATCAAATCTAAGTTGAGAAGGGAAGGCTGTGTTCTGATTCTTACTTTCCCCCGGTAGAAACGCCGCCGCCCAACCTTGGGGGTGCAGCTAGACGACAAGCGCAAGGAGATCCTTAGAAGGCACCCGCTCTCTGTCACTGTGGATCTGAAGTGCAAAGGTATGAAATGCAAAGGCATAAGTGTAGAATTGGACTCTACCACCCCTGGATTCCATCCATGGTTTTTTTATGTATGTTTATGGTCAGTTCCCCATTTTGCTTCATGGAGAAACAGCCACCCTATGAAACCTTGGGCAAGCTGCACAATCCCAGGGCATCCTCAGAAGAAGGGAATGGTTAAACATTTCGGAGTACTCTATGCCTTAAAAAATCCTATTGATGTTTTGCATACTTACCCCATATATACTCGACTATAAGTCATCCCGAATATAAGCCTGGGTACCTAATTTGGACCTCTAAAACTAGGAAAATAGACTGACCCGAGTATAAGTCGGGGTGGAAAATGCAGCAGCTGCTAGTGAGTTTCAATAATAAAAATACATGAAAATACAGTAAAAATAATTAATTTAGAAATTTGTGTGGCTATGTTTTTGAGTGTTTACGTTGACCCGAGTATAAGTTGAGTGTCATTTTTGGACCTCATTTTGGACCTTATACGTGAGTATATACAGTACTTACTTGGTTGATCTGTATTTTACACATCTAGTCTGACATGGTGGATCGAAGCATCATCTTCCATAAGATTTCAGTGGGCTCTCGCCATCAGGAGGTCCGACTGCACGGACTGAGGCCCGTGTTTTCAATGCTCCTTTAGCCATTTTCATTCATTCATTCATTCATTTATTCGATTTATACCCCGCCCTACTCGACCAGGGCCGACTCAGGGCGGCTTACAACAGTTAAATCAAATACAATATACAAAATTACAAATGATACAATGTTACAATATAGCAGTGAAACAATAAAATATGAAATAACATTTAAGTTCGAACATAACAAAACGGTTACACGATCCCTCAGCTACTAAACATAAGTAGGGGAAAGGGAAAGGGGAGGGCAAAGGGGAAATACGACACAATACAGTTCATTATGCAATACAGGACAATAACAACATATCAAGCATAAACACAATATAAACAATTAAATAAATAAAAAATAAACTTATACAAAACATAACAGTTTACAATGTTACAATGTTACAGTTTACATTTTAAATACGACGACACAACTGGCTGGGCTCATGTCAAAGTTGGCCATGTTAGAGCCATGTGGTGGCCAACTGCATTGCCCGAGTACCCAACCTCACTTAGCTGACCTGCGGTTCGCAAATGGAGAACTGTTCGCTAGCCGACACCTTTGTGGCATGGTTGAACCTGCCAGGGGAATACACCCCTGGCCTGGTTTTATGGTTGTAGCTATTGTAAACTGCCCAGAGTGGGAAAATACCCCAGATAGGTGGTACAGAGCAGGGGTGCCCAAACTTTTTGGGCCATGGGCCGGTCACATGGTTCAGTGGGCCAGTCGTTCCTTCCACCAGAAGTGGAAGTAAAACACTCCTTGCAATGTGTTTTGCAACAGGATGAGATAGATTTTAAGATGCCATTTTCTCTGCTTAAACCAGGTGTGCCCAAACTACAGCCTATGGGCCGGATGTGGCCCCCAATGCCAATTCACCCAGCCCACATCTTTCCTGGAACTGTGTTTTATTTCTGCTTCCAGGAGCAACAAGGGCGACGTGGTGCGGACGAATTGGCATCGGGGGCCACATCCAGCCCATGGGTCGTAGTTTGGGCACACCTGGTATAGAGAATGAATGAATGAATGGGATCTGCTAACTGTTTTGGTCACCAGTTTCTACTCTCAAACTGCAGGAGTTCTCAACCTTTTAAAGCCGGGGCTTGGGTCACGCTCCCTTAGACAGCTTCAGGGGTGGCTCAGTGATTAAGAAGCTCGCCTTGTTAGCTGGAATGCTGGCAAGTCAGCAGTTAGAGACCCGGGTACTGCGTGACGGTTTGAGCGCCTGTCATCTGTCCCAGCAGTTCGAAAGCAAGAAATTGCAAGTAGATAAATAGGGGCCACTTCGGTGGGAAAAGATCTTGGGGACATGAAAGGAGGCTCATTTGGGCATCCCCTGAGCAGAGTTTCTCCAGTAAAAATCCTTCCAACTCAGAATATTTTCCGACACAAAATTATTACTACCAGCCCTGAAAAATAAATGCAGTCCCCAGAGTAGCAAATAATGCTTCCAGAAGTAGAGTTTTCCATGCAAATTTAATCTTTCTCTGGGCTGTACATTCCTCTTGAGGTTTTTTACCCGCCAAAACACCCTGTGTCCCTTAGAGTAAATTAATTACAATTAGATGTGGTCCCACACCTGGGAAGGTTGATATGGTGAGCATAAAAGGAAAATGTGACGGAGGCACTTTCTCTTTCACTGTGGAAGGGCCTCACACGATGGAGCTGTGAGCAAAGAAGGCCAAGATAAAGTTTTATTAGTTTTGTGTACAGTACTTTGAATGACTAGACTGAAAGTCTGATTTCCTATCCTATATTCATTTCTTTATTTCACTTTGAATAAAAATCATAAAATATAGATCCTTTGTGTCTATTCAGTTGGAGCAGGAGCTGACTGGACCACGCTACAGGTGAAACTCGGAAAGTTAGAATGTCATGCAAATGTTCATTCAGTTCAGTAATGCAACTTAAAAGGTGAAATAAATATATGAGATAGACTCATTCCATGCAAAGCGAGATAGTCCAAGCCTTACTTTGTTATAATTTTGATGCTCATGGCTTACAGCTTATGAAAACCCCAACCCCCCCCCCCCCAATCTCATGTACCCCATAATCATCACATAATCTCATGTACGCTGTACGCCATGATCATCACAATTATAACGAATTAAGGCATGACATCTCTCTCTTTGTATGTAGTGAGTCTATCTCATATATTACACCTTTTAAGTGAAATGAATGAACATTTGCACGAATTTCTAATTTTCCGAGTTTCACCTGTACATAGGCCATGAAAAGCTACCTTATCTGAGCCCTGCACAATTTCACTAGCCTAAGAGCCATGTGGAGTCCTGGGGAATTCATAAGGGGAATTGCCCCATGTGGTCTGAGACACGCCACGGATGTTGAAGGAGGCAGCAGAGTGACGTCTGGGCTGGAAAGCATGAAGAAAATCACTAGATAAAGAGATTTCTGCCGTGACAATTTTTCATCCAGATCTGTGTTAGGCTAGGAAGATACAGCGAAGCACAACAAGATGGGCGGGAAACAACCTTCCAGGACCGTGGTTTTAATCTCCTTTTTTCCGGCTCCTTCTCGTTGTCTTCCCAACTTGCTCATCGGGTCTTTGGTTGTGTTGTTTCAGATCACAGCACCCTGCATTTGACCTTCTACTACCTGATGAACCTCAACATCATGACCGTGAAGGCCAAAGTGACCGCGGCTGCAGAGATGACCACGCCGATCAGTGCTGGGTGAGCTTTGGATAGTGAGATGCCTCTCGGAGTCCCATGTGTCAGGAGCCACTGTGTGAGACAGAATGCTGGACTGAATGGGCTGTGTCCTGTTCCAGCAATGCTGTTCTTATGTTCTTATGAGCTGTGATGAAACAGTGGACAGGATAATACACGGGCAAACCTGATGTTATGGCTCCCTTCCTAATCAGTGTCCATACTGGTGGAGTCGTGGTGGCACATTGGTTAAACTGCTGTCATGCAACCCAAAGGCTGCGAGGTCAAACCTGACTAGGTCTCAAGGTTGACTCAGCAGTTCCATCCTTCCAAGGTCGGTTAAATGGGTTCCCAGCATGTTGGGAGCAAAATGCTAATTAACTTGTGAACCACCCAGAGAGTGCGCCAAGTGCTATGGGGTGGTATAGAAGTCTGGTTGATATTGCTTTAGGGACTGCGGTGGCTCAAGTGGTTAAGACGCTGAACTCGCTGACTGGAAGGTCGGCGTTCACTTCCTGGGTACTGCATGACAGAGTGAGCGCCCGTCTCTGTCCCAGCTCCTGCCAACCTTGCAGTTCAAAAGCAAGAAATTGCAAGTAGATAAATAGTTACTGCTTTGTCCTTGGCCCTTGGCAAAGGACTTAGAATTTTGACAGAAGAATGGCTTCTTAGAGAAGTTAGGTATTTCTTAATTTTATTAGCTTGTTTAAGTTAAGATAGATATAGGGGTCCTACCTATGGACATGGTAGTGTATTTAGGGATTGGAAGTTTAGTTAGATTTATTGCTTCAATCTGTATTCTGCTTATTTTGTGGATGAAAATACTTCTTCGATAAAAAGCCTCCAAGACATCTTTGAACCAGGAGGGAGTATTCCGTGGTGAGCCGAAGCAAGATGAGGGATGCTCCCTCTTTGCATGGGCATACTGTGTGCGTACGCAGTCAGTCATCCCATAGTTTTGAGCAGGCCCCTTGCATGGAGAGGTTGGTGGACCAGGGGGAGCTGTGGGTGTTCAGCTCAAATGTTGTGGAGATAGATTTGTCTGTGATCTCTTAATTCATCTTGGCTGTGAGACGGAAGAGGAGCCCGGCAGGAGGGAATACGTTCTGGTGGCTCTGATCTCCCAGGAAAAAAACTGTGTCAGCCTGTGTGCATGCGCTTTGGTGCCCCGGTGCTGCCGGGGATGAATCGGGTGTTGATGGCCTCTCTGTCTCCTTGTCGCATTCGATTACTCCCTCTCAGACGAAAGTGCTCCCTCAGCTTCCATGAGCCTTGCTGAGCGCTGTGACCTCTATTTCGCTGCGTTTCTGTCTCCCGCTGGAATGGGCCACTTTGTCTCCGGGGCTGAGAAAAAGCCACTTTGAAATGATGAGTGTGGCAGGAAAAGACGTGGAAATTGCCTGGTGAGAGGCATCTTTCTGTCTCTGCTTTCCAGAGCTTACCTAGATCAGTGATGGCCAACCTTGGCACTCCGTCTGTTCTTGGACTTCAATTCCCAGAAGCCCTGATTCAGCAGGAGTACTGAGTTGGCCTTCTGGGAATTGAGGTCCAAGAACACCTGGAGTGCCAAGGTTCACCATCACGGCTCTAGATGGTCGTCTAGTGCAGTGATGGGCAGTCTTGGCCCTCCAGCTGTTCTTGAACTTCAATTCCCAGAGGCCCTGATCAGCAGGAGTGTTGACTTAGGCTTCTGGGAATTGAAGTCCAAGAACAGCTGGAGGGCCAAGACTGCCCATCACTGGTCTAATGTTTCAGAGTTGGAGAGTTTCTGCCCTGGTGGCGCAGTGGTTAAACTGCTGTCCTGGAACCAAAAGGTTGTGAGTTTGATCCTGGCCAGGGCTCAAGGTTGACTCAGCCTTCCATCCTTCCAAGGTCAGTCGAATGAGTCCCCAGCATGTTGGGGGCAAAATGCCAGTGAACTTGCGAACCACCCAGAGAGTGCACTAAGCACTATAGGTAAAAGTTTCCCTTGCTCAAAAGCCAGTCTTATCTGACTCTAGGGTTCAGTGCTCGTCTCTGTTTCAAAGCTGAAGAGCCAGCACTGTGCTTCTGCAGACGTTTCCATGTTCATGTGGCAGGCATGACTAGACACCAGAGCGCACGGAACGTGTTTACCTTCCCACCGCAGGGGTCCTTCTTTATTTACTTGCAATTTCTTGCTTTCGAACTGCTAGGTTGGTAAGAGCTGGGACAGAGACGGGTGCTCACTCCATCCTGCAGTACTCGGGACTCAAACTGCTGACCTGTCAACCTTCCAGTCAGCATCTTACCCACTTGAATGGATAAGTGTGATTGCTTTGAATTGAGGGAGGGATTCTGTGCAGCTTGCCTGCTTTTTCTGCACCTCCAGTCCCATCTCCACACCAATTCTCTCAGTGTCTAAATCAGGGGTGCCCAAACCTTTCGGGCCACAGGCCAGTCATGTGGTTCAGAGACCTGGTCACTATGGCCCAGGGGTGGATGCGGCCCCCAATGCCAATCCATTCAGTCCACGAACCCTCGTTGCTCCCAGAAGCAGAAGTAAAACGTTACAAGGGCTTTTGTGGGCTGGATGAATTGGTGTCTGGGCCTGGATCCGGCCCCTGGGCCATAGTTTGGGCACCTCTGGTCTAAATGCTGTAATAAAACAAACCCAATGGAGAGACACTTTCATGCATAGCAACAGAGGCAACCCAGTTCTTCCTTAGAGGCTCAGCCTGTCTCTGGGCTGGAGTGGGCGGCGTATGAGACTGCTTATCATTGCAGGAAATATGAACAGGGATAAAGATGTTGCCTATACAGGCAAAACTCGGTGCCTGAGGAAAAGAATTCTAAACTAGTCCAAGAGTCTACAGCATTTTTAGACCCACTCTCCTACTTCTTGTGACATATCCCTTTCCATATATTGGCTCTCCTCGTGGTGATCGGCCATGAAGGTTGTCCTGGGAGCCATATAACACCGTGGCCTTCCATTTGCCTTCCACATCGTAGCGTGACGCCCATAGTACCACGGATCCAGTTCCGCGAGTCACTTTCTGGTCTTGCGCCCTTTTGGCATGCAGAGTCCTCCTTGGCCCTAGGCCAGGATGGATGAAGCTGCTGCCCTCATTCAAGAGGGATTCAAGTAGGATTTGATCCTTTTGGGGACTATCATCCTTCCCTGTGGACTTTGACACCCAAGGCGGCTAGTCCTCAGGGTTGTACAGTGTATTTGAAGTGTGCTATCATCATCTTTTTATCACAGTTTAAACAGTTTTAAAACAAAGTATTATCATGCACAATATCACAGTTTATCACATAGTATCAAAGTAAAAGTTGAACTAATTAATGAAAGGGAAAGAAAGAAAGAAAAAGTCCACTATATCAAGTCTCTATGTAAGTCAGTTTCTTGTACCAGGGGGAGGAGAAATACAGTGTTTCAGGGAACAATACTGCATGGGAACATGGAATGTGAGGTCTATGAATCAAGGAAAACTGGAAGTGGTTAAAAACGAGATGGAAAGAATAAGCATTGACATCCTGGGCATCAGTGAATTAAAATGGACAGGGATGGGTGAATTCAGCTCTGGAAACCATCATATCTACTACTCAGAAAACACGGAGTAGCCATAATTGTCAACAAAAGAGTGAGGAAAGCAGTAATGGGATACAACATCAAAAATGATAGAATGATGTCAGTCATAATCCAAGGCAAACTTTCAATATCACTGTAATCCAAGTCTATGCACCAACCACTAGTGCAGATGAAGCCACAGTGGACCAGTTCTATGAGGACCTACAAGACCTCATAGAACAGACACCAAGAAATGATATCCACATTATCTTGGGAGATTGGAATGCCAAAATAGGAAATGAAAAAGTAAATGGAATAACAGGCAAGTTTGGTCTTGAAACACAGAATGAAGCAGGGCAAAGATTGGTAGAGTTCTGCCAAGAGAACGCACTGGTCATAGCAAACACCCTCTTCCAGCAACACAAGAGGCGACTTTACACATGGACATCACCAGATGGCCAACATCGACACCAGATTGATTACATACTCTGCAGGTCAAAGATGGAGAACCTCCATTCAGTCAGCAAAAACAAGACCTGGAGCAGATTGTGGCTCAGATCACAACCTACTGATCGCAAAATTCAGGCTTAGACTAAAGAAAATGAGGAAAACAATTAGACCAGATAGATATGACCTACACAACATCCCTAAAGAATACACGGTGGAGGTCATGAACAGATTTAATGTCCTGTACCTGATAGACAGAGTACCAGAAGAATTATGGACAGAGACACGGGACATCATGCAGGAGACAGCAAGAGAAACCGTACCAAAAGAAAAGAAGCGTAAGAAAGCAAAGTGGTTGTCTGATGAGGCCCTTAAAATAGCAGAGGAAAGAAGGAATGCAAAAGTCCAAGGAGAAAGGAAAAAATAAAACCACCTGAATACAGAATTTCAAAGAAAAGCAAGGAGAGATAAGGAAAAATACCTGAATGAACAGTGCAAAGAAATAGAGGAAAACAACACAAGAGGCCAGACTAGAGATCTTTTTTTAAAAAATGGGGAAATCAAGGGAACATTTAAAGCAAAAATGACCATGATAAGGGACAAAGATGGAAAGAAGTTAGCTGAAGCAGAAGAGATCAAAAAAAGATGGCAAGAGTTCACAGAGGAACTCTATAAAAAGGACCTTAATACTCCTGATAATAACAATAATGAGAAATTTGAACTTGAACCAGACATTCTGGAGAGTGAAGTCAGAAAGGCCCTAAAAAGCACTGCAAACAACAAAGCTAGTGGAAATGATGGTATCCCAGTTGAATTTTTCAAAGCCCTAAAAGATGATGGAATCAAACTACTGCATTCAATATGCCAGCAAATTTGGAAAACAAAACAGTGGCCACATGATTGGAAAAGATCAGTGTACGTTCCAATCCCCAAAAAAGGCAATGCCAAAGAATGCTCAAATTACCGAACAATTACGCTCATCCCACATGCCAGCAAGGTGATGCTCAAGATAATACAGGATAGACTTCAACAACATGTGGAGAGAGAACTACCAGAGGTACAGGCCGGTTTCAGAAGAGGCAGGGGGACTAGAGACCACATTGCCAACATACGTTGGATCATGGAGAAAACAAAAGAATACCAGAAACAAGTTTACTTTTGTTTTATTGACTACACCAAGGCTTTTGACTGTGTGGACCACAACAAAATGTGGCAAGTAATTAATGAGATGGGAATACCAGAACACCTCATATGCCTCCTGAGAAATCTGTACATGAACCAAGAAGCAACAGTTAGGACAGAACACAGAATGACAGAGTGGTTTGGAATAGGAAAAGGAGTAAGACAAGGCTGCATTTTATCACCCTGCTTATTCAATCTATACACAGAGCACATAATGCGCAATGCAGGGATGGAGGAATCACAATATGGGATCAAAATTGCTGGGAGAAACATCAACAATTTGAGATATGCAGATGATACCACCCTAATGGCAGAAAGTGAGGAAGACCTAAAGAACCACTTGATTGGATTGAAGGAGGAGAGTGCAAAAGCTGGCTTGAGACTCAATATCAAGAAAACCAAGATAATGGCAACAGGTCCGATCAGTCCCTGGAAAATAGATGGGAAAGAAGTAGAAGCAGTGACAGATTTTACTTTCCTGGGATGTAAGATCACTGCAGATGGCGACTGTAGCCATGAAATAAAAAGACGACTGATTATGGGGAGACAAGCGATGAGAAACCTGGGGAATATTGTGAAAAGCAGAGACATCACCTTGAAAACAAAAATTCACATAGTCAAAGTAATGGTATTCCCAGTGGTAAAGTATGGGTGTGAGAGCTGGACCATTAGGAAGGCTGAGCGCAGAAGAATAGATGCCTTTGAGATGTGGTGTTGGAGGAGAGTCCTGAGAGTCCCTTGGACAGCAAAGAGAACAAATAGGTCAATACTGGAAGAAATCAATCCTGACTGTTCATTGGAGGGATGAATAGTGCAGATCAAGCTAAAGTACTTTGGACATCAAATGAGAAGGGAGGACTCACTTGAGAAGGCCTTGATGATGGGAAAGGTGGAGGGCAAGAGAAGAAGGGGGCGTCCAAAGATGAGATGGCTAGATGGTATTGTAGACACAATGGGCACAGAGCTTGGTGGGCCTAGGAGGATGGTGGAGGACAGAGGTGCCTGGAGGAAAATGGTCCATGGGGTCGCAAAGGGTCGGAATCGACTGTGCGACTGAACAACAACAAATCATCATCTGCCCTCTACGTCTCTCTCAAGGCTTAGCATGCCCAGTTCCTTTAGTTGTTCCTCCTAGGGCAGTGATGGTGAACCTTTTAGAGACCAAGTGCCCAAACTGCAACCCAAAACCCACTGATTTATCACACAAAGTGCCAACACAGCAACAGGGGAGGAAGGAAATGCTCTCATTGGTCTGCTGGGCAGAGGGATGGGGTGAATTCTGTTCTGGGGTGACTGCACAGGTGTCCACATGGAGGGTTCTAAGTGCCACCTCTGACACGCGTGCCATAGGTTCGCTACCACTGACCTAGGGCTTGGTTTCCATTCCTCTGATCATCCTTCTTGCCCTTCTCTGGACCTGCTCTTTTTCTTTGCATCTTTCTTAAAGTGCGGTTGCCCAGAATTGAAGACAAGACTCTAGATGTGGTCTAACTACGGTAAAACCCCAGGTTACGACAGAGGTCCATTCCAACAGCCTCCATTGTAACCCGAAAAAATTGTAAACCGGAACATCCATAGGGATGCATTGGAAAAAAAAACAGTCTTGAATTGATTGTTGTAAACCAAAAAAAACCACAAAAAAACCAACCATTAAAAAATTGTAAACCGGGATGGTATTTCCATAGGATTTGCCATTGTAAACCGCAGCAAACCTAAACCAAGGTGGTTGTAAACCTGGGGTTTTACTGTACTGCTGAATAGAGGGGGACTAAGAGTACCTCGCGGGTTTTGGAGACTATTCTTCTGTTAACACAGCCTAAAACAACCATTTTAGTTGTATTTTATAGTTATAGTTGTATTTTGTTTAGGTTTCGTTGGGTTGATAAGTGTTTTTCCCCCAATCTTGTTGCTCTGTGCAGGACAATGACAATAAAGATTTATCTATCTATCTTTTGCAGCCACATGGCACTGTTGACTCATAGTTCGCCTATGATCTACACATCCATTCCAAAAATCCTTCTCTGTTCCTGCTCTAGTTTGTTTGCATCTTTCTTAAAACCTACACTGTTCATTTCTGTGAAAAAAAGAGCTCATTTTGGTTTGCCCTTTTTTATTTTTGCTGTAAAAAATGTGTTAGTGACAAGGGTAAGTAATGGTACAGGTGCAGATGAGTGGTTTTCTTTGTCAGTCAGAAAGATCTTTTCGGCATAGTTGCAGGCTAAATTTAGGGAGGGACTCTGAGGCTAGGACTGTGGTCGCTGAGTGGTTAAGAAGCTGAACTTAATGACTGGAAGGTCGGCAGGTCAGCAGTTCAAGACCCAAGTGCTGCATGAGGGTGAGCTCCCATCTCTGTCCCAGCTCCTGCCAGCCTAGCAGTTAAAAAGGAAGAAATTGCAAGTAGATATGTAAGGACCACTTCGGTTGGGAAGGTAAACAGTGTTCCATGCACTCCAGTGTCTAGTCATGTCTGCAGACACAGACAGCACTGGCTCTTCGGCTTTGAAAAAAGAGATGAGCACTGAACCCTAGAGTTGGATACAACTGGCTATTGAGCAAGGGCAACCTTTACCTGCTGAAGGACAGTGGTAAAAAAATAATCTGAATTTCAGAGGACTTCAATCTTTTCTTGTTGTTCTTTTTTAAAACTCCCCAGAGAGCTGCTGTCTCCTGATTCACTCCTGATCTGCTTGTATCCTGGAGATCATGGGAAGAAAACTCCAAACCCTGCAAACCAGTTCCAGTTTGATAAAATTGGGTAAGCCAATAGGGAATAAGGAGAGAGCATGGTCACTGCATGGTGATATAGTACCAGGATTAGACCAGTTTTGGTTATTTCAGCACTGCTAAGGACCATTTTCCAGTTCTGTGGCATCCTAAGGTCTACACCCCAAAGAAAGTGGGACTAAAAAGGGTAATGGTCATATTTTAAAAATACTGTATACAGTATTGTAAAGTAATTGCATTGATTATGTTTTGTACAGGTTGCTACACGGTGTTTTTTTAAAAAAACTGAAATTTAGGTTTGTTTGTCTTTAAAAACATTTTTCAAGTAGAAAATTCCCTTAGTCCTCTCGTCTTGTCAAAACAGAAAGATCGCGATAAAGAGATAATGATAGATACAGAGATACGTTGCACTGGGAAGTCTTAGCTCCATATTACAGTCTACTAGTCTGACCTTCCTGGCAGAGTGGCTTGATTTGGCCACATAACAGCAAACTGATATATTAAAATACAGCTAAGCAGTAACATTAGGGACTGAGGTGTCTTAGTGGTTAAGACACTGAGTGAGCTCCTGTCTCTGTCCTGGCTCCTAGCAGCCTAGCAGTTCAAAAGCAAGAAATTGCAAGTAGATATATAGGTACCACTTTAGTGGGAAAGGTAATAGTGTTCCGTGCGTCTAGTCCTACCTGCCACATGTCCACGGGAACATTGCAGACGCAGACAGCGCTGGCTCTTTGGCTATAAACAGATGAAAATTGAACTCTAGAGTCAGCCACGGCTGGCTTTTGAGCAAAGTTCAAAGATAGGAAATCCGTTTGAGGCTTGAATATGTAGTAATAGGTAATATAATATAATGTTTTATTCTTAAGTAGTATATTGAATTAATCTTGTAGTTAATATATTCAGAATCTTCCAGTAGAGCAATACAACAAGTCCAATACATTGTGAAAGTCAACCGGTATGCAGACTCTTTCAGGAGAATTTCCCTTCATCAGACAACTTGACTTGCTAACTTTCCAATATCTGAAAATACATACAATATATATAAAAAATTAATTCTGAACTGGAATATTGCTACTGAGCTAAGTATAAAAGAGAAACCCACCTGGATATATAACATTTAGTTTTCAAAGGGTATCTTGTTTTCATGTTGCATCCTAACCTCTTTTCGTTTATTCATTTTGGGCTGTGGATGTTACTGACTCAAAATATTACTCCCCTTATAAATCCTGCTGATAGGAAACCAGGTGTGCATAATCTAGCATTCCCCTCCCATGCCTCCTAATTGACTAGATATATTTATACATTTTTATACATTTTATATTCCAGGGCTACAAATTGACATAATTGTGTAAAGGGGGACAAAAATATATATCTACAGAAGTACATTACACCACAATGCTTGAACTCTTAACAATCTCAAAATTGTATTAGCCAGGATAACGCTGGCCATGTAAGTAATTAGTAACAGCTGTGGGAAGAGGTCTCGTGCTTGTTGAATCCCCCTTATTTGATCAAGAGTATAAATGCGACTCATGTGGTCCCTTCTCTCTCCCTCTTTCCAGCATCCTTAACTTGAGTGACTGTGTGACGGAGTTGGGCCACCCTTACGTGTGGGTGCAAAATTTGGGCGGCCTGCATTTCCCCAAGGATCAGCCCCAGGTATGTCTAGAACTCCTTTCTGGAGCAGTCACAAAGGGGGCGTCCTAAGGCCATTATGTTTTCAAATTTCCCCCCATAAGATCTCACTCTAATATCTGACGAAGTGGACTTGGTACAGGAGCCCTGGTGATGCAGTGGTTAAAAGCTGCTGTCCTGCAGCCAAAAGGTTGTGAGTTCGATTCTGACCAGGGCTCAAGGTTGACTTAGCCTTCCATCCTTCCCAGGTGGGTTAAATGAGTAACCCAGTATGTTGGGGGCAACATGCTAATTAATTTGTGACCCTACCAGAGAGTGCACTAAGCACTATGGGGCACTATATGAGTGTGATTGCTTTGCTTTGTGGAGAGCCATATTTGAGGATCTATGGTCTCGACCCGTGATGGCGAACCTTGACACTCCACATGCTCTTGGACTTCAATTCCCAGAAGCCCCCATGAATCCACACAAATGGGTTTACTGCGATTCATTGGGCCCTTGTCGCTCTTGGTATCGGAAGTAAAACGCGCCCATACAGTTAAGGCTCTTCTGGGTTACCCCTTCCTCCGTATGGGCGCGTTTTACTTCCGAGAGTGATGAGGGCAGTATGGGCCGGATGAATCGCAGTAAACCCATTTGTGTGGATTCACGGGAGCTTCTGGGAATTGAGGTCCAAGAACATCTGGAGTGCCAAGGTTCGCCATCACGGGTCTGGAAGGGTTATGGTGAACCTTGGCACTCCAGGTGTTCTTGGACCTCAATTCCCAAAAGTCCAACTCATCACTCCTGCTGATCAGGGCTTCTGGGAATTGGAGTTCAGGAACACCTGAAGTGCCAAGGTTCGCGATCACTGAGCTAGCCCCAAGTTTCTGGATATTGGAAGGGCAGGGATTGCAATGATATTCTTCTCTTCTTTTAGAGCCCCATGATGGCTGATAATTCACTGAGCGCCAGTCACACTGAGAGGACCATGAAATTGCTCAAAAAGAGGCTCGAATCCCGTCTTGCACTGCACAAGCAGTTTGCTTCTCTTGGTATGTCACGGATATCTTTCTGCCTTGTTTTCAGGTGCAATGAAATACCAGCGCGCGCACACGCACACACACATACACTGGGAGGCGGGAGGTCAGCAGTTCGATTCCCGAGTACTGCAGGACAGAGTGAGCTCCCGTCTCTGTCCCAGCTCCTGCCAACCTAGCAGTTCGAAAGCAATAAATTGCAAGTAGATTAATAGGTACCACTTTGGTGGGAAAGGTAACAGCATTCCATGCACGCTTGGTGACTAGCCGTGCCTGCCACATGACGACGGAAACATTTGCAGACACAGCACTGCCTCTTTGGCTGTAAACCGAGATGAGCACCGCACCTTAGAGTTGGACATGACTGACTTTCGAGCAAGGGAGACTAGACCCGAAAGTGCATGGAACCCTGTTACCTTTCCCACCCAAGCGGTACCTCTTTATCTACTTGCAATTTCTTGCTTTCAAACTGCTAGGTTGGCAGGAGCTGGTACAGATGACAGGTGCTCACTCCATCGCACAGCACTCGGGTCACGAACTGCTGATCTTCCAGTTGTCAAGTTCAGTATCTTGACCACTAAGCTACCACGTTCTCGGGAGCAGTGTGTGTGTGTGTGTGTGTGTGTGTGTGTGCGTGTGTGCGCGTGCGCGTGCGTGTGCGTGCGCGCGCGCTAGTTAACGTGTACAGTACGTATCTTTTGAGCAATCACAAACATATGGGCATTTCTTAACAGAGTTGATTTTTCTTCTGTTAAACCTGGGGTTCCCAACCTTTTCAAGCCAGGGGCCGGGTCACACACTCTCAGTCAGCTTTGAGGGCCACATGGCCATTTTGTCCTTCCTGCACGATGGGCGTGGCCATTTTGTCCCAACAGCTTCAAAGGGGCATGCATTTTGTTTCTCGAATGCCCTTGAAAGGGTGGGGGGCAACATGTGTTAAACTTTGGCTAACTTTCTGTCTCTGGCTTTCAGAGCATGGAATCCTGCCAGTCTCCAGTGAGTCTCAGCACCTTTTCCCAGCAAAGATTGTGTCGCGCTTGGTGAAGTGGGTGGCAATCGCATACGAAGATTATCTGGTAGGTGAAGTTCTTTGGAAGAATCCCGAAGTCACCCATAACCTTCTCGGAAAATGTTTGAAATTAAAGATTTTGTAGGAGGGGGAAACGAATCTGAAGCTGCTCTGAGTCCAAATCTCAAGCCCCCCCACCCCACCCCACCCCTATCCAAAATATCTGATTAGAAATACAGTGGACCCCTGCTTTAAGAAATGAGTCCGTTCCATAGGGTTTTCCTTATAGCAATTTATTCCTTAAAGCGGTTTCCCATAGGAATGTGTTGAAAGCATTGAAAACCATGGGTGGGTGGGGGGGGGAACCTATTCTGTAAAGCAAATATATTGTGATTTTCCCCCCTTGAAGCTGACCATAATTTCCTATGGATTTCTTTCCTTGAAGCAAGCTTTCCTGTAGATGGACCTTCCTTCAAGCGGGGGTCCGCTGTAATTTATCACGGTTTTTGGAAGCTGCGCTTCTCCTGCCATTGACATGCATTATTTAGTTCCACAAATCTTATTTCTATCGGAGTACTTGTAAACGACTTGCCGTGACAGTTGATGAGCAGTTATCTTGGTTCTTCACCGTCAGCAAAATGAAAAGCTGGGCAAACGCTGTCTCTTTTTAATACGTCTCAAGAACCATGCGTTTAAATGTTTGCATTTTCTTAGAAATGGAAAAGGTGCAACCCTCTGTCAGATCTGCTTTGATTCAGATTCCTGCGTTGGACTCAATGGCCTCACGAGATCCCGTGCAACTCAGTTAGTCTATGATTTTCTGATCACAAGAGATGAGCTGGACCTGTGGATTTGTTTATTTATTTATTCTTCAAATTTCTATTGCTGTCCAACTCGGCAACGACTCTGGGCGGCTGACAACAATTAAAAGCAACATCAAACTAACTAAAAACCCTTATAAACCCCATTAAAAATTTGAAATAATTTATCCACTCACCCCATCCATTGAAAGAGAGAAAGAAATCATAATTATATAAGCCAGCAGGCAGGGGTCACCCCTCCATCGGTGACCCACACCTGCCCCACCAGCCATGTTTTCAGTTCTTTTCTAAAGGGCAGCAATTCCGTCTGAGCCACAACTCTGTTGGCAGGAGGTTCCATAGGGCCGATGCGGACACAGAGAAGGCCCTCCTCCTTGTGCTAGAGAGACGAACCCCTCTAGCAGATGGTATAAGTAGAGAGCCCCTCCGGTCTGCTCTAGTTGGATGGACAGACATTCTTGGGGTGACGCAGTCTCTTAGATATCCTGGCCCACTACCATGTAGGGGCTTTAAAGGTCATTACCAGCACCTTGAATTGCACCCGGAAGCATACCGGTAACCAGTGCATCTCCCAGAGCAGTGGCGAGGCACAGGCATAGCGCCCGCACCCCATTACCACACAGGCAGCCGCATTCTGGACCAGTTGCAGCCTCCAAATGGTCATCAAGGGCAGCCTCATGTAGAGCACATTACAGTAATTGAGTCTAGAGGTGACCAGAGCATGCATTACCATGAACAAGGAGTCCCGGTCCAGGAGCGGGCACAACTGTTGGATCACACGAAGTTGTGCAAAAGCCCTCCTGGCCACGACTGCCACCTGCTCTTCGAGCAGCAGTTGTGAGTCCAGCAGGACCCCCAAGGTATGCACCGGGTCTGTCTGTGGCAAAATAGCCCCATCCAGGACCAAAGATGGTAGCTCCCCTAATCCATAGCCACTCAGTCTTGCCAGGATTCAGTTGTATCCCGATGTCCCCCATCCAGACCCCAACAGCCTCCAGACACCTGGATAGGACTTTGACAGCATCGCAATGTACAGCTGAGTATCATCAGCATACTGATGATACATCCCCCCCCGTGGGAACGGATGATCTCACCCATTGGCTTCATGTAGATGTTAAATAGGAAAGGAGAGAGCACCGAGCCCTGAGGCACCCCATATTGAAGGGGCCTAGGGCTGGATCTCTCGTGCTCCAACCACACTGACTGGGTCGGGCCCTTAAGAAATGAGGAGAACCAGCACCACATAGTGCCCTGGATCCCCAAACCTTTGAGCAGTTCCAGAAGGATACTGTGGTCAACAGTACCAAAGGCCTCTGAGAGGTCAAGAAGAGCAAGGATGGAGGGATGACCTCCATCCTGCTCCCACCAGAGATCATCCATCAGTGTGACCAATGCAGTCTCGGTAACATATCCAGGCTTGAATCTTGACTGAAAAGGGTCCAGATAATCCACTCCATCCAGGAACCCCTGTAACTGCCGCACCACTGCCTTCTCCAATACCTTCCCTAGAAAGGGACGGTTGGAAACAGGCCTATAATTGGTTAGTACTGCTGGGTCAAGTGATGATTTCTTCAGGAGGGGGCGCCCTAAAGCATGTTTTAATGGTGCAGGAAACACGCCCTCCTGAAGTGAAGAATTAAATATTGCCCCAACCCAGCCACCTGTCACCACCTTGGAGGCTTTCACCACCCAGGCAGGACAAGGATCTAGAGGGCATGTAGTGGTGCGAACAGCTGCAAGGAGCCTGTCCACTTCCTCAGGGACAACTGGATCGAACCAATCCCAGATCACATGGCTAGACTACAGTCCAGATATCCCTCTCACCCATCTCATTGCTTTTCCCACTGCAGGAGCTGTCCTATACTAAAGATGTGGTAGAGGCTGGTTTAGCCGAGGACACTTACCTGTATTATTTGGCATTGATAGAAAGAGGGACAGGTATGTATGTTTCCTTTTGCCTGTGCTTTTTCTAACAGACCTGAGAAGAAAAACATTTGTTTTACATGGGAGTGTGGGGCTGGAATGCTTTTCTAGAATGCTGTAGACAAGGGATTTCCCAACCCTTTCAAGGCAGGGGCCGGGTCACACTCTCAGTCAGCTTCAAGGGCCGGATGGCCATTTTACCCTGCCTGCATAATGAGTGGCCATTTTGTCCCAACAGCTTCAAAGGGGTGGCCATTTTATTTCTCAAATGCCCTTGAGGGGGTGGGGGGCACATGAAATGTCACCGTAGGCTGATTCCAATCCGCATGCCTTAGGTTGGGAACCCCAGCTGTAGACATTGTGATGTGGTTTCGTATCTGCACTTTGCTATAAAGTAGTCACGTGGTGGGGTGCCTTTAATACTGCAAACAGGGAGAGTGCAGTTTGGAGTGCTCTCCTATGTGAAAATCTCTGTACACGTCAGAAATCCAGCACATCAGAACAAAACTCATGTCACAAGCGTGGTAAACCTACTCTGGGTTTTATTCCAAACTAAGCAGCTATTTGGACTGGTCAGGAAATTCCTGCTATGGTGATAGAGTAGACCCTACTGCCAGTGACTCAACACTGATCATCTGGTGGTGGTTAACTAACCTGACCACCCTGAGGACTAGCAGCTTGGATGCTGAAGTCCACAGGGAAGGGTGAGGGTCCCCAAGTGGGTTAAATCCCACTTGAATCCATCTTGATGGAAGGTAGCAGCTTCATCCATCCTGGCCTGGGACTGAGGAGGAATTTTTGTGCCAAAAGGGCTCAGGACCAGAAAGTGACGTGCGGAACTGGCTCAGTGGTACTATGTGGGTCATGCTGCGATGCGGAAGGCAGATGGAAGGCCACTGCATTATATTGCTCCCAGGACAATCTTCATGGCTGATTGCCATAAGGATAGTCAATACAGTGGAACTCCGGATAACGACGGTACCAGATAACGCCAAATCCGCATAACAACGCGTTCGTTATGCACCACGTGATGCTCCGCATAACGCAAAAACACACACACACCAAAAAACGTTATGCAGGGCATTTGGTAACGATGCTCCGGATAATGACAACTTTTTTGTCCTTATCCGGAGCATCTCCCATAGCATCAAAATCCCGATAGTGCTGCACTCTGTAGAACTGAGTTTTGTCGTTATCCGGAGTTCCACTGTATTCAGAATCAGATACGGAAGAAGAAGAAGACATTAGAGAGGAAGAGATACAGCCCTGCCCTCCTACTAGCTCTCTCCCCCCCCCCCATAATGAATCCTTTTACACCCATACCAGATCAAGAAAGTGAAGCTCAAAGCAAATGAGAAGCCAAACAAAGAATGTTACCGGAATACTAGTTTTCTTCTTCATGTGCCATTTCCGATTCTGAATATTGGCTATTGTCATGGTAATAAATTGAGCTAGACCAGGGATTCCCAACATAAGGCCTGCAGGCCGGATGCAACCCATGGCACCACTTCATGTGGCTTCCGACTCCTCCAAGGGCATTCAAGCAACAAAATAGCACCCCTTTGAAGCTGTTGGGGCAAAATGGCTACCCCCACCATGCAGGCAGGGCAAAATGGCCGTCTGGCCCTCGAAGCTGACTGAGAGAGCATGACCCGGCCCCCGGCTTGAAAAGGTTGGGAACCCCTGGGCTAGACCAATGTTTCCCAACCTTTGGTTTTTAGACTTCATTTCCCAGAAGCCAAGCCACTGATCAGCTAATGGACTGACTGAGGCTTCTGGGAATTATCCTCCTGTGGGGCCTAGGCCCCATGTTGAGAACCACCAGGCTAGAGTTTGTAATGGAAGGAGGGATTCTGCACCCGGTTTCACATGCATGCACACTGTGCCGTTGATAAGATGTATTTCCCTTTCCACCATAGCCAAGCTCCAGGCTGCTGTGGTGCTGAACCCGGGCTACTCTGCCATGCCTCCCATCTTCAGCCTCTGCCTGAACTGGAAGGGGGAGAAGACCAGCCGCAGTGATGACAATATTCGGGTAAGAGGCCAGAGCGCAGCCTGGGAAGAAAGAGCCCTATCCCAGGAAACGGGGCATAGCAGCTGTTTTTGACCTTAGTTCCCATCCGATGTAAGCAGGGTCCTAAAGAGAATTAGGGTCCTAAAGAAGGGTCTTAGAGAAGCAGGGTCCTAAAGAGCCACTGTGGTGGCTCAAGTGGTTAAGACGCTGAACTTGACAACTGGAAGGTCGGCGGGTCAGCAGTTTGAGACCCGCGTGCTGCCATGGTCAACAGCGTTCCATGCACTCTGGCATCTAGGCATGCCTGCCACATGTCCACAGAAAGGCCTGCAGTCAATAGATGGTGTTGGCTCTTTGGCTGTAAATTGAGGTGAGCACTGAACCTTAGAGTTGGATTGGACTGGCTTTCAGGCAAGGGAAACCTTTGCCTATATATGAATGCTTTTCTTTACATCCAAACTCTGAAAGGAAAATTTCAGTTCCATTTGTAGTTATAATAATATTGTTGTCATGATCATAAAGTGAGACTGCAGTGGCTTAGCGGTTAAGATGCTGAACTTGACAACTGGAAGGTCGGCAGGCCAGCGATTCGAGACCTGAGTGCTGCACGACGGAGTGAGCTCCCGTCTGTCCCAGCTCCTGCCTACCTAGTAGTTCGAAAGCAAGAAATTGCAAGGAGATAAATAGGGACCGCTTTGGTGGGAAGGTAAACAGAGTACTCTGCATGCCTGCCACATGTCCACAGAAACATCTGCAGATACGACTGCCTTTTGCGTAAAGGCGACCTGAAGAGAATAGCAGGTGACAGCGTGGTCAGTTGGGGTGTGATGATCCCTGGCATTACAGTCGTGACCTGCAGTCCACTGGGAAATCTGAGTGGTGCTTGTGTGTGGCTTGCATGGAAACTGTGGGCTGTCGTTCTTTTGCATTATCTTCCTTGTCGTTCCACCGTTGGCAGAAAACCTTCCTGATAAAGGGTGATGGGAGGCTGAGATGGGTTCTTTCCCCCTTTGCTGTCTTTAGTGGCCACAAAATCATGGTAGGATCACCATTGACCCAAGTCCAGTCGTGTCCAGATAGTATGACGAGCTTGGCAGGTGGATATTGTTTTTGTTTACCACCATTCGAGGTGAACACGCATCTACATCTGTGTGCGTTTTGAAATGCCCAGTTGCCCAAACAGTGCTTCTCATAATAGGATGCCAGAGAAAGGCAAGCATAGAGGACATCTTTCTATCTATCTATCTATCTACTTTCTTTCTTTCGCTCTCTTTTGCTCTCTTTCTTTCTCTCCCTCTTTTTCCTCTTTCTTTCGCTCTGCCTTTCTTTCTCCTTTTCTCTTTCTCTCTGTCTTTCTTTTTCTCTCTTTCTGTTTATGTCTGTCTGTCTGTCTGTCTTTCTTTCTTTCATGTCCAGATCAAACCTTGGACTGCCAAAAGGAAGCCACTTTCTTGGCTTTGTCGTTGTCCAAACTTAAGTCCTCGTCAGTGCATGCTTCTGGCAGTCATCGGCAGACCAGCAAATGAGCCAATGGATTCTGTCTTTCACCACATTCACACAGTATGTCGTTGTCCGCCATCAGCCCCCACTTGAGCCTGTTGGACTCCAACCCTCAGCCTACTCAGGGTCCACCAAGTGACATAGAGGAGGTTTCAGTTCCTCAGCCTTGTCCAATGAGCTCCTTCCTCCGTCTTCTAATTCAGTTTTGCTCTTGTGAACCCTCAAGAATGTTTGCTCCTGCCATATGAGCCGGTAGATTTGAGGCTCATCTCCGTTAAGAGGATATAGACCAGTGTTTCCCAACCTTTGGTTTTGGACTTCAATTCCCAGAAGCCTAAGTCAATTCCCCAAAGCACTGATCAGCCAACGTACTGACTTAGGCTTCTGGGAATCGAAGTTCCCCTGTGGGGCCTGTGCCCCATGTTGGGTACCATTGATCTAGAAGCCAACTGGTATGAGGCCCCACAAAGCTTAACTCTCCCTCTTTTCCTCCTTCCATCCTAGGCCATGGAGAGTGAGGTTAATGTCTGCTACAAAGAGCTCTCCGGTCTTAAACCAGGCTACCAACTGTTGACCAATCAGCTCCAGCGCTTGTGTGTCGTTTTGGATGTCTACCTGGAGACCGAGACTCACGACAACAGCGTGGAGGGACCCAAGGAGTTTCCACAGGAGAAGATGTGTCTCCGCCTGGTCAGGTAGGAGCTAGCAGGGCTGCCATCTCTCTTCCTACACTGAATTGCCTTGAAAGCACAGCCAGAGAGTCCAGGGGTGGGTGGGAATGGTTTCGGAGGACTTCCAGAAGGAATACAGCCCAGTCGTAGTTGCAAGCAAGCATCCTACATACCAGGAGTTCTCAACCTTTTAAAGCCGGGGCTTGGGTCACATTCCCTCAAACAGCTTCGGGGACCGGATGGCCATTTTGCCTTCCTCTACCACATGGCACTTCCTGGTGTAGTGGAGGTAGTGGGGGCTCCACATGAAATGATGCCACATCTGGGCTGCAGGTTGAGAATCCCTGCTACATACAGTTGCCAGATTCTGTGTTCCTAGAGCAGTGATGGCGAACCTTGGCCCTCCAGGCATTCTTGGACTTCACTTCCCAGAAGAATGTGCAGTAAACTCATTTGGGTGGATTCACAGAGACTTGGGCTTCTGGGAATTGAAACTCAAGAACAAGCGCAGTAAACCCATCCATGTGGATTCAAAGAGACTTGGGCTTCTGGGAATTGAAGTCCAAAAACAAGCACAGTAAACCCATCCATGTGGATTCAAAGAGATTGGGCTTCTGGGAATTGAAGTCCAAAAACAAGCGCAGTAAACCCATCCATGTGTATTCAAAGAGACTTGGGCTTCTGGGAATTGAAGTCCAAAAACAAGCACAGTAAACCCATCCATGTGGATTCAAAGAGACTTGGGCTTCTGGGAATTGAAACCTAAGAACAAGCACAGTAAACCCATCCATGTGGATTCAAAGAGACTTGGGCTTCTGGGAATTGAAGTCCAAAAACAAGCACAGTAAACCCATCCATGTGGGTTCAAAGAGACTTGGGTTTCTGGGAATTGAAACCTAAGAACAAGCACAGTAAACCCATCCATGTGGATTCAAGCACAGTAAACCCATCCATGTGGATTCAAAGAGACTTGGGCTTCTGGGAATTGAAACCTAAGAACAAGCGCAGTAAACCCATCCATGTGGATTCAAAGAGACTTGGGCTTCTGGGAATTGAAACCCAAGAACAAGCGCAATGAAGCCATTTGTGTGGATTCACAGAGACTTGAGCTTCTGGGAACTGAAGTCCAAGAACAGCTGGAGTGCCAAAGTTCGCCATCACTGTCCTGAAGTGTTTAAGATAAATGGTTCTTCCGTGTCTAGGCCAGATGTGAAACTGCCAAAATGAAGGCACCTTTCCGTGAGTCCTTTGGCCTGACCTAGTGTGAGAAAGATTAGCCAGCAACACAAAGGTGGCCATTACCAGGTAGACCCGATTCTGGTCCAAAAATACCAGAATCTTCGAGGAGGCTCTTTAAATGTACTCCCAGTTACCTTGCACGACTGTTGACATGGTTTCAGCCATTATGTTATGGAATCGCAAAGTTCCGGCACACAGCGCCATTTCATGTGGCCCCTCCCCCCCTCCAAGGGCATTTGAGAAACAAAATGGCCACCCCATTTGCAGCTGTTGGGACAAAATGGCCACCCCCGTCATGCATGCAGGGCAAAATGGCCATCCGGCCCTCGAAGCTGACTGGGAGAGCGTGACCCGGCTTGAAAAGGTTGGGAACCCCCTGCTCTAATGTAAACCATAGTAAGCGTGTTTTTATTTCGTTGAACCTTGATCTTGGCTTCGTAGCCGTGAACCTTTAGAGAGGAACTAGTAAGTCTTTTGGGAAGGCTCTCAATTACACAGCATAGCATTTACATGTTTTTTGAACCCGGATTAAAGTCCTTCCTGTGATGGCCTTTGAAACACCCTTCCCTCTTTTCCTCTCAGGGGACCCAGTCGACTGAAGCCATTTAAGTATAACTATCCCCAGGGCTTCTTCAGCCATCGTTGAGTCATGCAGCTGTGCATCTTAGGACAACCCTACCCGAGGAGGGGGAGGATGATGGATTTCCAGGCCTCAACTTGCCCCAGATGATGTCCGCATTTCCTGCTTTCATGTAATGCCATGCTGTTGTGATAATTAAAATATAAGAAAGAAATGGTTGTACCACATTGTGTATACATTCTGTGCACAAATTATTATTATTATTATTATTATTATTATTATTATTATTATTATTATTATTATTATTATTATTATTATTATTATTATTATTATTATTTGCCAGAGATTACTCTGGGTTGAAAGGATTTTTGCTGAAGAAACTCCACTTGGGGGACACCCGAATGAAGCTCCTTACATGCCCCCCAAGTGCAGCCTCTCCAAGCTCAGCATTTTAACCACTAAGCCACTGGGGAGCTGCACATATTAGCAATAGCAAACACACTTCTATGCCACCCCATATAAGCGCTCAGTGCACTCTCCAGGCAGTTCACAAGTTCACTAACATTTTGCCCCCAACATGCTGGGTACTTATTTAACTGACTTCAGAAGGATGGAAGAGTCTGAGTCAACCTTGAGACCTGGTCAGGATCGAACTCACAGCCTTTTGGTTGCAGTGCAGCCCTTTTAACCCCTGTGCCACCAGTGCTCTATAATGACAGGTTGCTTACTTGTAACTATTCATTTTTGTGGTTCCCTGTAAACACACAAATGGGTATAACATGCGTATGTACAGTAAATTCGTGTGGATTCACGGGGCCACAAAGAAGAATATGCTCGATCATAGGGGCAGGAATAGATATTGTAGAGAGCCCATAACTGCTGCCCTTCAGGAAAGGAGTGAAGACCTGGCTGGCAGGGCAGGTGTGGGGCCCGAATGGGACTATGGTGCCCGCCTGCTGGCTTTTATAAGAACTCTCTCTTCTTTCCTTTTGTATAGTAGGTGGGATGGGTGGGTGGGATATGGGTTTTTTTAAGGGGGTGGGATGTGGGTTTTTATAACGTTTTTTATGTATTTTTAGAATTGCTGTAATGCCGCCCTGAGTCGGGTTCTGCCTGAGTGGGCGGCATATACAAATATGACTATAAATAAATAAATAAATAAATAATTAGAACATTGTTATATTTAACAGGGATGTATCAATAGCAATTCCACTTCCATAGCGCTTAGTGCGCTCTCTGGGTGGTTTCACATGTGAATTAGTATTCCCCCCCCCCCTTTGCTAGGGACTCATTTTACCAACCATAGAAGGATGGAAGAGGCTGACTCAACCTTGAGTCCCTATCAAGATTAAACTCACAATGTTTTGCCTGCAGTAGGGCAGTTTAGCCACTGCACCACCAGGGTTCCTACCATACAATCCCTGCGCCACCAGGGCTCTACATAATGTTATCCTTTTGTCGTGTATGAAGTCAAGACTAGCCCAGAATGCAAGAGTTGTTGATGCCCAGGAGCCAGAGCAGAAGAAGAGCTGGAAATCCATCCTCTTGTGTTCCTCAGTGGCTGGCCAGTGGACTCACTTGCACAACACTGCCATCGTTTGCTGCTCTTGACCCTGTCAAGTGGCATGCAAAAGCCAGATGTTTCTGGTCCAGGAAGTGCAATAAAGCCATTCCCAAAGGCCCAGGGTTTTGGGGAACATCTGGTGGTGTCTGCAAATTTGGCTTGGCTTCAACCCCTGTCAACATCAAGATGGCATTGCATATAGAGATCACAGGTACCTGCAGAATTGTCAAGGAGCAACAGAGCAGGAGGAGGAAATGCAGAGGTTTGGATCACTGCCCTTCGGGAAAGGTCAAGGTCCCCCTTGCTCGGAAAGCCAGTCATGTCTGACTCTAGGGGTCAGTCATCATCTCTGTTGACAGCCAAAGAGCCAGCACTGTTTCCCTGGTCATGTGGCAGCCATGACTCAGATGTCAGAGTGCACGCCACACTGTTCTCCTTTGTGTTGTTTGTGGATCAACACCTATGGGTTTTGCGCTTGCGCATAACCCATAGGTGTGAATCCACAGACAACATACTCGAAGAACAACAGTTACTGGTAAGTACAACCTGTCTTTCTCATTCGTGTTGTTTGTGAATCCACACTTATGGGTTACGCGCAAGCGTGAAACCAATAGGTGTGAATCCACAAACAACATACTCAAAGAACGACAGTAACTGGTAAGTACAACCTGTCTTTATCTTTCCCGCGGAGCAGTACCTGTTTCTTCTGCTGTATCTAAATACTGTATACACTTGCAGCCCCGATATTCTTCATCTTGTTCTGCCATATCCGAATCTGAACATTGGCGATCCTCATGGGGATCAGCTATGAAGACTGTCCTGGGAATCTAATGCCGTGGCCTTTCACCTGCCTTCTGCATCGCACCATGACACCTGTACCACTGATCCAGTTCTGCGAGTCAATTTCAGGTCCGGAGCCCCTTTGGCACGCAAAGTACTCACCATCTGCCCCAGGCCAGGATGGATGAAGCTGCTGCCCTCCATCCAGAGGGATTCCACTTGGGGACCATTATGCTTCCCTGTGGACTTTGGTACCCAAGGCCATTCATCCTCAAGTTTATCAGGTTAATTAACCGGTGCCTGACACTCAGCGTTGAGTCACTGGCAATAGGATCATCTCTATTCTCATAGCAAGATAACCTGGCCAGACTGGCAGTACCTATTTATCTACTTGCAATTCTTTGCTTTTGACCTGCTAGGTTGGTAGGAGCTGGGACAGATGACAGGCACTCACTCCACCATGCAGCACTCCAGTCTCAAACTGCTGAGCATCTTAACCACTAAGCCACCATGGCCCCTATAACTGCCTCCCATGGTCCAATACGATTGTCTCCCAGGCTTGGACCGGAAACTGTCATGGAAGGCACAATGTCTGATTGCAGGGAATGCGCAGGGTGTCCTCTCTTGGTTCTCACCTTCCCAGTTTATTTCCCAGCTTTCTTTGAACCAAATCAATTCTCGGATGCAAGAAGTGACGGAGAACAGCAGCTTCCATTGAGAGGCTGTTTTTAGCCTCCTGTCTCGTCTTTCAGAGTGGAGCATTAAAGGGGTGGGAGACGTTGGCAAAGCGTTGAAGAGAAAGCAGGGGAAATTGAGAATTCTGAGGAGGGAATACAGAAAGCAGACGAAGCCAGAGCGAGCTTTGGAAAAATAGTGATGTTACAGCGACTTTGATGTGCTGCTTTAAAAAAGAAGTATTTGCTAAGCATGAAACAAGCTGACTTCAGTGGCGCAACGAAGCCATAAATAGATTCATCGCAGCAGCTAGAGTTTGTTGAGTCCTTCTTGAGTCCTTGCAATGCTTCTGTACAACAACATTGCAAAGAAGGGTAAATGTTACTCCAAGGGCTGCCGTGGACCTCATCGCCACATCCCAGTGTGCCTCAGTATTGGAGTTGTTGAGCCTAGAAGGCCATCCCGTTCATTCTCCAATTCCTGTAGAAGCAGGTTCTGAACTTCTTTCTGAAACAAGCGCTGATGGAGTGGAAAGTTTGGAAGTGGACATCGTGACAGTTGGTGTAGACAGAATACCCATAAATGTCAGGTAAAAGGATGCCCTTGCTTGAGAGCCAGTTGTATCCTACTCTAGGGTTCAGTGCTCATCTCTGCAGGTAAAACTCAAAAATTAGAATATTGTGCAAATGTTCATTTCAGTAATGCATCTTTAAAGGTGAAACAAATATATGAGATAGACTCATTAAATGCAAGGCAAGATAGTTCGAGCCTTACTTTGTTATAATATTGATGATTATGGGGTACAGCTTATGAAAACCCTAAATTCACAATCTCAGAAAATTAGAATATTACATGAAATCGTTAACACAAGGATTGGACCTCTGAAAAGTATAAGCATGCATATGTACTCAGTACTTCGTTTGGGCCCCTTTTGCATCAATTACTGCCTCAATGCAGTGTGGCATGGATGCTATCAGCCTGTGGCAGTGCTGAGGTGTTATGGAAGACCTGAGGATGCTTCAATAGCGGCCTTCAGCTCCGCTGCATTGTTCAGTCTCATGTCTCTCATCTTCCTCTTGGCAATGCCCCATACACCTTGGCACTCCAGGTGTTCTTGGACTTCAATTCCCAGAAGCCCAAGTCAGCACTTCCTGCTGATCGGGGCTTTTGGGAATTGAAGTCCAAGAACATCTGGAGTGCCAAAGTTTGCTATCACTAATTTTAGGCATCTAACTGATTGTGGAGCTCAAGACCAGCTGTGGAATTAGTGTTGTGGCTTTGAATAGGTTTGTTCACCTAGCCTTGGGCATCTGCAGCATACTGAGAAACATCATCTTTTGTGTACCGATCAAACCTTGGACTGCCATGAGGAAGCCACCTTGTTGGCTTTGTCATTGGCCAAACTTAAGTCCTCATCAGTAAGAACATAAGAACAGCCTTGCTGGAAGAGGCCACAGGAGCCCATGATCAAGTCCAGCATTCTGTCTCACACAGTGGCTCACCATTGGCTTCAGGGTATTATTCCCAAGGAGATGCCTTCACCTGCTTAGGATTCCCTGGAAATGGCCTTGAGATATATCTCTCCAACCGGGAGGTTGTTCTTAGATATCCATAATTATAGCCATGGATACCCTTGTCCTCCATGAACTTGTCTAATCCTTTCTTGAAGCTGTCAAGACTGACAGCTGTCACCACTTTTTCTGGCAGGGAGTTCCATAGACCAGAGATCCTCTGGGTGAAAAAGTACTTTCTCTTATTTGTTTGAGAACTAGTACCCAAAGGTTTAATAGAGTGTCCCCTAGTTCTAGTGTTGTGCGATAGGGAAAACAGTTTTTCCTTATCTACTTTGTCCACACCGTGCATGATTTTATAAACTTCAATCAGGTCACCTCTTAGACGTCGTCGTTCAAGAGTGAAAAGGCCCAACCGTTGCAGCCTCAGATGGTAAGGAAGGTGTTCCAGTCCCCTAATCATTCTGGTTGCCCTCCTCTGCACTTTCTCCAACTCCATAATATCCTTCTGGAGGTATGGCGACCAGAACTGTACACAGTATTCCAGATGGGGCCTCACCATAGATTTATAAAGAGCATTGAGTTTGCTTTTTTCACTGCTGAGGCACACTGGGTTGACACCTTCATTGAGCTCTCGTCCACCAGGACACCAAGGTCCCTTTCCTGGTTTGTCGCAGAGAGTTCAGACCCTATCAGTTTATAAATATAATTGGGGTTTTTTGCCCCAACATGCATCACTCTGCACTTACTAATGTTGAAGCTCATTTGCCACTGTTTTGCCCACTCCCCCAGTGTCAAGAGATCGCGGATGTTTAGTTCCTCAGCCATCTCCTTTAATATCGTTCCTTGTCCAGTGAGCTCCTTCCTCCATCTTCTAATTCGCTTTTACTCTTGCGTACCTTGAAGAGTGTGTGTTCTTGCCATAAAGCTCTTCCTGGATCTGAGTTGGATGACTTGAGGCTCATCTCCATTCAGTGGTTAATGAAGGTCCTTCTCTGGCTTAGTTCTGTCAGCATCCGCTGCTACCGTATATACTCGAGTATAAGCCGAGTTTTTTTAGCCCCAACAAGGGGATATGGCTTATACAGTAAAACCTCGCATAAAGAATGCCTCACTTAGAGACTAACTCGCTTAAAGAGCAGAATTTTATCTGAATGGTCACCTCCCTTAACAACTAAAACCAACCAAAAACTCGCTTAACAACTAAATTGTGGTTCGCAATCCCCACCACCACCACCAGAAATCACAGTTGGTCACTTACAATGGTGTTTTGCTTAAAGAGCAATCCCATGTAACACATTATGCTCTTTAAGTGAGGTACCACTGTACTCAGATCAATGACCATTAGGGTCCGAAGACCATGCCACATTGAGACGTGCTGACAATTTAATTAATTTTACCATATTTTCATGTATTTTGATTATTGAAACTCACTAGCAGATGCTGCATTTCCCACCTTTGGCTTATACTCAGGTCAATCTATTGTCCTGTGTTTTCAGGTCAAAATTAGGTACCTTGGTTTATATTCGTGTCAGCTTATACTTGAGTATATACGTTACTTCTCTCCTTGTTTTAGGTGGAGCAATTCCAACAAGAGGATTTTTTTTCCAACTGTTGTAGGTTCAGAAACTGATCTTGTAGCACTGCACAAGATGGCTGATTTAAGGCTACCACCTCTCTTGTTTCAAGGCTTCCCATCTTGAACACCTCTCGTTTCTCTGTACCATCATATTTGTAAGCTCCTCCGGTGGCTTAGTGGTTAAAACACTGAGCTGGAGACTGGGAGGTCGGGGTATGATGCCTGGAAGCAGCACTTGGGGACATGAAAGGAACCTCGTTCAAGCATCCCCTTTAAAAATCCTTTCAACCCAGAGTAATCTCTGACACAAAATTATTATTATTATTTTATTTGCAAAAGGGGAAGAGGAATTAGTTCCTTTGCTTTAAAAAGCATTTAGCAAAATTCACGGATCACATCCTTTCCATCACTGTCCCCCGGAAACTTTTAATGGCAGATGGTTGTAGCTGCAGCCCTTCTGCATGGAATCAATGACCCTGTGACCATCCTGGGGCTGCAGCGGCTTAGTGGTTAAGACGTTGAGCTTGACAACCAGAGGGTTGCCAGATCAGCAGTTCAAGACCAGAGTCCTGCGCTCCCATCTTTGTACCATCTCCTGCCAACCTAACAGTTTGAAAGTGAGAAATTGCAAGTAGATAAACAGGCACTACTTTGGCAGGAAAGGTAACAGTGTTATGTGCACTTTGAAGTCTAGTCATGCCTGCCACATGACCACAGAAATGTCTGCAGATGCAGACAGCGCTGGCTCTTCGGTTGTAAACAGAGATGCGCACCAACCCCTAGAGTGGGACACAGCTTGCTTTCAAGCTCAGGGCTTCAAAATGGCACCTCATAAAGCAGGGGTTCCCAACCTTTTCAAGCTGTGGGCCGGCTTGACAAGGCTCTCTCAGTCGACTTTGAGGACCGGATGGCCATTTTGCCCTGCCTGCATGATGAAACTTTTGGGTACTAGTTCTCAAACCAATAAGAGAAAGTACTTTTTCACCCAGAGGATTACTGGTCTATGGAACTCCCTGCCAGAAGAAGTGGTGACAGCTGTCAGTCTTGACAGCTTTAAGAAAGGATTAGACAAGTGCATGGAGGACAAGTGTATCAATGGCTATAATTATGGTTCCCAAACATTTCAAGCCGCGGGCCAGACCATGCCCCCGGGACAGCTTAGTGAGCCAATCATGTGGTTCCTCTCACATTTACAACAGCCATGGGTGTATTTATGGCAGCATTTATGGGAGGCATGGATGCGTTTACGCATGGACGTGCATTTTACAGCTGTCATAAATGCTTCTGGTGGCGGTGGGCCACATGAAATGGTTCCGTGGGCATTAGTTTGGTCACTGTTGATCTATGCTCTCCAAGTTCATTTCCAGTTTCTGTGGCTGTTGAGAGTGACTGGACTCCGCGCCAATTAAGATTTAAGCGACCCTGTGAGCCTTTTACGTGGGCGCAAGCCTTTCGAGTTCTCCTTGGTCTTTGTCATGAAAGTGTCACGGGTTCAGTGTGACGGTTGCTCTTATCATCCTTCTCAAAAGAAGAAGGGGGAAAGAGGGAGGGTGTTTAAAAACCTGCTTTGTCTTCAAATGAGCTCTTTGGGGGGAAAACAGGAGGAAAAACATCTTCCCTCAAAGCAGAGGTTCAGAAAATAGGTCTCTACCAGAAGAGAAATCCCTGCAGTGAGCTGAGCCAGACCTGGGGGTGGAAATGGCAAGATTGCGCAAGTCTCATTAATGCACCAATTCTCGAACTAAGGGGAAAGAGAACAACACAGAAATTCTGAGCACAGCCTGGGACTGAGATTTCCATAGCTGTTTTAAAAATCGGCTTAAACTAATACTATATGGGTCGCCCCTTGCTCGAAAGCCAGTCGTGTCTGACTCTAGGGTTCAGTGCTCATCTCTGTTTACAGCCAAAGAACCAGCGCTGTCTGTGTCTGCATCTGTATCCCTGGACATCTGGCAGGCATGACTAGACACCGGAGTGCACGGAACGCTGTTTACCTTCCCACCAAAAGGGTCCCTATTTGTCTCTTTGCAATTTCTTGCTTTCGAACTGCTAGGTTGGCAGGAACTGAGACAGAGATGGGAGCTCACTCCGTTGTGCAGCACTTGGGTCTCAAACTGCTGATCTGCCAACCTTCCAGTCATCCATGAAATTAATGTAAAATGCAGACCCAAAGTCTGTCCTGGTGCCAAGCAGCTTCCCAGGTTCTTAAATGTACAGTTCAGGACAAGAACCGCATTTCTGAGGGTGAAGGGCTACAGTTCGGTGGTCGAGTCACCTAGTTTACTTTACTTTGCATGCTTGGTTCTACTGTGTGAGTGTGTTTTTGTGTCAGAGATTACTCTGGGTTGAAAGGATTTTTTTTGCAGGGGACACCCGAATGAGGCTCCTGTCATGTCCCCTATCATGCAGCTCTCGGGGAATCGAACCCCGTCCCTTCATTCTCCAAGCACAGTGCTTTTACCCACTGAGCCACCAGGGAGCTTGTTCTATTGTAAGGGGCAACTAGTCCCCCTCTATTCAACACTAGTTAGTCCACATCGAGAGAGTGTGTCCAATTCTGGGCACCACATTTTATGAAAGAGACAAACAAATTGGAGCAAGCAAAGAAGGGCAAGAACTGCAGTGGTTTAGAGGTTAAGATGCTAAACTTGCTGACTCGAAGGTCGGCAGGTCGGCAGTTCGAGACCCGAGAGCTGCACCACGGAGTGAGCTCCCGTCTCTGTCCCAGCTTCTGCCAACCTAGCAGTTCGTAAGCAAGGAATTGCCAGTAGATAAAGAGGTACCACTTTGGTAGGAAGGTAAACAGCCTTCCGTGCACTCCGGTGTCTAGTCATGCTTGCCACATGTCCACGGAAACGTCTGCAGATTCATAGAGTGCTGGCTCTTTGGCCATATACAGAGATGAGCACTGAACCCTGGAGTTGGATATGACTGGCTTTCAAGAAAGGGCAGCCTTTACCTTTTTACCTTACAGAGAAGGGCAAGAAGGATGATCAGAGGGTTGGATACCAAAACCTAGGAGGAAAGACTGAAAGAACTGGGCATGTTTAACCTTGAGAAAAATTGACAGAGAGGGAATAGGATGATCCGCCCTCTTCAAATGCCTGAAAGATAATCATAAAGAGGAAGGGCAGCATCTGTCCTCCCATCATCCCAGAGTGCAGGATGCGTAATAATGGGTTGAAACTAAAGGAAGCCAGAGATAGGCTGAATAGCAGGAAAAAACCTCTTTAACTGTTAGATCAGTACGACAGCGGAACCAACTGCCTCGAAAGGCCCTGAGCACTCCAACACTGGATGCATTCAAGAGAGAATTGAAAGCAACCATGTGTCAGAACTGCATTGATTCGGATTCATGGGGTTGGAATAGATGGCCTCATGGGACCCTTCCATCTCAGTGATTCTATGATTATTCTGGTCCATGATTGTTTCTCATGGCTGGTACAGAGGTTCTGCATTTTCTCAGGCAGGTATAATAATAATAATAATAATTTCATGTCAGAAATTACCATATATACTCGACTATAAGTTGTCCCGAATATAAGTCGAGGTACCTAATTTGAACCTCTAAAAATAGGAAAATAGAGTGACCCAAGTATAAGTTGGGAATGGGAAATGCAGCAGCTGCTAGGGAGTTTCAATAATTAAAATACATGAAAATATGGTAACATTAATTAAGTTAGACATTTGTGCTAGTATATTTTTGAATGTTTATGATGACCAAAGTATAAGTCGAGTTTCATTTTTGGACCTCATTTTGGGGGCTAAAAATGACTTATACTCGAGTATATAGGGTATTCTGTGTTCACATGATTTTTGCTGGAGAAACTCCACTCAGGGGACACCCAAAATGAGGCTTCTTTCATGTCCCCAAGATCTTTCCCCATCAAAGTGGTCCCTATTTATCTACTTGCAATGTCTTGCTTTCAAACTGCTAGGTTGGCAGGAGCTGGGACAGACGACGAACGCTCAAACTGCCATGCAGTACCCAGGTTTCGAACTGCCGACTTGCCGGCCTTCCAGCTAACAAGGCGAGCTTCTTAACCACTGAGCCACCGCAGCCCCTCTCAGGCAGCTGTCTTGCCTATTATCTTCTGCCTGCTCATTCCAAAGGCACGGAGAGCCCTCTCGTGTCCCCCCAATGTGACTTCCCCCTCCCCTACCCAAAAAGAAGACCACAATTTGGAGCCGGTCAACTCTTTGTAAGCATTTTTTAATTGGCTTTTATTGCACAAAAGCGACTGAAAGTGAACCGTTGACTAGCCATAGTGCAAGTTCTTTTTCCCTGTGTTTACTTATGGATGGGTTGTGTGTGTTTGCACCTATGTGTATAATCCACGATTGCTTATATGACAGTGTCTGCACCGGACACCTCTACGTGACAAACTTAAGACCGGTTTGGCAACCAGTGTTTCAACTGGAGCGGCTTCCTCGCCAAGAAACCCAGGGCTGGTCATTCTTCTGCATAACTACTTAAAGGGATCTGTGGCATGAGCCCTGGTGGCACAGGGGTTAAACCGCTGCACTAAAGCCAGAAGGTTGTGAGTTTGATCCTGACCAGCGCTCAAGGTGGGCGGGTCCAAATAGACTTTTCTGACCCCTTTGACCGGCTGGCTGGCATGGCTTTAAAGAAGTCACTTTTCTAAGCCCTGCTAAACTTGTTATGAGACCTATCATGAATACCTGAAACCGCAGATAACAATGAACCCTATAGTTCTTCGTCGGGGTCCCTGTGAATATACACTAATGGGTTTAGTCCGACGAACCCTATAGTTTTCTTTGGAGACAGTGGTCTCTATTGGCGCAGTGGTTAAACTGCTGTCCTGCAACCAAAAGTTTGTGAGTTCGACCCTGACCAGGGCTCAAGGTTGACTCAGCCTTCCATCCTTCCAAGGTCGGTCACATGAGTCCCCAGCATGTTAATGGGGGCAATATGCTAATTAACTTGTGAACCGGCCAGAGAGTGCACTAAGTGCCTATGGGGTAGTATATAAGTAAGATTGCTTTTGCAAGACCCGTCAGTGAGTGTCCTCCCCAAATTAATGTTCAACCAGACCTTGGGGAGACTTGGTGTGAGGAATCAAGGTTCCAAACCGGTTTAAATGTCTAGAATGAACCTCCCCCAAATGATCCCCCCCTCCCCAGACTAGCTACGGATGTAGTTCCCAATGGTTGGTGTCTACAACTGTGTGTGTGTGTGATTTTGTGTGTGTGTGTGTGATTTTGTGTGTGTGTGATTTTGTGTGTGTGTGTGTGCGTGCGTGCATGCATGCGTGTGTGTGTGTGTGTGTGTGTGTGTGTGTGTAAAATGAAAACAAGGCATTTTAGATCAGTTTGGGATTATCTAGCCTACCGTACATTCCCTCAATAATATTATAGCGATAATACTTAGCTCTGACTGTGTACATTCATTTATTGCGTCCAACTCTCCGTTGCCCCTACCGGAAGTAAATGCACTTATTTGGAGTAAAAAGGGCAGTCAAGTTTTGCTTGGATTCTCTCCCTCCCACCCACCCACCCCACACCCGTTAATATTTCAAGTGCTTAAATGTGGCATTCGGCATATATCACATTCTGCTACAGAAGCGGTCATAACACAAACAAACCGAGTCTTCTTCGTGGAGGCTCGGGGCCGTTGCTAGCTTTGGGCTGGGTTTGGTTTACTCCCCTGTAGATCTATTGCTGTGTCCGAGTGCCTCCACGAGGAAGGCGATCTTCCCACACTGCTCTTTGAGAGAGAGCTGGCCATGGAGTGAAGACTCTTGTTGGGTGGTTGGCCATGACCCAACCCAACCTTCTAGGTCTCTTTCATCACTTTTCGCTCTGCTTGGCTTTCTCCTCTCCAGCAGCTTTTTCCGTGACTTTGCTCTCTTTGGGCTTCATTATGTCTCCCTTGGCCTTTGATTCCTCCTTGACCGGCTCCGACTTGGAGGTCTCCTTGGTGCTCGGTTCCTTCTTGGTATCTTCTTTGGTTTTAGCCACAGCTTTGGATTTCTCCTCCTGCTCCTTCTTGGGCTCCGCTTTCTCCATCTTTGGTTCTTCCTTCCTTCCTTCCACTATCAGTTTCTCAGCTTCTTTGCTCAGCTCCTTGGGTTTGGGCTCTGGTTCCTTCTGGGTGGCTTTCTCTTCTGCTTTCTCTTCTTTGGGTTTTGGTGCTGATTTGGGGGTCTCTTTTTCTTTGGTTTTGCTCTCCTCCGCTTTGGCATCAGTCCCTTTTTTCTCTTCAGAGGCAGGTGGTTCCGACTTGGTGGCTTCCTTGGCCTCTTCCTTCTCCTCTGTCTTACTTTTCTTCTCCTCAGCTTTGGCTTCTGGTTTCTTCACATCCTTCACTGGCGCTGCTGGTTTAGGTTTCTCTTCTTTCACGCTCTCTTTCTTCTCTTCTGTTTTTGCCTTCCCTGATGCTTTCTCTTTCTCTTCTTTCACAGGTGCCTTTGCCTCTTTCTGAGAAGGCTTGGCCGGTTCTTTCTGGGGAACAGTCTCCTTTTCTGGTGATGTAACCTTTGGTGGTGTCTTGACCTTTTCTGGAACCTTCACCTCTTCTTTGGTGGGAGACTTGACCTTTTCTGGGGCCTTCACATCTTCTTTGGTGAGAGACTTGACCTTTTCTGGAGCCTTCAAGTCTTCCTTGATTGGAGACTTGACCTTTTTTGGAACCTTTACCTCTTCCTTGGTGGGAGACTTGACCTTTTCTGGGGCCTTCACGTCTTCCTTGGTGGGAGACCTGACCTTTTCTGGAGCCTTCACTTCCTTGGTGGGAGACCGGACCTTTTCTGGAGCCTTCACTTCTTCCTTGGTGGGAGACTTGACCTTTTCTGGGGCCTTCACCTCTTCTTTGGTGGGAGACTTGACCTTTTCTGGGGCCTTCACCTCTTCCTTGGTGGGAGACTTGACCTTTTCTGGGGCCTTCACCTCTTCCTTGGTGGGAGACTTGACCTTTTCTTGAACCTTCACCTCTTCCTTAGTGGGAGACTTGACCTTTTCTGGGGCCTTCACCTCTTTCTTGGTGGGAGACTTGACCTTTTCTGGGGCCTTCACCTCTTCCTTGGTGGTAGACTTGACCTTTTCTGGGCCCTTCATGTCTTCCTTGGTGGGAGACTTGACCTTTTCTGGAGCTTTCACATCTTCCTTGGTGGGAGACTTGGCCTTTTCTGGAGCCTTCACATCTTCCTTGGTGGGAGACTTGGCCTTTTCTGGAGCCTTCATGTCTTCCTTGGTGGGAGACTTGACCTTTTCTGGAGCCTTCACGTCTTCCTGGGTGGGAGACTCGACCTTTTCTGGAGCTTTCTCTTCTTCCTGGGTGGGAGACTTGACCTTTTCTGGAGCCTTCTCTTCTTCCTGGGTGGGAGACTTGACCTTTTCTGGGGCCTTCACGACTTCCTGGGTGGGAGATTTGACCTTTTCTGGAGCCTTCACGTCTTCCTGGGTGGGAGATTTGATCTTTTCTGGAGCCTTCACATCTTCCTTGGTGGGAGATTTAACCTTGTCTTTGGTAGGAGAGTCAACCTTTGCTGGAGGTTTGACATCCGGGGATTGGGCTTCCTCTTTTTCTGGGGACTTCACTTTCCCTGGAGATTTTGTCTCCTTTTCCTCTGAAGGCATTGAGACCTTTCCTGGAGATTTAGCTTCTTCCTTCTCTTTCACTGACAGTTCTCTTCCTTCTTCCTCAGCCTCTTGTCCTTCTCCTCCTTCAGAAACCTCAGCCTTTTCCTCCACTTCTTTTTCTTCTTCTGCTTCCTCACTTTCTTCCTCTCCTCCTTCTTTCTCACCCACTTCTTCCTCTGATACTTCTTCAGTTACTTGGACGTCTTCAGTCTCCTTTTCCACAATGACCGTCTCTTTCTCGGACTTCTTCACCACTTTGATCTTCTCTTCACTCTTGACCTTGATGTGAGTGGAGATGCTGGGGCCCTTGGGGAAGGTGTCAGGGAAAGGGAAGAGACCTATTCCGCTTCCCAAACGGCATTCCTCTCCTTCCAACAACTTCCTGTTTCCAAAGGAGACAGAAAAAAGGCAATCAATAACTGCATATTGCAGGGGTTCCCAAACTGAAGCCCATGGGCCAAATCAGCCCAATGCACCATTTCATGTGACCCCCTGCCCCCTTTCCCTCCAAGGGCATTCAAGAAAATGTAGGGACAAAATGGCTGCCCCCCATCATGCAGGCAGGCCAAAATGGCCGTCTGGCCCTCAAAGCTGACTGAGATAGCATGTCCCGGTTCCTGGCTTGAAAAGGTTGGTCTCCTCTTCTTCCATGTCTAGGTCAGATGTTAAACTGCCAAAATGAAGCCACCTATGAGTGAATTCATTCTGTAGTTCCTTTCACCCTTTGGTGTATGAGAACCAAGACACAGGGATAGCCGAAGGATTGGCTTAACACATCTTTATTGCATGGTGGTCCGGGGGAACATGTGGTAATGGTGGACGAACAGCTCAATATATACAGTGGCTATACATTTGAATGTGGCTCCACGATAGCCCATTGGCTACCGCCCGCGTGACGACATTCCTGGTCACGCCCTTCTTGTCCAGGTGAGGTAGTGGCGGGAATCTTCCCGCGCTGGAGTTATTGCGCAATTGGAACCATATGAGCTGGACGCTCGCTATTGCCACCTGGTGGTTGCTAGCTCGCGTCCTATTACAGAAGGTTACAGTGTTACAGTTGATGGGTGTTACATTGTTGCAAAGGCATAGTATTTCAGAACACAACACACCCGACCTAGTGTGAGAAAGATTAGCCGACACCACAAGGTTGCCATTGCATGGGGCACACCCGATCGTGGCTCAAAAATACCAGTCTTCTGAACTGCTGCTCATGGCTGGAGTGACCTCATGGAAGGATGATATTAAAAGATTAGTAGGGTGTGGGTGAAAGGACTTCAGTAGCTCAGGTGGTTAAGATGCTGACTGGAAGGCCGGCAGGTCAGCAGTCTGAGACACAAGTACTGCATGACAGAATGAGCTCACGTCTATGTCCCAGCTCCTGCCAACCTAACAGTTCAAAAGCAATAAATTGCAAGTAGATGAATAGGTACCACTTAGGTAGGAAGGTAAACAGCATTCTGTGCACTCTGGTGTCTAGTCATGCATGCCACATGTCCATGGAAAGTTCTCCAGATGCAGACGGTGCTGGCTCTTTGGCGGTAAATAGAGATGAGCACTGAACCCTAGAGTCGGATATGACTAGCTTTTGAGCAAGAGTGACATTTACCTTTACTAGGGCAATGATTAAAACAGGGGTTCCCAACCTTTTCAAGCTGGGGTCCGGGTCACGCTCTCTCAGTCAGCTTCAAGGGCCAGATAGCCATTTTGCACTGCCTGCACGACAGGGGTGGCCATTTTACCACAACAGCTTCAAAGGGGCGGCCATCTTGTTTCTCAAATGTCCTGGGGGGGGGCACATGAAAAGGCATTGTGGGTCAGATCTGGCCCATGGGACTTTGGTTGGGAACCCCTTGGTTTAAAGTATCACCAAACATAACTTTATGGGAGCCAAACGGGGAAGCCGATATCCAGGTAATAAAGAGAAGGTGGTAGCAATGCGCCGAAATCTCAGCGCTTCTTCCTTCTGTTCTATGATTCTTTGTCAATAATTCTACACATACCTGTAAGCCGCGATCTCGATATCCAGAGCCATCTTGACATTGAGCAGATCCTGGTATTCCTTCAGTTGGGCGGCCATTTCCCACTTGGTGTTCCTCAACTCATTGTCCATCTGTGCGATGGTTTCCTGCAAGAGGAGGAGGAGGTAGGGAGGACATGATGTGGCCACCTGGCCTCTGGCTTGGAAGTGGCCAGCTGCAAAGCCCCTTCCTCTGACCCCATGACCTCCCATGAAGCCCAGCCCTCATTGCCAATGGCCCAGGATGATGGGAGATGGAATACCACATCTGGCCCTTCCTCAGGAGTTCTCTTGCTCGTTTGACTTCATTTGGATAGCTCAGTGGGTTAAGCCTCTGGTGATGCAGAGAGCCAGAAGTTGGGAGTTCGGTTCCACTTTTGGGAGACAGAGCCAACCTGGATAGCTCTGGGCAAACTGCACAGTCCCAAAAGTTCCCCCCAAAGCAGTGTTTCTCAACCTTTGTTCTTGGGCTTCAATCCCCAGAAGCCAATTGCCCAAAGCATTGATCAGCCAATGTACTGACTGAAGCTTCTTGGAATTGAAGCCCCCCTGTGGGGCCCCAGGCCCCACATTAGGACCCCCTGCCCTAAAGGAAGGGAATGGAAACCATTTCTGTGTATTCTCTGCCTAGAGAAACCCTGTAAACGATCTCCATAAGTCAGAATTGACTTGAGGGCACACAATTAGTATAGTTAACGTACTATAACATCGCAGTTTATGCCACTATACTTTGTAAATATTTGGTCGGATAGAAAAATAGATTAGATTTCAAATTTCATCAAAGTGTTATGCCAATTTCTCATGGATGCTGCTTTCTCAAAGCAGAAGACAAGAGCCTCCGAATTGCCAAAATGAACATCAACAGCTGGTGAGGCGAATAGCTGATGTACTCCTGCTAGTACCTTAACTTCCACCCCTAGTGAACACTTCAATGGAAGATAATATGGCAATAGGCAGGAGTTTCTCTATATCGTTTCTTCTACATTGCTATTGCCTCTGGTTAAGTACTGTGGGTTAGGTAGGTTTTTTGGAGCAATGCCCAAAACCTGCATCACCTTTTGGAGCAGAAAATAAAACAGGCAGTGTGAGTGCATTGATAACTTTCCCAGGACACCTTCTTTGGAAAAAACGAACACTGTTTTCTGTCCTTAGTTTTCAAGAAAGCCTGACATCCCTAGAGATTTTTGCATATTATAGAAATGAGAGCATTTCTATAACAGCGTTCCATGCGCTAGTCATGCCTGCCACATGACCATGGAAACGTCTGCAGAAGCAGACAACGCTGGCTCTCGGCTTTGAAACAAAGATGAGCACTGCACCCTAGAGTCGGATACGACTGGCTTTCGAGCAAGGGAAACCTTTAGAAATGGGAGATTTGAATCCAGGACTTTCAGATATAAACACAGTCCACCACCACCACCAGACTGGAGGGATTCTGCCACGTCCACATGGTACATTACCTGATAAGTCTGGACATTGATGTTGTGTCGATCTTCTAGGTCCATCTTCTGCCGCTCTAAGGATTCTTTGGTCCCGCGTAAAGTTTCAAACTCAATGGTTTTGGACTGCAGCTGCCGGCGGTATTCGGCAATCTCTTCCTGAGCCGAGCGAATGGCCTCTGTATTCACCTTGGCGGCTTCTGTCAACTTATCTAGCCTCTCTACAGTTTGGGGAAGGGGGGGGGGAATAAGGGGGAAGATTTATCTGTCCAATCCGGAGTCACAACAGGTTGTCCTAGCCTTGGGTGATTTTAGAGGGTGGTATTGATCAAAGTTTTAAGGGCAGGGGTGTGGGTGTGTGTCTGATAGTAGCAGCCAGAACCCCATTGTTGATTTGTGCTTGTGTAAAGGAAATCACAAGGCCTCCAATGGCTTTAGTGGTTAAGACGCTAAACTTGATGGTTGGAAGGTCAGCAGTTCAAAACCTGAGTGCTGCACAACGGAGTGAGCTCCTGTCATCTATCCCAGCTCCTGCCAACCTAGCAGTTTGAAAGCAAGACATTGCAAGTAGATAAATAGGGACCACTTTGCTGGGAAAGGTAACTGCATGCTGTACACTCAGATATCTAGTCCTGCCTGCCACATGACCATGGAAATGTCTGCAGACGCCAACAGCGATGGTTCTTTGGCTGTAAATGGAGATGAGCCCCTAGAGTCACACACGACTGGCTTTCAAGCAAGGGAGAGACCATTACTTACAGTAAAGGAAATCACATAAACCTTAATAACATGTGGGTTGTGTTCCTAGGTAGGTAGGTAGGTAGGTAGATGGGAAGTAGGTAGATGAGAGGTAGGCAGATGAGAGAAAGACAGACAGATAGATAGATGAGAGGTAGGTAGGTGAGAGGTAGACAGACAGACAGATAGGTAAATGAGAGGTAGGTAGGTAGGTGAGAGGTAGACAGACAGATAGATGGGAGAGGTAGGTAGGTGAGAGGTAGATAGATAGACAGACAGATAGATAGATGAGAGGTAGGTAGGTAGGTAGGTGAGAGGTAGATAGATGATAGGTAGATGAGAGATAGATAGACAGACATAGATGAGAGGTAGTTAGGTAGGTGAGGTAGGTAGATGAGAGACAGATAGATAGACAGACAGACAGATAGATGAGAGGTAGGTAGGTAGGTAGGTGAGAGGTAGATAGACAGACAGGTAGATGAGAGGTAGGTAGGTGAATGGATGGATGGATGAATCAATGGATGGATGGATGAGCTCGATGGGTAGTCGGTAAGTGTCGAGCGCAGTGCAGATATTGAGAAAAGGGGAAAGAGATGCTAATGAGAGAGAGAGGAGAAACGTGAGTAAAGGAGGAAGAGGTGAAAAGGGTTCTATGGAAATAGGTCTGGATGAGTTTTGGGGTGGGGGCAAAGGGGGCCCTATTGCTCTGGGGGCGAGGGGGGGCGCCCGGGGTCTCTTCCTGGGGCCCCTTCTCAATAAACAAATGAATACTCCGCAGCCTGAAGTCCGGCCAGCTCCGCCTCGCCTTCTTCAGCACCCTGGACAGCGCCGCGATCGCCGCTGCCGCTTTCCCTCGCCCCCCCCCCCCCGGCCCCCGTGGGGGCGTGAAGAAGGCGAGTTCGAATCCGCAGGACGGATGGGTGGTGGCACTGATGAGACTGGGCGAGGCGAGACTTCTCGAGCTGCTAGTTCGGTTCCAGGAAGGGGTTGGAAGTTTATTTCCTTTTTGCTGCAGTGCTTGGCATTCGCCCCATCATACATATATTGTGGGGTGGGGGTGGGGGGGACCTGAGGGGCGGGGAAGTGACCTTAGCGTTGGGCAAGCCTTTAGACCTGGTTGTCTTCTGAGTTTCAAAGAGATGTAGCCTTATTTTGGGGTGGGCGGGGGTGGGGGGAGTTCAGGCAGAAGTTTCTTGAGATACCATTTTTAAAAAAAGTTGACCCCCCCCCCATCAAATTAGAGACCCTTCTCTCCCTGCCCTCCTCTCTTTCCTCCCTCTCCTTAAAAAAAATCCCTTGGTCACTAAGTGGGGGGGGGGGGATCCTGCAGGCAGAAGGGAAAAAATTATTTTAAAAAAGGTGTGTCCCCTCCCACCCCCCAAAAAATATATATATTCTGGGAGACAAGAGGGTCTCGATCTTCTTTCGTCCCCAATGGACCATTTTTAATATATAAAATATCATATATTTAGGTCTTCTTTTCATGCGCCCGCACAGGTAGGCAAAGAGACCCCTCGGAATGTATAATGGTGCGGGGATGTTTTTAACCCTTCCCTGCAACCACTATCTTGGAGGCCATTAGAGGAGAGGGGGGGCTTGGGGAGGGGGGGGGGAGAGCCGAATCACTGCATCGTCCTGGCGTCTCCCCCCTCCCGCAAAGTCCCGAGTTTGGCCTCAACTTTTGGTGCAGGAGGGCGAAGTCTGACTCAGCGCAGACTGCGGAGCATCGCCCTATATATAGGCTATTTCTTACACACACACACACACACACACACACACACACACACACACACACACACACACACACACACACACGCTGCTGATCTGACTCTTCTTTCTCTCTCTCTCTCCCCCCCCCGCCCCCCGTAATTATGGAGTAAAAAGCAAGCAGAATGGGGGGCATGTTATTTTGCTGCTAAGATCGGATCACTTTTTGATCATCTTTCTGCCACTTCCCCCCATCACGCCCATCAGGAAAAACCTCTGCCTTCTTTTAATTTAGTAATGAATTAGCCAGACAGTTAATCCTCTGTGCCCTCAGACGCCAGTTACTTACAGGTATTTTATTTTATTTATTTTATTTCACTTCATTTTATTTTATTGGGATGTACTGTATTTGCTTGGTCTCTTTAATTTCTTGAGTGTTTTGTTGCGTTATTTGATATTCGTAGGTACACCGCCCAGAGTGGGAAATTTCCTAAGTGAGCGGTATAATAATAGCAATAATAAATATTATTATTATTATTATTATTATTATTATTATTATTATTATTATTATTATTATTATTATTATTATTATTATTATTATTATTATTATTATTATTATTATTATTATTATTATTATTATTATTATTATTATTATTATTATTATTATTCATCTGCCAACCAATCATACCCACCCCTGCCTCGCAGCCTCTGATCTCCATCGCACACACCCGCCCGTGGAAACTCCTTGTTTCCCAAAAGACACCGTGGCCCCTTCTGTCTCTCCCCCCCTCCAATCCATCTATCGGGGGGGGGGGATACAGATGCGAACCCCCCCTTGACAGCTAAGTGCTTGTGACATATACCCCCCCCAGGAAAACATCTGCAAACTAGCCGCCCCCCCCCCCCCGCGTGCCACACCCTCCCCACATGCAGGACGCCCCCCCCTTCAACTATTCCTTAATGTCAATTAGAAAAGTTGATTTGCCCCCCCCCCCAAAAAAAAAAAAACCAAACACACAAAAACCAACCTCCCACGTTTGGACAGATTTAAATGACCTTCTTGGTCATTGCAAGGTTCACACGTGAGAAATGAAAAAATACATTTCCCGGCATCCTTTGGTGCCACCGTTGCAACGTCCTCCCCCCCCCCCGGACAAATTCCCCCTCCCTTCTGTCCAAAAGGAACCAAACTGCCCCTTATCTGCCCCCCCCTCAGAAAGAATCTGCCCCCTTTATTTGCCAAGATGAATCTGCCAATGGGACCATCATCCCTGGAAATGTGTGTGTGTGTGTGTGGGGGAGGGCTGCGTTTGAAAGAAGTCCTGGTGGCGCAGGGGTTAAACTGCTGTACTGCAGCCCAAATGATTGGAGTTTAATCCGGACGGGGATCAAGGCTGACTCAGCCTCTTCCGTCTTTCTGTGGTGGGTAAAATGAAGACCCAGCATGTCGGGGGCAAAATGCTAATTAACTTGGGAACATAGCTGATTAGCGCTATGGGGCGGTATAGAAGTGTCCCTGGGATTTCTTTCCAGGAACTCTCCAGGGTGCTGAAAGTTGGCCAGTGCTAGAGCTTGGAGGGCGGATGTGAAGTTCTGACCCCCGCCCGGAGCGGAACCTTTCCCTCCCACAACCCAGCTTTGGCTGGGACCCCTCCCTGGTGCCACTCCTTGGAGACTCACCTCAGAACCACTCCTGAACCAGAAATGAAAGGACACCTATCAAGTTCTGATCCCCACCCGGAGCAGATCCTTTGTCCTCCCAAACCCACCTTAGGCTGTTATACCCTTGGAGATTCACCTCAGAACCAGAGCTGGGAGGACACCTGTAAAGTTCCAACCCCCACTGGGAATGGATCCTTTCCCAAAAAAAAATCCAACTTTGGCTTGAACCCCTCCCCGGGGCTGCCCCTTGGAGATTCACCTTGGAATCAGAGCTGGGAAGGCACCTGTAAAGTTCCAACCTGGACCCGGGGTGGATCCTTTAACCCCCCCCAAAAAAAACAACAACAACAAACCAACAACAACAACCCAGCTTTGGCTTTGACACCTTCCCAGGACCACCCCTTGGAGACTCATGCCAGAACCAGAGCTGGGAGGGCACCTGTCAAAGTTCCAACCTCCAACTGGAGCAGAACCTCCCCCCCCCCAACTCAGCTTTGGCTGGGACCCCTCCTCAGGACCACCCCTTGGAGACTCACCTCAGAGCCAGTCCAGAACCAGTCCAGAACCAGAACAGACAAGTTCTGACCTCCACCCAGAGCAGATCCTCCCCCCCCAAAAAAAAACAACAAAAACAAACCAGCTTTGGCTTGGACACCTCCCCAGGGGCTGCCCCTTGGAGACTCACCTCAGAACCACTCCAGAACCAGAACTGACAAGTTCTTACTTCTACCTGGAGCGGATCCCCCCCCCCCCCCAAAAAAAAAAACAGCTTTGGCTTGGATGCCTCTCCAGGGGCACCACTCCAGAACCACAACTGACAAGTTCCAACTCCCACCCGGAGCAGATCCTCTTCTGAGACCTTTGACGACTCACCTCGGAACCACTCCTCGCACTGGACGGCACTGCTGGTGGCGTGCCCTTCCATCTGGGCACGGATCTCCTTGAGGGCCGAGGTGAGGTCGGTGCCAGGGGCAGCCCGGGGGGCTTCTTCTTCCCACCCAGGGGGGGCTCCACCGCCCCTTTGAATCTGCCGCAGCAGCTCCTCCACGTCCTGGCGGTGGCTGCGCCGGAGGCTCCGGCCCTCGTCCAGCAGGGCTTGGCACTTCCTCTCCAGCTCGCCCTGGGCCAGCCGGGCCGCCTGGGCGAAGGCGTGCAGGGCCCCGGTGCCAGCCTGGGCTTCCTCCCGCCGCCGGGCCTCGCCGTCGAGGCGCTGCAGGAGCTGCGCGCAGTCCTCCTCCAGGCGCTCCTGCTCGAGCTCCAGCAGCGCCTTCTCTGCGCTGAGCCCGGCCAGGGCGGCGCGCAGGTCGCGGATCTCACGCTCCGACAGCTCCCCGAGGGCCGCGCGGCCCACCTGGCGCCCCCGCAGGGCCGCTGCCTCGGCCTCCAGCCGCTGGTTGTGCGCCTCCAAGGCGCGCACCGTCTCCAGGTAGCCTGCGAAGCGGTCGTTGAGCGCTTGCAGGGCCTCCTTGGCGCTCCCCGACGCCGCGATCCCGAAGCCGTTGAGGCCGGCGGGCTCCGCCAGGAGGCTCTCGGTGGACGAGCCCAGCTGGCTCAAGGCTGCGAAGCGTCGGGAGGACGTCGAGGAGGAGGAGGTGGCGGAGGAGGGATGAAGCGCCGCCGCTGTCGAGCTCCGCGAGTGGAAGCCGCTGGAGGAGGAGGCCAGGGACCTGCGCCCGACGGCGGCCTCCTTGCGGGAGGAAGAGGAGGCGAACCCGCCCCACAGCGGCTCCGGCGCCCAGTAGCTCATCATGGTGGCCGCCCGAGGAGGAGGGAGAAGCAGGGAAGGGAGGCTTGCCTCGGCGGCACTGCGGCACTAGGGCGCCCCAGTGGCGTCTTATAGCCTCCAAAGGGAGGCAGGAGGGGGGAGGATCCTCCCACCCAGGCATCATCCTCCTCTCCATCATCCCACCCCCTCCCAACAAGCCAAGCCACTTGGCACCGGCCGCCGCTGTGCAGCTTCTAGGGCACGAACATGCCAACGCTCCAGGCTAAGGACTTGGGGGGGGGGGGCTTTACAGCGGTGTAAGGGGAACATCTGGGCAACATCTGTGGGGTGGGCAGAAGGGGGCGTCGCCTCCTCCAAGGTACCGTGGCTGTCGTCGGCGTCCCCCCTTTCCCAATCTTAGCTCTGCAGGGCTTTACAGGGTTGTAAGGGACTCAAGTGGCTAAGACGCTGACTGGAAGGCGGTAGGTCACCAGTTCGATTCCCGAGTACTGCAGGAGTGAGTGAGATCCCGTCTTCGTCCCAGCTCCTGCCTAACCTAGCAGTTCGAAAGCAAGACTTTGCAAGGAGATCAATAGGGACCACTTCGGTGGGAAGGGAAACGGCGTTCAGCGCGCTCCGGTGTCTAGTCATGCCTGCCACATGACCACGGAAACGTCTGCAGAAGCAGACAGCGCTGGCTCTTCCGCTTTGAAACAGAGATGAGCACTGAACCCTAGAGTCGGATACGACTGGCTTTCGAGCAAGGGTGACCTTTACCTAAGGGGCAACATTTCGGCAACATCTGTGGGGCGGGCAGAAGGGAGCGTCGCCTCCTCCAAGGCACTACGGCTGGTACCCCCCCTTCCCCAATCTGAGCTCTGTAGGGCTTTACAGGGTTGTAAGGGGCAACATCTGGGTAACATCTGTAAGGCAGGTGGAGGGGGGGCATCGCTGCAGAGACATCCAAGCTGCCCCCCCCCCCGCCCTCTTTCCCGTGCTGAGTTCTGCGGTGCTTTACCGAGGTGTAACGGTGCCAGGGGACTGCCGTGGCTAAGTGGTCAAGACGCTGGACTTGATAACTGGAAAGTCAGCTGTTTGAGACCCAAGTGCTGCACGATGGAGTGAGCTCCCGTCTTTTGTCCTAGCTCCTGCATACTTAGCAGTTCAGAAGCAAGAAATTGCAGTTATATCCTAGAGTTGGATATACTTACTAACTGGCTTTCCAGCAAGGGCGATGTCTGCATATCCTCAAGTTAGGGGGACTGGATGGGGTTCTCTAAACTATATTTTAAACTGGTTTATTTTTTTAAGGAAAGCAATTGGAGTCATAAAGTCTTTTTATAAACAAAAATTGCCTATATCTTAGAGAAGGAGGGGAGAGAAACATTTTAGGTAAATTGAAAGGTCTCCCTTGCTCAAAAGCCAGTTGTATCTGACTCTATGCTTCGGTCCTCATCTCTGTTTATAGCCAAAGAGCCAAAACTGTCTACATCTCCAGACGCTTTCTTGGTGATGTGGCAGGCGTGACCAGATGTCGGCATTCATGGAACGCTGTTACCTGTTACCATGGAACGCTGTTACCTGTTACCTACTTGCAATTTCTTGCTTTCGGACTGCTAGGTTGGCAGGAACTGGGACAGATGGCAGGAGGTCACTCCGTCGTGCAACACTCGGGTCTCGAACTGCTGTTCTGCCAACCTTCCAGTCATCAAGTTCAGTGTCTTAACCAGTGTGGACGGCTGCCATAAACTATAAAGTTTTGTGAGATGATCAAAGAATGATTTACCAATTCTTCCTCCCCCTTCCCAGTGAATAATAATAATAATAATAATAATAATAATAATAATAATAATAATAATAATAATAATAATAATAATAATAATAATAATAATAATAATAATAATAATAATAATAATAATAATAGGTATTCAACCCACCCTACGAGGGCAGACAGAGCTGCTCCCCTACAGAAAAGCAATAAAAACATGCTTATGCCAGTGGGTGTGTGGCATGAATGGCTCCACCTCTCAACCCTGCTGGCTTGTTTAGCCCACATGGGGGTTATTTGTCCAGACAGTCCTTTTAATGTGGGCGGAGGGAGGGTAAGGGTGGTTTTATTGTATTAGATAGCTTTTATGTGTTTTAATCTGGTTTTAGATAGGAGTTTTATTTGATGCTTTTATATGTGAACTGCTTTGGTCACCCATGGGTGAGGAAAGCGGTATAAAATATTGTAAATAAATAAGTAAATAAATAAATGTTATTGTTATTCAGAAATTATTCTGGGTTGAAAGGATTTTTGCGGGAGAAACTCCGTTCAAGGGACGCTCAAATGAGGCTCTTTTCATGTTCCCAAGAGCTGGGACAGAGACGGACGCTCAATCCATCATGCAGTACCCAGGTCTCAAACTGCTGACTTGCCGGCCTTCCAGCTTAACCACTGGGCCACTGCAGCCCCTATAATAATTTTGTGTCAGAAATTATTCCCAGTAAATACAAATGAACTCACAATGGGATTTGAACCCAGAGTCCTCATTGTCTGGTTAGGTAGACACTGTTGAAAGGGGTGTGTGTGTGAAACATGGCAATCCCAGGGATATGAAATGTAGAAAATCCGGCCAATGCCTTTATGGCACTGAAAAGGATGCTTAAAGGGCTGCCAATTAATTTGCTCAGTCATTCACAGGGAAAGGCAAGGTCTCAATGACCCTACAATGTAAAGCACTTAGACAAATTTATTTCCCAGGGCATCAGAGAGGCGGAAGATGATGGAGCTGTTTTCTCCCTCTTAAAGAGGCAGTACCTTTCTTCAGCACAAGTGCTGAGCATACCAAAGAAGCCAGCCTGGTTCAGCACATCTGGCTGTCTACAGACACATGCATATACACCGAGAAGGCAAAATGCTGAGGTCCGCTTTGACTTTGTCAACAATAATGGGGTGTGTGTGTGTGGAAGTGATGGGAGGGACTGTGATTGCTTAGTGAGGTGATGGCGAACCCTTGGCACTCCAGATGTTCTTGGACTTCAATTCCCAGAACCCCTGATCATCAGGAGTGCTGACTTGGGCTTCTGGGAATTGAAGTCCAAGAACACCTGGAGTGCCAAGAGTTCGCCATCCCTGGAAGGTTGGCAGGTCAGCAATTCAAAACCTGAGTGTTGGGACTGCAGTGGCTCAAGTGATTAAGATGCTGAACTTGAAGTTGGTAGGTCAGCAGTTCAAGACCCGAGTGCTGCATGATGGAGTGAGCTCCTGTCTCTGTCCCAGCTCCTGCCAGCCTAGCAGTTCGAAAGCAAGAAATTGCAAGTAGATACATAGGGACCACTTTGGTGAGAAGGTAACAGCTTTTTATGCGCTCCGTTGTTTTTTCATGCCTGCCGCACGTCCACGGAAACGCCTGCAGATGCAGATAGCGCTGGCTCTTTGGCTGTAAACGGAGATGAGCACCGAACCCTAGAGTCGGATATGACTGGCTTTCAAGCAAGGGCAGCCTTTGCCTTTCCTAAGTTATGGGAGATGCAATACAGACAAACATTTTGGCAGGATGCTCAAGAGAGAACAGAGAGCTGACATTGAAAAACCAGAGATGTGTTTCTTTGGAAACCTCTTTCTTTGATCCTGGAGCATCAATTATTTTTTAGGTAATATTATTTATTTCTTTTTTAAAATAAATATTAATTTTAAAAAACATCTAACACCAACAACAAATAGAATCTATATAAGAATATGCAGCTTTTTGTATATACGTCATAGGCTTAGTAATACTGTAGTTGCAACACTCTTAATCTTAAATACTAATTTTATTACTCCTTAACTCTGAGCAGAAACACTCCTATTTAAAACATATTATATTTTATGTACCGTCATTATAACCTCTGTCTCTTGATATATTTTAAGTACCCTCATTTTACCTTCTGTTCTTTTTTTGCTGTACTATGCTGGCCTTGGACTGTAACAAATATTGATTGATTTTTTTGATACGTTGGGTTTATTCTCGTCTTTTATTAATTACATTTCTTTATCTTTTCTTTAAAAATTATTAATAAATCTCTAAGATAAACAACAAATGTAATCTTTACAGGAATATGCAGCTTTGTGTGTGCACATGCACACACGCATGCACGCACGCACAAAGCACGATGAGATTCTGTGTCTCTGCTTTGCCCATCCTGCTGCTTGGGACCACAACACCCATCATGTCAGGGATGATGGAAATTGTGGTCCAAACTCTCTGGGAAGGAACAGTGGCTTGGAGAAGGCTGAGTGAAATGAGGAAAGCAGAGATTCTCAACCTGCGGTCTGTGGGCCGGATGAGGCTCACAGCACCATTTTATACAGACCCCCACTGCCTCCACCGCACCCTGAAGTGCCATGTTGTGGAGGAAGGGCAAAATGGCCGTCCGGCCCCCAAAGCTATCAGAGGGAGTGTGACCTGGCCCCCAGCTTTAAAAGGTTGAGAACTCCTGGAGTAAAGGATTGGTGACCTTAAGCTAGCCTTCCCTGCCCTGATGTTTCCCAGATGCTTTTGACTACAACACCCAGTGTTCAGGAGTACTGAGATGTCAGGCTCAAAACAGCATCTGGAGAGCATCCATTCAGCAAAGGTTTCCTTAAACAGTGGGTGTTCTTTGGGGCTTAGCCTTCATTAATTCCCAACCCTGGCATGGCAGGGACTAGCACCTTGTGGCCTTTTGTTTGCCTGCTTGCAGCCAAGGGTTTCAACAAGACTATGCACAGGAAACCAGGGGCCCTGGAAAGAGACGCATTGAGTTGAGCAGCCTGGCAATTTAGAGTGATGTTAGATCCCTGGTGGCGCAGTGGTTACTGCAACCAAAAGGTTGTGAGTTCGATGGTAACCAGGGCTCAAGGTTGATTGACTCAGCCTCGTCCATCCTTCCGAGGTCGGTCACATCTTGGGGGCAAAATGTGAATTAACTTGCGAACTGCCCAGAGCAGGGGTTCCTGACCTTTTCAAGCCGGGGGCCAGGTCAGCTTCGAGGGCCGGACAGTCATTTTGCCCTGCCTACACAATGGGGGGTGGCCATTTTGTCCCAACAGCTTCAAAGGGGACAGTCATTTTGTTTCTCAAATGCCCTTGGCAGGGTGGAGTGGAGGCACATGAAATGGTATTGTGGGGCCAGATCTGGCCCGTGAACCTTAAGTTGGGAACCCCTGGCCCATAGTGTTCACTAAGGGCAATGGGGCAGGATAGACGTGGGATTGCTTTGCTTTTGCCGTGACCTGAATCAATAAGAGGAAACCAAATAACAAATCTCTTTGCATTAGCAGCTTTTAATGGCTTTGCCAATCCATTCTGGATGTCCTTGCCGTTCTAAAGCCAGCTTCCAAAAATAAAAACACCCCCCAATTTGGTGCTTTTCATTAAACTCTGCGTCTGCTTTATTAGCGAATATTGTAGTTGCTCTTACAGGTAAGTGAGACATTGATGGACAGAATGAAATTAGCAGAGACTGAGTGGGAAAGAATTGCCCCACTGCAGTCATAACAGACCTGAAGCAAAGGTAAAGGTCGTCCTTGCTCAAAAGCCAGGCATATCTGACTCTAGGGTTCAGTGCTCATTTCTGTTTGTAGCCAAAGAGCCAGCCCTGTCTGTTTCTGCAGACGTTTCCATGGACACGTGGCAGGCACGACTCAGTAGCCCTAAAAATGTATGTTATTTATTTATTTATTACATTTTTATACTGTCCATCTGGGCTATTCCCCATTTTGAGCGGTGCATAGACAAATAAATGAAAGCCACATAATGGAACAAACAACCAAATAAAATAAACAACAGAATAAATATGAGGAAAAATAAAATAAAATACAGTACAGTCAAACCTCGAGATAATAATGGTTCAGCTTAAGAAAAACTCGAGATACATCCAGAAATCTCCGGAAAAAATTCAAGATACGAATTTTTAATACGTTTTCCCCCGAGATACAAAATTCAATACATTCCTATGGGAAATTGCATTCAATGCATTCCTATGGGAAATTCAAGATAAGAATTTTTCCAGATGCACCAACCTCAAGGAACGAATTAAATTCGTATGTAGAGGTTTGACTGTCTCAAATCAAATACCTTGCATAAAAAGAGCATCCACATCAGATTAGTTATAGCTAAAAGGAGGGCCGCGGTGGCTTCGTGGTTAAGACGTTGAGTTTGATGACGAAAAGCTCAGCAGATGCAACACAAAAAGAATAAGTGATGTGGAGGGAAGAGGACAAAAGTGGCAGACAACCAACATCTTGCAGGACCAAGAACTGGGATTCTCAACCTGCGACCTGTGGGACGGATGCGGCCCACAGCACCATTTCATGTGGCCCACCACCACCTCCACCACATCAGGAAGTAAGTGCCCAGTGGTGTGCTGGCCCACAGGGATACAGGGACTCATCCTGGGGCACCCCAGCGACTGGTGCCCCCCAGAGGCAGGTAGAGGTAATGGGAATGTATGGAATTTCTCCCCCCAACCCCCATAGGCGCCCCATCACTTCCTGTCCACCGCCCTTCCAAGGTGCCCAGCACACCCCTGGAAGTGCCATGTGGTGGAAGAAGGGTAAAATGGCCGTCCGGTCCCCGAAGCTGTGTGAGGGAGCGTGACCCGGCCCCCAGCTTTAACAGGTTGAGAACTCCTGACCTAGAAGGCAAGCATTTCGTCATGTCAGTAAGGTTGAATTTCTGATGTATAAATTAACAGTGATGGACTCCTTACTGGGAGATCTGATGGTAGACTAGCCAGTTACACATCACCACCTTCTTCTTGTGCCGTATCTGATTCCAAATATTGGCTCTCCTCACGGCGATCAGCCATGAAGATTGTGATGGGGACCATATAATGCAGTGGTCTTTCACCTGCCTTCCATGTCACAGCGTGACACCCATAGTACCACTGATCCAGTTCCATGAGTCCATTTCTGGTCCTGAGCCCTTTTGGCACACAAAGTCCTTGGTTTTTGGACTTCAGTTCCCAGAAGCCTAAATCAATTCCCCAAAGCACTGATCAGCAAATGTACTGACTTATGCATACCTGTCAACCTGCGGCTCCGCAAAAACGGGACCTGCGCACATCACTTGTGCGCAGGTCAGTTTCCACGCATGTGTGGAAGGGTTTTACCCCTTCCACGCATGCTTGGAAGCGCTTCGCCGCTTGCGCAGCCCCTACGCAAGCAACGTAGAGCTTTCCGCGAATGTGTGGAAGGGTTTTACCCCGCTGTCAAATTACGAGATTTTGGCAGCGGGGGGCGGGTTATGACGTCAATAGACGTCAAATTATGGGGTTTTCCCGGCCAAATCGGGGTGGTTGACAGGTATGGACTAATTGGCCTGAAGAAGTGGACGGAAAGGTTTGAGCACACCTTGAGTGCTAAGCGGTATATGCAAAGCAACGCAATCCACACTTCTATCCCGCCCCATATAAGTGCTTAGTGCTCTCTCTGGGCAGTTCACAAGTTAATGAGCATTTTGCCCCCAACATGCTGGAGCTGCGCAAACGGAAAGCGTTTCCCCCCGCTGTCAAATTACGGGGTTTTCCCGGCCAAATCGGGGTGGTTGACAGGTATGGACTTCTGCATCTGGGAGTTTAAGTCCCCCTGTGGGGCCTGAGCCCCACACCGGGAACCACTGGTCTAGGGCATGTTTCGGCGCCACATAATTGGCCTGATCCCTCTTTTAATTGCCAAAGAAGTGGGCAGGAAGTTTTGAGCACACCTTGAGTGCTAAGCGGTATATGCAAAGCAACGCAATCCACACTTCTATCCTGCCCCATATAAGTGCTTAGTGCTCTCTCTGGGTAGTTCACAAGTTAATGAGCATTTTGCCCCCAACATGCTGGGTCCTCATTTGACCTCGGAAGGATGGAAGCCTGAGTCAACCTTGTGCACTGGTCATGCTCAAACTCACACCGTTTTGGATGCAGGACAGCAGCTTAACCACTGCACCACCAGGTATATCCCATCATCCCACGGTTCAGAAAATTCACATGGGTCGAAGCCACCAACCATGCGCATGCAATCTTGCAGCACTGCAGTGAGCGATATTTTCTCTGCATCATCAGCTGCATCTCTGGCAGACACAAAGCCCAGTTTCCAAATGCAGATTTCCTACAGCACAGCATTTCATCTTGGCTCATTATCTTGGGCCTTCTTCTCCATTCAGTCTACTTTGATTCCTGCCCCAAGCAACCATCCTTAAGGCTTTTAAGCAGCTGCCTACTAGTCTTTTTTTTAAAAATAAATAAATAAATAAATAACAAGATTATATTGCTTATAAGTGCACCAACCACCTATGGTACAGTAGATATTTCTTCTTTTTAAAATGCTTATTATTAATTTAATAAAAAATACCAAAAAATTACAATGATAAAAACTTAATACACATATAACTACTAAATAATAAGAATAAGAAAGAGAAAAAATATACAACATGATAATACACACAGACAATAAAAATTAATCGGTACAAAGTAATCTCATATATAACAAATATTACTCATAAATCAAATCACATTAAATGTTCCACTTGTCATACTTTTTATATTTCCTTTACCCCTGACCATATTAATGAGTAGATAGTAGTTCTTCTTCTTCTTCTTCTATTATTATTATTATTATTATTATTATTATTATTATTATTATCATCATCATCATCATCATCATCATCATCATCATCATCATCATTAGTATTAGTATTAGTATGCATGCCCCGTTCCCACTCCTTTCAATTTAACTAATACATACTCAATAAACTCTCCCAAACTCTCTTTTAAATCATTCTTTTGATTATTCTTTTCTTTAATTTTAAATCACATGTCAGTCTACTGCACAGGCTCATTTTACTTCCGCTTCCGGGAGCGACAAGGGTGGTGTGGGCCGGATGAATTGGTGTCAGGGGCTGGATCCGGCCTGCGGGCCATAGTTTGGGTACCCCTGGTTTAAGCAGAGAAAATGGCATCTTAAAAATCTATCACATTCTGTTGCAAAACAGATTGCAAGGCGTGTTTTGCTTCCGCTTCCGGTGGGAGGAACCATGTGACGAGCCCACTAAACCATGTGACTGTCCACTGAACCACGAGACCGGCCCACGGCCCAAAAAGTCTGGGCACCCCTGATTTATTGATATATTCCATAATTCTTTGCGCCGATCATCCAAATTCGACTCACAAAATATTTTTCATTTTTGAACAATTAACAATCTCATAGTTGTTACCATTACAACCCTTCCTCCATGTCAATAACCAAACCTTTCTTGTTTCTTTCTATCTATCTTCTTATTTCCAAAACCCATTAATAACAATGCTGTTCTAGGACATATTTCTAGCTTCAAAGACAATATTTGATTAATCTCTTCACAATCTTTCTTTACAAATTCTCTTTGCAAATTTACAATCCCACCACAGATGAAAATTTGTCCCGACCTCTTTCTTTACATCTCCAGCAATCATTCTTATTTTTAGAACCACAGTAGCTTAACTGTACAGGGGTCATATCCGTCTCCAAAAGGGCTGAGTGGTTGACACTTCTGAACTTGGCGGCTGGAAGGTCAGCAGTTTGATTCCCGAGTACTGCAGGACGGAGTGAGCTCCCATCCTCTGTCCCAGCTCCTGCCAACCTAACAATTCAAAAGCAAGAAACTGCAAGTAGATAAATAGGGACCACTTTGGTGGGAACGGAAACAGCATTCCAAGCACTCCGGCATCTAGTCATGCCTGCCACATGACCACGGAAATGTCTGTAGACATTTGGCTCTTTGACAAACGAAGATGAGCACCGAACCCTAGAGTCGAATGCGACTGGCTTTTGTGCAAGGGAGACCTTTACCTTTATTTATCCAATTTATATAGCCACCCAACTCGAAATGACTCTGGGCGGCTCACAAAGTTAAAATACACAACACAATCTAAAACTTTAACAACCCATAAGCCCAATTAAAAATAAATGCTAAAAGCTGGGGGGGGGCAGAGGGAGTGATATTGCTATATAGTGATATTGCTATACCAACCTTTACCTTTACCTAAGCTGCCTCTGGCTTTGACTGGACAGAAAATGACCAGTTTGCCAATCTAAACTGCTGGTGCAGGGTCATCCCCGTAAATCAAACTACCCAATAACCAGCGCTAGTGGGATTCCCCCCCCCCCAGACCCCTAAAATGCAAAAGGCTAAACCTCTGTGCTCAACCACATCCCATGCATTCACACTCTTCACTAAGGACACTATTTCCTGCAGTGGTGAAAAAACTACTGCGCAGCGCTTCTCATATTGCCAGAGATTTTCTATCCCAACCGGTGAGGGAATTGACTGCAGTCCGTTGGAGAACCGACCTGCCTATGTTGCCTTAGGAATAAAATTCATTTGCCAGTGAAGCAAGCCGAAGAACGAAACCTCCAACCAGCATCCTGAAAATCCAAATTCGTCAACTGCTAAAGCTGGGCTTGGCCACCGAATTTTACTTGACTGTAGGAAACTGCAACTACAGGAGGCCTATTATAAATGGAGGCTCCCCAAATCCCCACTGATTTCAATGGATCTGTAAAGTGAAGCTTTTGGGTTTCTGTTGGATCGGGGCCGTGAAGCGGCCCTTAGGGTCCCGGAGGAGACTGGTCAAGGAACGACACAAGACAAGATGGAGCGAAGACCAGTGGTTTATTGAGGGAAAATCATCATCATATATAGGAATTCAAGGCAGCGTGTGATAGAATCGTCATCTGACAGAAAATCACATCACATGTTTACCCGGGTTAATTGGGAACTTCTCTTGGGGAAGTTAATTAACTAAGGCAAATACTGACAGGGGAAATCTATTGTTCATGGCTTGATCAAGAGTAAACATGGCCACTATTTGTGCTAGGGCTTGGGCTAATCTGCAAGTGTGGAATTACCTAATTCCTAACTGGCGTTAGCTATTCGACTTCCTCCTGCCGAACTGCCTGCCAGGTCAGATATGAGTGAATCAATCTTATGACTATTAATCCGCACCCCAATTTCTGTACCCGCAAAGGCCAGTGACCAGGAGCCTCCCTCAACCGGTGTAACCTTTGTCAGGGACAGTTAATGCCAATTGCGCCCACGGACTCCACACTCCCCCTTTACTTGTTATTTTGGACCTGACAAACGGCCCTGCGCAGGAGTGGCATCAGCTGGTGTGGGGGGATGACGTTTCGGGGTTCCCTCCATGGGGGACATCTCGATATCAGTGAGGGAATACATTGCACGAAACAGCGCACGGCTGTGCCCAGTATTATCACCCCCACAATCACCTTGAGTGTCGTCTGGAGCCAACCCCATGGGAACCACGAACACAACGAATCCCACCACCCCCATGAAGCATCCTCCTTGATGTTCTTGACCAGGGTGTGAAGGTCCGTGAGCTGACTGCACTTTATGGGTATTGTCTGTGAGATTAAAGCAACACATGCCGTGGACAGATTCGCAACCCAAATGATGTAACAAGAGAAGGTAGTCTATAGCTGCTCGATTGTCTAGTATGGCATGGCGAAGTTCCGCCTGCTCCTGGTTGAGCAGCGCTATCGCTGAGGAGGTGTGGTTAATGGCTTTTGCTAGCCCGCAAGCCAATTGACCAATTCTCCGAGCGTTGCCGACGGCTAAGCCTGGCACGCCAAGTATGCTGACTGCCAACGAGACGTACTCAGCTTGACTCAGAACCCTAATGTTGCTATCACATGAGCTGTCGAACTGGGTGGCACGAGTGCGCCGTATGGGTGAGGAAACATTTGTGCTTGGAACAATCATATCCCTAGTGGGGAATAACAATGTCAAGCGACTGATACAACATGTGGAATCTGATACATTTGCGGGAATGTAATTCCAAGTGTACTGATTGCATGTAAAGAACCAACCTGAAGGTAGGGTAACATGAGCATACATTGAACCAATTGTCTCTGGGTTATCACAAGTCCAGTTGCCGCTGCCAGTGTCGAGGCAGCGACGCCGAATCCGGCCGACTGCGGAGCAGCCGGTCATTCGAGCACAAGTAGAGTTCGGGCTGGCTGCCACTCGAGGGGTGTGGAGAGTGGCTGCATCAGCCAGCAAAGTCATGGTTAACTGCATTCCCCAGCGAGCGTATGCTGAGAAACTCGTTGGGAGAAACGGACCGAAGATCCGCTTTACCAGCCAGTCGCCGTCCCTGGTGTGCGCGTCTGGAGTGTGGCACACCGGGATGAGACAGGTGCTCAAAATTGAGGCAGAACCGGTGTCCTGCTTCAGGCAAAAATCGGACTGGTTGACGAGACTCGCCAACCTTTCCCATAGGTTGTAGTGCATCCGGGCAGAGAGCTCTCCACCTGGCATCAGATCGCTGGCCTTCAGTGAAGCTGCCTGAACGCCCTCCCCCCCCCCCCCGCAAGTAGGGAGAGGGTCAGGACGATGGTGACCGCCATGGTGTTGGCGGTAATCAGGGCAAAAACTGCAGACACGATGTTCTCCGGCATTGGTTCTCAGTCCTCGCGTCGGACGACGTCCTCGGCCTCACGGCAAAGGGTCTTGACCATCCCCCAGGTGACCTTCGGCTCCGTCTGCTGTCGCCGCTTCTTCCGTCGGGTCCCCTCGGTCAGGGTGAGGTCCTTCATCTCCGGGATCGGACTCGGGTCGGTCTGGGTGTTGGCGCACCGGGCTGGAATCCAGATGACACCTGTAGGAGACATAACTGCAGCATACCCTCTTCCCCAGGTTACGAGTGGCGCCGGCCCCTCCAGGACGGGTCCGGTGGCACTCGGTAACGAACCAGAGGCCACGGGAGAGCTTCCGAGCGGTGGAAGTGTTTCTCCTGCGGTGTGCAATCCGAAAAAACATTGAGGTGATTGTACGTGAACAACACCTTGTTCAGACAGTGCTGTGCCTGACCCTGAGACTTGGGGAGAGCTGGTGGCTCCCCCCTTTCTTTTGTTTGTCATAAGAACATAAGAACATAAGAACAGCCTTGCTGGAACAGTCCACAGCCCATCCAGTCCAGCATTCTGTCTCACACAGTGGCTCACCATTTCCTTCAGGGTATTCCCAAGGAGATGCCTTCACCTGCTTAGGATTCCCTGGAAATGGCATTGAGAGATATCCTGCCTATCTCTCCAACCCGGAGGTTGTCCTTAGGTAGCCATAATTATAGCCATTGATACCCTTGTCCTCCATGAACTTGTCTAATCCTTTCTTAAAGCTGTCAAGTCTGACAGCTGTCACCACTTCTTCTGGCAGGGAGTTCCATAGACCAGTAATCCTCTGGGTGAAAAAGTACTTTCTCTTATTTGTTTGAGAACTAGTACCCAAAAGTTTCATGGAGTGTCCCCTAGTTCTAGTGTTGTGCGATAGGGAAAACAGTTTTTCCTTATCTACTTTGTCCACACCGTGCATGATTTTATAAACTTCAATCAGGTCACCTCTTAGACGCCGTCGTTCAAGAGTGAAAAGGCCCAACCGTTGCAGCCTCAGATGGTAAGGAAGGTGTTCCAGTCCCCTAATCATTCTGGTTGCCCTCCTCTGTACTTTCTCCAACTCCATAATATCCTTCTGGAGGTATGGCGACCAGAACTGTACACAATATTCCAGATGGGGCCTCACCATAGATTTATAAAGAGGCAAAATGACACTTGCTGACTTATTTTCTATACCCTTCCTAATGATCCCTAACATTGAGTTTGCTTTTTTCACTGCTGAGGCACACTGGGTTGACATCTTCATTGAGCTGTCCACCAGGACACCAAGGTCCCTTTCCTGGTTTGTCGCAGAGAGTTCAGACCCCATCAGTTTAGAAATGTAATTGGGGTTTTTTGCCCCAACATGCATCACTCTGCACTTACTGATGTTGAAGCTCATTTGCCACTGTTTTGCCCACTCCCCCAGTGTCAAGAGATCCCTCTGGAGCTCTTCACAATCTCTCACAGTTTTTACTACCCTGTATAATTTAGTGTCGTCAGCAAATTTGGCTACCTTGCTTTTTACTCCTACCTCTAGATCATTTATGAAGAGGTTGAAAAGCAGGGGTCCCAGTACTGAACCTTGGGGGACCCCACTCTTTACTTCCCTCCACTTGGAGAAGTGTCCATTTAGTGCTACCCTCTGTTTCCTGTCCCTTAGCCAGTTGCTGATCCAGGACAAGACCTGTCCCTTTATTCCATGACTGCTAAGTTTAATCAAGAGCCTTTGGTGTGGGACCTTGTCAAAAGCCTTCTGAAAGTCCAGATAAACAATGTCAACTGGATCCCCCTTATCCACATGCTTGTTGACACTCTCAAAAAATTCCAACAGATTAGTGAGGCATGATTTGCCCTTGTAAAAGTCATGTTGGCTCTCCTTTAGCAGCGCCTTCTCTTCTATGTACCTATTAATTCTATCTTTTAGGATGGTTTCCATCACTTTACCTGGGACACATGTCAAACTGACAGGTCGGTAATTTCCTGGATCACCCCTGGATCCTTTTTTGAAAATTGGTGTTACATTCGCTACCTTCCAGTCATCAGGCACAAAGCCTGATTTGAGGGAAATATTATATATTTTGGCTAGGAGATCAGCAATTTCATCTTTAAGTTCCCTGAGAACTCGTGGATGGATGCCATCTGGTCCTGGTGATTTGTTAGTGTTTAGCTTAACAAGACATGCAAGGACCTCCTCCCTGGTTATTTCTATCTTGCTTAATTCTTCGGTTTCCCTCCCTACGAAGATAGGCTCTGTTTTGGGCATGTGGTCTCTGTCTTCTTCAGTGAATACTGAAGCAAAGAATTCATTGAGTCTCTCTGCAATCTCTGTTTCCTCTTTAATAACCCCTTGCCTTCCATTGTCATCTAATGGTCAAATGGCCTTCCTAGTTGAGTTCTTACTTCTAATGTACTTAAAGAAGTCTTTGTTATTTCTCTGAGTATTTTTAGCTATACGCTCCTCAAAGTCTTGCTTTGCTTTCCTGATTGTTGCCTTGCATTTGTTCTGCCAGAATTTATGTTTCTGCCTGCTGTCATCATTCGGACAAGCCTTCCATCTTCTAAATGAGCTTTTCTTGCTCTTGATCACTTCCCGAACAGCTCCTGTAAGCCACATCGGAGTCCTCTTGGACCTGGCAGTGCCCTTTTTCCTTTTGGGTATGCATTCCAATTGGGCCTCTGTTATTGTTTTTGTAAACAACCTCCATGCCTCTTGGAGTGTTTGGACTCTCTCAATTTTCCCTTTCAGTTTCTTTTTTACTAGTTTCCTCATCTTTGGGAAATTTCCTTTCTGAAAATTTAAGGTCTCTGTTTTAGATTTTATCAGTGACTTGCAGTCTATGATCAAGTTAAACATAATTGAGTTGTGGTCACTGTTCCCTATTGGATCAGTCACATTAACATCTTGCACCAGATCCTGAGTATTACTCAGGATCAAGTCAAGGATTCTTGTACCTCTAGTTGGGTCTTCAACCATCTGTCCCAGGGAACAATCATTTAGCATATCTAGGAACTTTATCTCTTTATCATGTGCTGAACAACAGTTTACCCAGTCTATGTGAGGGTAATTGAAGTCCCCCATTATAACCAGGCTTCCCTTCCTGGATGCCTCCTTTACAACATTCTCCAACTGCCAGTCTCCCTCAAGAGTTTGGGTCGGAGGCCGATAGTATATGCCTACTGTTAGACCATCCTTGTGGCCTGGTACTCTTACCCACAGAGCTTCTAATGGTGACTCTAAATCACCTAGATATTCCAATTCATACGATTTTATCACTTCTTTGACATACAAGGCTACACCACCTCCTGTTTGCCCCTTCCTATCCTTCCTGTACAGTTTGTAGCCTGGGATAACTGTATCCCATTGGTTATCATCCATCCACCAGGTTTCAGTGATACCAATAATATCAATATTCTTATCTATTGCTAAGTATTCCAGCTCCCCTATTTGGTTCCGGAGGCTTCTGGCATTTGTATACAAGCATTTATATATGCTTTCCTGATACAGTCTTTTGAATCCAGTTGCATTGTTAGACTGCCTCTTGCATCCTTCTGCTAGAGTGCTGGTGACTAGCTCCTTGCTCTGCTCAGTAATTTTTGCATCCTCCTCACTACTGTCAATGTAGGACTTGAGTGTCCGATTGACTCGTTCCACAATCGCTTGCCCCTGCAGATTGTATGGAACGCCAAAGGTATGCTTGATATCCCAGGTGGCCACGAAGTCGGCCAGCTGCCTAGAGCTGTAGGCCGGGCCGTTATCGGTTTTCACGTGCCGAGGTTTGCCCATCGCCGCGAAGCAGGAAAGGAGATGCTGCTCCACGTTGGAAGCTGTCTCCCCTTTTTGTGCTGTTGCCCAAACGAATTGTGAAAAAGTATCAATGCAAACGTGCATGTACTGCCATCTGCCAAATTGCAGAACATGTGTGACGTCCATTTGCCACACCTGGTTAGCCTCTGTCCCTCGTGGGTTGACCCCTCCACGAGGGCCCCCCCGGTGCCCCTGCACAATGCTGACAAGAGCGAACTATGCCTTGGGCTTGAGAAAGTGGCAGGTTAAACTGTCTGGCGAGTCCTTTGGCATTCTGATGAAAGAATGCATGACTCTGAATTGGAGTTGTGAATACACCTAACACTGACCGTTGCTGAATTTCCTTTGCAGCCGCATCCGCTCTGCTATTGCCCGCAGAAATCGGACCAGGTAGGTCCTGGTGACTTTGGATGTGGGCAATATAGAGCGCTTCTGTGCGGTTCCGCAAGTGAAATTGAGCTGTGAGGAACAAACTCAGCAAATTTTTGTCTATCGCGGGAGTGATGTATGCTCCCGGTAGACTGTGAAGCAGATTCCTAACGTACTGGCTGTCAGTAATAATGTTAAGGCGCTCTTTGGCGAAGGTGCACAAGGCAAGGTTCACCGCTGCCAACTCTGCCCGCTGCGCGGACTTCTGTGGAAGAGTTAGCAGCGTGCGCCAAGCCTGGCCTCTCCTGCCAAGTTAAGACACCATATGTGCGACCCCCATCGGTAAAGACTGTTCTGGCCCCCTGAAGTGGAACCAGCGAGAGCAATTCATACAAAGTGATTGTCTGCGTTTGAAGCGAGACAAGCCTGGGGTCCTTTGGCAAGTGGTATGCCAAGCATCCGGTGAATCCCTCCAAGGAAATTGGAAGCGAGTCACCGAGCTGCATCAGCTGCTGAACTTGCTCTTTGGTGAATGGGATCACGATTTTTGCTAAGTCGTGTCCCGAAATATCCCTTGCTCGCAGCCTTCCACGGAAGACCACCGCGGAGACCAACTCTTGGGGGGGAACGATGTTTCGGGAAGAGGTGTTCGGTAAATACACCCATTCCACGATACTCGCTCCTCACTCTGAGTCCACTCCTAGGGCTCCGATGAACATGGATCCGGCCCGAACGATGTACAAGTTCAGGATCGGGGCATATGGTCCCTGAATAATCCTGTCTACCCATTTTTGGCTGAGAATCTGGTTGACTTTCTCAAGAGCCAAGCGTGCCTCTCGAGGAATTTGTATCTGGTCTGCCGGCTGCTTACCTAGCGTTAGCAGTGAGAAGAGCGGCTTTAGAAGATCCGTATCCAATCTGAAATATGGTCTGGCCCAATTAATGTTACCTAAAACCTGCTGCAATTCTACCAAGGTGACTGAGTCTTTTAAGTTGATCTGGGGCAAAACTGGTGCTGCGAAAGAACGGAGAAGCCGATGACTCATGTATGAGAATGGCTCGGTTCTCTGTACTTTCTCTGGGGCAATGAGTAACCCTTTTTCCCCCAGGCTGGCCTGGAGGTCTTTAAACATTTCGCTGCCGAGTTGTGGTGCTGCGACCAAGATGTCGTCCATGAAGTGACACACTAAGGCTGTGGGGTGAAGGTTTCGAAACTTTGCCAGTGCGCTGTGAACATAAATTTGGCATAGGGTGGGCGAATTGAGCATCCCCTGTGGCAAATACTTCCACGCGTAACGCTGCGTGGGCTCGCTGTGGTTCACAACTGGCACCGTAAAGGCGAACCTTTCCCGATCCCTCGGATCCAGGGGAATGGTATAAAAACAATCCTTAAGGTCTACGACCAGGATCTCCCAACCCTCGGGAATCATATTTGGATTCGGGATGCCGCATTGAAGCGGACCCATTGGCTGTATACATTTATTGATCTCTCTGAGATCGTGGAGGAGTCGCCACTTCCCCGACTTTTTCTTGATGACAAAAATGGGCGAATTCCAAGGTCTAGTGGACTGCTCTATATGTCCTGCGTCTAGCTGTTCTTTAACCAGTTGCTTTAGGGCGACTAATTTCTCCCCCACTACCGGCCATTGCTCTACCCAGACTGGCGTGTTGGTGAGCCATTTAAGTGGCAGAGCCATTACCCGAAGGTAAGAGTGGCACGGTATTGCTGCAAAATGTCTCGCCCCCAAAGGTTGATGTGCACGTCCAGAATGTGCGGCCGAATGACCGCCGTGCCGTTAGCCTTGGGGATCGTGACTTCCACCCACTCCCGGCTTCTAAACGCTTCTTGGATGCCGCCTACCCCCCACACATCGGAGACCGGCTCAATAGCCCATTCCTTCGGCCACTGACTTCGGCTGATAACGCTGACGTCAGCTCCGGTATCCAGCAAACCTGAGAATGATTTTTTATTCAAAAATACCTCAATAACTGGCCGCTGTTTCCATTCTATGTTGGTCTCCACTGTCGCTAAGACCTGTTATCCTTGCACTGCCTCACTTGCGCTCGAGCGGTCTGCCGACCCGGGCTCTGAGCTGTCCCTGAACCTTCCCTGGCTATCTGCTGGCAAGTTACAAGGAACCATAATCAGTTGCGCTAACGTGTCTCCCTTGTGAATGGTCTGGGGTAGGTGTGTCCAGAGTTGAACTTGGAGAACACCCGAAAAATTGGAGTCGATGACTTCCGGAATTACAAGAATTCCGCGTGCTCCTGCGACACTACGAGGCAAAACTAAGCCTATGAAGCCTTTGGGTAAGGGTCCCATGTACTGGGAATCCACCAGATAGACTGTGCCTGGCAAGTCGCATGTGACGTCTGCCTGTCAAGTCAATTCTAGCCCTGTACTACCCTTGGGGCTGGCCTGCGCCTTTGCAATGCCTGGAATGTGATTGGAATCTAATCCAGCTCTGGCGCGCCCAGAGCGAGGGAAGCCACTGTTTGGACCGGGGCCAGAGACGTGCCCGCGTTCCGGTTTCCCGAATTCGGACAATTCCTGGCCCAGTGAAGGCCCTTATTGCATTTTGGACACGGGGTGGTTGGTGCCTTGGGACGGCCGGTGCGCTGGCCGCCGCTTCTGGATCGGCATTCTTTAGCGAAGTGACCGATCTTGCCACAATTGTGGCATGCTCCTTTGGTGTGGGGTCTCCTGCCTCCTTGCACCGCCGCTGCCAACAGACCCATTTTGTAGGAATCTGTGCCAACGTCGGCGCATGCCCTAATCATATCTGTGAGTGTCAAGTCGGGACAATTTCCCAGGGACTGCAAGATCTTACGGCAGTCGAGATTGTCGTTGTCTTTGGCCAATTTCATCATGAGCTCCTGTTAGGCTTGCCCATTATCGATCTGTCTACTGATCGCTTCCTCTAATCAATTGATAAAGTTCATGTAGGACTCCTGGGATCCCTGTTTGACCGCTGTGTAATTTTTGGCTGCTTTGCCAGCTGCCGGGACTTTGAGGTAAGCCTTGAAGGCTGTCTCCGCTGCGATGTGGAGCGTGGCGAGTGGCAGGGCGACTTGCGCATCAACTTATTCGAACGGACCTGAACCATATAGCTGGTCAGGAATTACCACTCCGCCCATCCTGGCGGCCCTTGCCTGCGCTTCGAGACGATACTCGCTGTCCCATAGCAGATACTGGCTGGGGTTGAGCATCATTCGCATGATGGCTTTCCAGTCGTACGGAATGAGCATCATGGTCTCGCACACTTGATGAAGCGTGCCCCTAGTGACTCGTCTCTGTGATGGCTTTCCGTATGGCCATGAGTAGCTTATACGGAACTGGTGAGTGAACTGCTTGCTGCTGGCCCGTGAGGGCATCTACCTCTATGCGAACCGGGCATAGCTGCCTAAGCTCAGCTAGATCTTCTGCTGGCAAATCCCCCTTGCTGATTTCTGCCTCAGCCATGCGCTGAACTGCGCTCTTGGAAGCTAGGGAACCCGTAACTGTCAGTGAAGCGCCAGCGCTTCCCATCTCACGCATTCCGTCGATGACGTCTGCAGCTGTCACCGAGGGAAAGCTCCCTACACTACCCTGCTTGAGCTGGAGTGACGGAAAGAAAGCCGTTGGGGCTGATGGCTCTGCCTGCGCTGGGGGTTCCTGGACCTCTATCCGGACTGGGTCGTCCTCTGCTAAGAGCTTCCTACATTTGCTCCATGTGTCAATTATGCTGTCTGGAGCCTTTGGTGCTTGCCGAATGCAGGCTCCTATCCGATCCCAAAGTGTGAGGTCAAGCACGCCCGCTTCTGGATAAAGCGGACAATTGGCCTCCAGGTACGCTAAGAGTTCCGCTAACTTCCCGCTGTGAAGGCGTAATTTATATACCCTGGCCAGGGCCTTGAATTCCATTATATGAATTCTCTGGTTAGCGGATGGACATTGCCGCTGAGGACAAGTCCCCATATTACCTGCCGGGTCCTTCGAAGGGCTTCTTCTCGGGACGATTTCGACGTGTCCTTTTAGGCAATAGGTCTCAGCGTGATGAATCTCTGGGATGGAGCTCGGAGCGTGGTCTCCTGCCACAGGCCCTCAGCGGCCTCTGCGCTGGAATCAGGGTTCACAGCCTGCCCCTGAGCGGAACGCGTTTCCGCGATGCAAGCCGTAGGATGCCTCTCTGAAATGCCTCGCCGCGTAGCTGTCACCCTGGCCGGATGGCTTTCCGACCGGAGCTGCCGCGCTGTCCTCCGGGACGAATCGGACACGGTTCTAGCATAGAACCGGACCGCGTAGATCGCTTACTCACGAGTAGAATCACGTCGCGGGTCACCAGATGTTGGATCGGGGCCGTGAAGCGGCCCTTAGGGTCCCAGAGGAGACTGGTCAAGGAACGACACGAGACAAGATGGAGCGAAGACCAGTGGTTTATTGAGGGAAAATCATCATCATATATAGGAATTCAAGGCAGCGTGTGATAGAATCGTCATCTGACAGAAAATCACATCACCCATTTACCCAGGTTAATTGGGAACTTCTCTTGGGGAAGTTAATTAACTAAGGCAAATACTGACAGGGGAAATCTATTGTTCATGGCTTGATCAAGAGTAAACATGGCCACTATTTGCACTAGGGCTTGGGCTAATCTGCAAGTGTGGAATTACCTAATTCCTAATTTGAGTTAGCTATTCGACTTCCTCCTGCCGAACTGCCTGCCAGGTCAGATATGAGTGACTCAATCTTATGACTATTAATCCGCACCCCAATTTCTGTACCCGCAAAGGCCAGTGACCAGGAGCCTCCCTCAACCGGTGTAACCTTTGTCAGGGACAGTTAATGCCAATTGCGCCCGCGGACTCCACAGGTTTCAGACTATAACCCCTCATCCCCCAGTTCCCCAGGTAGCTAGGGGATTCTGGAATATGTAGTCTTAAAAACACATTTTGGGGTTTGGGACTACAACCTCCCAATTCCCCAGGAAGTTGGGATGGATAGGGCAGTTGTGGTGAACCTATGGTACGAGTGTCAGATGGGGCACCGAGAGCCCTCTCTGTGGGCACGCATGCTGTCGCTTCCAGCACAGAGTTCACCCTGCCCCTCTGCCCAGCAGCCCAATGGGAGCACTTCCTCCCTCCCCCAGCACAGAGTTCATCCCGCCCCTCTACCCAGCAGCCCAATGGGAGTGTTCCCTCCCTCCCCCAGCACAGAGTTCACCCCGCCCCTGTGCAGTGTGGACGGAAGCCTGTTGAGTTTGGGCACTCTGTCACTAAAAGGTTCGCCATCATTGGGCTAGGGGATTCTGGGGCATGTGGTCTCAAAAACGCTCTGCATTCTTCCTCTGCCTCCCATTAAAGGGAAGGTTAATTTCATCAAGTCATCTTAGGGCCGCTGTTGACAGACAAGCTGAGCACCCCATGGGGAGCTTCAAAAACTCATGGATCCCCTAAAAGAGAAATGGTATTGTTTGTCAATCAGGTGTTAGCAAAGCCCGACTGACAAACTGAAACTTCACAATATTGGAACGAAAGGATCCTTATGGAGAAGACCTGCAGAGTTACATAAAACCAAACCCATATTTGAGGGTATCCTTCTTTAATAGCAATTAGCGATGGCACTTTTATCTTGCCCCATAACACTTTGTGCACCCTCTGAGCGGCTCACAAGGTAATCAACATTTTGTCCCCAACATGCTGGGTCCACATTTTACCAACCTTGGGAGGGTGGAAGGCTGAGTCATCCTTGGGCTCCCCGTCAGGATCGAACTCCCAACCCTTTGGCTGCAGGACAGCAGTTTAACCCCTGGGCCACCATTGTGCCTTTAATCCCCAGAAGAAGTGGGGGGGGGGGGGAATCACACAATTTTTCAGGCCCCAGGAACACACCTGTCAAGTTTTGGATTTGTAAATAAGGGAAATTTCCTGGCAAATACGGGATACTTGACAGCGATGCTTATCCTGTGCTGCCCTCCAATGGCAGCAATAGGGCATTGCAGTCTAATTAATAAGGGATGGTGGCGGGAAAGAGGGTAAAATAAGGGGTTTTCCCAGTTAATAAGGGATACTTGACAGCTATGCCCAGGAAGGAAATCAAGAAAATAACACAGAGTTTTGACATAGTCCAAATCCTATTCTAAACTCAGCCTTAGGCCTTACAGGCAGTTTGCAAAGCTCTGGAGATATTGGGGGAGAATTGGCCCTTTGTGTGTGAGGGGGTTTAAAGACTGGGCATACATCTCCAACCCTTTCCAGTTGGCTCCAGTGCACAAGCCTGGTTAGTAGCCTTTTCAAACGGGGCAAAATTCACCATGTGTCATGCATGCTGCAGAGAGAGGAGAGCAAACTGTTGTTTTTGCTTCTAAGCTTGCTTTGCCATCTACTGGCTGGTTTTAAAAATTGCTAATTTCTCCCTGGCTCCTGGTTGATCTATTACGCTGCATCACAAAAAATAAATAAATAGTCTGCTACTTGGTCTAACTCATGTGCCCTATACTAAATCCAGTGCGCTGAATCCAAATCTGAAGTCCCATTCTGCCCAGGACGTCAGGATCTTAAGTTAACAAATCTCACCCTCTTGGTTAGGTTCTTGCGTTAATCACGCAGGGTATATTTGCTACAAATGTAGCAAAAATTATCCGGTTTATTAGCACAGCTGCACCTACTCCTCTTTAGCTCAATACAGACTCACTATGGCTTAGCTGTACTATCCAATAAGATGGTTTCGCACTAGAGACAAACCCTTGGTCCACCTTGCCTTATATACCTATTACAAATGCTAGTTCAATTGACTTGGCCAGACATGCCCGGATGCTGCTGGAACATGCATGCCACCAGGGGATGTGATTCAGCTGAGGCGGCAGCAGGCTCAGTGATAGCTGCAATTGTTATAATGTTCCCATGTAAAAATACATTACCCAATGACCAACCATTTGAACAGCTATAGCACGCCTTAAAATCTGTATGTGATAGGCAAATTCTGAGCTCAGATTTGGAATCAGCACACTCAATAGCATGGAAATCACATGCGTTATTCCCAGTAGCAAAGTGTTAGAGATAGATCTTGTCTAGCATCTGTGTTCATTTCCCTAGATTTCCTCCTTTAACTTTTCCTCTTGCCTTTCTAACCCTGGCTGGTCTGCACTGGCTCTCGATTCACAACTGTGCCAGGGTCAAAATGTTGGTATTAACATAGGTAAAGGTCGCCTTTGCTCAAAAGCCAGTTGTATCCAACTCTAGGGTTCAGTGCTCATCTGTGTTTATAGCCAAAGAGCCAGCGCTATCTGCATTTGGAGACTTTTCCGTGAGAATGTGGCAAGTATGACTTGACACCGGAGTGCACAGAATGCTGTCACTTTTCATGCCAAAGCGGTTCCTATTTATCTCCTTGCAATTTCTTGCTTTCGAACTGCTAGGTTGGCAGGAGCTGGGACAGAGATGGGTGCTCACTCCATCATGTAGAACTTGGGTCTTGAACTGCTGACCTGCCGACCTTCCAGTCATCCACTAAGCCATCGCAGTCCCTTGGTATTAACATATAAAATTCTTAATGGTTTGGGACCTTGTTATTGGCCAGAGAGTCTCTTCCAAAGATCTGCTTGCCCATTTCACTTGGACCTCTATGGCCCTGCATTTACAGGCACTTATACCAATAGAGATGATAAGGTTATCTACTAGGAGCAAGGGCCTTCTCAGTGTTGGCACCATCTTTGTGGATTGTCCTTCCACTAGAGCCATGGTTCCCAACGTTGGGCACATGCCCCACAGGGGCAATTTGATTTTTAATTGGGGCAATTTGGGGGGGGGGGTCCCTACCTAGGACCTGTGGGCCAGATCCTTGGTTGAAAACAAGGAATCTCTGGGGTTGAGTTAAAAGTACTGGTCATCCCTATGGAGGATATGTGGAGATACCTGAAACCTTGGATATCAGTGAACCCTATATTTTACTTTGCAGGCAGCGGCCTCTAGTGGCCAGCTTTGGTAATGTGCCATAGAAATACGTACAGGTTTACCAGAGAGTAAACAAAACAACAACTAAAGACAAAAAACACACATTGTGGCACCTTAAAGACTAACTCCTATAGTTTAATGTTAATTTTTGTGGATCAAGTCCACTTCATCAGACATAAGAGTGAGACTTCAAGGCTTCAATTTATACATATCAGGTACAGAGATGCACAAGGGTTGCTTGGCATAACAGATAAGTTTGCACATCAGTGTGCTATTTACCACCAGTAATAACATAAGATCAGTGTGGCTATTTATAACAGTAATAACAGAAGATTCCTATTGGCATTTGGATTGACTACCATGAAGCTTGGTTCTGTTGAGTTGTAAATGTTTAGTTGATGGATGCAAAATAAACATTCTGGCATTACACATCTTCTGATGAGTTAATTGAGTCAATTAATCATCTGTATCTGATTCTGGGCACCACACTTTAAGAAAGATACAAACAAATTAGAGCAGGTGCTAAACAGCGTTCCATACACTCTGGTGACTAGGCATGCCTGGCACATGTCCATTGAAACGTCTGCAGCGCTGGCTCTTTGGCTATAAACAGAGATGAGCACTGAAGCCTAGAGTTGGATACAACTGGCTTTCGAGCACGGGTGACCTTTACCTTTACCTTACAGAAAAAGGCCACACGGAGGACTGGAAACAAAGCCCTGCCTAGGAGGAAAGACTGAAGGAACTGGGCATGTTTAGCTTGTTTAGTGTATGAGAACCAAGACAATAGAAACAGCCGAAAGGTTGGCTTAACACATCTTTATTGCATGATGGTCCGGGGGAACATGTGGTAATGGCGGATGAACAGCTCAATATATACTGTGGCTATATATTTGAATGTGGCTCCTCGATAGCCCATTGGCTACTGTCTGCGTGACGTCATTCCCCGTCACGCCCTTCTTGTCCAGGTGAGGTGGTGGCGGGAATCTTCCCGCGCTGTAGGTATTTGGGGAATTGGAACCATGTGAGCTGGGCGCTCGCTATTGCCCCTTGTGGTCACTAGCTCGCATCCTGATACAGAAGGTTACAGTGTTACAGCTGGTGGTTATTATATCCACTCATTTGAGTGTTACATTACTTAAAGGCACAATATTCCAAACACAACATCCCTCCCCCCTAGGATGAGACGAAGTCTCTCATCCAATATGGTTTATTGCAAGCGCGTTTTGGGCGCAAGGCTGGCTGGCTTGTCCCGGGAGCGCTATCACTTCTGTGTTCCCTGGTCTCTTGTCCTGCAATGGGAGAGGGAGACTCGTTAGCGACTTGCCGCGGTTCCGCGGCTTTCGGGGTAGGGGTAAACTCCATTGTGGGAAAACCAGGGGCACTGGGGGCTAACGAAAAACCCCGCTTCTCGCCTGGATGGGTGGGGGACCACTCCGAAAACCCCCCCGGTTTTGTAACTCAAACTCAGAATCATCTTCTGGGGTATCTGTGGGGGTATCCCTCAGGATATCTATGGGGACAAACTTATTCCCTTCCCCCCTTGGTGGGGACCACTGGCCCCCCTCTCCTCCCCCTTGGGCTGAACGGGTGGGGGAGAACCCTAACGTTGAATCCTGTTCCGCGCTGTCCGCGCTCTGGTTTCCGGAGACCCGGCGCCGGAGTTGGTCCGCGTGCTGCCTCCAGAGTAGACCTGTGCTGGTCTCTACGCAGTACGACACAGGACCCGTTTGCCCAATGACTACCCCTGGGACCCAGGCTGGCCCTGCGCTAGCGTAGTTTCTGCAATGGACCGGGGCGCCTATTTCGAGACTCTTCGTGCCCGCTAACCCGATGTTCCTCCCAGTGTCTTCCACCCTCGTAGGGTCTAGCCTGGTCAGTACCGTAGTCAGTTTTCTGCGCATTAGGAGCTCTGCGGGCGAGTATCCTGACGCTAGGGGGGTCACCCTATATCCCAGCAAAACCTGGCACAACTGCAGGTTTAAATCTCCGGGGCCCATGCGCCTCAGTGCGTCTTTGGTGGTACGCACGAGGCGTTCTACCTGGCCATTCGTCGCCGGGTGGAAAGGCGCGGAGGTGATGTGCCGGATGGCGTTGATGTCGGTGAATGCCCTGAATTCGGCGGACGTGAAGCAACTAGCGTTATCGCTAACAAGCGTGTCGGGTATACCGAACGAACTGAACACCCTGCGCAATTGTTTAATTGTTGCGGCTGAGGAGGTGTTCGCAACTGGGACAACCTCTAACCACTTGGAATAAGCATCCACTATGAGGAGAAAAAGCAATCCTCTGAAAGGGCCCGCGAAGTCAATGTGCACGCGGGACCATGGCCCCTTTGCCGCATCCCATTCCCTGTGCGGAAGTCGAGCCTCTTCGGGCCGGAGCTTTGGCAACTCTCGCAAGTGCCCACCATGTGCTTGATATCGGCGTCCAACTGGGGCCACCAGAAGTAGCTCCTGGCCAGTGCCTTGGAGCGGACAATTCCAGGGTGGCTGACGTGCAGCAGCTTAAGCACCCTAGCTCTCAGGGATTCAGGGACGATCACCCGCTGGCCCCACAGGAGGCAACCCCTCTCCATGGACAGTTCTAACTTTTTCCTAAAAAATGGGGCAAACTCCGCCGCCGGGGAGGACGTTGGCCACCCTTTCTGCACCCATGAACTGACCAGGGCCAACGTCTTGTCCCTGCCCGTCGCCTTGGCGATCTCTGCGGGCACTATGGGGGGTGAATCTAGGACCTCTATCATGAGCACTTGGTGGTCTTGTTCCACCTCACACACGTGGCTGTTCGTGTGGGGGAGGGGTGACCTCGACAGGGCGTCCGCGTGGCTTATGTCCTTTCCAGGGCGATACACCAGCGTGTTCTGGTACGCGTTTAAAAAAATGGCCCACCTGAGCATCCTGGGGGACAGAATCTGTGGCGTGGGTTTGTCTGCGGTAAAAATGCCTAGCAGGGGCTTGTGGTCAGTCACGATGGTAAAGGGGCGGCCATAGAGGAAGTCATGGAACTTCTTCATCCCAGCAATTATCGCTAATGCCTCCCTGTCTGTCTGTGCGTAGTTGCGCTCTGCCTTAGACAGGGACCTGGAGTAGAACGCCACCGGGGCCTCCCGCCCGTTTTCCAACACGTGGCACAGGACTGCCCCCACCCCCACGGGAGATGCATCACATACCAGAACCACTGGTTTCTTGGGGTCAAAATGGGTTAATATGGCGTCTGAGGATAAGAGTTGTTTCAGCTCATTGAATGCCCTCTCCTGGCTCTCGCCCCATTTCCATGCCTCGTCCTTTTTTAGTAACTTATGAAGCGGCTCTGCTAACGACGCCTTCCTAGGCAGGAAGGAATGGTAGAAATTTAAGAGCCCCAGGAACGACTGCAATTCAGGCTTGGAGGTGGGGCGAGGAGCATTTTGAACGGCGGCCACCTTTGATTCGGAGGGTTTGATGCCTGCAGGGGTTACCCGGAAACCCAGGAACTCAACCTCTTTTGCGAAGAAGACGCATTTGTCTTTCCGCAACCTCAACCCCGCCTTTTCAAATACCATCAGTACTTTGTCTAGCCTCTCAGCCAATTCTGACTCACTCCCCCCCGTTATCAATACGTCATCAAAGTATGGCAAGACCCCCTCCAGACCCTTTAAGAGGTGTTCCACGAGCGATTGGAAGATGCCTGGCGCGGAGTTCACGCCAAACTGTAGGCGCGTCACCTGGAACGCCCCCTTATGAGTGACTATCGTCTGCGCAGCAGCTGCAGCTGGGGTTACCGAGAGCTGCTGGTATGCCTGTGCCAGGTCAAGCTTTGCGAAACACTTTCCCCCATGTAACCTGGCCAACAGGTGGCTGACTACCGGCACCGGATACGCATTTGGGCGTATCGCCTTATTAATGGTACATTTGTAATCAGCGCATATTCGAACCTCCCCGTTGGCCTTAAGCGCTGTTACAATCGGAGTTTCCCACTCCGCGGAATCAACAGGAACAAGGATCCCCTGGCCCACCAATTTGTCCAGTTCCGCCTCTATCTTGTCCTTAAGTGCAAAAGGCACTCTCCGCGGTTTGAGTCTTATTGGGCAGACCTCCGGGTCCAGGTCGAACGCAACTGGGGGCCCCTTGAATTTTCCGAGTCCCTTCTTGAACACTTCGGGATGCGCGTTACACACCTCCTGTATTGGGTCAGTCCCAACGGCATGCACCCCCCCAATGAACAAACCCAGGGGCTTAAACCATTGAGTCCCGAGGAGGCAACAACTCCCCCCTTGAGAACAACCAGGGGAAGTTCCGCGGCGTGTTGCTTGTATTGGACCTTGAATTTTCCAACCCCCAACACCGGAATGCTATTTCCCTGCACGTCCTGCAGCGTAGACCTCAGTGCTTTGAGCTTGGGCCGCGTGTTGGGGAAAATTCCCAAAAACTCCCTCTGGGAAATGATTGAGTATGAAGAACCCGAGTCTATCTCCATCTTAACGGGGACCCCTTGCACCAGTACCTCAACAAAATAACGTGGGTGTCCTAAGGACACGCTGTGGACTGCCGTGCCGTCGTCGCTGTCATTGGAGATGTGGCCCACGCCGTCCTGCTTCCTCGAGGGCCGGACGCCTTCCTGGTTTTTCGGTGGGCGGTCTGTTGAGCCATTTTGGTCTCTGCGCCGCCGTCTGCAAACCTTGGCTATGTGGCCTCGGCGCCCGCAGTTGTGGCACTCGGCCTTCCTGAACGTGCACTTGATGCGGTCATGGGCCGCCCCGCAGCCATCGCAACGCCGGCCATCCTTCCGCACCTTCCGGATGTCCTCGTCCTCGCTGCTCTCCGTGGAGGAGTGTGGTGCCCGCCTGGCCGCTTGCACCGAGCCCGCTGCCTTGTCGGGTTGTGGGGGCCTTGCTCTGAACCCCTTAACCCCGGCCCTCATGGCTTCCGCCGCCTGCGCCTCCTTCACGACCTCTTGCAGCGTCGGGGGCGGCTCCTTGTTCATCAGCTTTCGCTGAACCTCCTCGTCCCACAGGCCGCACAGCATGCGGTCCCTGAGGGCGATTTCCAGGTTCTCCCACTTGCATGGGCCGGCGGCCAACCGGAGGGCCGCTGCAAAGGCAGCCACGGACTCACCAGGCGCCTGGACTCTCTTCCAGAACGCGTCCCGAGCTGAAAACATTGAAACCGAGGGCTGGAAATGGTCGCGCATCGCTTTCAGGAGCTGCTTGACCGGCACTTCGTTCACCTTCTTCGGGGACACCAGGTCCACCAATACCTTCATGGCGGGGAACCCGAGCATCCTGATGAGAATGGCCCTCTTCTTCCCCTCGTCTGAGATGTCGGACACTATCAGTGCGCTTTGGAAGTCCATCTCGAACAGCTCCCATTCTTCCGGTTTGTTGATGTTGAAACCGGCCTGCGTTGTCTTGATTCCGTGGGGATCCATTATCCCACCTTCGTCGCCAATTTAGTGCATGAGAACCAAGACAATAGAAACAGCCGAAAGTTTGGCTTAACTCATCTTTATTGCATGATGGTCCGGGGGAACATGTGGTAATGGCTGATGAACAGCTCAATATATACTGTGGCTATACATTTGAATGTGGCTCCTTGATAGCCCATTGGCTACTGTCTGCGTGACGTCATTCCCTGTCACGCCCTTCTTGTCCAGGTGAGGTGGTGGCGGGAATCTTCCCGCTGCTGTAGGTATTTGGGGAATTGGAACCATGTGAGCTGGGCGCTCGCTATTGCCCCTAGTGGTCACTAGCTCGCGTCCTGATACAGAAGGTTACAGTGTTACAGCTGGTGGTTATTATATCCACTCATTCGAGTGTTACATTACTTAAAGGCACAATATTCCAAACACAACAGCTTGAGAAAAGGAGACGGAGAGGGGAGAGGATGATGATAGCACTCTTCAAATACTGTACCTGAAAGACAACCTTAAAGAGGAAGGGAAGGATCTGTTCTCCATCATCCCAGAGTGCATTGAGCAGGGGGTTGGACTGGATAGCCTTAAAGGCCCCTTCCGACTCAATATGTGTATGGTTCTATGATATATGACATTCTGAGAGTTCCAAATCAACCCCAGTGTGTGTGAAGGTGAGAAAGAACATGGTTGACCACTGTATTGCACTAGACCAGAAGTTCTCAACCTTTTAAAGCCATGGGCCGGGTCATTCTCCCACAGACAGCTTCAGGGGCCGGACGGCCATTTTGCCCTTCATACACCACACAGCACTTCCTGGTGTGGTGGAGGCAGTGGGGGACCACATGAAATGGTGGCGCAGACCGCATCTGGCTGCAGGTTGAGAATCCCTGAATTAGACACACCAGTTAAAGCAACCGTCCTATGAGGCTATTGTGAATGAAGATTTGAAGCAGAATCTTTTAGCAGACAGCGCAACTGTGATTCTTAGACATGTTCTTTCGGCATGCTCATCCTAATCGGCAGAAAAAAGAAGCACAAAGACATGTCTGTCGCAGTCACCGCTGGTTTCGTCCTAGCACCGTCCTCTCCTGACCCCGGGCATCTTGGCAGCTTAATCTTCAGAGAAAAAGAGGGCAGTGAACTAGATCCAGAAAGGGACGGATATTTGCTGGCTAAGACCACAGGAAGAGCAGCGGCAGCAGTCTTGATGGTGGTTTTGTGCTTTGGAAAGGGCTTTCCAACCCCGCAAAGGGAAATCAAGCTGGTGGAGAATAACCCCCTGCTATTAGCTTTTCTTCTTTCCTGGCCCGTTGGGCACAATTTCAGAATAAACAGGAGAGATGAGCTCGGGGAAAGGAGCAGAGGGACTCAATCTAAATATCTGGCCACACTTTTGTCACCTGAAAACTCTCTAAAAGGGATCAGTCCTTAGGTTTCTTTAATCGAGGGATGCCCAAACTACGGCCCACAGGCCGGATTCGGCCCCTGATGCCAAATCATCCGTCCTGTGCCACCCTCATTGCTACCGGAAGCAGGAGCGTTTTACTTCCGCTTCTGGCAGTAACAAGGGTGGCGTGGGCCGAATGAATTGGCATCAAGGCCCGGATCCGACCTGTGGGCCATAGTTTGGGCACCCCTGCTTTAAACAGAGAAAATGGCAGCTTAATATCTATCTCATCTTGTCGCAAAACAGATTGCAAGATGCGTTTTACTTCCGCTTCCGGTGGGAGGAACCATGTGACTGGCTCACTGAATCACGTCATGACTGGCCCACAGCATGAAAAGTTTGGGCATCCCTGCTTTAATGTAACAATAATAATTTTGTGTCAGAAATTATTCTGGGTTGAAAGGATTTTTTGCTGGAGGAACTCCACTCAGAGGACGCCCAAATGAGGCTCCTTTCACGTCCCCAAGGTCTTTTCCCACCGAAGTGGTCCCTATTTATCTACTTGCAATTTCTTGCTTTCGAAATGTTAGGATTGGCAGGAGCTGGGACAGAGACGGGCGCTCAAACTATCATGCAATAACCAGGTCTTGAACTGCTGACTTACTGGCCTTCCAGCTAACAAGGCGAGCTTCTTAACCACTGAGCTACCGCAGCCCTCAAGCTATCAATAAATATTTATTAATCTATCAGTAAAACAGCTAAAGAGGTTTTGAAGGGAAGAGATTTTATCAACAAAATCAATCATAACATAACATATGCATATATGGTGCTTGAAATCTTTACAGATTCAAGAACCTTAATTAACAATTCAACCAGACTTATATACTTTTTGACAGGCTGCACGCACATGATCTTGGCCCACGTAGGACCGAAGGGTGAAGTCATTTCATGTTTTATCTTTGCATTGCATACTTTTGGAATGCACAAAAATGGTGAGGCATACAGGTCAACTCCACTTATTTAAATGACGCAGGATTTTTGTGTAACTGACTTTTCATAAAATGGCTTTCTCCAGGCCACACTATAGATTAGCATAAATAATTAAAATAATTATATAAGATTCATTGTTATCTTTAACTGCATACTTATTTTGCTAAGGGAAAAGGGTTTAATAATTATTTTAGCTCATTTTGGGATCACACTTTAATACAGAAAAGCTGTGATTTCTCTCTCTCTTCTGAAATGTGTTGTCATTTTGGGCAGTCAAGTTCTCCCTGACTCATGAATGAGAGATGTGTCCTGTCCTCAACAGCCTGGCTCAGTTCACACAAATATAAAGCCCATGGCTTCCTTCACACAGTCAATCCATCTCATGTTTGGCCTTTCTCTTTTCCTACGGCCTCCCAACTTTCTCAGCATTATTGTCTTTTCCAGAGACAAAAGCAAAGCGAAATTGGAATGACTTCATCCCTGGGAAGAAGGTTGGGTTGACATGATAAGTGCAATGAATAAAAACAAATAAACAAACAAATCCAGTATCCTTTATTAACTCATTAGTCATCTGACCACATCAGATTAAAATGTGAAAAAATATATTAGGTAAAGTACGATTATATTTAAAAAAAAACACCAGAATAGAAACAGGTCAAAAAGTCACTTCTCAGCCTTTTGGCTAAGACCAAGTGTAGTGTAAATAAACAGATCAATCCAAACAAAATTCATTTATTAATAAAAAAATCCATTTATTAATTTTAAAAAAATCATTTATTAACCAAAAAGTCCATTTAACTTGTGAACCACCCAGAGAGTGCACTAAGCACTATGGGGTAGGATATAAATGTGATTGCTTTGCTTTTTTATTAATTTTTAAAAACAAATCATTTATTAATTTTTTAAAATCAATTTTAATCAAAAATCCATTTATTAATAATAAAAATCCATGTATTAACCAAAAAATCTATTTATTAATAAAAACATCCATTTATTAATGAAAAACTATTTATTAATCAGAAATCTATTATTCAAAAAATCCATTTATTAATACACAAATCCATTTAACAAAAAAAACTATTTATTAATAAGAAATACACTTATTAATCAAAAAGTAATTTATTAATCAAGTATCCATTTACTAAGCAAAAAATCCATTTATTAATTTTAAAAATCCATTTATTAATCAAAATATATTTATTAATCAAAAATCCATCTATTAACCAAAAATATTTATTAACCAAAAAAAACAATTTATTAATCAAAAATCCATTTATTAACAAAAAAACTAATTATTAACCCAGAAAATCCATTTATTAATCAAAAAATAAACGGCCGGCCGCTCCTTTCGGTTCCACAACAACCCGACAAGGTAGGCTGGTGGACTTCCGCCCGGTTCTGAGGGCGCTTCCGGGTCGCGCCTCCCCCGACCCGGAAGTACTCCAGCTGGCCGCCGTCGTCCTCCTTCCCTTTTCCGCTCCTCCCACTTCCGGTGTCGCTGGAGCCAAGAGAGAGGGCGAAGCGGTGGTGGCCGCCCGTGGCGTGCAGGAGGAGGGGAGCCGAGCCAGGAGGACCCACCGCGACCCCCCAGGTAAGGTTTCCACCCACCCCATAGTCGGGGGGGGGGAGAGAGGCCCCCCCCTGCCCACCTTTTCGGACCGGTGGGAGGTGGTGGTCAGGAACCCCCTCTTTTTTGGTGTGTGTGTGGGGGGTTTCAATGGGGCATTTCTTTCTCCCTTCATGGGGGGCATTAGGAGACAGGACCCACCGCGACCCCTATGTAGGTTCCCCCCACCCCCCCTAGCCTCCCTTTACCCCCCACCTTTTGGGACCTCCTTTTTTTGGGGGGGGGTGTTTCCAATGGGGCATTTCTTTCTCGCCCCACAGTTCTCTCTACTTGGGGGCATTAGGAGACAGGACCTACCGCGACCCCCGCCCCAGATAGGTTTCCCCCCACCCCAGAGATGGGGGTCCCTGTCCTCCCTTTTTGAACCAGTGGGTCAGGGCCCCCCCTTTTGGGGGGGCTTCAATGGGGCATTTCTTTCTTCCCCCCTTCCCTCTACTTGGGGGCCCTGAGAGACTCCCAGGATTTCCTAAATTTAGGGGCTGGGGGCTCTCAGGGACCCCCAGTGGGTCCCTTTGGCTTTTTGGTGGGGGTGTAAGGAGATAATTTGATTTATCCCCCCCCCCCCCTCCGTTGCCAGGTCTTTTGGGAAGGCATTTAGTAAGATCCTAATTGGCCCCCTTTCTCGGCTGGCTCTCTTTAAGCAATTAGCAATAGCCATTAATAGACTAATATACCGCCCCCATAGGGGACTGCGGCGGCTTAGTGGTTAAGGCGCTGAACCTGACGACTGGAAGGTCAGCAGCTTGAGACCCGAGTAGTGCACAACGGAGCTTGCTCCAGTCGTCTGCCCCAGCTCCTGCCAACCTAGCCGTTCGAAAGCAAGAAATTGAAAGTAGATAAATAGGTTCTGCTTTGGAGGGAAAGGTAATGGCATTCCATGAGGGTCTAAAGCAAAGCAATCACACTTCCATACCCTCCCACCCCCAAGTAGTGCTTAGTGCTCTCTTTTGGAACAACATGTCAGGGACTCATTTTACTGACCATGGAAGGCTGAGTCAACCTTGAGCCCTGGTGAGGATTGAACTCACAACCTTTAGGTTGCAGAACAGCAGTTTAAGCCACAGTGCCACCCCAGACCTTCTCCCCAAAGCTTGTCTTTCAGGAAGACATTTATTAAGACCCTCATCTGCGCTCTGTTCCCTAAACCCCAATTTCCCCCCACTCCGCTGCCTGTCTTTGTGGAAGACGTTTATTAAGGCCCCACTCTGCACCGTTTACCCAGACCCCAATCTGCCCCCTTTCCTGGCTGCCTGTCTTCCCCTAAGACAGGGGTTCTCAAGGTTTTCACGCCACGGGCCAGACTACTCACCCTTGGACAGCTGAGCGGGCCAGACACGTGGTCCTCCCTGTCATAAACGCTGCCACTAACCACAGCGGGTGCATGTTTACGGCTGTTGTAAACGTGCCTACTTCCGGGGTCATTGCCGTGGGCCAGATGGTATGGTGATGGGGGCCTGGGCCGGCCCATGGGCTGTAGGTTGCAAACCCCATCTCTTTGATTTTCACAACCTTAATTGCTCCAACCTCTCCACACTGTCTTTTGGGGGAAAGAAATGATAAGAGGTCACTCTCTTCCGACCCTTCTGCCTGTTGTGTTGTTGGGGGGAGTGCAGAGAAAGGGACAATAGGAGAAGACCCCCATTTATGGTCCTTGCCTGCCTTTTTAGGGGTGGGGGTAGACAGTAGATCACCCCTTTCCCCACCACCATTACAGCAGTAGATGCTTTAAGATTTTGTTCTCTTCTTTCATGCCCGGATTGAACCCTGGACTGCCAAAATGAAGCCACTTTCTTGGCTTTGTCATTGGCCAAACTCAAGTCCTCATTGGTGCATGTCTCTGGCAGTCATTGGCAGAGCGGTAAATGAGACTGATTATGTCTCTCTCCACAGTCACACCAATGTCCACCAGCAGCCCCAATTTGAGCCTGTTTAGGGACTCCATTTAGGGACTCTGACTCTCACCCTATTCAGGGTGCTCCAAGTGACACATGGGGAGGTTGAGTTCCTTATCCATCTCCTCCTTTAATGCTGTTCGTTGTCCAGTGAGATCCTTCCTCCATCTTCTAATTTGGTTTTGCTCTTGCATACCCTCAAGAATGTTTGCTGTTGGCATGAAGCTCTACCTGGATCTGAGCTGGATATGATTGCTAGGAAGCTTTTTTGCCCTCCAGTTGTGGCTTCTACCTCCCCGCCACATATCCACTCTGAGTGGGGGTCTCAGTTGTGTCCCAGTGATACCCCTTAGTGCTGGTTGCATAGACCACTCCGGTGCTGCATTTTGGTTGTGGTTCGGACCCTTCTGCAAGAACGGCTCAGGGGAGGGGTTAATTTGCATCCTGTTTCAGGCCTAGTGGTCTTTCCTGCTAATTAACTTGCACATGTGTGCGCATTGGCTTCTTTTCAAACTTTGGAGGCTGTGTAAAGTGACAGTAAAGTAAAGGTTTCCCTTGCTGGAAAGCCAGGGTGCAGTGCTCATCTCTGTTTCAAAGCCGAAGAGCCAGCGCTGTCTGCTTCTGCAGACATTTCCGTGGACATGTGGCAGGCATGACTAGACACCGGAGTGCACTGAACGCTGTTACCTTCCCACCAAAGTGGTCCCTATTTATCTACTTGCAGTTTCTTGCTTTTGAACTGCTAGGTTGGCAGGAGCTGGGACAGAGACGGGACCTCATTCCGTCCTGCAGTACTCAGGAATCGAACTGCTGACCTTCCGCCTCCCAGTCAGCGTCTTAGACACTTGAGCCACTGCAGTGACAACAGAGGCTAAAATGGATCCCTTGAGCATGTTTAAAGTGCATTTCCTTTGCCTGTTGCTTGGGAGAATAGCCTCCAGTTCACAAGGGGCAGCTGACAAGGTTTGGGGAAATATTTGTTTTCCCGGTTGCTGTGAGGCTCAGCTTGTGTGTTTGGCTTTCTAACCTTTGCAAAGATCACTTACCCAGAATTTTTTTGATTTTTTTTCTTTAACAGTGAAAATATTCACGCATTGACCCTTGTGTGTGTTTGCCTTGGATGTACTGTTAGACAAAGAAATGCCTTCCTTGTTAAAGCATTCAGGGTTGCATAATGCTATATACATCATTTTGGGGAGTTTGAATTCATGCCAAGTATTTGTTCTACACCCTACCTTTCTTCCTTTGACCCCAAGGTGGTCCCATTTCTTCAATGTCAGGTAGATGAGGCTGAGAGAGAGGGGGAAGCTCAAGGTCATACTGCTTTTTATGGCTTACTTGGGGGTATTCTAACTGCTTTAACAAACAAAATCTGTTATGGATCTCAATGCATCCCTTACCCTCAGAAATCAAAAGTAAAATGCCTAAATGGAAACTCTGAATATATCTTTTCAATACTGTCAGTGGAGTGTATGTTGAAATACCCTCTAGGACATTGATGGTGAACCTTGGCACTCCAGATGTTCTTGGGCTTCAACTCCCAGAAGCCCAAGTCTCTGTGAATCCACACAAATGGGTTTACTGCTCAGTAAACCCATTCGTGTGGATTCACGGAGACTCGGGCTTTTGGAAGTTGAAGTCCACCTGGAGTGTTAAGGTTGTACTTGCAGTAAACCCATTCGTGTGGATTCACAGAGACTTGGGCTTCTGGGAATTGAAGTCCAAGAACATCTGGACTGCTGTGGTTGTATGCTCAGTAAACCCATCCATGTGGATTCACAGAGATCTGGGCTTCTGGGAATTGAAGACCAAGAGCATCTGGACTGCCATGGTTTGTATGCGCAGTAAACCCATCCGTATGGATTCACAGAGACTTGGGCTTCTGGGAATTGAAGTCCGAGAACACCTGGAGTGCCAAGGTTTGCCATCACATCTATAGGACAATGTTTCCCAACCTTTGGTTCTTGGACTTCAATTCCCCGGAGCCTAAGTCAGTACATTGGCTGATTAGTACTTTGGGGAATCAAAGTCCAAGGACCAAAAGTTGGGAACCACAGCTCTGGGGCAAACACAAATTCACTGTAACGTATTGCATGAGTGATGCTAAACAGTAGGAGGAAATTCCTAATTTAAACCTCACCTCTACCACAAGCGCATGAGATCGCCATGGGGAAACGGACTGCTTGTGATTCTGTCTTCCCTTTTAATCATCTGTAATGGGAAGATAATAATTTCCATCTGCTACGCAAGAAGGTTAATGAACATTAGCAAAGTGGCCTGGGTCGGTCTCGTGCTTTGAAGTTGTATTGGACTGGACTTCTGCCAAAGTTATGTTTTTAGATCAATTCCTATTAAATGTGATCTTGTATTTTTGTGGTTTGTTAGGTCACCCTTGCTCGAAAGCCAGTCGTATCCGACTCTAGGGTTCAGTGCTTATCTCTGTTTATAGCCAAAGAGCCAGTGTTGTCTGCGTCTGCAGACATTTCCGTGGACATGTGGCAGGCATGACTAAACACGGAATGCTGTTTAGCTTCCCACCAAAGTGGTCCCTATTTATCTACTTGCAATTTCTTGCTTTCGTTACACTTTGGTTTAGAAAGCTCAAAATGGCGTAGTCCCATTCCCATCTGACTGTCTGCAAACAAACACCTGCTTAGTTTCGCCACAAGGGCCATTTTGAAATGGCCTACTAAGACACTGAACTTGATGACTGGAAGGTCAGCAGTTTGAGACCCGAGTGCTGCATGACGGAGCGAGCACCCGTCTCTGTCCCAGCTCCTTCCAACCTAGCAGTACGAAATCAAGAAATTGCAAGTCGATAAATAGGGACTGCTTCGGAGGGAAGGTAAACAGCATTATGTGCACTCCGGTGTCTAGTCATGCCTGCCACACGGCCATGGAAATGTCTGCAGTGGCAGCATTGGCTCTTTGGCTATAAACAGAGATGAGCATTGAACCCTAGAGCCAGATACCACTGGCAAACCCATAGGGAAAATGAAATTTTTATGTCAATCGAAGCATAGGAAAATCCATAGGAAAAAGAATATTTATGTAACTCGAAGCAAACCCATAGGAAATTGTGTAAATCGGGACATGGTTTTAGCACAAAATCATTATGTAAGTCGAATTTTATGTACCTCAGGGCATTTGTAAGTCGGGGTTTTACTGTATTTGAAAGGTCTGTTAATGTTTGGGAATACCAGTTAGACTGGGAATACCACTTGGCTTCAGGCCTGTGTTTTATGCAGTATTAATGTTTTTCCCTCAAACATTTAAACACATTCCTTTTTTCTGTGGTCACTGAGCTCTGTTAAACTTATGATTTTTAGCTAGTAATTTTTTTTTGCCTCTGGGGTTCCTTTAAAAAAAACCCATCTAAATCAGAAACAGGGAAATCAGCTGACTTTGGGGTTGAATAACCCACATTTACTTTTCAGTAAATACATTTTTAGACTGAACACTGCTGCTTTAGTCTTTCTAAGAACCTTTTGAGTTCTTCTAATAAAGTGTTTGCTTGTCTTCCCTTATATTTACCAGGTTCAGAGTTGAGAGCAGTCAAGTTTAAAGAGAGCTGTTGTCAGTACATGAGACGAATCACAATCTTTGCAGAAGTTTTTCCCCAACTAGAGCATGAAAAGCCCCTAAAACTGTGATGGTGAACCTTGGCACTCCAGGTGCTCTTGGACTTCAATTCCCAGAAGGCCAAGTCCCTTGTGAACCCACAGGAATGGGTTTACTGTGTGTACGTTTCAGGTGTTCTTGGACTTCAACTCCCAGAAGCCCAAGTCTCTGAATCCACATAAATGGGTTTACTACACACATGCTCCACATGTTCTTGGACTTCAATTCCAGAAGCCCAAGTCTCTGTGAAACAACACAAATGGGTATACTGTGCATATGCTCCACGTGTTCCTGGACTTCAAAGTCTCTGAGATTCTACACAAATGGGTTTACTACGCATATGCTCCACGTGTTCTTGGATTTCAATTCCAGATGCCCAAGTCTCTGTGAAACAACACAAATGGGTATACTGTGCATATGCTCCATGTGTTCCTGGACTTCAAAGTCTCTGTGAATCCACACAAAGGGTTTACTGCGCATACGCTCCACATGTTTTTGGACTTCAATTCCAGAAGCCCAAGTCTCTGTGTATCCACACAAATGGGTTTACTGTGCATACGCTTCACATGTTCTTGGACTTCAATTCCCAGAAGCCCAAGTCTCTGTGAATCCACACAAATGGGTTTACGGTGCATACGCAAGGTTCGCCTTCACTGCCCTAAAAATAAGGGAGAATTCATTGCAAGTGGAGAAAAGCATTGCAAAAAAGAATTCTGTGTTAACTTTCTAGTTACAGAGGGGAGCATTAAAAAAAAGTCTGCATCTATGTATGCTACTATAAAGATAGATATGCTGTTAGAACTTCAGTAGAAAAATGCTGTTGATGTGGCCCAATATTTGGCAGATGTCATCTAGCCATTGTAAATTCTGTTTTGTTTTTAGATACTATATGTTAATTTTAGCTTTGCAGGTTATTATATGCTGGTGGTGCATCTGATGCGAATAAAGAAAGTAGAAAAATGTGGTGTATTTCTGACATATTCCAGATGTGTTTTGTCAGCTGAAATTAGAGACTACTTTAAAGAGAAGTAAAATGGAGGAAGTTTAGTGCGGCTGCTTGTCTTTTAAAAAAAAAAAAGCTATTTAGGAAGGATTCTTCTCTCTTGTTTTCCCCAGAAGGGAAGTTTCTTCAGAATTTTTCTTTGAAAAGTAGTTTTCTTTGAATGTGAATTTGCTTCCTTATGAATTGCGAAATTGTCATCGCGTCGTGGATTTTATTGTCCCCTTATTAACCTTGGTTGGGATTTAAATGCTCCCATTTTAAGGGCTGAACTCTTTCCACAATCTGTCCTACTTTCTTTCAAATGAAAACTGCTGATGCTATGTCATCTTGACTGCGGTGGCTCAAGTGGTTAAGACAATGAACTCGCTCACTGGAAGTTCGGAGTTCGATTCCTGAGTACTACAGGACGGAATGAGCTCCCGTCTTTGTCCCAGCTCCTGCCAACCTAGCAGTCCGATAGCAAGAAATTGCAAGTAGATAAATAGGGACCACTTCAGTGGGAAGGTAAACAGCGTTCCGTGCACTCCGGTGTCTAGTCATGCCTGCCACATGTCCACGGAAACATCTCTTTGGCTATAAACAGAGATGAGCACTGCACCCTAGAGTCGGATACGACTGGCTTTCGAGCAAGGGAAACCTTTAATGTGGCCGTGGAGATGTCTACCAATGTGTGGACTCCTTGCTGAATAACGACTCTAAGGTGTATTGGAAAGAAAGGCACTCACTACCTTTGGGGCTACTCAGTGGTTAAGAAGCTCGCTATATTAGCTGGAAGGCTGGCAAGTCGGCAGTTCGAGACCCGGGTACTGCATGGGGATATGAAAGGAGCCTCATTTGGGCATGTGGAGTTTCTTCCGCATAAAGTCCTTCCAACCCAGAAGAATTTCTGACACAAAATTATTATTACTACCCTTGCTCTTCAGGGAGTACTTCTGGGAGGTGGCCAACCACGCTTGGTCAAGGTCAACGGCTAGCTGTCCCTTTCCAGATCTTCTGGTGGAGAAGGATTAAGAACATGCACTTTGAGAAAGTGTCTCTGAAACTTGCAGATAAGGCTGGCCAGTCTGCCACATGCTTTCGTTCTTTCATCAGCTAATTCCCTTTTCTCTCGAGGCATCGGCTTGGTATGCGTGTTTTTGTTCTGTTTGGGCAAGAACTTGTTTTCCTTCCTCTGTTGACCCTTCGGGGCTATTTGAATGTTGAGTGCTCTCTGCCTACAGTGTCTCTCTCTCTCTCTCTCTTTCAGTGTCGGTGCAGCAAACCAGGAGCCAGGATGTCTGATTCAAAGTACTTCACCACCACCAAGAAAGGTAAAATTGCACACGGGATTGCTTGGTTGCACACCTCCTGGGGTCTGTGTGTGTTTCGAGTTGTATTTGAGATTTAGTTTGTACAAGTTGGTTTTCGTGTCAGAGATTACTCTGGGCTGAAAGGATTTTCGCAGGGGATGCCCCGAATGAGGCTCCTTTCATGTCCCCCCCGTTGTGCAGCTCTCGGGGCTCGAACCTGTCTTTCCGAGCCTCGTCTCTTAACCACTATCCCATTGGTGGGGAGGGGGGGGCAGCGTTTGTACAAGTAAAGAGTAGGAAGATGAAATTGTTCCTGGGCTGTGCCATTGTGGATTGCAGATGCAAATCTACTGCTTAAAGCAGTGGTTCCCAATGTGGGGCCCAGGCCCCACTGGGCGACTTCAATTCCCAGAAGCCTCAGTCACTACATTAGCTGATCAGTGCTTTGGGGAATTGACTGACGCTTCTGGGAATTGAAGTCCAAGAAGGAAAAGTTGGGAAACACTGGGTTAAATACTCTAATAATTCTGCGGTGGCTTAGTGGTTAAGATGCTGACCTTGATGACCGTAAGGTCAGCAGGTTGAGACCTGAGTGCTGCATGATGGAGTGAGCTCCCTTCTCTGTCCCAGGTCCTGCCATCCTAGCAGTTCGAAAGCAAGAGATTGTTGTTCAGTCGCACAGTCGATTCTGACCCTTTGTGACCCCATGGACCGTTACTTGCACCCCTGTCCTCCACTATCCTCCTCAATCCACCCAGCTCTGTGCCCATTGTGTCTACAATACCATCTAGACATTTCATCTTTGGCCGCCCCTTCTTCTTTTGCCCTCTACCTTTCCCAGCATCAAGGCCTTCTAAAGTGAATCCTCCCTTCTCATTTGATGTCCAAAGTACTTCATCTTCATCTATTTGCCCTTCCAATGAGCAGTCAGGGTTGATTTCTTCTAGGATTGACCTATTTGGTCTCCTTGCTGTCCAGGGGACTCTCAAAACTCTCCTCCAACACCACATCTCAAAGGCATCTATTCTTCTGCGCTCAGCTTTCCTAAGGGTCCAGCTCTCACACCCATACATTACAACCGGGAAAACCATTGCTTTGACTATGCGAATTTTAGTTTACAAGTGGATGTCTCTACTTTTAACTATGTTCCCCAGGTTTCTCATTGTTTGCCTCCCAAGCATCAGTCGTCTTTTTATTTCATGGCTGCAATCTCCATCTGCAGTGATCTTAGATCCCAGGAAAGTAAAATCTGTCACTGCTTCTACTTCTTCTCCATCTATTTTATTTATTTATTTATTTATTTATTAGTCAAATTTGTATATGCCGCCCGCTCAGGCATGCCCGACTCAGGGCGGCATCACAACAATGCACAAAAATACATAAAACATTATAAAAACCCCCAACCCACCCCCTTTAAAAACCCCTATATCCCACCCACCCATCCCATCCACTATAAAAGGAAGAAAAAGGAAGAAGAGAGAGTTCTTATACAAGCCAGCAGGCGGGCACCATAGTCCCATTCGGGCCCCACACCTGCCCTGCCAGCCAGGTCTTCACTCCTTTCCTGAAGGGCAGCAATTCACTTTGGAGTCTTAGGTCTATTGGCAGGAGGTTCCAGAGAGTTGGAGCGGACACGGAGAAGGCCCTCCTTCGGGTGCTAGACAAATGTGCATCCCTCGTTGGTGGCACAATTAGAGAACCCCTCCGGTCCGCTCTAGTTGGACGGGCAGACACTCTTGGGACGATGCGGTCTCTAAGGTATCCTGGCCCCCTGCCATATAGGGCTTTAAAGGTCAAAACCACCACCTTAAATTGCACCCGAAGACAAACTGGTAACCAGTGCAGCTCCCGGAGTAGCGGAGAGGCATGGGCATATCGCCCACACCCCATTACCACCCGGGCCGCCGCATTCTGGACCAGCTGCAGCCTCCGAATGGTCGTCAAGGGCAGCCCCATGTAGAGCGCATTACAGTAGTCTAGTCGGGAAGTAACCAGAGCATGGGTGACCATAAGCAAGGAGCCCCGGTCCAGGAGTGTGCGCAATTGGCGAATTTTCAAGCTAATCAGGAGCTTCTTTAAATCTTCCTCACTTTTTGCCATTAGGGTGGTATCATCTGCATATGTCAAATTGTTAATGTTTTTCCCAGCAATTTTGATCCCATATTGTGATTCCTCCATCCCAGCATTGCACATTATGTGCTCTTTGTATCAGTTGAATAAGCAGTCTTGGCTTATTCCTTTTTCTATTCCAAACCACTCCGTATTCCGTCCTAACTGTTGCTTCTTGCAAGTAGATAAAGAGGTACCACTTTGGCAGGAAAGGTAACAGTGTTCTGTGCACTTGGATGTCTAGTCTTCTCTGCCACATGTCCACGGAAGCGGCTTCAGAAGCAGAGAGCGCTGGCTCTTCGGCTTTGTAACAGATGAGCACTGAACCCTAGAGTTGGATACGACTGGCTTTCGAGCAGGGGAGACCTTTTCCTAATAATTCTGTCTTTAGAAAGCTAGCATGTCAGGAAAGGGTGTCCTGGTCTAACTTTAGGATATGAGAAGCCTTTTAAAAGAAGTCATGTTTAAATACCTTGACATTTGGGGGGAAACTTGTGAATGATGAAGGCTACATTAAGTGCACACATGTGCAATCGTACACATATTCTCTGCCCCGTCTCCGTACCTTGAGATAATCTCGTGCAACCCGCTGGCATGTGCTCTGGCATTGAGTTCACAGTATCTGGAACACGTGGTGTTGTCAGATTGGATTAAGAACTGCCTTAACGAGTCTGTCATTTATTGGAGGATTTAAGAAGATACAGATAAAACATGTTTCCCCCTTAGGGAGTTTGGATGTTGGTAGCCTCTTTTTTTAAAATTAAATTATTGCAGAAGCATAGAAATTATGATCCGCCTGAATTCCGTGTTTGGTCAAGGGGAAAGAATTGGTTTGCATGTGAAGCGCAAGAAGGGTGTGCAGGCCGTGGGTGGATTCGTCATGCACTGCTGAAAGCCACTGCAATGTATTTAAGGAAGAGAGCCAATTGTTGTAGCATGAATGCATCAAGGAAATTTAAACTGTTGCCATTAATAAGGTTTTGTGTTGTTGTTCAGTCACACATGGACCACAGCACACCCAGACGCCTCTAAAGTTTTAGTGTAGCATTATAGTCAGTCTGGGGACTGCGGTGGCTCAAATGGTTAAGACGCTGAATTCGATGACGACGGTCTGAGTTTAATACCTGAGTACTGCACGGCAGAGTGAGGTCCCGTCTCCGTCCCAGCTCCTGCCAACCTAGCAGTTCGAAAGCAAGAAATTGCAAGTAGATAAATAGGAACCACTTCAGTGGGAAGGGAAACATCATTCCGTGCACTCCAGTGTTGAGGCATGCCTGCCACGTGTTGACGGAAATGTCTGCACTTGAATCCCTCTTGGTGGAGGGCAGCAGCTTCATCCATCCTGGCCTGGAGATGATGATGATGACTTTGTGTACCAAAAGGGCTCAGGACCAGAAAGTGACTCTTGGAACTGGATCAGTGGTACTACGGGTGTCACGCTGCGATGCAGAAGGCAGATGAAAGGCATTATATCCTCAGGACAGTCTTCATGGCTGATCGCCATTAGGGTCGCCAATATTCGGATTCGGATATGGCAGAAGAAGGATTCAGAAAACTGGTGCTTTAACACCCTAAGCAGATGCCTAATATTCTGGAGAGTTGCCTTGGATCGTGTAAAACAGTGCTTTCCAATGTGGGGCACCACCCCCACCCAAGGACTTCAATTCCCAGAAGCCTAAAGGTTTCCCTTGCTCGAAAGCCAGTCGTATCCGACTCTTCGGTTCAGTGCTCATCTCTGTTTCATAGTCATAAGAACATAAGAACAGCCTTGCTGGAACAGGCCACAGCCCATCCAGTCCAGCATTCTGTCTCACACAGTGGCTCACCATTTGCTTCAGGGTATTAATCCCAAGCAGATGCCTTCACCTGCTTAGGATTCCCTGGAAATGGCATTGAGAGATATCCTGCCTATCTCTCCAACCTGGAGGTTGTCCTTAAGTATCCATAATTATAGCCATTGATACTCTTGTCCTCCATGAACTTGTCTAATCCTTTCTTAAAGCTGTCAAGACTGACAGCTGTCACCACTTCTTCTGGCAGGGAGTTCCATAGACCAGTAATCCTCTGGGTGAAAAAGTACTTTCTCTTATTTGTTTGAGAACTAGTACCCAAAAGTTTCATGGAGTGTCCCCTAGTTCTAGTGTTATGCGATAGGGAAAACAGTTTTTCCTTATCTACTTTGTCCACACCGTGCATGATTTTATAATGTGGTTGTGGTTGTCCCTCCCCGCCCCCTGCCACCGGGCGGGGAGGTTGGAGGGGCTCCCGGGTCGAGGGAGCCGAAGACGCCGTCGCCGCCACAGCTGCCGCGCGGGGTCGTCAGTCCCCGCCCCCTGCCACCGGGCGGGGAGGTTGGAGGGGCTCCCGGGTCGAGGGAGCCGAAGACGCCGTCGCCGCCACAGCTGCCGCGCGGGGCCGTCACTCCCCGCCCCCTGCCACCGGGCGGGGAGGTTGGAGGGGCTCCCGGGTCGAGGGAGCCGAAGACGCCGTCGCCGCCACAGCTGCCGCGCGGGGCCGTCACTCCCCGCCCCCTGCCACCGGGCGGGGAGGTTGGAGGGGCTCCCGGGTCGAGGGAGCCGAAGACGCCGTCGCCGCCACAGCTACCGCGCGGGGCCGTCACTCCCCGCCCCCTGCCACCGGGCGGGGAGGTTGGAGGGGCTCCCGGGTCGAGGGAGCCGAAGACGCCGTCGCCACCACAGCTGCCGTGCGGGGCCGTCATTCCCCGCCCCCTGCCACCGCGCGGGGAGGTTGGAGGGGCTCCCGGGTCGAGGGAGCCGAAGACGCCATCGCCGCCACAGGTGCCGCGCGGGGCCGTCACTCCCCGCCCCCTGCCACCGGGCGGGGAGGTTGGAGGGGCTCCCGGGTCGAGGGAGCTGAAGACGCCGTCGCCGCCACAGCTGCCGCGCGGGGCCGTCACTCCCCGCCCCCTGACACCGGGCGGGGAGGTTGGAGGGGCTCCCGGGCCAAGGGAGCCGAAGACGCCGTCGCCGCCACAGCTGCCGCGCGGGGCCGTCACTCCCCGCCCCCTGCCACCGGGCGGGGAGGTTGGGGGGGCTCCCGGGCCGAGAGAGCCGAGGACGCCGTCGCCATCGCAGCTGCCGTGCGGGGCTGTCCCTCCCCGCCCCCTGCCATCGGGCGGGGAGGTCGGAGGGGCTCCCGGGCCGTGAGAGCCGGAGACGCCGCAGCCACCGCGCGAGGCCGTCCCTCCCCGCCCCCTGCCACCGGGCGGGGAGGTTAGAAGGACTCCCGGGCCGAGGGAGCCGAAGACGCCGCAGCCATTGTGCGAAGTCGTCCCTCCCCGCCCCCTGCCACCGGGCGGGGAGGTTAAAAGGGCTCCCGGGCCAAGGGACCCGAAGACGCCGCTGCCGTGCAACTCCCCGGGCGGGGAGTCTAGGATGGCTCCCCGTAGCTTTGGGGAGCAGAAGACGAAGCCGTAGACGCCGCGTCCGCGCATGGTCGTCCCTCCCAGCCCCCTACCGCCGCCCTCCCTGCCTGGGGGGAAGAAAAAGGAGATGTCAACGACAGGACTCGCCAGCGCTCCCTGTGCGTTTCGGGAGCCCATGCTTGTTGCTGGAACCAGGGGGGGATTGCGGGTGGGGTGGGAAGAGAGAGAGTTGGTCCTGCCAGCCAGGAAGGAGGGGCAGCATTCCATCTAGGGAGGTTCCGGGGATCCATATAGGTGTAGTGACGGGCATGGGGCGGTATGGCGGGTACCGTGGGGCGGGCCGCACTCGGCGAATGCGGGTCCGATGTTTAAGTGCGGTCCCTCATTCCAGCCCTGCAGGTACATCTCTGGGCCCTGAGCAGCAGATCCAGAGTGACCCCGCCCTTAGGCTGCTGCTGGTGAATGCCAGATCGGTCTGTAATAAGGCCCCCCTGATTCAAGATGCCATCCAGGAGGGGTGGGCCGACCTGGCATGCATCACCGAAACCTGGCTGACACCTGAGGATGGAGTACCTCTTTCAGACATGTGTCCAGCTGGGTTCGGTATTTGGCACCAGCCTAGAGGTGAGGGGAGGGGCGGTGGTGTCGCCATTGTTGCCAGGGAGTCTTTGGGAATTGCTAGGGCCACTGCTCCACAAGTGTCTGGTTGCGAGGCCCTGCTTCTACGGCTGGGCCCCAAGGGTCAGTTGGGGATCTTACTCCTGTACCTGCCCCCTTGCAGGGTAAGGGATGCCCTGCCTGAGCTCCTCGAGGCCGCCTCGATGCTGGCGTTGGAGTTCCCGAGGCTTATGGTGCTGGGGGACTTCAATTTGCCATCGCTGGGGATGGCTTCTGAGGTGGCAAGGGAGTTCATGGCCTCCATGGCAGCCATGGGCCTGACTCAGGTAGTTCGGGGTCCGACCAGGGGCAGTGGTCACATGCCAGACTTAGTTTTCTTGTCGGAGCAGTGGCAGAGTGATCTGAGACTACAGGATTTAGTCATCTCACCTGTGCCATGGTCAGATCATTATCTGGTGACTCTTGACTTTCTGGGGGCGACACTTCATCGTAGGGAGGCAGGGCCTATTAAAATGGCCCGCCCTCGGCGACTAATGGATCCAGACGGATTCCAGAGGGAACTGGGGGGTGTTCCTCTGGATCGGTTACACGATTCACCCGAGGCACTCGTCGACCTGTGGAATAGGACGGCAACAGCAGCCTTGGATGAAATCGCGCCACTGCGGCCTCTCCGCGCCCGTGGGGTTAGGTCATCCCCGTGGTTCACAGATGAACTGCGTGAACTCAAACGGGCAAAGAGACGCCTAGAGCGCCGCTGGGTGAAGACCCGGGATGACTCCGATTGGACACTGGCTAGAGCTGCTATTAGGGCCTACCTAGTGGCGATGGGGGTGGTGAGGCGGCAATACTTCACCACCCTTATTGCCTCCGCTGATAATCTCCCAGCCGCCCTGTTCCGGGTTATCAGGTCCCTCCTCGGTAGGGGGAGATCGGTGCCCGGTTGGCAGGGTTCGGCTGAGGACTTTGCTGACCATCTGGTGGAGAAAATCGATCGGATTCGTTCAGGACTGAATCCTGGCGTGGATGGGGAGGGTCGGGGGGGGGGGTGCCGGTGCACAGTCTTGCTGTACGATCTGGGATTAGTTTGATCCTGTTGTCCCTGATGAAGTGGACAGGCTCCTTACAGCTGTCCGTGCCACTACATGTCCTTTGGACCCCTGTCCAACCTGGTTGGTGAAAGCCTCCAGGGAGGTAACAGGTGGCTGGGTTGGGGGGATAATAAATGCATCACTACGGGAGGGGGTATTTCCTGCACAGCTAAAACATGCTCTGGTGCGCCCCCTCCTGAAGAAAATATCCCTCGACCCAGCGGTCCTTAACAACTACAGGCCGGTTTCCAACCTGCCCTTCCTGGGTAAGGTTTTGGAGAAGGCGGTGACGCGCCAGCTGCAGAGTGTCCTGGAGGAAGCGGATTATCTAGACCCCTTTCAATCAGGGTTCAGGCCCGGGTATGGAACGGAGACGGCATTGGTCGCACTGATGGATGATCTCTGGCGGGAGCGGGACGGGGGTTATCCATCCGTCCTTGCTCTTCTCGACCTCTCAGCGGCCTTCGATACTGTCGACCACGGTATCCTTCTGGAACGGCTCAAAGGACTGGGGATCCAGGGCACTGTGTTGTCCTGGTTTTCCTCTTTTCTGGAGGGCCGTACCCAGTCGGTGTGGTTAGAGAGTGAGAGGTCCAGCCCTAGGCTCCTCAAGTATGGGGTTCCTCAGGGCTCGGTGCTCTCTCCTCTCCTATTTAACATCTACATGAAGCCACTGGGTGAGATCATTCGTTCCCACGGGGTGCGGTACCATCAGTACGCGGATGATACTCAGCTATACATCTCGGCCCGTGGGGACCCTAGTGATGCTGTTGACATCCTATCCGGATGCCTGGAGGCCATTGGGGTCTGGATGGGGGCCAATGGGCTTCGGCTGAATCCCAGCAAGACAGAGTGGCTGTGGATAGGGGGCCCCGCATTACCCAGGGAGTTACCACCTTTGGTACTGGATGGGGCTGTTTTGCCCCAGACAGACCCTGTGCGCAACTTGGGGGTCCTTCTGGACTCGCGGCTGCTGCTGGAAGAACAAGTAGCGGCTGTGGCCAGGAGGGCTTTTGCCCAACTTCGGGTGATTCGCCAATTGCGCACGCTCCTGGACCGGAGCTCCTTGCTTATGGTCACCCATGCTCTGGTTACTTCCCGACTAGATTATTGTGATGCGCTCTACATGGGGCTGCCCTTGACGACCATTCGGAGGCTGCAGCTGGTCCAGAATGCAGCGGCCTGGGTGGTGATGGGGTGTGGGCGATATGCCCATGCCTCACCGCTACTTCGGGAGCTGCACTGGTTACCAGTTTGTCTCCGGGTGCAATTTAAGGTGCTGGTTTTGACCTTTAAAGCCCTATATGGCAGGGGGCCAGGATACCTTAGAGACCGCATCGTCCCAAGAGTGTCTGCCCGTCCAACCAGAGCGGACCGGAGGGGCTCTCTAATAGTGCCATCAACTAGGGGTGCACATCTGTCTAGCACCCGAAGGAGGGCCTTCTCCGTGTTCGCACCAGCTCTCTGGAACCTCCTGCCAATAGATCTAAGACTTCAAAGTGAATTGCTGCCCTTGAGGAAAGGAGTGAAGACCTGGCTGGCAGGGCAGGTGTGGGGCCCGAATGGGACTACGGTTCCCGCCTGCTGGTTATTGTAAGGATTAAGAACTCTCTCTTCTTCTTTGTATGGTGGGTGGGATGGGTGGGTGGGATATGGGTTTTTAAATGGGGTGGGATGTGGGTTTTTTATAGTGTCTTTTATGTGTTTTTAGAATTGTTGTAATGCCGCCCTGAGTCGGGTTCTGCCTGAGTGGGCGGCATATACAAATGTGACTATAAATAAATAAATAAATAAAATAAACTTCAATCAGGTCACCTCTTAGACGCCGTCGTTCAAGAGTGAAGAGGCCCAACCGTTGCAGCCTCAGATGGTAAGGAAGGTGTTCCAGTCCCCTAATCATTCTGGTTGCCCTCCTCTGCACTTTTTCCAGCTCCATAATATCCTTCTGGAGGTATGGAGACCAGAACTGTACACAGTATTCCAGGTGGGGCCTCACCATAGATTTATAAAGAGGCAAAATGACACTTGCTGACTTATTTTCTATACCCTTCCTAATGATCCCTAGCATTGAGTTTGCTTTTTCCACTGCTGAGGCACACTGGGTTGACACCTTCATTGAGTTGTCCACCAGGACACCAAGGTCTCTTTCCTGGTTTGTCGCAGAGAGTTCAGACCCCATCAGTTTATAAATGTAATTGGGGTTCTTTGCCCCAACATGCATCACTCTGCACTTACTAATGTTGAAGCTCATTTGCCACTGTTTTTCCCACTCCCCCAGTGTCGAGAGATCCCTCTGGAGCTCCTCACAATCTCTCACAGTTTTCACTACCCTGTATAACTTAGTGTCATCAGCAAATTTGGCTACCTTGCTTTTTACTCCTACCTCTAGATCATTTATGAAGAGGTTGAAAAGCAGGGGTCCCAGTACTGAACCTTGGGGGACCCCACTCTTTACTTCCCTCCACTTGGAGAAGTGTCCATTTAGTGCTACCCTGTGTTTCCTGTCCCTTAGCCAGTTGCTGATCCAGGACAAGACCTGTCCCTTTATTCCATGACTGGTAAGTTTATTCAAGAGCCTTTGGTGCGGGACCTTGTCAAAAGCCTTCTGAAAGTCCAGATAAACAATGTCAACTGGATCCTCCTTATCCACATGCTTGTTGACACTCTCAAAAAATTCCAGCAGATTAGTGAGGCATGATTTGCCCTTGTAAAAGCCATGTTGGCTCTCCTTTAGCAGCGCCTTCTCTTCTATGTGCCTATTAATTCTATCTTTTAGGATGGTTTCCATCACTTTACCTGGGACACATGTCAAACTGACAGGTCGGTAATTTCCTGGATCACCCCTGGATCCTTTTTTGAAAATTGGTGTTACATTCGCTACCTTCCAGTCATCAGGCACAAAGCCTGATTTGAGGGAAATATTATATATTTTGGCTAGGAGTTCAGCAATTTCATCTTTAAGTTCCCTGGGAACTCGTGGATGGATGCCATCTGGTCCTGGTGATTTGTTAGTGTTTAGCTTAACAAGACATGCAAGGACCTCCTCCCTGGTTATTTCTATCTGGCTTAATTCTTCGCTTTCCCTCCCTACGAAGATAGGCTCTGTTTTGGGCATGTGGTCTCTGTCTTCTTCAGTGAATACTGAAGCAAAGAATTCATTGAGTCTCTCTGCAATCTCTGTTTCCTCTTTAATAACCCCTTGCCTTCCATTGTCATCTAATGGTCCAATGGCCTTCCTAGTTGGGTTCTTACTTCTAATGTACTTAAAGAAGTCTTTGTTATTTCTCTGAGTATTTTTAGCTATACGTTCCTCAAAGTCTTGCTTTGCTTTCCTGATTATTGCCTTGCATTTGTTCTGCCAGAATTTAAAAGAGCCAGTGCTGTCTGCTTCTGCAGACGTTTCTGTAGTCATGTGGCAGGCATGACTAGACACAGAATGCTGTTTACTTTTCCTGCTGAAGCAGAACCTATTTATCTACTTGCAATTTCTTGCTTTTGAACTGCTAGGTTGCCAGGAGCTGGGACAAAGACGGGAGCTCATTCCGTCCTGCAGTACTCGGGAATCGAACTACTGACCTCCCGCCTTCCAGTCAGAGCCTTAGCCATTTGAGCCATTGATCAGTGCTTTGGGGAGTTGACTTAAGCTGCTGAGAATTGAATGCCAAGAACCCAAGGTTGGGAAACACTGATGTAAATGTGACTTCTTTTGAACCACACGTCCCAGGGCTCCCCAGTCTGCATGGCCAATTCTTCACCAGTCTTTTGGGGCATGCTGGTCTCTGTAGGCCCAGGATGGTGAACCTTGGCACTCCATATGTTCTTGGACTTCAATTCCCAGAAGCCCAAGCCCCCTGTGAATCCACACGAATGGGTTTACTACGATTCATCTAGCCCACGCTGCCCTCGTCGCTCCCGGAAGCAGAAGTAAAACACGCCCATACAAGTGCATTTTACTTCCCCTTCCGGGGGTGACAAGGGCAGCATGGGCCGGATGAATCGCAGTAAATCCCTTTGTGTGGATTCATGGGGGCTTCTGGGAATTGAAGTCCAAGAACACCTGGAGTGTCAAGGTTCGCCATCACGGCTGTAGGCTGATGGGGCCAATATGGCGACGTCCAACTTTCAATTTCCTGCTTTTTCCTCTCCAGGGGAGATATTTGAACTGAAGGCCGAGTTGAACAGTGATAAAAAGGAGAAGAAGAAAGAAGCTGTGAAGAAGGTGATTGCATCCATGACAGTGGGGAAAGATGTCAGGTACGTTGCCGTGGGAATATCTCTTCCTCCACCCCATGGCACTTCCTGGTGTGATAGAGGCACCGGGGGCCACATCTGGCCCACAGGCCGCAGGTTGAGAACCCCTGATCTTGATGGAAGGCACCAGCTTCATCCATCCTGCCCTGGGGTGGAGGAGGACTTTGTGTGCCAAAAGGGCTCAGGACCAGAAAGTGACTTGCGGAACTGGATCAGTGGTACTATGGGTGTCACACTGCAATGCGGAAGGCAAATGGAAGGCCACTGCATTATATGGCTCCCAGGACAATCTTCATGCCTGGTCGCCACGAGGATCACCATTATTTGGTTTCGGATATAGCAGAAGAAGAAGTATGAGAACTGTCACCATGAAATATCCTTGATAGGGAGGGACAGAGCGTGGTTGTTCCCTTTGACTTCAAATGCACCAGAAGAAGGGAATGATAAACCAGCTCTAACCAGTCACTTCTTAGAAACCTCTGAAAGAAATCCCTCTTTTTCAAACCCTGCTGTGACCCTTGTGCGAGTGTGACGTGCCGTCTTCTATTAACCCAGCGTGGCACGGATTATTCAATCCCAATCACTGTCACATTAGCATTATGCTTGGGTGCTTCGTCTTCCTCTTAATCCGCCATTCCCTCTAGCTGTCTTCTCACAGAACACACATGCAAATGTATAAATCTGCTCTTTGGGGGGAAAGTGGGCTTTATGGTTTCCATCAGGGTGGGATTTGAGTATAACATAGCATAGTTTGAGAATCCTTGTTTTATAGAACTCTTGGCACGCCTGCTGTTCTTGGACTTCAATTGCCAGAAGCCCAAGTCCCTGTGAATCCACACAAATGGGTTTACTGCACAGACGCGCACTAAACCCATTTGTGTGGATTCACAGGGACTTGGGCTTCTGGGAATTGAAGTCCAAGAACAGCTTGAGTCCCAAAGGTTTTCCCTCCCTTTCTTATACCACCGGCCAGCTCCAGCAATTAGGGTCGTCTGGCACATGTGTAACCATGCTTTTATTAAAAGCGTGGGATTAGACTTGGCTTCACACCCACCCACTCAAATAATATTGGGTGGTATAGAAAACCTCCTTGGAACTGTGGCGGCGTAGTGGCTAAGACGCTGCACTTGGCGCCTGGAAGGTTGGCAGAACAGCAGTTCGAGACCTGAGTGCTGCACGACAAAGTGAGCTCCCGTTTCTGTCCCAGCTCCTGCCAACCTAGCAGTTCAAAAGCTAGAAATTGCAAGTAAATAAAGAGGTACTGCACTGGATCAAGTGGTTAAGATGTTGACTGGAAAGCGGCAGGTCAGCAGTTCGATACCCGAGCACTGAACAATGGAGTGAGCTCCCGTCGTCTGTCCCAGCTCCTGCCAACCTAGCCATTCGAAAGCAGGAAATTGCAAGTAGATAAATAGGGACCACTTCGGCGGGCAAGGTAAACAGTGTTTAGCCATGCCTGCCACATGACCACGGAAATGTCTGAAGACGCAGACAGCGCTGGGCTCTTTGGCTGAGATGAGCACTGAACCCTAGAGTCGGATACGACTGCAGAAAGCTTAAGGTGGGATTCCAGGGAATGGCTGGGCCAACCCTCTTAAATGTTGCTCTGACGTATACGTAGACATAAGAACATAAGAACAGCCTTGCTGGAACAGGCCACAGGAGCCCATCCAGTCCAGCATTCTGTCTCACACAGTGGCTCACCATTTCCTTCAGGGTATTATTCCCAAGGAGATGCCTTCACCTGCTTAGGATTCCCTGGAAATGGTATTGAGCGATATCCTGCCACTCTCTCCAACCCGGAGGTTGTCCTTAGGTATCCACAACTATATCCATTGATACCCTTGTCCTCCATGAACTTGTCTAATCCTTTCTTGAAGCTGTCAAGACTGACAACTGTCACCACTTCTTCTGGCAGAGAGTTCCATAGACCAGTAATCCTCTGGGTGAAAAAGTACTTTCTCTTATTTGTTTGAGAACTAGTACCCCAAAGTTTCATGGAGTGTCCCCTAGTTCTAGTGTTGTGCGACAGGGAAAACAGTTTTTCCTTATCTACTTTGTCCACACCGTGCATGATTTTATAAACTTCAATCAGGTCACCTCTTAGACGTCGTCGTTCAAGAGTGAAGAGGCCCAACCGTTGCAGCCTCAGATGGTAAGGAAGGTGTTCCAGTCCCCTAATCATTCTGGTTGCCCTCCTCTGTACTTTCTCCAACTCCATAATATCCTTCTGGAGGTATGGCGACCAGAACTGTACACAATATTCCAGATGGGGCCTCACCATAGATTTATAAAGAGGCAAAATGACACTTGCTGACTTATTTTCTATACCCTTCCTAATGATCCCTAGCATTGAGTTTGCTTTTTTCACTGCTGAGGCACACTGGGTTGACACCTTCATTGAGCTCTCGTCCACCAGGACACCAAGGTCCCTTTCCTGGTTTGTCGCAGAGACTTCAGACCCCATCAGTTTATAAATGTAATTGGGGTTCTTTGCCCCAACATGCATCACTCTGCACTTACTAATGTTGAAGCTCATTTGCCACTGTTTTGCCCACTCCCCCAGTGTCAAGAGATCCCTCTGGAGCTCCTCACAATCTCTCACAGTTTTCACTACCCTGTATAATTTAGTGTCGTCAGCAAATTTGGCTACCTTGCTTTTTACTCCTACCTCTAGATCATTTATGAAGAGGTTGAAAAGCAGGGGTCCCAGTACTGAACCTTGGGGGACCCCACTCTTTACTTCCCTCCACTTGGTCTGTTAAATCAGTGTCTGGGACATATAACTTTCCTCTAACATTTCGACTACCACAGCTTGAGGAAGGGCTGTGGTTGGCTACAGTGCCCCAAGTATTGGGGGACTTTGGTTCTTCCTTTTAGTTGTGCGTCATCAAATCAATTCTGACTTTTTGTGACCTTCCCAGGGTTTTCTAGGTAGAGATTATGCAGAAATGGGTTGTTGTTGTTGTCCAGTCTCACAGTCAACTCAAACCCTTTGCGAGCCCGTGGTCCACTGCATGCCAGGCTCCTCAGTCTTCTACCATCCTCCATAGTCTGCCCAGGTCTATTCCCACTGCATCAATGATGCCATCCAGCCACCTCATCCTCTGCCATCCCTTTCTCCTTTTGCCTTCTATCTTTCCCAGCATCAGAGCCTTCTCCAGTGAGTCCTCTCTTCTCAAAGTATAGTATTTGTCCTTCCAAGGAGCAGTCTGGGTTGGTTTCCTTCAGGATGGACTGAAGTGGTTTGCCATCCCCTCATTCTGGGAATCCAACTCAGTTATATGAATGTACAACTAGACCTTGACTGCATTCTAGGGAGCCTCAGTGGGTAATTGAATTCTCAACCTCTGGCTAGTGAGCTATTTAGCCACTTAGCTGAGTATAAGATAAATATAATACAAGGAGAGATCAGATCAGTCTCATTAGCTCCCATGCCTTTGGTTTTCCCCACACACAAACTAGCATTTTCTATCATAAAAATCACACTAAAAACATTTAAAGTTGAAAAAAAAGTATTTACTTAACAATAGCCATTTGCATTTACAATCAGAATTTTTTTAAAATGGGACATGGCGTTGCCAGCACGTGGAGAGTTGCCTAGTTGGAGGTCAGAAGAGGGAGAAGGTTATTAATAACAAAGGCAATTGAAACGAGCAGACATAGGAAAAAGCACCAATCACATGTGGTAAAAGACAATCACATTAGGTTCTACAGCAGGAGTTCTCAGACTTTTCAAGCCGGGGGCTGGGTCACGCTCCCTCAGACAGCTTTGGGCGCCGGACGGCCATTTTGCCCTTCCCCCACCACATGGCACTTCCGGGTGTGGTGGAGGCGGTGGGGGTGTGTCACATGAAATGGTGCCATGGGCCGCATCTGGCCCATGGGTTGCAGGTTGAGAATCCCTGTTCTAAACCCTACTTTCATTGATACCCACTGTTAGTGCATGCAAGATTGCTATTTTCCCAACACAGAACTCCCTAATCAGTCTGGCAGGCAGATTCTGATTGTTGTAAGGGGGGATCCCCAGTCTAGTGTCACCTGTGATCCAAAGTGACATCATTCTCAGTCAGTATCCTGACTGCATATCATCTTCAAGTGCCATATCCGATTCCAAATCTTGGTGATCCTCATGGTGATCAGCCATGAAGATTGTCCTGGGAACCATATCATGCAGTGGCCTTCCATTTGCCTTCCACATTGCAACGTGACCCCCATAGTACCACTGATCCTGTTCTGTGAGTCACTTTCTGGTCCTGAGCCCTTTGGGCACGCAAAGTCCTCCTCAGCCCCAGCCTCCAGGCCAGGATGGATGAAGCTGCTGCCCTTCTTCAAGAGGGATCCAAGTGGGGTTTAATCCACTTGGGGACCCTCACCCTTCCTTCCCTGTGGACTTTGCCACCCAATTCCATTAGTCTTTAGGGTAGTCAGGTTAGTTAATTGCTGCCTGATGATCGCTGTTGAGTGGCTGACAGTAGGGTCTACCTCTATGACCATAGCAGGATAACCTGGCCAGACTTTATGACTGTTTATGCTCTTTCTACCTTCCAGTGCTCTCTTCCCTGATGTCGTGAACTGCATGCAGACTGACAACTTGGAGTTGAAGAAGTTGGTTTACCTGTACCTGATGAACTATGCCAAGAGCCAGCCAGACATGGCCATCATGGCGGTCAATACATTTGTCAAGGTGGGTAAAACAGAGGATCTGTCCATGAAACCAGACATCTGGAGTAGACAAGTGCACAGCTTCGACCATAAAGCTCAAATTGGTGGGTCTTCGGCTTCCATGCCAGATTATCTGTGTCTTGTTTTCTCATGGTCCCAAAGGTAAAGGTTACCCTTGCTCAAAAGCCAGTTGTATCCGACTCTAGGGTTCAGTGCTCATCTGTTTATAGCCGAAGAGCCAGACCTGTCTGTGTCTGCAGATGTTTCTGCGGACATATGGCAGGCAGGACTAAACACCGGAGTGCACAGAATGCTGTTTACCTTTCCCACCGAAGTGGTCCCTATTTATCTACTTGCGAATTTCTTGCTTTCAAACTGCTTGGTTGGCAGGAGCTGGGACAGATGAGAGGCGCTCACTCCATTGGGCGCCTCTCGGGTCTCAAACTCCTGGCCTGCCGACCTTCCAGTCAAGCTCAGTGCCTTAGCCACTGTAGTCCCTTGAATCTAGGGATAGGTAAAGGTCGCCCTTGCTTAAAAGCCAGTTGTATCCGACTGTAGGGTTCAGTGCTCATCTCCATTCATTCATTCAATTTACAGCCAAAAAGCCAGTGCTGTCTGCATCTGCAGATGTTTCCCTGGCCATGTGGCAGGCATGTCAAGACACCAAAATGCACGGAACACTGTTATCTTTTCTTCTTTTTTGCATTTAAGAGTAAACAGTGTTGTTTTTTTTTAAAAAAACATTGTGTTGAGGGGGAAAAACTATTTTAAAGTGGTTAAAGAGTAATCAGCAGCAATTTTCAGGAAAGTAGATATTTTGCAGAGCAAATGATTGAATCACATCTAAATAATGGTCTGGATTATGCATAACTAAAAGAGAGAATTTTAAAGACGAACCCTGGCTTTCTTGTTTGAAAGAAATCTTCTTAACCTATAAAACCAAGGGTTAACCATTGGAAATTGCTATAGGTTCCTACGGCTGGCCCTACTTGCCTGCACTCACCCTTTGGGAAAACGGGCAGACTGGGTCCGCAGGTCAACGAAGGATTGAGTAAAGCGGCAGTGGGGCAACAGCCCCACAAACGTGAAAAAAGGGAAACAACTTCATTTCCCAACGTTCTTTGCGCCGCACTGCGCCACAGCCAATCAGGCTGAGAGGCGGGAGCACAAAGAACGTGGGGAAACGCGGCGCGGCCAATCAAAAACGAGCTGCATGGAAAAAAAGGAGCACAAAGGGAAAGCACAAATGAAAAAATACATTCCCTCTGAGAAAGCCAGCGCGTCCCAGGGAAGCCAGCCCCCGGTAAGTAAAGCCCCCCTTCCCCCCGCCGCCGCTGGCCTTCCTTACCGTGGGCCTCAAGCCAGCCCCCAGTAAGGAAAGCCCACCACCCCACCGCTGGCCTTCCTTACCACGGGCCGCCCAGGGAAGCCAGCCCCCGGTAAGGAAAGCCCACACACACACCCGCCGCTGGGCCTCCTTACCGTGGGCCGCAAGCCAGCCCCCGGTAAGGAAAGCCCACCCACCCCGCCGCTGGGCTTCCTTACCGTGGGCCGCAAGCCAGCCCCCAGTAAGGAAAGTCAACCCCCCGCCGCTGTCCTTCCTTACTGTGGGCCGCAAGCCAGCCCCTGGTAAGGAAAGCCCACCCCCCGCCGCTGGCCTTCCTTACTGCGGGCCGCCCAGGGAAGCCAGCCCCCGGTAAGGAAAGCCCACCCACCCCCGCCGCTGGGCTTCCTTACCATGGGCCGCAAGCCAGCCCCCGGTAAGGAAAGCCCACCCCCCCCGCCGCTGGGCTTTCTTACCGTGGGCCGCCCAGGGAAGCCAGCCCCTGGTAAGGAAAGCCCACCCCCACCGCTGGGCTTCCTTACCGCAGGCCGCAAGCCAGCCCCCGGTAAGGAAAGACCACCCCCCCGCCGCTGGCCTTCCTTACCGCGGGCCGCCCAGGGAAGCCAGCCCCCGGTAAGGAAAGCCCCCACACACACACCCGCCGCTGGGCTTCCTTACCGCGGGCATCAAGCCAGGCCCCGGTAAGGAAAGCCCACCCCCTCACCTCTGGGCTTCCTTACCGCGGGCCGCAAGCCAGCCCCCGGTAAGGAAAGCCCACCAACACCACCCCGCCGCTGGGCTTCCTTACTGCGGGCCGCAAGCCAGCCCCCGGTAAGGAAAGCCCACCCACCCCACCGCTGGGCTTCCTTACCGCCCCCCCCCCCGCCGCTGGGCTTCCTTACCGCGGGCCAGCCAGGGAAGCCAGCCCCTCTCTCTCTCACATACACACATATTCCTCTTCTGCTCCTTTCCCTAAGGAGCTCTCTCTCTCACACACACACACACACTCACACACAGCTTCTCTCTCTCTCTCTCTCACACACACACACAGCTCTCTCTCTCTCTCACACACACAGCTTCTCTCTCTCTCACACACACACACACACAGCTCTCTCTCTCTCACACACACACAGCTTCTCTCTCTCTCACACACACACACAGCTCTCTCTCTCTCACACACACACAGCTTCTCTCTCTCTCTCTCACACACACACAGCTTCTCTCTCACACACACAGCTTCTCTTTCTCTCTCTCACACACACACAGCTTCTCTCACACTCACACACTCACACACAGCTTCTCTCTCTCTCTCTCTCTCTCTCACACACACACACACACACACAGCTCTCTCTCACACACACACAGCTTCTCTCTCTCTCTCACACACACACAGCTTCTCTCTCTCTCACACACACACAGCTTCTCTCTCTCTCTCACACAGCTCCTCTTTCTCTCTCTCTCTCTCACACACAGCTTCTCTCTCTCACACACACACACACAGCTTCTCTCTCTCTCCCCCCCCCCCACACACACAGCTAAAAAAACTGATCACAGTTTATAACAGCCCGTAAACGCCATCCTCCTCAGTCCATACAACCCCGTACCCATTGTATCTACAATGCCATCTAGCCATCTCATCCTTGGCCGTCCCCTTCTTCTTTTGCCCACCACCTTCCCCAGCATCAAGGCCTTCTCAAGTGAATCCTCTCTTCTCATTTGATGTTCAAAATACTTCAGCTTCATCTTTACTATTTTACCTTATAATGAGCACCCAGGGCTAATCTCTTCTACTATTGACCTATTTGTTCTTCTCGCTGTCCAAGGGACTCTCAAAACTTTCCTCCAGCACCACATCTCAAAGGCATCTATTTTTCTCTGCTCAGCCTTTCTAATGGTCCATTAAAAAAAAAAACTCATTTTAAACAGCCCGGCAACGCCAGGCAACCTCTGCTAGTATATTTATATAGTTGGACCCTAAAGAAATTTATACTTCCAGTTTGGCTTCAGATCATGGTGCTTTTTATGCACCCAGTTTTAAAGTGAAGGGACTCCATTGGCTTAAGTGGTTAAGATGCTGAACTTGACGGCTGGAAGGTCAGCAGTTTGAGACCTGAGTGCTGCACGAAAGAGTGAACTCCTGTCTCTTTCCAGCTCCTGCTGACCTAGCAGTTCGAAAGCAAGAAATTGCAAGTAGGTAACAAGGTACCCCTTCGGCGGGAAGATAAACAGTGTTCAGTGCACTCCGGTGTCTTAGCCCTGCCTGCCATATGTCCACAGAAACGTCTACAGACACAGACAGGGCTGGCTCTTCGGCTATAAACAGATGAGCACTGAACCCTAGAGTTGGATAAGACTGGCTTTCAAGCAAGGGTGACCTTTACCTTTAAAGTGAAAACATGAGGGTTATATATTTTTTAAAAATTATTGCCCCAGTACTGAAATGTGGTATATTCAGTAGGGTTCTCAACAGGAAGACGGATGAGGGTGTCTTGAACTCAGAGTCTGTTGGCTTCAGCATTTTGTTTGATTCCAGTCAAAAGGAAACAGGAAGGACTCAAATCCAAGGAATCTGGAGCTTAATTGCATTGACAGGATAAACCTTTGATGGCTTTCTGCTTGTGTAATCTAATCGATTACATGCTTCATTAAGGGCATGCTACTTCTTCAGCGTCTAGGCCAGACATGAGACTGCCAAAATGACACCAACGTTTGGTGAGTTCATTCTGCAGTTCCTTTGGCCTGACCTAGCGCGAGAAAGGTTAGCTAGCAATACAAGGTGGCTGTTGCTCAGGGTACGCCCAATTGTGGTTCCAAAAACCTGCAGTCTTTAAGGAGGCTCTTTTTGTGTACCCCAGGAATCGCGCTTAATTGCATTGATGTGATAAACCAGGGGTTCGCAACCCTTTCAAGCCGGGGGCCATTGGGTCATCCTGTCTCAGCCAGCTTCGAGGGCCAAATGGCCATTTTGCCCTGCCTGCAGGATGGGGTGGCCATTTTGTCCCAACAACTTCAAAGGAGTGGCCATTTTGTATCTCAAATGCCCTTGGAGGGGTAGGGGGGGCACATGAAAGGACACCATGGGCTGGATCCAGCCCGTGGGCCTTAGGTTGGGAGCCCCTGGGTTAAACCAGTGATAGCCAACATTGCCACTCCTGGTGTTCTTGAACTTCAATTCCCAGAAGCCCTGATCAGCAGGAGTGTTGACTTGGGCTTCTGGGAATTGAAGTCCAAGAACAGCTAGAGTGCCAAGGTTGGGCTTCCCTGGGATAAACCCTTGATGTCTTTCTGCTTGTGTCCCGTAGGACTGTGAAGATCCAAACCCCCTTATCCGGGCTCTGGCCGTCCGGACCATGGGCTGCATCCGAGTCGACAAGATAACAGAGTACCTTTGCGAGCCGTTGAGGAAGTGCCTGAAGGACGAAGACCCTTACGTGCGGAAAACCGCCGCCGTCTGTGTAGCAAAGCTTCACGACATCAACGCCCAGCTGGTGGAGGACCAAGGGTTCCTGGACACCTTGAAGGACCTCATCTCCGACTCCAACCCCATGGTGAGTGGTTGCTTCCCTCCTTGAGGTTCTCCCCAGGTTCTTTCCTCCAGAGATATAGGACGTGTGGCTTTTTGGGGGGACTACATTTCCCATCAGTCTTTGCTCATCGTTGCTGGCTGTAGAATTGAGAACTGCACTCCTGAGAAAGGAACATTTTCCACCTTGGTTCCTCCCTTGATTAGACCAGTATTTCCCAAACCTTTGTTTTTTGGGGGGGAGTTCAATTCCCAGAAGCCTAAGTCAATTCCCCAAAGCACTGATCAGCCAATGTACTGACTTAGGCTTCTGGGAATTGAAGGTCCCCCTGTGGGGCCTGGGCCCCACAATGGGAAAAACTGGATTAGACATATCTCCAAAAAGTCAGAGAAGGAAAGAGAGAATTTCTATTCCTCACTGTTCCCACTTCTTCCCTACTGATGTATATCGGCAATGCTGGACTTAGACCATAATAAAGATTTTATTCAATATTATTATTATTAGATTTATACCCCGCCTTACTCGCACAAGTGCGACAATATAAGTTGGTGGTTTAGGTATCTGGCTACAGAGCTAGCGGTTGGGAGTTCGGTTCCCCCACTGTACCTTCTTGACAGGGGCTGGACTTGAGGATCCATAGGGTCCCTTCCATGCGCTTCTATGGTCATATAGCATGACTAGACATTTTGCCTCTTTATAAATCTATGGTGAGGCCCCATCTGGAATACTGTGTTCAGTTCTGGTCGCCATCCCTCCAGAAGGATATTATGGAGCTGGAAAAAGTGCAGAGGAGGGCAACCAGAAGGATGATGAGGGGACTGGAACACCTTCCTTACCATCTGAGGCTGCAACAATTGCGCCTCTTCACTCTTGAACGACGACGTCTAAGAGGTGACCTGATTGAAGTTTATAAAATCATGCACGGTGTGGACAAAGTAGACAAGGAAAAACTATTTTCCCTATCGCACAACACTAGAACTAGGGGACACTCCATGAAACTTTTGGGTACTAGTTCTCAAACAAATAAGAGAAAGTACTTTTTCACCCAGAGGATCACTGGTCTATGGAACTCCCTGCCAGAAGAAGTGGTGACAGCTGTCAGTCTTGAGAGCTTTAAGAAAGGATTAGACAAGTTCATGGAGGACAAGAGTATCAATGGCTATAATTATGGATACTTAAGGACAACCTCCGGGTTGGAGAAAGAGGCAGGATATCTCTCAATGCCATTTTCAGGGAATCCTAAGCAGGTGAAGGCATCTTCTTGGGAATACCCTGAAGGAAATGGTGAGCCACTGTGTGAGACAGAATGCTGGACTGGATGGGCTGTGGCCTGTTCCAGCAAGGCTGTTCTTATGTTACCTTTACAGCTGAAGTGGTACCTGTTTATCTACTTGCAATTTCTTGCTTTCGAACTGCTAGGTGGGCAGGAGTTGGGATAGACGATGGGAGCTCACTCCGTCGTGCAGCACTCGGGTCTCAAATTGCTGACCTGCCCACCTTCCGGTCGTCAAGTTCAGCATCATAACCACTAAACTACCGCAGAATTATTAGGGAGTATTTAACTCAATGTTTCCCAACCTTTGGTTCATGGACTTCAATTCCCAGAATCCTACATAAATTCTCCAAAGCACTGATCAGCCAATGAATTATGAATTTGCTAACCTATGAATTAGCTAATAAAGCAAGAGTTCTCAACCTTTTAAAGCCGGGGGCCGGGTCACGTTCCCTCAGGCAGCACCAGGGGCCAGACTGCCATTTTGCCTTTCCTCCACCATATGGCTCTTCCTGGTGTGGTGGAGGTGGTTTGGGCCCACATGAAATGGTGCCGTGGGCCACATTGGCCCACAGGCCACAGGTTGAGAATCCCTGTAATAAAGTGAGTGTATTTCTTCTTTCCCATTTTCACCCACCCACACTTAATGTCACACTTAATGTGACCAGCCTTGGGTGAGTCACCCTTGCTCGAAAGCCAGTCATATCTGACTCTGGGTTTGGTACGTGTCACTGTTTATCGCCAAAGAGCCAACACTGTTTGCATCTGCAGATGTTTCTGTGGCCATGTGGCAGGCAGGATTAGCCACCAGAGTGCACTGTTTACTGTCCCACCAAAGTGCTACCTATTTATCTCCTTGCAATATCTTTCTTTCAGACTGCTGGGTTGGCAGGAGCTGGGACAGATGATAGAAACTCACTCTGTTGTGCAGCACTCGGGTCTCGAACTGCTGACCTGCCGACCTTCCAGTCATCAAGCTCAGCGTCTTAACCACTAAGCCAAAGGTGCCCAAAGTTTTTGGGCCGTGGGCCGGTCACGTGGTTCAGCGGGCCAGCCACGTGGTTCCTTCCCACCGGAAGCAGAAGTAAAACACACCTTGTAATCTGTTTTGCAATAGGATAAGCTGCCATTTTCTCTGCTTAAACCAGGGATGCCCAAACTAGAGCCCGCAGGCTGGATCTGGCCCCCAATGTCAATTCATCTGGCCCTTGTGGCTCCCGGAACCGGATGTAAAATATGCCAGTACGGGCACATTTTACTTCTGCTTCCGGGAGCAATGAGGGCAGCATAGGCCGGATGAATTGTGTTTAGGGTCGGATTCAACCCACGGGCCATAGCTTGGGCACCCCTGCACTAAGCCATCACAGTCACTTCACATGCGGCCCAGGAGTTATCCAATCGAGGGAGTGTGTTTCTTCTTTCCCCTTTTCACCCACCCACACTTAACATCCTCCTCTCCTCCCCCCCCCCCACATCAGGTGGTGGCCAATGCCGTGGCGGCCCTCTCGGAAATAGCAGAATCTCACCCCAGCAGCAACCTGCTCGATCTGAACCCGCAGTCAATCAACAAGCTTTTGACGGCCCTGAATGAGTGCACGGAGTGGGGTCAGATCTTCATCCTTGATTGTCTGGCCAGTTACATGCCCAAGGATGACCGCGAAGCCCAGAGGTCAGTCCCAAAGCTGGTTGCCCCCCTGGCTTTAGCACGGGAGTTCTCAACCTTTTAAAGTCAGGGGCCAGGGTCACGCTCCCTCAGACAGCTTCCTGGGGGGTGGGGGAGGGAAATGGCCATTTTCCCCTTCCTCCAGCACATACCACTTCAAGTGTGGTGGAGGTGGGGGTGGCACATGAAATTGTGCCGAGGGCCGCATCTGGCCCACAGGCTGCAGGTTGAGAATCTCTGGGTTTCTCAAAGGTCCTGTTGAGGGCTTCCCCACTTTCTGACAAGCTTAGCTCCAGATCAGTGGAGTGGTAGACCAATTCAATTCAAGGCCATCATAAAAATTTCTTTCTCTCTCTCTTTCTTCCTCTCCCTCTTTCTTCTCTTTCTTCTCCTTGTCCTTCCTTTTCCCTTCCTTCTTCTTCATGCAACAGTTCTAAAGAATAACATTCTTTTACTGTATATCCAAGTCACTCCCAAGGGTGCTCCTCCTTCCTATGTGATTTCTACTTTTATTTTATACCCATTCAACGATCAGCTGTAATTACCTGGACCATTTGTTTCTCATTGCATGGCCAGAATATTCTGCCTTTTGTATGTTTGTGATTTCTTAGTCCCACCTGGCTCATGGGGGGGTCACCGTTGTTGGTGCCTCTCTGTCTTCTGCCTTGCAGCATCTGTGAGCGGGTGACCCCCCGGCTGTCCCACGCCAACTCTGCCGTGGTCCTTTCGGCTGTGAAGGTGTTGATGAAGTTCATGGAGATGCTTTCCAAAGACCTGGATTATTATGGCACTTTACTGAAGAAACTGGCTCCACCCCTGGTCACCCTCCTCTCCGCTGAGCCTGAACTCCAATACGTGGCTCTCCGAAACATTAACCTCATTGTGCAGAAGAGGTAAGTTTTGCTTGGCTGCAAAGAGGAAGCGGATGAATGGATGGGAAAGAGGGAACGGTGGATGGATGGATGGATGGGAAAGGGAACGGTGGATGGCTGGATGGAGGATGATGGGAAAGAGGGAACGGTGGATGGATGGGAAAGAGGGAACGTTGGATGGATGGATGGGAAAGGGAACGGTGGATGGATGGATGGATGGAGGAGGAGGATGGGAAAGAGGGAACGGTGGATGGATGGGTGGGAAAGAGGGAACGTTGGATGGATGGATGGGAAAGGGAACGATGGATGGATGGATGGAGGATGATGGGAAAGAGGGAACGGTGGATGGATGGATGGGAAAGGGAGTGATGGATGGATGCGAAAGGGAACGGTGGATGGATGGATGGGAAAGGGAACGGTGGGTGGGTGGATGGATGAATGGGAAAGAGGGAATGATGGATGGATGGGAAAGAGGGAACGGTGAATGGATGGATGGATGGGAAAGAGGGAGTGATGGATGGATGCGAAAGGGAACAGTGGATAGATGGATGGGAAAGAGGGAACGGTGGGTGGATGGATGGATGGGAAAGGGAGTGATGGATGGATGCGAAAGGGAAAGGTGGATGTATGTATGGGAAAGAGGGAGTGATGGATGGATGGATGGATGGGAAGGAGGGAGTGATGGATGGATGGATGGATGGATAGGAAAGAGGGAGCTTATGACAATGGATAGATGGACTCTTGGGCAAACAACTATGATGCAGATTAATACAAAAAGTGTTGGTGTGTGTTAGACAACATTTTAAAACAGAGTGATATTAAAATGAGGGCTCTGCGGTGGCTTAGTGGTTAAGATGCTGAGTTTGATGACTGAAAGGTTGGCAGGTCAGCAGTTCGAGACCCGAGTGCTACACGATGGAGTGAGCTGCCGTTCCTGTCCCAGCTCCTGCCAGCCTAGCAGTTTGAAAGCAAGAAATTGCAAGTAGATAAATAGGTACCACTTTGACAGGAAAGGCTACAGCTTTCCATGTGCCCCGGTGCCTAGTCATGCCTGCCACATGACCACAGAAATGTCTGCAGATACAGACAGTGTATCTTTGGCTGTAAACTGAGATGATCACCGCATCCTAGACCAGTAATGGTGAACCTTGGCACTCCAGATGTTCTTGAACTTCAATTCCCAGAAACCCTGATCAGCAGGAGTGCTGACTTGGGCTTCTGGGAATTTAAGTCCAGGAACAGCTGGAGTGCCAAGGTTCGCCACCACTGCCCTAGACCGTTAATGTTAAAATTGCTCTCGGGGTCAAAGCAGAGGGAGTCATCTTCTGGCTAGAAAAGTGCTCTCAAGAAGCAAAAAAGGTTTGATTGTGATGATGCATTCAGTGTCGCAGTACACGTGTCCTTTGGCTTAGCCCTTGGATTTTCATAGCCAACTCCTTTGCATGTTTAATTCTGGAGTCATGCGTAATATTACTAAGAAAGACCAGGTGGACAATTTGTGTCTCTCCAAATGCTGTCCTGTCGTGGCTCACTGCCGGCTATTTTGGCTAGCTCTGATAGAAATCACAGTCCAGTGGAATTTGCCTTTCCTCCGGCATAAGCCACAAAGAGCAAATTAGGATAAACAATGAATTTGGGGATCTTTCTCTTCTGTATCTACTGTTAGCAAAGAGGGCCAGTTGCAGATTGGAGGGGCGACCTGCTCACTCCTTAACTCTGTCTGAGTTGTGAGTGAGTAAACAAACTGATTTACCTGATACAGTAATACCCCGGATAACGGAAAAACTCTGTTCTGCGAGCTGCTTCGCTGTGCGGTTTCCCCCCGTTATGCGAAGCCTAAGGGAGATGCCCCGGACAACGAACAAAAAATGTTCATTATCTGGGGTTCCCATTGACCGGGTATATCCCGGCTACCGAAAACCCCGCATAACGAACATTTTTTTCTCCGTTATGCAGGGTATCACCCTTGCATAACGAATGCTTCATTATGCGAATTTTTTGCTATGCAATGCCTGAGGAAGTGGACTTGATCCACAAAGGTAAAGGCTGCCCTTGCTCGAAAGCCAGTGATATCTGACCCTAGGGTTCGGTGCTCATCTTTTTTATAGCCAAAGAACCAGTGCTGTCTGCCTCTGCAGACATTCCCATGGCCATGGTGCAGGCATGACTAGATACCGGAGAGCATAGAAGGTTGTTTACATTCCCACCGAAGTGGTACCTATTTATCTACTTGCAATTCCTTGCTTTCAAACTGCTAGGTCGGCAGGAGCTGGGACCGAGATGAGGGCTCACTCCGTCGTGCACCACTCGGATCACAAACTGCTGACCTGCCAACCTTCCAGTCGTCAAGTTCAGCATCTCAACCACTAAGCCACTGTAGTCCCTTGAGCCACAAAAGCTAACGTTAAAAATACAGGACTTAGTCTTTAAAGTACTACTACTACTACTACTACTACTACTACTACTACTACTACTACTACTGTTGTTGTTGTTGTTGTTGTTGTTGTTGTTGTTGTTGTTGTTGTTGTTGTTGTTATTATTATTATTATTATTATTATTATTATTATTGTCTTGCCTTGTTTACTCTCTGATAAACTAAGTTACGGATGCTTCCTCTTCTCAGGCCTCTTAAAAATAATCCTATTTTATTTTATTTTCTGGTTCCAGACCTGAAATCCTCAAGCACGAGATGAAGGTCTTCTTTGTCAAGTACAACGACCCCATCTATGTCAAACTGGAGAAGTTGGATATCATGATCCGCTTGGCCTCCCAAGCCAACATTGCTCAGGTAGGAGATGCCACAGAGTAAACCACCTCCTGCTACTTAGCACTGTGTCCCTTTATAATGCCCTCCCTTCCCCTAGCACCCACTCCGCCGTGTTCTCAGGTACAATTACCACTTGCAGCATTGGCTGTGTGTGAGTGTGTGATGGAATTTATAGTCCGGCACATTGGGGGGCACTGGCTAGGGTGGAAGAGTGGCCTTTCTATTACATATATATCCCACCCAGTGGGGAAATTCTCCCACTTGGTGACTGAAAGGCCGGCAGGTCAGCAGTTCAAGACCTGAGTGCTGCACGACTGAGTGAGCTCACATCGTCTATCCCAGCTCCTGCCAACCGAGCAGTTCGGAAGCAAGAAATTGCACGTAAATAGATAGGTGCCACTTCGCTGGGAAAGGTAACATCATTCCGGTGTCTAGTCATGCCTGCCAGATGTCTGGAAATGTCTGCAGATGCACATAGCGCTGGCTCTTTGGATATAAACGGAGTGGAGCACTGAACCCTAGAGTTGGATACGACTGGCTTTCGAGCAAGGGAGTGCTTTACCTTTACAATAACAATAAACAATTAGGCATATCAGAAAATAAACCAAACCAGACCACTGTAGCACTTTAAAGACTTACTGTATATACTCGCGTATAAGCTGAGTTCTTTAGCCCTAAAAAGGGTACTTGGCTTATTTCGATTTTAATTTATACCCCGTCCTACTCGGCACAAGTCGACTCATGGTGGCTACCAACATATTTAAATATACAATGCAACAATACCAAAATACAATAAAAGGTCTAGAACAATTTACAAAATTATATAATACAATGCACAATAGTACAGTACAGTTACAAATAAAAGAGAAATTAACAAAAAAAATAACACCGGGGGGTGGGCAGTGTCCCAGAACTGTGCCAGATTGAGATGTGCCAACAATTTAATTAATTTTACCATATTTTCACGTATTATATTTTCACATACTGTATTATGATTATAGAAACTCACTAGCACCGGCTGCATTTTCCACCCTCAGCTTATACTCGGGTCAATCTATTTTCCTGGGTTTTCAGGTCAAAATTAGGCACCTTGGCTTATATTCGGGTCGGCTTATACTCGAGTATATACGGTTACTCTTCTATTTCAATGTGAGTTTTTGTGGGAAAAGTCCACTTCATCAGACTGTTGACCTGCTGACCTTCCAGTTATCAAGTTCAGCATCTTCTCCACTAAGCCACCGCAGTCCCTTCCTCTTTAAGCATGCTAAACCCTTCCTATGATCTTCATCAGCCTTGGGTGTTTTTTTTTGTTCCCACCTGATCTAAACGTTGGACAGAGGGACCACCGTATCCCAACATGGCGTATCCCCACAGATCCGTGGCTGGTTTTCTCCAACCTTCCCTCTTTCTGTTCCTTAACAGGTACTTGCAGAGCTGAAGGAATATGCCACAGAAGTGGATGTTGACTTTGTCAGAAAAGCTGTCCGAGCCATCGGCCGGTGCGCCATTAAGGTTGAGGTGAGTCTCCGTTGGGTTGGAAAGTGGTATCTAAATGTGCAGCAGGGCAAAAAAAATGAAAATAGAAATGATTCACAACTGTTCTTTTCTCAAAGCTCTGCCCGGCTCTCAGACAGAACCATGCAGATCTGTGTTCTCTGGCACCGTATTTCTGTATTTTCCTTACCTCCACTCCTAGCACTCTTTTGAACTTTTGGCGTGATGTCCGGGAGAGCCTTTATTTTCCGGGATGCCTTGCTTAACAGAAAGACCCAGGTTCGGTTCTCCTGAGTCTCCAGCTGAATAAAATAATAGTAACAATAATCAGCAGAAACAAAGAAGAACCCGGTGTTGAGATGCCAGATTGCTCCTGCTAAAGGAACCAAGGATACAGTACTTCTTATTGATCTGTCAGGCCGGCCCTACCACAGGGCACATTGAGGCAGAGGGTGGGCTTAGAGATTCCTAAAAGGACGACAAATTGTTATATCAAGCAAGTGCTCTTTATTATGGCCCAAGACCAGCATAGTACAGCAAAAGGAACAGAAGTTAAGGGGAGGGTATTTAGTTACTCGTCCCTCGACAAACAATAGGGTAAAAGAGAAAGAAATGGAGACGAAGAATTTAGCTAGGTAAAGTAAATGTGAAGATTGCCCTTGATCGAAAGCCAGTCGTATCTGACTCAAGGGTTCAGTGCTCATCTCTGTTTATAGCCAAAGAGCTGTCTGCATCTGCAGACGTTTTCATGGACACGTGGTAGACATGCCTCAACACCAGAGTGCACAGAACGCTCTTTACCTTCCCACCGAAGTGGTCCCTATTTATCTACTTGCAATTTCTTGCTTTCGAACTGCTAGGCTGGCAGAAGCCGGTACAGAGATGGGAGCTCACTCCGTCCTGCAGTACCCGGGAATCGAACTCCGACCCTCCAGTCAGCGAGTTCAGTGTCTTAACCACTCAAGCCGCCACAGTACCTTAGCTGCTCCTCTGTTTTCACGGCGAGAGGTGGTTTTTCTTTCGTGTCCCAAGCAAACCCTGGACTGCCAAAATGAAGCCACTTTCTTGGCTTTGGCGTTGGCCAAACTCAAGTCTTCATTGGTGGCACGTTTCTGGCAGTCATCAGAAGACCAGCAGATGAGCCGGATTCTGTATCTGCACATTCACAGAGCATATTGTTGCCCACCAGCAGCCCCCACTTGAGCATGTGGGACTTACATTTAGGGACTCCAACCCTAACCCTATTGACATAGAGGTTGAGCTTCTCAGCCATATCCTCCTTTAATGTCATTCCTTGTCCAGTGAGCGGTCAGAGGTGAGAGAGGTCTTTCCCCAAAACAAAATAACTTGACTGGCCTTGAATACTATTCACATTCATGATGGGTGATTAAAGGTGAGGGGATGTGATTCCCACCATGTCTCAGGTAGTAGCACATCCTAAGGTGATATGGTGCCTTCCTAAAGCCTTGTCAGTCTTCAAGGTGTTACAGGTAGGTGGACGACAAAGGGCTGTTGTAATTTGACTGTGGAACCAGGATCCGAGGAGATGGAAAGACTTGGGCTGATTCTGTAGTTTGGCAAAGGGGTGGAGATGGACAATCTTTTGCGGCAGGAATGGGCAACTTGGGCAGCATTGCATGCCATTTGACGGCCCTGGTATCCTCCGTCTGCCGTAACCCACCCACCCCCCACAAAAAAATGCTAAAAGCAAGAACCGCAAACCTAGAATGTGGAAATCTGTTGGAAAGCTGATTGGTTGGTATATGAAATGTCTGGCTGGACATCCTGCTATGGTAATGGAATAGACTGTACAGCCAGCGACTCAACACCAAGCGTTGGGCGGTGGTAAATAACCTGACTCCCTAAAGGGCCCAGTGGCTATGGGCGGATGAGCCCCATTAGATGGGGTGATGGCCCCCCTTAGTGGCGGAAATGCCACTGGAAACCATCATACTGGGCCCAACGGCAAAATGAGCAGAGGAGGAACTCTGATTCCCAACGGTCATGGCATGCTGGGATCCACCTTAAACAAATTCACGCCAATGACATTTTTCCTGCTTCAGGGAAAAAATGTATTCTTGGTTACAAGTTGCAGCTGACACCGACAAAACTCTGCAGGGGAAGGGGGGAAGTGGCCAGCTGGAAAGGTCAGCTGCAGGTCTTGGGTGTTTTTAGGAGCAACAGGGTGTATTTTCAATTTGGGGGGCAGAGTGGTAGGGTTCGTGGTGGTGGTGGTGGTGCGCAAGGGTTTCAAAAACAGTTCAGGTTGCCTTTAGCTCCAGGGCCTCTCTTTGCCCATCTCTGTCCGACTAGTGCAGTGATGGCGAACTTTAGCATTCCAGTTGTTCTTGGACTTCAATTCCCAGAAGCCCAAGTCTCTATGAATCCACACAAATGGGCTTACTGGCACTCCAGGTGTTCTTGGGCTTCAAGTCCCAGAAGCCCAAGTCCCTGTGAATCCACACGAATGGGCTTACTGGCACTCCAGGTGTTCTTGGACTTCAATTCCCAGAAGCCCATGTCAGTACTCCTGCTAATCAGGGCTTCTGTGAATTGAAGTTCAAGTACACCTGGAGTGCCAAGGTTCGCCATCACTGGACTAGTGCAAAGGACAGGCTTTGAAGGTGCAAACCAGAAAGTGTCTTGTGGCCCCAAAGTTTTGCAGTTTGAGTCCCACCATTCTGTGTTGTCCAAAAGGCCGTTTCCTGCTGTCACATGCTTTCCATCAATTGTGACAGAGCCAGGAAATCCCTGGTTTTCCTGTTGCTCATTCTCTCCTTTCCTTGACCGATAACTTCTGTGCTCTTTAACTTCCCTGTTCAGCCAACATCTGTCACGTCCGTAAGTCCCTTGGCTGCAGAATCTGGTACCTCTCTGCTTTCTAAAGACTTCCCCCCTTCTGTTTTTCTTCCTCCCAGCAATCAGCGGAGCGTTGCGTGAGTACGCTGCTTGACCTCATCCAGACCAAAGTCAACTATGTGGTGCAAGAAGCCATTGTTGTGATCAAGGACATTTTCCGCAAGTACCCCAACAAGTATGGAAATGGATTTGCTGATTTGCTATCCTCCTTCGTTCCAGCACATAAGCCAGGAAGTTCTCCCCCAGTTCAGATTTTGTTTTGGATATCACACCGGATTTTTTAAACAAGTGATCACTTTATTACAGTCACAGTAAAATGAAGGGTTTTTTTTTAAAAAAAATAGATCCTTAAAATGTAGTTAAAACATATTTAAAAACATGTCCATTCAAAATTTAAAAAATAGAATAAAATCAATTTTTAAGATTGGTGCTACAATAACTGCCACATTTGAACCGGCCGATGCAGACAAGCACTATCTTTCTGACCAGTAAGAAAACACAGAACACAGCTAAGCAATGAGGCCACATAGCAGCTCTAATTTTTGTCATAAGTTTAAAAGTTATTATTGTAAACATGAACAAGTTTGTATACAGTACATGACCAGAATAAAACATACAGTTGCCTCTTGCTTAACAAGCGGCTCGCTTAACACAAAATTCGCATAGCCAAAAAAATAAAAATCCATAGAAAATAGTAGCTCAGTTAACATATTTTTTTTGAACGGATTAATTGGTTTTCAATGCATTTCTTTTGGAAACCGTGTTTCAGTTAACAAATTTTGGTTTTAAATGCATTCCTATGGGAAATACGCTTCACAAATTTTTCGTAGTACAAAGGGTCCCGGAGAACACATTAAATTTGTTAAGCGAGGGTCCACTGTACCAATATGAAAATGCACAAATTGGATACTAAGAATTCCAAGCCATATAAATCAGTAGCAATAACACTTCGATGCTAGGGATCATTAGGAAGGGTATAGAAAATAAGTCAGTAAGTGTCATTTTGCCTCTTAATAAATCTATGGTGAGGCCCCATCTGGAATACTGTGTACAGTTCTGGTCTCCATACCTCCAGAAGGATATTATGGAGCTGGAAAAAGTGCAGAGGAGGGCAACCAGAAGGATGATTAGGGGACTGGAACACCTTCCTTACCATCTGAGGCTGCAACGGTTGGGCCTCTTCACTCTTGAACGACGACGTCTAAGAGGTGGCCTGATTGAAGTTTATAAAATCATGCATGGTGTGGACAAAGTAGATAAGGAAAAACTGTTTTCCCTATCGCACAACACTAGAACTAGGGGGCACTCCATGAAACTTTTGGGTACTAGTTCTCAAACAAATAAGAGGAAGTACTTTTTCACCCAGAGGATTACTGGTCTATGGAACTCCCTGCCAGAAGAAGTGGTGACAGCTGTCAGTCTTGACAGCTTTAAGGAAGGATTAAACAAGTTCATGGAGGATAATAATTTCCTCCGGGTTGGAGAGATAGGCAGGATATCTCTCAATGCCATTTCCAGGGAATCCTAAACAGGTGAAGGCATCTCCTTGGGAATACCCTGAAGCAAATGGTGAGCCACTGTGCGAGACGGAATGCTGGACTGCATGGGCTGTGGCCTGTTCCAGCAAAGCTGTTCTTATGTTCTAATGTCTCACAGTGCTTAGTGCACTCTTTGGGCCATTCACAAGAGAATTACCATTTTTGTGCCAACATGCTGGGGACTCAGTTTACGACCTCAGAAGGATGGAAGGTTGAGTTAACCTTGATCCCCATCCGGTTCGAACTCGCACTGTATTGGCCGCAGTACAAGCAGTTCAACCACTATGCCGCCAGGACCACCAAAGTTTGAACTTACTATCTTAATCATTCAAAAACACTTATCAAGACGTTCATTTCTTGTTTAAAGCCCCCAGAGGTCTTGCTGGAGGGAATTCCTGAAAGCCTTTGGGAGGCTGGTTAGTCCCATGGTTAGTCTCTGTATTGCCTTCCATTTTTCAGTTCCCACATTTGATTGGCCAGCATCTCACACTGTTACAGCCTGACAGCTGATTCTCCTGGCAAACCACCTCTGGATCTATCCCTAAAATGTTTCCTGAAGGTTGCTTAGATTCCATGCACTTCCAAAAATGTTCTTAGATGCAACCGCTCATGGTTGTTAAAGCAATTAGTGGCTATTAGCCATGAGATCTCTACGTAACCTCCAGGTTCAGAGGTGTCCTCTTAGGTCACAACCCATCTAGAAAATGGGTCTTCAAAACTTGGCTCTCCAGATGTTATTGGACTTCAATTCCCAGAAGCCCTGATCAGCAGGACTGCTGACTTGAGTTTCTGGGAATTGAAGTACAAGAACATCTGGAGAACCAGGTTTGAGGACCTATGGTCTTCTGGCTCTTCAGATGTTCTAGGTCTAGGTTTTCAATTCCCATAAGCCCTGATCAGCACGTGTGTTGACTTGGGCTTCTACTAATTGAAGTCCAAGGACATTTAGAGAGCCAAGTTTGAGAATCTATGGTCTTCTAGCTCATAGGCCTTCAAACCTGGCTTCAGATGTTCTAGGATTTCAACTCCCAGAAGCCCTGATCAGCAGGTGTGCTGATTGGGCTTCTGGGAATTGAAGTCGAAGAACACCTGGAGAGCCACATTTGAGGACCTGTGGTCTTCTAGCCCATAGGTCCTCAAACCTGGCTCTCCAGATGTCCTTGGAGTTCAATTCCCAGAAGCCCTGATCGGCATGTCTGCTGATTCTGGGAAATGGAAGTCTAAGAACACCTGGAGAGCCAAGTTTGAGGACTATGACCCTGGTGGCGAACCTTGGCACTCCAGCTGTTCTTGGACTTTAATTCTCAGACACCCAAGTCAGCACTCCTGCTGATCTGGGAATTGAAGTTCCAGAATAGCTGGAGTGCCATGGCTGGCCATCACTGACCTATGAGCTAGAAAGAGATGTGAGCTTGTGAATTGTTCCTTTCTACATCTTTCTACATTTCTCTTCCTGTCCCTCCTTTCTCCATCTATAGGTATGAGAGTGTGATTGCCACTTTGTGTGAGAATCTGGATTCCCTCGATGAGCCTGAGGCCAGGGCAGCCATGATCTGGATTGTGGGAGAATACGCCGAGCGGATTGACAATGCGGATGAACTGCTGGAGAGTTTCCTGGAAGGATTCCATGATGAAAGCACCCAGGTAGCGATGGGGCTGGGCTGAGGTGGGGGTTGGCCTGGAGGTGAGGCACCAAAAAGGCCGGGTTGGAAAGTTCCATATATTTTTGTTTATCACAGTTCTTAGAATCTACTGGCTGTTGCTGTCTGGTGGCGTTCTGGGGGTGGTTGCAAAGAAAAGGAGCTTTTTTAATTACTGGAGAAAAATGAAAAATGATTGACTTGTCCCAAGATTCACTGCTGTGTTTCAGGAAAAGAAATATATATACAGTGGTACCTCGCTTAAAGAGCATAATGCGTCCCACGGGATTGCTCTTTAAGCGAGTTTGCTCTTTAAGCGAAACACCATTGTATGCAACCAATTGTGACTTCTGGTGGTGGTGGGGGATGGCAAACCCCAATTTAGTTGTTAAGCGAGTTTTTGGTTGGTTTTAGTTGTTAAGCGAGGAAAACTCTGCTCTTTAAGTGAGTTAGTCTTTAAGTAAGGCGCTCTTTATGCGAGGTTTTACTGTACAGTGAACCCCCACTTTAAAGAATTAATCCCTTCCATGGGGTTTTCCTTATAGCAATTTTTCCTTAAAGTGAAGTGCGGTTTTCCATAGGAATGCATTTGCAAACCAAATATTGCATTCCGGTGTTCAGAAAAAATTCAAAAAAAGTATTTTTATCTGTTCAAAACTCTGTATAAACACGGCGAAAAGTTCCAAAGTGCATTTTATAATGAGTTTTGGACAGAAAAAATGATTTATTTGGCTTATTTCTGAACTTGGGAACATTAAATTGGTTTTCAATGCATTTCTATGGGAAACCACGCTTTGTATCCTCTAGTGGCCAGCCCTAGTAATGACCCGCAAGTCAGCTGTTCTCCTCTCACCATCCCGTTGCTTCTAAGCTGCCAAAACGGCAAAAAGCTGGGGGGAAATGGCGTGAGTGCGTCCACCGCCGGCCACCAAGCACTGGGAGCAACCACAGCTAAGTCCACTGTCAGAAAACCCCCCAGTTTTTTCCCTTGAAGCAGACTGACATTTCCTATGGATTTCTTTTCCTGAAGCGAGTTTTCTGGTAAGCCAGCCGTCCGTAAAGCAGGGATTCACTGTATATTTTATTCGCCATGTAACAGCCATCAATTTATATTCTTCCTCCACATATTCAGGATCATTTTTAAAATTAAAAATGTTTTTTATTTTTTAAAAAAAAACAAGATTTTTTTAAAAAATATATTTTTAATGAAATATTTAAAATTACACATTTACAAAAAAATTACAAGGGTGGAGGGGGGGAGATGGAAAGCAATAGTACAATGACAAAAACAAACTAACCAAAGATACAACCTTCCTAACTATAAATTGAACTAAATAACACAAATACCATATTTGCCTGTGTATAAGACTCATCAGAGTATAAGACGCACCCCGTTATTACCAAAATAGCCCACTATAGGCCAGTACAGTATATACAGTACAAGACACACTCCATTTTTCCAGTATACAGTATTTTAAGGTGGAAAAGTGCGTCTTATATACCAGCAAATACGGCAATACATACTAACCCTAACACTTATACCCTAAAATGTTCCTGAACATCCCTTACTTTCTTATAATTACTTTATTACAGAAAAAGGGAAAGAAAGAAAGAAATCTTTATTTATTCTAAGGAAGGGGGAATAGAAATATCTTCGCTTAACATGCCAGGAACCCCATAGAGCCGTGATGGCGAACCTTGGCACTCCAGATGTTCTTGGACTTCAATTCCCAGAAGCCGAAACCCCCGTCAATCCACACGAATAGGTTTGCTGCGTTTCATCTGGCCCATGGTGCCCTCGTCATTCCCAGAAGTGGAAGTAAAACGCTCCCGTACGGTTAACGCTCTTCTGGGTTAACCCTTCCTCCGTACGGGCGCGTTTTACTTCCACTTCCAGGAGCGACGAGAGCGGCATGGGCCAGAGGAATCGCTGCAAACCCATTTGTGTGGATTCACAGGGGCTTGGGCTTCTGGGAATTGAAGTCCAAGAACCTCTGGAGTGCCAAGGTTCGCCATCATGGCCATAGAGCCATGGTTCCCAATGTAGGGCAGACGTTCCGGGGGGGGGATTTGAAAATGAGTTATTAACATTGAATGTCCTTTTAGGCTTCCTCCGTGTGAATAGAAGTTCACTTTTTGAATAATAAGAATTATATGTCAGGGAATGCCTGGCCAGGTTATCCTGCTATGGTAATAGTGTGTAGACTCTACTGCCGGCGACTCAGCGCCAAATGTCAGGCGGCCGCATGGTGATTAACTCACCTGACCACCCTGAGGACTCGCGGCCTTGGGTGGTGAAGTCCACAGGGAAGGATGATGGTCCTCAAGTGGATTAAATTCCCCCCTGAGTCCATCTTGATGGAGGGCAGCAGCTTCATCCAACCTGGCTTGGAGATGCTGAGGAGGACTTTGTGTGCCCAAAGGGCTCAGGATCAGAAAGTGACTCATGGACCTGGATCAGTGGTACGGGTGTCATGCTGCGATGCGGAAGACAAATGGAAGGCCACTGCGTTATATTCTCAGGACAGTCTTCATAGTTGATCATCATGAGGCTCATCAATTTTTGAATTTGGATATGGCAGAATAAGAAGAATAAGAATATCAGGGCTGCATGTGGTAGAATTGCCCTAGCACATGTCTTCTCAACCTTTTCAAGCTGAGGACCAGATTATGCTCCCTCAGACAGCTTTGGGGGCCGGATAGCCATTTTGCCCTGCCTGTACGATGGGGGCGGCCTGTCTATTAAATAGGAACCACACATGGTACTTCCAGGTGGGGGGGAGGCACATGAAATGGCCCTGTGGGCCACATCTGTTCCACGGGCCATAGGTTGAGAACTCCTGCCTCAGCATTTGGATTCTGTGTGTAAGAGGAGCAGAGTTAGCATGAACAGGAGTTATTCTGTTCCTTGCCTTTGCTTTGATGGCACAAGCGATATTTATATCATCTGAACTAGGAAGCATATTTGTTTTGGAAACACTGGAAGCAGCAGGTTTCCCCAACCACTGGCGGTGTGCGCTATCTGGAAATCACTAATGGCTAATTATGCCCACAGAACTTTCCACTGCCCTAAATTAATTGAGATCCGATTTTTACCATGTTTGACTTGCACCCAGTCAGCAAAGCTCTTTAGAAAGGCATGGTGTGTCATTGTACAGCCTGTGCAAATATTTCCAAGGGTGCCTGGTCGATTTCTCCAATGAGGCAGAGAATTTGATTTGGAGGAAATATTAAATTAAGGACATAGTTAGTGTCGGTCGGATGTGGCATCCAAACAGCTTGCCAAGCTTGGCTTAGGGAATCAGTGGTCCTAGGAAACAGCTGTAAATTATTTATGGTGTGATAGCTCTGGACAATAGATGCTATTTACAGATTGTCAAAAGCCATCATGGGAGCAAGTGAAGATTAACAGGAGGAAATGTATGCAGACACTGGCATATAATAGTCCTGCCTCTTATCAAATATTGGAAAGGTATTAGATTACGCCCTGAATTTCTCAGCCAGCAGGGTCTAGAAGTTACGTTGGAAAAACCTCTTTCCTAGGGTTGCTTCGAGGAAGAATTACCCTATTTGTTGGCATATAAAAGACACACACACACACAAAATACACTGAAAAAATTGAGTGTGTCTTGTACTGTATATAGTGGCCTATACTGGGCTATTTTGGTAATAATGGGGTGTGTCTTGTATTCTAATGCGTCTTATACACCCTCACATAACGACGTTGCGTCGCTATAGGGGAAATGTCATGTGGTTTTCAATGGCAGCTGTGCCATCTAGCGGCAGAAAACTGTCATTGTCTGCACAATGACGTTAAAAAAACATCATTAATCCACACAACGACGGCTTTTTGTCGTTGTGCAGATAGTCACTTGGCGAGTGACGACAAGTCGGTATGCAGAAATGATGCTATTCGAACGCGTCATTAATTGAGGGTCCACTGTATAACACTTATTGATTTTGCATTCATCTTGTATTTTATCCATTCAGCTGCCTGTGTTGACAAGCATGCTAATTCTCTATAACTCCAACACTCTAGGTTTCTTCTGTTGCAGTTGTCCAGAAAGGAGGGGACAAAATTCTTATTTCAGTGAAATTTTCCAGAATTGGACACAGATGTGTCTAAATGTGACTCTCCATGGGGTCTGATTAGTGCTGAATAGAGGAGGACTAGTCAGGCCTCAGGGACTGTGATGGCTTAGGGGTTAAGATGCTCAACTTGATGACTGGAAGAGCGGCAGGTCAGCAGATTGAGACCCGAGTGCTGCATGACGGAGTGAGCTCCAGTCTGTGTCCCAGCTCCTGCCAACCTAGCAGTTCGAAGTCAAGAAATTGCAAGTAGATAAATAGGGACCACTTTGGTGGGAAGGTAACAGCATTCCATGTCTAGTCATGTTTGCCACATGTCCATGGGAATGTCTGCAGACGCAGACAGCATAAGAACAAAAGAACAGCCTTGCTGGAAGAGGCCACAGGTGCCCATCCAGTCCAGCATTCTGTCTCACACAGTGGCTCACCATGTGCTTCAGGGTATTATTCCCAAGCAGATGCTTTCATCTGCTTAGGATTCCCTGGAAATGGCATTTATTGAGAGATATCCTGCCTATCTCTCCAACCCAGAGGTTGTCCTTAGGTATCCATAATTATAGCCATTGATACCCTTGTCCTCCATGAACTTGTCTAGCTGTTCCCAACATGGAGCACACTTCAATTCCTTGAGGTTTTTGCCATTACCTAGTAGGACCTCACAAGTTTTGAAGCCCCTTTAACCCGAGACCTTTCTGCCTTGGGTTCAGGTGCAGCTCCAGCTTCTGACGGCCATCGTGAAGCTCTTCCTGAAGAAACCCACGGAGACCCAGGAGCTTGTGCAACAAGTCCTAAGCTTGGCTACGCAGGTATGGGAGGTGTATTATTATTATTATTATTATTATTATTATTATTATTATTATTATTATTATTATTATTATTATTATTATTATTATTATTATTATTATTATTATTATTATTATTCTCGCCATTGTTCCGGGAGATGCACTGGTTACCAATTTGCCTCCGGGTACAATTCAAGGTGCTGGTTTTGACCTTTAAAGCCCCACATGGTAGTGGGCCAGGATGCCTAAGAGACCGTGTTGGCCCGAGAATGTCTGCCCGTCCAACTAGAGTGGACCGGAGGGGCTCCCTAATTGTACCATCAGCCAGAGGGGTTCGCCTCTCTAGCACAAGAAGGAGGGCCTTTTCCGTGTCCGCCCGACTCTTCGGAACCTCCTGCCAGCAGAATTACGGTTACAGACAGAATTATTGCCCTTCAGGAAAGAACTCAAACCTGGCTGGCTGGGCAGGTGCGGGGTGCTGTTGGGGAGGTGGCACCTGCCTGCTGGCTTATTTGAACTTCCCTTGTTGCAGATGGGGTGGGCAGGCTTTTTAATGGTTTTCTAATTGGGTCTTTTCATGGGTTTTTAAAATGTTTTTAGTGTGAATGTTTTTATATTGTAAAATTGGTTGAGAGCCACCCAGAGTCACCCAGGCGAGGGGGCAGTAATACAAATTGAAATAAATTACTACTACTACTACTACTACTACTACTAGTCGCCGCCACTGCCGCCGTCTCTTATTGTGTCTATCCAGACATCCCACTTCGGTAATGGAGTAGACCGCACAGCCAGCGACTCAATGCAGAGTGTTGGGTGGCGGTAAATAACCCAACTCCCTAAAGTAGCCAGCGGCTACGGGTGGATGACCCCCTTTAGGTGGGGTGATGCGCCCCCCCCCCCCTTAGTGGAGGAAATGCCACTGGGAACCATCCTATGGGGCCCAACGGCAAAATGAGTGGAGGAGGAACTCTGATTCCCAACGGTCATGGAGGCGGAAGAGGCCATGCCAGATGGACAGGCTGTGAAGGCGCACCTTGTCAATATCCTCAAGGCTGTGGCAGTCCATTGCAGTCCCGGTGCTAAATCCTGCATGTCTCATTTTGTTTGTGTCACAGGAGATGGCTCCGTGATCATAGTGTGTGGGTCACTTCATGGCAAGCTGGGCTCTACCTTAAACAAATTCATGCCAATGGCATTTTTACTGCTTCCAGCCATGACATTATATTCTCAGGACAGCAGTTTAACCCCTGTGCTACCAGGGCTCTTATAAGGACAGATGGCTTACCTGTAACTGTTCTTTGTGCTCAGCTGTGAATCCACATGAATGAGTTTACTGCACGTACTACACAGAGACCACAAAGAAGAACTTAATAGACCGTAGGGGCAAAAATAGACATTATTAGAACATTGTTATATTTAACAAGGTTTGCTATACAAGTATTTTAAAATGGTTGCATTTAACAAGTTAAGTAATATTTTGTCCCCAAAATATTTGCTGGGTACTCATGTTACCGACCTCGGAAAGATGGAAGACTGAGTCAACCTTGAGCCCTGGTCAGAACTGAACTTGCAATGTTCTGGTTTAATCCCTGCACCACCAAAGCTCAAAAGTCCCTCTTTTCTACCCCCTAGGATTCGGACAATCCCGACTTGAGGGACCGCGGCTACATCTACTGGCGCCTGCTCTCAACCGACCCCGTGGCGGCCAAAGAGGTAGTCCTGGCGGAGAAGCCGCTGATCTCGGAGGAGACGGACCTGATCGAGCCCACCCTGCTGGACGAGCTCATCTGCTACATCGGCACGCTGGCGTCAGTCTACCACAAGCCCCCCAGCGCCTTCGTGGAGGGGAGCAGGGGCATCGTGCACAACAGCCTCCCGCCACGGACCGCCTCGTGAGTACACTGGTGTCACTCCTTCTGGCCACTGGTAGCAATAGGAATGGCACCTCTCTGGACAGGTCACAAGGGCGTTAGCACTCCCCCCCCCCCCAAATGGACCAAACTCGGAAGGATGGAAGGATTTGAGTCTGCCTTGAGCCCTGTCAGGATCGAATTCACAATGTTTTGGGCTGCAGGACAGCAGTTTAACCCCTGCACCAGCAGGGCTCCATAATGACAGGTTGCTTACCTGTAAGTATTATTCATCATGGTCCCCTGTGAATCTGCAGTCTCTAAAGCACATGCGATCAGGTAAAATTGCTATTGCTATGCCCTTGTTAAATATCACTATGTCCTAATTATGGGCTGCCTACAGTGTCTGTTTCTGCCCCTAGGCTTGATCAAGTTCTTATTCATGGTCTCTGTGAATCCACACAAATGGATTTACTGCTCAGTAAACCCATTCATGTGGATTCACAGAGACCAGAAAGAAGAACTTGATAGAGCCTAGAGGCAGAAACAGACATTAGAACAGGGACTGCGGTGGCTCAAGTGGTTAAGATGCTGAAGTCGATGACTTGAAGGTCAGAGTTTGTTTCCCAAGTCCTGCACAACGGAGTGAGCTCCCGTCTCTGTCCCAGTCCCTGCCATCCTAACAGTTTGAAAGCAAGAAATTGCAAGTCGATAAATAGGTACCACTTTGGTGGAAAGATAAATACCATTCTTTGGACTCTAGTGTTTAGTCCTGGCTGCTACATGTCCCCGGAAACATCTGCAGACAGCTTTGGCTCTTTGGCTATAAACAGAAATGTTCATTGAACCCTAGAGTCAGATAAGACTGGCTTTTGAGCAAGGACGACCTTTTCCTACTGACCATTTGAAGCTCAGCAGAGCCATGCTTTGCAGTAATAAATCTGAATAATAATAATAATTTCGTGTCAGAAATTATTCTGGGTTGATAGGATTTTTGCTGGAGAAACTTGGCTCAGAGGACGCCCAAATGAGGCTCCTTCATGTCTCTAAGATGGTTTTCCCCAACGAAGTGGTCCCTATTTATCTACTTACAATTTCTTGCTTTCGATCTGCTAGGTTGGCAGGAGCTGGGACAGAGACAGGTGCTCAATCCGTCATGCAGTACCCGGTTCTCAAAGTGCCGACTTGCCAGTCTTCTAGCTAATAGTCTTCCTATTTCTTGGCTCTGAAGCCTTCTCAGTTCACTCTTTCCCTTAACTCTAAGGAAGCAGGAAGCTTCATGAAATCTTTTCCCATCTCTTCCATCCCTTCCCCTCTTCTCTGCCCCCCCCCCCCCGAACTCAGAAACGAAAGTTCAGAGAGCCCAGATGTTGCTCCAGCGGTGGCCACCCCATCCGAGCAGCAGGCGGTCATTCCCACCCAGGGTGACCTTCTGGGCGACCTCTTGAACCTTGACTTAGGACCACCCGTGAGTGGCCCTCCCGTGGCCACGTCCTCGGTGCAGATGGGAGCCGTGGATCTCCTTGGCGGAGGCTTGGACAGTCTGGTAAGTCCCTAAGTTTGCACATGTGGCCCCAAATCACACAATAAGTGTACAGAATTCCTTCTATCTGGGTAGTACTACTGAGTACCGATAAGTCGCTGGCAGTAGGGTATACTCCAGTGGTTCCCAATGTGGAGTCCACCAATTCCCAGAAGCCTAAGTACTGTAAGTACATTGGCTGAACAGTGCTTTGGGGAATTGACTTAGGCTTCTAGGAATTGATGTTCAAAAACCAAAGTTTGGGAAACACTGGTCTACTCTGTTACCATAGTAGGATAATCTGGCCAGACTAGATTTGTTTTACGCTTGATTCTAATTTTGAAAAGTCAGGTTTGCATAGAGTTGATCCCCTGGCTGCCTTTGGTGGGGAAAGTAGCTTTTCACAGGTAAACCTCCTGGGTGAGGATCACACACTGATCTTGAGACCTTTTCTCCTTGTTTCTCTGTCTTCGAATAATCAATGTACAGTAGTTGCAGTACTTATGGCTATGGGTTATGCACATCTGGAAATTAATTGGTCTCACAGCCTGAAATCTTCATCAAGAACCCCAGTTCTATCAACTTTAGGTCCAGAAGTAAATCCTGGCTTTACTAATCATTCAGCACACTCCTCCTAGATCAGGGGTTCCCAACCTAAGTCCCACAGACCAGATCTAGCCTGCGGCACAATTGCATGTACCCCACCCCCACCCCTCCAAGGGCATTTGAGAAACAAAATGACCACTCCCTTTGAAGCTGTTGGGACAAAATGGTCACCCCCATCGTGCAGGCAGGGCAAAATGGCCATCCAGCCCTCGAAGCTGACTGAGAGAGCTGAGCATGACCCGGCCCCGGGCTTCAATAGTTTGGCAACTTCTGTCCTAGACTCTTATTTAATTCACCCATCTTGGTTTCTGAAACCTCCCCAGAATATTGTCTATTACTTTCTAGTCTCTCCCACAATCCTAATGTCCAGGAACTTGACCTTCAATGAAAGCTTAAATTCTTGAACTAAATATATCTCCGGCGTTCAGGGTTTTGTGAGGTTTTTACATCTAACTGGGTTCTTTCAGTATCTCAGGCGTTGCCACTATGCTGTGTCGCTATCGCTTTTCCATTTATCTGTGTCTGTCTTAGGCTGCTTTTGTATGTTTTTAAGTCTGCACATGAATGTCACTGGAGGATTCTTAACAGCAAAGTAATGGGATAATCTCGTGAGCTCTGCTTTTCTCTCCAAAGCACATACAATTGGGTATTTGTGGACACTGCACAACAACGATTTTGCTACTGGGAATAATACATTTGCTTTACATAATATTGAGTGTGCTGATTCCAAATCTGAACTCAGAATTTGCCTATCACTTACAGATTTAAAGGCATGGTATAGCTGTTCAAATGGTCGGTCATTGGATAATGTATTTTTATATGCGAACATCATAACAGTTGCAGCTACCACTAGGCCTGCTGCCGCCTCAGCTGAATCACGTCCCCTGGTGGCATGCATGTTCCAGCACTGGTTGGGCATGTCTGGGCAAGTCAGTGAGCTGACGTCAGAAACATATATAAGGTGAGATGGACCAGGGGCTTGTCTCTGGCTTAAAGCCATCTAATTGGATAGTACAGCTTGGCCAGAGTGAGTCTGTTTTGAGCTAAAGATGAGTAGGTGCAGCTGTGTTAATAAACCGGACAATTTTTTTCTACATTTGTGGCAAATACACCCTGCGTGATCAACGCAAAAGCCTAACCAAGAAGATGAGATTTGCTAACTTAAGGTCCTGACTTCCTAGACAGAATCAGACTTCAGATTTGGATTCAGCACACTTGATTTAGTATAGGACACATGAATTAGACCAAGTAGCAGATGATATTTAGTTTGTTGTGATGCAGTGCTAGTGATTGTACCTGCATTAGCAACCAGTGAGGTTGCCGTGTGTAAATTAGTGGAACTGAGATGACAAAAATTGCTTTAGCTTTTATTTCTCTTGGCAAGCAATCTCTGTAGTTGTGATGTCGTGTTTAGCGCCTGGATCTGTTTGAGTTGGAGTAACCTTTTTCCTCCCCATTCCTCCCTTTCTGTATGTCTCTTCTTTTTTAAATATTGGCTTGTGTCTGACTTTATTTTTCTCTCTTTTTCTTTGCTCATTGCTGGCTCTTCTCTCCACCTTGCCTGCTTCTGCTTGAAGATGGGGGACGAATCCGAAGGGGTACGGTTCAGCCCTCTTTATTTATTTTTGTTTCCCCCAAGATCAGGCCACTTTGTCAGCAGGCTACCACCCATGCCATTCTTATTCTTCTCTGTCCTCTCTTGCCATGTCCCATGGGAAAATCCATGCTGGGTGGTGAAGTCAATTGCTTTCCTTCCCAGTGGTGGAAAAAGCCCATTGGGAGTGAGAGCCTTTCTTGCAGTGGAAAAAGCCCATTCGGAATGAGAGATGTTTGCAGTGGAAAAATCTAATTGAGAGCCTTTCTTGCAGGGGGAAAAGCCAGTTCAGAGTGGGAGCTTTTTGCTTTAGTGGAAAAAATCTAATTCAGAGTGAGATATGTTGGGGGGGGGGGGTTAATTTAATTTAATAGTCATACTTATATATGCCGCCCACTCAGGTAGAACCCAACTCATGGTGGCATTAATTCAGAGTGAGAGCCTTTCTTGTAGTGGAAAAAGCCATTTCAGAGTGGGAGGTTTTTTTTAGTGGAAAAAGACAATTCAGAGTGGGAGCTTTTTGCAGTGAAAAGCTAATCCAGAATGAGAATTTTTTGCAACTGAAAAAAGCCAATTTAGAAGGAGAGCTTTTAGCAGCGGAAAAAAAACAATTCAGAGTGACAGCTTTTTTGCAGTGGAAGAAGACAATTCAGAATAAGAGCTTTTTGCTGTGAAAAAATCCAATTCAGTGAGTACTTTTTGTAGTAAAAAAATCCAATTCAGAGTGAGCTTTTTGCAGTGAAAAACTAATTCAGAGTGAGAGCTTGTTGCAGTGGAAAAATCCAATTCAGAGGGGGAGCTTTTTTATAGTGAAAAAAGCAAATCCAGAGGGAGAGGGTTTTTTTACATTGAAAAAAGCCAATCGAGAGTGGGAATTTTTCACAGTGGAAAAAGCCAATCCAGAGTGAGAGCTTTTTGCAGTGAAAAGCTAATTCATAATGAGAACTTTTTGCAACTGAAAAAGCCAATTTAGTGGGAGAGCTTTTAGCAGTGGAAAAAAACAATCTAGGGTGAGAGCTTTTTGCAGTGGAAAAAGCCAATTCAGAGTGAGAGCTTTGTGCAGTGGGGGAAAAAATCCATTTGAGAATGAGAGAGTTATTCTGTTCACCTTTGTGAGAAACTGTGCCATTTTGGAAGAAGGAAATGTGGCTCCGTAAATGGAGGAATTTTTGATGGTATCTCTAATGATCTCTGTGATGGTGGGCATTGTCTGTATGATTATTTTTTAATTTGTTCACATGTCTTATATAATTTCTGTTAAAATACAAAAATGATTAGGGCTGCAGTTCTGATTCTTCCCATCTTGCTCTCTCAAACCCATCCTCTAGATGTCCTACCTTAGGGTTCTTGAACCTTGTTGACCTCTTCTTGGCCTCTTTGCCTCCCGCAGATGGGCGGTTCCAGCTTCACGGCCCCCAATGCGGTCATGCCCTCAAACCTGGGGGCACCCCTTGGAAGCGGAGGCTTGGGAGACCTCTTTGACCTAGCTGGCGGCGTGGGCAGCTTGTCGGGATCCTACGTGGCTCCCAAAACGGTGAGTACGAAGCTACCTCTGAGGAGCACTGGTAAATGAATGGGTACAAGGCTTGGCCCTGCTCCATAGGTCATCAAACATGGCTCTCCAGATATTCTTGGACTTCAATTCCCAGAAGCCCTGATCAGCAGGTGTGTTGACTTGGGCTTCTGGGAATTGAAGTCCAAGAACACCTGGAGAGACATATTTGAGGATCTCAGTCCTAGACAACTCAGACAGCTTCTCTTCACCTACTGGAGATTTCCTTAGGTTGGTGGCACTTTTTATGGCCAATATCACACCGGGTGGGGCTTGTTCTCCTTATCCCCATAGTAGTAGATGAATAGTAATGAAAACCCTACAACAGACATCATCCCTGTTAGGGATGGAGAACCTGTGACCCCATCTGAAGCTCATGGACTTCGTCTCCCATCAGCCCCTGCCACTGTGGCTGAAGCTCAGGAATAGTAGGAGTTGTAGGCAAGTAATGCTGCTACCTTTCCCACTGAAAGGGTACATATTTATCTATTTGCAATTTCTTGCTTTCAAGACAGTGCTGGCTGTTTGGCTGTAAACGGAGATGGGAACCATCCGCTAAAGTTGGACACAACTAGCTTTTGAGCAAGGGCGACCTTTAGTTAAAGGTAAATGATGCCCTTGCTAGAAAGCCAGTCGTGTAGGGGGTCAGTGCTCTGCTTATAGCCAAAGAGCTAGCTCTGTTTGAGCATGTAAGCATTTTGGGGGCCATGTGGCAAGCATGACTAGACGCTGGAGTGCATGGAACATTGTTACCTTTCCTGCCGAATCAGCACCTATTTATCTACTTGCAAATTTTTGCAAGTTTCTGAAGAAACTGGAGTGCCTAGAACTGGCCTATGTAATTATGAATGTTTTACACAACTCAATAAAAAACTGTGCTACTGGCTTAGCGTAAATAAGAGTGTTTGACATGTGTCCCAGGTAAAGTGATGGAAACCATCCTAAAAGATAGAATTAATAGGCACATGGAAGAGAAGGCGCTGCTAAAGGAGAGCCAACATGGCTTTTACAAGGGCAAATCATGCCTCACTAATCTGTTGGAATTTTTTGAGAGTGTCAACAAGCATGTGGATAAGGGGGATCCAGTAGACATTGTTTATCTGAACTTTCAGAAGGCTTTTGACAAGGTCCCACACCAAAGGCTCTTGAATAAACTTACCAGTCATGGAATAAAGGGACAGGTCTTGTCCTGGATCAGCAACTGGCTAAGGGACAGGAAACAGAGGGTAGCACTAAATGGACACTTCTCCAAGTGGAGGGAAGTAAAGAGTGGGGTCCCCCAAGGTTCAGTACTGGGACCCCTGCTTTTCAACCTCTTCATAAATGATCTAGAGGTAGGAGTAAAAAGCAAGGTAGCCAAATTTGCTGACGACACTAAATTATACAGGGTAGTGAAAACTGTGAGAGATTGTGAGGAGCTCCAGAGGGATCTCTCGACACTGGGGGAGTGGGCAAAACAGTGGCAAATGAGCTTCAACATTAGTAAGTGCAGAGTGATGCATGTTGGGGCAAAAAACCCCAATTACATTTATAAACTGATGGGGTCTGAACTCTCTGCGACAAACCAGGAAAGGGACCTTGGTGTCCTGGTGGACAAGAGCTCAATGAAGATGTCAAACCAGTGTACCTCAGCAGTGAAAAAAGCAAACTCAATGCTAGGGATCATTAGGAAGGGTATAGAAAATAAGTCAGCAAGTGTCATTTTGCCTCTTGATAAATCTATGGTGAGGCCCCATCTGGAATATTGTGTACAGTTCTGGTCGCCATACCTCCAGAAGGATATTATGGAGCTGGAAAAAGTGCAGAGGAGGGCAAGCAGAATGATTAGGGGACTGGAACACCTTCCTTACCATCTGAGGCTGCAACGGTTGGGCCTTTTCACTCTTGAACGACAGCGTCTAAGAGGTGACCTGATTGAAGTTTATAAAATCATGCATGGTGTGGACAAAGTAGATAAGGAAAAACTGTTTTCCCTATCGCACAACACTAGAACTAGGGGACACTCCATGAAACTTTTGGGTACTAGTTCTCAAACAAATAAGAGAAAGTACTTTTTCACCCAGAGGATTACTGGTCTATGGAACTCCCTGCCAGAAGAAGTGGTGACAGCTTTAAGAAAGGATTAGACAAGTTCATGGAGGACAAGGGTATCAATGGCTATAATTATGGCTACCTAAGGACAACCTCGGGGTTGGAGAAATAGGCAGGATATCTCTCAATGCCATTTCCAGGGAATCCTAAGCAGGTGAAGGCATCTCCTTGGGAATACCCTGAAGGAAATGGTGAGCCACTGTGTGAGACAGAATGCTGGACTGGATGGGCTGTGGCCTGTTCCAGCAAGGCTGTTCTTATGTTCTTATGTACATGTTACGCTTGTTTTTCCGTGCCACGTTCTTGGCTTACCAGATCCTCAGGACAGCAATTTGTCTCCAGACTCCCTGTAAGAACCATCAATCTTCCCTTCTGCCACTTTAGATCTGGCTCCCCGCTGTGAAGGCCAAAGGACTGGAGATTTCGGGGACTTTTAGCCGCCAGGTGGGCTCTCTTTCCATGGACGTCACGCTCTCCAACAAGGCCCTGCAAGTGATGTCTGACTTTGCGATCCAGTTCAACCGGAACAGGTAAATCTGTGCTGCTCTCTCTTTCTCGCTTTTGAATTTTGTGTCTGCTTCTATCCAGTATCCTTTATTAACTGATTAGTCTTCTTCTTCCATGTCCTGATCAAACTTTGAACTGCCCAAATGAAGCCACTTTCTTGGCTTCGGCGTTGACCAAACTTAAGTCTTCTGGCAGTCCTCTGGTGCATGTCTCTGACAGTCATCGGCAGGCCAGTAAATGAGCTGGACTCTCATCCGAAAGCAAGAAATTGCCGTTTGAAAGCAAGAAATTGCAAGTAGATAAATAGGTACCACTTCGGTGAGAAGGTAAACAGCATTCTGTGTATCTATCCACATTCACAGAGTATATAGTTATCTGCCCACTTGAGCCTGTTGGTCTTGCACTTAGGGTCGTGTTTCCCAGCCTTTGGTTCTTGGGCTACAATTCCCAGAAGCCTAAGTCAGTCCGTTGGCTGATGGGTGCTTTTGGGCTGCAGTGACTGAGTGGTTAAGAAGCTCGCCTTGTTAGCTGGAATGCCGGCAAGTCGGCAGTTCGAGACCAGGGCACTGCATGACGGTTTGAGTGCCCGCCATCTGTCCCAGCTCCTGCCAACCTAGCAGTTCGAAAGCTAGAAATTGCAAGTAGATAAATAGGATCCACTTTGGTGGGGTCACAAAAGGACCCTTATTCAGGCGTCCCCTGAGTGGAGTTTCTTCAGCAAAAATCCTTTCAACCAGAATAATTTCTGACACAAAATTATGATTATTCAAGAAACCTTCCCTTAGAAAGGGGTGGTGGTCATAACGTAGCCTCTTGTGATGATATTGCTTTTCCTGAGTGGCTTTGTTGATGAACAAACCGCAAGCCCTCTAAGAAGTTGACTGAAGAGGCAAGATTTCCAACCGTAGCCCGTTTGTGCTTAAATTAACTGAATGATGCTTGAGGATGATGGGTGAAGAGAATCAGTAACCTAGCGGTTGAACGGTGCTTGTGTGCAGAAGGTCTCGGCCCTAACCTTGATGGTCTACTTTGTGGTGGCTCAAGTGGTTAGGACACTGAACTTGACAACTGGAAGGTGGGCAGGTCAGCAGTTCAAGTCCTGAGTGCTGCATGACAGAGTGAGCTCCTGTCATCTCTCCCAGCTCCTGCCAATCTAGCAGTCCGAAAACAAGGCATTGCAAGTAGATAAATAGGGACCACTTTGGTGGGAAAGGTAACAGCTTTCCATGCACTATGTCCTTGTTAAATATATCTATGTTCTAATTATGGGCTATCTACGGTATCTATTTCTTCCCCTTCGCTCGATCAAGTTCTTCTTCATGGTCTCTTTGAATCCACACGAATGGGTTTACTATGCATACATACAGTAAACCCATTCCTGTGGATAAACAGGCGACCACGAAGAAGTACAACAGCTAGAGGTAAGCAACCTGTCCTTATAGAGCCCCGGTGGCGCAGGGGTTAAAACTGCTGTCATGCAACCAAAAGGTTGTGAGTTCGATCCTGGCCAGGGATCAAGGTTGACTCAGCCTTCCATCCTTCCGTGGTCGGTGAAATGAGTACCTGGCATGTTGGGGGCAAAATGCTAATTAACTTGTGAACTGCCCAGAGAGTGCGCTAAGCGCTGCTGTGGGGCGATGTATATTAGTGTGATTGCTTTGCTTTTGCTTTCCTCATAGGAGAGAGAGCATGTTTTCTTCTTCTCCTTGCCATTGACACTTTGATGCTTTCTCCGCCCATCACCATTGGGTGTTTCCTCTCCAGCTTCGGCTTGGCTCCTGCCGCCCCTCTTCAGGTCCATGCGCCGCTTGCTCCGAACCAAAGTGTGGAGGTCTCCCTTCCCCTGAACACCGTGGGCTCAGTCATGAAGATGGACCCCCTCAATAACCTCCAGGTGAGATCTGGGGGAACAGAATAGACCCTACCAAGAGGACATCCCACTCAATCAACAAATCCAACCAGTAATTTATGCGGTTCTTTGCCCTAACAGTGGGCAGCTGATGTAGAATATTAGTTAATGAGCACTGCCGTAGTCGGTCCACTGTGCGCTCACATAAGCTTCAGTCCTGGCATAAGAGAACCTATAGGGCAGGAGTTCTCAACCTTTTTAATCTGGGGGCTTGGTCATGCTCCCTCAGACAGCTTCGGGGGGCCAGATGACCATTTTGTCCTTCCTCCACCACATGATACTTCCTGGTGTGTTGGAGGCGGTGGAGGGCCACATGAAGTGGTGCCATGGGCCACATCTGACCTGTTGATCGCAGGTTGAGAATCCCTGTTATAGGGTCTACTTTTGAGAGTTTGGGTTGGCCATTTTTCTCTAGTTGAGTCAGAAAGCTTAGAGTCTGGTTAGGTTATCCTGCTATGGTAATAGAGTAGACCCTACTGACAGCGACTCAATGCCAAGTGCTAGGCGGTGGTTAACTAACCTAACCACCCCCTGACAACTAATGGCCTTGGGTGGCTAAATCCACAGGGAAGGATGATGGTCCCCAAATGGATTAAATCCCGCTTGAATCCATCTGGATGGAGGGCAGCAGCTTCATCCATCCTGGCCTTAGGCTGAGGAGGACTTTGTGACCTAAAAGGGCTCAGGACCAGAAAGTGACTCGCGGAACTGGATCCGTGGTACTATGGGTGTCACACTGCGATGCAGAAGGCAGAGGAAAGGCCACAGTATTATATGGTTCCCAGGAGAATCTTCATGGCTGATCACCATGAGAATCGCCAATGTTCAGAATCGGATACGGCACCACAAGAAGAATAGCCCAAAGGTTTTTCATCTTGAAATAAGGATTAGAATTTAATTATGGCGCCTGAGGCTGTGTGTTCATGCAGTGTTCAAATGTTTTAGTTCCGTTCATCCATTCACAACGTCATGCTCTTCTAGAGGTTTCTGTAATATAATTGTGCAGTTTTTCTGTCTAGTATTACAAGAGATAGCTATTCTTGTACACTGCCTTTGGTGTAACACACACACACACATCCAACTTGGGAAGAAGGGCAGGATAGAAATTCTGATGAAAAACTAAGTACTCTCCTTGAGTTTTAGATCGGGGTTCCCAACCTTTTTACGCCATGGGCCAGACCATGCCTGGCCCCGACAGCTGAGTGGGCCAGACTGGTGGTTTCCCCTGGCGGAAATACTAACATAAAACACACTTGTGGCTGTTGTAAATACGTTTACAACAGCTGCGGGCGCATTTATGGCTGCCGTAAATGCGTCTGCTTCCAGTGCAGTGGTGGCAACGATGCAGGCCTCATGAAATGGTGCTGCGGGCCGAGTTCGGACGATGAGCTGTAGGTATATTCTATATTAGGTATTTCTTGGAAATGGTCTTTGTATGGCTTACATTTCAGCGGTCTGTTGTCCTTAAAGTGCATATTCAATCATATTGTGTTTTGTTTAATTAAGTTTGCCACCTGGATGAGTAGGGGTATGTGATTTATGGAATAAATGATAACTATAAACAAATCATAGCAAGCATAGAAACCTGTTTTAATTCTAAAGCGATGTCTTTCCTCCGTGGAATTTCCACCCCTGGGTTTCCTACGCTTTGAAATAGGTTGGTTGGTCACGATCTTACCTGTCTTTCCCCTCTCCTTTGACTTCAGGTGGCTGTGAAAAATAACATCGACGTCTTCTACTTCAGCACCCTTTACCCGCTGCACATCCTTTTCGTGGAAGATGGGAAAATGGGTATGTTCGCTGAAGGTTGGGACCATGGGGGCATTGAGCTGAAAAGAGCTCTTAGAAGAGTGGCTGGTTGGTGTTGGGGGGACAATCATTTTTCCAAGCTGTTGATTCGTATCCATTGCCCAGAGGATAAATCTGGGGTTTCCGTGGAGGCAGCTGAATCCTTGTGAGAGAGATTGGAATTCTTCTTTTGTGTCCCAATCCAACCCTGGACTGCCAAAATGAATCCACTTTCTTCGCTTTGTCATTGGCCAAACTTAAGTTCTCAATCAGTGCTTGTTTCTGGCAGTCATCGGCAGACCAGGGAATGAGCCGGATTCTCTCTCTCCACATTCACACTGTGTGGTGTTGTCTGCCAGAAGTCCCCACTTGAGCCTGTTGGTCTTGCATTTAGGGACTCCAACCCTCAGCCTATTTAGGGTCCTCCAAGTGACGTAGGGGAGGTTGAGTTCCTCAGCTATATCTTCCTTGTCTAGTGAGGTCCTTCCTCCAACTATTAATTAGGTTTTGCTCTTGTGTACCCTGAGCCTGGACGGACATCCCGCTACGGTAATGGAGCAGACTGTACAGCCATCGATTCAACGCTGAGTGTTGGGCGGTGGTAAATGACCTGAATCCCTAAAGGGGCCAACGGTGGATCAGCCCCTTTAGGTGGGGCGATGGCCCCTTCAGTGGAGGAAATGCCACTGGAAACCACCAATGGCAAAATATGCGGAGGAGGAACTCTGATTCTCAACGGTCATGGAGGCGGAAGAGGCCATGGCAGATGGACTGGCTGTGAAGGCGCGTCTTGATAATATCCTCAAGGCTGTGGCAGTCCATTGCAGTCCTGGTGTCAAATCCTGCATGTCTCATTTCATATGTGTTGCAGGAGATCGCTCCAAGATCATAGTGTGTGAGTCACTTCATGGCAAGCTGGGATCCACCTTCAACAAATCCACGCCAATGGTATTTTTCCTGCTTCAGGGGAAAAAATGTGTTCTCGGATACGAGTTGTAGCCGACAACCCTCAGGAATGTTTGTTCATGCCATAAAGCTCTTCCTGGATCTGAGCCGGCAGATTTGAGGCTTCATCTCTGTTCAGAGGATGTCGAGGGTCATTGTAGAGAGACTGTAATGGTATAGCTCTGTGATGGCAAAGCTTGGCACTCCAGAATGTATTCTGACCCTCTGCATTGGTAGCTTTGGGGTCTTGGGGCTTCAATTTCCAGAACCTCAAGTCAGCACTCCTGCTGACCAGGGCTTCTGGGAATTGAAGTTCAAGAACAGCTGGAGTGCCAAGGGTTCACCATCACTGGTCTAGCTCTTCTGGGCTGGAGGCACAGGGGCTTTGCATTTTTGGGCATCCACGTCTCCCCTTCCAATCTCCTTGGAACAACTTGTGTCTCCTTTCTCCTTCCAGAACGACAGATGTTCCTCGCCACCTGGAAGGACATTCCCAATGAGAATGAGGCCCAGTTCCAGATCAAAGACTGTCCTCTCAGTGCAGGTGAGAAAGACCCCAAAGACTACCAAAGCCGGTGGTCAGAATACATCCATTCCCTCAGATGGCTTGCACCTACATGCCTGCATATACATGTCTATCCAGCGCGGTCACATGCAGAGAATGCAGGGCTGTTGTTCAACTTGAGGACCCAACAAAGGATGCAAAATGAAACTCTAAAGTTTCATTTGGAAGTTGGAAAGTTGATTTCTGCTTCTAGGGTTCTTGGTTTCCCACACACACAAAACTTGTTTTGAAGAATAAATGAGATGAGCGGACAACATTTTTTGTTTTAAGACAGGGATGCTCAAACTACGGCCCATGGGCCAGATCTGACCCCCGGCTCCAATTCATCTGAGCTTTGTGGGCCAGATGAATTGGCATCGGGGGCTGGATCTGACCCATGGGCCAAAGTGACTGGCCTGCGGCCCAAAAAGGTTGGGCACCCCTGTTTTAAGAGAACTGGACTTCTGCACTTTGCTTCAGTTGGGACACAACCCAGTGGACCTGAATCAGGCTGATTGCATTCAGAATTTAGTGATTTGGAAATAATGACTGTTGCCTTTCAGGCCAGGTTGGAAAGGAGCTGCTTTAGACTCCTTTCTGTAGGAATCTAATCCATTTATCCCCTGTGTTGACACAAACCTTTGTTCTTCTAAAGAAGAAAAATCCTGCTATGTACAGAACTCTCTGCTTGCTTGCTGGGCTGCCAGCTGTCTCACTTCTGCATTTTTCATGCACCTTGCAGAGAGAAGTCAAGCTGTGAATTGACTTTTTTCACACGCTCCTTAATTCCCACTCCAGGTGAGCATGACATTCAAGGTGCATTGATTTGAGAAGTGGAGGGACAGCAGGTGGACTTTTAGCCAGACAGTGGCGTTATTTTCTTTTGTGTCTTGGATATATATATCCATATATAAGTCCGTCTACGTCCAGGGCTTCCTCTCTTCCCAGGGATCTTCCCTTGCATAACGAGTTGGAGGATTCTGTACTTCATGTCATTTCTCATGATATGGCCAAGGTTATTGGAGCTTTCTTTGCTTGTTGGTCTTAAAAGAGTTCTTGTTCTTTATCCATTCAGCACAATACTCCTACCCATGGTCAACCCAGGATATCCTTAGCAGCCGTCTGTAGATCCACATTTCAAAAGCTTTGATTCTCTTTTCAGATGCTTTAGTCCCATGATGGCGAACCTTGGCACTCCAGATGTTCTTGGACTTCAATTCCCAGAAGCCCTCGTGAATCCACACAAAGGGGTTTACTGCGATTCATCCGGCCTACGCCACCCTTGTTGCTCCCGGAAGCGGAAGTAAAATGCGCCCGTACAGTTAAGGCTCTTCCGGGTTAACCCTTCCTCTGTATGGCCGTGTTTTACTTCCGCTTCCGGGAGCGACGAGGGCAGCGCAGGCCGGATGAATCGCAGTAAACCCCTTTGTGTGGATTCATGGGGGCGGGGGCTTCTGGGAATTGAAGTCCAAGAACATCTGGAGTGCCAAAGTTCGCCATCACTGCTTTAGTCGATGTCCAAGCTTTGATTCCATATCACTTTTAAAAGGAAATTTTAATTCTCATGTTTTTGGTTCAGCATTTGTTTTCAGGAAGTAGGACTTTGGCCCACATGTAGTTGGTATTCCCGCTTCTGAGCTGCTGCCCTTCCCGCTAAGCAACACAGGATTTTAGTTTGCTGTAAGTAAGGTAGCACATAGCCAAGTAAACACTCCAGTCATCTTCTTGTCTTTTAAAAGTATAGTGTAATCAAAGTAAGTTACAGAGGACAGTTTTTCAAAAGTTCAGAAAGCACATTAAAACAAAGCTTATCTAATTGTGGAAGCCCCGGGGGAGGCTTTCTAGCTTAAGCTCCTACACGTTGTCTACGTTCACAGCTCACCCTTAGCATGAAGCATTGGATCAAGAGCGAGTTCTGCTCCTTCCCTCTGGGTTGTATCTCCTCACACATGTTCCACCTCTCTTGCCATTCCCCTAAAGGAATCCAGCCAATGACCATACATGATCACATGTCCATCACAAATTAGGTTTCATTTCTTCCAACCGGTGCGGCTAGCATGCTTTTGAATACCAATCCTTCTAAGGAATGTGCCACAGGTGTCCGCCCCCCCCCCCCCGCCCGCCGCCGCCCCAAAGCTTGGATATCTCCATTTTGGAATTAGGCTAAGATCAGAGTACAATCAGAAAAATGCCACAATTTCACATGAACTTGGCCCCACGAATAGCCAAAAGGGCATGTAGTTATGAATAGTTATAGTGAAATTCAAGGTCTTCCTTGCTCAAAACCCAGTAGTGTCCAACTCTATGGTGCGGTGCTCATCTCTGATTGCAGGCCAAAAGTCAGCACTGTTTGCATATGCAGACCTTTCCACGGCCATGTGGCAGGCAGGAACAACATAAAATGTAGGATACTCCAACTCAAATACTTCAAGGAAAGATCCCTAGGAAGAGAGGAAGCCCTGTAGGTAGATGGACTTCATGGCTGAAGAACCTGGGCATGCTGACTGGCGTGGGCATGAAGAACTGTTCCAAGGGTGTTGTTGAGAACAGGGAGACTATTGCCAATTTGCCACGAGGATAGCCAATGTCCAAATGGGAAAATTATGGCACCTGAAGAAAAAGAAAAGTGAAAGCCATGATGCGGCAAATACAAATTGGATAAATAAATAAATGATTTACCTCTTCTTCAGTGCTGGGTTTTCTTGAGAAAGCAGTGTATGTGTGAAGCCGTGTGTTCTTCTTTGTGGTCCCGTGAAGCCACACAAATGGGTTTTACCCGCGCATGCGCAGTAGCATCGGAATCTTCCAGAGCTCTTTCAGAGTCAAAGACTCCACCTCCGCGCCTCCCCACCAGTGGTCCCGCCCCCAACCTTCCCCAGTTCTCTTTTTACCGCCGCAGAGATCGGTTGTCTTTTTCAGAGCTCCCTTCACGCCTTTTTAACGGTTACTGCATTTGAAAGTCTTCCCCCTTTCTCTTACTTCTATCTCTTTTTCTCTTACTTCTACTCTTATAGATAGTTTTTTTCTGTGTGTCCCCCCCTCGCTTGTTGCAATTATAGTTAAAATAGTTTATTATTACAGTTCTTTATTGCTCCGTATAGTATTTACTGTGTCCCCCCCCCCCCTCGCTTGTTTGGGAGAATAGTTTGACTAGCCTTAATTAGATTGGTCTTAATGTTTTACTTGTGTTTTTAGTTTATGGCAGCACCAGCTCTGTTTAAACGGTGCAGGTCTTGTAATAACAAAATCCCCCTTAAAGACGGCCATGAGGAGTGTTTATTTTGCTTAGGAGAAAAACACCAACCTCAATCGTGCCCAGTCTGTGCTAAATTCACCAGGGTTCCTCGGAGAAATAGAGAGTCTTGCCTTAAGCTCCATTTGCTCGAGACTTCTCTCCGCCCGCCGGCCCCCCTGCCCCCGGCCCCCTCCTCCCCCTGGCCGTTCCAGCTTCAGACTCAATGGAGCCTCAACCTTCTAAGTCCGCTGATACTCAAAGGGCTGCTTCAGCTTCCCAAAAGAAAGCGAAGCATGGCCAGGCTTCTAAGTCCAAGCATTCTTCCTCGGCAGAGGCTTCCACTTCCAAAAAGAAGGACAAATCGAAATCCAAGCCAGTGAAACCTAACACCAGCCCCCCCTCGGAGGGCCCATGCTCTCTCTCCTAGGGCTGCGGCCGCCTCAGAGCCCAGGAGACCCTCCCCTCCCCCTCCTCCTGGGCAGAAGGGGGGGGAGGAGGGAGATTAACATTCCTCAGCTTTCTCCATTCACTCCTTCAGCAGCAGACTTCGATGTCGAGGCGCCTGCTTCTCCTTCCTTATCAGTACAATTGGCCTCACCCCCTCCCACCCCCATGCCTTCAGAGGCTGAGAGGGGAAGAACCAAGAGGCCTCAAAGGCACAGACAAAACACAGCTACCTCTTCTGATTCTTCATCCTCTTCTTCATCCTCTCCTTCACCATGCCCAAAAAGGAAGAAGAAATCCCCAGGATTTTTACTACTCTCCACGTCTAGCCTATGCACCCGAGTACTATGATGACCAGGATTGGCAGAGAGGCCTTTGTTTTCAGCCATATGACACCTATGGAATGGAGCCTTTGCCCTCCTTCCGTGTCTCTCGACGTCATGGGAAGAATAAACATAGGAGTGGTCTCCCCTATTGGGAGCAGCCTCCAGTGTCGTCGACGTCTGAGGATTCATCCTCCTCCTCCTCCAATGATGACTGTCGTCAATCTCGACGTCATAAGAGAGGCAGACATGGAATGGCTAAAAAGCAACACCAGCTTCAAGCCTCACAAGCATGTACTGTGAGGCCCAATTCCACTTCAGTCTCCACGTCTAAGAGCCCACATGCCTCAACATTTAAGACCATTATGGCATCTAAGCCCCAGGCACTGACATCTGCCTCTGGCTCTCACCAGACGCAACACCAACCCCATTCTCAGTCCAATGGCCCAGCTTCTCCACACCAGGAGAACCTTGATTTTGACTTACCTCAAACTGTTTCCACACCAATCTAAAAACAGGAAAAGGAGGCATAGGTCGACATCATCTTCCACCTCCATGTCAGAACCCTCAACTCCCACACGGTCTCAACCGGCCTCACCAGCCCCTTCTTCCCCTGCATCTGGGGTCATGGAATCATATCCCTCCTCACCCCCAGATGATTTCAGGGCCTATACAGAACTGGTAGCCAAAATGGTAAAGTCTCTCGACCTGGAGGCAAAGAGAAAGGATCCCAAACAAGTGGATACGCTATTTGACCCTATATCCAAGAATAAACCACACCCAATCCAGCTTGCCATGGTGCCTTCTATACTGGAACGGGTAAAGGTGAATTGGGTTAAACCTTCCTCCACATTTCCCATTTCCAAACGCATTGACAACATGTATAAGGTGCTAGATGATGAGGCTAAATTTCTTTCTAAGCACCCTCAGCCTAACTCTGTGATGGTGGAAACCACTCAACCTGGCTTCAGGTGACGACCCTCCTCCATTCCTGCTGATGGGGATGGGAGGAAGATGGATACAGCAGCCAGACGGGTCTACTCAACATCAACCTTGGGAATCAGGGCTGCCAATTACCAGGCTGTTATGGGGGCATATCAACGAATTCTATGGAAAAAATTACTCCCTTTGTAGACGTCCTTCCTGAGGAACGAAGGGAGGCCTTGGCATTGGTTCAAGAGGAGGCCCTTAGGTTGGCCGCCCAACAATCTATGTCATCACGACACGTTTCTGATTGTTTTGCACGTGCGCTTACTACCGCAATATCCCTACGACGTTATGCATGGCTAAAGTCCACCGACTTTCCAGATAAGGCGAAAGTCAAAATCGAAGACATGGACTTTGATGGTGAAGGGCTTTTTCACCAAAAGACTGATGATATTCTAGATGAGCACCAGAAGAAAAAATCTTCTGCCACAGGGATGAAGTTATCCAATCAACGCCAACACACATTCCGCCCAAACTGGAGGCCTCGTTTTTACCCTCCACAGCGTTATTATAGACCTCAGCAAAACACCTATCATGGTGCAACTCGTCTTCCTCCTCCACCTCTCTTCTCTCAACAGAACCAGAGATCCAGACCCAGGACATCCTTCAAATATAACCCCTCAAAACCCAAACAGCGGTGTTGACTCCCGTCCTTCAGGATCCATCACTTCAACCTCAATCACGCCTCTCTCCCTCTTCTTCAAAAATTGGCAAAGCATCACCACAGACCGGTGGGTCTTATCCATCATCCAAATTGGTTACGCACTCGAATTCACCACACAACCTCCCTTTGGGAGACCAAGATTCACCCTACCCTCTCCCGTTCTGGCAGAAGAAATTCTGACCCTCTACAAAAAGGGAGCCATTCGCTTGGTCTCTCCATCCACAATCCCCACAGGGTTTTATTCAAAGTATTTTGCAGTTCCCAAGAAGGATGGAGATCTTCGCCCGATTTTAGATCTCCGAGACCTCAATCAGTACATACAAGTCAGAAAGTTCAAAATGGTCACCCTTCAAAATATTTTACATTTACTTTACAAAGGTTGTTGGTTCACGTCCGTAGATCTCACCGATGCCTACTTTCACATTGCAATCTGGGAGGATCATCGGAAATACCTTCGCTTTTCTCTGGGCCCATACCTCTTCGAGTACAACCTCCTACCATTCGGCCTATGCGCTGCACTTCGAGTATTCACAAAATGCATGGCCCCAGTAGCCGCATTCCTCAGAACAAAAGGTGTCACCATTTTCCCGTACCTAGACGATTGGCTCCTGGTTTCCAGATCACAACATCAGGCTTCACTGGATATCACCTTCATTCTTTCCATTTTAAAGGGTCTCGGTCTACGCGTCAACATAAAAAAATCACATCTCAGCCCCACTCAAGACATCGAGTTCATCGGTTCATGCTTGAATTCCATCGCAGGCGCAGCCTTTCTTCCACAGAGAAGAATTCAGACTATTATACACACAACCAGATCCATCATCGCTGCCAGACAGGTCTCAGCGAGAGCAGTGTTCCGGCTGCTCGGCCACATGGCCTCCATGACCGCAATCATCCAACTCTCACGTCTACGCATGAGACCCCTACAAATCTGGTTTCTTCACAGCTTCAACCACCAAACAGACTCCATGTCAATGCCCTTATACATTCCAAAACAGTTGCGTTTACAACTGAGATGGTGGACCCACCCACAGAACCTGACCACAGGCAGATACTTTGTGCCACTGACTCCGACCATCCAAGTAACCACAGATGCCAGCACCTCGGGATGGGGTGCACACTGCCAGGGACTTCAAATCAATGGCCACTGGTCAATTCAGGAGCGTCAACTGCACATCAACAATCTAGAGCTCCTTGAAATTTGGAAAGCATTGAAAGCATTCGAACCAGTCATAACCAACCAAATTGTCCAAATTCTCACAGACAACACAACTGCAATGTTTTACATAAACAAACAGGGAGGAACTCACTCAATACCTCTCCTCCACATGACCATAGCATTCTGGGATTGGTGTGTTCAACGCAATGTACTCCCCAAAGCGGTACATCTGGCTGGGGTCAACAATGCGGAAGCAGATCACCTGAGCAGGTCGTCGAGCCAGCTACACGAATGGGAACTCAACCCCACCGTCTATCTTTCTCTGACACGGTGCTGGGGCCAACCATCACTGGACCTCTTTGCAACGCATCTCAACAAGAAATGCGCCCGTTATTGCTCCAGGACCGGAATCGGGCCAGGATCACTCGGAGATGCCTTCATGATGGACTGGACTCGGGAGTTTCTCCACATGTTCCCTCCGTTTCCACTTCTGTATCATGTTGTGTCTCTCCTGCAACATTGCCACACACATGCCATTCTAATAACTCCATGGTGGCCGAGACAAGCCTGGCTCACGTCCCTCATGAACATTTCCGCTCAGTATCGCTTTCTTCCTCTGCAACCAGACATCATCTCGAGGAACCACGCTCAGGTTCTCCATCCAGAGGTCCGCACTCTCAAACTGACTGCGTAGTTGATTCTCCCACACTAAGGAGAGTGCTGCTGGCATCAAGGAAACCTTCGACTATTGCTAGCTATAACAACAAGTGGAGAAAATTCATCTCCTTCGCTGCTGATGCAAAACTCCCATCCACACCAACATCCTTGCCCACTGTGTTGAAGTTTTTGTTGCACTTAAAGCAATCTGGCCTTTCAATCTCCTCCCTTAAAGTCTATTTGGCTGCCATTGTGGCTCATCAGCCCATTGACTCTGAAGCTGGACACATTTTTCGGAATGACACCTTAAAATCCTTTCTGAAGGGCCTCTCAAATCTGTACCCGGACAGAGTCACCCCAGTATCTCAGTGGTCACTCCCCCTGGTACTACAAAAACTGACAGAAGGGCCGTTTGAGCCACTCGCTTCAGCGCCCCTGCACCTTCTCTCTTATAAGACAGCATTTCTTCTTGCTATTACATCTGCTCGCAGGGTAGGGGAGTTGGCGGCCCTCCGTTCTGACCCACCTTATACCCTATTCTACCCTGAAAAGGTAACTCTACATACTGATGTCTCTTTCCTTCCTAAGCTTGTCTCTCCTTTCCACATGAATCAACCTATTATCCTTCCCACCTTTTTCCCTAACCCTTCCACGGCTGTTGAAAGAACGATGCACACCCTGGATGTGCGTAGGACCCTGGCTTTCTACATTGACAGGACTAGGGAGTTCAGACTTACTCAGAGACTTTTTGTTGCCCACGCAGGCCCTAGGAAGGGCAAGGCGTTATCCTCCCAACGTCTCTCTCACTGGATAGTGGAGACAATTGCCCTAGCGTATCGGCTTGCACGGAGGCCTGTTCCAGAACACCTGCGGGCACACTCCACCAGGGCTTCTTCGACCTCCACTGCCTTTACAGGTGGAGTATCTTTACCATTGATTTGTCAAGCTGCAACTTGGAAGCAGCCCACAACCTTCATCAGACACTACTGGATTGATGTCCGTCAAAAGCAGGAGGCACAGTTTGGGAGACGTAGCAGTTCTCAGTTCTAGACGTAGCTGTTCTCAGTTCTCAGTTCAGCAGTTCTCCAGTGACACCCCTCCAGCCGGGTAAGTCAGCTTTTCAATCACCCATTTGTGTGGCTTCACAGGGGACCACAAAGAAGAAGAGCAGGTTGCTTACCTGTAATTGTTGTTCTTCGAGTGGTCACCTGTGAAGCCACACCTTTCCCACCCATCCTCCCCTCTGGTGTCACTGTTGCAATTTTAACATTCCTACTGCGGCGGCACCTTGGAACTGGGGAAGGTTGGGGGCGGGACCACTGGTGGGGAGGCGCGGAGGTGGAGTCTTTGACTCTGAAAGAGCTCTGGAAGATTCCGATGCTATTGCGCATGCGCGGGTAAAACCCATTTGTGTAGCTTCACAGGTGACCACTCGAAGAACAACAATTACAGGTAAGCAACCTGCTCTTTTTTATGTTTCCTTCGTATCCGCAGATGCTGTGAGCGGCAAGCTTCAAGGCAGCAACATTTTCACCATTGCCAAGCGAAATGTGGAAGGTCAAGACATGCTCTATCAGTCGCTCAAGCTGACCAACGGCATCTGGGTTTTGGCAGAGCTACGGATTCAGCCGGGAAACCCTAACCTCACGGTAGAGCCTCATTTACCTCTTTTATGTGTGTCTTTTTCTCGGTGCTTTTACAGGGGCTATCTATGATTTATGTACTTATTCATCAAGCATTTCTTGTTTCTCCCTGATTCCATTTGATTTGGATTCCTGCCTTGAGCAGTGGGTTGGACTAGATGGACTCATGGGGGGTCGAGTCAGTGATTCTATGATTCTTTGCTTGGCTTTTCTGCCTCTTTCCGCCCCGCCCCTCTGCCCAGCACCCCAATTGGGAGCGCTTCCTCCTTTCCCCCAGCACAGAGTTCGCCCTGCCCAGCACCCCAATGGGAGCGCTTCCTCCTTTCCCCCAGCACAGAGTTTCCCCTGCCCAGCACCCCAATGGGAGCGCTTCCTCACTCGCCCAGCACAGAGTTTGCCCTGCCCAGCAGCCCAATGGGAGTGCTTCCTCACTCCCCCAGCACAGAGTTCGCCCTGCCCAGCAGCCCAATGGGAGCGCATCCTCACTCGCCCAGCACAGAGTTTGCCCTGCCCAGCAGCCCAATGGGAGCGCATCCTCCCTCCCCTGTTACCGTGTTAACACTTTGTGACAAATACTTGGGTTTTTGGTTGCAGTTTGGGCACTCGGTGTCTAAAAGGTTCACCATCACTGCTCTATTTAAACCAGTGGTTCCCAGCGTGGGGCCTAAGCTCCATAGGGGGACTTTAGTTCCCAGAAGCCTCAGTCAGTCCATTGGCTGACCAGCTCTTTGGGGAATTGACTGAGGCTACTGGGAATTAAAGTCCAAAAAACCAAAGGTTGGGAAACACTAGTTTAGACACAGTAGACTTTGGGGTTGGGACGTTTGGGTCATCCATCTCTTTTGTTCCCTCTTTCCCCCCCCCCCCCCCAACGCAGCTTTCCCTGAAATGCCGTGCTCCTGAAGTCGCACAGTACGTTTTCCAAGCCTACGAAACCATCCTGAAGAACTGAAGCCCGCTGGGCCCCTCCGGCCATCCCTCTTCCTCCCCGTTCCAGAAGTGGTGGTGGTGATTTTTAACAGGACCATATCGATCCCCCTTTCGAGTGGGCCTCCTTTTCTGTTGTCCGTGGAAGGAATCCCAGCCGATGTGCAAGAGGACCTTTGAAACTCTGCCTCCCTTGTGGAAGTGAGACCAGACGACTGAATAAACCGAGAGGGTAGAGAAAGAAACGCTGGAGGAATTCGGAGATCTTGCCGCATTATTTGTGCATCTGTGTGAAGTAATGCTCTCTCCCTCTGCTGATGTGGCCTCAACCTTCTAGAGCCCTGGATTTTTCTTTCTTTCTTTCTTAGTCTCTTTCTTTCTTACACTTTTTCTTTCTTATTCTCTTTCCAGTTCCATTTCTTCCTTTCTTTCCATTTCTTCTTTCCTCTTCCTTCCTTCCTCTCTTTTCTTTCTTTCTTTCCATTTCTTTCTTCCCAGTTCCATTTCTTTTTTTCCATTTCTTTCTTTCTTGTGCAATCTTTCTCCATCTTTTAGATTCTAAAATTTAGAAGAATCTATATTCTCCTGCTCTTACTGAGGGGACCTGAATCCTTTTCTTCCTTCCTTCCCTTTTTTATTTCTTTCCTTTCCTTCCTTCCTTCCTTCTTTCCTTTCCTTTTGGTCCTTTGTTATGTGTTTAAAAAGATCATAGGCAGTCGGTGTGCTTGCCTGCGTGTGCTTACATGCCCGCGTGCATCACACGGCTCAATCTGCCCAAGACGTCCTGTGCATCTCAGCATCATTTTGCCTCCTTGCTCGCCTCCCAACCAAATAAAACAATCAATGCTCTTAACATGCACAAGGAAGGTAGTGATTTTTTCCCTCTTATTTCCAGGCCCGTGAAATCGTTCTGCTGCTGCAAGGCGTTGTCCTATTAAAAGGGGGAAACCTGGTCTGGAAGCCTCGCTAGGCTCTGAACAGGTCCTTTGTTTTGGTTCCTGGGTTTGGTTTTTGATATTTGCTCTGTCATATTTATAAGTAGGTTAATTTCAGCTCACCAGGTTTTCTTCCCAATGTACTTTCAGTCTTCTGTTTAAAGCACGGAGGTGGTAGATTTCATTTATAGTTCATTTTTTAGTTTCACCCCCTTCCCAAGTCTTTCCAGCATGGTTAGCGCAGTCTGGATTTGATGCCGTGCTTGACAGCTGACCCAGTTTCATTTCTGAGCTCTGTTAAACTATAGATGCCAGAAAACATAATTCCCATTCACTCGTATGGTAACTTTTTCCTGCAGTTCAAGCAAGAACCTCCTATTCTCCAACTTTTAAGCAGGCATGAAGCAAACCCAGGATTTGCTGGGAGTTTAACAGATCTCAGGAGTTCAACAGATCTCAGGAGCAAAAACTGGGCCAGGAGTCAAGCATGCCATCAAATCGAACTGCTAGTCTTTGGGCCGTCAAGCTCAGCATCTTAACCACTAAGCCACTGCAGTCCATTGTCGTAAGATAATAATAATTTCATGTTAGAAATTATTCTGGGTTGAAAGGATTTTTTGCGGTAGACTCCACTCAGGGGACGGCCAAATGAGGCTCCTTCCATGTCCCCAAGAGCAGGGACAGAGATGGGCGCTCAATCCGTCATGCAGTACCCGGGTCTTGAACTGCCGACTCTTAAATATGGAACGTCTATTGCTCAAGCCTTATTCTCTTTTAGGGCTGGTTTTGTGGTCACAATCCTTGATTCTTTCAGAGCTTGAGGAAGTTCCCTTAGTGAACTACACTTCCCAGAATGCCCTAGTTGAGTACCCAGGTTTCCTGGGGCATTTTGAAAGTTATGTATAATATTAATGTAAATAATTCCTTTTACAAAACATTGCTTTCCTCGTTTGCTTTTTCTGTTAGTTGACTTTTCTCTCGCAGTAATGTTAGAATCCTGATGTAGGCAAACCTGTTTTCATTTCGAAGTCCGAATCTAAGGAAATTATTTCCACCACTTTTTGACAAATCCGCAATACAGTAGACCCTCACATAACAACGTTGTTTCGTTCCCCAAGTAGCATCACTATAGGGGAAATGTGCAGTTTTCAATGGCCGCTGCGCCATCTAGCGGCAAAAAACTGTCATTATCCGCACAACGACGTTAAAAAACGTTAATCCGCACAACGACGGTTTTTCGTCATTGTGCGGATAGTCACATGGCTAGGGACAACGCGTCGGTAAGCAGAAATGATGCTATTTGAACGCGTCATTAATCGAGGGTCCACTGTATATTGCTTTCTCCTTCTAAATATCTGCGAACTCAAGCATGCTTCTGTTAAAAGTTTTTTGGGGCTGAAATTGAAAGTTCTCTGGAAGGTCCGATTTTGATGTACTTCTCCAAAATGGAGTCAACCAGTGCTTTTGAATGTTACGCCGCTGGACTTGGTTTCAGACTACCGGGTTTTCAAACATGACCCAAGGAACATACCCCCAAAGGACCAGCCTAAGTAGCTACTACAAAGTCCATCAGCAGAATTTGATCACTGGATGATGATCCTGCCACAACTTCTGTAAATTGACTAAATCTGTGTGAAGTCATTACAATCTGCATCAACAGAAGAATTGCCTGTAGCAGCGAAATCTCAAACTTTCAAGGTATTCGAGGTAAAGTTGAAGTTACAAAGGCAATTTTTCTTTTACTTTCCTCCATAGATTGAGAATCTTTATTTAGCAGCAGAGTATCAAAGTCTAAGGTCTGGTGGTAGACTAGCCATTTTCACATCAAAAAGGAATAAATTACCGATTCATATGCTAATTTTTATGTACAAATACAAAATAAATGCTTTTCTTTAGCAGTTTAGGCATAAGCAAAATACTTCTCAACGGATCGAATTGATATATTGCAGTAGCAGTTACCGTAGTGCTAATCTTAAAAAAACTGATTTTATTCTAAAAAACTGATTTTATTCTATTTCTTTTAACCTTGAATGGATATGTTTTTAAATAATATATATTTTAACCACATCTTAAGCATTTAGATTTTTTAAAAAGAAAAATACCTGGATATGCTTTTAAAATAATATATTTCAACTACATTTTAAGCATTAAAATGTTAAAAGTTTTACCTGGATATGTCTTTTAAATAATATATTGTAACTACATTTTAAGCATTTAGATTTTAAACATTTTACCTGGATATGTCTTTTAAAATAATGTATTTAACTACATTTTAAGCATTTAGATTTTAAATTTTTTACCTGGATATGTCTTTTAAAATAATATATTTTAACTACATTTAGATTTTAAACATTTTACCTGGATATGTCTTTTAAAATAATATATTTTAACTACATTTTTAAGCATCTAAATTTTAAACATTTTTACTGTGCTGGTCGTAGACGGTAATAAAGTGAATGATTGATCAATTGATCGATCAATAACATTGTGGGATTTGACCAACTCTGAATTCCCTCGTCGTGGGGGTTTTATACTTACTGTGGCATAGACATTTGGCTGTCAGACAGAAAAGTGAGATCAATATAGTTTTCAAAATGGCACTGGAAAAGAAAGGTTGATGGATAAACACCAAAGGAGAACCCTTATTCATATGTGCAGTTGGCAAAGGTACATCTTAAACTGGGTTGGGACCAGGTTTTAGCCTGAACATTAAAGGGGCTGACTTAAAGTACTGAACCAAACTCTGGAACTGGATTCAGCACCCTGGATAGCTCCCAAATGCTATAGTCTAGTGGTGGCGAACCTACGGCATGGGTGACAGAGGGGGCACGCAGAGCCCTCTCTGAGTACCCCAGCACAGAGTTTGCCCCACCTCTCTCCCCAGCAGCCCAATGGGAGCACTTCCTCCCCCCCTCCCCCCCCCCAGCACAGAGTTCTTCCTGCCCCACTGTGGCACAGACAGCAGCCTCAGTCTCTAAAAGGTTCGCCACCACTGCTATAGGGTAAACTGCAAAGCAAACTACTGGTCCATTGACGCAGCAGTGATGGGAATCCTATTTTCTGGCATCAGTTTAACGCAGCATTTCCCAACCTTTGGTTTTTTTGGACTTCAATTCCCAGAAGCCTAAGCCAATTCCTCAAAGCCCTGATCAGCCAATGGACTGGCAGAGGCTTCTGGGAATTGAAGTCCACCAGTGGGACACGGCCCCCATTGTTGGGAAACCCTGCCTTAGTCTGTAAGGGAGTGAAACTGTCCGTGGTAAGAGAAAAGTCGCAGTGCATTGGAGGGTTCATTTAGGGTCTTCTCCATTCCTCTGCCAGATGCTCTGTGTGTGTGTCCCCTCATCCCACAGAAAGGGTGTTTCAAGTGCAAAGCTGGCATTTCTTTTTATAGCTGCAATAATTAAATCATTTCATTAACCTCCGGCGGAAGGCTGGGGACTGTTTTGCTACAGGCGCTGCAGGGTTCGGGCTGCACGGTTTGGATGCAGTGCGCTTGACCCTCACCACGGTTTCTGGTGGGGAAACTGGCTGGTGTGAGGAAAGTGGGGGGGACGGCCATGATTTTACATAGCAAACCTCAGCATATTTTTAAAATAATTTAATTACAATATTCAAAGACTGCACAATGTTTAAAAAAACACAACTACACAATATATGCAAATATCTTAACAAAATGACATATAGTACCATACAACTACTATGTGCGCCCACTGCCAATGGGACTTATAAACCAGGAAGAAAATATGATAAGCTTGAAATGAAACAAATGGCAAGGCATATTTTTTAGTAGCAGCAGTGGTTCAATTCAATTCAAATTTAATTTATACCCCACCTTTCTCTGACCGAGGCCGACTCAAGGCAGCAACAATATTTCAAACAATACAATATAATAGAGTACAAATCAAAAAGCAATATTCAAAGTCAAAATAAAATTCAAAATATCACATCAAAAAATGAGCATAATCTTAACCTATAAATCCAAGGGTTAACCGTTGGAACTGCGCGAAGCCGCTGCGCGAAGCCGTCCCTCCCCGCCCCCTGCCACCGGGCGGGGAGGTTAAAAGGGCTCCCTGGCCGAGGGAGCTGAAGGACGCCGCAGCCGCCGCGCGAAGCCGTCCCTCCCCGCCCCCTGCCACCGGGCGGGGAGGTTTAAAAGGGCTCCCTGGCCGAGGGAGCCGAAGGACGCCGCAGCCGCCACGCGAAGCCGTCCCTCCCCGCCCCCTGCCACCGGGCGGGGAGGTTTAAAAGGGCTCCCTGACCGAGGGAGCCGAAGGACGCCGCAGCCGCCACGCGAAGCCGTCCCTCCCCGCCCCCTGCCACCGGGAAGGGAGGTTAAAAGGGCTCCCTGGCCGAGGGAGCCGAAGGACGCCGCAGCCGCCACGCGAAGCCGTCCCTCCCCGCCCCCTGCCACCGGGCGGGGAGGTTTAAAAGGGCTCCCTGGCCAAGGGAGCCGAAGGACGCCGCCGCCGCCGCGCGAAGCCGTCCCTCCCCGCCCCCTGCCACCGGGCAGGGAGGTTAAAAGGGCTCCCTGGCCGAGGGAGCCGAAGGACGCCGCAGCCGCCGTGCAAAGCCGTCCCTCCCCGCCCCCTGCCACCGGGCGGGGAGGTTAAAAGGGCTCCCTGGCTGAGGGAGCCGAAGGACGCCGCAGCCGCCGCGCGAAGCCGTCCCTCCCCGCCCCCCGCCACCGGGCGGGGAGGTTAAAAGGGCTCCCTGGCCGAGAGGCCCTTCGGCTGCACCACCTGGTCGGCGTTCCGGCCCCGCCGTCCACCCCTCGCCAGGACTTAAAAGGTGAGGGGGTCTGCCGGGCGAGTCCACCGCCGCAGCGCTCCCGGCCCCGGTGGGGGCGAAGAGGCCCTCCGGCCACACCACCGGCCGGCGTTCTGGGCCCCGCCCTCCACCCTTCGCCAGGACTTAAAAGGCGAGGGGGTCTGGCGTCCCAGGGCCCTGTCCCCCCCTTCATAAGACTCTGGAGGCAGGGTTTTTTGTGGGTGGCTTCAGGTGAATTGTTTTCTTTTTTTCGGATGTGTGCTGATATTTTGTATTTTGTGGATTGTTTTGCTTAATATTGTAATTTGTATTATTGTACTTATGTGAAACACTGTATTGATTATTGTATTTTGAACACTGTATCTTGTATCGTATATGTAAACCCCTTGAGTTGTCCTGGGGTCATTTATATGTTGTTAGCCGCTCTGAGTCGGCCATGTGTTGAGTAGGGCGGGATACAAATTGAAGTATAAAATAAAATAAATAAATAAAAACTGGCTATAGTTTGCTATGCCTCGCCCTACTTGCCTGCACTCACCCTTCGTGCACACGGCTGATCTGGGTACGCAGGTCAACGAAGGATTGAGAAAACCGGCAGTGGGGCAACAGCCCCACAAACGCAAAAAAAGGGAAACAACTTCATTTCCCAACGTTCTTTGCACCGCGCTGCGCCACAGCCAATCAGGCTGAGAGGCGGGAGCACAAAGAACCTGGGGAAACACGGCGCGGCCAATCAAAACCAAGCCGCATGAAAAAAAACGGAGCACAAAGGGAAAGCACAAATGGAAAAATACAATCCCCATGGTCCTGCGCTCCGTGAGTGCGCAGAACTCTCGGAAAGCCGGCGCGCCCAAAATAAAAATAAAAAATGCACAGCCACACAGCCCCGGTAACAAAAGCACACACCCCCGCCGCTGGGCTTCCTTACCGTGGGCCGCCCAGGGAGGCCAGCCCCTGGTGAGGAAAGCCCAGCCACCCACCCCGCCGCTGGGCTTCCTTATCGCGGGCCGCAAGCCAGCCCCCGGTAAGGCTCACAGCGACACAGCCCCCGGTAATGAAAGCACACACACACCCCCGCCGCTGGGCTTCCTTACTGCGGGCCGCCCAGGGAATCCAGCCCCCAGGAAGGAAATCCCACACACACCCCGACGCTGGGATTCCCCCCCCAAACAAAAACAAAAACGGCGTGGGGATTTTTGCAGTCCGGCCACCAAGGCCGAGCCGCGAAGCCCCCACCCCCACCAAAACAAACAAACCAACAAACACAATGGGGGGATTCCCACGGGCCGGTGGCGTGGATATTGCAACGTGGCCAGCCTGCGAAAATACCCCCAACCTACCACCACATGGTATTTCAATGGGCCAGCCAGCCACCGAGGCCGGCCCACAGAAATACCCACACCAAATCACAAACAAGAACATTCCACAAAAATCAAAAACAATAATAAACATAAAAATTAGAAACAAAAACATCCACAAACAAACAAAAAAAACAAGGACAAACACAACCCCCCACCTCCCACAAATCCCAACACCACCACCCCTAACAGAAAACAGCACACACCTTACACGTCCAGCCTCAACAGGTCCACAACTGAAATGACAAAAGAACAGGAAGAATAGACAGGCCAGGACACAGTCAAAATTAGAAAATTATGCAACAGCACCACCCAGTGGCCACAGGAAAAATGACACTCAATGAACTCAAATTAATCTCCAAGATTTTAAAAATGGGAAATTAGTTTTAAAAACATTCAAAAATATCCAAACAAAAAAATTATTCAAACATAAATAAATAAGAACACACTAAAAGAAAAACCAAACATCTAAACACAGTCAAAAAAATTGAATTTAAAAAAACATACACTTACACATTTTTAAAAAATTCTTATCCAAGGTACACCTATTACCAAAAACCACATAGTAACACATTATTTTTTAAAATGCCATTATTGAAAAAAAAATTATATCAACCTTTCCTCTTTTTAAAATCCAAATTTTTTATAACAGTTTAAAACACTACCTACGTATTAAAAAAACATTATTTTAAAAAAATAACATAACTCATTTAAATACACATACAACAAAAAACATCCAACACCATTTTTCATATTTTTAAAAAAAAAACCAAAAAAAGCCCGGCAACGCCGGGCAACCCTTGCTAGTATCATATAATACAATTCAAAAAAATCACATCAAGAAGATGTGGTGGTGGTGATGGGTGTATCTGCAGTGTTTGTAGCACTGAAATGATGGTGGCAGTGATAGTCCCAAGTACTGCATTGTTATCCCCATCATAATCCTCCTCTTCATAGATAGATAGAATCCTTTATTGGCCAGGTGTGCTAACACACTAGGAATTAGTCTTTTGGTACATATGCTCTGTATACATGAAAAATTACATTAAAGTTACTAGATTGTCTACTACACTTAATAATAGGTGCTAAACATAATACCAACAACCATCTCACATATCCCTAGAGAAACAATAACAATACAATAAAATCACACAATGTAGCTATTCAGCAGATTGATGGCCTTTGGAAAGAAGCTATCCTTGTATCTGGTTGGTTTAGTATGTAATACTCTAAAGTCGTTTCGACGGTAGAAGCTGGAGCAAGTTATTGCCAGGATGTGTGGGGTCTCTGTATATTTTCTCCGCTCTCTTTTTAGTTCGTGTAGTATATAGATCTTCAGTGGAAGGTAGATTAACAGCGATAATGTTTTTTTCTGCAGTCCTAATTACTCGTTGGAGTCTGTGTTTATCTTGTTGAGATGCAGAACCAAACCAGACAATTATAGAGGTGCAGATGATGGATTCTGTGATCCCTCTATAGAACTGGATCAACAACTCTTTAGGCAACTTGAGTTTTCTGAGTTGGCGCAGAAAAAACAGTGTTGTGCTTTCTTAATGATGTCCCTAATATTAGATGACCACTTTAAATCTAGAGATATGGCAATACCTAAGAACTTGAGTTGGGCGGCTATATAAATATGAATGTAACTAAATAAATAAATAAAATAAACTTGAAGGACTCCACTATTAATACTGGATGATTTAGTATTGCAAGCGATGGATATGGGGATCGAATCCTCCTAAAGTCCACTATCGTTTCTACGGTTTTGCCTGCATTCAATTCAAGATTATTTCGACTACACCACAAGACGAGTTGTTCAATCTCTTTCCTATATGCAGACTCGTCATTGTCTCGGATGAGTCCAATCACTGTAGTGTCATCTGCAAACTTAACTATTTTAACAGAAGACTCTTTTGAGGTGCAATAGTTGGCATGTGGGGAGAAGAGAAGTGTAGAGAGCACACAGCCCCAAGGAGCTCCTGTATTGATTATTCTGGTTTCCGATCTGATTTTACTCAGCTTCACCTGCTGCTTCCTGTCCGTTAGGAAGATGATAATCCATTTACAAGTGTGGTCCGGTACAGCCAGCTGTCTAGTTATAAGAATGTCTAGAAAGACATCATCATTAGTTCAGTGCTCCAAACACTGCAGATACACTCACCACCACCACCACCATCACCACCACCACTGCCACCAAAAAGTATGTCTTGGCATTCGTTTAATTTCAAGTTTATGGCATTTTCTTCCTGGCTGGCGGAATGGCCTTTTCTTTCTCCTTCGATGAGCTGAGCCGGCACTTAATGCTTTCCCTGCAAAAGTCCTCTCCTCTCCTCTCCTCTCCTGGATGGAGCCCAAATAGATATTTTGCTTCTGGCTCACCTTCATCTCCCTCACCCCAAAGTCACCTTTGCCATGGGATTTTTCCGGCTTGCCTTTTGAAGTCCAGAGTCAAACGCAGCTTCTGCACCTACAAAGTGGAAGAGGGAAAGAAATGTAAAAAGGACGGTGAAACTCCATGTTTGGTAAAGGGAAAGGTCGCCCTTGCTTAAAAGCCAGTCATATCCAACTCTAGGGTTCAGCTCATCTCTGTTTACAGCCAAAGAGCCAGTGCTGTAAATAGCAAGGTAGCCAAATTTGCTGACGACACTAAATTATACAGGGTAGTGAAAACTGTGAGAGATTGTGAGGAGCTCCAGAGGGATCTCTCGACACTGGGGGAGTGGGCAAAACAGTGGCAAATGAGCTTCAACACTAGTAAGTGCAGAGTGATGCATGTTGGGGCAAAGAATCCCAATTACATTTATAAACTGATGGGGTCTGAACTCTCTGCGACAAACCAGGAAAGGGACCTTGGTGTCCTGGTGGACAACTCAATGAAGGTGTCAACCCAGTGTGCCTCAGCAGTGAAAAAAGCAAACTCAATGCTAGGGATCATTAGGAAGGGTATAGAAAATAAGTCAGCAAGTGTCATTTTGCCTCTTTATTAATCTATGGTGAGGCCCCATCTGGAAGACTGTGTACAGTTCTGGTCGCCATACCTCCAGAAGGATATTATGGAGCTGGAAAAAGTGCAGAGGAGGGCAACCAGAAGGATGATGAGGGGACTGGAACACCTTCCTTACCATCTGAGGCTGCAACGGTTGGGCCTCTTCACTCTTGAACGACGACGTCTAAGAGGTGACCTGATTGAAGTTTATAAAATCATGCACTGTGTGGACAAAGTAGATAAGGAAAAACTGTTTTCCCTATCGCACAACACTAGAACTAGGGGACACTCCATGAAACTTTTGGGTACTAGTTCTCAAACAAATAAGAGAAAGTACTTTTTTCACCCAGAGGATTACTGGTCTATGGAACTCCCTGCCAGAAGAAGTGACAGCTGTCAGTCTTGACAGCTTCAAGAAAGGATTAGGCAAGTTCATGGAGGACAAGGGTATCAATCAATGGCTATAATTATGGATCCCTAAGGACAACCTCCGGGTTGGAGAGATAGGCAGGATATCTCTCACTGCCATTTCCAGGGAATCCTAAACAGGTGAAGGCATCTGCTTGGGAATAAAACCCTGAAGCAAATGGTGAGCCACTGTGTGAGACAGAATGCTGGACTGGATGGGCTCCTGTGGCCTCTTCCAGCAAGGCTGTTCTTATGTTCTGCAGACATTTCCGTGGTCATGTCGCAGGCATGCCTCGCAGAACACTGTTTACCTTCCCACTGAAGTGGTCCCTACTTATCTACTTGCAGTTGCAATTCTTCTCAAACCATCACACAGTACCCGGGTCTCAAACTGCCGACTTGCCAGCCTTCCAGATAACAAGGCGAGCTTCTTAAGCACTGAGCCACAGCAGTTGTCCTCCTAATGGATGCCAAGAGTTACATTTACATTTTTTAACAACTAATGACCATAGTCTGACTTGATCCCATTTTCATGGATCTTATTTCTATTGCCCGATCTATAGAAGGTAGAAGGGCAGATAGGATAGACTGAGAGCAGGGGTTCTCAACCTTTTCAAGCCACAGGCTGGACCACTCCCCCTCGGACAGCTGAGTGGGCCAGACTGGTGGTTTCTCCTGCTGTAAATGGTGCTGTAAAATGCGCCCACGACTGTCATTTACAATAGCTGCTGGCACATTTACGGCTGCTGTAAATGCCTCTGCTACCCCTCATGGTAATAGCAGCAACATGGGCCACATGAAATGGTGCTGCGAGCCGGGACCGGCCTGCGGGCCATAGGCAGTGGTGGGATTCAAATGTTTTTACTACCTTCTCTGTGGGCGTGGTATGGTGGGCATGGCCAGGGGGAAAAGCCCTGTGTTGCACCCAAATTAGGACTACTTTATTTCAAAACTTGGGTGGGCAGGGGGGCCAGCTGGAATTTCTGCTACCGGTTCTGGTGAACCGGGGTGAACCTGCTGAAGCCCACCACTGGCCACAGGTTGAGAACCCCTGATTTAGAGAATACTGGGCTTGCCACCTTCTGCTTTTTGCAAGGGATTCAAAAGGATGATGGCTTCCTATTTTTTTAACAACAAAAACGTAGGGCCCAAACGGAAGCAATGATGCATGTCAAGGGGGGGGGAAGCCATTTCGATGTAGATTATTCATATATGTTTGTAAAGTATTACTTTTAAAGTTCAATGAAGTCCAAGTCAATATCAATCATGTGTGTTCCATAAAATTGATAAATCACGTCCACAGGCACAGGAAGGTTTTCACAAAGAGGCTTAGGACGCCAAAAACAATCAACAAAATAACAGAAATCCTGAAGAAAGAATAGTTTCTGAAAAGCTGACAACTACCGGAAAGGCTTAGATGATTTGGTGATTTATCAATTTTATGTTGGGCGATGTTTGATTGACATTTTGAACATTTACATAAGTTTCATTATATAAGACTTGAACAGTGAATCAATTTTTCAGTTACCAATTAGAAGCATTAAAGGACAACACAAGATTGGAATTAGTTTGGGCTTAAGCATTAAAGGAACACACATGACTGATATTGACTTGGACTTCATTGAACTTTAAAAGTAATACTTTACAAACATATAAGAATAATCTACATTCAAATGGATTTTTCCTTATTTTTTATGTCACTGGAGGGGAGGGGAAAAAGCCTATAATTCACCCACCTGGTCAGGCAATTGATTCCATCACTAATCTATTCTTATAGCCAAGTGGTTCCTTCTAAATGTTCAGCCCAAAATGATCTCTTTGCTTCTTAAGCTCAGGATATCTGATCCTTGTACGGCTGTGGTGCCTTAGTGGTTAAGGTGCTGAACTGGATGACTGGAATGTCAAGACCCAAGTGCTGCACGCTGGAGTGAGCTTCTGTCATCTGTCCAGGTTCCTGTGAATCTCGCAGTTCAAAAGCAAAAAATAATAATAAAAAATTACAAGAAGATAAATAGGTATCACTTTGGCGGGAAAGGTAGCATTCTGTGCACTACGATGTCTAGTCCTGCCTGCCACATGACCGCAGACCACATGACCATGCTCAAGTGGTTAAGATGCTGAACTCACTGACTGGAAGGTCAGAGTTCAATTCCTGGGTACTGCATGACAGAGCGAGCTCCCATCTCTGTCCCCGTTCCTGCCAACCTAGCAGTTTGAAAGCAAGAAATTGCAAGTCAATAAATAGGGACCATTTAGGTGAGGAAAAAATCTTGGGGACATGAAATGAGCCTCTTTCGGACGCCCCTGAGCAGATTTTCTCCGGCAAAAATCTTTTAAACACAGAATAATTTCTGACACGGAATTATTATTATTATTATTATTATTATTATTATTATTATTATTATTATTATTATTATTATTATTATTATTATTATTATTATTATTATTATTATTATTATTATTATTATCATCATCATCATCATCATCATCATCATCCTCAAACACACAGCCAACAAGATAACAATGCTGGATTTTGTATCATAAATCACTAGTCGAACACTTTCCAAGCATTTAGGACTGCGTGATGTATCGGCGAATTATGCTAGCAGATCCCAGCAGGGTGGCCTTTTGCAGCTGACTGATGGTGATTTTGTCAACTCCAATTGTTTCTAAGTGCCTGCCTAGGTCTTTAGGCACAGCACCCAGTGTGCCGATGACCACTGGGACCACCTGTGCCGGTTTTTGCCAGAGTCTCTGCAGTTCAATTTTCAGATCCCCGATATTGAGTAATTTCTTCGAGCTGTTTCTCACTGATTCTGCTGTCACCAGGTATGGCAATGTCGATGATCCATACTTTTTTTTCCTTCCACAATTGTAATATCCAAGGTATTATGCTCCAAAACCCTGTCAGTCTGTATTTGAAAATCCCAGAGTACTTTTGCATGTTCATTCTCAGTCACTTTTTCGGGCTGATGATCCCACCAGTTCTTTGCTACAGGCAAATGTTATTTGTGACACAAATTCCAATGGATCATTTGAGCAACTGTATTATGGTGCTGTTTATAATCAGCCTGAGCAATTTTCTTGCAGCAGCTCAGTTATACGGTCTATAGTTTCATCCATTTTTCTACAGAGTCTGCATTTGGGGTCATCACCTGGTTTGTCTATTGCATTTGTTCTGATGGCTTGTTCTTGAGCTGCCAGGATCAGGCCTTCTGTCTCTTTTTTTCAGTGTTGCGTTAGTAAGCCATGGCCAGGTCTTTTCCTCACCTACTTTTCCTCCGATCTTTTCAAGGAACTTCCCGTGCGATGCCTTGTTGTACCAGCTGTCAGCCTGTGTTTGCATTGTTGTTTTCCTATATTGACTCTTTGTTTGCTTCACTGTAAGCAACTCCTTGTTCTTGTCCTCCATTAAAGCTGGCTCTACACTGTTTTTTACGGAATCTGCTAGCGCATGCTTCTTCAACTGTCGGTTTCACTTGCAAGAGACCTCTACCTCCTGATTTTCTAGGTAAGTACAGCCTATCCATATCACTGCGTGGGTGTAATGCATAATGGATGGTCATAAGTTTTCTTGTTTTCCTATCCAAATTATTTAGCTTCACTTGAGTCCAATTTATAATGCCAGCAGTATACCTGATAACAGGTATGGCCCAGATGTTAATGGCTTTGGTGGTATTGCCTCCATTCAGTTTGCTTTTCAGAACCTTTCTGACCCTTTGAGTGTATTCTTTACTGACCACACTTTTCACTTGCCTATGCTTGATGTTATCCAATTGCAATATGCCCAGATATTTATAGGCTTCAGACTGATAACCATACCTGTCAACCTGCAGCTCTGGAAAAAACGGGACCTGCGCAGATCGCTTGTGCGCAGGTCGCTTTCCACGCATGCATGGAAGGGTTTTACACTTGTGTAGAACCCTTCCACGCATGCATGGAAGCGCTCCACCGCTTGCGTAGGGGCTGCGCAAGCGGCGGAGTGCTTCCATGCATGTGTGGAAAGCGTTTCCCCCCGCTGCCAAATTACGGGGTTTTGGCAGCGCGGGGCGGGTTATGACATCAATCGGGGTCAAATTCCGTGGTAATCCCGGCCAAATCGGGATGGTTGACAGGTATGCTGATAACACTTAATGGCTTGCCCATTAGGCATTTCAATTCCTCCACTTTGTGTGATTTTTCCTTTTCTCAGTGCCACTGTGGCACATTTATTCAATCCAAACTCCATGTACTGAAAATTCGGGCTGTGTTGGTCAGTGACTGTATTTCGGTTTCTGATTTCCCATACAGCTTCAGGTCATCCATGTATAACGGGTGAGAAATTTTCCTTGAATTTTTGGCAGTTTAGTACCCAAGATTTGTCTTCTGCAAAATTATTGACAGGGGGATCAGGGTAATGTTGAACAACAAGGGCGATAAAGAGTCACCTTGTTTGATATTAACCAATCCATAACTCTCATCTCTAACACACAGTTCTGTTTTCCAGTTCTTCTTTGCACTTTCAATAAAGGTACTGATTCTTGTAATATCCCAATGACATCCAGGCTATAATAATAATAATCCAGCCATGTGGCACTGTGTCTAAGGCTTTTTTGTAATCAATCCAAGTCCTATACAGGTTAATTTTCCGGCTTTTGCAATTCTCAAGGATCACTTTATCAATGAGGAGCTGATCTTTTGTGCCTCTACTTCCCCGTTTGTTCCCTTTCTGCTCTACTGTCATGATGTTATTTGCTTCTAGGTAGTCTTGAATTCCATCAGCTATAACGCCAGTTAGTAGTTTAAACATAGTCGGTAAACACGTTATTGGCCTATAATTTTCAGGTATTGCTCCTTTTGTTAAATCCTTCTAAATCAAATAAGGTTTGCCAGTTGTTAACCATTCACTGATGTGACCTGTCGGCAGCATTTCATTGAATTGTTCAGCTATTTTTCCATGCAGACTGGTTAGGTGTTTAAGCCAAAACCTGGGAATTGAAGTCCAAGAATAACTGGGGTGTCAAGGTTGGCCATCACTGGGTTAGAAGGTTTTCTTCAAGTGTGGTCTAGTTCAGGATCCTTCCTCTACTTCATCTGTCCTGACAAAAGCTTCTACACAACGTCAAAGCTGAGTGGTGTACCCACCAGGAGGGCGGGATATAAATGCGCAGAAATAAATAAATAAGGCTAAATCCGTGGCCTCCCATCCATACCTGTCAACCGCGGCTCCGGAAAATCCGGGACCTGCGCAGAATGGTTCTGCGCAGGTCGCTTTTTACGCATGCGTAAAAGCGACTTGCGCAGAACCGTTCGGCGCAGCTTGCTTCTACGCATGCGTAGAAGGCTTTTACGCATGCGTAGAAGCGAGCTGCGCAGAAGAAATGCGCAGTAACGCCTTTTCCCCCGCTGCCAAATTCTGGGGTTTTGGCAGCTACGGGAGGGAAATGGCGAAAATCGGCGCCAAAAAATGGGAAATCCCGGCCAATCCGGGAAGGTTGACAGTTATGATCCTGTCGAATGTCAGTCTCACCTATTTTCACGCTGGCAATGTTCACAAGCGTTCCAGTCGTGAGCATTATCTCTGCTTGGAACCTGACAAGGGCATATCCGCCGATTACGCTCCTCAGCCTCCGTCTCTCTCAAGTCACCTGCCTGAGGATTATGTAAACTGCAAATCTATTTCCAGATTGTCAATACCTCAGGCTACGAGGGCTGTTTCAGGAAGTGTGAAATGACTCACACAATTTCCACAAACACAAGCTGTCACTTCTCGTTTGGTGGCCAAAGGACTTGAGCTTCCGCTTCTGGAGTAGTCAGGATTGATTTCCTTTAGGATTGACTGATTTGATCTCCTTGCAGTCCAGAGGACTCTCAAGAGCAGGGGTTCTCAACCTAAGGCCAGTGGGCCAGATCCAGCCTGCGATGCCATTTCATGCCCCCCCCATCCCTCCAAGAGCATTCGAGAAACAAAATGGCCACCCCTTTTGAAGCTGTTGGGACAAAATGGCCACCACCATCCCATCATGCAGGCAGGGCAAAATGGCTGTCCGGCCCTCAAAGCTGACTGAGAGAGCACGACCCGGCTACCGGCTTGAAAAGGTTGCGAACTCTTCCTCAAGAGACTTCTCTAGCACCACAGTTCAAAGGCGTCTATTCTTCTGCGCTAAGTCTTCCTTAGGGTCCAACTCTCACCACCATACATTAACACCGGGAAGACCATGGCTTTAACTATGCAGACTTTTGTTGGCAGGGTGATGTCGTCTCTACCTTTCATTATGCTGCCTAGGTTTGCACTGAGGCTCCCAGCGACTTCGTGGTCAAGATACTGGGCTTGATGCCCCAAAGGTTGGCAGGTCAGCAGTTTGAGACCCGAGTGCTGTGCAATGCAGTGAGTTCTTGTCATCCGTCCCAGTTCTTGCCATTTTAGCAGTTCGAACGAAAGAAAGAAATTGCTAGTAGATAAACAGGTACCTCTTCGGCAGCGAAGGTAACAGCGTTCCGTGTGCTGTCTAGTCCTGCCTGCCACATGACCACAGAAATGTCTGCAGATGCAGACAACGTTCTCTTTGTCTGTAAACAGTGATGAGCACTGGTCCCTAGAGTTAGATACAACTGGCTTTTGAGCAAGGGAGACTTTTGGCTAGATTTGCCATAGTTTGCCTCCCAAGAGTCAGAGTATTTTTATTTCAGGATGTCTGGCCAGACATCCCGCTATGGTAATGGAGTAGGCCGTACAGCTAGCGGCTCAACGCCGAGTGTCAGGTGGCAGTTAATTAGCCTGACTCCCTAAAGGGACCCAATGGCTATGGGTGGATCCTTTGGGTGGGGTGAGGGTCCCCCTCAGTGGAGGAAATGACACTGGAAACCATCCTTATTGGGCCCAACAGCAAAATGAGCGGAGGAGGAACTCGGATTCCCAATGGTCATGGAGGCGGGAGAGGCCATGCCAGGTGGACTGGCTGTGATGGCACAACTTGTCAATATCCTCAAGGCTGTGGCAGTCCATTGCAGTCCTGGTGTTTAAATCCTGCATGTCTCAGGAGCTGCTAGAGACAGATAGATAGATAAATCTTTATTGTCATTGTCCTGCACAGAACAATGAGATTGAAAAACCATTTATCGACCCAACAAAACCTAAACAAAATACAACGGTACAAAATTATCGACATACTCCCACCCCACATATACACATTTAGCCCCTAAAAAGCTCTAAAACTCTAAAAAGCTCTAAAACTCTAAAACTCTAAAAATTCTAAAACTCTAAAAACTATATACAGAAGCTCCCTCATAGACTGCATTTCAGTGCATTCAAAGCCAGAACCGCTTTTGGGTAGAAGCTATTTCTCAAGCGGCTGGTCCTGGTCTTTATGACCCTATGCCTTCTTCTAGAAGGCAGAAGCTGAAAGAGGTCATTCCCGGGGTGCGTACTATCTTGCGCAATCTCTACAGCTTTCTTATAACACCTGGAGGCATAGATTTGATCTAGAGTGGGAAGAGTACGCCCGATTATCCGCTCCACAGTCTTTATGACCCTAGACAGCATTGTTCTTTCCCTAGATGTACAACTTCCAAACCATACACACAGACCATGGATTAACACTCTCTCTATGGTACAGTGGTAGAAGAATGCCAACAGCAGGTCCTTTGAAAGATTGTTCTTCCTGAGGATTCTCAGGACAATGTTAGATCCTCTGAAGAGTTAATTGTATGGGGGGAAAATTAAAAAAAATTATAGCAATAGCAATGACCCCTCCATACCTGCTCCATAAGCACTTAGTGCCCTCTCTGGGCGGTTCATAAATTAATTAGCGTCCGCCATGGATCCCTTTAGGGAGTCAGGTTATTTACCACCGCCCAACACTCAACGTTGAGTCCACTGCTCCATTACCATAGTGGGATGAGGGTATGCAAGTGCAAAACCAAATTAAAAGATGGAGGAAGGAACTCGCTGGACAACCTTCCCTAGGCTCAAGTTACAGGAAGCCTGATATTGCAGGAGAAGATGGCAGAGGAAGTCAACCTCCCCAATGTCACTTGGAGGACCCTGAATAGGCTGAAGGTTGGCGTCCCTAAATTGAAGACTAACAACTTCAAGTAGGGCAGTGGTGGCGAACCTATGGCATGTGTGCCAGAGGTGGCACTTGGAGCCCTCTCTGTGGGCACCCATGCAGTCACCCCAGCACAGAGTTCAACCCTGACCCTCTGCCCAGCAGGCCAATGGGAGTGCTTCCTCCTTCCCCAGAACAGAATTTTGCCCGCCCCTCTTCCCAGCAGCCCAATGGGAGTGCTTCCTCCCTCCCCCAGCACAGAGTTTGCCCCGCCCCTTTGCCCAGCAGTCCAATGGGAGTGTTTCCTTCCTCCCCTGTTGCTGTGTTGGCACTTTGTGATAAATAAGTGGGTTTTTGGTTGCAGTTTGGGCACTTGGTCTCTAAAAGGTTTGCCATCACTGAAGTAGAGGCTGCTAGTGGACAACAGCACACTGTATGACTGAGGAGAGATACAGAATCAGGCTCATTTACTGGCCTGCTGATTGCTGCCAAAAATATGCACCGATGAGGACTGGGCAACGACAAAGCCAAGAAAGTGGCTTCTTTTTGGCAGTCCAGGGTTTGATCAGGACACGGAAGGAGAAGAACCGGGTAAAGCCGTTTTTCTACTCTGCTTTCATGCTGTGTTAGCTTTCCGCGAGGCAAAAGGGGCCTGGAAGACAGAAAGTTAGCAGAGTATCGGCTCCGAAACAAAGAGAGAAGGGGCTGGTGCAACCTTGACTATGTAGATATGGCTGGTGGCGGGCATTTCTGCAGGCGACCTTTCTGCAAACTGGAATGCTGTGGTGTGTGTGTGGTTATGAGGCCGTGTTTAGCCCTAGGGCTGTAGACTGCTGACTCCGGCTGCATTGAAACACCACCGTCTTTTATGCAAGTCTTTCTACGTCAAAGGATCCGCACTGGGGCTTGTTCAGAGCCGGCAACGAGAAATCACTCCAGCTGGAAATGCTTCCGTCTCTTCAGGGGTTGCATCTGGTGACTTCTCATCAAAATTGCAAATCACACAAAACTGGGTAGAATAGCTAATACCTTGAAAAACAGGAGCGGAATTCAAAAAGATCTTGATATGCTTACATAGGTCCTCAAACTTGGCTCTCCAAATGTTCTTGGACTTTGATTCCCAGAAGCCCAAGTCAGCACACTTGCTGATTGGGGCTTCTGGGAACTGAAGTCCAAGAACATCTGGAGAGCCATGTCTGAGGACCTATTGCAGTGATGGTGAACCTTGGCATGCCAGCTGTTCTTGAACTTCACTTCCCAGAAGGAATAGATCAGCAGCTGACTTGACCTTTTGGGAATTGGAGTACCAAGGTTCACCATCATGGACCTGTGGGCTAGAGCAGGGGTCCCCAAACTTTTTAAGCCGAGGACTGGTTCACAGCCCCTCAGACTGTTGAGGAGTCAGACTGGTGGTGCAGCTGGCAGCAACCACCCAAGCCCCCCACTCCTCCCCCACCCTGAGCCCCACCACTTCTCCCCACCACTTCCCTGCTTACTGGCTTGGAGGAGCTGCATGACATAGTTGAAGGAGCGGTCCAGACTGTCCTTCTCAGCCACAAATATGGGCAGGAAACACCATGCTCAGCTGCTCCAGTCGATGGGAAAGCCACCCAGGGTCACTCCAGCCACCGCTTCTGCCACCGCTGCCTCAATCCTTGTCCCCTCCGCTTGGCGTGTCCCTGCTGGTGCTCTATAGTGGGGTGGATGTTGTAAGCCTTACAACATCAACCCTGCTACACAGAACACCAGCAGGAACACGCCAAGCTAAGTGGAGGGGACAAGGATTGAAGTAGTGAAAGTGGCGGAAGCAGCAACCGAGGATCTGGCCCACAGGCCATAGTTTGGGGAACCCTGGGCTAGAGCATTGGGCTGAAACCAGCAAAATGAAGTAGGGAGAAGTGCAAAGTTTCACATCTGGGAAACAAAAACCAGATGCACAGTTACAAGATGGGGGATACTTGGCTTAGTAATGCTACAACCGAGAAGGATCTTGAAATGGTTGTAAATCACAGGCTAAATATGAGCCATTGCGATGTGGCTGCAAAAAAGGCTAACGCTGTTTTAGGTTGCATGAACAGAAGTCTAGTCCCCAAAAGCCATGAGGTACAACTAGTCCCTCTCTATTCGGCACTAGTTAAGACCATATCTAGAGTCCTGTGTCCAATTCTGGGCACTTTAAGAAAGATGCAAATAAATTAGAGCAGGTACAGAGAAGAGCAAGAAGGATGATCAAGCCCTAGGCCAATGATGGCCAACCCTGATGCTCCAGGTGTTCTTGAACTTCAATTCCCAGAAGCCCTAATCAGCAGGAGTGCTGGCTTGGGCTTCTGTGAAGTGAAGTCCAAGAACACCTGGAGTGCCAAGGTTGGCCATCACTGCCCAAAGAGGGTAGACTGAAGGAACTGGGCATGTTTAGCCTTGAGAAAAGGAGGCCGAGGGAGAACTATGATGAGAGCAATCTTCAAATGTCTGAAAGATCATCATAAACAGGAAGGGAAGGATCTGAAACTAAAGGAAGATGGATATACGGCAGGCTGAATATCAAGAATAACTCCTTAACTGTTAGAGCGGTACGACCCACTGCTTTGAGAGGTGGAGAATGCTCCAACCCTGGAAGCCTTCAAGAGGGAATTGGACAACTATATCTGTCATATTTGCTTTGATTCAGATTCCTGCATTGAGCAGGTGGTTGGGCTGGTTGGCCTCAAATGTCCCTTTCCAACTCAGTTAATCTACGATTCTGTGATCCTATATGAGGGCTGTGTTCCACAAATGTTCACGTCAAGGCAGGCACCTCAGTCATTGGGGCTGAAAACACAGAAGCGAACAGAAGGTAAAGCCAGGTCAGTAAGTTTTAATTCTCCACTTTGCGGAACTAGTTCCAGTTGCTGGAACTGTTTTGTAAAGAAGGCCCAACATCTAGAATAGCTCCTATAAAGTTCAAACTAAAACCCCAAGCGGATTCACTCCACTGGTGGCTTAGTGGCTAAAACCTTGAGCTTAGCAACTGGAAGGTTGGGTTTCGATACCTGAGGGCTGCACTTGGGGACATGAAAGGAGCCTCATATGGGCGTCCCCTGCGCAGTTTCTCCAGCAAAATTTCCTTTCAACCTGGAGTAATCTCTGACATGAAATTATTATGATTATGGAATTGCCTCCAAGTGAGAGATGCTTTTGCTTAAACTTCTCAGAGTCTGGATCCAGAACTAGGCTGTTGACTTACTGGTCATATTTATTGTGTCAAATAAAACCCGTCGCTCTATCTACATTTAGCATTTCTTGGCTGGTTTCGCAGCTGGGACATTCCCTGCTACTGGAGGTCTGCTTGAAAAACACTATTTTTCAAGAGAAGTTCACTCTATGCCTCTCGATTTCATCCTGCAAAACTCTTTCGAGTTTGCAAAAGCATGCTCCCTGATCCGTCTTATGGCACATTTCAGCATGTACAAGGCAGTGTATGGTAGAGTTGGCAGAGAGAAGGTGACCGAATCCTGCTCACCTGTGATGTGTGATCCACCGTTGCATGCAGGCTGTTTTTCAAGAGAGGTTCACTCTATGCCTCTCGATTTTGTCCTGCAAAACTCCCTCTTATGTTTGCCCCTGCTTCTTGAAGCAAACGAGAGCATACTAACAAGATATGCTTAAGGCAAATTATTTATGAATTGAAGGGAAATCACGCTTGCTTGCCTCGCTAAAGACAAAGGCAGTTTGGAAGCAGCTGTCAGAACAGATTAAAATACAGCACCACGTTTGCCAAAGGCAAAGCGGTGAAATGACCCCTGAACAGACAGTAAAACACAAGATTAGCAACCAGAAGGGGAAGAGGTGCTTGGCAAATCTGGACAGCATGTACCCCAATTACTCTCTCTATATTTTAATAGATCAATTGAATCCAGCCTGATTTGAAATCTTTCTAAGCAATTATGGTGTATAGTTGTAACCTTCCCAAGTAACTGGGGAATTGTGAATCCATGCAGGGTTTTAGTCTGAACTTTTAAAGATGAAGTCTAGATGTTGGGCCTTCACTTCCAGAATGGTCAAGCACCTGGAACTAGCTCTGTAGAATTGAGAACTAAAACTTTTTGACCTGGCTCACCTCTCTGTGAATGGCTATTTTTGGATGGTGTGGTCTTGAATACTGTATATACTCAACTATAAGTCGTCCCGAATATAAGTCGAGGTACCTAATTTGGACCTCTAAAACTAGGAAAATAGATTGACCTGAGTATAAGTCGGGGGTGGAAAATGCAGCAGCTGCTAGTGTTTCAATCATTAAGATACATGAAAATATGGTAAAATTAATTAATTTAGACATTTGTGTGGGTATGTTTTTGAGTGTTTATGTTGACCCGAGTATAAGCCAAGTCCCATTTTTTGAACTTAGTTTGGGGACTAAAACCCCAATTTATACTCAGGTATATACAGTAAGCAATCTAGACCTGTTAGGTTTGCTAAAGACCTTCCTCCTGTGCAGACAAAGACTTCTGGAGCTGGTCTGTTGACCCCACCTACATTTTTGGACTCTTCTTGAGGACGCATAACCTGGGACTGTCAAAATGTGTCCTTTCTTGTTCCAGTACAAATGACTAGTTACATCTCAGAGTGCATGCATTTGTATATGAATGAGCACACTATTCCCTTTCTAAAATTTGTTTTTATTTTATAATAACCAAATAAGAGGCAAAGAGAAAGAACATAAACAACACATATATAACATTGATATCTATGTGCACCTTCCACCTGTGGGACTTAATCATAAGTACTAAATTTACTACTCCTTCACTGTGAGCAGAAACACTTTTTTAAAGAAGGATGTTCATTATGATTATTAATTTAATATTACAACTATTACTGAGCCTATAATGTAGCACACGTAGTTCATCATTAAGAGCTACCAGTATATTCCGTATCTCTTTAAACCAAGCATCAAGCTCAAAAATTGCAATCTACTTTCCATTTACTAACTAGAATTAATCTTGCCACTGAAACTAATATAATCAATGAGGACAGGTTTTTCCCCAAAGCATAGGGTTTTTAAGATTTCAAATGCACTTGGCATAACCAACAATCCTTCCTATATGTGGGACAAATCTGGGACTACAAATCCCAGAGATAGTGGTGACCCTTACAATTTATTTTTTAAAAATGATGCTTTGGATTTTTTTTAAAAAAAAAGCAATAAAAATTTATATTATCAATAAAAACACAACTTATATTTTGTTACAGTTTCTCAGTAAATAAATCTCTGGGGAAATTTTTTTAATGCTTTTTTAAAAATAGCACTTAGCTAGAACATCACTGCCTGATTAATAAATTAAGCATCTTTCAAGTTTGCAAAAGCATGCTCCCTGATCCGTCTCACGGCACATTTCAGCATGGACAGGGCAGTGTAGGGTAGAGTTGGCAGAGAGAAGGTGGCCGGATCCTGCTCACCTGTGATGAGTGATCCACCGTTGCATGTCGGCTGTTTAAGAAGCTCACCTTGTTAGCTGGAAGGCTGGCAAGTCGGCAGTTCGAGAGCCGGGTACTGTATGACGGATTGAGCGCCTGTCTCTGTCTTGGGGACATGAAAGGAGCCTCATTTAGGTGTTCCCCACGCAGAGTTTCTACCACAAAAATCCTTTCAACCCAGAATAATTTCTGACACATTATTATTATTATTATTATTATTATTATTATTATTATTATTATTATTATTATTATTATTATTATTATTATTATTATTATTATTATTATTATTATTATTATTATTATTATTATTTATGCAGGCTGTTTGGATGAAAACACCCATCAGAACATCTCTAAGTGAATCTTGCCTTTAGCTGCAAAGCCTTCCCAAAAGCCAGGAAAGCGAAGGAGGAGAATTTTTTCCCCGGCTTGGCGTAACATCGATGAAACCTTCAAGCAAAATAAAGAGGAACCGGAGTAGGGAATTTTTTAAAAAAATTAAAAATAGAATTTAACCACCTTGCTTTTCTTAGCCCAAAGCAGCACCTGGCCCTCCCACGACCAGTTTGGTGAAAGAGCAAACCAGTCCAGCTGGCTTCTGCCTTTTGGGGGAGGATGCCCAGGCAGACCTCAGGCAGCAAAAGGGCTTGGGCGGCCTCGTTGGCGCGGCTGCACCTCTCGTTGACATTGGAGCATAAAATCTGGCTTTCTCTCTCTCTCTCTCTCTCTCTTTGGAAGGGCAAGAGAGGAGAGACCAGGAGGGAATGGATGCTGAGCAAGAGCCCGGACCCTCCGACCCCCGCGTGTCCCTCCTCTGCGGAGCCTCTCCGGACTACAAAGCCCAGCATCCCCAGATTGGGAATTCCGGGGCGGATGGGACGCACCCGCAGCTCTGCGTTTTAACCCCCGTCCTGCCTAGCCCAGCCAAGTGCGCTTGCCAAACGCGGGCGCCTCCCTGCCTCCTCCTGCCCGCTTCGCCGTTCTCACGTGCTTGCTCTCCCCGGGTCAACACACCCGACCCGGGTCTGCCTCCGAGGCTCCGCTCCTCCTGCCGCAACTCCGTCGCCCACCGTTGCGCCTCTGTCCAGGGTGCTGAAAGGGAAAGCCGCCCGCTGCAGATGGCTGGAAGGATGCCTGGCTGGGGGGGACACGGGTAACGTCTGGATGCAACATGCGGGCACGATGACGGGGTGAGGAAAGCCAAAGAAGGTAAGAGGAAGAAAAGGCCCGCGGTCGGGCGGTCGCCTTACCACCAGCCCGCTCCAGCTTCTGATCAATATTAGAAACTTCTTTCTCCGCCTCCAGTGGCGCACGAGAGTCACGCATTCACACGTGCATTGAAGCCAGAACTGGAGAGTTGGGAGCAATCACATTCTCTGCTCCTGGCCGACTTGGCAAGGTTGTTGTGAAACTGTTAGATAGGAAGAGATCCAAAGTGGCTTTCAGCTTCTTGGTGGCAGAACAGCAGCTCAGATAAGGGATACATTTCTTTCTCTTTGTGGCCTTTGGAGACATCTTCAGTGGCTGGACCTGCGAAGGTAACGTCTGAATGCAGCATGCGTGTTGAGGAACCCTGGCAGGCGCAAGGATAGTGGAGAAGTCCTGTCTGCTTGGGAACTGGATCGGGAGCAGCAGGCATCCCTAGGGAACAGGATCTGGTCCTTCCCTTCAACAGCCACTGGCAGCCGGAACCAACCCCGGATCGGGAGTAACAGGCGGTAACGCATGGGAGTAACGGGTGGTAACGCATTGTGTGGGTCAGGGAACGGGACACCGTTCCTGGAGACCAGCCATGGGGGTGGAAACGTTGAGTGTGGCGCTTCTGGGGGGTCCCAAGGTGGGCAAGACAGCCATGATCCACCAGTTTCTCTACCACGACTTTACGGAGACCTACCACCCCACTGAGGGCCGTGACACCTACCGGCCGGCGGTCATGTTCAACGGGGGTGTCTATGAAGTGAAAGTGATGGACGTCCCCCAGCTCTTGGCCTTCCCGGCCAACAGCTCTCAGGTGAGGAATGACCACCCCATAACCTCCTATGGGTAAGTGGAGAGGGGACCACATGGGGTAGAGTCCATGCAGTGCCCCCCCCCACCCGGTAATTCTAGATTTAGTAGTTTGAAACTTAGGTAGAACTCTTAGTCTAATTGTTTTTATGATGAGACTCAAGCCCAACATCCTACTTAGATATCTCCTCTTATGCACAGTTTCAGACATCTGTAGGTCCAAAAATATTTAATTTTAAAATGTGAGTTTGTGCGTGCGCACGCACGTATATATATACAGTGTGCACTATAGTGATATATATACAGAGGGTGCCTAAATGGATACATATTTTAGGAGATGTTATCCATATCTTACTTTTTAAAGTTTAATCTAATTAAAGGTTTCCCGTGCTCGAAAGCCAGTCGTATCCGACTCTAGGGTTCAGTGCTCGTCTCTGTTGAGCCAGCGCTGTCTGCTTCTGTAGACATTTCTGTGGTCATGTGGCACTAATAATAATTTTGTGCCCGAAATTATACTGGGTTGAAAGGATTTTTGCTGGAGAAACTCTATTCAGGGGGATGCCCGAATGAGGCTCCTTTCATGCCCCCAAAATCTTTCTCCCACCGAAGTGGTCTCTATTTATCTACTTGCAATTTCTTGCTTTAGAGCTGCTAGGTTGGCAGGAGCTGGGACAGAGACGGGTGCTCAATCTGTCATGCCGTACCCAGGTCTCGCACTGCCAACTTGCCAGCCTTCCAGCTAACAAGGCGAGCTTCTTAACCACTGAGCCACTGCTGCATGTTCGCTCAAAAGACTTAAAGCTCACGTCAAATGAACTCTTCAAAACCTGATAGTCTTAAAGAGGAAGGGAAGGATTTTCTCCATCATCCCAGAGTGCAGGATGCATAATAACGGCCTCATGCTCAAGAAAGCCAGATATAGGCTGAATATCAGGAAAAAACTCCTTAACTGTTAGAGCAGTACAACAGTGAGAGTGGGGAGTGAAGAAGATGTGGTCTATGAAAGCTCACATTAAGATATAGGAGTTAGTTGTTAGGATGTCACAAGATGTGTCTTATTTTTATTTTATTTGCTTTGTTTCTTGTCTGATATCCAACATGGGAGCTGGGGTTCCCCATAAGGGGCATATGTCCCACTGGGTGCAATTTGATTTTTAAGGGAGAGGGCAATTTGACAAGGAGTTATTAACAGTGAATGGCCTTTTAGGCTTCCTGTGCATGAATCGGAGTTCACTTTGTAATAGTAAGAATTATATGTCACAGGGGGGATGGGGGGGGGGGGGGGAATCAGGATTTTAAAGATGCTTAGGTGGAGCATGGCCAAGAAAAGGTTTGGAATCACTGCGCTGGAAGCATTGAAAGCATTCAAGGGAGAATTGGACCACCATCAGGGGGTTGGACTAGATGACCTCAGGGCATCCTTCCAACTCCGTTATTCTGTCATTCATTTCTATGTGGCTTCCTTCATTTTGTAATATGGCCTGTTCCCACAGGCACAGTGAGAAACACGGTCTGTCATGCCAGGAACATAATAGTATTAATTTCGTGTCAGAAATTATTCTGGGTTGAAAGGATTTTTGCTGGAGAAACTCCGCTCAGGGAACGCCCGAACGAGGCTCCTTTCATGTCCCCAAGATCCTTTCCCACCAAAGTGGTCCCTATTTATCTACTTGCAATTTATTGCTTTTTTGAACTGCTAGGTTGGCAGAAGCTGGGATAGAGACGGGCACTCAAACCGTCATGCAGTACCCGGGTCTCGAACTGCTGACTTGCCGGCCTTCCAGCTAACAAGGTGGGCTTCTTAACCACTGAGCCACTGCATGCCAGGAACATGATGTGAATGTTCACAAGGTGAAAGAGAAGAAAACTTATGGAAAACTTTCTCTGTAGCCAAATAAGAGCTGGTTTTGTCGTGTTGTTGGTTTCCCCAACAAAGGAGACAGAAGCAGCTAAAAAGACATACAAGGATTCTTTATTAAAATAGTGACATTCAAGGTAGTATAAACTAATCCTAATTAAGTAAACTGGGACCCTAGGATACATATACAAGAGGTCAGTCTGCTTCTTGGCGAGTCAGGAATGAAGTGAAGTAAGATTGATCAGCTGAGAATAGTAAAAAGGTAAAGGTTTCTCTTGCTCGAAAGCCAGTCATATCTGACCCTAGGGTTCAGTGCTCATCTCTGTTTCAAAGCCGAAGAGCCAGTGCTGTCTGCTTCTGCAGACGTTTCCGTGGTTGTGTGGCAGGCATGACTAGACACCAGAGTGCACGGAACGCTGTTACCTTCCCTCCGAAGTGGTCCCTATTCATCTACTTGCAATTGCTTGCTTTCGAACTGCTAGGTTGGCAGGAGCTGGGACAAAGACGGGAGCTCATTCCGTCCTGCAGTACTCGGGAGTCGAACAGCTGACCTTCAGCCTCCTAGTCAGTGTCTTAGCCACTTGAGCCACTGCAGGCTGAGAATATCAGTCTAATAATAGATGCAGGCGAAAATAGAGGTCAAAGCAGCAAAAGGAAAGACAGCATCCCAAACTTATTTATTTCCATATGTCCCATGCGGTCATCGGGGCCAGAGAGGGATTCATTGGCTATGCTTGAAGTAGGCCAAGTGTCCTTTATTGCCACCCCGGTGTGTTTTAGTACATTGGTTCTTAGCCAGGAACATCCATTTAATTATTCGGGCACACAATCAATATGGGTTAGAGCTGTATTCCATGATTATCAGCAATCACATTTATTTTATTTTATTTTTTAAAAAATCCAGTTTTCTTTTCTTTTTTCTGGTTTATACCTGAAGACACACATCTGAAGATCTTTAGTGAAATTTTAGTAGCCACATGGGTTGTTTCAATCAATCACTCTTGCACTCACTCTATGTATCACTGTATCTCTCTCTCACTGTATTTATCTGTCACTCTATTTATCTATCTATCACTCACTGTATCACTCTATCTATCTATCTATTTCTCTCACTCACTCAGTCACTGTATTTATCTATCTATAACTCACTATAGCACTGTATCTATCTATCTATATCTGTCTGTCTATCTGTCTATCACTCACTCACTTACTTACTCTATCACTCAATCTATCACTCACTGTATCACTCACTCACTCACTCACTCACTCACCCAACCAACCAACCAACCAACCAATCAATCAGCAGGTTTCTGCTCTTATGACCAAAAGTGTGAAATATCTCTGCTAAAATCTTAGAATCTGAAGCTGTGAGGTTTGTTTTTAGCATATATCTCATTTCACTTTTAAGCAGTGTGTGTATAGTATATTTTCTAGGCTTTACAACTTAAGAGGTATCTTGCAAATTTTCTGAGAAGCCTGTAAAACCTTGGTAACCAAACCTGTGGCTTTTAACCTCTTCTTCCCCTCTCTTTTTTATTTAAATTAAAAAAGGAAGGTTTTAGCTTCTGTGGCTGAAAGGGTGGGAGTTCTATCTGGTGAAACCTTGTCAGCTGAAGGTGCGCTTTTTGAAAAGTTTCTGTATGGTTGCAGAACTACGCTGTAACATGTCTGAGCTATGTGTGATGAACTCTTGGGAACCATTGGCATAGCTGTCAAGCGGGACTGTGATGGGTGGCAAACAGGGCTCGGATTTGTGAGACTCCAGGAAGTCTAGTGCATTAAAATTATAAATATGCACAACGACAATGGCTAATAGCCATAACATGTGGCTCCTAGTAGATCTAATAAAGGTTGAACTGTCTCTGGAGGCAAAACGGATGGAGTTGACGCGGTGTCCTGCTTTGGACGCGTCATGAGAAGGCAAGGCTCTTGCTAATAATGTTAATTAATTAACAATAATGCTGGGGAAGGTGGAAAGAAGCAGGAAAAGAGGAAGGCCAAATATGAGACGGATTGACCCTTTTAAAGAAGTCAGAGGCATGGGTTTGCAAGACCTGAGCAGGGCTATTGAGAACAGGAGTTTTCAGGCCACTGTAAAAATGACTGTCTTTAAGGCTTGATGATCATCTCTCTACCTCTATGGAAAAGGATGATGATGATGATGATGATGATACATTCTAGCCTAAGCTGCTGCATTTCAAACACTTTTCCCAACTCATTTTATTTTTGAAAGCTGCCTGTCTTCCCACTCTGGCTTTTTAAAGTTCCTTAAATAGAAATTCACAGTGAAGAATTATCACATTTGCTGGTTGTACGTAGGCGAAAAAACCTACAACAGTTTCGCGGGCTGGTAAATCAGAGGATTAGACCAGGGGTGTCCAAACTATGGGCTGTGGGCTGGATCCGGCCCCCAACACCAATTCATCCGGCCTGTGCCACCCTTGCCGCTCCTGGAAGCAGAAGTAAAACGTGCCTGTAGTGTGTTTTACTTCTGCTTCCAGGAGCCACAAGGGCAGCACAGGCTGGATGAATTGGTGTTGGGGGCCATATCTGGCCCACAGGCTGTAGTTTGAGTACCCTTGGATTAGACTGTGGCTTTTGTGATTAAATTGTGACACTAACCCTAGGAAGGGAGTTCAACTACCCATTCGGCCATGGGAGCTCCCTAGTGGAATGGGTATAAGCCATTCCTTAAATATCTCACCTTGAAAGGTAAAGATAAAGGGTAACTGTCATCCTTGCTTGAAAGCCAGTTGTATCTGACTCTAGGGTTTGGTGCTCATCTCTGTTTACATGTGGCAGGCAGGACAAGACACTGGAGTGCACAGAATGCTGTTTACCTTCCCACCGAAGTGGTGCCTATTTATCTACTTGCAATGTCTTGCTTTCGAACTGCTAGGTTGGCAGGAGCTGGAACAGAGACGAGAGCTCACTCCGTCGTGCAGCACTCGGGTCTCGAACTGCTGACCTGCCGACCCTTCCAGTATTCATGTTTACCACCTTAACCACTAAGCCACTGCTGTCCATTCCTTAAAATATCTCACCTTGAAAGGGTTGGTATAATTTGGTTCCTGCTTGAAGGCACGTAACTAATGAACAGATGAATCATCCCGGGCCAATTAATGCAAAACTTTCCACCCTTTTCCTAATTAATTGATCGAGGTAGTGCATAAGTAGCCTTCCATATGCATGCATGCGGAAGAGAGGGAGAGATGAAAGTTTTCAGATTGTTGAGGCTGTTTCATAAAAACTCCCTAAAAATAGTTTTGAGGGGAGGGAAGCAAAGAAAAATGATTTATTGCAGCATGAAATGTGGGGTGGGTGTATGCTATAAAGTTAAGACACCAGCCCCAAATCCTATAGAACTGGGGTTCCCAACCTTTTCAAGCCGCGGGCTTCAGTCAGTTTTGAGGGCCGGATGGCCATTTTGCCCTGCGTGTATGATGGGGGTGGCCATTTTGTCCCAACAGCTTCAAAGGGGTGACCATTTTGTTTATCAAATGCCCTTGGAGGTGTGTGGGAGCCACATGAAATGATGCTGTGGGCCAGATTCAGCCTGTGGGCCTTGGGTTGGGAACCCCTGCTAAGTGGGGTCTCCTCTTTGGGTTGATGGCTTTAAGAGAAAGAGGCCTAAAGTCCCATCAGAGAATAAACCATAGTGAAGGGACCCCAGAATTATCTGGTTTACAAATGCAATTCTATCACCTGCTATAACCAAAGTCAATTCAGGGACTAAAGTTTCTAAAGTTTTTAATTGCTTTTAAACCAGTGGTTCCCAACCTTTTTTTTTGGCCCTGCCCTGCCTAAGCATCTTCAAAATCCTGATGCCCCACTGCCCAGTGACTGCCTATTATTATTATTATTATTATTATTATTATTATTATTATTATTATTATTATTATTATTATTATTATTATTATTATTATTATTATTATTATTATTATTATTATTATTATTATGTGTTAGAAATGATTCTGGGTTGAGAGGAATTTTGCTGGAGAAACTCCACTCAGGGAAAGCCCAAATGAGGCTCCTTTCATGTCCCCAAGAGCCGGGACAGAGACAGACGCTCAATCCGTCATGTAGTACCTGGGTCTCGAACTGCCGACTAGCCGGCCTTCCAGCTAACAAGGCGAGCTTCTTAACCACTGAGCCACCGCAGCCCCTAGTGACGTATCAAATTGCTCCCGTGTGGGACGTGTGCCCCACATTGGGAGCCGCAGTTTTAAAATTTGGCCACTGGAGAACAGAAAATACTTCTTCATGGTTGAGAACAGAGCCTTCCCTTCCTCTTTATGATTCTCTTTCATGTATTTGAAGAGTAAGGGACTGCAGTGGCTCAAGTGCTTAAGATGCTGAACTCACTGACTGGAAGGTCGATGTTTGATTCCCGAGTACTGCACGATGGAATGAACACCCGTCTCTGTCCCAGCTCCTGCCAACCTAGCAGTTTGAAAGCAAGGAATTGCAAGTAGATAAATAGGGACCACTTCGGAGGGAAGGTAAGCGGTGTTCCGTGCACCCCGGTGTTGAGGCATGCCTGCCACATGTCCACGGAAACATCTGCAGAGGCAGACAGGGCTGGCTCTTTGGCTATAAACAGAGATGAGCACCGAACCCTAGAGTCAGATACGACTGGCTTTCGAGCAAAGGAGGCCTATTTGAAGAGTACCATCATCATATTTCCCTCTAAGTCTCTCTTTTCCAAGGCTAAACATGCCCAGTTCTTCCAGTCTTTCTTCTTAAGGCCATGATGGCACACTCCAGATGTTCTTGGACTTCAATTCCCAGAAGCCCAAGCCCCTGTGAATCCACATGAATGGGTTTGCTGCGATTCATCCGGCCCGCGCTGCACCGCCCTCGTCGCTCCTGGAAGCAGACCCAAAACGCGCCTGTCCAGAGGAAGGGTTAACCTGGAAGAGTCTTAACCATCCGGGCGAGTTTTACTTCCGCTTCCAGGAGCGACGAGGGCGGCGCGGTGTGGGCCGGATGAATCACAGCAAGCCCATTCATGTGGATCCACGGGGACTTGGGCTTCTGGGAATTGAAGTCCAAGAATATCTGGAGTGCCAAGGTTTGCCATCATGGTCCTAAAGCTTGGATTCCATTCCTCTGATCAGCCTTCTAGCCCTTCTCTGGACCTGCTCTAATCTGCAGAATGAACTCACCAAAAGGTGCCTTAGTTTTGGCAGTTTCACGTCTGGCCTAGACATGGAAGATTATATAATATTTCCTACCTCAAATTGTTAGAGGTCGCCTCTGATTTAATCTGGACAATTAAGACCCGTTAGCTGTACAAAAGAACTGCTCTTGGTAGAAATGAAAGCAGAGGCTCAAGTGGTTAAGACACTGAACTTGAAGACTGGAAGATCGGAGTTTGATACCCGAGAACTGCACGACGGAGTGAGCTCCCGTCTCTGTTCCAGCTCCTGCCAACCTAGCAGTTTGAAAGCAAGAAATTGCAAGTAGATAAACAGGGACCACTTTGGTGGGAAGGTAAACAGTATTCCTTGCACTCTGGTGTTGAGGCATGCCTGCCACATGTCCAGGAAACGTCTGCAAATGCAGAAGAGCACTGAACCCTAGAGTCAGATACAACTGGATTTCGAACCTTTAGCTTTACAGTGGGGTTTGCTGAAATGTATTCTCACAACAGTTTCCACTCCCTTTCCACCTGGTGCCTGTCAGAAAGAGCAGCGCCACTTCAAATTTTATGACTCCATTACCATTCAGTTTTTGCGGGGCTTTGTTCCCATTAGAGAAGAGTTACAATGTTGAAGCGCTACCACCAAGAAGGCCACGTTGCATGAATCCATCGCCTCCTTGCTGGAGGTGGGATGGCAGTTAAGGTCTCTGGTTTCTTCCATCCAATGTTATTCATGGCACTCCACCTTGATGTCTTCTTCTCTCCCATCAGGAATGGTCAGACCTTAAGTGCTGGGGATTAAGGAACACCGATGCTTTTGTGCTGGTCTATGACATCTGCAACCTCGAAAGCTTTGAGTATGTGAAGATGATGCATCAACAGATACAGGAGAACAGGTGAGACTCACGTGGATACGTGTGCGAAAGCAACCAAGGTTTTGGGGTGATTGATTGGAGGGTTTCTGTTACCATGATGGCGAGCCTTTGGCACTCCAGGTGTTCTTGGAATTCAATTGCCAGAAGCTCAAGTCTCTGTGAATCCACACAAAATGTTTACTGCACGTCTGCACAGTAAACCCATTCATGTGGATTCACAGAGACTTGGACATCTGGGAATTGAAGTCCAAGAACACGCGCAGTAAACCCAAGTACTGTAAACCCATTCGTGTGGATTCGCAGAGAATTGGTTGTCTGGGAATTGAAGTCCAAGAACACCTGGAGTGCCAAGGTTCGCCATCATGGCTATAGGATATGATGGGGATGTGGTGGCTCAAGTTGTTAAGACACTGAGCTTGACTGGAAGGTCAGAGTTCGATTCCCAAGTACAGCACAACAGAGTGAGTGCCTGTCTCTGTCCCAACTCCTGACAACCTAGCAGTTTGGAAACAAGAAATTGCAAGTAGATAAATGGGGACCATTCCAGTGGGAAGGTAAACAGTGTTCTGTGCATTCAGGTGTTGATGCATGCCTGTAAACACCTAGCTGTGCTGAGGAGCCCTGGGAGACTGTGACATACCTTATCAATTCAGGCTGCTCTGTAAAACGGAGATGAGCACCGAACCCTAGAGTTGGATACAACTGGCTTTTGAGCAAGGGCAACCTTTACATTTACCTATAGGATATGATGTGAGTCATAGTGGCTTAGTGGTTAGCACACTGAACTTGATGACCAGACGTTTGGGAGGAGAGCAGTTCGAGACCTGAGTGTTGCACGATTGAGTGGGCTCCTGTTGTCTGTCCCAGCTCCTGCAAACCTAGCAGTTCTAAAGCAAGTAATTGCAAGTAGATAAAGAGGTATCGCATTGGCAGGAAAGGTTACAGTGTTCCGTGCTTCTCCTTATGTCTGTCACATGACCATGGAAAATGTCTGTAGGTGCAGACAGCGCTGGCTCTTTGGATAAAAACCGAGATGAGCACTGGACCCTAGAGTCAGACGTGACTGGCTTTCGAGCATGGGAGACCTTGACCTTTATAGGATATGAAGGTTTCGATCTCTGTTATGCTGATGGTGAGATATTTTTGAGTAAAAAGTTAAATGGCCGTTCTAAAGTGAAACCAAAGAGACAGAGACCCTATCAACTCAATTGGCAACTCTCTGCTTTGAGGTGAGAAACTCAGGCACTGTCTCCACGTTGGCCTTGAGTCTTCTCCGTTGATCTACAAGGGCTACCTTTCCCTCTCCTGTTTGTAGGGCGGGCAGCCCCGGCGAAGCCCCCATCATTGTGGTGGGGAACAAGCGCGACCTCCAGAGGCAACGTTTCTCCTCCCGGCGGACTCTCTCGGTGCTGGTGAAGAACAACTGGAAGTGTGGCTACCTGGAATGCTCCGCCAAATACAATTGGCACATCGTCCTTCTATTTAAAGAGCTACTGAGTAGCGCCATGGCCCACAGTGGCAAGAACAACCATTCCGCCATGCGCCTCCAGGGGGCGCTGCAGAGAAACAGATGCAGCCTGATGTGAAGTGACGCTTCTGGCCACAAGTGGGCACCCTACATGCCAACCAAAGGTGGTTTCCATAGAACAGGGAATGATGGAACAGCTGGGCAGAGAAAGTGGTGTCCAGTCGGCCAGTAGGTTGATGTTGCTGGTAGTCCCATGAAAAGGACAAGCATGGCTCATGGTTTGGTGCCATTCAATGGGGCCAAATCAATCCGGCCTAGGGGATCATGTCTTAAATCCAGTTAGCCTGATGTTCTGGCCTTGGGCTAGGGATGCTTCGGGAGCTCAACAAAGCTGGCCATGGGTCTTATGTTTGCCCCGTTGTCCCTCACCACCACCACCACCATTTACCTAAGGGCTACTCAAAAGTAGGAAAGGCAGTTATCCATTTCTCACAATGCTCTGCTGTGGTTTAGCGGTTAAGACGCTGAGCTTGACAACAGGAAGGTCAACAGATCAGCAGTTCGAGACCTGAGTGCTGCACGACGGAGTGAGCTCCTGCCGTCTGTCCCAGCTCCTGCCAACTTAAGCAAGACATTGCAAGTAGATAAATAGGTACCACTTTGGCAGGAAAGGTGCACTTTGGTGTCGTGTCAATCCTGCCACATGACCTTCTGTAGATTTGTGATGAGCCCCGGGCCCTAGAGTTGGACATGACTGGTTTTCAAGCAAGGGAGACCTTTACCCATAGACGTCAAAGAACAACTTTTAGAGGTGCTTGTGTTGGTGTCACTGGGATACAAAGATACTGTATCTTAATGTTAGTCACCAGGAGAGAGAGGACCCATTGAAGTCAATCCACACGTCGATCCCATTGAGCCTATTAGGTGACTGGTTTTTGTCAAGACTTTTGGCCTAGATCTTCCAGAGTTCCCCCAGCGAAGTTGCTGTGTTGGGTTGGGGGATTATGGAACATGAAGTCCACCACCACAACCACAAGTCATGTTTCCCACTTTGCTCTAACTGCAAACCTTGAATATGTAGTTCAAATGAGTAGTTCTATTTCTTGCATGGTTTCAGGGCCTATCGCTTCAACAGAAGAGTCTCTGGTTGGCACGCCAAAGTTGACCAGTTCAACTCCACCAGCTGGAGATACTCTTTGCTGGAGGTTCCCGTGAGCTGCTGCCTACCAGAGCTGGTACTAGAGACTGGTATCAACCCAGAGTCTGACCCAATCTATGGCATCTTTCTTGCTATATATAGGTGGGCAAAATGGGCATGCAAAATGCTAGAGGGGGCATAGAGCTGTTTGTCACGGCCTGGTTGATGCCAGGGGTGCTAAATAACAACATGCTATAGGCCCATGATGGTGAATCTTGGCACTCCAGCTGTTCTTGGACTACAATTCCCAGAAGCTCAAGTGTCTGTGAATCCACACGAATGGGTTTACTGTGCATATGGGTGTTCTTGGACTTCAATTCTCAGAAGCCCAAGTCCATGTGAGTCCACACGGATGGGTTTACTGCACATATCACCTCGGCACTCCAGCTGTTCTTGGACTTCAATTGCCAGAAGCACAAGTCCCTGTGAATCCACACGAATGGGCATACATGTATTAAAGCAATTCGTGTGGATTCACAGAGACTTGGGCTTCTGGGAACTGAAGTTCAAGAACAGCTGGCGTGCCAAGGTTCGCCATCACAGCTATAGGTACTGCAATAAGAAGAAGCCATCAGTCATATTGTGTTATCTTCCCATGTGAAACTCCTAGGATTCTGTGCAGGGAATTCTTGGAGACATCTGAGAATCGGAGTCTCCCCACAACCACAACCCCCCAAATACCCAACTTAACAACACACCCCTAATTGTGACTGTTGACTCCAACTTGGGAGAAGACTGTGAATCCACTTGGGGCTTTAGTCCGCATTTTAAAGGAATTCCTTTCCTGGTTTTACTTTGAAGTCTGCTAGAGTTACCTAAGGGGACTGCGGTGGCTAAGGAGTTAAGGCGCTGGGCTTGCCAACTGCAGTTCAAAACCCAAGTGCTGCGTGATGGAGTGAGCTTCTGTCGTCTGTCCCAGCTCCTGCCAACCTAGCAGTTCGAAAGCAAGAAATTGCAAGTAGACAAATAGGTACTGCTTTGGCAGGAAAGGTAACAATGTTCCGTGCACTCCAGTGTCTAGTCCTGCCTACCACATGACCACAGAACCATCTGCAGATGCAAATTTGGCTGTAAACTGTGATATAGTTTTAGATGAGTTCCACTGAAGGTCTCCCGCTGTTCGAAAGCCTACAGTCGGACACAGCTGGCTTTCGAACAGCGGGAGATCTTCAATGGAACTCCTCTAGATCTAAAACTATATCACAGAGTTGGACACCACATCATCTTCCAATGCCACAGCCCCATTTCTTTAGATCCCAAGGCTTCTGCTCTCAATCCCTAACCAAGTTACAACGATAGGGATTCCGTAGAAACGTTATTTCGGCATAAAGTGGCCCCAACATGCTATAAACAGGCAGTGTAGACACACTTTTCCTGGCCGGGGAACAGCACATGGGGTTGGTTGTTGGGACCGTCACCGGACACTGGAGTTCTGCTCTGCCTTCTCAGGAATTTATCACATGACGGCTCCTCACCAAGTATCCACATGTTTGCACATTAAATACCTCTGGAACAATCACTATGCATTGGTCAATTTTGTGAACCTGGGCAGGACTCTAAGGATTGTTGGAGGGTTTCCTTAGGCCAGTTATGGCCAACCTCAGAACTCCAGGTGTTCTTGAACTTCAATTCCCAGAAGCCCAAGTCTCTGTGAATCCACATTACTGCACATACACGCAGTCAACCCATTCGTGTGGATTCACAGAGACTTGGGCTTCTGGGAACTGAAGTTCAAGAACACCTGGAGTGCCGAGGTTGGCCACCATTGCCTGAGAATGTCTCGGAGGAGATTTATGATCAATCTGCCAAGGCTGCTGGGGACTGGGTTGGCACAAGTGGTTAAGACACTGAACTGGCAGTTGACAGGTCAGCAGTTCGAGACCTGAGTGCTGCAGGACGGAATGAGCTCCCGTCTCTGTCCCAGCTCCTGCCAACCTAGCAGTTCGAAAGCAAGACATTGCAAGTAGATAAATAGGTCCCACTTTGGTGGGAAAGGTAAACAGCATTCTGTGCACTCTGGTGTCTAGGCATGCCTGCCACATGTCCACGGAAACATCTACAGATGGAGACAGTGCTGGCTCTTTAGCTATAAACAGAGATGAGCACTGAACCCTAGAGTTGGATACGACTGCCTTTCAAGCAAAGGCGACCAATGATTCTTATGGCCTTGATGACTGGCAGGTCAACAGCTTGAGACCCAAGTGCTGTACAGCGGAGTGAGCTCACACCTCTGTCCCAGCTCCTGCCAACCTAGCAGTTCGAAAGCAAGAAATTGCAAGTAGATAAATAGGTACTGCACTGGAAGGAAAGGTAACAGCATTCCATGCAACTGGCTTTCGAGCAAAGGCAACCTTTATCTTTACCTATAATATTTTTTTTAAAAAAAAAATGTTGTGGCTATTTTCAGACACATCCTGGCCTGCTGTAGACATCTATGGATGCAGGGTTGAAAACTGGACATCCAGGCTTACCAGATGTTTGCTTAATCCGACTTGATTCTCAGTCTAGCTCCGAGATAGAAGAGGGAAATCTGCTCCTCTTTTCCAGCTAACATCCTTTCAGATATATTTGAAGATTCCTTTTTGTGCGTGGCTCCTCAGACTTATCTTCTTGCTTACCATATCCAGGATCTTGATGCTTTTCTCCTCTTCACCGTGTCCTTTTTCACAAATACAACTTGATCCAGTTTTGTGTAACCCCATCTTCCTTAAATATATAACATTAAAGGAGGCTATGGCTGAGGAATTCAACCTCCCCGACGTCACTTGGAGATCCCTGAAAAGGCTGAGGGTTCGGGTCCCTAAATCATCCCTGTCAAGTATCCCATATTGGCCGGGATTTCCCATATTTCAGCTCTCGTTCCTCCCCTTTCCCGCCGTTGTCCCGTATTTTGAACGGCGGGGAATGGGGTTACTGCGCACGCGCACCCATCAAAAGCAGTTCTGCACATGCACAAAGGAGTTCTGTGTATGCGCAAAGGGGTTCTGCGCATGCGCAAAGGAGTTGTTGCTGTGCATGCGCGCCTGGCCCACAGCAGTTCCCGTATTTTCCGGAGCCGCGCTTGACGGGTATGCCCTAAATGCAAGACCAACAGGCTCAAGTGGGGGCTGATGGCAGACAACAACATGCTGTGTGAATGTGGAGAGATACAGAATCCAGGTCATTAACTGGTTTGCCAGTTACTGCCAGACATATGCACCGATGAGGACTTACGTTTGGCCCACGACAAAGCCAAGAAAGTGGCTTCACTTTGGCCACTTGGGTTTGATCTGGACATGAAAGAAGACCATAAGCGAGCGCTGAGATCATCTAGCAATCCACGTGTCCTATACTAAATCAAGCGCACTGAATCCAAATCTGAAGTCTGATCCTGCCTAGGAAGTCAGGATCTTAAGTTAGCAAATCTCACCCTCTTGGATAGGTTCCTGATTTCTTCTTCTTTCATGTCTAGGTCAGACAGAAAATCTTAAAGTCTAGCATTCAGAGCTTCTAAGGCAGGGGTTCCCCACCTAAGGCCCATGGGCTGGGATCCAGCCCATGGTGCCATTTCATGTGGCCCCCCACCCCTCCAAAGGCACTTGAGAAACAAAATAGCCACCTCTTTGAAGCTAATGGACCAAACTGGCCATCCCCATCATGCAGGCAGGGCAAAATGGCCATCCGGCCATGGAAACTGGCTGAGAGAGTGTGACACCTGGTCCCCAGCTTGAAAAAGTTGGGAACCCCTGTTTTAATGGATCAGAATCAGTTATACACCCAAGGCAAAAAAAAAAAATAGAGAAGATATTATCCCAGGGCCATCTTTGTTAATTTCGCCCATTCTTCTGTGAACCCATAATTTAAGTTGTCAGGAACGTCAAACTCACAGGCGGGAGGGAGGTGTAACCTTTCTGCAAATCCCAGAATCCCAATGTCTGGCTGTATTGTCCGTGAGTCTGAAAAAGAAACATGCTAGGGTGGCCAAAGGTGGCCAAATCATGGCCTGTGGGCCGGATTCGGCTCCTAATGCCAATTCAGCTGGCCCACGCCGCCATCATCACTCCTGTAAGTGGAAGTAAAACATACACATGCAGCTTGGATGAATTGGCATTGAGGGCCTGATCTGGCCCACAGGCCGTAGTTTGACCAACCCTGGTTTAAGCAGAGAAAATGGCAGTCTAAAATCGTATCTCATCCTGTTGCAAAACAGAGATTGCAAGGCACATTTTACTTCTGCTTCCAGAGGGAGAAACCACATGACCGGCCCACTGAACCACATGACTGGCCTGTGGCCCGAAAAGTTTGGGCACCCCTGTGTTAGAGGAGCAATGCTGGTGTCAAAAAGAAGAAGTGACAAAAGTCAGGGAAGCAAGAACCTCCATCTTTACTGTCTGGGTTCAAAAGAACTCGTGGGTCAGTTTGATTTGCTACATTCATGGGGTCAAGGGACGGCCGCTCTACCGGAGAGGAGACCAAAGGCTCCATATATTACTTATATAAATATGCATAGATCATCAAAAACATCTACAGTACATTGGAGGGCAGAAGGGGGAAGGTGAAAGATCTACTACTTAATCCCGGAAAAGCCGAGAAGATCTCGCTGAAGAAGAAATTATGTGCAAAACTTCAGCTTCGCCTTCCCTCCTGCCCTTTATAGGAAGCATTAAAAAAATCCAGGAGGAGAAAAGTAACTTTTTTAAGAGAACCAACCCCAGCAACCCCAGTTACTGTATTTCCCCGAAAATAAGACCAGGTCTTATATTAATTTTTCCTCCCAAAGACGCATTAGGGCTTATTTTCAGTGGATGTTTTATATATATTTTTGTCCGTTACAACACAAAACGTATTGGATTATGAAGATTCCCGATTAAACGCAACCATGTCAATTCGTTATCAAGTGCGCACATTATTCATGCATTGTGTCTGTACTCCAATTGGTCATTTGGCAAGAAGTCTCAAGTTCATCTGTTTACAAAGGCATTTATCTCTCATACAAGGGCACCCATTTGGGTATTTACAAATACATAATTATAACACTGCATCGCCAAAAAATAAATATTGTCTGCTACCTGGTCTAATCCATGTGTTCTATAATAAATCAAGTGCGCTGAATCCAAATCTGAAGTCTGATTCTGCCTAGGATGTCAAGATCTTAAGTTAGAAAATCTCACCCTCTTGGCTAGGTTCTTGAGTTAATCAGGCAAGGGTATATTTGCCACAAATGTAGGGGGAAAGTCTGATTTATTAACACAGGTGCACCTACTCATCTTTAGCTCAAAACAGACTCACTATGGTCTAGCTGTACTATCCAATAAAATGGTTTCAACTAAAGACAAGACCTTGGTCTTGTATACTTATACTGTGTACTTATTTCTGAGGTCAGCTCACTGACTTACCCAGATATGCCCAGCTGCTGCTGGAACATGCATGCCACAAAGGGACATGATTTAGCTGAGGTGGCAGCAGGCCTAGTGGTAGCTGTAACTGTTATAATGTTCCCATGTAAAAATACATTACTCAATGACCGACCATTTGAACAGTTATCGCACGCCTTAAACTCTGTACGTGATAGGCAAATTCTGAGTTCAGATTTGCAATCAGGACACTCGATATCATGTAAATCACATGTATAATTCCCAGTAGCAAAATCGTTATTGTGCAGTGTAATTTATGTTATCATTTATTTTAAGTATTCATGTAAATAATATTAATATATAATTTGATATATTAATATTATTTTGTAATTAAATACATCCGTTGTGTGTTGCAACGGATGTGCAAAGTGCTGGGGCTTATTTTAGGGGTAGGACTTATGTCCCAGTTAGGTCTTATTTTCGGGGAAACAGGGTAGCATATTCTGGGAACCGTGCTCTGAAGAAAGCAACTTCTCCATCCATCGCTGTTAGTATAATAATCTGCTAAACGTACATTTCCCCCCACTTCGGTTCTGGGAATTTATTTTGTTTACCTCCACCACAATCCCCAAAATCACGTCTTGCAGGAATCGAACGGTGTCTAAGTGTCCGAAAGAGCCTAGGAACAGCCAACTTGGGTTGGGCTTCAAAACATCCCTCCCCAAAATTTGGCCGAGGTGTGGAGTCGAAGAAAGGGAACGTCAAGGTTTAAGAGATCCAAAGTGCTAGAGAAATTGGAGGCCTAAGGGGAAAAAAATTAACAACAAAGATGATTAAACCCAACTCAGAAATCTTGTAACGGTAGGCCGAGGGAGTGGGTTGATCCCCGAGCCAGACTCTCAGAGGATCAAACTAGACTTTAAAGCAAAGCAGTGACACTTCTAGACTGCTCCATAGTGCTTAGAGCACCCGCTGGGTGGTTCACAAGTTAATTAACATTTTGCCCCCAACATGCGGGGTATTCATTTTACCGACCTTAGAAGGATGGAAGGCTGAGTCAACCTTGAGTTTAATTCAGGATCAAACTCACAACCTTTTGGTTGCAGTTTAACCACTGCGCCACTGGGGAATATGGACTCCTTAAGGTGCTTGTCCTCGGAGACAAGCCCTTCAGTGATCGGACCGGCAAACCTGCGCTAGCTGTAGACCGTAATAAAGTGATTTATCAATTGACTTGCAAACTAAGCTAGTGTTTACCTTCCAGTAGCCAATCACAAAGCAAAGCAAGAAGGGGAGGGTAAAAAACACATGCTATGACAAACAGATGTCTTTTGTTGCTTGTGAGAGCACCCTTCTAAATACATGCTCAGGGTATTGTCTAGTTTGACCCTCCAAAGCCCCTCTCGGTGTCTCCAGTGCTCAAGGACTTGAAAGCATTTCACACACAACCATAAAAAGGAATGGGGAACTAAAGCCATGCTAATGTTTCAGCCTCAGTTTGCAAAAATAAAAAAGGACATTATCGCCTTTCACGCCCAAGGTTTCTGCCCTTTCGACAGCGAGAAAGGTCCGTCTGGGGGCAGTAGCAGCATTGGTCTAGGTCGCCGAAAAGAACGCGGCCAAAGCGTTGGCAGGGGGTGGGCAGAAGCCAGCAACGGACGGAAGCAGCTACAGTAGATGAGTGGGTGGGTGGTTGCAACCTGTTTTGCCTTCCTCATGCCCACGCCCCCTCGTCGGCCACGCCAGAGTCCGCCGGGCCATGCTTGGGCTCCACGAAGGAGGAGAAGACGTTATGGAAGGGTGCCCAAGAGCGCTGATCTGAAGGGCGCCTGGACGGGCTGCCTTGGATGGAAACATCCTCTACGGGTGGTCTTCCGCTCCCCGCGGCCCTATAGCTGATGGGAGTGGGGATTTTCGAGGGGGCTTTGTCCGGCTGAGAGTCGGCCCGAGGCTTGATCCGGGGGCCTATGGAGGGTTCGACCTCAGAGAGGCAAGGCACATTGTTGGGGTTCTTATATTGGGGCCGTAGGGGCCCATCCGGCGGGGAGATCCCAGGAGTGCCGTTGAGATGCTCCCTGTAGACCTCACCAGATGACGACCCCAGATCCGAGGTGACCTGCTTCACGGCTCCCCACGGCCCATCTACAAGTGGTTCGGGGACCTCCACCCCTTCCTGGACATCTTCCAGGTCATTCAAGCCCAGGTAGCAGCAGGTGCTTTCGTCAGAGGAGCTAGACAAGGCCGGCTTCCTCCACCGAGAGGACGGGGCATCCCAGGATTCGGCCGTGCCGTTCTGAACATCCTCCGGGTGGGCCCAGGGCTTCTGGGCTGCCACGGCATTCCTCTTGGCTTCATCTTTGGGTTCTGGTTGGAGGCCATACTTGGTGAAGATGTTGAGCGAGGAAGAAGAAGAGCTGGAGGAGCAGTAAGCGGAGTCGGCTGCCCCTTGGTCAGAGGGAGCCGTCAGGAACCGATGGCCATCGCAGGCCCGTCCAACAGTCTCCATGGCCTCTGTGGGGCCCTGGTCTTCCTCCTCCTCCAACCCCATCTTTTGGGAATTGGCTAGGAATTCCTCTTCCAAACGCCGGTAAAGCTGCTGTTCCTGGTTTGGGTCGAGGTGCAGTGGCATCCGGAAGGTGCGAGCCGGATGCTCAAAGTCCTGGCCCAAGCTATCAGCTGCCAGACACCTCTCACCAGGTTGCGGCTTCCCCGCCGTCCCCGTCAAAGCCCCTGGCCGCCGCCTCTGAGACCGCGGGGTGGATGGAAGTGGTCCTCTAACAGAGGGGTCCGCCATTTTTGTGGCTGGGAGAGACCCCCGGCGGTTGGCCAGGGCTGGATTCCTGTTGCCCGCCGGAGCAAAATGGCCTCTTGCCGGGCTCTTAGTTCGAGGCGTACTTCTTCCTGAGCCTCCGGTGTTCTCTTTGGGCTCCCTGGTTCGGACCCATGAATGCTGTCCATCCTTCCCTCGGCTGATGACTAAGACAGGCTCACCCGCGGGTCTCCCCTGGCTACGGGCCCTAGGACGAGGACTCTGGGCCACTCCCGGCCTGTTGTGTCCGTCCGGGAACCGGGCCCGGCCACGTTCCTCCGGTTCGGTCCTCTGGGCTCCTGGTGACGGTCTAGGCAAACCGGCCCGGTCTCGTGAGTGGCTGCGGTTGTCTAATGGCCGCTTGAGTCCCGCCAGGGCTTGCAAGCCGGTTCCTTCCGAGCCGCGCCGGCTGGCTTCCTTCCGGAAGGCTGGGTTGACGTCTTCATGGCGTCTCCTCCCTGGGATGCTCTGGATGGAGGAGGCCGAGGAATCACTGTCCCCGGACAGACGCCGGGTCCGTGGAGGCCTGGAGCAGAATAGAAGCAAACACCAAGAGATCTTAATCACCCCACTTCGCATCTACATTACATTTTCCAGAAATGTATATTTCATACCATTTGGTCCAGGGGGCTGTTCACTATGTCCTGTTTGCCGGATCCAGCCCTGATGCCAATTCATCTGGCTCATGAAGCCCTCATCACTTCCAGGAGCAACGAGGGCTTCGTGGGCCGGATGAATTGGCATCGGGGGCTGGATCTGGCCTCTGGGCCATAGTTTGGGCACCCCTGCACTACACCATACTGTCCTCCCTTCTCTCATGGAATTATAACCCAGAATGGAAGGAAATCACCACATTCTGCTTCTCACGCCCAGTCTGGAGAGACAAGGGCCACTGACACAAAAGGCAGCATCAACCTCCCCCCCCCCCCCATTGCCACCCCTTACCTGGCGCTAGGGGCCTGAGCATCACAGGTGTTGCGTGGAGACTGGGCCATGGACCCCCTCAAGGGGCTGGCGGACCTCTGACCAGAGACGCCGAGAGAAGGTATTTGTTTCGGTGGGGTAGCCTCTCCGAATCTCCTGCCCTGGTAGGCTGGGCGGCTTCCCTTCGTGTGGGGCGAATCCCCTCCGGCCGAGACCCGCCGGTCCCCCACCCGAATGGGTTCGGGGGTCTTGTGTAGGCTCAGGGTGTCCGCCCGGCGCTGGGGGCTAGGGCTGGTGGCTTGGGAACTGCCCGGGCTGGCAGACTTTTGGGGCGAGAAGCCAAGCGCCCGGGATTGGGTCAAGCGGTGAGCTGGGGAAAAAAGGGGGTGGTGGAGAAGAAATATGAACAACAGCCAAAGCAAGCATCATTGATGTGTGGTCAGGTGTCCAGAAATCTACCTCTTGGCTACTCAGCTGGGTCCATCTAGCCCCTCCAGTACACCAGAGACATTGCAGCAAAGCTTAGCAAATTGACTTTCTGGGACTACATTTCCCAGCCACCCTCACTTGCTTGGAGTGACTTACTCCAAATTCTAGAATTTGGGGTGCTTCAGTCAGCTTTAGTGTTCATGACCATTGGCCGGGGGGGTGCCCAAACTTTTCAGGCTGTAGACAGCTGATCAAGCCGGTCATGTGGTTCCTCCCACCGGAAGCAGAAGTAAAACTTGCCCCTGCGCATATGCAGAAGGCATTTACGGCAGCATTAAGTGCAAGCGTGGGCATGTTTTACTTCCAGTTCTGGGAGCGGTGAGGGTGTCGTGGACCAGATGAATTGGTGTCAGGGACCAGATCTGGCCCATGGGCCATAGTTTGGACACCCCTGCCACAGGCCCTTACAAAACAGATCATTTAAAGCATGTGTAAAATTCACTGATAGAATCCGGGGTGCAAACTTTGGACAAAAGAAACACCAAGAGATATAGATGCCACTTTCTACCCCCCCACATGCCTGTATCGGGGGAGGAGCTCAAAGGAATTACCGGTGAAACCTGGTTAGGAAGCTAAACCCAAGTTTAGTCCTTGCTAACGAGGAATGGGCAGAGCCACAGAGGCTGAGCCCCTGATGACCGGAAGGTGGGCAGGGCAGCAGCTTGAGACCTGATGGCTACAATACAGAGTGAGCGCCCGTCTGGGCCTAAAGACCATTAAAGTCACCATAATTTAGTTCTAAAGGTAAAGGTTTCCCTTGCTCGAAAGCCAGTCGTATCTGACTCTAGGGTGCAGTGCTCATCTCTGTTTCTAAGCCGAAGGGCCAGCACTGTCTGCTTCTGCAGACATTTCTGCCAAAGAAGCCACTAAGCCCAGGTCCTAGCCCCAACCAGCCGAACCTGAACCACTGACACTTTACAGCTGTCACATTTCTGTGATCATGTGCAGGCATGACTAGACACTGGAGCATACGGAACGCTGTTACCTTCCCACCGAAGTGGTCCCTATTTATCTACTTGCAATTTCTTCCTTTCGAACTGCTAGGTTGGCAGGAGCTGGGACAAAGACGGGAGCTCATTCCGTCCTGCAGTACTCGGGAATCGAACTGCTGACCTTCCGCTTCCCAGTCAGCGTCTTAGCTACTTGAGCCACTGCGGTCTAGTTTAGTTCTAGGTTAATAGAAAGGGCAACAGACACTGATGGGAAAAGACTGCAATTATAATCAAGCCACAAGGGGATGCTGCTGCCAAACGACAAAGGTCATCATCCTGCTATGAATGGCCATTTCAGTAGATCTATTCCGGAGGTTCCCAACCTTTTCAAGTTGGGGGCCGGGTCAGGCTCTCTCAGTCAGCTTTGAGGGCCAGACGGCCATTTTGCCCTGCCTGCACAATGGGGTGTGGCCATTTTGTCCCAACAACTTCAAAAGGAGCGGCCATTTTGTTTCTCAAATGCCCTTGGAGGGGTGGGCGGCCACATGAAATGGTGCCATGGGCCAGAGCTGGCCCACGAGCCTTAGGTTGGGATCCCCTGATCTATTCTCTCAACAGGCACTTCAAACCACCCAAACCAAACCAAACCAAACCAAACAACCAACAAACTAACCAAACAACTACCAGTAATTTCCACTAGACTCAAATGTTTATTTATTACATTTGTATCCTGCCTGTCTTGGTGCAGACACTAAGATCTGAAGAATAATACTGGCTAGTTCTTTGGTTAAATAAACTCCCAACGCTACATCATAGCCATAGATGTAGTTGTCGCAATATTAATTTTAAATACTAATTTTATGACTCCTCTTAACTCTGAGATGTGTTTCTCTTAAAATATATTTTAAGTACTCTGATCTTAGTGGTTAAGGCGCTGAACTTGATGACTGGAAGGTCGGCAGGTTGGCAGGTCGAGACCTGAGTATTTCATGACGGAGTGAGCTCCCGTCACTCTATCCCAGCTCCTGCCAACCTAGCAGTTTGAAAGCAAGAAATTGCAAATAGATAAAAAGGTACCACTTTGGTGGGGAAGGTAAACAGTGTTCTGTGCACTCCGGTGTCTAGTCATGCCTGTCACATATGGGTGTGCTTTACTTCTGCTTCCAGGAGCGACGAGGGCGGCACGAGTCGGATGAATTGGCGTTGGGGGCTGGAACTGGCCTGTGGGCCATAGTTTGGGCACCACTTCTTTAACATCAGCTCCCAGCCAGCTCTGAAATGCAAGGAACTGGACCGGACCAGATCAACAAAGGAAGATGAGGTCTTTTGCAAGACTAATGACTCTTGATTGCTCATCCACCACTAAGATTCAAAGTACTTTACACTGCACAGTAAGGTTAAGCTGCAACTATTTATCTGCTCCTTGGAAAATCCCTTCCTCTCCCAACTACGATAAAGACTGCACCCTACTCACAGTAAGAAGTACACCTGCACGGATCGTGTTTGTCCAGGTAATGCTCTAACGTATCCCAGCCACCACCGACCCGGACCATCACGTGGCTTCTCAGCACCTGTATCGGTAAACCCAAGAAACAACCTTTAGATTCTGCTGAGGGGAGTTTGACGTGGGAATACAGCATCCATACAAGCTGTTGGTCTAAAACAGTGATGGCGAACCTTGGCACTCCAGGTGTTCTGGAACTTTAATTCCCAGAAGACCTGGTCAGCAGGAGTGTGGACTGGGGCTTCTGGGAATTGAAGTCCAAGAACACCTGGAGTGCCCAGGTTCGCCACCCCTTGTCTAAAACATGAGCCGTCCTATTCCTGGGCTTAAACCCAAGCCCAGCTAGAGGAGCAAGGGCCTAGATTTTGCTTTTCCTCTCAAACAAGGGTCACATATATAAAGAAAACTTCAGAATATGCTAGCTGGTTCAGAACTTGGCTTGCTTGCTCAAAAGACCCCCAAGTTTCTATCTGTCAGTGAGGTGGGCAGGTGGATATATGGGTGATGTTCAACCTCAAGGCATGCTAGAAAATGTCTACTCAGGAGCCCAAAGGATTAGCTACCAAAGGCGGTCCGGAGCCTCAGGGACACGACTTGGTCTCGAAAACGGAAGCAGAATTAAAAAGGGGTGGGGAACAATTTTGAAATGCCTCAATAAGAACACGGAAATCTTAAATATTTATGCAAATATGCTCACTGGTGCATAATATTTTGAGGTCATGTAAGGGAAGTCTTCTGGTGCAAAATGTTGATTTATGGAAAAGTAAAGTGCATAGCTTGGTGGTTTTGATCTCTGGCTGCAGCTAAGTCGGAACCAACTTGATGGCACATTATTATTATTATTATTATTATTATTATTATTATTATTATTATTATTATTATTATTATTATTATTATTATTATTATTATTATACATACATACATACATACATACATAAAGCCCTGCTCATAGCTAACTCTCCCCCACAAATTTATAGTGACATTAAAATAAGGAATTGCAGCCAGAGTTGCCTGCAGAAAGGGAAGGATGCCGAATGAAAGGATTACTGGTAGTACTAAAAAGAAACATTACTACTATAGCAATAGTATCATTACTTATTAGCATTACTCACACTTTCAGTAATGAGTATTACCACAGAACTATAGAGTTCCCTGTAGAAAGGGAAGGATCCAGAATGAAAGAAGTACTGGTGGCACTAAACATAAAATGTTACTACTATAGCAATAGTATCAATTACTTATTAGCATTACTCACACTTTCAGTAATGAGTATTACCACAAAACTATAGAGTTCCCTGTAGAAAGGGAAGGATCCAGAATGAAAGAAGTACTGGTGGCACTAAACATAAAATGTTACTACTATAGCAATAGTATCATTACTTATTAGCATTACTCACACTTTCAGTAATGAGTATTACCACAGAACTATAGAGTTCCCTGTAGAAAGGGAAGGATCCAGAATGAAAGAAGTACTGGTGGCACTAAACATAAAATGTTACTACTATAGCAATAGTATCAGTGACTTATTAGCATTACTCACACTATCAGTAATTAGCATTAAAGCGGCACTATAAAGTTCCCGGTAGAAAGGGAAGGATGCAGAATGAAATAATTACTGGTAATACTAAAAAGAAACATTACTACTATAGCAATAGTACCATTACTTAGTATTACCACAGTACTATAGATTTCCCTGTAGAAAGGAAAGGATGCCGAATGAAAGAAGTACTGGTAGTACTAAAAAGAAACATTACTACTATAGCAGTAGTATTTCCTATTAGCATTACTCACACTATCAGTAATTAGTGTTACTACAGCAATATAGAGTTCCCTGTAGAAAGGGAAGGATGCAGACTGAAAGAAGTACTGGTAGTAATAAAAAGAAACATTACTACTACAGCAATAGTATTTTTTATTAGCATTACTCACACCATCAGTAATGAGTATTATTACTACGGTATTAACACTGCAGGATTTTACTATTATTGCTACTAGCACTATTATGAAGGACTCTGCACTAGAAGTAACAGCCTTAGCAATTAGATATTCCAGTACTGTTATTAGCCACAACACATTGTAAAGGCTGAGGAGGAGAGAAGTAGAAAGGAACAGAAGGAAGGAAAAGGAAGGGAATCATGAAGAGTTAGACTGGGGCACTATTTCAGGCTTTAAACCGAAAGGAAAACCCTGTTAATTTCTTTTGATTGTGACGGAAGTCCAAAAAGAAAACCGAGAACCACTCTCAGAGAAATAACTCTGTATTTTCACAGTATCATAAATTCTCCAAAACTCATAGTAAACTTAAGCACAAATCGTTGCAGTGAATATAAGCAGAAAAAGTTGCAGCAGTAATATGACAAGGAGGTCAAAGTAAATTCGAATGAAATAAAAGTTCTTTCTTCAAAGATACATAGAAACTTCAGGCACAAAAGTTGCAATTTCTTCAAGGTTACATGGTAGGCATGACCAGGAGGAGGTCAGCGTATATCCAAAACAAATCTAGACTGTTCCAGTAAATTCAGTCTTTCACATAAAGCTTCCTCAGGATAAAGGTTCTGTTTAATGCGTTAAAGAGCCTCTAAATGTTTGTTCTATTGATTGTGACGGAAGTCCTTCAAAATGTATATGGATAAGTACCGCTGGCTAAAGAATAGCATGACAATCACAGGAACATGGGACTAGATTTAGACTTCATCATAATAAAGAGGAACCATTTCTCGGCTCGCCTATCAAACAAGGAAGCGTCTAGTCCTCATGGTTGTTAAGCAGCTGCATTTGTTAAGGCGTTTGCTTACAATGTCAAGACACGAAACCACAGCTGAGTAACTCAGTGAGTTGGACTTTCTGGCCGCCCAATGCGGGGTCAGGAGTTTGATTCCCCCGTGGTGCCTAGCCAGGAGAAGAGCCAGCCTGGTAGCCCAGGGTGAGCGGCAAAGTCCCAGGGCGACCCCAGATAAGTTGGGGAGGATCAGCCGCTTCTGAGTACGCTCTACTCCACTGTTATGTCCGGCCCTTATAAGCACCAGTCCAGACAACGATGAACAAAACAGCAACAAGTCTTTATTCAACAGTCTTTTAGAGATGAGCTTACAAGGTGAACCAGACACAGAGATGGCTACACAATCCCAGTGGAATCAGTCCAAGGAAGAAGGCAATACCTAGCTACCACAGAAGCGTAGCATAGTGGAGGAGACCCAGGCTAGCACATTGCTGGCTACCTGTACGGAGAGGGATGTATAGATCCGGTCCGGCCCCACCCTTGTTTACTCGTGGAGCTTATATAGTGTCTCCCCGGCGGTTGCTCCTTAGTGCAAAGTAGAGACCCGCCGGATAATCGTAACTAACCAATCATAACAGGGTATATATGTAATTAACCAATGGGAAACAGGATCCAAAACTTTAACCAATCACAGGACTGATTAGCATAATGAGCGCGCCCTGTACAGGGGTTTTGCGCCACTTTAGGCAGGAGACCGCCATTTTCCTTCTTGTAAGGAGCTGCCCGTGCTACTTGCAAATGTGCCTCAATACACAACATCCATAGAGCAGGGGTTCCTAACCCTTTTATGCTGCAGGCCTGACGATGTCCCCAGACAGCTGAGAAGGCCCAGTTACAACAGCCATAAATGCTGCCATAAAACACATCTGTGGCTGTCGTATCGTAAACATGTTTATGACAGCCGCAGGTGCATTTGTGCAGGTGCATTTATGGCTGTTGTAAATACGTCCACTTCTGCTTCAGGTGTGGCAGTGGCATGGGCTACATGAAATGGTGCTGTGGGCCAGGGCCGGCCCACAGGCCGTAGGTTGGCCATCCCTGCCGTAGAGAGTAGAGGGAGTACTCAGTACTCTCTCAGTACTCTGGAACTCTGTCAAGGGTCACGCTAAGTCAGACTTGAGTGAACGGCGAGCAATTATTACTAACCCAACGGTGCTGAGACTTCAGGCGCCAGGGAGGTGGTTGGACAGGATTCCCCAGCTGGCCTCTTCCCATGGTTAGAGTCGTTTATTCTCATTTGGCTAAAGAGTGGATGCCATAACGTCCGCGCCTGTCTTTCCGTTGGGTCAGAGAACAATTGTTTGGCAGAAGGACTCCTGAATCGCCACTTTTCTCCTTACGTCGGTGGCTTGTCCCCAGCAGAAACCGTCACAAAAGTCATACGGAATACTGGCTGTACCAACCGGCCGAGGAAAACAAGACTTTGGAACAACGTCACTGGATTAAAGAGTGTGACCTGTTTCATTTTACCACTTTATCGTCCCCCTTGGAGGATTTCCACTCCTGGGACACCACAAATCTTTAGAGGGGGGACCTTAGATTGTCCGTGAAGAGATCACAGGAACGGAAAACAGGTTAGGACCTGAAATGTGGTGAAAATTTGGCCACATTAGCTTGAAAAGCTTCATAATTATGGCCACATTGGCCAGAAAATCCTCACGGTTTTTGCCACATTAGCTGAAAAATCCTCATGATTTTGGCCACCTTTGGCTTGACAATGTACATGATTTTGGCCACATTGGCTGGACAATGCTCACGATTTTGGCCATATTAGCTGAAAAATCCTCACAATTTTGACCACATTAGCTGAGAAATCCTCATGATTTTGGCCACATTCACTGAAAAATCCTCACAATTTTGGCCACATTAGCTGGGAAATCCTCATGATTTTGGCCACCTTTGGCTGGAAAACTTCACAATTTTGGCCACATTAGCTGGAAAATCCTCACAATTTTGGCCACCTTTGGCTGGAAAACTTCACAATTTTGGCCACATTAGCTGGGAAAACCTCATGAATTTGGCCACATTAGCTTGGAAAACCTCATGAATTTGGCCACATCAGCTGGGAAATCCTCACAATTTTGGCCACCTTTGGCAGGAGAACTTCACAATTGTGGCCACATTAGCTGGAAAATCCGCACAATTTTGGCCACATTGGCTGGACAATGCACACGATTTTGGCCACATTGGCTGGAAAATGCTCACGATTTTGGCCACATTAGCTGGGAAAACCTCACAATTTTGGCCACATTGACCAGAAAATCCTCACAATTTTGGCTACCTTTGGCTGGAAAAATTCTCACATCCAGTGAAAACTCATTTGCTCTTGGCTAAAATCAAACTTAGTACTTTGCCTTAAAGAATAATAAAGAGACAACAGGATTCTGGCCAAGTAATTACAATTCTGAGGTGTAGAAAAGTAATCAATCAATTTTTATTACGATCCAAGGCCAGCATAGCACAGCAAAATGAACAGAAGTTAAAATGAGGGTTCTTAAAATATAGAAAAGTAATCAGTTTGTGCTAAAATTATGTAGTCATAGTACCGGGATTCTCAACCTGCAGCCCATGGGCTGGATGTGGCCCACAGCACCATTTCTCGTGGCCCCCACCGCCTCCACTGCACCTGGAAGTGCCATGTGGTGGAGGAAGGGCAAAATGGCCATCCAGCCCCTGAAGCTGTCTGAGGGAGCGTGCCTGGATACTGGCTGATGTAATGTAATTCCACCTTTGCTAACATGCAAAAGCCTCACTTCCATGCATTCCTATGGGAAGCCATGCTTTGTGCCCTCTAGTAGACAGGAGGCAAACTGCTAACTCAGGGTGGGCGAAGCCCACCCACCCAGCTAGCTACGGCCCTGGGTACTCCCCTGCTTTCTCCATGATCCAGTGAATGTTTGCAATTTGGTCTTTGTAGTCTCTGGGAATCCACAAGAATGGGTTTACTTGCACATATGTATGTGCAGTAAACCCATTTGTGTGGATTCACAGGGGACCATGAAGAAGGACAGTTACAGGTGAGCAACCTGTCATTATAGAGCCCTGGCAGCAGAGGGGTTAAATTGCTGTCCTGCAGCCAAAATGTTGTGAGTTCGATCCTGACCAAGGTTCTAAGGTTGGACTCAGCTTGCCATCCTTCCAAGTTCAGTAATATGAGTCCACAGCATGTTAATGGGAGCAAAATGCTACTTAACTTGTGAGCCGCCCAGAGAGTAAACTAAGTGCAATGCGGGCGGTATAGAAGTGTGATGATGTCCATCGCTATTGATGCTATCTCGCAGAATCAAAAGCCGTGAGGACGGAGGGTGGTTTGGAAGGGGGACGAGAAGGAAAGAAGAGGCATCAAGGAGTGGAGGAGATCTGGAGAAACTCTTACCCGGACAAAGATAAGCGCATTGGAATCTCCCACTTTGTATTTGCCCTCTGAGACCTTGACCATAGGGAACTGCGACGGGCATGTGCAAAGCCCCAGGATTTCTCTGACCTGGAAGAGGAATTAGCAGAGTGGAGAGAGAGAAATCGTTATTTAGACACAGGCCAAAAAATAAATAAATAAGGTCACTCTTGTTCGAAAGCCAGTCGTATCTGACTCTAGAGTTCGGTGCTCATATCTGTTTACAGCCAAAAAGCCAGTGCTGTCTACATCTGAAGGCACCTCCGTGGTCATGTGGCAGGCGGGACTGGGTGCCACAGAACATAGAACATAAGAACAGCCGTGCTGGAACAGGCCACAGCCCATCCAGTCCAGCATTCTGTCTCACACAGTAGCTCACCATTTCCTTCAGGGTATTCTTCCCAAGCAGATGCCTTCACCTGCTTAGGATTCCCTGGAAATGGCATTGAGAGATATCCTGCCTATCTCTCCAACCCGGAGGTTGTCCTTAAGTATCCATAATTATAGCCATTGATAGCCTTGTCCTCCATGAACTTGTCTAATCCTTTCTTAAAGCTGTCAAGACTGACAGCTGTCACCACTTCTTCTGGCAGGGAGTTCCATAGACCAGTAATCCTCTGGGTGAAAAAGTACTTTCTCTTATTTGTTTGAGAACTAGTACCCAAAAGATTCATGGAGTGTCCCCTAGTTCTAGTGTTGTGCGATAGGGAAAACAGTTTTTCCTTCTCTACTTTGTCCACACCGTGCATGATTTTATAAACTTCAATCAGGTCACCTCTTAGACGCCGTCGTTCAAGAGTGAAGAGGCCCAACCGTTGCAGCCTCAGATGGTAAGGAAGGTGTTCCAGTCCCCTAATAATTCTGGTTGCCCTCCTCTGTACTTTCTCCAACTCCATAATATCCTTCTGGAGGTATGGCGACCAGAACTGTACACAGTGTTCCAGATGGGGCCTCACCATAGATTTATAAAGAGGCAAAATGACACTTGCTGACTTATTTTCTATACCCTTCCTAATGATCCCTAGCATTGAGTTTGCTTTTTTCACTGCTGAGGCACACTGGGTTGACACCTTCATTGAGTTGTCCACCAGGACACCAAGGTCCCTTTCCTGGTTTGTCGCAGAGAGTTCAGACCCCATCAGTTTATAAATGTAATTGGGGGTTTTTGCCGCAACATGCATCACTCTGCACTTACTAATGTTGAAGCTCATTTGCCACTGTTTTGCCCACTCCCCCAGTGTCAAGAGATCCCTCTGGAGCTCCTCACAATCTCTCACAGTTTTCACTACCCTGTATAATTTAGTGTCATCAGCAAATTTGGCTACCTGGCTTTTAATCCTACCTCTAGATCATTTATGAAGAGGTTGAAAAGCAGGGGTCCCAGTACTGAACCTTGGGGGACCCCACTCTTTACTTCCCTCCACTTGGAGAAGTGTCCATTTAGTTGCTGATCCAGGACAAGACCTGTCCCTTTATTCCATGACTGGTAAGTTTATTCAAGAGCCTTTGGTGTGGGACCTTGTCAAAAGCCTTCTGAAAGTCCAGATAAACAATGTCAACTGGATCCCCCTTATCCACATGCTTGTTGACACTCTCAATAAATTTCAACAGATTAGTGAGGCATGATTTGCCCTTGTAAAAGCCATGTTGGCTCTCCTTTAGCAGCGCCTTCTCTTCTATGTGCCTATTAATTCTATCTTTTAGGATGGTTTCCATCACTTTACCTGGGACACATGTCAAACTGACAGGTCGGTAATTTCCTGGATCACCCCTGGATCCTTTTTGGAAAATGGGTGTTACATTCGCTACCTTCCAGTCATCAGGCACAAAGCCTGATTTGAGGGAAAGATTATATATTTTGGCTAGGATATCAGCAATTTCATCTTTAAGTTCCCTGAGAACTCGTGGATGGATGCCATCTGGTCCTGGTGATTTGTTAGTGTTTAGTTTAACAAGACATGCAAGGACCTCCTCCCTGGTTATTTCTATCTGGCTTAATTCTTCAGTTTCCCTCCCTACAAAGATTGTAACAGAACACTGTTACCTTTCCCACCGAAGCAGTACCTCTTTATCTACTTGCAATTTCTTGCTTTTGAGCTGCTAGGTCGGCAGGAGCTGTGCAGCACTCAGGTCTCCAAGTACTGCCCTGCCAACCTTCTAGTTGTCAAGTTCAGTGTCTTAACCACTAAGCCACCACAGTCCCTTGAACCTAGGTACAGTATAGGTACAGTATAGGTAAAGGTTGCCCTTACTCAAAAGCCAGTCATATCCTACTCTAGGGTTCAGTGCTCATCTCTGTTTACCGCCAAAGAACCAGCACTATCTGCATCTGCAGATGTTTCCATAATATTTGGCAGGTATAACTTGATGCTGGAGTTCATGGAACACTGTTACCTTTCCTGCTGAAAAGGTACCTCTTTATGTGCTTGCAATTTCTTGCTTTTGAAAGGCTAGGTTGGCAGGAGCTCACTTCATCGTGCAGCACTCAGGTATTGAACCCGCGGCCGACCTTCCAGTCATCAAGTTCAGCATTTTAACCACTAAGCCACCACAGAGTCCCTAGTTGTTTAGGAGCAGATCCATAAAAATAATCTCCAAAAACCTGTTTCTCCCCCATCCTACCTTCCCTACAGGAAGAACATCAACACAGTCCCCAATTCCACCCCCAATGTTCAGATTCAAGGCTGTATTCAAGGTTGAAACTGCACCACTGCGGTGATGGTCACAGCATGGGTGAGACATATTTTTTTGCTCTTCCTTAATCTCCCATGGCCTTTTATCCTGCTATAATTCATAATTGTGTGCCATCAAGTCAATTCTGAGTGATGGAGACCCTTCTTGAGGTTTCTAGGTAGAGGCTGCTCAGAAGAGTTTTGGCATCTTCTTCCTCTAGGGTAATGGTTCCCAAGGTGGGGCCCAGGCCCCACAGGGGACCTCAATTCCCCGAAGCATAGGTCAGTCCATTGGCTGCTCAGTGCTTTGGGGAATTAACTTAGGCTTCTGGGAACTGGAGTCCAAAAACCAAAAGGTTGGGAAAACACTGCTCTAGGGGGCGCAATCAGGACCACTAGGCAGGCTGGCTCTTCTTGCAAGAGGCAGAAAGGGGGATCAAACTCTCACCTTCTACCTAAACCACTGAGTTATCCAGCCAGTTACACAGATGGGTAACATCGGGCCTTCTTTCCAGCTGCTGTTGAACAACCAGGGCTGGGGTCATGTTGAAAGGCGGTGCATTTTGACACCATCTTCTAATGGCCATCTAGCCAACATCAAGCTCTTGAGGGTCAACAGGCCAGGATTCCCAGTTCAGAGATAACAACAAGCTGTGTTCTCTGAACACCAGGTTGTAGGTTGAAATCAATGGGATCCATTGAGAAACAGTCTCCAGTTGGGTTTCTCAAGAAGGAAGAGCCAAGAATTGGGAGAATTTAACAAGGTGGAAGTCCAAGGAGCATGAAGTTAGCACCTTGATGGGTGGAGATTTTGCTTCTACCTCTCCACAGCTTCCCTACCCTACAAGGCTGTTGTGACAAATGAATGAGGCAAAACACACTGGTTTTACTCTGCAGGAGACACATCGGACAGAGGTATGCTGTGCGTTCAGCAAGTCATGGCCGATGAAGGAATAGGACCGGGGTTCCCAACCTTTTCAAGCCGGGGGTCAGGTCGCACTCTCTCAATCAGCTTCGAGGGCCAGACGACCATTTGGCCCTGCCTGCATGACGGGGGGCAGCCATTTTGTCCCAACATCTTCAAAGGGCTGGCCATTTTGTTTCTCAAATGCCCTTGGAGGGGTGGGAGGCCACACGAAATGGATCTGTGGGCCAGATCCGGCCCACGGGCCTTAGGTTGAGAACCTCTGGAATAGGAGATCTCAGACGGCAAGTTATTTATTTATTTATTGTTAGATTTCTATACGGCCCACTCGACCACGGCCGACTCAGGGCGGTTATGTTTGGGGATGTTTCTCCAGCCCTGCCTTGGTAACCGCCTCAAAACAAGGAAGTGCTTGTCTCCTACTACAGCTAGAAGAAAAAGACTGTTTGGACACAAAGCAGCCTCCAGTTTTCACAATTTATGGCCTCTGGGGTCAGAGAGCTTTCGCCATAACCAGGCAGAACAAAAAGGCTCAGACAGACACCGCTGATTTTGCAAAAACATGCGGCGCAAGCTGTATTAGCAACAAGAACAACAATGGGAAGGTTTTAAACATGACTGTCATGACCTGTTCGGGTCTTTCAGTATCAATGTGACTAAATGGAGCTGCAGTGGTTCAATGGTTAAGAAGCTCGCCTTGTTAGCTGGAAGGCTGGTAAGTCAGCAGTTCATGACCTGAGTGCTGCATAACGGAATGAGTGCCCGTCTCTATCCCAGCTCCTGCCGACCTAGCAGTTTGAAAGCAAGACATTGCAAGTTGATGAATAGGGACCACTTTGGTGGGAAAAGATTTTGGGGACATGAAAGGAGCCTCATTCGGGCAATCCCCTGAGCTGAGTTCCTCCAGCAAAAATCCTTTCAACCCAGGAAGCACCTTTGTGTGCTTCTGACGCGGTAAAAAAACAGAAGATGAGTGGTACAGTGGAACCTCGGTTAATAAACGGCTCGGTTAACATAAAAATTGCATAACAAAAGGAAATCCATAGAAAATAGTGGCTCGGTTTACGGAATATTTTTCCAGAACGGATTAATTGGTTTACGATGCATTTCTATGGGGAACCGTGTTTCGGTTAAAGTATTTTGGTTTTCAATGCATTCCTCTGGGAAACTGCATTCAATGCATCCCTATGGGAAATTTGATTAAAGTAATCATCACTGTAAGAAATGTCCCAGAGAATGCATTTTAATTATATTAACAGAGGTTCCACTGTATATAAATGCAATCAATCAATCAATCAATTGTTGGATAGATGGATGGATATGCAACATTGCAAAATCATCTACCCACCCACACATCCATCCATCCATGCTGACTCATACTTAACCTGTGATCAACAACCATTCCAAGACCCTTAAAGTGTGGTGCCCATAATGGGACTTGACCAAAACCAGGTCACAAGTTTGCCGTGGGTGGGTTGTGATTTCTCTTCATGCCCAACCCAAAGCCTTTTGTTCATGTTGTTTGTTGTTGTTCAGTCGCATAGTCGAGTCAGGACCCTTTGTGGGTCACATGGACCGCAGCATGCCAGGGACCACTATCCTCCCCCATTCTCCTCAACCCGCCCAGCTTTGTGCCCATTGCATCAACGATGCCATCTAGCCATCTCATCCTCTGTTGTCTCCTTCTTCTTTTGCCCTCGACCTTTCCCAGCATCAAGGCCTTCTCAAGTGAATCCTCTCTTCTCATTTGATGTCCAAAGTACTTTAGCTTCATCTTCACTATTTGTCCTTCCAAGGAGCAGTCAGGGTTGATTTCTTCTAAGATCGACCTATTTGTTCTCCTCGCTGTCCAGGGGACTCTCAAAACTCTCCTCCAGCACCACATTTCAAAGGCGTCTATTCTTCTGGACTCAGCTTTCCTTAGGGTCCACCTCTCACAACCCTACATTACCACCGGGAATACCATTGCTTTGACTATGCGGACCTTTGTTTGTAGGGTGATGTCTCTACTTTTCACTGTGTTCCCCAGATTTCTCAAAGCTTGTCTCCCAAGAATCAGTCGCCTTTTAATTTCATGGCTGCAGTCGCCATCTGCAGTGATCTTGAATCCTAAAAAAAGTAAAGTCTGTCACTGCTTCTACTTCTTCTCCATCTATTTCCCAGGGACTGATGGGGCCTGTTGCTATTATCTTGGTTTTCTTGATGTTGAGTCTCAAACCAGCTTTTGCGCTCTCTTCTTTCAACCCAATCAATAGATTCTTTAGGTCTTCCTCACTTTCTGCCATTAGGGTGGTATCATCTGCATATCTCAAATTGTTGATGTTGCGTCTCAGGCTTGCTTTCACCTTAACCATTCACCTTAATCTTTCATGTTACCAAACTATAAGTACTTGAATTTCACCACTGGCCTCCAGTGGGTTCAGGAAAAGTACCGCTTCCAAACTTTGACAAAGTCCCGCTGTGGGTTATGTCAGCATTACGGATCCATCTCCACCCTCCCGTTTCCTGCCAAGCTAATTTCCTCTCCCTGGAGAATTTCGCCGATGGGCCCATAAGTGCATTGGCCTCTTTTATCTTCCCAAGCAAATGAGGACATGTTGGCGTTCGTTCCAGCATCATCCATTACGAAATGTTTGTGAGACAAGCAGATGCTGAACTGGGAAGGGGTGGGGTGGGGTGAGCAATAGAGGAGCCTGGTTTGCTATTTATAAAGCCCCATTGACAGAACGGAGAGGAAATTAACTTCCCAAATCCCTTGTCACGGTGGGCCTAATCCGGCAAAGGGTGAGCAGCTTTCCTGGGCAAATCTTTGGGTAGCTGGCACAGCGCACAGGAGAAAGAGATTTGCAGATGTGGCACAGCTGCTGTGTGGCGGGCCGGGGATCACCGAGGAAACCAGACCTCAACATCTGTCGGCTTCAGGCTGTGGCCGAAAGGCGGAGGTGGAAAAATGGTATTTTTAGCCACTTGCAAAAAAATGACCGTTTCTAGGATCTAGGATGGTAAAAGGAAAGCAGGGGGGCTGGTAGCACTTAAGGCATGAAGATGTTTTTATTCCAAAATGCAAGCTGGTTTTTATGCAAATCCAGATGCATGTATTCCTCCGTGAATCAGCAGCAAAAAGCCAGGAAATGGGGTACGACTGATACTATTATTACCTCAGCTTGGAAAAGTTCCTTTTTCGAGTACAGATGCCGGAAATCTGGTCCTATGCTGGTTGCAGATTCTGGGAGTTATAAAAGTCTTGTTGCTGTTTTTAATTTATTCATACTTTGATTTACAGGCAAGTTGTCAATGCCAAGCAAAAGATTCTTTCTTAAAATCTCAAGTGTTGAGAAATTGTCTCCGACCATGCATAAGCACGACAACCCAGGAGAATCCAAAATTGCAAGAAGGTGTGGTTGGTACCTATCCACATCCTCAAACATGGTCTAGCAGGTTTTACGGCAATGGAGGGATTGGGTCTTTTGCAATGCTAGTGGGTCTTAATGGCTCATTGAAGACCAAACTATATCAAGCTTCTTTGGCATAAAATAGGATCTGTTGTTCTATGCCAGTGATAGCGAACCTTTGAGAGACTGAGTGCCCAAACTCAACAGGCTGCCGTCTGCGCCACAGAGGGGCGGGACAAACTCTGTGCTGGGAGGAAGTACTCCCATTGGGCTGCTCGGCAGAGGGGTGGAGTGAACTATGTACTGAGGGGGGAGGAAGCGCTCCCATTGGACTGCTGGGCAGAGGGGCGGGGCAAACTCTATGCTGGGGCAATGACTCCCCGGCTCACAGAGAGGGCTCTGAGTGGCCCCTCTGGCATGCGTGCCATAGGTTCGCCACCACTGTTATATGCTGTCCAATGGATTCTGATTTATGGTGACCTTAAGATCTGGTGATTCCTTTATCCCTGCCCTTCTCAATCTCAGTTTTCTTCTTATTTATTTATTTAGGTTTCTAGGGCCGCCCCACTCACTGAGGTGTCTCTGGATGGCTTACAAAACAATGAAAAAGAACAACATTTAAAACCAATTAAAATCTGAAAAATCTTTAAAATTCCTTATTTCCTGGCTGCAGTCTCGGTTTGGAATGAAGATCACCCCAGGGTATATAAAGTGTTTCACTTTCTTGATTAAAAACTGAAGTTATGTAATTCTTCTATAGTCATACCTTGCCAGGAACAGATCACCTTGGAAGGGCAGCAAAGAAAGAAAGAGAAAATATTGTCGAAGTGAAGACTGAAATCATCGACACTTTGGGGCTGTGGTGGCTCAGTGGTTAAGAAGCTCGCCTTGTTAGCTGGCAGGCTGGCAGGTTGGCCGTTCAAGACCCTGGTACTGCATGACGGATTGAGTGCCCATCTCCGTCCCAGCTCTTGGGGACATGAAAGGCATCTCATTCGGGCATCTCCTGAGTGGAATTTCTTCAGCAAAAATCCTTTCAACCCAGAATAATTTCTGACACATCATCATCATCATCATCATCATCATCATCATCATCATCATCATCATCATCATCATTATTATTATTATTATTATTATTATTATTATTATTATTATTATTATTATTATTATTATTATTATTATTATTATTATTTACTACTACCAATACTTTTATTTTTGATCACTATGTATGGGTGTGAACACTGGGGGAAAAGGGGGGAAATTGGATTCACATAAATAAAACATGTTGCTGGAGGATTGCTCTGTAGATGCCCTGGACTTCCAGAAAGATACACAAGTGAGTCCTAAAGCAAATCGAGCTTCAACGAACTCTGGATGGAAATACCTGTATGATGAAGCTGATGCTGTCCCTACTTTGGGTACATCATGAGAAGACAGGATTCCCTGGAGACATCAGTAATAGTGAGAAAGGTGGAAAGCAGTAGGAAGTGAGGAAGGCCGAATGGGAGATGGATCAACTCCCTAAACGAAACCACAAGCTTGAGTTTGCAAGAGGTTGAGCAGAGCTGTTGAGAACATGATGTTTTGGAGATCTCTCATTCATAAGATGACTGTAAGTCAGGGATGACTTGATAGCATGAATAACAACATAACGTCATTTGCATACTGTATCTTAATTTACTGACATTTCTTCTAGCATTTTTCACTCTTCCTTTGTCCAGCTCTAATCTGGTTTTCCGTACGATCCATTCTGCACACAGACAAGGAGAGAAAATATACCTTTGTCTGACCCATTCGTTGCAGGAAAACCATTATTTCGTCTCTCTCCATCTTCTGTCCTCCTTCCTGCCCAGAGAATTGGCGGCACATCAAGAAAATTCAAATGTTATGGCAACACCAGTGTCTTCGAGAATGATCCGTAGTTTTGCAAGCTCCACAACACCGAAGGCTTGACGATCATCTATTAAGTGCCTAATTTTCTCAAGAAATTCTTTGATACAGTCCAGTCCATTGCACTGCCTTGGAAATTAACTGTTTTTATTTTCCTCTCATGTGTGCCTATATTAGGGAAACCTTGTTGAAACACATCCCAGTGATGGGAGAAGGGCATCAAGCTTAAGTCACCATAGATTAGACAAGAAGCCATTCAATGTGATTTTTCCTCCTCCCTCCCAGCCTCCTTTCCTTTTATGCTGTGACTTTCAAACTGTAAATCTGCCAACAGAGACTGAATAATTATCTTTTTTTCCCTCCTCCTCCTCCTCCTTTTCAATCCTGTTTCCTTTCCTGTTGTGTTTTTCAGCTGTAAATTCACAGACAGCCACTATCTGACTTCTAAGCCACCCCCGGGCATTTCTTTGGCATAAAACAGAGGACGAAAACATGTTTAGACAACAATAAGTCCATACAGATCCTTCAACATACTGTCAATCCAACCCCCTCGACCGAGCCAACAGGCTAACTTGACAGGCGCAACGGAGTATATGCCCTGTGCAAACGGAGACTCAATGATAATAAAGAGGTTTTTCTTTGGACTACAATTTCCAGAATCCCCTTGTTGTTGTTTAGTCGCACAGTTGATTCCGACCCTTTGTGACCCCATGGACCAGCACCCTCCAGGCACTTCTGTCTTCCACCCTCCTCCTCCGCCCGCCCAGCTCTGTGCCCATTGCATCTACAATACCATCTAGCCATCTCATTTTTGGCTGCCCCCTTCTTCTTTTGCCCTCCACCTTTCCCAGCATCAAGGCCTTCTCAAGTGAGTCCTCCCTTCTCATTTGATGTCCAAAGTACTTTAGCTTCATCTTCACTATTTGACCTTCTAAGAAACCTCCTTTTTTATAGTGGGTGGGATGGGTGGGTGGGATATGGGTCTTTTAAAGTGTTTTATGTGTTTTTAGAACTTGTTGTAATGCCGCCCAGAGTTGGGTTCTACCTGAGTGGGCGGCATATATAAGAACATAAGAACAGCCTTGCTGGAACAGGCCACAGCCCATCCAGTCCAGCATTCTGTCTCACACAGTGGCTCACCATTTCCTTCAGGGTATTCCCAAGCAGATGCCTTCACCTGCTTAGGATTCCCTGGAAATGATATTGAGAGATATCCTGCCTATCTCTCCAACCCGGAGGTTGTCCTTAAGTATCCATAATTATAGCCATTGATACTCTTGTCCTCCATGCACTTGTCTAATCCTTTCTTAAAGCTGTCAAGACTGACAGCTGTCACCACTTCTTCTGGCAGGGAGTTCCATAGACCAGTAATCCTCTGGGTGAAAAAGTACTTTCTCTTATTTGTTTGAGAACTAGTACCCAAAAGTTTCATGGAGTGTCCCCTAGTTCTAGTGTTATGCGATAGGGAAAACAGTTTTTCCTTATCTACTTTGTCCACACCGTGCATGATTTTATAAACTTCAATGAGGTCACCTCTTAGACGTCGTCGTTCAAGAGTGAAAAGGCCCAACCGTTGCAGCCTCAGATGGTAAGGAAGGTGTTCCAGTCCCCTAATCATTCTGGTTGCCCTCCTCTGCACTTTTTCCAGCTCCATAATATCCTTCTGGAGGTATGGTGACCAGAACTGTACACAGTATTCCAGATGGGGCCTCACCATAGATTTATAAAGAGGCAAAATGACACTTGCTGACTTATTTTCTATACCCTTCCTAATGATCCCTAGCATTGAGTTTGCTTTTTTCACTGCTGAGGCACACTGGGTTGACACCTTCATTGAGCTCTCGACCACCAGGACACCAAGGTCCCTTTCCTGGTTTGTCGCAGAGAGTTCAGACCCCATCAGTTTATAAATGTAATTGGGGTTTTTTGCCCCAACATGCATCACTCTGCACTTACTAATGTTGAAACTCATTTGCCACTGTTTTGCCCACTCCCCCAGTGTCGAGAGATCCCTCTGGAGCTCCTCACAATCTCTCACAGTTTTCACTACCCTGTATAATTTAGTGTCGTCAGCAAATTTGGCTACCTTGCTTTTTACTCCTACCTCTAGATCATTTATGAAGAGGTTGAAAAGCAGGGGTCCCAGTACTGAACCTTGGGGGACCCCACTCTTTACTTCCCTCCACTTGGAGAAGTGTCCATTTAGTGCTACCCTCTGTTTCCTGTCCCTTAGCCAGTTGCTGATCCAGGACAAGACCTGTCCCTTTATTCCATGACTGGTAAGTTTATTCAAGAGCCTTTGGTGTGGGACCTTGTCAAAAGCCTTCTGAAAGTCCAGATAAACAATGTCAACTGGATCCCCCTTATCCACATGCTTGTTGACACTCTCAAAAAATTCCAACAGATTAGTGAGGCATGATTTGCCCTTGCAAAAGCCATTTCAAAGGCATGCATTCTTCTGCGCTCAGCCTTCCTTAGGGTCTAGCTCTCACACTCATACATTACCACTGGGAATACCATTGCTTTGGCTATGCAAATTTTTGTTTGCAATGTGATGTTACTGCTTTTCACTATGTTTCCCAGTTTTCTCATAGCTTGTCTCCCAAGAATCAGTCGCCTTTTTATTTCATGGCTGCAATCTCCATCTGCAGTGATCTTGGATCCTAAAAAAGTAAAGTCTGTCACTGCTTCTACTTCTTCCCCATCTATTTCCCAGGGAATGATGGTGCCTGTGGCCATTATCTTGGTTTTCTTGGTGCTTTTGCACTCTCTTCTTTCAATCCAATCAAGAGGTTCTTTAGGTCTTCCTCACTTTCTGTCATTAGGGTGGTATCGTCTGCATATCTCAAATTGTTGATGCTTCTCCCAGCAATTTTAATCCCATATTGTGATTCCTCCATCCCTGCACTGCGCATTATGTGCTCTGTGTATAAATTGAATAATCAGGGTGACAAAATGCAGCCTTGTCTTACTCCTTTTCCTATTCCAAACCACTCTGTCATTCTGTGCTCTGTCCGAACTGTTGCTTCTTGACTCATGTACAGATTTCTCATGAGGCATATGAGGTGTTCTGGTATTCCCATCTCATTAATTACTTGCCACATTTTGTTGTGGTCCACATAGTCAAAGGCCATGGTGTAGTCAATGAAACAAAAGTAGATTTGTTTCTTGTATTCCTTTGTTTTCTCCATGATCCAACGTATGTTGGCAATGTGGTGTCTAGTCCCCTTGCCTCTTCGGAACCCAGCCTGCACTTCCGGTAGTTCTCTCTCTACATGCTGCTGAAGTCTATCCTGTATTATCTTGAGCATAACCTTGCTAGCACGTGGGATGAGTGCAATTGTTTGATAATTTGAATATTCTTTGTGCATACCCATCAAGCGCAGCTCCGGAAAATACAGGAACTTCTCCAGCCCGGGCGCACATGCGCAGCAAGAACAACTCCTTTGTGCATGTGCAGAACCCCTTTGCGCATACACAGAACTGCCTCTGATGTGCACGCATGCGCAGTAACCCCTTTCCCCGCCATTCAAAATGCAGGGCGGTGGCAGGAAAGGGGAGGAACGAGCGCTGAAATACGAGAAATCCCGGCCAATACAGGATACTTGACAGGTATGTCTTTGGCATTACCCTTTTTGGGGATTGAAACGTATACTGATCTTTTCCAATTCTGTGCCCATTGTTTTGTTTTCCAAATCTGCTGACATATAGAATGCAATAATTTGATTCCATCATCTATTAGGGCTTTGAAAAATTCAGCGAGGATACCATCATCTCCACTAGCTTTGTTGTTTGCAGTGCTTTTTAGGGTCTTTCTGACTTCACTCTCTAGGATGTCTGGCTCAAGTTCAATGTTCTCATCATTGTGATTATCAGGGGTGTTGAGTTCCTTTTTGTAGAGTTCTTCTGTGTACTCTTGCCATCTTTTCTTTATCTCTTCTGCATCAGCTAACTCCTTGCCGTCTTTGTCCCTTATCATGGTCATTTTTGCTTTAAACGTTCTCTTGATTTCCCCAATTTTTTTTGAAAAGCTCTCTAGTCCTACCCCTTATGTTGTTTTCCTCTATTTCTTTGCACTGTTCATTTAGGTAGGTTTCCTTATTTCTCCATGCTTTTCTTTCAAATTCTGTATTCAATTGATTGATTTTTTCCCCTTTCTCCTTTGCCTTTTGCGTTCCTTCTTTCCTCTGCTATTTTAAGAGCTTCATCAGACAACCACTTTGCTTTCTTATGCTTCAGAATCCCCTATCAGTATTGAATTCAGGAGGGATTCTGTTACACTTTTTCACCCTCGCCTCAAATATCCTCATCTTTGGACAAATTTAAAATATTTTAGTCTCTTAGACATGCTTCAACTCTCAACAGGCCAAAGCTAGTATGGCCAACTAGAGTGGATTGTGGGAATTGTAATCCAAAATATTTAGGGGAGCAAAGGGTTTCTTTCCTCCAGCTGAAAGAGTTTTGGGAGAATTATACAAATTTAAACAATTCTATGAATAAAGCCAATTCTCCCAGTTTCCTTCTAAAACACTGTTTCTCAACCTTTGGTTTTTGGACTTCAATTCCCAGAAGCCTAAGTCAATTTCCCAAAACACTAATCAGCCTAAGTATTGGCTTAGGCTTCTGGGAATTGGAGTCCAAAAACCAAAGGTTGAGAAGCACTGTTCTAAAAGGACTTAGCTCAGGGGTTTCCAACCTAAGGCCCCTGGGCCAAATCCGGCCTGCAGCACCATTTCATGTGGCCCCCCATGCCTCCAAGGGCATTTGAGAAACAAAATGGCTGCCCCCTTGAAGCTGTTGGGACAAAATGCCCACCCCCATCATGCAGGCAGGGCATAAATGGCCGTCCGGCCCTCAAAGCTGGCTGAGAGAACATGACCCAGCCCCCAGCTTGAAAAGGTTGGGAACCCCTGACTTAGCTTCAAAAAAAACGGAGATCAATTCATGACATATGAAGGAGAATCTTATCTCATGCACCAGATTAGTTTATGGAACTCAATAGCACTAGAAAAACATCAAGAAGATGCTATGAAGGAGGGGGAATGGCCATGATTAAGGACAACTCTGTTGTTATTATTTTTAAAAGTGTATTTCTTCGCTAACCCCGCTACGTAACCCTGTTATTTTCATCTAGGTTAGGCCTAATCTTAAATCCATACAAGCCAACTGCCTACGATGGAGGAAGCAGGAAGATCGGATCAAAACCCACAGTGGAGATGAAGAAGATTTCAGTCAACAGTCTTTGGTCGAACTGGGAGGGCCGGGCTAGACGCATGAGGCTTTATTTATTTCTATCAAAGTGGGACCGAAGCCATTCATTATCTCAGTTGCAAATCTGTTTGCCAAAAGCCAGATCCCGACATATGTTTGCAATCCCAAAGTCACGCAACACGGAAGCCGCGGGAATTCCAGGGTCATCCAGTTGGAACCCAATTTGCAAATCAACGTCAACTGAAGTGGATGAAAAAGTCCTTTCCAATTAAACGCCAAATACTCCCTAAGGGGAAAACCTGCTAATTGCGATATTTTGACTGCTTACTCGAGTGGAAAGCCTGGCAGGGCCGTCCCAAGGGTTGTGCTGCCTGAGGCAAGCAGAAGAGAGATGGGTTTACAAGCTGGCCATCTCTTGGGTGTTTGTAGTGGAGTGGGGAGATCCAGTTTCGAGAGACACTCAGTTACAAAACACTTCTAACAGCAGCCACTTTTATCTCAGCCAGCTCTACCTTACAGGGTTCTTGTGAGAATAAAGATGGAAATAGGAAGCTAAAGTCAGTCATTTAGAGCTCGGGGGGTGGGGGGGATACCAGAAAGAAAATATCTTAAGTAAAACAAACAAACAAAAAGTTAGGACAGGCCATGCAAATGAATATTGAGGAAGATTTGGTGGGACATTCTTAGGGTGAAAATCCAAAACATTCCTTTTTATACAGATTTTTTTTGTAAAACAAATCTTTTCCAGTTAGACTTTTATCTCCCATTTTTAACACAATCAATCAATCAATCACCCAGTCAAAACATCAATCAATCAGCCAATACATCAATCAATCCAGCCTTCAATCAATCAGCCAGCCAATACTTCAATCAATCAATCAGTCCAGCCATCAATCAATCAATCAGCCAGCCAGCCTGCCTGCCAGCCAACCAATACATCAATCAATCAATCCAGCCATCAATCAATCAGCCAGTCAGTCAGTCAATACACCAATCTATCAATCAATCATCTAGTCAGCCAGTCAATATACCAATCAATCAATCAGTCCAGCCATCTATCTATCTATCTATTGTATCTATCTATTGTATCTATCTATCTATCCATTCTATCTATCCATTCTATCTATCATGGTCTACCACCAGCACAGTAAAACAAGAGGTAATTTTTTTAAAAAAAATCAAATGCTTAAAAGCTAGTTAAAATATATTATTTTATAAGCATTTTTAACACAAAGATTGAGCCTTATTTTTTAACGGTCTTGCTTTCAGCTTTAAATATTGTCTCTTAGTCTTTGCTAAGATGATACAAGCTGCCTAGACTTCTGGGAGAAAGGCGGAGGGGCAAAAAGCATTTTAAATGAATGAATGAATATAAGCATATACTGTACAGAGAGAGTCAATCACTTATAAATAAAGAGGCCTTTTTGCAGGGCCGTGTCTTCCGCAAAGGGGCCACCCAGGAGAATGACCGCTGATGTCATGCCCGGTCTTTCTCTCGTACAACTTCCAAAACTATGTGCCAGTTTTGCCTTGGTAACCCGAGCATCATGCCCCGGAGAGGTGCCAGCTGCTATGGAGCTTCCTGGCACACCACAAAGAGGGTCGACCTCCCTGCCAGCCGGGGAGTTAAACAGGAACAGGACGGAGAAAGGGAGTTTTTGAATTAAAAAGGGCTTTTAGATTAGACACACTCAGGAGAAGGCAGGCTCTCCCCCTGCCTGCAAACGCCCTCCCCATTCCAAATCCTGGAAAAGGCTCTTATTAAAGCGGACACAGTAATCCAGATGTGATTCAGGACTGGCAGGAGGGGGAGAGGGGGAGAAGCACCCACAGGACCGGGTGTTAAGGACCTGAGTGCGCTCCAGGGCATCATCAACCCACTGGTGGATCTATCTATCTATATATATATCTATCTATCTATCCATTCTATCTCTATCTATTCTATCCATCCATCCATCTATCTATTTAGTTTTGCAATGCTCCATCCATCCATCCAATTTCTCTCTCTCTCTCAATCAATCAATCAACCAAAACAACCAACCAGCCACCTGTACATGACTTGTCTCCTTCCACTTGACTTTCACAACAACCTTGCTGGGTAGACCAGGCGGAGAGCAAGTTACCTCACCCCCAAGATTCCCCACTGAATGTAATGTTTTGGTGGGAACGCTAACATGGCTCTCCTAAGCCCCACTTCAACCCCTATGCCGCAATGCACAATGACTGAAAAGGAAACTGACACCCCGCCAAAAAATATATATATATATTTTCAAATTGCCTCCCCTGTTGGGAATCATGGATATAAAGAATAGTTAAGTCAAGGGTTCTCAACCTGCAGTCTGTGGGCCGGATCCAGCCCTCAGTGCAATTGCATGTGGCCCACTGCCCTCACACCTGCCACCGAAATTTCTTCCACTGGAAGTGACTGAAGCAGTGGAAACTGCGGTGGGCACATTTATGGCAGTGTTTACAGTGGGGGGGGGGGGGGACCATCAGTCCAGCCCCTTTGAAGCTATTGGGACCAAATCCCCTCCCCCCCTTCATGTAGGCAGGGCAAAATGTCCATTCGGCCCTCAAAGCTGACTGAAAGAGCGTGATCGGGGCCCCGGCTTGAAAAGGTTGGGAACCCCCTGAGTTAAATAAAAGTCTATAATGTCTCATTGGTTATCGTTTGCAGGTAATCGTTTTTTTAAAATATAAATTCGTTAAGATTTTGGTGCATCTTTAATGTACATTTGTATGGTGTTTCATTTTGTTTATTGGGGATGAACATTGCAAACTCTGAGCAACCAAAAACAACAACAGCGACTGGACTCTCTACAGACAAGTGCCTGGCTTGGCTGGAAAGGACCGTTTTCTGGAAAGCTTCCTCGTGTGTTAAGGACCGCTTGCCGAGAACAGAGGCCTCAGTCATCTCAAAAGAGGGGGGAGGCGGACGTTCTCCCATGCCTCTCTCACACACACTGGGCCAGGGCGGCAGCAAACGGAAGAACGAATGCAACAACATCAACAACGCCACGAGGGCAGGACGATTGTCATACGGCCAAGACTAACTTACCCAGAAGACTTTTCCTACTGGTTTGAGCTTATTTCCCTCTTCTCATGGCGGAGCGGACGGCAGCTCCCGTTACAATGTGGAAGCTTTGTGTTTGGATCCTAGCCCTGCGCACTGAAATATTTGACCCTTTCCCCCTTGACAAGATAAGAATGCCGTTAAGGTCACTGTGGAGCTTGCGTAACCTTTAAATGAGTTATTTATTATGATCTATAGCAGGGATTCTCAACCTGTGGCCTGTTGGCCCATGGCGCCAGTCCATATGGCCCCCCACTGCCTGGACCAAACCAGGAAGAGCCATGTGGTGGAGGAAGGGCAAAATGGCTGTCCGACCCCCAAACTATCTGAGGGAGTGTGGCCCAGCCCCCGGCTTCAAAAGGTTGAGAACTCCTGATGTATAGCAAGACCAGGGACTGTAGTGGCTTAGAGGTTAAGATGCTGAACTTGATGACTGGAAAGTCGGCAGGCCAGCAGTCCGAGACCCGAGTACTGCACAACAGAGTGAGCGCTCATCTCTGTCCCAGTTCCTGCCAACCTAGCAGTAAGAAAGACATTGTAAGTAGATAAACAGGTACCACTTCGGTGGGAAAGGTAACAATGTTCCGTGCACTCAGGTGTCTAGTCATACTTGCCACATGACCACGGATATGTCTGTAGACACAGACTGCACTGGCTCTTTGGCGATACCTTTATTGGATCAGCAAACACAAAAAGAGCCGAACAGCGCTGGCTCTTCGGCTATGAAACAGAGTTGAGCACTGAACCCTAGAGTCGGATATGACTGGCTTTCAAGCACAGGTGACCTTTACCTTTATAGCAAGAGCTGGAAAAAGCCATTATGTGAAAATGTACATTTGAAAGGCAGAGAAATATATTTGAATGTTACATTAGCAAGCCAGTGAAAAACCACCAAGTCACTTATCAAGGTGGGGGGGCTGCCCAAGGTTGGGAGTTAGCGTACATGTGTGCGCATTTCTGTTTAGTCAAAATGTATGTACCAAGATAGCACATAAGACAACTTCGCCCCACCTAGAATGCACAAAGGGTTAAGAACATATGCACACTTCAATAGAGAACACCTAGATCATGTATGTAACTTGTCAAACAGTATAAAAACATGGTCGAACTGTAAATCAGGGTCCTTAGGTTTCTTTTGACCTCGGCACCACATCAGCATCTGTCTCTGTTAAAATAGTCGGCCTACAGTGGCTCAAAGTGGTTAAGATGCTGAACTCAAAGACTGGAAGGTCGGAGTTCGATTGCTGGGTACTGCATGATGGAGTGAGCGCCCATCTCTGTCCCAGCTCCTGCCAACCTAGCCGTTCGAAAGGAAGAAATGGCAAGTAGAGGAATAGGCACAACTTCGGTGGGAAGGTAAACAGCGTTCCGTGCACTCCAGTGCTGAGGCATGCCTGCCACATGACCATGGAAACATCTGCAGACAGTATGGCGCTCTGGCTACAAACAGAGATGAGCACTGAACCCTAGAGTTGGATACGACTGGCTTTCAAGCAAGGGCAACTTTTACCTGTTAAAATGATTTTACTGAGGTTTTCCTTCCAAACCTTTTTGTTTCAGGAGACATTCCGGCCACTCTTCTTCCTTGCCTAGGCCAGACGTGAAACTGCCAAAATGAAGGCACCTTTTGGTGAGTTCATTCCGCAGTTCCTTTCACCCGATTAGCCGGCAACACAAGGTGGCCATTGACTGGGGTATGCCCAATTGTGGTTCAAAAATACCACAATCTTCGATGAGGCTCTTTCAGTGTACCCCAGCCCGGTCGTGAAAACTCGCTCAGTAGTGGCAGTCGCAAAGCACCCCTTCCCGTGGGAACCCTATTAGGGTCGCCAAACCGCAGGTGGGATTTAAGGTCATGTAACAAGAACCACGTAGGACTGTGGTGGCTTAGTGGTTAAGACACATGACTGTAAGGTCAGCAGGTTAGCAGTTCAAGACCCACGTGCTGCACAATGGATTGAGCTGCTATCGTCTGTCCCAGGCTCCTGCCAATTTAGCTGTTCAAAAGCAAGAATGGATAAATAGGTATTGCTTCGGCAGGCATGGTTACAGTGTTCCATGCACCACAGTGCCTAAAGACACTTGTCACATGACCACAAAAATGTCTGCAAACGCAGACAGTGCTGGCCCTTTAGTTGTAAAGAAGGGTTCTCAACCTTTTAAAGCCGTGGGCCGGACTTAAACGCCATAAACGCTGCCGTAAAACAAGTCTGTGGCTATTGTAAATACATTTACGACAGCCGAGGGCGCATTTATGGCTGTCGTAAATGCATCTGCTTCCTCTGGGTGTGGTGGCAGCCATGCGAGCCACATGAAATTGTGCCACAGGCCAAGTCTAGCCCACGGGCCGTAGGTTGGGAACCCCTGAGTTGTAAACGACAATGAGCCCTGAATCCTAGAGTTGGATACAACTGGCCTTCAAGCAAGAGCAGCCTTTACCTTTACTAAAAAGAACCACAATCTTATCTTCCCAGACTCCGGCAGTCCATCCAACAATATTTCAATGGCAAGACGACACCTCCTGGCTCCCGGAAACTAATCACCATCTAGCAAGCAGAAGATATGGGGAAGACCGCGATGTAGATCTGAAGGCTATTTCTCAGATCCTCCTTATGAGGAGTGGAGAGGAATAACAGAAATATTGTAAGTTCCACCACTGGTCACAAGGGGAAATCCAGATGCCTTTGGGGGTCTTATACTGTACATTATTTTGGCACACTGTATTGAGCAGTTTTGCATGAAAAGTTCCTGGCGTTCTTTCTTCTGTAACATGTTAGCAATGCTTTTCAACCTTTGGCTTTCCACGTACTTCAGTTTGTGAGCTTCCATAACTTTTGATTCTTGCCAATGTTTGCTGAGGCTTCAGGAGTTTAAAGTCCTCAAGAACTGCAGGTCCAAAGGTGAGGAACCGTTGTTTGAAAACACCTTTAGGCAAAAGTAATGGTCGCCCGTGCTCGAAAGCCAGTCGTAAATGACTCTACGGTTCAGTGCTCATCTCTATTAATAGCCAAAGAGCCAGCTCTGTCTGCATTTGGTCATGTGGCAGGTGTGACTAGACACCAGAGTGCACGGAACACTGTAACCTTCACACCAAAATGGTACCTATTTATCTACTTGCAATTCCTTGCTTTCAAACTGCTAGGTTGGCAGGAGCTGGGACAGATACGGGCGCTCATTCTGTTGTGCAGTACTTGGGTCTCGAACTCCTGACCTGCTGACCTTCCAGTTGCCAAGTTCAGCATCTTAACCACTTGAGCCACCGCAGTGCCTTTAACACCTTTAACTGTCTCCAAACTTAGTTAGGGTTTGATCGCAATGGAATACCTGGAACAGAACAAAATTTAGGACCCTAATAAAAGAATAAGTTCCCTCCTTCCTTCAGGTCACAAATAAATATGAAAATATTAGAACTGTCAAGTTTATAGTTTGGGGCCCTTCAAAAAAGATGTTTTATTGATCAGATAGGGGCTGCATGCAAAGGTGATGAACTTTATGGAGTAAATTTTATCTCTCATTTCATTGTGATTGTATCCTTCTACTTTAGATCGGTTTTTACTCTGTTTTTGTAATCATCTCTTACCTAATGCATTTTATCTAATGCATTTTAGCCTACTGTGGTCCGATGACTAATCCATTAATAAAGGACGCTAGAATTCCTGGCATGGTGATAGGTTTTAGCAACCTAAAGACAATGTTTCCTGGACCAAATCAAAGACTCTTTTTAATTGAGCCCAGGCAGCGCATGCAACCAAAAGTTTGTGAGTTCGATCCTGATCAAGGTTGACTTAGCCTTCCATCCTTAAAATGAGTCCCCAGCATGTTGGTGGCAAAATGCTAATTAACTTATGAACCGCCACTAAGCACTCAAGGTAAAGGTTTCCCTTGTTCATAAGAACATAAGAACATAAGAACAGCCTTGCTGGAAGAGTCCACGGAGCCCATGATCCAGTCCAGCATTCTGTCTCACACAGTGGCTCACCATTTCCTTCAGGGTATTCCCAAGCAGATGCCTTCACCTGCTTAGGATTCCCTGGAAATGGCATTGAGAGATATCCTGCCTATCTCTCCAATCAGGAGGTTGTCCTTAGGTATCCATAATTATAGCCATTGATACACTTGTCCTCCATGAACTTGTCTAATCCTTTCTTAAAGCTGTCAAAAGCCATTCGTATCTGACTCTAGGGTTCAGTGCTCATCTCTGTTTCAAAGCCGAAGAGCCAGCCCTGTCTGCTTCTGCAGATGTTTCCGTGGTCACGTGGCAGGTATGACTAGACACCGGAGCGCATGGAGCGCTGTTTACCTTCCCACCTAAGTGGTCCCTATTTATCTACTTGCAATTTCTATGGGGTAGTTGTTATTCCTTTTAATTGGCATCTTATTATTTAGGTGTGGCCAGCCAGATATTATTCTGGCATCCAAAGCAACCTCCCAGCTGTGCACTGCATAAATGTTTGATCCCACTTTAACTGCTACAGATCAATCCTAAGGATGGCTGCAATTTGTCGTTCTGAGAGTGTTTTAGCTTTCCCTGCTGTCGTTCATGGCTAGCAGAGACTTCTGTCTTCCATTAAGCTATAAATCCTTTTTGTGCCGCTAAATCTTTGGAGAAGAGAGTATTTTTGTACGTGCCCTTTATAACGAACAAGGGCTAAGAGCCAGTATAGTACAGCCTAGTGCAGTGATGGCAAACCTTTTAGAGACCAAGTGCCCAAACAGAAGGGCGGGGCTAACTCTGTGCTGGGGGGAGGGAGGAAGCACTCCCATTGGACTGCTGGGCAAAGGGGTGGAGTGAACTCTGTGCTGAGGGAGGAGGCGCTCCCATTGAGATGAGCATCGCACTCTAGAGTCAGACACGACTGGCTTTTGAGCAAGGAAGTCCCTAACCTTTACTATCATTTATTTAGCCCATATAGCATGATAAGCTGGCTTGATATCTCAATGAGTTGGTGTTTCTGGCTATACAACCAGAGGTTGGGAGTTCGATTCCCCCATTGTGCCTCCCAGGAGAAAGAGCCCAGCCAGTGTGACCTTGTACAATCTACACATTCCCAGGGAAGGGAATACTTCTGTGTATTCGTGACCTTGAAAACAATGTTGCCCTAAATCAGAAATGACTTTATGGCAGGCGTGGCCAAACATTTTGTCCTGTGGGCTGGTCACGTGGTTCCTCCTGCTGTAAAACGCATTTACAACAGCCGTGGTTGCATTTACGCATGCATGGGCATGTTTTACGGCTGTCATAAACCCACCCACTTCCACGAGCAGCAAGGGAGGCCTATGGCCACATGATGGTGCAGTGGGCCGGGTCTGGCCTACAGGCCATAGTTTGGCCACCCATGCTTTACGGCATGCAATTATTAATTATTATTAACATGAGTTATTGCAAAAGAATAATCCAGACTACGTTGGGGCTCCAAACACAGATACATGGTATGGAAAATTTTCTATGGGGAAAAAAAAACAGCATTGTGAAAATTTCTGGAAAACTCTCCAATTTGAATGTGTGTGTGTGTTTTCCCCTTAGAAAATTTTCCACCCCATGTTTTTGCTTGATGCCTCTGCAACTTTCCTTTTACTACTGGTTGTAAATAGCCACACTGATTTGTAAACTTACCTAATATGCTAGCCAACCCACTTTTCTTTTACTACTGGTTGTAAAAAGCCACACTGATTTGTAAACTTACCTAATATGCTAGCCAACCCACTTTTCTTTTACTACTGGTTGCAAATAGCCACACTGATTTGTAAACTAATCTAATATGCTAGCCAACCCACTTTTCTTTTACTACTGGTTGTAAAAAGCCACACTGATTTGTAAACTTACCTAATATGCTAGCCAACCCACTTTTCTTTTACTACTGGTTGTAAAAAGCCACACTGATTTGTAAACTTACCTAATATGCTAGCCAACCCACTTTTCTTTTACTACTGGTTGCAAATAGCCACACTGATTTGTAAACTAATCTAATATGCTAGCCAACCTGATATGTATAAAGCAGGGGTTCTCAACCTACGGCCTGCGGGCCAGACCCGATTTCATGTGGCAGGCATTCACGCCGATGTTGCTGTCACCAGAAGTGGAAGCAGACACAGACACATTTACAACAGCCGTAAATGCACCCGCAGCTGTCGTAAACATGGACACGTTTTATGACAGCATTTATGGCAGGAGGAACCACCAGTCCGGCCCACTCAGCTGTCTAAGGGGATGTGGTCTGGCCCATGGCTTTAAAAAGTTGAGAACCCCTGGAAGTAACGCCATGAAGTCTCGCTCTTATGTCTGATGAAGTGGACTTGCTCCATGAAAGCCCACATTTAAATACACCAGCTAGTCTTTAAGGTGCCACGATGTTCCTTATCTTTTTGTTTGCACTCTGATATTCTCCAGTCCTGTGTCAAATAAAAAAGTTGGAGAATCCCATCATTCTACAGAATGGAATTATGCAAATTAAAATGGTACCAAACTGCACACCTGTCAAGTTTTGGATTTGGAAATAAGGGAAATTTCCTGGCAAATAAGGGATACTTGACAGCTATGCTTATCCGGTGCTGCCCTCCAATGGTGGCAATAGGGCATTGCAGTCTAATTAATAAGGGATGACAGCAGGAAAGAGGGTAAAAAAGGGGGTTTTCCCGGCCAATAAGGGATACTTGACAGCTATGCCAAAATGCCATTTATGGGTAACAGAAATACAGCAGTTAGGGAAAAGGGGGGGAAAAAAAGAAACACCCACGTGAAGCTAGATGGACAGGGACCGTCTAGACCAGGGGTGGCCAACTTTTGAGCTCCAGATGTTCTTGGACTTCAATTCCCAGAAGCCCTGATCAACACACCTGGGAATCGAAGTTCCAGACATCTGGAGCTCAAAAGTTGGCCGCCCCGGCCTAGATCAGTCAGCAAACTTTGCTCTCCAGCTGTTCTTGGACGTCAAATCTCAGAAGATGTGCTGACTTGGGCTTCTGGTAATTGAAGACCAAGAACACCTGGAGAGCCCAAGTTTGCCGACCTTTGGTCTAGACCAAAACAGCCCAGTGCAAAATAGCCCACTTTGCCGAGTCTTCAAGAGGCCTGTGTAAACCTGTCCCAAGAGCCGTCCTAAACGACCCTTTTCGACAAGCCTAGAATGAGCCAAAGGGTTGGCAGGCTGTTCTTGTTTTGCAACGGCGGTTGTGTGTCGGCAGGCAGGCAAACAAACAAACATCATCGTTGCAAGTTTCCACTTGAAACGCTATCAAAACAGGGACTCTGGCTTCGAAGAATAAAGCCGGCAATTTAGCCAAAGGCGTTGGTTTCAGGAGTCCAAAAGGGGGTTGGGTGGGGCAGAGAGAAAGGCAGGAGAGAGTCCAAGACTTCCACTGACTCATGCACTCCGCCATAAAATTATAGACTGGATGGTTTTTTGTGACGCTTGTTCATTGAATACATACAGGGCTACAAAGACTCAAAATAATCGTCACCACAAGTTGCTGCTTTTCACCATCCCAAGATCCTTTGGATGGGATGTGAGAAACAATCTCTGATGGAGACTCTAAAACAGGGGTTCTCAACCGACAGCTCACGGGCCGGATGTGGCCCATGACACCATTCTATGTGGCCACCACCACCTCTGCCAAACCTGAAGGCAGGACAAAATGGCCGTCTGGCTTCCGAAGCTGTCCGAGGGAGCCTGACCCGGCCCTTGACTTGAAAAGGTTGAGAACCCCTGCTCTAAACTAAAGGAGAGGGGAACAAAATGCCCCTCTGATCAGAATTAGGTGGCACAACCCGTGGCGGTGGTGGATGATGGGATCTGAAGTCAAACAAGGTCTGAGGTGTTACATATTCCCTAAAATGATCTTACAGAGTTAGATCTTGATCAAAAGCCGGTCGTATCTGACTCTAGGGTTCAGTGCTCATCTCTGTTTACAGCCAAAGAGCCAGCGCTGTCTGCAGACATTTCCGTGGACATGTGGCAAGCATGCCTAGGCAATGGAGTGTTACCTTTCCCCACCAAAGTGATAGAAATTTATCTACTTGCAATTTCTTGTTTTCGAACTGCTAGGTTGGCAGGCACTGGGACAGAAACAGAAGCTCACTTCATCTTGCATCACTCAGGTCTCAAATGGCTGACCTGCCGACCTTCCAGTCATCAAGTTCAGCATCTTACCCACTAAGTCACCGCAGACCCTACACAACTGCTACCCAAAAATGGCTTAGGACCTTCGAGCTCTCCATAGCTCGGCACCCCAAAACCTGAAGTTTTCAAAAGTTTCCTGGGGAGTCTTTTATGAGCTAAAAGTCTTCTTCTGTCAACTGTAGAAGCACCAACTGAAAAAACCATGCCTCTTTCTCACACTGGAGTTGAGAAATCTTGCGGCCTCTGGCATTTTCTGCACAGGACATTGTCTCAATATGCCCAGACACAAATCAGGAAAAAATCTTGACATTCCTACAAGTTCCAGGTGACAATGAGCGAAACTTTGGACGACCTTTCTCGCCTTTGAAAGATGCTTTTAGCAGGCTCACGATCAGTGGTGGGCACCAGCAGGTTCGCACCAGTACGCGCATACCGGTAGTAAAAATGGCTGGCCCCGCCCACTTCCCCACCCCACCCACCTCCTCCCCCTCCTCTTAGAAGAGGCTTCGGAGGGGGTGGCTCCATCCCCCCCCCCCTTCATCAAAGGCTTTTCCTGGGCTCCATTTCACCCGAAAGCACATCCCCAGCCACTCCTGAGTTGTGTTGGGTGGCAGTAAATAACCAATGGTCCAATGGCTATAGGCAGATGAGCCCCTTTAGGTGGGGTGATGGCCCCCCTCAGTGGAGGAAAGGCCACTGGAAACCATCCTACTGAGCCCAAGGGCAAAATGAGTGGTGGAGGAACTCCAATGGTCATGGAGGTGGAAAAGGCCATGCCAGAGCATACCTGTCAACCTTCCTGGGTTGGCCGGGATGTCCTGATTTTCTGCGCTGATTTGCGCCTTTTCCCGCCTGCAGCTGCCAAAACCCCGGAATTGGCAGCGGGGGGAAAGAGGTACTGCACATCCCTTCTGTGCAAGTCGCTTTCTACGCATGAGTAGAAGGCTTTTACGCTTGCATAGAACCCTTTTACGCTTGCGTAGAAGGCTAGGCAAGTGTAAAAGGGTTTTACGCAAGCGTAAAAGCCTTCTACGCATGTGTAGAACGCAACTTGCACAGAACCATTGTGAGCAGGTCCCGGATTATCTGGAGCCGCGGTTGACAGGTATGTGCCAGAGAGACTGACTGTGAAGGTACACCTTGTCCATATCCTCAAGGCTGTGGCAGTCCATTGCAGTCCCGGTGTCAAATCCTGCATGTCTCATTCCATACGTGCCACAGGAGATGGCTCTGTGATCATAGTGTGTGGGTCACTTCATGGTAAGATGGGATCCACCTTAAACAAATCCACACCAGTGGCATTTTTCCTAAACCAGGAAAAAATCTATACTCAGTTACAAGTTCCAGCCGAGGATGACTTTGGCCAGTCCATTTGACTCTGCATTAAAAGAGCATCACCTTTTCCGTCTTTTAAGGCACCTAATAAGACAGGTATTTACCCACCTCAGGAATAGCCTCGTGGCGAAATGAAGGGTTTTTCCATTTTAAAAGTCAACTCCTCAAAAAGCCCACATTGCTAATATTTGGGTTGCCATCTCACCTTTCCATCACAACAAACCCCGTTTCTGCCTCACAACCGCCTGCTTCATGAACATCCAAAGCAAACAGGCAAAGCCCACTAAACCTGCAAACCAAATTAAAGATGTTTTTGGTCAACAATCCACCGCAACGGTTGGGACTGAACAAGGTGTTCCAAAATTCAGAATTTTTTTCCATCGCCTCACAGCACATAATCATATTTCTAGGCTGTTGGCGTTCCTTTAAAAGTCTACTTACGCTCAGGAAACATTAAGGGAGTCTTTCCAGCCTCCTTTGCATATGGTGGGCTACATGTCCCATTCTTCCAAGCCTAGTATGATGGGAGTTGGAGTCCAGTATGTTCAGAAGATGTCAAATAAGGAGAGTCTGCAAGATCTGTGGGATTTCAGTGAGGCATAAATCTGTACACTCTGGTGCTGGAAGGAGCCGGTGACTCTAAGAGGACCACTCAGCTTGTGCTCCAGATTAAAGGGAGAAATAGGTAACATCCAGGATTTTAATTGTATCTTGAGTACTTAAAGCCTTTTTACCATGATGGCCAATGACCGTAATAAAGTGATTTATTATTATTATTATTATTATTATTATTATTATTATTATTATTATTATTATTATTATTATTATTATTATTATTATTATTATTATTATTATTATTATTATTATTATTATTCATTCATTCATTCATTCATTCCAGGATTTGAGAGCCATATCCAACTCTAGGGTTCAGTGATCATCTCTGTTTACAGCCAAAGAGCCAGCACTGTCTGAAGATGTTTCTACGGCCATGTGGCAGGCATGGCTAGAGGCTCATAACACCATTACCTTCCCCCACAGTACTTGCAATTCCTTGATTTCGAACTGCTTAAGTTGCCAGGAGTTGGGACAGATGACAGGTGCTCTCTCCGTCACGCAACACTTTGGTCACGAACTGCTAATCTTCCAATCTCCAAGCTCAGCATCTCAAACTATTAAGGCCACCCCAGTCCCTTTTATTAAGCAAATACATGCACAGGTGTACAAGTGCATTCGGGGACGTTTTGATGATACAAAAATCACCATCTTATACCACTTCAACATCTTCTGGAGGTTCTTTCTTCAATGCTATACTTAATCTCACATGTACACTCAGAAGCCGGGTTTGCACGCAACGGTAAACCAGCTTCTGGTTTGTCGAATTCTAGCAGCGCTATCTTTGCAGCCAAAAATAGCCAAAAGATTATCTCTCCCCCCCCCCCCCCCCCGCATGGCCTCCTCTTCAACCCAACCCAAAATCCATGCTAAATACACCCACCTGGCCTGTCGCCAGTCACCCATTATCCAGGCCAGGAGAGAGATTATGCGTGCGAAGGAGACACAATGCATAAAAGTTTGTCATCAAAAAAAGACTCACCAGCTCATCCAGGTTTTTTAGGTCACACAGGGTCATCCGCTGGGTTCGGCTCGGGTAGACAGGAGACTCCGGCCCCAGGTCTTGGCTTGTCTGCTCTGCGGCCTCCAGCTCACCATAGGCGATGTGGTCCCTCATCTCTTCCTCAATCTCTTCCTCCATCAGAATCAGCATGGGGGCCAGCATCCCAAACTTGGACCCTTTCCTGGCCACCTCGAGGAGGCACAGGACAAAGTTCTTCTCGTTCTTCTTCAGCACTAGGTCATTGGTCTCAAACATCAGGACATCCTGGATACCCAACTCCTGGCGGCACCACTGGATGAAGTTGGAGATGTTGTCCCTGGCGATAAAGGAGCCAGGCACCACGTTTTTGGACTGGAAGACCACCTCCTTCCGGGGGATCCTCATGCCGGCGGCTGCTTCTGGGTGGGACTGACGAAACTCCAGCGCAATCCGGTTGACGTTGTTGGCATGCTGGCAGAGGTCGTAGCCGGTCTCCAGGACCTCCATGAAGTTCTCCACCTGGATCTCCAAGTCGTAGAGGGTGTTGAGCCACTCAGCCAAGTCCTCCTTCATCGCATAGAGATACTCCTCGCTGGAGCGGAAGGGGCGGATGCTCTTTGAGGCCGCCGACTGGATGTTGCTCTGGTCGGCCATTTTGCATTCTCAGGCCACGCGGTCACTGGGGGAGGAGAAGATGATTAGAGATTAGAAAAGCAATACGGAAGTGGGTGGAAATAAATTACTGGTAGAAGGGCAACAAGGATGATCAGAGGACTAGAAACCAAGCACTAGGACAGGGGTTCCCAACTTTTTCAAGCTGTGGGTCGGGGTCATGCTCTCTCAGTCACCTTTGAGGGCTGGACAGCCATTTTACCCTGCCTGCACAATAGGGGCAGCCATTTTGTCCCAACAGCTTCAAATGGGTATCCATTTTGTTTCTCAAATGCCCTTGGAATAGTGGGGGCCACATGAAATGGTGCCATGGCCCAGATCTGGCTCATGGGCCATAGATTGTGAACCCCTGCCTGTTGTGATCCAGTCCTTGTCAGACTCCAAGTATGGCCTGGATTAGGGGGCACTCCTTATGCCCAGCCCAGTTCTGCCTGCACCCGAACCTGAGGAGGTCCTGAGCCAGGGATCTCAGCCTGCGCCTGGCCCAAGACTGTTTCCTCCGGCAGCTGATCTGTCAGATCAGGGATCTGACTCTGACAGTGATCAGCACTCAGTCAGGCAGAGGTCCAGAAAGGAGCTACACCTGAGACGCAGGCAGGCTAGAGCTAAGTACCAAAGAAGGTTCCCAGCTGATACCAATTAGCTGGGAGTCTTATAAGCAAGCTTGTTGCAGGCTGCAGCCTTTCAGCATTGGTACAACTCTGGTGCAAAGACCAACACCCTGCTCGACTCCAGACTGCCTGCCAAGACCCTGACCAGCCTGCCATGACCCTGACTTCTCTGACAACCCTGACAATGCCCCTGGACACCCTTTGGATTAGATGTTTGCTTGGACTACCGGTAACCAGACCTTGGCTTGCCTTTCGGACATTGATAACTGGACTCTCCTCAAATAGACTCTCTGTGTAGCACCACTGTGTGGTGGCCGTGCCCGCTCAGGTGGGTCAGCACACTGCCCTAGGAGGAAGGGCTGAAGGAAATGGGCTTGTTTAGTCTAGAGAAAAGGAGACAGAGAGGGGAGATGATGATAGCACTCTTCAAATACCTGAAATATCATCTTAAAGAGGAAAGGAAGGATCAGTTTCCCATCATCCCAAGAGTGCAAGATGCATAATAACAAAAGGAAGCCAGATACAGGCTGAAGATTAGGAAAAACTCCCTAACTGTTAGAGCAGTACGACAGTGGAACCAAATGCCTGATCCCAAAACACACAGCCTGGGTGGACAGAGACCTCCAAGGTGCCCTTACTGTTTCGAGTCTTGGACGGTTCCCTTGCAGAAGGGGCTGTGGGTGGGTCTGTACTCACCCGCGGCCCCTTCTGCAAGTGAACGGGCCACGTGCCTAGCTGCTTCCCTTCCTGGAGGGACGGCAACACAATGCATCGGATAACGCTAAAATAACGTTATCCAGAGGAATTTTTTCCCAAAATTCCACATAATAACAAAAGGAAGCCAGATACAGGCTGAAGTTTAGGCAAAACTCCTTAACTGTTAGAGCAGTACGACAGCAGAACCAAATGCCTTGAGAGGTGGTGAGTGCTCCAACACTGGAAACATTCAAGAGAGCATTGGCCAGCCATTTGTCATATCTGCTTTGATTCTGATTCCTGCCTGAGTAGGGGATTAGTCTGGAATGGCCTCAAAGGACCCTTCCAACTCAATTATTCTACTTCTTTCCCATCTATTTCCCAGGGACTGATGGGGCCTGTTGCCATTATCTTGGTTTTCTTGATATTGAGTCTCAAACCAGCTTTTGCGCTCTCTTCTTTCAGCCCAATCAAGAGATTATTTAGGTCTTCCTCACTTTCTGCCATTAGGGTGGTATCGTCTGCATATCTCAAATTGTTGATGTTCCTTCCAGCAATTTTGATCCCATATTGTGATTCCACCATCCCTGCACTGCACATTATGTGCTCTATGTATAGATTGAATAAGCAAGGTGACAAAATGCACCCTACTTATTTACATGCTGCCTTTCTTATATATGACTGACAGTCAAATTAAAATAACATGCAATAAACAACATTAAAAACATAATCAGAAGCAACATTAAAAAAGAAAAACAGGTCCCCCACCCTCATATCCACAGGTTCAGTATCCACAGTTTCAGCTATCCCTGGGTCTAAAAATATTCAATTAAAACCCACAAAATACATATTCTATATGTCAGAGAGTAAGCAAAACAACCAAAAAGACCAAAAAGCGTTGGTACTTTAAAGACTAACTCCTGTATTCAAATGTGAGCTTTTGTGGATCAAGTCCACTTCGTCAGACATAAGAGTAAAACCTCAGTTTATACACAGGTGCAGAGACATACAATGGCTGGCCAGCCTAAGAGAAATGTGACATTGTAATTCTCTACAAGTGACAATAATGGAAAATCTCTGGTTGTTCACTTCAAAAATAAGCAACAGTAAAACCTTGGTTAACATAATTAATGCGTTCCCCGGGACATTTCTTAAAGCGAAAATTACTTAAACCCAATTTCCCATAGGAATGCATTGAAAACCAAAATATGTTAACCGAAATGCGGTTTCCCATAGGAATGCATTGAAAACCAAATTATCCGTTCCAAATAAAATCCGTAAACTGACCCACTATTTACTTTAGATTTCATTTTGTTATGTGATTTTTATGCTAACCGAGCCGTTTGTTAACCGAGGTACAGTAAAACTCTGGGTTACAACTGCTTAAGTTTGCTGCGGTTTACAACAGCAAATCCTATGGAAATGCCGTCTCGGTTTACAATTTTTTAATGTATTTTTTTTTTTTCAGTTTACAAGGATCGATTCAGGACTGGTTTTTTTTTTAAATTTTTCCACAGTAGGGCTCAGAACATATACCTCATAGTGAGAGCCATGATTAAAAACACCTTTAAAAACATTTTAAAAATCCTAAATTAGTGGGAGCCATGGCCATAGCCAGGATTCTAGATGGCGGGGGGGCTGATTTTTTTTTTCAATAGGGGCAACAATGTCACACACACACATACAGTATAACATTGACATCCTGGAGTGGGTGGTGGGTGGGCTGTTAGCTCAGGAGGGTTTTTGCCCCCCCCCCCCCCGGCCCCCCTCTGGCTATGGTCCTGGTGGGAGCACACATAAACACACACACACACACACACACACACACACACACACACACAAAGAGAGAACCCACTTAAAAGCCTGCCTGAAAAGGAATGTCTTTGTCTGATGACGGAAAAGTGGAGAGAACCTTTCCAAAACTTTGTAGCAACAACTGAGACGGCTTTCTCTCAAGTATCCTCCAGAGATAAGCTTGTGAGGATGATGGAACTGAGAGAAGGACCTCTCCAGATCTTAAAAGCCCAAGAGGTTCATGCCACCAGATAAAATCCTTTGCACGTAAACCATTTAATCCAGATCTGGTTGCTGGTTCTCTCCACCTGCAGATGTCCTCGGTCAAGCCCATGAGTTAGCACAACTTATTTCCGTGATGGTGAACCTTGACACTCCAGATGTTCTTGGACTTCAATTCCCAGAAGCCCCCGGGAATCCACACAAATGGGTTTACTGTGATTCATCTGGCCCATGCCGTCCTTGTCGCTCCTGGAAGCGGAAGTAAAACGCGCCCGTACGGTTAAGGCTCTTCCGGGTTAACTCTTTCTCCATACGGGTGCGTTCTACTTTCGCTTCCAGGGGTGGCATGGACCGGATGAATTGCAGTAAACCCATTTGTGTGGATTCATGGGGGCTTCTGGGAATTGAAGTCCAAGAACATCTGGAATGCCAAGGTTCGCCATCATGGGCTTATTTCCAGACACTGCATGCCTACCATTTTCAGACTCATTCTCACCATTCTCCCTAGATCCCAACTTTGTGATTGAGTCCTTTCCCTCCTTCAGTCCTTCTTTCAAGCTGCCAAGGGTGCAAAAGATCCAGCAGGATTTCTGCCAGGAGAAGAAAACGGCCGACTAAAGTCCTGGGAAGGTTTCCAGGCCTCGATCGTCCGCTCCTTTTATGAGGAAAAGACGATGGTTAAGCAACAGAAGATCCAGTGAGATGGGATCCCGGGGATCCCCCCTCCAGTTAAGCCAGACCCCAATGTGTCTGGAGAGGACCACTAGGTCATTCTGCTAACAGGATTTGCATTTGCAAGGAAGCCCTGCCAGTTTGGGGTGGGGGGGGGGATTTCCCCCCCAAAGTTTGGGAACAGCTGCCAAGCGACTGGGCACCAGGCCACATTACAGCCGTTCTTTTCAGGTGCCTAAACAAACTTCTGCTGGCCGACGTCCCGTACGGGCCGGAAGGACCATGACTCATTCTGTGCATTCATCTCAGCCGCTTTGCCCATTCAGAGCCTGTGAACTTTGGAGCAGAAAGGAGGGGCATCATTGTGACTCTCTTGTTGCTGGGCTGGTGGGGGGACACGACAACCCATCACACATCGAAACATGGGGTTCTTAACCTTCTCAAGCTGGGGGCCGGGTCATGCTATCTCAGTCAGCGTTGAGGGCCGGACGGCCATTTTGCCCTGCCTGCACGATGGGGATGGCCATTTTGTCCCAACAGCTTCAAAGGGGGCAGCCATTTTGTTTCTTGATTGTCCTTGTAGGGGTGGGGTGGGGGCACATGGAATGGCACCATGGGCCAAATCTGGCCTGGGGGCCTTAGGTTGGGAACTCCTGCTCAAGGGGTTGGTTTGCTAGGTTTGAGCCCTGGAATAGGCTGCGGCAGAAACCAACAGAGCATCTGAGTGCATGCAGAGTGCCCCAACCACACACACACACACAAATCTAGGATCAAGGGGCAGGCACAGCTGATGAAAGCAAAGAAAGAGGAGAGATATCATGCCATCCAACAGTGGGGGAAACGGAATATAATGTGAAAGGAAAATATTGCTACATGAAGCCAGGGAAAGCTACAGCCCCAGTAGCCGTGGAAGGCTGAATCAACCTTGAGCCCTGGCCAGAATCGAACTCACAACCTTTTGGTTGCAGGACAGCAGTTTAACCACTGTGCCACTGGTTGGTTGGTTGGCTGGCTGGCTGGTTGGTTGCATTTTTATTACCACCCGTCTGGGAAGTTTTCCACTCTGGGCGGTGTGCAAATAATTAAACAGAACGAACAACGACGCCATTTGAATTCTGAACATGATGAGGATCAGCAGAAAACAAATATGATGAAGCCAACTGCCAGCTCTCGAAATGATTTTTGGAATAGGAAAACCAGTCAACGAAGATCTGCTAAAGCAGGGGTGCCCAAACCTTTCGGTCCATGGTTCAGGGGGGTGGTCGCTATGGCTCGTGGGCCAGATCCGTCCCAATGCCAATTCATCCAGCCCATGAAAACCTCGTCACTTCTAGAAGCAGAAGTAAAACGACGAGGGCTTTGTGGGCCAGATGAATTGGCATCATGGGCCAGATCCAGCCCACAAGCCATAGTTTGGGCATTCATGTACTAAAGAAACTGGTTGACATAATTGCAAGCCATGCCGACCGAATATGTAAACATCTGCAGATATTTTAGGGACGAATTAAATCCTTCATGTATATGCATGAAGACAAAGAAATGTGGCCAGTTTCCCACCTCCCGTAATGCAATATTGCGCCGGGAACTGGTTTGAAGTTGCAATCTAGATGTAAACACACACATGAGAAACATAATTCAAAACAGAGATTTTTAGGCTCTTTCATCTATATCCCCAAGTGATACCTAACGACTAACCCAAGCCATCAATCATGGCTTATAATCATTAGTTCATGAAGCACATCTAAAGCCACTGCTGATACAGCGGTCGGTGTGGATTTGGCTCAGGGAAACACGGGTTCAAGACTCAGTTTCACGTTGGCCTTGTTGCGAAGACAAAAATGGAGACGGGGGAAAACCTTCAGACAACAGAGATAAATAAGTAACACTTAAATAAAGGCCATGACAGACAGATAGATGGTCTCCAGGAAGCAGATGTTAGTAGATGTTCTGGGCTAAAACATCAGTATGCTGATGATAGTTGTACATCTCGGCCCGTGGTGATCCAAGGGATGCTGTCAAAGTCCTATCCAGGTGTCTGGAGGCTGTCGGGGTCTGGATGGGGGACAACGGGCTACAACTGAATCCTGGCAAGACTGAGTGGCTGTGGATTAGGGGTCTGGCTTTGTGTCAGGAGCTACCATCTTTGGTCCTGGATGGGGCTATTTTGCCCCAGACAGACCCGGTGTGCAACTTGGGGGTCCTCCTGGACTCGTGACTCCTGCTCGACGAGCAGGTGGCAGTCGTGGCCAGGAGGGCTTTTGCACAACTTCATGTGGTCTGCCAGTTGCGCCCACTCCTGGGCCGGGACTCCTTGCTCATGGTCACACATGCTCTGGTCACCTCTAGACTAGACTACTGTAATGTGCTCTACATGGGGCTGCCCTTGATGACCATTCGGAGGCTGCAACTGGTCCAGAATCTGGCTGCCCAGGTGGAGATGGGGTGCAGGCACTATGCCTGAGCCTCACCACTGTTCCGGGAGCTGCACTGGTTAACGGTATGCCTCTGGGTGCAATTCAAGGTGCTGGTTTTGACCTTTAAAGCCCTACATGGTAGTGGACCAAGATATCTAAGAGACTTATATAGATAATTAAGATTTCCCTCTCTCTTTGAATGGATGGGGTGAGTGGGTAAATTATTTAGAATTTTTAATGGGGTTTTTAAGGGCTTTTAGATAGTTTTTGATGTTACTTTTAATTGCTGTTAGCCATCCAGAGTCATTGCCAAGTTTGATGGCAAAAGAAATTTGAAGAATGAATGAATAAATAAATAAATAAATAAAATGACATGTTAAGACAGGTAAAAGTAAAGGTCACCCTTGTTCGAAAGCCAGTCGTATCCGACTCTAGGGTTCAGTGCTCATCCCTGTTTATAGTCAAAGAGCCAGCGTTGTCTGCATCTGCAGATCTTTCCATGATCATGTGCAAGGCATGACAAGACACCAGAGCACATTGCGTGCTGTTACCTTTCCCACAGAAGTGGCACCTATTGATCTACCTACAATTTCTTGCTTTCGAACTGCTAGGTTGGCAGGAGCTGGGACAGAGACAGGAGCTCACTCCATCATGCAGGTCACGGGTCTCAAAATGCCGACCTGCCGGCCTCCCAGTCATCAAGTTCAGCGTCTTAATCTCTAAGCCACCACAGTCCCTCATGTTAAGATAGACTTCTCCTAAATGTGGAAGTTCTACATCAGGTTGGGGACCCCTCTTCTACATATCCATCATAGCTCAGAGCCATCGGCCGTTCATTTTGCCAACTCTATCCTCAAGTCACGTGGGCTAAAGGGACTATCTGACAAAAAAAACACAATTAGTTTTAGACATTAAAATAGTTTCTTAGCCGAGATTGGGCATGTAAATGTTATAATTCCAAACCCACGACCAGCTGCGTTGCCAGCAGCTGTTACATTTTGGGAGCATCAAATTACCCCTCTCTCTTCTGTTTTTTCTGAGCGCAACTCCAACAATCACCCAGCCGAAACAAGCAGTGGTTGTTCTGCGATTCTGGACAGCAAAGCTACTATATCCGTAAACAACCAAGAGAGGTAACGTTGTATTCCCAAAAAAACTGGCAAGCCAGTTGAACGGAGTTGGTTGTTATGTGATTTTGGACATGAAGGTTACTTTAAAGCAACTTTGTAGTCCAAAATAACATCACAGCCAACGCCGTTCAGGGATCTGTAACCCAAAATAAAAGTAACACTGTCAAACATTGCACAGATCCGCTGCCAACTCTATGGAGAGAATCTACCAGGTTGAGTCTAGAAATGAGGGGGAATTACTTTTTATTGCAATATATCTGTGTGCAGAAATGTTCGGGGCATCGTGGGAACAGCCTGTGTGGTGTGACACTTCTGTGTATTCTTTACCTAGAAAAGCCAGGAAAGGGTCACTGAAAGTCAGCCTTTCCAGTAGTAGTAGTAGTAGTAGTAGTAGTAGTAGTAGTAGTAGTAGTAGTAGTAGTACTACTACTACTACTACTACTACTACTACTACTAATAATAATAATAATAATAATAATAATAATAATAATAATAATAATAATAATAATAATAATAATAATAATAATAATAATAATTTTGTGTCAGAAATTATTCTGGGTTGAAAGGATTTTTGCTGGAGGAACTCCGCTCGGGGGACGCCCGAATGAAGCTCCTTTCATGTCCCCAAGAATCCCGCCAAAGTGGTCCCTATTTATCTCCTTTCAATTTCTTGTTTTCAAACTGCTAGGTTGGCAGGAGCTGGGACAGAGACGGGGGCTCAAACCGTCATGCAGTACCCGGGTCTCAAACTGCCAATGTACCGGCCCTCCAGCTAACAAGGCGAGCTTCTTAACCACTGAGCCACCGCAGCGCCAGCATTTCCAGTCTGACCAGATTATCCTGCGATGGTCATAGAGTAGACCAGTGGCTCTCAACCTTTTTTTGGGCTATGCACAACCTAAGCTTCTCTAAAATCCTGATGCCCCCACCCACCCCGGGACATATAATTCTTATTATTCAAAAAGTGAACTCCTATTCACATGGAAGAAGCCTAAAAGGCCATTAACTTTGTCCAACCCAGCGTTTCCCAACCTTTGGTTCTTAGACTTCAATTCCCAGAAGTCTAAGTCAATTCCCTAAAGCTCTGATCAGCCAATGGACTGACTTAAGCGTCTGGGAATTAAAGTCCCCCTGTGGGGCCTGGGCCCCACGATGGGAAGCACTACCCCATGACAAAGGAGACTTGAGTTCAAATCACTGCTTTGTCATAGTAACTTTTTAAGCCAGGGGCCGGGTCACACTCCCTGGCTCATACAGCATTGGGGGCGGACAGCCACACCACATGGCACTTCCTAGTGTGGTGGAGGCAGGGGTGGGTGGGCACATGAAATGGTGTTGTTTGTCGCAGAGTGAGAATCCCTGATTTAGATTTGTGTCGGGTTTGCACCTCTTGAAATCGCTTTTAACATGTGAAACCACATTCAGTCTGGCCAGGTTATCTTGCTATGGTCAAAGAGTAGACCCAACTGCCAGCAGTGACTCAATGCTGATCGTCAGGCATCGGTTATGTAACCTGACCACCCTGAGGACTAACGGCCTTGGGTGGGCAAAGTCCACAGGGAAGGGTGATGGTATCCAAGTGGATTAAATCCCACTTGAGTCCATCTTGATGGAGGGCAGAAGCTCCATCCATCCTGAGGAGGACTTTGCATCCCAAAAGTGCTCAGGACCGAAAGTGACTCGTGGAACTGGATCAGTGGTACTATGGGGGTCACGCTGCGATGCGGAAGACAAATGGAAGGCCACTGCGTTATATTCTCAGGACATGGTACTATGGGTGTTACACTGCGATGCGGAAGGCCAACGGAAAGCCACTGCATTATGTTGTTCCCAGGACAATCTTCATGGCTGGTCACCATGAAGATCGCCAATGTTCGGGATCGGATACAGCACTTGAAGAAGTTGTCCACATTGACTTGATGGTGCACAATTACTTTTAGTTGGACGGATAGCTCAGGGGTTTCAGTCTCTGGCTGCAGAGAGCCAGAGGTTGGGAGTTCGATTCCCTACTATGGCTCATGGGAGAAAAAACAGTCCCAAGAGCTCCCCCCAGAGGAGGGGAAGCGTATGACACTTCCATGTATTTCTCAACTTAGAAAACCCTGGAAAGTGTCAAGTTAAGGCGCTAGACTTGGAGACTGGAAAGGTGGGTTTGATTCCCAAGAGCTGCATGACGGGAGACATGAATGGAGCCTTATTCGGACGTCCCATGCAAAAATCCTTTCAACCCAGAGTAATCTTTGACATGAAAACAAACAAACTTGACAGCTTCCAATTATTATTATTGTTGTTGTTGTTGTTGTTGTTCTCATAATTGTTTTCCTCCCAGCTCACTTTTGGGGCTGGAGAAATATCGGGAGGGGTTCTGAGGTCAGTGAGAAGGTGGGAAAGGCATTTCTAGTTATGCACCTGTATGTGCTAAAACATAGATCCCATTGCTGACACCAGGTGTAAAAGTTACCTGGTTGAAACCTGTGGCTCTCCAAACCCTACTCCCAGCGACGTGGCTGTCCTCCAGGAGAGGAGGGTGTGCACGCCCTGCAGCGCGCATTAAAGGCAGGCATGCAATGACTCAGGATTAAAGTTTCCCACCTGTCTCTCCAGCTGGAAAAAGCAAGTCGGTTCAGAGATCAAACTAGATCTCAAGAGGCCCAAGAAGGGATCTGATAAATCATTGCGACTGGAGCCAGGAAGGAAAATCAGAAGCAAAAGAAAACTGGCTTGATGCTCATTCCCACATGCACTGGGATGGCTCGTCCCTCAAGCGGGGAAATAAGGCCACAATATAGGATTTGGGTCACACACTAAAGCCCATGTCAGGCTCTCAGGGTTCACACATTCACGGTTTGGCTCATTCTGGACGTGCGTTGCAGGTTTTAACTTCTACAAAAACACAGCGACAACTTTTGCAAGCAGTAAGAAGCCCCCCACAAGGAAAAAACAAAGGGGTACATGCTCTGCACCCCAGCTTGGCATCCTCTCAGTGGGTCAGACAACAAAACGATCATCTCCAGCCGGCCAGCTGGGGACAGTGGGTTCTGTAGTGCGACCCACAGGGCACAGAGTGCAAAGGGGACAAGTCCAGGGACAAAACAAGACCCGTGGCCTCGGTGGCCCCGCTGAACCTGCCTCCAGGCGGGTCGGACTACAAAACCAACTGTCCCAGACCAGGCGGCTGGGAACGGTGGGTTATGTAGTCCAGCCAAAGAGTGCAAACGGGACAAGTCCAGGGACAAAACAAGACCCGTGGCCTCGGTGGCACCGCTGAACAGGTCAGACTACAAAACCCACCGTCCCGGACCAGATCTCTGGGGACAGTGGGTTTTGTAGTCCACCCTGCTTGGCCACGGAATGCCTCGGTGGCAGGTCGCTGGTCTAGTTCAAAGCTGACCGATGCAGACTTGCAGCTAGTCACTCCGACCCAGCGCCAGGGCCCGAATAAGGCAAGGAGGCAGCGCTCGCCCCACCGCCCCCGCAAGTTCGAGTCCCGCCGCCGCCGCCGCCGCCTCCCACCGCCCGACTCCCACCTGGATCGCCGCGTGGGGCTCTCGTGGACCCCGGCCGGCCCCCTCCGCCCCGTCGTCCTCCGAGCGGCCAGGCCTCCCTCCGGCTGGCGAGGGCCAGGGCGACGGCGAGGCTCCGGGCAGGAGGAAGAGGTGGAGCCGCCGCCCCGCCCGTCGGGGCCGCCTGGGTCGCCGGGATGCTGCTTCCCACGCCCCGATTCCCGGCCTTCCTCCTCCTCCTCCTCCTCGGCCGGCTCGGCGCCTGCTGGATGGATCTCATCCGGATCAGCCCATCCCGCCCCCATGATCTATCTGGGCATGGGGGGGGGAGAGAGATGGAGGGCCTTCTGCACATGCCCAGAGGCGCCCTTGGCTGATGCGCAAAAGCGCGTCGCGGGAAAGGAAAGGAGACCTGTCCGGCTTCCAGCTGCTGTGAGACTGTCGACAGAGATGAGCACTGAACCCTAGAATCGGATACGACCGGCTTTCCGAGCCAGAAGGAGAAGGCGACACCTGGATTGGATGGATCACTAAACACACACACAAAAAAAAAAAGAGCCGAAGAGCGCTGGATCTTCTGCTATGAAACAGGGATGAGCACTGAACCCTAGAGTCGGGTACGACTGGCTTTCTAGCAAGGGTGACCTTTACCTTTAACCCTGAGCAGAGATGTTCCATTTCAAGCACCCTTATTTTAACTTTTGTCCAGGGCTGTAGCCAGGGTGGGCTTTATGGCCCACCCTGAGTTAACAGTGTGCCCACCCTGGCAAGGCATGGTTTCCCATAGGAATGCATCGAGAAGAGGCTTTGTTGCCAACCCTGAAAAATATTCGCCCACCCACAGCTAGAATCCTGGCCAAGGTCCTGCTTTTGTCTCTTGATGTATTGTGAGTACACTCATTTTTAACTGTTCCTTTTGCTGTTTTGTGCTGGTCTTGGACCATAATAAAGATTTGATTTGATTTGATTTGATTTAATAAAATCTCTTTTTCCTTCAAAACCTCTCTGGCTGTTTCATTTATGTTTCAAGAAACTTATAAACTGGTCGCTTTTTAAGAGAGTTTTCAGGCAACAGTGCCTACCATCCAGCTCACAACCGAAATTGCATAGCAAAGTTCATTCATTCATTCATTCATTCATTCATTCATTCATTCGACTTGTATCTCTCCCAATGGGTGCAATCAGCCCACAGATGTGGCATAACACACACATACACGCGCACACACGCATGCACACGCACACACACACACACACACACACACACACGATTTTACTAAGCAGCCCCACCGCGCCTCTGAGCACATGCAGAGAGCCCCACTGTTCCTTTATTCCCAGATGAAAACCATTGCAAGGGTGGGGTGTGTGTCCATAAATAACCAAAGTCAGCCGCATGATCCATACACAAAACAAGAGGGGCCCGTGGTGGCTGGCTCAGCAGTTAAGAAACTCGCTCTGTTTGCTGGAAGGCTGACAAGATGCATACAGAGCCAGCGCTGTATGCATCTGCAGACATTTCCATGGACATGTGGCAGGCATGTCTAGACACCGGAGTGCACAGAACGCTGTTTACCTTTCCACCGAAGTGGTCCCTCTTTTATCTACTTGCAATTTCTTGCTTTCAAACTGCTAGGTTGTTGTGAAGACATGCTAAGAGGTGTTGCATTTATAAACATTTGGAAGTTTATTATATAAAAAAAAAACATCACAACCATTAATATTTGTTGCAATTTCTTGCTTTTGAACTGCTAGGTTGGCAGGTGCTACGACAGACAAGAGCTCATTACGTCATGCAGTACTCAGGTTTTGAACTGCTGACCTTCCGCCTCCCAGCCAGCATCTTAACCACTTGAGCCACTGCAGTCCACAGGAATGAACAGTCACACAAGTCTTAGATAAATGACTCAGTACTTTCTGTGTAACTGTCTTTTCATAAGAATCGTTTTCTCTAGGCCACAATATAAATTATCACAATTGATTAAAGTATTTTTACAAGCTTCATTGTGATCTTTAAATACATACTTAATTTGTTAAGGGAAGATATTAATGAATTAAAATAGCCATTTTGGGGGTCACCACTTACAGCACGGGGGTCGGAGGTACAGCAAACAGCAAAAAGCTGGAACTCATTTGGAAGACTTAATCATGGATTTCCTTCCACTGTCATTGTTGGCAGACTGGTATAAAGAATGATGGGAATTGATATACTGTATCTATATATATATAAAACAGAAGTGTTTGTATGTGGTCTATAGGTTCCCGCCCCCCTGGACCAATCCTGCTGAAATGTGGCACATACCTACCTTGGGCGGGGAGATCAGCACTGTGGGGGTCTAGGAACCCATGGGGGGGGGGCATACGTCCCCCAGATTGGGATGCAATTGATCTATACAATGTGTGTGTTTCCCAGTGATATAATTGAGCTGATGTCATAGTCCCAGGTAGGTTGAGATTGTGACATCACCTGACTAGCTTAGCTGTAGCTCTCTGTTCTCAGCTGTAGTTTTCACAGTCAGTGGAAGGCAAATGGGCATGCAAGCTCAGCACTGTAAGTGACCGTGGCCTACGTTAAAGAAAAGAAAAACCTGAGCGAAGCCGGGTAATCAGCTAGTAAAGGATAAGTTGATTTGTGAATTTAAAAAAAGGTTGGATAAAGAAAAATGATTTTATAGACATCTGGGGAGAATTTGTGGATTATATACTGTATTTGTTAAAAGTAAAGGGATAAAACCAGGACAAGAATATTTAACTTTTTGGAAATAGGGAATTTGAATCAGAAAGGGGAAATGTGTTTGGATTTGTTGTTGTTGTTGTTAAGCTTATTGTTGTTGTTTATTTTTATGTATTTTTCTCCATTTTTTGTATTTTATGTTGTTCATTAATAAAGTAAAAATGAAATAAAATCTTTCACAGATCTTAATCCACTTCTTCAAGCACAGAACACAATAGTCAGGCTATGAGTTTATAGATTGCATATGCACAGCAATGTGCAAAAGCCCCTAGACCGCTACCAGCTGGTTGGGGTAAAATTCAAAGAGTGATCTGGGAGTTCCATAACTCAGCCCCTGAGTCACTGAGACTCCCCAAAATTAGAGAGAGTCTTCTGCTGATTCTTCTCTCAACCTTCTCCAAGTTTGGGGTGTCTGAGTTATATCCTCCCAAATCACTCATTGAATTCTCTCCCAGCCAGCTTTTGCACAATATGTGGTTCTGGGCTGAGGAATAAGTTGGAAAGAAATCCAATGCAGAAAATATTGACAATTACGTGATTAACATTAGCCTTTTGCCAAGCTGTTATAAGAACAAATGAGAGCAAATGAATCAAGGAAAGAAAGAAGGAAGGAAGATAGACAGATAGATAGATAGATAGATAGATAGATAGATAGATAGATAGATAGATAGATAGATAGATAGACAGACAGACAGACAGACAGACAGACAGAGATAGACTGCTTCTATATGTAATCTTGATCAGTTTCACAACAGGCTTGAAGAGGAAATACAGTAAAACCTTGGCCAACATAATTAATGCATTCCCTGGGATGTTTCTTAAAGTGAAAATTACTTAAACCAAATTTCCCATAGGAATGCATTGAAAACCAAAATATGTTAACTGAAACGCTGTTTCCCATAGGAATGCATTGAAAATGAATTAATCCGTTCTGAAAAAGATTCTGTAAATCGAGCCATTATTTTCTATAGATTGCCTTTTGTTATGCAATTTTTGTGTTAACCGAGCCATTTGTTAGCCAAGCTTCCACTCTTTGCCAATTTTCTCTAAAGCTAATCGAGACAAGGAAGATAATCCTCACATATTCTTTTTGCAGTTGATCACATTTTCACTTCTGTTAATGCCATTAAAAAAATACAACCAGTATCACTCATCCTGCTTCCTCCAAGATGACTCAGTTTTACCATTTTCTTTTATCATTATCAGACTTTCTGCATTCATTAAAAGAATATCTCCCAGTCTGACCACTGGAAACTGGCAAGCGGAGTAATGAAGCACACGTTCTACCTTTTTGCTGTGTGTGTTGTTTTAATCGCAAGTGAAAAAAGATTTCTTACTTTGTGTTGGTTACCAGGTGCACAGTCCAGAGTGTTAATGTTGTCAGTTTATAAATATAAAATATAATAGAGAAGAGAGTCATTTCTGGCTGAAGAACCACCGTGCCTTCACTTCTGAAGTCTGACCAGTTTTTATCATTAGCTTCCTAATAAGCTTTTCTGTCTATCTTAGAAGCACTAAGAGGCTAAAAAGCCTTGATGGATTGGAAATGAATCAAGCGCTCTTCTTTATCGACCACACTGCATTACAAAAAAATTAATATTGTTTGCTTCTTGGTCTAATCCATGTGCTCTATACTAAATCAAGTACGCTGAATCCAAATCTGAAGTCCAATTCCGCCTAGGACATCAAGATCTTAAGTTAGCAGATCTCACCCACTTGGTTAGGTCTTGTGTTGATCACGCACGTATATTTGCCACAAATGTAGCAAAAATTGTCTGGTTTCTTAACACAGCCGCGCCTACTCATCTTTAGCTCAAAACAGACTCACTATGGCCTAGCTGTACTACCCAGTAAGATGGTTTCGCACTAGAGACAAGCCCTTGGTCCATCTCGCCTTACAGACCAATTTCTGACATCAGCTCACTGACTTGCCCAGACATGCCTAGCTAATGCTGGAACATGCATGCCACCAGGGGACGTGATTCAGCTGAGGCGGCAGCAGGCTTAGTGATAGCTGCAACTGTTCTAATGTTCCCACGTAAAAATACATTACACAGTTACCGACTCTTTGAACAGCTATAGCATGCCTTAAAATCTGTACGTGATAGGCAAATTCTGAGTTCAGATTTCGAATCAGCACACTCGATATCATGTAAACTCCATGTGCTATTCCCTAAAATGGTTGCAGTGAAATAGTAGCAACGAAGGAAGGAAGTGATTGTGGAGAAAAGAAACTGAAAAAGAGAGAGAGAGATAAGCAAAATTGTCTAGATTGCAATTGATTAGGAAGTTCCACCTTACAGCCAGATGTCTGAATCAGGATAATAGATTCTTATCTTAATGGGCTTACCCAGGGCCATCAGCAAAAGGATGATGAATATGATGGACACTTGCTCTCTGCATTTATTTTCCCCATGACCTCCATGGCTACAATTCCATATACACTGCAGGTATACACAGAATTCTGGATAAGATTCAATGTGTCTGATTAATCTGCAATGCGCAAACAGGTCACGTTATAATGAACAAGTTAAAAGGGCCACAAGGTTCGGTTGGTTTTCCTGCATCCAAAAGGAATCAGAAACAGGGAAGCTGATCTTCACCATGCTCTAGTAAGTAGGAGTGGAAAGTGCCACGTTTTTCTCATTGCTGTGTAAACACCACAAGAGGAGTATTTGTGAATCCCACCACCATGTTTTTTTTTTTTGGGGGGGGGGGGGAATCAGAAAAATAACTGCATTCAGTAGAGAAACTCCTGTACAGTATTTCATGCCAAATACAAGTTGATTTAATGCACATTTTGGCATCTGCTAATGCTCCTTTTCCCCACCTGCTGAACAATGTGTTCTTGTGGGAGAGAGAAATGGATTTGTTTGAAAGACTAACCCTGTGGCCCTTCTGGAAATCTGAACCAAAAAGTTTGAGCAACTTCCACAGTTGAATTTTCCAGCTGTGTCTTTTTCATCCAAGCCTTGTTATGTCATCCATCCATCATAAGAAAATAAGAACATAAGAATAGCCTTGCTGGAAGAGGCCACAGGAGCCCATGATCCAGTCCCGCATTCTGTCTCACACAGTGGCTCACCATTTGCTTCAGGGTATTATTCCCAAGCAGATGCCTTCACCTGCTTAGGATTCGCTGGAAATGGCATTTATTGAGAGATATCCTGCCTATCTCTCCAACCCAGAGGTTGTCCTTAGGTATCCATAATTATAGCCATCGATACCCTTCTCCTCCATGAACTTGTCTAATCCTTTCTTAAAGCTGTTAAGACTTACAGCTGTCACCACTTCTTCTGGCATCAATATTGTCAGTTCATCCATCCATACGTCCATCCATATTGTCTGTCAATCTGTCCATCCGTCCATCCATCAATATTGTCAGTCCATCCATCAATAAATATTGTCAGTCCAGCCATCTATCCATATGTCCATCCATATTGTCTGTCCACCTGTCCATCCATCTATCTGTCCGTCCACTCATCAATATTGTCAGTCTGTCAGTCTGTCCTTCCATCCATCCATCTTGTCCATCTATCGATATTGTCCATCCATCGATATTGTCCATCCATCCATCCATCCATCTTGTCCATCTATCGATATTGTCCATCCATCGATATTGTCCATCCATCCATCCATCCATCCATCGTGTCAGTCTATCCATTCATCCATCTTGTCAATCTGCCTTTAATGGACTGTGGTGTCTCAGTGATTAAGAAGCTCGCCTTGTTAGCTGGAAGGCCGGCAAGTCAGCACTTTGAGACCCGGATACTGCATGACAATTTAAGCGTCCGTCTCTGTCCTAGCTCCTGCCAACCTAGCAGTTTGAAAGCAAAAAATTGCAAGTAGATAAATAGGGACCACTTATTTGGGAAAAATATCTTGGGGGCATGAAAGGAGCCTCATTTGGACGTCTCCTGAGCAGAGTTCCTTCAGCAAATATCCTTTCAACCCAGAATAATTTCTGACACAGAATTATTATTATCTTGTCTTTGTCCCACCGATCCATCCAGATTGTATATCCATCCATCCATGCATCCATCTATACATTCATTCAATCAACCAATCAACAATTTCCAAGTCCTAGATCTAGGTTCTAGGGGTAGATGTACAGGTAAGGTATATTATTGTACAGAAATCTGCTGCCCTCTGCTGAAAAATGTCAGAGAAAAAATAAATAGACCATAAAATAAAGTGCCTATTTGTGAGTCTGAAATGAGGATTTTTACACCGAGACAGATTTTGTGTCTCTCTCCCCTCTACTAGCGTCAGTGTTTCTCTCTCTTTACAAACACACATTGGACCACAATTCTCGTTCAGGCTAAAAACAAATACTAAATAATTTAACACGCTTTCACGGCTTTCTTTCACAGCGCACACCATCCTTTAACAATTCAACACAGCCGATACCCTTTAGCAGCGCTGGCACCTGTGGATTGAAGAATAAGCAAGGGATTTCTTTTAGTTTAACACAGAAATCTTCCTTCTTTGAGAGAGTAAAGGTGATCATCTCAGTGCTAGGGGCTGTGGTGGTTCAGTGGTTAAGAAGCTGGCCTTGTTAGCTGGAAGGCTGGCAAGTCAGCAGTTTGAGACCCGGGTACTGCATGGTGGTTTGAGCGCCCAGCTCTGTCCCAACATGGAGAGGAATCGTCTTAAAACTGGAGGAGAAGGCTGCGTGCACGAAAGTCACAAGCACACACCCATTCAGTCACAACCAGAGGTTTCAAAGCGTCAGGGATCAGATATTATTTTAATCACATCTGGCTTCTTTGTTCTCCAAAGCCTGCTTAGCCAAGAGATCAGAAGGCCGAGAGGAAGCCGAAGAAATCTCTTTGTCTGATTATCTCTTCATCTTCTAGACCAGTAATGGCGAACCTTTGGCACTCCAGTTGTTCTTGGACTTCAATTCCCAGGAGCCCAAGTCTCTGTGAATCCACACGAATGGGTTTATTGTGCGTACGCACATGGAACACTGTTACCTTTCCCTCCCCCAAAGTGGTACCTATTTATCTACTTGCAATTTCTTCCTTTCGAACTGCCAGGTTGGCAGCTGGGGGAGATGACGAGAGCTCACTCCGCCGTGCAGTACTCGGCTCTCGACCTGCCGACCTTCCTGTCATCAAGTTCAGCATCCTAACCACTATACCACCACTGCTCCTAGGAAAGGTTTAGCCCTTCTTATGTCCTGTTACAGATAAATAACAAAGCACTTTGCAGACTCCCTAGTCTATAGTTTTACGGCTAGGTTTATTCTTGATTTTTCTGGCTGCTATTTATAATTTATTTAGTGTGTTTATTGTTTGAAAATATCCCAGATGAGCAGGATATAAATGTACTAGACAGACAGACAGACAGACAGACCAGACCAGATCTTTATTATGGTCCAAGACCAGCACAGAACAGCAAGGGGAACAGAATGGTTTACACCTCAAACAAACAGGTTTCCCAGGATTCTTCAAGGCCATTGAAACTTGCACAACCTATTTTGCAAAGGTGAAAGCCATGAGATGGACATGTGCCCCAGTACGTGAACAAGCCCTTTGTCTTTCAAACTCTTTTCTGCAAAGCCTGAGTCAACAGATGAACTCGCCCTTCTCGTCTACTACCCAACCACCTACCCATCCCACTGCAGAGAAAAGATGGCCAGGGTTTGTCAGCTGTTGAGTCACACACACACTCTCTCTCTCTCTCTCATTGTTCACTTTGAAAGTTTGATGCAAAACTAAAGAAGGGGAGGAAAAAACAACAGTTGAACAAAATTGGAGGAATGTTATACAGTAAAACCCCTACTTACGAAAATAGTCTGTCCCATAGGCTTTTTCTTAAGTCGAATTTTTATGTAACTCGAAGCAGACCCATAGGAAAAATATTTTTTTTATGTAACTCAAAGCAAACCCATAGGAAAAATGAAGTTTTTATGTAAATCGAAGCATAGAAAAACCCATAGGAAAAAGAATCTTTATGTAACTCGAAGCAAACCCATAGGAAATTGTGTAAATCGGGACATGGTTTTAGCACAAAGTCATTTTGTAAGTCGCATTTTATGTAACTCGGGCATATGTAAGTCGGGGTTTTACTGTACTTGAAAAGGGTCCTAGGAAATGACAGAATTGGCGATAGCCTTTATACAAAGTCCTTAGATGACCTTCCTTGTTTACCAATCCAACCGGGAAGATTCTGCTTCCCGATTACCAAACTAGAACCATGTACTCAACCTCCAGACCATAATAATCCAGGGTGTGAGAATTTCACAGCCCCATGAGAGACACTGGGCCTGATTTTTCTCCAAATCTCTGATTCTTCTCTCAATCTTATATTTTTAAAAAATTCCGAAATACCTGTGTTTATTGGCTAGTATTGTATTGAGCTTGTGTGTATATAAAAAAAGAATTTTTATTGTTATTCTTATAACAACCATGCAGAAAAGATTGCTGTAATTATCCACGATGGGAGTTTGTGGTGATACCAAAAAGGGTGGATAAAAACCAGCACAACAACGATTTTGCTACTGGGAATAACACGTGTGATTTACATGATATCAAGTGTGCTGATTCCAAATCTGAACTCATAATTTGCCGACCATGTACAGATTTTAAGGCGTGCTAGAGCTGCTCAAAGGGTCGGTAACTGGGTAATGCATTTTTACATGGAAACATTAGAACAGTTGCAGCTACCACTATATGCCTGCTACCGTCTCAGCTGAATCACGTCCCCTGGTGGCATACATGTTCCAGCAGCGGCCAGGCATGTCTGGGCAAGTCAGTGAGAACATGTCAGAAATAGGTATATAAGGCAAGATGGACCAAGGGCTTGTCTCTAGTGCAAAACCATCTTATTGGATACTACAACTAGGGCATAGTGAGTCTGTTTTGAGCTAAAGATGAGTAGGCGCAGCTGTGTTAATAAACCAGACAGTTTTTGCTAAATTTGTGGCAAATATATCCCGTGTGATCAACGCGAGAACCTTACCAAGAGGGTGAGTTTTCGCTAACTTAAGATCCTGACATCTTAGGTGGAATCGGACTTCAGATTTGGATTTAGCACACTTGATTTAATATAGGACACATGGATTAAACCAAGTATCAGACAAATTTTTTTTGTGATGCGGTGTAATTTGTAATTTTTAAAAATAGATTTTTAAACTTTAAATACATTAACTATAAAATAAATCTCAAGGAAAAAATCTATCTAAAGGGTTTTTTTCTATCTAAAACACATTATAGTCCAAAGATTATATGAAATTGGTTTTTAACCATGTAGCATAAGGCTGTACATTCATGCAATGTTTACATTTTTAGGTAAATAAATGCCATTCATCCATTCATAATGTCATGCTCTTCCAGAGATTTCCGTAAGATTATTGGGCAGTTTTTCTAGCTATAGTATGACAGATGCATGGTTTGACAGTTCTCAAAACTCTGAATTTATGTATGCAGAGATGACTTGCCTCTTCTTCACAGCAAAAAAAGTTATAAAATAAGGCAGAAGGAACTGAAAAGGGAAGTGACAGAAAGATGACTTGATTTTGGCAGTTTCACATCTGGACTAGACACAGAAGAAGACATCTTGTAGACCAAGGGGCGACAACCTGCAGCCCGTGGGCCAGATCCACCTGCGGCACCAAATCATCTGGCCTACCACCCTCGCTCCCCCCACCGCTGGAAGTGGCAGAAACCGACGTAAATGTGTCCGTGGCTGTCATAAATGCATTCACCAGTTGCGGATGTGTTTTATGGCAACATTTACAGCAAAGGGACCACCAGTACGCCACCTCAACCGTCTGTGGGAGTGTGACATGGCCCCTGACTTTAAAAGGTTGCCACCCCTGCTGTAGACTCACACTAGCAAAGGTGGAATAAAATGGCTTTACAAAAATTAAAACAAAGACGTAAGCATTTGCGACCAAGCTCGGAGGTATGTACATATAGGCTAGCGTCCAACAGGGACACATGGAAGTTTGTTTGAGATGTTCCTCTTCCAATTTTCCAAGTTCATTTAGATCTACCTGTTTCTTGTAGACCAGGTGTTCCCAACCTAAGGCTCGTGGGCCAGATCAGGCTCACAGCGCCATTTCATCTGCCCCCCCCCCCTCCAAGGGCATTTGAGAAACAAAATAGCCACTCCCTTTGAAATTGTGGGGACAAAATGGCCACGCTCATTGTGCAGGCAGGGCAAAATGGCTATCTGGCCCTCGAAGCTGACTGAGAGACTGTGACCCGGCCCCCAGCTTGAAAAGGTTGAGAACCCCCTGTTATAGACCTTTCTTCTCAATTTAACATTCCCAGCTTGCCAATCAACTAATGTCCTGGTGCGTCCATAACCTTTCGTCTTAGTATAACTGGACACTTAGTTCTTTGCAAGCAACAGGCCTAAGCTCTGTCTGGCACAAGTTCCGCCTGTGGTACAGTTCTGTCACATCCAATCAGCCCTCACACTACACAAGCGTCAAGGCTAATTAAATTATCTGAAGGAGAACAACTGAAAGAAGGGAGGATTTCTCCCCTGCTCTACTTGCTGGAAAGTTAACCAAGTCAGTTGCGCATTGGCAGGTTTATTCTCTCCTGATGCTTCACCGCCACCTTCTGTACAAACCAAAACTACCATCCAAATCCTTCATCTGTTGTAGAGCCAGGCATGTGCTGGTCCACAGGGACTCATCCCGGTGTGCCCCAGTGACTGGCACCCCCCAGAGGCAAGTAGAGGTAATGTGAATGTATGGGATTTCTACCCCCCCCCCAACCCCCCCAATAGGTTCCCCATCACTTCATGTCCTCCACCCTCCCAAGGAGCCCAGCACACCCCTACTTAGAGCAGTGGCACAATTTATGATTAGTCATTAAGACTATCATTGACCAGAAGTGGGCAACTGTCACAGCATTATCTTGCTCGAAAGCCAGTTGTATCCAACTTTAGGATTTGGCGCTCATCTGTTTACAACCAAAGCGCTGTGTGTCTGCAGACTTTCCAGTGGACATGAAGCAGGGTTACTCTAGGGTTAGCAGGCATGACTAGAGGCTGGAGCTCATGGAATGCTGTTACCGTTCTCACCGAAGAGGTACCTGTTTATCTACTTGCCATTTTCTTGCTTTCAAACTGCTAGGTGGGCAGGAGGAGCCGGGACAGACAATGGGAGCTCACTGTATCATTTATTTTATTTTATTTTTTATTTGCTTGTTTGTTTATTCGTACCCCTGCCCTCCTGGAGCAAGCACCATTTGGGGCAGCTAACAACAAAGGAAAATACAAACGCAAAAACAATTTTGTGGACAATTGTGTGGACAAAGTAGATAAGGAAAAACTGTTTTCCCTATCGCACAACACTAGAACTAGGGGACAGACACTTGATGAAACTTTTGGGTACTAGTTATCAAACAAATAAGAGAAAGTACTTTTTCACCCAGAGGATTACTGGTCTATGGAACTCCCTGCCAGAAGAAGTAAGAACATAAGAACAGCCTTGCTAGAACAGGCCACAGCCCATCCAGTCCAGCATTCTGTCTCACACAGTGGCTCACCATTTCCTTCAGGGTATTCCCAAGGAGATGCCTTCACCTGCTTAGGATTCCCTGGAAATGGCATTGAGAGATATGTGAGAGTGTTTCAGATGGTTCGGCCCAATAACTCCAGAGACAGTATATTATAATTAAAGTCTTTTATTCTCGCTGCCCGCATGGCAGTCAGTGACTGTATCAAGGATCAAAGATGGAAAAAAAAAGCGGGTATGAGTTGGAGGTGGTTCTTTTATAGGGTTGGATGAGGTCAGAGGCATAAGGTTCAAGGGAATAGGGTTACAGTGGCAAGGCATTGTGGTACATGTAGTTCAGGTCAGTTTGATATTACATCTGACAAAACCCCTTCTAATATCATATGGACTGACTACATTGAGTGCATACCTGAGCATTTTATTTTCTAAGACACAAACTGCCAAACAGGTACTCATGCTGAGCTGAGGGGAGTGGTTTGGTCAGTATGTCTGCCACCTGTTCCTTTGTCTCACAATGTGTTAGCTCTATAAAGCCTTCTCTTATCATCTGTCTCACGTTCTTGCACTTGATATCTATATGTCTAGATTTCCGGTTTATAGTTTCACCTTTTGCTATCTCTATGGCCGCCTGGCTATCTTCGTGGATGGTGATGGGGAGCTTGGGCTTTTCCCAGATAAGGGAGATCAGTTCGTTTATCCAGATAAGGTCACATGCAGCGTTTGACAGGCAGACATATTCGGCCTCGGCGGTGGAAGTAGAAACCAGTCTCTGTTTCTCGGTGCGCCAGTATATTGGGCTGCCATTCAACATCACCATGTAGCCGGATGTGCTCTTCCTGGTTCCTGAGCATCCGCCCCAGTCAGCATCGGCGTAGCATGACAGGTTGATTTCTTCATCTATTCGAGGGGTGAGCAGTAATTCTGTCTCCATGGTGCCCTTCAGGTATCTCAGCAGTCTCTTGACGGCCGCCCAATGAAACGTCTTTGGGTTACTGGAATGGCGTGAGAGAAGGTTCACTGCCAGCGTAATGTCGGGCCTGGTCCAGTTGGCTATGTGTAACAGCGATCCAATGATGGATCTGTAGAGGCTGACGTCTTCGAACTGTTCCCCTTTCTCGTAGGCGTTTTTCAAGAAATCTGTTTGCATAGGCGTCCCACAGGGGTGAGCGTTTGACATGTTGCATCTGTCAAGGAGTTCAGCTATTTTCTCCTTCTGGGAGAGTCCAAAGCCATTGGGTATCCTTGAGACTTGCACCCCTAGGTATTTGTTCACTCTCCCCAAGTTTTTCAGGGAGAATTCATTTTGCAGTCCATGAGCGAACTCGTCGCATTTGGACTTACTTTTCCCAAAGTACAATAGGTCGTCGACATACACTAGGACCTTTTCAACTTCCTCTGGTGATTTCCTTAGAAATACACATTTGTCGGCTTCGGCTGAGAAGAAGTACAATTGCCTCATTGCCTCGGCCAGACACTCGTACCACCTCCTGCCGGACTGTTTTAGGCCATAGAGGCTTTTGCTGAGTAGCCACGTTTCCCCTCTATTGCGCCCAAAACCAGGTGGTGCTCTGACGTATATTTCCTTGTCAAGGTCTGCATGGAGGTATGCTGTCTGTACATCAAACTGGTACACTTGTTCCTCGAGGATGGTTGCCATCACTAAAGCGGCCTTTACGCTTTCTGGTTTCACTGTGGGGGAGTACGTGTCTTCGTAGTCGTCGGGGTATCGTTGGGTGAATCCTTGGGCGACTAGTCGCGCTTTGTACATTACCCCTTCATTTTCCAAAGATTTTACTTTAAACACCCACTTTGTCCCCACTGTCCTCTGGCCCTCAGGAACCTCAGCAGGAGCGTACACTCCGAGGGCCTTGAGGCTCTCCATCTCCCTTTCCATTGCCGCCTGCCACTTGTCCTGTTCTTCGGGAGGCAGTTTGTCTATGTCATCAAAGCTTGCTGGTGTCCCGGGGTAGGTGTTTATGCCCAGCACATACTCCTTTAGTCCTTTGGGAGTTAGGCCTTTGGTTGGCCTGGTTGACCTGCGGGGCGCCTCTGCTGGGGTTTTTGGAGGTTCAGTCTCCACAACACTAGTGGTATTTTGGTGCGACCGCCTGGTCTCATCCTTCTCTGGTGGCGTGTCCGCTGGTCTGTTGGGCCTTGAGTTGGACGAGGGTGCTTTGGTTCCCTCTTGTGCTGGCTCATTTGTCAGTACCTCGTTTGCGTGTATCTTACTCCAATTCACGTGTTCATGGAACGTGGCCGACCTGGAAATCACTATTCTCAGATTGTGGTCTAGGAAGCGGTATGCTTTCGAGCCCGGTTCGTACCCCATGAACCTTAGCTTCTTCGTTATATTGTCCCCCTTCTTTCTTAGTTGTTTCGGTATGTGTACGTCTGCGAACACACCGAAGATGTGAAGGTGGCTCAACTTGGGCTTCTGCCTGTACATGGCTTCATAGGGCGTTTTTCCGATAACGCCAGACCATAGCCTGTTCAGTGTGTAGTTGGAGTACAGCAAAGCTTCCCCCCAGTATGAGAAGCTTAGGCCTGCATCTTCAATTGCGCATCTGATCATGGTCTGGAGCACTCCGTTCCTTCGTTCGGCGACTCCGTTCTGGAAGGCTGAGAATGGTGCGGTTTTGTAGTGTAGCATCCCCTTCTCGGTTATCCAGTCTTGGAACTCTTTGGACAGGAATTCCGATCCTCTGTCCGTCATCAGTTTCTTTATGTTGGTGTTGTTCTGGGTTTGCACCCTTTGGTAGAACTCTTTGAACTTGCTGAAGGTCTCGTCCTTGCTTTTGAGGGTGTATACGAAACCGTATCGGCTGTAGTCATCGACTATCGTCAAGAAGAATCTCTTCTGGCCCAAGGATCTCTCGAGTGGCCCCACCAGGTTGAGGTGGACCAATTCGAAAGGGTGGCTTGACTTCCTGGAGGATGTCTTCGGTCGTGCCTCGGTTTTTGTCTTGGAGCTTTTGCATACGGAGCACTCCAGGTAGTTCTCACAATTCTTGATCCTTAGTCCTTTTGAACACCCTAGCATCTTCTTGACTGTCGGAAAACCTATGTGTCCCAATCTCCTGTGCAACAGGTGCGCGCACTCATCATGTATTTGTTTCCCTATGGATATCCTCAGTGTTCTATGCTCTGCGCTGCCGACCCCTTCATTTCTTGTGGGACTGCCGTAATCATTGTTTTCCCTTTCTGGGTCTTCATGTTCGGGTTCCCTGGGGTCGTCTGTGGTGCAGTCCTGCATCTCTTCATCGTCAGTGCCGTCGATTAGGCCTATTGTGGCCTGTCCATCCTCGGCTTCCTTGGCAATGAGGTACGGTAGGCCGCCTATGAGCTCCACTCTTCCAATTTGCTTTCCCCTTCTTTCGATGGACACCCTCTTGTTTTCGAAGACTATCCTGAGGCCGGGGTCTTCTGTGAGCTTGGTGATGGCCAGGACATTATATGGAATTTCAGGGGAGTAAAGGACGCCTTTGACCTGACCAATTCCAGGGATGAGTACGTCGCCCCTGCCAGTTACTCTTGCATGTTCCTGGTTGGCCACTTTGATTCTGAAGGAATCTTTTTCAAATGAGTTGAATATTTCCTTGTGGCATGATGTGTGGGTGGTTGCCCCGGAGTCGATCAGCCACCGCTGTAGGTGTGCATTTGAAGACCTGTCTGCCCTGTGGCTGCTGGTCCCTTCACTGTGCTTGACCACGTTCACTGAATCTGGTTTGTATCCATCTTGCCCCTTCTGTGGCTTAAGCTCTCTCTTTGGGCTAGGTGATCTTCGTCGTCTGTCCCCCCTGTCGTTGTCGCCCTTGTGTCTGTGTGGGTATTCGTCCTGTGACCCACGCCTGGGTCTCGGAGTGTCCTCATGGCGTCTTTGATCGCGTGTGGGTTTGTGTTTCCTTGGTCCACATGTGTGACACTCGAAACTAGGGCTCCCCTGTTCAGGGAAACTGACTCTTTTGCGTGGCCTGTCCTCTCTGCGTGTGGTGGCCCTACTTCTCCTAAGGTTATCCTCAGCTATGAGTTTCTTAGTGATGTACCCCAATGTGGCATTGTCACTTCCCAAATTATCCAGCTGAGTCAGGAAGTAGTCCCAGCTTGAATCGAGGGAGTTGTATATAATGCTAATCTGGTGCTGATCCGTCACGATTTCCCCCCTTCTTATGAGGTCGGATCTCATGTTGTTTAATGTCATCAGGTGCTCGCTCATTGTTGATCCCTCTTTCATTTTGTATGCATACAACTCTCTCAATAGCAAGCAGGTCGTAGTCCTTTCATTGCAATAAAACATTTCATACAATATTCCCCAAACCTCATGCACAGTTAGCCCATCAGGGATACTCCCATACATTGAAGTGTCAATAGAGCTTAAAAGCAAACAGAACACTCTGTGGTGTAGTCTGTCCACCTTTAGGGTCCATGGCTTTCTTGGCGGGTCCTGGATCAGGTACAGTGCCCCCTCCCTCATCAGAATTACCTGGAATTGTTGTGCCCAGTCCATTAGGTTCTCCCCAGTCATGCGAAGGATTGGGAAGTTGTGAGGTAGTTGGCTGTGCTGGCCGGCATTGCTTCCTTTGCTGGATCTGGCCTGGTGCCCTGGGCTGTCTCTATATTGGCAGTGGGGGATGGGTACACATATATTTGCTATTGGATGTCCCATTTGCAGTTTTTCTGGTCGCCTGTAGAGGGAGTTCGCTGGTCCTCTGCCCATGGAGCGACCTGAGTTGACCTGCAGTTCCTCTTCTTCGCCAGAGAGGGAGTTCTCCTGCTCCTCTTGCGCCTGCATGAACCTCATTGTTTGCTGGCTGCCGAGGTGAGCGGATCTCTGTCTCGGAGGTCCTGCTGCTTCAGGTTGGAGCGTCGGTGAGGAGATGCTTTCGTCGCTGGAGCTGCTTTCTTCATTGGAGGATTCTGTGGAGCTGTCGCGTGGAGGCCGCCATCTTTGCTGGACTGATGGGGGTTCGGGTCGTCGTAGCTCCGGCTCCTCGGGTCGTGGCTCCGCGTGGAGGTCGGCTTCCTTCTCCGGACGTTCCCTGCGTTTGGTTCGGGCAGACAGCGGGTCGTGGTAGGTCTCACTTTCTTTGTTCTGTCTTGCGTGTGCTTCGGGTCTTCCCGCGTGGATGCGTGCTTGCGGGTCTCGCGCCCCTCCCGTTCGCGGTAGTGTGTTTCTGAGGGGGGGCTGCGTCCCCTTCGGTTTCTAGCTGGGAAGGGTTTGCGGTGGCTTTCCTCCGAGGAGAGGTCATGTCTCCTTCGGCCTTTGATTGCGAAGGGGGCCTCTGCCCATGTGAGGAGTTCGGCCCGGTTGTCAGCAGCGCCTCTCTTGGGGGCGTGGTGCCTGCTTGGGGGTCTCCGCTCCTCTTCTAGTTCCTGGGGGCTGAGGGTCGGCATTTCTAGGGTCTGTGTGTCCACCCTCCGGGGTCCCAGGGCCATTTCTTTCCTTCGCGTGGTTGGGACGCGCGGGTTATCTGCGGGTATCGTTGTCCCGGTGGATTTTCCCACCGGTGTGTTCGAATCTAGGGCCGCCGCTTGTAATTGGTCGGCTAGATTTGAACTCGGCTCGGTGCTTGGGGTTCCCGCCATGGAGGATCTCGGGGTAGAGCTTACCGTGCCGTTGGTGTGGGGTTCATCTCCGATGTTCATCAAGGCCAGTAGCTCTGCCGTGGGGATCATTCCTCTCCCGGCTATCGCCCTGTGGATTTTGGTTGTTAGGCTTTCGTCTTGGTCGTCCCTTTCGGTGGGTGCCCCTCCGGTTTCGGCCTTCGTTTGGCCATCTGGGTCCGTCTCCGTGATGGTCCGGTTGGGGTTGTCCTCTTCCATTACCGTTTGGGGTCGTGCGATTGCCTGTTCCAGAGTTTCGGGTCCAGTTGGTCTTTTGTTTTAATTTTGGAGTTGTTTGTGGGCGAACCAAACCTCTGCTACCATTTTGTGAGAGTGTTTCAGATGGTTTGGCCCAATAACTCCAGAGACAGTATATTATAATTAAAGTCTTTTATTCTCACTGCCCGCATGGCAGTCAGTGACTGTATCAAGGATCAAAGATGGAAAAAAGGCGGGTATGAGTTGGAGGTGGTTCTCTTATAGGGTTGGATGAGGTCAGAGGCATAAGGTTCAAGGGAATAGGGTTACAGTGGCAAGGCATTGTGGTACATGTAGTTCAGGTCAGTTTGATATTACATCTGACAAGATATCCTGCCTATCTCTCCAACCCGGAGGTTGTCCTTAGGTATCCATAATTATAGCCATTGATACTCTTGTCCTCCATGAACTTGTCTAATCCTTTCTTAAAGCTGTGAAGACTGACAGCTGTCACCACTTCTTCTGGCAGGGAGTTCCATAGACCAGTAATCCTCTGGGTGAAAAAGTACTTTCCCTTATTTGTTTGAGAACTAGTACCCAAAAGTTTCATGGAGTGTCCCCTAGTTCTAGTGTTGTGCGATAGAGAAAACAGTTTTTCCTTATCTACCTTGTCCACACCGTGCATGATTTTATAAACTTCAATCAGGTCACCTCTTAGACGCCGTCGTTCAAGAGTGAAAAGGCCCAACCGTTGCAGCCTCAGATGGTAAGGAAGGTGTTCCAGTCCCCTAATCATTCTGGTTGCCCTCCTCTGTACTTTCTCCAACTCCATAATATCCTTCTGGAGGTATGGAGACCAGAACTGTACACAGTATTCCAGATGGGGCCTCACCATAGATTTATAAAGAGGCAAAATGACACTTGCTGACTTATTATCTATACCCTTCCTAATGATCCCTAGCATTGAGTTTGCTTTTTTCACCGCTGAGGCACACTGGGTTGACACCTTCATTGAGCTCTCGTCCACCAGGACACCAAGGTCCCTTTCCTGGTTTGTCGCAGAGAGTTCAGACCCCATCAGTTTATAAATGTAATTGGGGTTTTTTGCCCCAACATGCATCACTCTGCACTTACTGATGTTGAAGCTCATTTGCCACTGTTTTGCCCACTCCCCCAGTGTCGAGAGATCCCTCTGGAGCTCTTCACAATCTCTCACAGTTTTCACTACCCTGTATAATTTAGCGTCGTCAGCAAATTTGGCTACCTTGCTTTTTACTCCTACCTCTAGATCATTTATGAAGAGGTTGAAAAGCAGGGGTCCCAGTACTGAACCTTGGGGGACCCCACTCTTTACTTCCCTCCACTTGGAGAAGTGTCCATTTAGTGCTACCCTCTGTTTCCTGTCCCTTAGCCAGTTGCTGATCCAGGACAAGACCTGTCCCTTTATTCCATGACTGGTAAGTTTATTCAAGAGCCTTTGGTGTGGGACCTTGTCAAAAGCCTTCTGAAAGTCCAGATAAACAATGTCAACTGGATCCCCCTTATCCACATGCTTGTTGACACTCTCAAAAAATTCCAACAGATTAGTGAGGCATGATTTGCCCTTGCAAAAGCCATGTTGGCTCTCCTTTAGCAGCGCCTTCTCTTCTATGTGCCTATTAATTCTATCTTTTAGGATGGTTTCCATCACTTTACCTGGGACACATGTCAAACTGACAGGCCGGTAATTTCCTGGATCACCCCTGGATCCTTTTTTGAAAATTGGTGTTACATTCGCTACCTTCCAGTCATCAGGCACAAAGCCTGATTTGAGGGAAAGATTATATATTTTGGCTAGGATATCAGCAATTTCATCTTTAAGTTCCCTGAGAACTCGTGGATGGATGCCATCTGGTCCTGGGGATTTGTTAGTGTTTAGCTTAACAAGACATGCAAGGACCTCCTCCCTGGTTATTTCTATCTTGCTTAATTCTTCGGTTTCCCTCCCTACGAAGATAAGCTCTGTTTTGGGCATGTGGTCTCTGTCTTCTTCAGTGAATACTGAAGCAAAGAATTCATTGAGTCTCTCTGCAATCTCTGTTTCCTCTTTAATAACCCCTTGCCTTCCATTGTCATCTAATGGTCCAATGGCCTTCCTAGTTGGGTTCTTACTTCTAATGTACTTAAAGAAGTCTTTGTTATTTCTCTGAGTATTTTTAGCTATACGCTCCTCAAAGTCTTGCTTTGCTTTCCTGATTGTTGCCTTGCATTTGTTCTGCCAGAATTTATGTTTCTGCCTGCTGTCCTCATTTGGACAAGCCTTCCATCTTCTAAATGAGCTTTTCTTGCTCTTGATCACTTCCCGAACAGCTCCTGTAAGCCACATCGGAGTCCTCTTGGACCTGGCAGTGCCCTTTTTCCTTTTGGGTATGCATTCCAATTGAGCCTCTGTTATTGTTTTTGTAAACAGCCTCCATGCCTCTTGGAGTGTTTGGACTCTCTCAATTTTCCCTTTCAGTTTCTTTTTTACTAGTTTCCTCATCTTTGGGAAATTTCCTTTTTGAAAATTTAAGGTCTCTGTGTTAGATTTTATCAGTGACTTGCGGTCTATGATCAAGTTAAACATAATTGAGTTGTGGTCACTGTTCCCTATTGGATCAGTCACATTAACATCTTGCACCAGATCCTGAGTATTACTCAGGATCAAGTCAAGGATTCTTGTACCTCTAGTTGGGTCTTCAACCATCTGTCCCAGGGAACAATCATTGAGCATATCTAGGAACTTTATCTCTTTATCATGTGCTGAACAACAGTTCACCCAGTCTATGTGAGAGTAATTGAAGTCCCCCATTATAACCAGGCTTCCCTTCTTGGATGCCTCCTTTACAACATTCTCCAACTGCCAGTCTCCCTCAAGAGTTTGGGTCGGAGGCCGATAATATATGCCTACTGTTAGACCATCCTTGTGGCCTGGTACTCTTACCCACAGAGCTTCTAATGGTGACTCCAAATCACCTAGATATTCCAATTCATACGATTTTATCACTTCTTTGACATACAAGGCCACACCACCTCCCATTTGCCCCTTCCTATCCTTCCTGTACAGTTTGTAGCCTGGGATAACTGTATCCCATTGGTTATCATCCGTCCACCAGGTTTCAGTGATACCAATAATATCAATATTTTTATCTATTGCTAAGTATTCCAGCTCCCCTATTTTGTTACGGAGGCTTCTGGCATTTGTATACAAGCATTTATATATGCTTTCCTGATACAGTCTTTTGAGTCCAGTTGCATTGTTAGACTGCCTCTTGCATCCTTCTGCTAGAGTGCTGGTGACTAGATCCTTGCTCTGCTCAGTAATTTTTGCATCCTCCTCACTACTCAAGTACACACTTTCCCGAACCGGATGCTGCCCAGCTCCTGTCGGCTTTCCCCCAGTTATCAGTTTAAAAGCTGCTCTGCAGCCTTTTTGATGTTGAGTGCCAGCAATCTGGTCCCATCATGGTTCAAATGCAACCCATCCCTCCTGAACAGATTTGGCTTGTCCCAAAATGTTCTCCAGTTCCTGACAAATCTGAAGCCCTCCTCTCGACACCACCGCCTCATCCACGCATTGAGGCTTCTGAGCTCTGCCTGCCTGGTAGGTCCTGCGCGAGGGACAGGCAGCACTTCTGAAAATGCTATCTTGGAAGTCCGGGACTTCAATCTTCTTCCTAACAACCTAAATTTGGCTTCCAGGACAGACCGCTTGGCCTTCCCAACATCATTAGTACCAACGTGTACCATGACAACTGGCTCGTTCCCAGTTCTCTCTAACAATCTATCTAGATTTCTTGTGATGTCTGCAACTTTTGCACCTGGCAGGCAAGTCACCATACGGTTATCATGTGCATCACAAATCCATTTCTCTGTATTTCTAATTATTGAATCGCCTAGTACAAGGAGCCTCTCTCCTGCAATCTGTTCATCTACATGCACCTCATCAACCATATTAAGGGAGACAGCTATTAAGTGGTGACAGCTGTCAGTCTTGACAGCTTTAAGAAAGGATTAGACAAGTTCATGGAGGACAAGAGTATCAATGGCTATAATTATGGATACTTAAGGACAACCTCCGGGTTGGAGAGATAGGCAGGATATCTCTCAATGCCATTTCCAGGGAATCCTAAGCAGGTGAAGGCATCTCCTTGGGCATAATACCCTGAAGCAAATGGTGAGCCACTGTGTGAGACAGAAGGCTGGACTGGATGGGCTTCTGTGGCCTGTTCCAGCAAGGCTGTTCTTATGTTCTTAAAACATTAGCAGCTAAAAATGTTAACTAAAATCCCCAGCTAAAATCAAAGTTAAAACACATAAAACTGACAAATCAGCACTGCTGATCTGCCAACCTATTCATCCAACTTAGTGTCTTAACCATCAAGGCACAGTGGCCCTTTCTATCCATTGTGTGGCATACATTGCATGTACATAAATACTGCATGGATTATATTTCTTCACATGCACAAGAAATTTGTCCTGTACCCAAGCTGCCGCGTTTCACTTGACTATGCCGATACTCTACTTCACTTTGAGGTCTATTAAGTTGGTATCACTCTACCTATGATCAGGAGAGAAGTAGTAGTGGACGCTGAGAGAACTAAGCAAGAGAAGGACCATCGACACCCTCTGAACGGAGATGAGCCTCAAGTCCACCGGCTCAGATCCAGGAAGAGCTTTATGGCAAGAACAAGCATTCTTGAGGGTAGGTAAGAGAGAAACCAAATTAGAAGATGGAGGGAGAAACCCACTGGACAAGGAACCGAGAGGGCACACTTCAGGTACCATCCGTTGGGGAGGCTCGCCTCTCCAGCATGAGGAAAAGGGCCTTCTCGGTCGTAGCCCCCATACTATGGAACCTCCTCCCAGTAAAACTATGCTTCCAGGCCCAGTTGCTACCATTTAGGAAAGAATTGAAGGCGTGGTTGGCAAAATGGGTCTGGGGGTCTGCAATTGTCAACAAGCTCCCCCTTTCTTGGCTTGTCTGAGGCTCCCCCCCTCCTGTAATTAATTTTTTTAATGTTAAGATCTTGTAGATTTTGTTTTTAGATAGTAAATGGCACAGCTTTAAGAAAGGATTAGACAAGTGCATGGAGGACAAGGGTATCCATGGCTATAATTATGGATACTTAAGGACAACCTCCGGGTTGGAGAGAGAGGCAGGATATCTCTCAATGCCATTTCCAGGGAATCCTAAGCAGGTGAAGGCATCTGCTTGGGAATAATGCCCTGAAGCACATGGTGAGCCACTGTGTGAGACAGAATGCTGGACTGGATGGGCTCCTGTGGCCTCTTCCAGCAAGGCTGTTCTTATGTTCTCCTGTACATTTGGGCAACGACAAGTGGCTTCATTTTGGCAGTCCAGGGTCTGATCAGGACACGAAAGAAGTGACTTTCAATTGTCCAGCCCCATTTCTTTCTTTCATCAGAATGAACAATTCTTTCCACAGCCCAGCAACAGTCGCACTCATGACCTAAGAAGGATGGCCTCTGCTACACTTGTCTTGGACTTCAAAAGACATTGCACTTAACAACGCTGAACCAATTGCTGAAAGTTTCCACCCTTGTTGCATAAATGCCTCTCAACTTTGTTGTTGAAAAAGAGTTTCTCTTTGGGCCATGGCTGGTCAGCCATGCGTATCGGTCTCTCTGAGTTTGGGCAGATTCCCATAAGGATATTATTTTCTGCAGGCAACCACTCTTGTGAAAGCATCTAGCCAAGGTAGCTGGTATCGAGGCAGAACAGATCAGCTGCAAATCTACTAGGCCTCCACAGGTATTATCTATTGCTGTACTGCTAGAGGAGCAAACACCCAGCTGGGGGGCGGGCTGCATTAAAACACAATTACTATACTCAAGTACAAGCCGGGTTTTTCAGCCACAAAAATGAGCCCCCAAAAGGGGCCACAGTTTATACTCAAGTCAATGACCATGAGGGTCCCAAGACTGCATTGGATTGAGATGCACCAACAATTAATTTTACCATATTTTCATTTATTTTGATTATCGAAACTCACTAGCAGCTGCTGCATGGAATTTCCACCTTTGGCTTATACGTGGGTCAATCAATTTTCCTAAAATTTCAGGTCAAAATTAGTATACTCAAGTATATATGGGAACTCTTTTGCCATTTGTCTAGCATGCAACTGTACTGAGTGTGCCTGGCACAATACGATGGTGCCATGAACTTTCATTAATAATCTAATGCCTGCCAGATGAAGAGACCTTTTGATCTCAAAAGCTTGCAACGTTTTGTTTTTTAGCGATCCAAATAAAGGTATCACTTACTTTGTTGATGGCGAACATTTTAGAGACCAAGTGCCAAAACTCAACAGGCTGCTGCGCACGCCGCAGAGGAACAGGGTGAACTTTGTGCTGGGAGAAGTGCTCCCATTGGGCTGCTGGACAGAGCAAACCATGTGCTGAGGGGAGGGAAGCTCTCCCATTGGGCTGTTGGGCAGAGCAAACTCTGGGCTGGAGTGATGGCGCACATCCCCCCCCCCCCCGGGCTGAGTGCTCCACTCTGGCACACGTGCCATAGGTTCGCCTCCCCTGGCCTATTTCCTGCATTCTTTGCTTTACATGACTATTGCTGTATGTAAGTGGCCTATTATGCAAGGGCAAAGGAGCATAAATACCTCCTATGAATTTGTGAAAGGCAGCACTTGGAACCTGTCAAACCAATAGCCGAAAATAAAACTATGTCTATTCTTCTATATATATATATATATATATATTTAGGTTTATGGCCATTTGAAAAATGGAAGGGGTAACAGGGATTAAAACGGATGGCGGTTGATCACAGGGAGTGTATCAATGCCAATTCATCTGGCCCACGAAGCTGTCGCTCCCGAAGCGGAAGTAAAATGCGCCTGCACGGACGTTTTACCGGGAGCGACGAGGGCTTCGTGGACTGGATGAATTGGCATCAGGGCCTGGATCCAGCCCCCAGGCCGTAGTGACTGCCCCCTTGAACGACGTGACCAGCCCGCGGCTCGAAACGTTTGGGCACCTCTGCTCTGGGCAGTTCACATGGTAATTAGCATTTTGCCCTCAACATGTGGGGGACTCATTTTACCCAATCTCAGAAGGATGCAAGAGGCTGACTCAACCTCGATCCATCAGGATCAAAATCACCTTTTGGTGCAGCCGTTTAACCACTGCACCACCAGGGGCGCAGAGCAGTGTGCTACTTTGCTCTCTAGAAATTCTGCATGCAAGTTCTATGCAAATCCTCTATGACGGCTACTAAACAGAGGGAAATGTTATTCTTCTGACGACAGCCCAATTTGACAGCCGACCTTCTGAAGGAAATTTGCAGTAAGGTAAGGTTTCCCTTGCTAGAAAGCCAGTCGTATCCGACTCTAGGGTTCAGTGCTCATGTTTCAAAGCCAAAGAGCCAGCACTGTCTGCTTCTGCAGACATTTTCGTGGTCATGTGGCAGGCATGACTAGACAACTGGAGCGCACGGAACACTTTACCATTCCACCGAAATGGTCCCTTTATCTACTTGCAATTTCTTGCTTTCAAACTGCTAGGTTGGCAGGAGCTGCGACAGAGACAGGAGCTCACTCTGTCATGCAGTACCTGGGAAACGAATTCTGACCTTCCAGTCAGCGAGTCTTAACCACTTGAGCCAACACAGTACAGATCAACAAATTTTGAAAACAATTCCAGCTTCTTGTATGCAAGATTAGAAGAACCTGTAAGGGGCCCTATTTCCGCAATTCCGTTTCTCCTACCGGGTCATGTCCTAGAGTTGTGCAAATTCACACAGAGGCGCACAACCTTCTCCCCCAACCTATCGCGCAACCTGGACCCAATTCCAGATCTGCTGTTGTGAAGACATGCTAAGAGGTGTTGCATTTATAAACATTTGGAAGTTTATTATTTTAAAAAAAACATCACAACCATTAACACTTGTTACAATTTCAGTTTGCCTTCCTCCAGGTCTTCCACACACAGATTTTTACTGAGCATGCTCACAACAATGGTTTCTTTATTGGAATTTTTAGTTTTAAACAACCATTTAAAAAAGAAAAGAAGGAAAAGAAGAAGAACTCGGCACACTACCATTGAACTTTCGTTTTAATGTTTTTCTCCACAAATGGTGAAAAATACTAAGTACAGACAAGGAATCATCATAATGTTGTGGTCAACATTATAAATATGGAATTATAAATTTAAAACATTTTTTCTGGTTTAAAAAATAAATCTGGTAGTAAATGCAGTCCTGCAGCAGGAGGGGAGGACGCTGGGCTCCTAGTAGGGCCGGTCTCTGCGGTCTTGGCGATGTTCACCCCTAGGCAAAAGGAGAGAGTTGTAGGATCAGCCACAGTTCGGAAAAGGGCAAACTCGCTTTCCGCCCCCAATAGTCAAACCGCATTTACCCGAAAATAAGACCAGGCCTTCTAATAATTTTTGCTCCCAAAATTAGGGCTTATTTTCAGGGTATGTCCAATGAAGTACAGTGGTACCTTGATTTATGAACGCCTTGGTTAACTGAATTTCTGGTTTACGAAAATTGAATATACCATTGAAAGCAATATCTCGGTTTGCAATTTTCCCCCACAATATGAAGCAAGGTTTGCTATAAACCTCCCAGGATGTATCATGCCCGGGAGGGTTTATAAGGCTGGCTCCATGCATGGCTTGGTTGATTAATTTTCTGCAATACGAAACATTCCGGAGAACACATTAAATTTGTAAACCAAGTACCACTTACGTCAGTTGCTACACACGTCACATTATGCCTGCCTTTTGCTTGTACTCCGATTGGTCATTTGGCAGTAAGTCTAGAGCAGTGATGGCCAAACTTGGCACTCCATATGTTCTTAAACTCCAATTCGCAGAAACCCTGATGAGCGCTGACTTGGGCTTCTGGGAATTGAAGTCCAAGAACACCTGGAGAGCCAAGGTTCGCCGTCACTGCTCTAGAATAGCGATTACACACTTATATACCACTCTATAGTGCTCAATGAGTGGCTCACAAGTTAAGTAGCATTTTGCCCCCAACATGTTTGCGACTCATTTTATCGACCTTGGAAGGACCTTGAGTCCCGGCCTGGATGGAGCTCACAACTTTCTGGCTGCAGTACAGCAGTTTAACTACTACACCACCAGGGCATCTGTTTACATAGAGGTTTATCTCGCCCAAAGGTGGCTGCTTGTATATTTAAAAATATTTATTATCATTAATTTTAAGTATGAAGTCAATATTATTCATTAATATTTAATTATGTATCTGCCGTGTGTTGCAATGGACATACTACCGGTAAACACATCTGTCTCTCTGGCAATCATAACTGGGACTTATTTTGGGAGGTAGGGCTTATATTAAGAGCACCCTGAAAAATCATGCTAGGGCTTATTTTCGGGGAAATAATCACCTCTTTACCCTTCAAACTCTCTGTTCCTTTCCAATCCATCCACCCCCACCTGTGGTCCCAAGCCATACTTGTCCATCTTTCCTGGTCCACCGCGTCGGCCCCCTCGGCCTCCCATCTGCTCCATAAGGGGCCCCGGCGGGCCACCCGGCCCTCCACGACGGCCCCCTCCGAAACCGCCTCGGTCCATGCCACGGCCCCCTCTGAATCCACCTCGATCTCCACCGCGGCCTCCGCGGAACATGCCCCCAGGGCCGCCACGATCCATGAGGCCTCCTCGGCCACCGCCTCTCATGCCACCGGGACCACCTCGGCCACGGTCACCACCTGGTGGGAGAAAGACAGTGCCATTCGTTCGAGCAAAGGGCCGTCTCAAAAAGGTACCACAAGGGGAGGGGGGGAAGAGAAGCTGCACAAAGCCTGTCTCAGAGGGAGAGGCAGAGGGAGAGCCAAGAGTTCTAGCCAGGTTGGAGCCAAGGACTGCCATCTGGGGTGTGGATATGGGTGATGGTGTCCTACCAACAAAGGAACCTCAATTCCAAAAGTGAGGAATGTGGCATCTTCTCCTTCGCCACAGGACAGAAGGGGAAGCCAAAGAGACAACTGTGAGCAGCACAGTAACACACACACATGGCCCAGCCTCTGGATCCACTTAGGCCAGTAATGGTGAACCCTTTAGGGACCGTGTGCCCAGAGGGGCAGAATGAGCTCTGTGTGCTGGGGAGGGAGGAAGCGCTCCCATTGGGCTGCTGGGCAGAGGCAAACTCTGTGCTGCGGCGACAGTGCACGTGCCAACAGACAGGGCTCTCAGTGCCCCCTCCGGCACACATGCCATAAGTTTGCCACCACTGACTTAGGCCATCCACAAGTCCCGACAAGGGAGATCAAATGCGGGGGGGGGGTGGGGGAATCCTCACATTTTGAACCGAAACATGCTGACCCGTTTTACCCCAAAAAAAAAGAACTGCAGGAAAGATGGCTTCCTTGAAGCCATCTTTCCTTCAGAGAGGCATGCACTGTCTTATTCATAAGCAACAGGGACATTTCTCAATGGAGCTCAGAGTTAGACCTTAAAATAAAATGAGTTTTTATACACTAACCCGCTGATTATGACTTGCACGAATTAGCTGACTAAACCTTTCAGTTCCCAATTCTAAACATCAAAACACAATTTGACACGGCAGTGGTCATAGTAATGAAGCCCAGCATAGACATCAAGCCCAGGCCATAATTGCAGAGGAGGGGAATGTCATCCTGAAAAGGAATGTGGGGAAACCACTGTATTCTCTTCAGTGCACGGGGCAAGGGTATCCATGGCTATAATTATGGATACCTAAGGACAACCTCCGGGTTGGAGAGATAGGCAGGATATCTCTCAATATATGCCATTTCCAGGGAATGAATCCTAAGCAGGTGAAGGCATCTCCTTGGGAATAATACCCTGAAGCCAATGGTGAGCCACTGTGTGAGACAGAAGGCTGGACTTGATCATGGGCTCCTGTGGCCTCTTCCAGCAAGGCTGCTCTTATGTTCCTATGCAGAATATCTGGTGCAGGAATGGGGAAGTCAGATGACATTTCAAAAACTGTATTTCCATGCCATGTACGTAGGTTTTGTTTGTCCCCAAGACTGGAACACAAAGATCAAAGTGGAATCATAAAAACGCCCGGGGGTGGATCTACCAGGTTGATCAATGGCTCCCAGGTTAATTATTGACCAATGTCTGTAATTTAGAGCAGACCATGAAATCAAGGCCCAGCTATTCCACCCTGCAGCATTGAAACACAATCCTGTTTTTCCACCCAGGAAATGTAAAAAAAATGTTTTATTAAAAAAAACCTTCTTTATAGCTACGTGGACACCTTAATTTCGTGATGGTTAACCTTGGCACTCCGGATGTTCTTGGACTTCAATTTCCAGAAGTCTAAGTCAGCAACTCCTGCTGATCAGGGCTTCTGGGAAGTGAAGTTCAACAACAGCTGGAGTGCCAAGGCTCGCCGTCACTGCGTTTCCTAGATTCTCCAGTATTGTGGGTTGAACGGCTCCTCCGGATTTGCTGATTTGGCTATTGCTAGCAGAAATACAACAGTCGAGTTCTCATTTTTTACTCTTCAAAGTGGTCGCTGTGTTAGTCTATGCAAGCATATCAGAGAGTAAACGAAACAAAAAGACAAAAAACATTATAGCACCTTAAAGACTAACTGCTGTATTGAAAATGAGCTTTCATGGATCCAGTCCACCTGATCAGATGGAAGAATGAGGCCTCATGGCATCAATTTATGCACCTCAGGAATGGAGGCACACAATGGTTGGCTACGTAACAGAGAAGTATACAAAATCAATGTTGCTTTTTACACCAAAATACAGCAAGTTAATCTTTAAGGTGCCACAACATTTTTGGTCTTTTTTATTTTATTTACTCTCTGATATTTTTTTTACTCTGTGACCATAATCCAGTAGTAACATGCAACAGAGCAGGTCCAATGAATAAACTGGGATTGACCAGGGGTGTCCAAATTACGGCCCAAGGGCTGGATCCGGCCCTTGGGCCATTGTGACTGGCCCCTGAACCATATGACCGGCCCATGGCCCAAAAGGTTTGGGCACCCCCTTATAATGTCTTACTCTTACGTCTGACGAAGTTGACTTGATCCATGAAAGCTCACATTTAAAATACAGGAGTTCGTCTTTAAAGTGCCACGTTTTTGTTGTTTTGTTTACTCTCTGAAATGCGTGCACAGACTAGCATGGCTACCACTGCAAAAATACCCTATGGAAGTCCCACTGATTCAATGGGTCTACACTAGTTGTGACTTACTACTGTACTAGATTCCAGCCTGTGTTCTGAAAGCGACATTGGTGATGGGGAAAAAGGGGAAAGTGTGTCAGCATGGAAGAAGTCCTGTCAAGATCACCATGTGCATCTTGTGTAGATACCCAGCTACCCGCTATGAAAACAGCACACTGCGTCTAACATATTTCCTCTCTGATATACTTGGAAAGGGACATTATTACGATGACAAGTAAGCAAGGTAAAGCCATATCCAACTCTAGGGTTCGGTGCTCATCTCTGTTTATAGCCAAAGAGCCAGCACTATGTGCATCTGCAGACGTTTCCATGGACATGTGGCAAGCGTGACTAAAAACCGAAGTGCACGGAACACTGTTTATCTTCTCCACTGAAGTGGTCCCTATTTATCTACTTGCAATTTCTTGCTTTCAAACTGCTAGGTTGGCAGCTGGGGGAGACGACGGGAGCTCACTCCGTCGTGCAGCACTCGGGTCTCAAACTGCTGACCTTCCCGTCATCAAGTTCAGCAACTTAACCACCAACCTACTGCAGTCCCTCAAGGAAGCAAGCACAGCCATAATGTAATGGGAAGGTGAGAAATGCTATTATTTACTTTTCATGATTAATTCTGCCACATTGGAGCCAAATGGAGCAGTGATGGCGAACCTTGGCACTCCAGCTGTTCTTGGACTTCAATTCCCAGAAGTCCAACTCTGTGAATCCGCACAAATGGGTTTACTGTGCGAACAGGGTGGGGGTGCCAAGGTTTGCCATCATGGTTCTATGGGATCTGGCCAGGAATGGTGCAGGACGTCAGAAGCATGTCGAAGAGGGCCTCTGTAGTCTTCCCTTTCAGTCATACGATCCCTCCAGCTATGACGCCCCCCCCTCCCGCGCACACACACAAACACACACACAATGCATAAAACAATTCTGAGTGCATCCAAGGTCCCCGAAAACCCTGAGCTTGGCCACCATATAGAGCAGGGGTGGGGGACCTTTTCCTCTCGGCAGGTCACATTAATTTACCTACAATCAAATAAGGCCACAAGGAAGGCCACAATAATTTACCTGTAGTCAAATAAGGCCGCATTCAAGAAACGTCAAAACTTAAAAAATATACCTGACGAAGTGGACTTGCTCCACAAAAGTTAACATCAAAATGCAGCAGTTAGTCTTTAAGGTGCCACAATGCTTTTTTTGGTCTTTTGGTTAACACTTCAATATTAAAAATGTACGTTATATTGTTTTTTAAAAAAAAGATCTAACTACTACATACAGTGGACCCTCACTTAAACAAGAGGCTCACTTAACACAAAATTCGCATAATTAAAGGAAATCCATAGAAAATAGTGGCTCAGCTAACAATTTTTTTGGGAACGGATTAATTGGTGTTTCAATGCATTCCCATGGGAAATGCACTTTACACATTTTTCGTAGTACAAACGGTCCCGGAGAACACATTAAATTTGTTAAGTGAGGGTTCACTGTACTTGACAATTTCCAAAAATAAAAACTCTTTGCAAATTTCAGTGACTAAAATAAAAGAAAAACATAAAAGACAAGTCACTATAATTATTGTTGTGTCCAATAGCACTGTTTCCACCCTTGTACATTGCCCAGAGTTGAACACATCCCATCCCAAACAGGTGGTACAAAGATGGAATAAATAGACAAACAAAAACATATCAATAAAAATGAAAGGCTTTGCCCTGTAATCAAAGGGCAGCACTTAAGAACCTAGAAGGGCATAAGGCGGTGATGGCAAACCTTGGCACTCGGGTGTTCTTGGGACTTCAATTCCCAGAAGCCCAAGTCTCTGTGAATCCACACAAATGGGTTTGCTGTGCATAGTCTGTGGATTCAGAGACTTGGGCTTCTGGGAATTGAAGTCCAAGAACAGCTGGAGTGCCAGGGCTCGCCATCACAGGTATTGGGGACGGTATCCCCACAACCTCTGCCAACTCATGGCTCAGCATTTCCAACCACCACTGGGGAGCCCTCTCATTTGGGTATCACGTGGCATCACATCCCCCATTACTCTTTCTGGAAGTGTAAACACAAACAAAGGAAGAACATACCACCTGTACAGTTTCCCTTACCACTATTGGTCCCGTATATGAGCCCTCTAAGTGGCAGCGGTTTTCCAAGCAAGAATCCAGGACCTTGTGGACATCACATAAGCAGAGGTCAGTGTCAAATATGCCGAACCCCACCCCAGCTTGCGGACAACAGGTACCTACCTGGAGGCGGGAAGGGTGGGGGTAGGAAGCCTTCTGGCTTGGGAGCCTTGCACTGGTTGCATTCTGTTCTCCAGGCAAAGTTCTGGTTTCCACACCCCCTGGGGAAAGGACGAGCACTCAGTGAAGATGCCCAAAACACACCCTCAGAGCAGAGCGGCACAAAGGGCACAACTAGATCCAGCCAGCCACATTTTCACCCACACGACTTGTGAACAAGTAAGTCTGGCCAGGTTATCCTGCTATGGCAATAGAGTAGATGAGGGGTTCCCAAGCTTTTCAAGCTGGGGGCCGGGTCACGTTCTCTCAGTCAGGTTTGAGGGCCAGACGGCCATTTTGCCATGCCTGCCAAATGGGGCCAGCCATTTTGTCCCAACAGCTTCAAAGGGGGTGGCCACATGAAATGGCACTGTGGGCCAGATCCGGTCCACAGGCCTTAGGTTAGGGACCCCTGGAGTAGACCCTACTGCCAGCGACTCCATGCCGATCGTCAGGCAACAGTTAACTAACCTGACCACCCTGAGGACTAACAGCCTTGGGTGGCGAATTCCACCGGAAAGGGTGATGGTCCCCAAGTGGATTAAATCCTATTGGAATCCATCTTGATGGAGGGCAGCAGCTTCATCAATACTGGCCTAGGGCTGAGGAAGACTGTGTGTGCCAAAAGGGCTCAGGAACAGAAAGGGACTCGTGGAACTGGATGGGTGTCACACTGCAATGAGAAAGGCTAGTGGAAGGCCAATGCATTATAATGTTCCCAGGACAACCTTTATGGCTAATCGCCACAAGGATCGCCAATATTCGGAATTTGATATGGCACAAAGGAGAAGACGAATGTGAACGGAATCTGTCCTCTGAGTGGCTGGGGAAGGCAGGGGGAATGAAGAAAGAGTGCTCCCACACAACTGGTCCATGCATAGGTACAAGACGGACAGAGACCTATGCGTACAAAGAAAGGAAGGGGCCCAATGATATATTTCGCACGAGCTGGCAAGAAATCAGAGTCCAAATGACAGACTAGAACTGTGATGGCGAACCTTGCACTCCAGATGTTCTTGGACTTCAATTCCCAGAAGCCCAAGCACCCTGTGAATCCACACGGATGGATTTACTGTGATTTATCCAGCCCGCGCTGCCCTCATCGCTCCCGGAAGCAGAAGTAAAATGTGCCTGTACAGAGGAAGGGTTAACCCGGAAGAGCCTTAACCATACAGGCGCGTTTTATTTCCGCCTCCAGGAGCGACGAGGGCAGCACGGGGCGGATGAATCGCAGTAAACCCATTCGTGTGGACTCACAGGGTGCCTGGGCTTCCGGGAACTAAAGTCCAAGAACATCTGGAGTGCCAAGGTTCATCATCATGGGACTAGAAAAAGGGGTTGAGATCTATCCAGGAAGTAAAGCAGTGTGACTTACGGATTGGGGCACTGCCAGTCTCCTGCTCTGTGCTGGACATTTCCACCACCTGAAAGGTTTCCTCTAGAACCCCTTGGTCCTCTTGGGGGAAATCCGCCGCCACCGCCGCCCCTGTCACCACCTCGGCCTCCCATCCGGCCCATCAGACCTCCAGGACCACCTGGCCCCCCGGGGCCTCCTGGGCCTGAAAGAACAAGTGGTTTTAGTCCACAAACAAAACAACACAGGCGCCAACCACGTTGTCAATTTTATCGCACTTTAGAGAAAGAGAGCAGTCAACACTCTAGGTTTACCTCCACGGAGAGGGGGCGGCATCCCACGTGGCTCGCGCGGGGGCATTCCTCCGCGCATGCTGTTCAGCGGCAGCTTCTTGCGGTTAAGAGAGACTTTGAGCTTGCTGCCCTGGAATTCTTTGCCTGAAAAACACCAAGTTGATGCATCTGCATTTCAAAAGCTTCACTGCTAGAGAGAAGGTGTAAGTGGCACTTACAGACACAACACTGCTGGGAGGGAGGAAATAATAACACATGGGAGGAAGGAAGGAAGGAAATTAATGAAATAATAATGACTAGAAGGAAATAATAACAAACAGAAGGAAGGAAAGAAAGAAATGAAATAATAATGAACAGAAGGAAGGAAAAACTAACAATAATGGAATGAATTAATGAAATAATAATGAATGGAAGGAAGGATCTTCATATATGTGAATGGAAGAAGTCGATGTTAGTGTTTTCAATGAGAACCAGAAGTGTGCCACACTGAGGAAAGTACTCCAACACCCTTCTAGCTCTGCAGATAGCCATAGTCACCATCATCCATACATACACACACACAGGGTACACAGAAAGAACCTCCTGGAAAATTGTGATATTTTTCAACCTCACAATCAGGCCTACCCTAGGCAACAGCAACCTTGTTGTGCTGGCCGATCTTTCTCACACTAGGTCAGGCGAAATGAACTACAGAAATTAATTCAACAAAAGGTGGTTTTTATTTCACGTGGGGCCTAGACACAGAAGAAGAGTCGCCGATACATCTTCACACATTTCTCTTTCACTTTTAAGGACTAATATTTTCTCCCAACATCCAATATGCCCTATCACAGCTCCCAACGCCAGGCGACGTCATCAGCAACTAAGCTTGTTGCACAAGCCATGCTGTTTTGTTGGCTTAGCTATGAACACCTTAAGCTACATTAGACTTAAACCACCCTCCATCTGCCTTGGTAATTCACTCACCATCAAGCCATTCTACGGCTGCTTTGGCCGTCGGGGGGTCATCATAAGAGACTGTGGCATCCCCCTTAGGTTTTCCTGTGTCCTTGTCAAGGTAGATGGTTATCATGGGCTGTCCAGTTCTTTTGTTCATCTAGACAAGGGGATAAAAGCGAGTCTCCATAACACTGACAGCACTCAATGCAAGCCAAATCAATTTTCTCACTTATCTCTATATTCACGTCGCTTTTGCTAGGGTGCTTCAGCCAAAGGACCTACATGCTGAATTTCAATGACATTTTACACCCTTTTCTATTTAGAAAGTCCTGGCTATTTTTCAAAATTCTGAGGATACCAAAAGTAAAATGTAAAGGTCACCCTTGCTCGAAAGTCAGTCGTATCTGACTCTAGGGTTCAGTGCTCATCTGTTTATAACCCAAGAACCAGCGCTGTCTGCGTTTTCCATGGACATGGGGCAGGCATGCCCCAACACCAAAGTGCACGGAACGCTGTTTACCTTTCCACCAAAGTGGTCCTTATTTATCTACTTGCAATGTCTTGCTTTCGAACTGCTAGGTTGGCAGAAACTGGAACAGAGATGGGAGCTCACTCTGTCATGCAGTATCCGGGAACTGAACTCCGACCTTCCAGTCAGCAAGTTCAGCGTCTTAACCACTTGAGCCACCGCTCAATAAAAGGCATAGCCAAAATACATAGATTCTGAATCTGTTTCTGCCAATTTCTACCATACAGCAGTGAAGACTTATTTTTGGCCAACAACAAAGCCAACAAAGTGGCTTCGTTTTGGCAATCCAAAGTTTTGATCTGGACACAAAAGCAGCATCAAGTGAGTATGACTCTTGACAGGTTACAAACCATGACACGCACCTTAACGACACCACATTGTTTGAAGAAATCCGTCAGCTCCTCTAAGGTCACGTTGTCGGTCAACCCTTGGACATACACTGAACTGTTATCAATGTCATCATCTAGGTCTAAAGATGGGCCTGCAGAGACAATGAAACAGTCACCACAATAGCCTGGATCTGTGATGGCAAACCTTGGCACTCCAGAAGTTCTTTGGCTTCAATTCCCAGAAGCCCAAGTCTCTGTGAATCCACATGAACGGGTTCAATGCACATACCCATTTGTGTGGATTCACAGAGACTTGGGCTTCTGGGAATTGAAGTCCAAGAACACCTAGAGTGCCAAGGTTCGCCACCATTGGCCTAGGTGATCACAACAAAGGCATTACAGCTTCTGGATGTAAATATTCACTCACCCCCTACCCCCAAAGGTCTACCTTGCACATCTTAAAGGCGTTTGGTTGCCAGCAGAATGGCTTCTTTGAGCTACATGCACCCCCACCCCCACCACAGACAGCTCCTAAGCCAGGTTAGCCCAAGATAAGGATCAGCCAATACTTGAAGATCCCTGTCTTTAAAGCAGGGGTTCCCAACCTTTTCAAGCCAGGGTCCGGGGTCACTCTCTCTGTCATCTTTGAGGGCCGGATGGTCATTTTGCTCTGCGTTCACAATGGGGGTGACCACTTTGTCCCAACAGCTTCAAAGGGGTGGCCGTTTATTTCTTGAATGCCCTTGGAGAGGTTGGGGGGGGGGGCGGACATGAAGTAGCATCACAGGCCACATCCAGCCCATGGACATTAGTTTGGGAACCCCTGCTTTAAAGGATGATCATGAGTTTAACTTCAGCCATCATTAAGCAATTTTTAAAAAAGGATAACAACTCAACAGTGAAAATCAGGGGCAACTTAAACAAAGAGGCACCTTAATTATATTTTGTTTACTGGGATAGCAGAACCAGGTGAGTCTCAGTCTGTGTCTTCAATTTGCCAATCTCCAGCACAGAAACAAACAGACAACAACAAAACCCCTAATGCCTTTTCATTTCAGGTGGGCAGACGAGAAAGACAAGCGAACTAATGACAGAGGAGTTTCTACCCAGCATTTTAGTAGTTAGGCCAAGTTACCTAAGTCAAGATCTGGCCCTTCGTCCATGTGTCCTGCTGTCCGAGGAAAAGAAATCACAGAAGGCAGTGTTAGTGCAGGCTTGGTAAGCTCAGTTGCTGACAAACAAACAACTACCTATTGACAACCGCCATTAGATGGCATGGGGGGGGGGGGTTCCAACTCAAAATTGACCGCACTGCAGAAGACTTGCAATGCACACCCTTTTTTTTTTTTACACATTCGCGGCTAGGATCAGATTGCCATTTTAGCAGCCTTCTAAACCATCACCTGGATATTACACTTGGTTAAAGGGGCTTTTCCTTGGGCCAATCACCGCTTGTTTACCAACGTTACTTATTTTTTTATTAAAAATCCAAAGCCTCTTTTTTAAAAAAGCGATTCCTTCCCCAAATTACAGAAGTATAATTTCTCCAATACTTCATCACCCTTTTTGTTTTTTTACCCTTTGTTCTGTAACCATAGGTTAAAACCTTATGAAACCCCTAGACATTGCCGGCAGTACCCATTAAAAAGACGTGGTTGCCTATGGCATTTTAACCGCGCATGAAACTAATAATTTATTATTATAATTTTTCTGGCTGCATTTTTTAAAAAAATAAAACACTATCCCCATTGTAATGCTCAAAAACTTACCACCAGGCTTATTGAAGCCACTTCGCTCTCCAGCGCTGCTGGGGGGATAAACGAAGAAATGAAGGCCTTTCCCTTTAAAAAGCCAGTCCCGTCATGGAGCCTCGGGGGCTCACTGGGAAGATGGGCACTGGCTAAACATATCCAAACAATGCATCTGTCTGTCTGTCTGTCTTTCTCTCTCTCTCTCTCAGCTCGTCACTAGGCCTTTTCTTCAGGGCAGCGTGTTCATTTCTCCTTTACACACGTAACCTTTTGGGGTCTGGACACCTCGGCACTCTGGCAGTTCGACCCTTCCATTACTAGTGGCGTTAAACATGCAATACTTCGCCTCGAGAAATAAATGGAATTTCCCCCCCCCACAGGTATTTTAAATTTGAATACACATAAAAATCAGTCTTTAAGTGTCAACTCCCTCCCCTCCTTTTGCATGCATAAAGTTGCACCCTCGTGTTCTTTTCAAGTGGGATTGCGAGCCAAGCTCTTGCATGGAGAACCCTTAACATTAACAGTTCAAAATAATTAAAACATGAAAATAATAATAATAATTAAAAAGAGACAGAAAACCGTAGAACATAGATCAGATGACAGTCACTACAAACCATACATTCAGGTCTCTACTGGATTTAACATTCTCCATGGAAGGAGATCTTACAGAATATACCAGGGTTCAAAGAGTGCAGCTTTGTGAACACAATTTGAAGGAACCAACAGGAAACCCAGGGTCATTCTTTTGAGGTAGGGCAAAGCCAGAAATATAATTGGTGGGCAAAAATTTGCCCCAACAAATAAAGATTAATTTGATATATTTTAGTACCCCCATTTTAACTTCTGTTCCCTTTTCTGTTCTATGCTGGTCTTCGACCGCAATAAAGATTTGATTTGGATTATTTTTTGATTTAATGGAAAATTTGGGTTGGTCGAAGCAAGGAGGGAGAAGAACAGCTGCCCGTTAGCAAGTATTGCATCTTTAACATGAAGATAATTTAATATAAACAATTCCAAGCTGTTGCATGCAGCTTTTATTCTTTCCCCCCAAGCTATATATAACCACCTTTGTATCCTCTTTAAACAGATGTTTACACTTTTAACGTTACACAATTCTAAAGTTATTAAACCTCCCCTCTAGTTTTATTACCAAACATGAAGTACTATATGCAGTTACCAAAGTTACAGAAGGTTTTCCATTTACACAATGAACACATTGGGTTAAAAATATTCTATGTATATATATATTTTTTCCTCTCCATATGGACACCGTGTCTAGTCCCACTTTTCAATATGCTGCCGGCTGAGTACTGAGTACGGGTACTTTTTTAAGTACTGAAGTGTATACAAGGCTCTCACTTTGTAAACCTGTAGCATATAAATGCGACAAAGCATGTTAAAAAGTTTCCATGTTTAACAGCCAGTGAAAATATAAAAATACTGAGGCAGTGAAAAAAAGGGCATGTTAAGAACATCGGGCTCCTTACCTGCAGGACAGACATTGAAATGTATCACCACATCATAGCAAAAACAAAACAAAACAAAACACCTTTCCTACCCTACCAACCCCATGGGAATCAATTTACTTCCCAGAACCACCTCAGAGATGCAGGTCTTCCACTGCAAAATTACATTTCCCACAGCAATTTTCAGATTAAATATAGCAAATTCATCATCTGAAAGATGAAAATTTGGATTATGGGCGTGAAACTAGAAACCAGAGTGTCTCTCTCTTCTCTCTCTCTCTCTCTCACACACACACACACAAATAAAAGGTGAGCTGTAGGTTTGGGCTGCGAGCACTTTTCAAATTAATAAAGGATGTGGTGAGTCATCTCAAGAGCCTACGTTTATTTTACATACATCTAGGAAGACCTAATAAATGAAATCTGACAGAACTAAAGGAGCCCTTTTTTTCCATTCAAGCCAGTCTGAATGGGTTATGCTTTAATAAGTTAAAAGGCTTGGTCATTAATGGAATACATTTTGAATAAAAGCAGTTGATGTCAAAATATTTTAAATCAGGATATATTTTTTCCCCATTCGAAACTATGCAGAATGATTCTTTTGCTTGACCAAAGCGAAGTACAATGGGTTTGTAGTAAGTACCAGCATTAACGGATGCAACATTACCCCCACCACTTTCATTTTGATTTTTAAAAAACCAAAATAAACACTCTGCATAGCTTAATATAAATGGACAGAACACACACACAACAGCGCCCTTTATTATAAAATCAGTTGACCGCAATCTGTCAGAAAACATGGACCAAACAGGTTACCCCAAACGATTTGGCTTCCAGTTCAGATGGCAAACTGAACGCTCCAGAGGGAAGCTGCGTCCACACCTGTGAGTGGCTGAATCTCTCTTCAAAACTCTAGTCCAGTGTTTCCCAACCTTTGGATTTTGGACTTCAATTCCCAGAAGCCTAAGTCCATTCTCCAATGCATTGATCAGCCAATATACTGACTTAGACTTCTGGGAATCGAAGCCACCCTGGGGGCCTGGGAACCACTGCTCTAAACCAATGATGGCAAACCTTGGCACTCCAGATGTTCATGGACCTCAATTCCCAGAAACATTGGATCAGCAGGAGTGCTGATTTGGGCTTCTGGGAGTTGAAGTCCAAGAACACATAGAGTGCCAAGGTTCGCCATCACTGCTGTAGACCAACATACAAAGGCTACATTGGAGCGAAAGGGCTTCGGGGGAGTGCAGAATCGACCTCAAAGGGCTACACAGGGCTAGGGCAAGCAAATGATTTTACAAAAATAAATGAATCAGAGATCATTGTACGTACCTGAAATACCTGAGACCACCAAGGATGCAACCATGACATGTGGGCCACTGGGCACGGGGTTGTGTGTGTGTTCAGCCCAAAGGCTGTCAATCCAGAGGATTTTCCTCCGGTTAACCTTGGAAGGGAGCTGAAAGTTTTGCCATTTTAACACCCAGAACCCTCTTTTCCAACCAGCTGCAGGAAAAATACCTCCTGCCCCTAAGTCCCCCACTAGCAAGACGGTTCCATGGATGGCTATGCTTGGCACATGGACTGGCTGTGGGTCAGATTGTATCCATGGAAAAAGAGGATTTTTGCAGCCCTTTCAGCCCTTCTTTCCATTGCACACCCTACAGGGTAAAATCAAATTAGATGAGAGGAAAAAAAGGTTTGCTCTTACCCCATTCCGCCGCCGCGGCCTCCTCCTCCGCCTCCTCCTCCCCGCCCACCTCTGCTCACGCCTCCACGGTCAAATCCCCCGCCTCTTCCCCTGCCCCGGGTATCAGGGCCACTCAAGGTCCGGCTTTCTCCTGGGCCTGAAAAGCCTCCAGAGTCCTGGCCATACACCCCCATGCTGCTGGGATGGTCTTGACGGAATGAACCTAAGGAGCATTAGCACTGCACGTTCAGGGAAGGTAGGTGCACACCAGTTTGAAAAGTTACCCATTTCCTGTCACTCTCTACCCTAGGGATCTTCAACCTTTTAAAGCTGCGGGCCAGTTCATACCCCCTCAGACAGTTGGTGGACTGCTGCCTGTAAGGCTTACAACATCCACCCTGCTATGGAGCGCTGTTAGGGACATGCCAATCCAAGTGGAGGGGACAAGGATTAAGGCGGCAGCAGCAACTGGAGCGAGGGTGCGGGCCAGATGAAATGGGCAGTTCACAAGTTAATTAGCATTTTGCCCCCAACATGGTGGTTCCTCATTTTAATAATCTCAGAAGGATAGAAAACTGAGTCAATCTTTAGCTCAGGTCAGGATTGAACTCACAACCTTCACTCTGCAGTACATTAGTTTAACCACCGTGCCACACAATGGTTCTCTTGTGCCACACCCTGATCCTACAACAAAATTTCCCCTTGTCACCAAAAAGGCCCAAGACGAGTATACGGAGCCGTAGGCTTACAATTACAACCCGTACTTAAAAACTAAAATGAAAGATCAGCTAATCTGCTAACTGAGGACAGACTGTAAACAGAGAGAGGGGGAAGCAGAAAAGAAGTCAACCTTAAATATACCAATTTAAATATACCAATGTTATTCGTGTTTAAAATGTTTTCCCTTTAAAGCAGAACACTTTTCAAAGGCATCATCATTACTCTCAGAGCTTTCGTTCCAACTCACTTGGTTGTCCATAGCTGCTGCTCTGCTGGCTGTACTGGCTTGGAGTCTGGCTGTAAGATCCGGTGGGAGGTGGGTAGCTCGTGGGTGGCTGCTGCCCATAGCTGCTTTGCTGCCCATAGGCACTTTGCTGCCCGTAGGTGCTCTGCTGCCCATAACCACTCTGCTGAGAGTAAGTGCTCTGGTCATAGCTACTTGGCTGTGTAGAAGAGTAGCTAGGGAAGAAGAAAAGCAATGCACAAGAAAATAAGTCTTAGGATCTGGCTCTTATCAGGGGTGCCCAAACTATGGCCTGTGGGCCAGATCTGGCTCATGCCACCAAATCATCTCGCCTGTGCCGATCCCGGAACCGGAAGTAAAACATGCCCGTGCATATGCAGAACACTGCCATAAATATAATTTAATAGATTTATATACCGCCCTATCCAAAGGACTCTGGGCGGTGTACACAATTTAAAACCAATATACAGGTAAAACAATTACCTGTAAAACATGGGGCGTGTTTTACTTCCACTTACTGTGTGAGGAACCACGTGATCAGCCCGATTAGCTGTCCGGGTGGGGTCGGGCCCATGGCCCAAAAGGTTTGGGCACCCCTGCTTTATATCTCACAATCACAAAAGCAAAGAAAGCCTGCTTTTCCCTCTCTAATCTAGACCAGAAAGGAAACCAGGAACCATACTAAACATCGGTCCCGCGTTCCCCGAATGTGGCCCACCCCTCGGCACTCGCCATATCGTCCCATGCCCGTCACAACCCCTATGTGGGCTCCCGAAACCTCCCTGCCCATCCCAGACAGAATGCTGCCTCTTCTATATGGCTGGCAGGGCAACCTCTCCCTTTCCCTCCCTCTCCGACATAACACCTTCACCCCTGCAGCCCCCCAGGCCCAAATGTTTGCTATCCCACCACACCACAGATGGTCTCGCTTGTGGCAGGCATTGGCGCTGGTAGTGACGGTGACAGGTCCAAGCTCCCTCTATCCCGAAAAAAGATTTCCCCTCAATGTTCTCTGCCCGTTGCCCTGTAGATGGTCCCAGTCGCAACGGCGGTGGTGTCACAGCCAGTCCCCTTTCCCCATGCCAGCAACGAAACTCCCCACCTAGGGAGCAGAGCTGACCTCGGCGGGGGCTGTGGCATTATGGTCACTAGTCATTAAAACATGGCTTTCCCCTTGTTTTTAATACTGTCTTAAGAAAACGTTTTTGCTCCTGGGGCTTGCAGGTGGGTCCCTTGACTTCCTCTTGCAATCTTTTGTGATGCTGATGGCCATATGGTGGTCAGGAATGCAGTCCCTGGTTGTTTACAACCCTGAAGGAGATTCTCTCCTTGCATCACCCGACACCTATAGCCAATTAATTTGAAAGCCAGGTGTTGTTAAGTTAATTTTCAACCCTGATTGGCCTTATGCCAAAGGGGGAGGTCAGTTCAGGCCTCCTTTGTTTTACTGGACCTCAGGTCAGAACCTGGCAGAAAGATAGAGGATTAGCACCTAGTCTGTTCTGCTGTTCATTATGGTGATTTAGAAATAGTTAGATTATGTTTACTTTTGGGGGAATGCCTGTTTGTGTGGAAACCCTGATGTATTTTGATTAGTTTGTATCCTGAAACTGCATATGAAAACTTCTATTTTTCTTCATGAAACTGCAGAATAAAACAACGTTGCTTCAACTACCTACCTGATCTTTGGAACTGGGGGTAAGACAAGAGTTCAGCCTATTTACACGCTACCTGATTTTTCTTTAATCTCTCCATTTAATTTTTGCTAGGACATCCTGGGGAAGGAACCCAGGTAATTGCAGCCTTGGGCTGGACAGGCTTTGAGACCTACAGGTCGGAGTCTTGGGGCTGGAGGGAACCTGGTCCAAAGCTTATAGGGGCGTTGACAGTTTTTCTTCCCAGGCCGCCGAAACGGCCCAGGTGCCAACATCAAATGCATATGCAGTTCAGCATGGTGACCCCAGATGTCTGCACTGAATTCTTCTTGTCATTTGCTATTAAAATTTGCACCAACTGACTCACTGGCATAAATCTGTTGCAGGATTCTGGCTATTTGCTTATCGTAGTTTTCTATTAAGGCTTATACAAGAACCCAAGAATTCAAGAAATTTCACCTGCTGGGAGGATAAGACGGAGGTGCAGTAACTGGCTGCATAGGATAACTTCCAGGGACTTGATAGCTGTAGTTACTCTGTCCATATCCTAGACTAGGTTGAGTGTAGCCTGTTGTAGCTGACTGAGGCTGAGTAGTCTCTGCAGGCTTGGTGCCATCTTGGGGTCTACAAATGAAATTTATTTTATTTATGTATTATATTTATCAGCAATGATGACACAATTTCATGCAAACTCAGTCAGTTCTAGATCAGGGGTTCCCAGCCTACAGTCCGTGGGCCAGACCTGGTTTTATAGCGGTCATAAACGCGCCCACTTCCAGGGGCATGGCCAGGCCTGCTCAGCTGTTCAGGGTGTGTCGCTAGGCCCGCAGCGTAAAAAGGTTGGGAACCCCTGTTTCTAGATACACCACTGAGCTAGTTAGAAATCTTGCCCAGAAAATAATTCAATAATGGATTACGCTTTTAAGAGCACTTAAATTCTAAGCAGAAAGTAAAACTTTGCCAAGACTGTAAAAATCCAGACACTCCATGTCAGTAACACATGTAGCACATCTTCTCTGAACATGTTAAGAACATAAGAACAGCCTTGCTGGAACAGGCCACAGCCCATCCAGTCCAGCATTCTGTCTCACACAGTGGCTCACCATTTCCTTCAGGGTATTCCCAAGGAGATGCCTTCACCTGCTTAGGATTCCCTGGAAATGGCATTGAGAGATATCCTGCCTATCTCTCCAATCCAGAGGTTGTCCTTAGGTAGCCATAATTATAGCCATTGATAGCCTTGTCCTCCATGAACTTGTCTAATCCTTTCTTAAAGCTGTGAAGACTGAAAGCTGTCACCACTTCTTCTGGCAGGGAGTTCCATAGACCAGTAATCCTCTGGGTGAAAAAGTACTTTCTCTTATTTGTTTGAGAACTAGTACCCAAAAGTTTCATGGAGTGTCCCCTAGTTCTAGTGTTGTGCGATAGGGAAAACAGTTTTTCCTTATCTACCTTGTCCACACCGTGCATGATTTTATAAACTTCAATCAGGTCACCTCTTAGACGCCGTCGTTCAAGAGTGAAAAGGCCCAACCGTTGCAGCCTCAGATGGTAAGGAAGGTGTTCCAGTCCCCTAATCATTCTGGTTGCCCTCCTCTGTACTTTCTCCAACTCCATAATATCCTTCTGGAGGTATGGCGACCAGAACTGTACACAATATTCCAGATGGGGCCTCACCATAGATTTATAAAGAGGCAAAATGACACTTGCTGACCTATTTTCTATACCCTTCCTAATGATCCCTAACATTGAGTTTGCTTTTTTCACCGCTGAGGCACACTGGGTTGACACCTTCATTGAGCTCTCGTCCACCAGGACACCAAGGTCCCTTTCCTGGTTTGTCGCAGAGACTTCAGACCCCATCAGTTTATAAATGTAATTGGGGTTCTTTGCCCCAACATGCATCACTCTGCACTTACTGATGTTGAAGCTCATTTGCCACTGTTTTGCCCACTCCCCCAGTGTCAAGAGATCCCTCTGGAGCTCTTCACAATCTCTCACAGTTTTCACTACCCTGTATAATTTAGTGTCGTCAGCAAATTTGGCTACCTTGCTTTTTACTCCTACCTCTAGATCATTTATGAAGAGGTTGAAAAGCAGGGGTCCCAGTACTGAACCTTGGGGGACCCCACTCTTTACTTCCCTCCATGTTAATCAAACATGTAAAAATTCCAAACATCAACAGCAAGCCAGGCAGGCTATACTGCAACTATGAGTGGAACGTCCCAGAACACTTGAAATTTTCCAGTGTGCTTTGCGCTAAGTCTTTTAAAGACGTTCATATGACAATGCTTCACTTTCAAACTGAGAATTCTTCTTGGCATCAGTACTCCGCTAGGACCACTTCTTTTGTGTGGTTAGGACTGGAAGGTTCTTTTCTTAAAATTTTATTTTCAGATGGAAGAGTGTGTGCTGTTGGGAAAAATTGGTCAAATTCAGAATCCCCCCCCCCCAAACTTCACTTTCATTTCAGCTATGCAATCTCGTTTTGATCCAGAGCTAGACAGGACAAGCTAATTTCCCCTCCACTGAATTTGACAAAGTTCTATACATGTGTCCTCTTCTTTCAGTGGCACAACCCCTGCTGCTGAATACAGCAAATCACAACTACAGTTGGCCCACTGAATGACAAAGCTGACACGGTTGAAAGTTCCTCTGATTTAATGGGCTTGCTCTCACTCTGATGTGCTATTCTAAGCCATAGGATTCCAGCCAAAAATGCCTTGCTGGAGAAAAAAAGAGGCAAAATAATCATATCAGAGAGTAAACAAAACAAATAAGTTGTGGCACCTTAAATACTAACTCCTGTATTCAAGTGTGAGCTTTCGTGGATCAAGTCCACTTCATCAGACACAAAAAATAAAACCTCATGGCATCAAATTATACACAGGTACAGAGGAACACAATGGCTGGCCAGCCTTTAGGCCAGGGGTTCTCAACCTTTTCCAGCTGTGGGCCGGACCAGACCCCATCAGACAGCTGAGCAGGCCGGACTGGTGGTTCCCCCTGCCATCCACGGTTGTCGCATCCAAACACATTTACAACAACCGTAAATGAGTCCATGGCTGATTGTGGCGGCAGCTGGAGCGGTTAGGGGTCAGATTATTTGGCACCACAGGCTATAGGTTGAGAAACCCTGCTTTAGGCTATTAAGTCCAACCTGCTGCTCAATGTAGGAATCCGAATCAAAGCAGATATGACAGATGGCTGTCCTGAGAGGGATTACTTCCAAAACTTTCCCACATGAAAACTCCCCACAAATCAAGAGTCAGAATATAGGAAAACCTGAAGCAGGGTCTAAATATTCTCAGATTTAGGCTAAAGAGACCTTTTCGAACCAGAGTGTGTCCTATCATTTTGTTCTGACTTCTAAACCCACTGGCTTCTGATTTACCTTGTAGCTGTCGCAGTTGCTGGCTGTTGCCCATAGGAAGGATAAGCAGGCTGGGTGCCATAAGCAGACGGGGCTGCATAAGAAGCCTGTGTGGTGGTAACAGTAGCTGTGGTGGTATCATAAGCAGCAGTGCCATAGCCCTGGGCAGGCTGGGTGTATGCCTGGGGAGTAGCTGGGGCAGTGTAACCTGCAAAGGGGATAAAGAGGAAAGAGAAAAAAAAGGCATTCTTATGAACAGTTTACAGTACTTGCCTGGGCTTTTGTCACTTTTGACAGTTTAAATATGCATATTAAAGCTCCAAACAGAACCGCCTCTATGAACACCAAAGGGGGTGGGTGGGTGAGTGTTTAAAAAGGTAACGGTTGCCCTTGCTCAAAAGCCAGTCATATCTGACTCTAGGCTTCGGTGTTAAGATGCTGAACTCGATGACCGGAATGTCGGCAGGTCAGCAGTTTGAGACCAGAGCGCTGTGTGACAGAGTGATCTCCCATCTCTATCCCAGCTCCTGCCAAGCTAGCAGTTAAAGCAAGAAAATGCAACTAGATAAACAGTTATCACTTCAGAGGGAAAGGGAACAGCGGTCCATGCACTCCAGCGTCTAGTCATGCCTGCCACATGTCCACAGAAATGTCTGCAGACAGGGCTGGCTCTTTGGCAATAAACAGAGATGAGTAGAGTACCCTAGAGTTGGATACGGCTGGCTTTTGAGCAAGGGCGACGTTTACCTATATTTCTGTAAAATTATTTCTAAATATTGTGGGGCACTAAGTGTCCTTGTACTCTACAGGAGAAACAGACACAAAGGGGAATCGTAGGCCGCTGTGGATATACAAGGAGAGCAGCTTTATGACAACTAAATCCCATCAAATGCGATTCCTACAATGCTCCTGTCTCATAGTCCTGGTGATACATAACAGATAAGTTGTATTTGTTAGCTATGACATATGACAGCCTTCAAATCAGGGGTGTCCAAACTACGGCCCATGGGCTATAGTGACCGCCCCCCTGAACCACATGACCAGCCTGTGGCCTGAAAAGTTTGGTCATGCTTTAATGGTCACTAGCATAGGTGCCCGTCCTTCTGACAGGTGGGACCCATGCCTTCTCTCTCTCTCTTTCACTCACCCACTCACTGACACTCCATCTGTCTCTTTCTCTCTCTTTCTCACACAGACACACATGCACTCTCACCCATTTTTCTCTTTCACTCACCCTCTTTTTCTCTCTCTCACACACAAACACCAACACACACAAAACCACACAAACACTTACACAAGGCAGCGGCGTGTGTAGCCCTGGCCTTCAAAGGAAATAGCTGCGGGGGCCGAAGGCAGCAGCGCTTTCGCCCTGTCCTTCGGGATAGGCGCTCGCTTCCCTCCGGGAGGCGTTGAAGGAACGGAGCACCGTTCTCTGCCCTCGTCTCCAGGGGAAGCAGCTCGATTCCCCGGGTAGGTGGGGGCCAAAGACAGCCACGCTTTCTGTCCCTGCCCCCAGGGTGGGCGTTCGCTTCCCTTCGGGTGGCGAGGGCGTAACGAATTGCCGTTATTCGCCCTACTTAACTATCAGTTTTGCTTAGCTTTTATAAAGGTGATATTAAAACTGTTTTAAAATAGTAGAATCAAACAATATTTTTTTTAAAAAATGAACAAGCGTACAGGGCAATGTTGCTTCATCACGGATGTTTAAAATCACTAATTTGCCTCCGAGTAGCATTTATTCTGAGCACAAGAAAGAGAAACCTTTTAAAGTGATTGCTGTCATTATCTCAACTTTCTATTCATGCACTTAAAATTCAGATAATGTAGTAATGGGCTCTGATACATCCTTCAAAGATTTGAGACATTGCAATAAATCATTATAAGTAGAACTTTAGTTTTAACAACTTAAGCAAAAGGATGTACAGAGAGTGTTAATGACACATGGACGTTGGTGCCTGAAAGAGGACCCAGTAAATGAAACATGCACAGAGGGTGGTCACAATAGCAGTGTGTCTAATCTTGCTGTTCAACCCTTTAGGAACTGAAAGGACAGCTAAGTTAGGCTGACCGGAATCTTCTTGCTCCTTAGTTATCATTTCAATATACAGATTTTATCCATCCAATACAACAGAGTAGCCAGAAAGAGGTCATAAAGAGCACTCTTCAGACATGAAGTTTCTACATAAAAACATCAAATAATAATTTCATGTTAGAAATTATTCTCGGTTGAAAGGATTTTTGCGTGAGAAACTCCACTCAAGGAACGCACAAATGAGGCTCCTTTCATGTCCCCAAGAGCTGGGACAGAGATGGGTGCTCAATCCATTATGCAGTACCCGGGTCTGAAACTGCCGACTTGCTAGCCTTCCAGCTAACAAGGCGAGCTTCTTAACCACTGAGCCACTGCAACATCAAATGCCCCTGGGCTAAACCATGTGCAAGTTTTACCAGCAGAATAAAAACTCCTAAAGGGTGAACGGCATAAATTTAGACAAAATGAACAGCATTTGCCATGCAAAATTAAGCAGGATATTCAAACCTGTACTGGTCCCTTCTACTGTGGAAAGCAAAAGATAAGAAGTAGAGAGTGTACCATCAGAACAGACAAGTAGTTTTAAGAAGTACTCATCCTTAAGCAACAGAAAAGATAAAAAAAATTGCTATATCCCAAAAACACTGACATCCTACTAACTTTAAAGCAGAAAACAGCAATGCTTCAGCCTCTGTGTGAACCAGTACAGTACTCAAAAGTGATTCTGAACATTCAAATGAAATCTCACCTACAACTGAAAATTACCACTCTCACAATATTTTAAACCCTCAGGGATGATAAAAGGGACCATTCAACAATTACGTGATCTTTGAAGGGGGGAGGGGTGTGCCATCTGAATTACGAAAAAATTACGTGGGGGGCAGAGGTCAGGTCAAAGATTACGTAACGCATTTGGAGCTGTTGTGCATTAGGCATCAATAGTGAAAAGCTCTAAAAATGAGTTTCGATACAAAAGCTCTGAATTATGTAATTTTAAAGAGGGGGTCGAAGCGGGCGGGGCGAGGGGGTCAATTTCCCCCCCAAAGTGGATCACATACTTGTTGAATGGCCCCAAAGGGAATAAGGGCAGGAGGGGACTGCAACACACGTGCACACTTACCAGTTGGGGGCTGCCCGTAAGAACTGGCATATGCAGTTTGCCCATAAGATGCAGCAGTAGTCTGAGCCTGAGTATAGCTGACATCAGTGGGCTGCCCGTAGGTTCCATAGCTCTGCTGCCCATAGGCCTGCTACAAAGAAGGAAAAAAGTTTCTCACTTTGCACTCTTCATAACAGATGTTAAGCATCACACTTTCACCTAAGAAGCCTAGAATCATATGTAACTGGTAACACCCCCCCCCCGCCCCTTTTCAAACAATTTCCTTGTCAAGTAGAAGCAACACGTCCATGAGACAAACAAAACCCTTGGGGTACAAGGAAACAGAGAAACAAGTAGACACCATAGCAATAAGATTTAACAAGGATATAGCAATTACAGTGGAACCTCCGATAACGAAGGGTCCGGATAGCAAAAAACTCGCATAACAAAAAGAAATCAAATGCTAATGGCGTCCTTGGATAACGAAAAAAATTTGTTTCAGTTTTTTTCCATTTTCAATGCATCCCTATGGGAAATGACACTTCGCATAACAAATTTTCGCTAAAACTGCATTTATATCAATGTGTCCCTATGAGAAATTTGCACAACGAAAAATTTCACTATACGGAAAAACTCAGGGAATGCAGTTTACCCACTGCACCACCAGCATCTATACCTATAAATCCAAGGGTTAACCGTTGGAATGTGACAAAGGCTCCCGCACCCGTCCACACTATCCCATACCGAGCCTCCTGCACTCGCCCGAACCCGGTACGGAGGTCACTAAATGTTTGAGAAACGCGCCAGTGGGGGAAGAGCCCCACGAACGCGAACAAAAGGAAACAACTTCAATTCCCAACGTTCTTTGCACTGCGCCGCGCCACAGCCAATCAGGCTGAGAGGCGTGAGCAAAAAGAACATTGGGAAACGCGGCGCGGCCAATTAAAATCAAGCTGCAGGAAAAAAACCCGCCACATGAACACAAACCAGAAACGCAAAACTACAAGTCCCAGCGTCCTGCGTGCCGTGAGCGCGCAGAACGGCGAGAAAGCTGGTGCGCGAAAAATAAAATTACAAAACGCAACATGAACACAAGTCCGCCGCAGGCCTCGCAAAACAAAAAGCAACAAAACTCCACCGCGAGACACCCGCCGTCCTTCTTTCCCGGAGCAACAGGGAGAAGAGGTACTCCCTCTCCTCCACGCTACCCCGCCGAAGACATAGCAAGGCCACCACCAGCCTCAAGTAAAGTTGAGCAGGGGTGGAACCCCCCCCCCCAAAAAAAAAATTCCAAAAAACAGGCAGCAGTTCGTCAGGGGAAGCACCCTCCCTGGCGGATGACTTGCTGATGCCTTTGTACTTCCGAATACAAAAGCAGCAGCCAGCAGTCCGCAAGGAAGAGCCCCACCCCTTACGGATCGCTGCCTGCCAATCTCTGGTTAGGTAAGCCAGGAGAAAAAGGAGAAAGAGAGGAGAGAACCATCGTTACGCACAGATAGCTCTTCTCTGCCTCCTCCTTCTCCCCCGACCTACCTAACAAACCTTCCAGAGAGAAGAACGGGCTGACTGCCTCCTCCCTCCTTTCCCCCATTGCTGCATCTAAACCAAAATTCAAAGCAGCAATGAGGAAAAAGAGGAACTGACAGGCAGCCCGTTCTTCAGAAGTAACCACCAAAAATAAACACCAAAATTAATAAAAATAATAAAACAAAAATAAATAAATAATTTAAAAAACAATTAATAAAACCCCGCACAAAATACACAAACAAAAACATCCACAATAACACAAAAGCAAATACAAAACACCTAACTACAACATGAAAAAAACCACAAATTACAAAAACAACAACTAATTACACAAATAAACAAGTACGAAATAAGAAAAATTAAACAAAACCAGACATAACCAAACCAATTAAACAAACCTAAAACTCAACCAACACAAAAAAGAACAAACAGAAACACCTCCCAGCCCACCACCACAAAAGCAAAACAAAGAAAAAACCCAGAAGAAAGGAAACCAGACAACTCCTCCCTCCACGACGACCAGAACAGAAATGAAGAAACAAAGAGACTACTTACCGGAAGAAGCCCCACCCAGAGGCCAGGAGAGAAAAAAAACAGTGAAACTAAAACAGAACCACTAGCAGCCCCACCTGCAGGGCTGAATAGTAAAAACAACTCAAAATGACACAACAGCCCCATCTAGATGCCACAAGAGTAAAAACAAGTCAAAAACATAATAAAGCAAAAGTTTACAAAAATCATAAACATGTCAAAAAAAAATAAAATAAAAAGATTAATAACATCCTGGGTTGAGTTTTAACTCAAATAAAAACCCAAAACATCTAAACAGTTTAAAAACATGGAATGTAAAAAACATGTACTCTCACATTATTAAAAATATTACCTATGGCACAACTATTAACAAAAAACAAACAAACTAACTAAAACTTTATTTGGTTAAATAAAATAATTTGAAACAATTATATCATCCTTTGTTCTTTTTTTAATCCACAAAGAAAAAACCCAAAAAGCTGATCACAGTTTATAACAGCCCGGCAACGCCGGGCAAACTATGCTAGTCATGTTATAAAAACCTATTCCTGTCCAGTGCATGAATCAAATTCACTTTATATTGTCCACAGATCAGCATTCTAGCATACAACATAGAAAAGGCTAGGCATTTCATTATGAACAAGAGCCAAATATGCTTTCCTGAAGTGCAGAGCAGTTTAAAAAAACAGATAACCCTTGAGCCATTCGTTATTAGTACTGCATTTCTCTCTGAAGCTCACATTCTGGTCCTTTAAGATCTCAGTTCTGTGCTAAACCATCCCAATATCTTTTCTGGTAATCACTGTGGTAATGTGCCATGTTTTCATGGCATAGCACTAATAGTTGTCCCTAAGAAAAGTTTAATGTTTTCCCAGAGATGGGCTAAAATACTCAATTCATATAATTAAAAATCCAAAAATCTACAATACTTTTATGAATTATCTTTCTCTAGTCAGTCACTGAATTTTGTAACATTCACTCACTGCAAATATGAAGTTTAAATATATCTATAAACCACAAAGAGATTCCTCCTCATGCTAGTTCCCATTTTGTCTCTTCATGCTATTTTCTCAAGGCCCACTGCCGGTCACAGCCAGCCAGGTAGAAGAAAGCAGCAACAATTTGAACAAGATAGGAAACAGGGACGAATAGGCAGCTTTCCATGGCTTGCTCAAGGGTTGACAATGACTTCATGACCTATGGTAATATAACTACATTACAAAGCTATTATCAAAAATTCGTATCATATTTTAGATCAGGGGTTCCCAACCTTTTCAAGCTGGGGGCTGGGTCTCTGTCAGCTTTGAGGGCCAGACAGCCATTTTGCCCTACCTGCACGATGGGGGTGGCTATTTTGTCCCAACAGCTTCAAAGGGGTATCCATTTTGTTTCTCAAATCCCTTGGAGGGATAGGGGGCCACATGAAATGGTGCCAGGGGCCAGATCCAGCCCACAGGCCTTAGATTGGGAACCCCTGCTTTCCAGCCTGAAGTCAGACACACTAAGCACTCATTTTTTTCTTTCTTTCTAGCGGCACAGTTTTTTATTTTTACAGTGGAAGTGGTTTGCTTTTTCATTTTACCTGAGTGGTCTGTGTATATCCTTGAGCTGGCTGGGGTGCATACGCAGCATAGCTGCAGGAAAAAAAATACAGTACAAGAAATTTAAAGATTTATAAGGCAATAGCTTCAAAAAAGAGGAAATAAATTTTTTCTGCGTTATAGGTTTCATTATTAAAACTCCACAGTGTTCCCTAAAGCCAACAATACATCACATAAATTATAAAGCAAATCTTATTTGCAGAACATATTATCTTCAGAAAAACTTACCCCTGCTGGGCTGCTGCTTGACTATAGGTACTATAATCTGCAAGTGGTTAAGAGGGGAAAAAAATCAAGCATAAGACTTAAGAAAATATTCAAACACATCAAAATGAAAGTTTAGAATCATAATACTCCCACTCTTCTATTTTTGTTTTAAAAAATCCCCTGAGATGTATCAGCTTATACTGCTTTTCACTGGGAGACAAAGGCCAATTATAAGTCGCATATAAAAAGTAACTAAGCAAGATAAAAAACTCAAACAGTTATCTGTTATGTGTATCTCAACAGGAGGATACCCCACTACAATTCCCAGAAGCCCAAGCAAAACAAAATCAAAATGGTGTCCGCAACTATTATCAGCTGTTGCTCAGCACAGGAAGGCGGGAATATTGCGGAATAGTCCTCCCTCCTGGGGAGGCAGAGAGCTGGATACAGGGACCCAAAAATGGCAAAAAAAAAAATCGTCCCCAACCAGCGTGGAAAGGTAGATCACATCGTTCTTTTTTGTAGGGGCGGGCAGATGCATGGAACGGCTTCCCTGACCCTTACAGAGGCAGTTGGGGGCTTTTTTAGCATTAGCTAATGCATGCCCCAGACAACGACAAAAATCGGACAGCGACACGACTTGTGGAACCAAATTTCGTTGTTATCCAGGGTTCCACTGTATTTATTTTGGCGCATATAGAGTATAAAGCAAAATAATATCCGTTGGCAAAACTTTTTCTGAAATATGTTCCTAAGCAATCCACAGCACAAGGAAAACATACAGTGCAAAATGATATAACAACTCTAATAAGGCTATGCATTTCTGGGCCGTTCAATAGCAATAAATCAATAGCTGAAACCTTTTAAAAAATCTAACCCGTTCACTCCTTTTAAAATGAGAACAAGAAGTACAAAATTTAGAGACAAAGCGATCACTAATGTTTTACTGCAGGGGTTCTCAATGTTTTTCAGCAGCTGGCTGGATCATGCCCCCTCAGACAGCTGAGCAGGCTGGACTGGTGCCATTAAATGTATCCATGGCTGTCATAAATGCATTTACGACGGCCACAGTTGGAGCAAGGTTGGGGACTATATGGGGATTATATGGCGTGACAGGCTGTACCTAGCCCACGGGCTGTAGGTTGCAAACCTGTTTTATTGTAACAGAACTCAGATCTGTTACACTTGTGACACGGTTGTAAATAAGTAGGATTTGTTGCAAAACCATACAACATCTAAAGGCCATAAGCCTTGCCCATTCCATACCTTTTTTAATGAGGAAATGTGTTGGTAGTTACTGACCTAAAAATAAAAGTGAATTATCCCTATCCCTGATTTTAAGGTGATTCATGGTCTGCAGAAATTATATAAAATCACTAATATTCTGTAAAAACAGAGTGAAGCAGACATGACTAAGATCAAATTTGAATTAATTCTTGACAAGTTTTTCCACTTCAATTTAAACCTCTTACTTTTCCACTTGAATCTTCCCTTAGTCAGGGATTCTTAACTCATTACCATATGCGTAATGCCACAAGGATTCTGTTATGGCTACTGTTATCTATAACGGAGGTTCCTTAACTTTACCCACTCATCGTTTTCACTTCCTACAGAACAAAGCTTCAAAGGAAAGGAACTACCATATTTTCTGGCGTATAAGACTGGGCGTATAAGACGACCCCCAACTTTTCCAGTTAAAATATAGAGTTTGGAATATACTTGCCATATAAGACTACCTCTCTTCCAATGCACACCAAATAAAAATTAACCCACACTCAACCCGAAGACGCACAGCCCTCTGAGTCGAATGGGCAGGTTCTGGTGGAGAGCCAATCTACGCTCACGTTCTCCTCCTCGAGGTACAGGAAGATGTGTGCAGCTTGCTTCCCCTTGCTTCATACTCCCCGCACAGAGCAGGGACTCAGCCGCGGCACTCCCCACCATATGCGCCGGACATATGAAGCAAGGGGAAACAAGCTGCAGTTAAGTACCTGTCCTATAAGACGACCCCCGACTTTGGCACAGATTTTTCAGGGTTAAAAAGTAGTCTTATACGCCAGAAAATACAGTAAATATAAAAAAGAGATCTTAAGCCACTGTTGATGTTGTTGTAATAATGTTCCATTAAAGTAAACCTAATAGGACTCAGAAACACAAGCCTCCTGAATTCAAACACAGGCATCCTGAGTCCTTGTCTGCCATCTGATCAACAACACCAACTCTAGGTAAAGTCAGTCGTATCCGACTCTAAGGTTCAGTGCTGATCTGTTTCAAAGCCGAAGAGCCAGTGCTATCTGCTTCTGTAGACGTTTCCGTGGTCATGTGGCAGGCATGACTAGACACCGGAGCGCACGGAGCGCTCTTTACCTTCCCACCGAAGTAGTCCCTATTTATCTACTTGCAATTTCTTGCTTTCGAACTGCTAAGTTGGCAAGAGCTATGAAAGCTCACACTGACTCACACAGTTTGCAACTTTTGAAGTGGTAGCCAATATAGTCTATGCAAGCATATCAGGCAAGAAAACAACACAAAAAATGGCAATTTAAAAACTAACTACTATATTTTAATGAGCTTTCCAATTCCTTAGATACAAGACAGAAATTATTTCATTATATCCTTTACCTAAAGCCATGTATAATAGTTTTGTCATATAGTTTCTGTAGTCTTACTTTGTATGGCTGAGAAAGTAGACTTTGTTTCACTAAAGCTCTCATTCAAATTTAGCAGTTAATCTTTAAGGTGCCATATCTCTTTTCTTTTGTTGTTGTTGATATGGCTATCCTTAGGAAACATTCTCTGAATATGTCTAGAGCAGTGCTTCCCAACCTTTGATTTTTTTTTTTAGACTTAAATTCCCAGAAGCCTAAGTCAGTACATTGGCTTTGGGGAGTTGACTTAAGCTTCTGGGAATTGAAGTCCAAAGACTAAAGGTTGGGAAGCACTGGTCTAGAGACGAATCATGTGGAACATAAATTGCACGATCAACAGAAGATACATTTTAGAAGGCAACAACTTACTCTTCACTAAACAACCAAGGCAATATGTATTTCAATATTTAAGCGTAGTATGTCAAAAAGTCCTCCATAATGTAATGTTAGACAGTTAAAATAACCAAACTCAAAGCCATTTTGAATAGCTTCCACCTCTGTTTATTCTAGTTCCAAATGTATTATTGTACCTCTTTCCTCCTCAATATGGCCTCAAAGAATAGACGTAGTAGCCGTGTTAATGTGTGCAAGCATATCTGAGAGTAAATAAAAGTTATTTGGCCATGTTTGATGTTCTATTTTACATCAGCAGGATTGTTTTCAATGTTATTCAATACTGTTTTAAAAAGGTCTGTTTTACAGTTTTAAAAAACTGTAAGTAGGCTCACATGGCCAACTGGCAAAACTGATTAAATTAACATTTATGATTGCACTATACAAAATGTATATGCAGCATAGCTGAGCTGCCTATGAAAGTCCCATTTGTTTCAATGAGGGGGAAGACATCACATGTTTAACTCTTCCTACTGCAATCAACAGGCCCATGCATCCTAATTTTACAGAAGTTCAAGAAAACAGCTACGGTATGTTCTTGAGCTCAAATCAGGAAAATGGTAAATTCTGCATGTCCTGGGATCAAAATGTATCTCTGGAAATGAAAAAATTGTCTTTTGTGCAATCATTTATTTATTTATTTATTTAGTGGGTGTGGATGTCTATGCAGAAATCTTGATGGGAGAAAGCATGGCAGCAACCTTTGTAAGAGGTGGCAAATACGCTAGTCTATCGTTAGAAAGTAACCCAATCTTTTTATTAGTTAATTGTGTGCTTTGTCACAAGATTACAAAATCAAGATGGAGACAAAAAGAGTCCCTCGCCCCCCCCCCCAAAAAAAAAACAGTTCAGTGAAGGAGGAAGGAGTAAAACTAGGGCAAGAATAGACATCGTAAGTGTGAAACAGAAAATAGACTGGGAAATACATATAATGTACAGTAATCTTTATGCTACTGTTGCTGTTTTGGCAGTCCGAATTTTGTTGAGTGCTTTTTATAGTGTATTATATTATAGTTGATATGTTTTTGCTATTGTATTGTATTCTGTGGGCTTGAATTTTTTTGCATACTATATTTCTGGGGACTCTTATTTATTATTGCCATATTGATATAGACTGAATAGGTTATGCTGTATTGCTATGTACTTATTTACTTTGTATATTGGTGATTATTGTTTTGTTATTGCTGCTGCTTAGATCCTGTATTTTTCTATTTTGTATTGTATACTTATTGTTAACCGCCTTGAGTTGCTGGTTGGGTAAGAAAGGCGGTATAGAAATAAAACTTCATTCAATCAATCAATGTCCTGCTCAAGGGTGAGAGTGCACACATTAATATATGTTAAGACTGTGGTTTTGTAAAGTTTGTGTTTTCCCCCTTTATCTTTCTTTTGTTGTATCATTTAATAAAAAAATAAAATGTATTTTAATGGGGGAACCTTCTAATGATGCTTTTAAGGCCAAATAAAAACAGAACTAAACACCCCCCCACACACACCCAAAAAATGTGTCAAGGCATGCAAAACACATTTTAGGTCTGTTTCAAAATAAAAAAGGGGGGAGGACATGGGCAATAATTGAAAGAGGGGGGAAAAACCTGTGTGGGGGGAGAAAATGATATGGGGACCCCTGGAAGACCCTGGGGTTTCAAGGCGCCCCCTTTTAACCCCACAACTTACAACTACAAAGAACCCCCCCATCTCGACTGGGCTCCACAGAACCCCAACACCACGCAGGTTGAGGATTATGGGAGTTGCAATCAGACTATGATCCCCCCCACCTTCCAAAGATTTTCCAGAACGCACCCCACTCCCACCTGTTTCAAAAAAATGGGGGTGGGGGAATGAAATGAGTATAATAAAAGGAAAGGGGGGGAAGTGTTGGGGGAAGACAAAAAGGAGAAGGGGAAAAGGGATATAAGGGCTTGGGAGGCGCCCTCCCACCACGGACTACAAAGCCCCCTCGAAACCCTACCTATCCCACGCTGGCTGCGGAGTATGGGAGTTGAAGTGGGACTACAAATGGGTCCTTCAAAGCCGCCCTCCCCCAGCAGCCCCATCCCACCCTGGCAGGAGTATGGGAGTTGTAGTGGGACTACAAATGGGGACTACCCCTCCCCCCCTCCACACACACACACATCTTTGAGAAAGAAATGCATGGCGCCTTCGTCTTCTCCATCGCTCCCTCCCTTTCGAGTGGGCCTGAACTAAGGCATGGCGAGGCCCGCCCGCCCTCCTTCTCGGGGCCTTTCCCCCCCCCTTCCTTCGTTCCCTCAACAAACAACATTTTCCCTTTTTTCAACGCCAAAAGCGAGGAACTTTCCAGAAAAAAAGGGCGCCTCGCTCGCTTCTTCCTCCTCCTTCCCCCCCCCTTTCAGCCGCCATTAAAAGCTTCCAGACCCTTCCTTTCCCAACCGCCATCCCAGAAAGACAACGAATTCCCCTCAGAAATGGCTTTACCCCCCTTCGCCCCTATTTTCCCCCTCACGAGGCTCCCCCCCGCCTTATACGGTCTCAACCTCCCACCCCTTCCCCGGTTAGGCCCGGCCCGGCCCCGGCTCTCCTCACACTCACCCGTCGACGCCATTTTGAGTCTCTCTCCCTCCTCGCGCTCGCCTCGCCGCCGCCTCCAACGTCCGCACGACGGCGTCTCTGCCGCTCGCGACTGCGCACGCGCGGGGGAGAGAAAGCGGGAGGGGGTATATGGGCTTTCGTCATCACAGGACGAGACCATTGGATACGCAGGGTGGATTAAAGAGAGGTTTCGGACCAGTTTTTCGCTTCCAAGCTTCCCCCTGGGGGGGGGGGTTGTTTTTGTGGTCGATCCCCGTGAAAGTAAAACGGGGAGCGTTTTGTAGGGGCGAAAAGGAGCGCGAAAGCGGCGTCATCGTCACCGCCCCCGACACCCCCGTGACGGTAGGTGAAAATGGTTCCGTCCAACGGCTCGAATAGGGAGCGTCGCGCAAGAGCAGGTGGGTTTCAAACACGAAGAGGGCGTTCGCCTTCCCCTTTGCGCCCCCCCCCCTCCCCACCACCCACCTGGGCGACCTTGGGGCGCGTGCGGGTAGCAACCTGGGGTGGTGGTGGTGGGAAGCAGAAGGTCAGCAGTTCGATTCCCGAGTACTGCAGGACGGAATGAGCCCCCGTCTTTGCCCCAGCTCCTGCCAACCTAGCAGGTCGAAAGCAAGTAGATAAATAGGGACCACTTCGGTGGGAAGGTAACAGCGTTTCGTGCGTTCCGGTGTCTAGTCCTGCCTGCCACATGACCACAGAAACGTCACACACACACACACACACACACACACACACACACACACACACACACGTACTGTATATATAAAACATTACATTCATTCATTCATGGTTAACTGCCCTAAGCGGCATATAAATAAATATGTGTTAGATTTGTATATCCCTTTGGGCCATTCACAGCACGAAACATGAATCAAAAATGAAAATTGTGTAATAGAAATTAAAAAACAACAACAATGCTTGACAACACAATGAGAACAAAGCATAAATGTAATATTCAATTATTAAACTGGTCACTAATGAAGATAATAAAGCAATAGGATGGTTATTGTATAAAATTGTAATGTTTTAAACCAACCTGGCAGTTCGAAAGCAAGAAATTGCAAGTAGATAAAGAGGGACCACTTCGGTGGGAAGGTAAACAGCGTTCCCTGCACGCCGGTGTCTAGTCATGCCTGCCACATGACCATGGAAACATCTGCAGAAGCAGTGCTGGCTCTTCGGCTTTGAAACAGAGATAATCACTGAACCTTAGAGTATTTCGAGCAAGGGAAACTTACCTAAACCAATGTGTGTGTGGAGGGGTATTATCTCATTTAAAATAAAAAGCGGTATAAAAGTGTCTTAGGAAAACAAGACATGTAAAAAATATGTTCCGAGGAGGCTCAGATTACAGGAACTGTGCCGTCTGAGGATGATGGAACTTTTGTCCTGGAGCACCAGGTTGACCTGGACACCTTGTTGGGGTGGTGGTGGTGGTGGTATAGACGTTGTCTCCTGTGTCAGGTGGGAATGAGTCTGGGCATGATGGGAATTGTACGTAATATTGCACATTGGGTGAACCAACTAAATATTGTTATTTTGCAAACCCATCCTCCCCATTGCATAACCAGAGCTGGGTCAGATGAAGGGGGTGGGTGGGGACAACTGAAGAAAATAAATCCCATTTTTCCTCCTAGATATGCGAGAAAACCAAAGAAAAGATACCTTTGGAAGAAAAATCTAGCCACAAATGGGCCCCAAACACCTGATAGGATTGGAGGAAGAGGCACCCTTAGGTCTATTGACTAAGCATTTAAATCTCACCCATATGCAGCAGAAATTAGCCAGCCAGTCAATCCTCTGTGCTCTCAGATGCCAGCTATTTTATTTTATTTTTATTTTGGGATATATTTGTTTGGTTGGTCTGTTTTGATTTGTTGTGTGTTTTGTTGAGTTACAAGGATGGCAGTGGCTCAAGTGGCTAAGACGCTGACTGGGAGGCGGAAGGTCAGCAGTTCGATTCCCGAGTACTGCAGGACGGAATGAGCTCCCGTCTTTGTCCCAGCTCCTGCCAACCAAGCAGTTCGAAAGCAAGACATTGCAAGTAGATAAATAGGGACCACTTCGGTGGGAAGGTAACAGTGTTCCGTGCGCTCCGGTGTCTAAATTGACACCTTTAAAATCTTAAAGGTTTTTAAGATTTTATATTTGTTTTTAGTTAATAGATGTCATGACGGGGGTGGGTGGGTAATATTGTTATGTTTTTATGGGTTTTTTAAATTGTTTTACCTGTATATTGGTCTTAGTGTACACCGCCCAGTCCTTTGGATAGGGCGGTATATAAATCTATTAAATTAAATTAGAGTCGGATGCGACTGGCTTTCGAGCAAGGAAAACCTTTTTTAAAAAACCTTTGTTGGGATATTTGTATGTACAAATTGGGAAATTTCCCAAATGGACCGTATAGCAATATAATAAATAAATAAATAAAGTAAAAGTTACTTTTCAGGAAAATGCGGATAGGATTGAAGACTTATATACCAAGACTGATTTATTACAGGTTTTACATCCACAGATCAGTGCTTTTTTACATGCTTGAATTGCATTTAGGATTGCAAACTTGGGCGGGGTTTGTGCTTCACTTGGAAAGAAACCTGTTGAACGTCGACCTGCGTGGGAGAAAAAAGAACAACGGATGTTGGCGACAAAGGCCCTAGCCAAGGAGTCAAGCAAACAGACTGACTTTTATGCAACGTTATAAACCTCGGAGGGTTTTTGCAGTCACTGGGTTTAAATAAATTCCTTTGCTCCGTCCCTTCTTTTCTCGACAATCCCTTGCCGACACCAAGCATGGCTGAGCTCATGCAAAACCAGCCGGTCTAAAATGGCTGCAGCCTGGTCTCCGGCAAGCTGACTGGGGTTGCCCAGTCTCAGTTTTTCCGGCCAAAAGGAACCCATTTTTGGACGATGGATTAAAAATTAACCCGGAGGGAAGACCTCCCTGGCTTCTGGTTTTCCCTGCCAGGCTGCGATCGTTGTGGGATGGAATAGATAGAAGAATTGCAAACTGGACAGACGAAGGGTATCGGAAAGAGAGCATCTGCAAAATGCAAAGCAACAGAGGCCGGGAAGCAAAGCCAAACCGTGCAAGGGTTGCTTCAGGTGTCAGAATCTGGGAGACGGCAGCTTGGCATTCATGCAGAGGACTGAACCCTTTACGAAACAGTCTGCTGGCAATTCTGTGCGCCACCGGTCCTTCTGCCTTCAGAAATAGACAAGCAACAGCTTTCTGGGACAGAAAACATGTCCTGCCCACTTCTGCGTGGCACGAAGGCTGATGCCAAAGTCCAGATGTTGGCGAGAAGACTTCAAACAACTGGGTCAAACAAAGCAGCTGTTTAATCTTCCATTCTGGAAAACATCTGAGCAGCTCGTATAGGTTAACAAAGCAATTACACTTGTATATACTGCAGCGGCTTAGTTGTTAATACCCTGAACTTGACGACTGGAAGGTCGTCAGGTCAGCCATTCGAGACCCAAGTACTGCATGACGGAGTGAGCTCCCATTTCTCTCCCAGCTCCTGCAAACCTAGTTGTTCAGATGCTAGAAATTGCAAGTAGATAAATAGATACCACTTTGGTGGGAAGGTAAGCAGTGTTCTGGGCGTCCAGGTGTCTAGTTATGCCTGCCACATGGCCACGTAAACGTCTGCAAACACAGCATTGGCTCTTCGGCTGTAAACGGAGCTGAGCGCTAGAGTCGGATATGACTGTGTTTCGAGCGACCTTTACCTTCGCTCTCAGGGTAGTTCACGAGTTAATTAGCATTTTGCCCCAAAACGCTGGGTACTCATTTTACTGACCTTGGAAGGATGGAAGAAGCTGAGTCAACCTTGAGTCCTAGTCAGGATTGAACTCACAACCTTCAGGCTGCAGTACAGCAGTTTAAACCCTGCGCCACCAGGGCACTATAACACACCCTAAATCAGGAGTTCTCAACCTTTTGAAGCCGGGGGGCGGGTCACGTTCCCTCAGACAGCTGTGGGGGCCGGATGGCCATTTTGTCCTTCCTCCACCACATGGCACTTCCTGGTGTGGAGGTGGGAGGGGCACATAGAATGGCACCATGGGCCGCATTTGGCCCACGGGCCGCAGGTTGAAGATCTCTGCCTTGTAGTATTGTTTGCCTACAGCATGTGTGAAGTGTACTGCCTTTGTGCATGAATGCTTTCCTCAGTAGTCACAGCTGTGTTAAGTCTCAGATGCCCGTTCTTCACCGGTTTCCTCTAATTTAGTTTCAAATACTTCATCCGATTGCTTTCCCCCATGTATAGGGCCCAAGCTTTTTAAATTTATCCGTTTCTTTACTTTAACCCTCCTTTTAAAAGTTTTTATTTTGTGATTCCTGAGCTGGGTTGTTACTACCAGCGCTGCATAGAAAAGAGGCCCATCTTGTAGCAGTCAGTTCCACAGGTGAACTCTCGTGCGAAGAAAGGGTCTTCGTTTTCTCCTTCCCGAACCCGCTGAAAATCAGTCAAAGAGCATTGCAATGCCTTAAAATCCGATGAAACAGATGATAATACGGGCGCTCAATCTGTCATGCAGTACCCAGGTATTGAACTTCCGACTTGCCAGCCTCCCAGCTAACAAGGCGAGCTTCTTAACCGTTGAGCCACTGCAGCCCCATGAAACAGACTGTAGTCCGGGAGAAATAACGCCAAATAAACATATGCGTTTTCAACTTGTCACAAGAATCTTTTGCCATTTCTCAGCGCTAAACACTAACTCGTCTGAAAGCTCTGAGCCCTCCGATGCATAATATGGATGAGAAGAATAGTTAACACAAAGGTAGTGGTGATTCTGGCCTACCTTACAGGGATGTTGGGTAACCGAGAATCAGCCAAAGTTAAATACAGTCAAACCTTGAGATAAGAATGGCTCGACTTAACAAAAATTCGAGCTACATCTGGAAATCTCAGGAGGGAAAATCAGATTCATGATACAAATTTTAATAGGAATTTTTCAATATATGAAATTCAATGCATTCCTATAGGAAATTGCATTCAATGCATTCCTATGGGAAATTCATGATAAGAATTTTACGAGAAAGAACCAACCTCGAGGACCAAATTAAATTAGTCTATAGAGGTTTGACTGTCATTGCTCCAAAGGCCCAGAAGATGCCGTGGTGAGCCGGGGACACTGGGTAACGGAGTCCAAGAGGAAACTTTCCCGAGCTTTGTACAGAGTGAAGGGAAAGTGCTTCTGTTTTGAAGTTGGGGTATTGAGAATTAGAGAATTGTGTGTGTGCCACTTTGTAGGGGGTGGGGGGAGGATATTTCCAAGAGTCCAGAATCTCATAGCTGTCTGGGGCAGGTAAAGGTCACCCTTGCTCGAAAGCTAGTTGTATTCGACTCTAGGGTTCAGTGCTCATCTCTGTTTCTAGCCCAAGAGCCAATGCTATGTGTCTGCAAACGTTTCCGTGGACATGTGGCAGGCATGACTAAACACCGGAGTGCACAGAACACTCCCTTCCCGCCAAAGCAGTACCTATTTATCCACTTGAGATTTCTTGCTTTCGAACTGCTAGTTTGGCAGGAGCTGGTACAGAGGCGGGAGCTCACTTGATCATGCAGCACTCGGGTCTCAAACTGCTGAGCTGCTGACTTTCCAGTCGTCAAGTTCAGTGTCTTAACCACTAAGTCTGGGGCAACGGATGCTATAAAGCCATAGAGAAAGCATGACATTATATGCACCACAAACACAAACCTTGATTTTTGTCTGTCTCTGTTTTCTTTTCAAGGTATGCCGACCGCGAGGTTTTGGGACGGGCGATGGAGGTGGCGTTTGCCCCCGATTGGATCCTGTACTCTTATGATGTTATTGTGTCTTTTTTGGCTGACAGGCATCGGCGAAAGCTTCGGTTTGGTACCCAGCCTGTTAGGCAACCCTTCACAATGTAAGCATCTGCCAACGGGTCAACATCTGGAAAGATGTGATTTCTTTCTTGAACATCACTTTTGGAGTCTCACCATTTGCCATGCTGCCTATTTCAAAAAGCTCTGGCCACAGTTTATGTTTAATAACTAGGATTAAATATGAGTCAGGAGGGATATTTATTTTTTCCAATGCGAGGGGAAAACATATTTTATTTCTATTCTGGCTTTTTTCAGCACAGGACCCACGGCAGTTCATGACCCAACTTAAAAAGAGATGTGACTGATGTCATGATAATCACAAGGGATGATTTTATATTTTAATTTTCTTTACATTTCTTAAGCGTTAAGATTCATATATAGTATATTCTCTGTAGGCTTGGGGATAGCTAACTCTCAAAGGAGGACACTGATGCCATCTGCATACCCAACACATTCCGCACAATGATACGTCACTAAGTAGTTAGGTTGCTAAGTAGCAATGCCAATCACTTGGACACCTGTGAGGGAGCTCACACTTGCATAACAAGGGGGATTCCCAAGGTTACAATGGGTCAATCACCTTAGGTAGAAGTGTGGTTGGAGAGTGAGAGATCCAGCCCTAGGCCCCTTCAATATGGGGTGCCGCAGGGCTCAGGGCTCTCTCTCCTCTTTTTTAACATCTACATGAAGCCGCTGGGTGAGATCATCTGTTCCCACGGGGTGCGGTACCATCAGTACGCGGATGACACTCAGTTGTACATCTCGGTCCGTCGGGACCCCAGTGATGCGGTCAAAGTCCTGTCTGGATGCTTGGAGGCCATTGGGGTCTGAATGGGGGACAATGGGCTTCAGCTGAACCCTGGCAAGACCGAGTGGCTTTGGGTTGGGGGTCCGGGGTTATCCAGTGAGCTACGACCTCTACTCTTGGATGGGGCAGTCTTGCCCCAGACAGACCTAGTGTGCAACTTGGGGGTCCTCCTGGACTCGCGACTGCTGCTAGAAGGGCTTTTACTCAACTTAGAGTAATTCACCAGTTGCACCGCTCCTGGACCGGGACTCCTTATTCATGGTCACTCATGCTCTGGTCACCTCCAGACTAGATTACTGTAATGCGCTCTACATGGGGCTGCCCTTGATGACCATTCGGAGGCTACAGCTGGTTCAGAATGCGGCTGCACGGGTGGTGATGTGGGCATTATTCCCGCGCCTCCCCACTACTCTGGGAGCTGCACTGGCTACCAGTTTGCCTCCGGGTGCTATTCAAGGTGCTGGTTTTGACCGTTAAAGCCCTATATGGCAGTGGGCCAGGATACCTGAGAGACCGCATCGTCCCGAGAGTGTCTGCCTGTCCAACCAGAGCGGACCGGAGGGGCTCCCTAGTTGTGCTTTCAGCTAGAGGGGCCCACCTCTCTGGCACGCGGAGGAGGCCCTTCTCCGTGTCCGCACCAGGCCTATGGAACCTCCTTCCAACAGAATTGAGGCTACAGACAGAATTGCTGACCTTCAGGAAAAGTCTGAAAACCTGGCTGGCAGGGCAGGTGTGGGGCCTTAATGGGAATACGGCCTCAGCCTGTTGGCTCATCCCCAGTTAGTGCTTAGTTAATATCCCTCCCTTTGTGTTGTTGTATCCACCCCACCCCACCCCACCCCCAATTCCCTTTTATTTCTTTTTATTCTTTTAATTGAAGTGGGGGGAAGTGAGTGGGCGATTTGGGATTTTAAAATCTATTTTTATACATTTTAACTGTTGTACGCCGCCCTGAGTCGGGTTCTCCTGATTGGGCGGTATAGAAATTTAAATAAATAAATAAATAATGGGATATCCAACATCTGGGGACAGGGTGATAACAACACTTGCACTGACACCTGAGAATTTGAAGATACATCATCTCATGACTGGGAATTTGGTTACATCGTAAACACCTGTTTGGACAAACAACACTTAGTCAAAACAATGAGGTAATCTCACCTGCATAACATTCTGGAGGAGAGGTGTGAGGACCCCCAAAACATATTTAAACCCCAGGTTTTGAGGGTTCAGGAGCACCAATGGCAAGTAGGCGCGAGCCTACGTTGCTTCGAATCCAGACCATGGAAATCTAAGGGAATCCTATGGGGGCTTCCAGCCCAAAGCAGCAGGCCTTACTCTGTCTGAGTCTTTGCCGAAACCATCTGGGCAAAGGACTTAGAATCTGACAGGAGAAATGCCAACGTAGAGAGTTAGTTATTAGCAGACTTACGTTATTTATTTATTTTTACTATTGTTGTTTTATTGTACTTCACCAGCCTCGAGTTGTTTTAAGACCACTGAAGGCTAAAATGGTTTTGCCCAAAACAGCCAAAGTAACACTGCACAACAACGATTTTGCTACTGGGAATAGCACATGTGATTTACATGATATCGAGTGTGCTGATTCCAAATCTGAACTCAGAATTTGCCTATCATGTACAGATTTCAAGGAGTGCTATAGCTGTTCAAATGGTCGATAACTGTGTAATGTATTTATACATGGGAATATCCTAACAGTTGCAGCTTTCACTGTGCCTGCTGCTGCCTCAGCTGAATCACGTCCCCTGGTGGCATGCATGTTCCAGCAGTGGCCGGGCATGTCTGGGCAAGTCAGTGAGCTGACGTCAGAAATAGGTATCTAAGGCAAGATGGACCAAAGGCTTGTCCCTATTGCGAAACCATCTTATTGGATAGTACAGCTAGGCCAGAGTGAGTCTGTTTTGAGCTAAAGATGAGTAGGCACAGCTGTGCTAATAAACCAGACAATTTTGCTACATTTGTGGCAAATATACGTTGCGTGAACAACGCAAGAACCTAACCAAGAGGATGAGATTTGCTAACTTAAGATCCTGACCTCCTAAGAAGAATGGGACTTCAGATTTGGATTCAGCGCACTTGATTTAGTATAGGACATGTGGATTAGACCAAGTAGCAGACAATATTTATTTTGTGTGTGTGATGCAGTATAATTCAAAAGGATGCCCATGTCCCTCTGTTAATGAGATGCTGGATTCTTCTTCTTCTTCTGCCAGGCTTCCGCCTCGTGACCTACTGCCTGTGCCACGCAGACGCGTCCCTCCTCTTCCTCAACCTGCTTCTCTTCCTGCCCCTGGGGTGGCACCAGGAGCTGAGGTTGGGCACCCTCCTTTACCTGTACGTCTCTTTGCTTGGCGCGGTGGCTTCAGCTGTGCTCTACCTCTTCCTCTCGCTGCTGTGGGACCACCAGCCTGGCACCTCCGTGGGCACCTACACCCCCGTGCACCTGGTTTTGCTGGGGTGCCACCAAAGACACCGAAAACGGAGGGGTCTCTCTGGGGGAATTTTGCTGGCTCTGTGGGCCGGGCTTCTCCTTAGACTCAGCCAGCAGATTTCCCCGCGTTCTCCATCCCTCCTGCATTTCTGTGGTCTGTTAACTGGACTGGCCTGTATCCTTTTTCCAAAACGGGACTATCCAGATTGGAGTGGGCAGGCAGTGAGAAACCAGGGGGTTTCTCACTCAATCAGCTTCCAGGGCCGGACGGCCATTGTGCCCTGCCTGCACGATGGGGGTGGACATTTTGTCCCAACAGCTTCAAAGGGATGGCCATTTTGTTTCTCGAATGCCCTTGGAGGGGTGGGGGGGGCACATGAAATAACGCCAAGGGCTCAATCCGGCCCATGGGCCTTAGGTTGGGAACCCCCGCTTTAAACTGTCATGGCTTGTTGTCATCACCACCATAAAGGCTGTGGTGGATCAGTGTTTTAAGACGCTCACCTTGTTAGCTGCAAGGCTGGCAAGTTGGCAGTTTGAGACCCAGGTATTCCATGACGGAATGAGGACCCATCTCTGTCCCAGCTCCTGCCAACCTAGTAGTTTGAAAGCAAGACACTGCAAGTATAGTAGATAAATAGGGACCGCTTTGGTGGGGAAAAGATCTTGGGCCTCAGGTTGGGAACCCTTGACTTAGACCTTTGGTTCTTGGACTTCACTTCCCAAATGCCTCAGTCAATTCCCCAAAGCACTGATCAGCCAGTGGACTGACTGAGGCTTCTGGGAATTGGAGGTCACCCTGTGGGGCCTGGGGAACCCCTGACTTAGATCCTCCCAGGCAGCAAGAGGGGGGGGGGTCCAACGGTTTCGGTCTTGGCCGAGGACTTTGGTATCCTTCCATGGGGAATCTTTAAACCTAGCCTAGAGAAGTATTACTGGCCTCAAATATCCAGGAGTTCAGACTTTCCTTCAGCAAGGCGGGGGATTCTCCTTGACTGCTCAGACTGGGCCGGGGTTTTCTCCCTGGTGGAAATACCGGAGGCGTCTCTGGAAGGCGTACACGACTGGATTGCCCGCAGAAGGCAGGCAGGGGGTCCAGGCTTCGGCTTCATCTTGCCCCCAACAGCTGGAGTCCTTCCGCTCACCGACCCAGCAGCTGCGGCCAGAAGGTAAATGGACGCAGTTTCTTTCATTGGTTTTCACCCAGTGGAAGAGACGGATGTAAGGAAGACTTTCAGAGTATCTGACAAGACCTAAGATCGACAATTCCTGCTCTTGCGTTTACTATCTGGCTCACTGGTTAAGAAGCTCGCCTTGTTAGCTGGAAGGCTGGCAAGTTGGCAGTTCGAGGACCCGGGAAGTACATGTCGGATCGAGTGCCCGTCTCTGTCCCAGCTCTTGGGGACATGAAAGGAGCCTCATTCGGGCGTCTCCTGAGTGGAGTTTCTCCAGCAAAAAATCATTTCAACCCAGAATAATTTCTGGCATGGAATTATTTTTGTCCCAGCACACCAGAGAGGCCGAGGGACTGGTGCTAGGAAGGAAGGATTCCCCGTGGAGTAGAATCATAGAATCACTGAGTTGGAAGGGGCCCGTGAGGCCATCCAGTCCAACCCCCGGATTAATGCAAGAATCTGAATCAAAGCAAATACGACAGATATGGCTGTCCAATTCTCTTTTGAAGGGTTCCAGGGTTGAAGCATTCAGTAGCGATCAAGGCAGCGGATTCCACTGTTGTACTGCTCTAACAGTGAAGGAGTTTCCCCTAATATTCAGCGTATATCTGGCTTCCTGTAGTTTCAGCCCATTCTTATGCGTCCTGCACTCTGGGAATGCTGCAAACCAGAGCCTTCCCTTCCTCTTTATGACCATCTTTCAGGTCTTTGAAGAGTGCTATCATCATCATCATCATCATCATCTTCCCTCTCCGTCTCCTTTTCTCAAGACTAAACATGCCCAATTCCTTCAATCTTTCCCCATAGGGCTTGCTTTCCAGTCCTCTCATCATCCTTGTTGCCCTTCTCTAGTAAAGGTAAAGGCCGCCCTTGCTTGAAAGCCAGTCATATCTGACTCTAGGGTTCAGTGCTCATCTGTTTACAAACGAAGAGCCAGCGCTGTCTGCGTCTGCAGGCGTTTCCATGGACATGTGGCAGGCAGGTCTAAACACCAGAGTGCGCGGAACGCTGTTTACCTTCCCACCGAAGTGGTCCCTATTTATCTACTTGAAATTCCTTGCTTTTGAACTGCTAAGTGGGCAGGAGCTGGGACAGAGATAGGAGCTCGCTCCGTCATGCAGTGCTCGGGTCTCGAACTGCTGATCTGCCAGCCTTCCAGTCAGCATCTTAACCACTTGAGCCACCGCAGTGCCCTTCACTGGACCTGCTCTAATTTGTTTGCATCTTTCTTAAATTGCGGTGCCCAAAACTGGACGCAGGACCCTAGACAGACACGTGCCGGTATATCGGGCAATCGGGCTGTGTCTCACCCCGCCCTCGCCTCTCTGGCGCCCAGGGGCACCAGTAGCAATCTATGAGATTCCCCCCAAATAGGCGCCCCCACCACTCCTTGGTGGCACCTTCCCATGGTGCCCTGCACACCCCAAACCTAGATGTGGCCTAACTAGTACCGAATAGGAGGGGACCTGGCTATGCAGCTGCTACAAATAACTTAACACTTTTCTCCTTCAATTTTTAGGATTCCTCCTTCTTTACCGTCCACCGGTTACTGGAGCAGAGAAAGGATAGACCAGGTGTCGGAAGCTGGGATGTTATTCGCACCTGGTTCTCTTCCTCCCTTCTCTGCTCCGTTGGAGGCTTCGGAAGCCACTTTCTCAGCCCTGGGGGAATCCCTGACCGAAGATGAACAACTCCAAGCTGGGATCCAGGCCTCCTTGCAGGACATGGTCAAGGAAGAATTGAAGCTTTCCAAATCGTCCGTTTCTTCTCTACGGTAAAAACCGGGGTTAGGTGGGCGGGGGATTATAGCTTAGCTTAATTTTCTTTCAAAGTAAGTTTCCGTCGCAACTGGAATCGCTGTCCTTGTTTTTGCTGGGTTGAAATCTACACGGCCACAGCACGAAAGGAAAAAGCGATGGGGAAGGATGAGGAAAAATAGCCTGTAAGTGGTGGTAGATTAGAGGGGGAAACTTTTCACTGTTATTTAAGTCTGTACAACGAGCAGGGGGGGGGGGGGATAGAAGCTTTGAAAACAAAACAAAACAGGAGGTTCAGAACATCCCAGCGGAGTGGATCCATGAAGTGTTCTTTCCCAACATCCCTGTTTGTCCTGTGGAACTCACTGCTGCCATATAGACTGGGAGCCGAGCTTGGGAAATTTAACTTTTGAGGAGGATGGGCATATTTCAGGGAGGGGTATGATCGGAGAAAAAAATTAACTCTTCTAAGCTTAGGAGCAACTTTTAACATATAATTAGACATTCATTGTCTGCCAGCCCAGATCCAGGAAGAGCTTTATGGCAAGAACAAACATAAGAACATAAGAACAGCCTTGCTGGAACAGGCCACAGCCCATCCAGTCCAGCATTCTGTCTCACACAGTGGCTCACCATTTCCTTCAGGGTATTCCCAAGCAGATGCCTGCTTAGGATTCCCTGGAAATGATATTGAGAGATATCCTGCCTATCTCTCCAACCTGGAGGTTGTCCTTAGGTATCCATAATTATAGCCATTGATACCCTTGTCCTCCATGAACTTGTCTAATCCTTTCTTAAAGCTGTCAAGACTGACAGCTGTCACCACTTCTTCTGGCAGGGAGTTTCATAGACCAATAATCCTCTGGGTGAAAAAGTACTTTCTCTTATTTGTTTTAGAACTAGTACCCAAAAGTTTCATGGAGTGTCCCCTAGTTCTAGTGTTATGCGATAGGGAAAACAGTTTTTCCTTATCTACTTTGTCCACACCGTGCATGATTTTATAAACTTCAATCAGGTCACCTCTTAGACGTCGTCGTTCAAGAATGAAGAGGCCCAACCGTTGCAGCCTCAGATGGTAAGGAAGGTGTTCCAGTCCCCTCATCATTCTGGTTGCCCTCCTCTGTACTTTCTCCAACTCCATAATATCCTTCTGGAGGTATGGCGACCAGAACTGTACACAATATTCCAGATGGGGCCTCACCATAGATTTATAAAGAGGCAAAATGACACTTGCTGACTTATTTTCTATACCCTTCCTAATGATCCCTAACATTGAGTTTGCTTTTTTCACTGCTGAGGCACACTGGGTTGACATCTTCATTGAGCTGTCCACCAGGACACCAAGGTCCCTTTCCTGGTTTGTCGCAGAGAGTTCAGACCCCATCAGTTTATAAATGTAATTGGGGTTTTTTGCCCCAACATGCATCACTCTGCACTTACTGATGTTGAAGCTCATTTGCCACTGTTTTGCCCACTCCCCCAGTGTCAAGAGATCCCTCTGGAGCTCTTCACAATCTCTCACAGTTTTCACTACCCTGTATAATTTAGTGTCATCAGCAAATTTGGCTACCTTGCTTTTTACTCCTACCTCTAGATCATTTATGAAGAGGTTGAAAAGCAGGGGTCCCAGTACTGAACCTTGGGGGACCCCACTCTTTACTTCCCTCCACTTGGAGAAGTGTCCATTTAGTGCTACCCTCTGTTTCCTGTCCCTTAGCCAGTTGCTGATCCAGGACAAGACCTGTCCCTTTATTCCATGACTGGTAAGTTTATTCAAGAGCCTTTGGTGTGGGACCTTGTCAAAAGCCTTCTGAAAGTCCAGATAAACAATGTCAACTGGATCCCCCTTATCCACATGCTTGTTGACACTCTCAAAAAATTCCAACAGATTAGTGAGGCATGATTTGCCCTTGTAAAAGCCATGTTGGCTCTCCTTTAGCAGCGCCTTCTCTTCTATGTACCTATTAATTCTATCTTTTAGGATGGTTTCCATCACTTTACCTGGGACACATGTCAAACTGACAGGTCGGTAATTTCCTGGATCACCCCTGGATCCTTTTTTGAAAATTGGTGTTACATTCGCTACCTTCCAGTCATCAGGCACAAAGCCTGATTTGAGGGAAAGATTATATATTTTGGCTAGGAGATCAGCAATTTCGTCTTTAAGTTCCCTGAGAACTCGTGGATGGATGCCATCTGGTCCTGGTGATTTGTTAGTGTTTAGCTTAACAAGACATGCAAGGACCTCCTCCCTGGTTATTTCTATCTTGCTTAATTCTTCGGTTTCCCTCCCTACGAAGATAGGCTCTGTTTTGGGCATGTGGTCTCTGTCTTCTTCAGTGAATACTGAAGCAAAGAATTCATTGAGTCTCTCTGCAATCTCTGTTTCCTCTTTAATAACCCCTTGCCTTCCATTGTCATCTAATAGTCCAATGGCCTTCCTAGTTGGGTTCTTACTTCTAATGTACTTAAAGAAGCCTTTGTTATTTCTCTGAGTATTTTTAGCTATACACTCCTCAAAGTCTTGCTTTGCTTTCCTGATTGTTGCCTTGCATTTGTTCTGCCAGAATTTATGTTTCTGCCTGCTGTCCTCATTCGGACAAGCCTTCCATCTTCTAAATGAGCTTTTCTTGCTCTTGATCACTTCCCGAACAGCTCCTGTAAGCCACATGGGAGTCCTCTTGGACCTGGCAGTGCCCTTTTTCCTTTTGGGTATGCATTCCAATTGAGCCTCTGTTATTAACATAAGAACATAAGAACAGCCTTGCTGGAACAGGCCACAGCCCATCCAGTCCAGCATTCTGTCTCACACAGTGGCTCACCATTTCCTTCAGGGTATTCCCAAGCAGATGCCTGCTTAGGATTCCCTGGAAATGATATTGAGAGATATCCTGCCTATCTCTCCAACCTGGAGGTTGTCCTTAGGTATCCATAATTATAGCCATTGATACCCTTGTCCTCCATGAACTTGTCTAATCCTTTCTTAAAGCTGTCAAGACTGACAGCTGTCACCACTTCTTCTGGCAGGGAGTTCCATAGACCAATAATCCTCTGGGTGAAAAAGTACTTTCTCTTATTTGTTTGAGAACTAGTACCCAAAAGTTTCATGGAGTGTCCCCTAGTTCTAGTGTTATGCGATAGGGAAAACAGTTTTTCCTTATCTACTTTGTCCACACCGTGCATGATGTTATAAACTTCAATCAGGTCACCTCTTAGACGTCGTCGTTCAAGAGTGAAGAGGCCCAACCGTTGCAGCCTCAGATGGTAAGGAAGGTGTTCCAGTCCCCTCATCATTCTGGTTGCCCTCCTCTGCACTTTTTCCAGCTCCATAATATCCTTCTGGAGGTATGGCGACCAGAACTGTACACAGTATTCCAGATGGGGCCTCACCATAGATTTATAAAGAGGCAAAATGACACTTGCTGACTTATTTTCTATACCCTTCCTAATGATCCCTAGCATTGAGTTTGCTTTTTTCACTGCTGAGGCACACTGGGTTGACACCTTCATTGAGTTGTCCACCAGGACACCAAGGTCCCTTTCCTGGTTTGTCGCAGAGAGTTCAGACCCCATCAGTTTATAAATGTAATTGGGGTTCTTTGCCCCAACATGCATCACTCTGCACTTACTAATGTTGAAACTCATTTGCCACTGTTTTGCCCACTCCCCCAGTGTCAAGAGATCCCTCTGGAGCTCCTCACAATCTCTCACAGTTTTCACTACCCTGTATAATTTAGTGTCGTCAGCAAATTTGGCTACCTTGCTTTTTACTCCTACCTCTAGATCATTTATGAAGAGGTTGAAAAGCAAGGGTCCCAGTACTGAACCTTGGGGGACCCCACTCTTTACTTCCCTCCACTTGGAGAAGTGTCCATTTAGTGCTACCCTCTGTTTCCTGTCCCTTAGCCAGTTGCTGATCCAGGACAAGACCTGTCCCTTTATTCCATGACTGGTAAGTTTATTCAAGAGCCTTTGGTGTGGGACCTTGTCAAAAGCCTTCTGAAAGTCCAGATAAACAATGTCAACTGGATCCCCCTTATCCACATGCTTGTTGACACTCTCAAAAAATTCCAACAGATTAGTGAGGCATGATTTGCCCTTGCAAAAGCCATGTTGGCTCTCCTTTAGCAGCGCCTTCTCTTCTATGTGCCTATTAATTCTATCTTTTAGGATGGTTTCCATCACTTTACCTGGGACACATGTCAAACTGACAGGTCGGTAATTCCCTGGATCACCCCTGGATCCTTTTTTGAAAATTGGTGTTACATTCGCTACCTTCCAGTCATCAGGCACAAAGCCTGATTTGAGGGAAAGATTATATATTTTGGCTAGGAGATCAGCAATTTCATCTTTAAGTTCCCTGAGAACTCGTGGATGGATGCCATCTGGTCCTGGTGATTTGTTAGTGTTTAGTTTAACAAGACATGCAAGGACCTCCTCCCTGGTTATTTCTATCTGGCTTAATTCTTCGGTTTCCCTCCCTACGAAGATAGGCTCTGTTTTGGGCATGTGGCCTCTGTCTTCTTCAGTGAATACTGAAGCAAAGAATTCATTGAGTCTCTCTGCAATCTCTGTCTCTTCTTTAATAACCCCTTGCCTTCCATTGTCATCTAATGGTCCAATGGCCTTCCTAGTTGGGTTCTTATTTCTAATGTACTTAAAGAAGTCTTTGTTATTTCTCTGAGTATTTTTAGCTATACGCTCCTCAAAGTCTTGCTTTGCTTTCCTGATTGTTGCCTTGCATTTGTTCTGCCAGAATTTATGTTTTCGCCTGCTGTCCTCATTCGGACAAGCCTTCCATCTTCTAAATGAGCTTTTCTTGCTCTTGATCACTTCCCGAACAGCTCCTGTAAGCCACATCGGAGTCCTCTTGGACCTGGCAGTGCCCTTTTTCCTTTTGGGTATGCATTCCAATTGAGCCGCTGTTATTGTTTTTGTAAACAGCCTCCATGCCTCTTGGAGTGTTTGGACTCTCTCAATTTTCCCTTTCAGCTTCTTTTTTACTAGTTTCCTCAACTTTGGGAAATTTCCTTTTTGAAAATTTAAGGTCTCTGTGTTAGATTTTATCAGTGACTTGGGGTCTATGATCAAGTTAAACATAATTGAGTTGTGGTCACTGTTCCCTATTGGATCAGTCACATGAACATCTTGCACCAGATCCTGAGTATTACTCAGGATCAAGTCAAGGATTCTTGTACCTCTAGTTGGGTCTTCAACCATCTGTCCCAGGGAACAATCATTGAGCATATCTAGGAACTTTATCTCTTTATCATGTGCTGAACAACAGTTCACCCAGTCTATGTGAGGGTAATTGAAGTCTCCCATTATAACCAGGCTTCCCTTCTTGGATGCCTCCTTTACAACATTCTCCAACTGCCAGTCTCCTTCAAGAGTTTGGGTCGGAGGCCGATAGTATATGCCTACTGTTAGACCATCCTTGTGGCCTGGTACTCTTACCCACAGAGCTTCTAATGGTGACTCTAAATCACCTAGATATTCCAATTCATACGATTTTATCACTTCTTTGACATACAAGGCTACACCACCTCCTGTTTGCCCCTTCCTATCCTTCCTGTACAGTTTGTAGCCTGGGATAACTGTATCCCATTGGTTATCATCCGTCCACCAGGTTTCAGTGATACCAATAATATCAATATTCTTATCTATTGCTAAGTATTCCAGCTCCCCTATTTTGTTCCGGAGGCTTCTGGCATTTGTATACAAGCATTTATACAAGCTTTTCTGACACAGTCTTTTGTGTCCAGTTGCATTGTTAGACTGCCTCTTGCATCCTTCTGCTAGAATGCTAGTGACTAGCTCCTTGCTCTGCTCAGTAATTTTTGCATCCTCCTCACTACTCAAGTACACACTTTCCCGAACCGGATGCTGCCCAGCTCCTGTCGGCTTTCCCCCAGTTATCAGTTTAAAAGCTGCTCTGCAGCCTTTTTGATGTTGAGTGCCAGCAATCTGGTCCCATCATGGTTCAAATGCAACCCATCCCTCCTGAACAGATTTGGCTTGTCCCAAAATGTTCTCCAGTTCCTGACAAATCTGAAGCCCTCCTCTCGACACCACTGCCTCATCCATGCATTGAGGCTTCTGAGCTTTGCCTGCCTGGTAGGTCCTGCGCGAGGGACAGGCAGCACTTCTGAAAATGCTACCTTGGAAGTCCGGGACTTCAATCTTCTTCCTAACAACCTGAATTTGGCTTCCAGGACAGACCGCTTGGCCTTCCCAACATCATTGGTACCAACGTGTACCATGACAACTGGCTCGTTCCCAGTTCTCTCTAACAGTCTATCTAGATTTCTTGTGATGTCTGCAACTTTTGCACCTGGCAGGCAAGTCACCATACGGTTATCATGTGCATCACAAATCCATTTCTCTGTATTTCTAATTATTGAATCGCCTAGTACAAGAAGCCTCTCTCCTGCAATCTGTTCATCTACATGCACCTCATCAACCATATTAAGGGAGAGAAACTCAGTTTGTTCCTGTTGTTTATCTTCCTGGAACTCATCAAGTGTGATGAAGGAGAGATCATCAGGTGGAACCAGTTGTTCCTCTGTGTGTTCCTCATCAGGTGTGATGAGGGAAAGAGCCTCAAATTTATTCTGTAATTTCAGACTCTCAGAGTGATCCCCTACTCTTTTCCTCCTTTGAGTCACATTCCTCCAAACATCTCCCTCTGAGTTAGTGAAGGGCCTTCTCCCTCAGAACTGTGCCCTGTCTCTACTTTGTCCAGCATAGTCTGTTCCACTCTGTCCAAGAACAGCTCAAACTCCTTAATTTGTTGATGGTTAGATATGCGGGCCTCTAGCTGCTGGGCCTTCTCTTCTAGTAGTGCAACCAGCTTGCACTTGCTGCCACTGTAGTTCTCCATATTCTTTGGCAAGAACACAAACATGGCACAAGTATTGCAGGTAACTACAACTGTTCCCTCAGAATCCATTTTAACAAGTGCAGTATTCCGGGCCTCAAAAATGTACACGTTTACTACCTTTCTACCTAGTAAGACTATATTCTTCCTTTGTTACTAGTTTGCAATCTCGCGCGCCGTTAGGTGCGCGGGCCTCTAAAGCAGCTCTACTCCAACTGCAAAACTTACCAGTGCTCACTTCCTTTGTTTGGCTCTCCTCAGCAGCAGCTCTGCTTAAGAGCACATGCAGAGTCAAAATGGCTGACCCTGAAAGAGCTCAGAGCTTTTAAAGGCTAGTGTGGCTCCGCCCCTATGAGTCACAGTTCAGGGAAGGGCCTGGTGTAGCTCTGCCCCCCTGCTTCTGGAAGCTTCTAACTGCTTCCTCTGTTTGAACAGAGGTGGCTCTCAGCAGTTTAAATTATCAATTTAAATTAGTGGAGGCCTCTAAAGCAGCTCTACTCCAACTGCAAAACTTACCAGTGCTCACTTCCTTTGTTTGGCTCTCCTCAGCAGCAGCTCTGCTTAAGAGCACATGCAGAGTTATTGTTTTTGTAAACAACCTCCATACCTCTTGGAGTGTTTGGACTCTCTCAATTTTCCCTTTCAGTTTCTTTTTTACTAGTTTCCTCATCTTTGGGAAATTTCCTTTTTGAAAATTTAAGGTCTCTGTGTTAGATTTTATCAGTGACTTGCGGTCTATGATCAAGTTAAACATAATTGAGTTGTGGTCACTGTTCCCTATTGGATCAGTCACATTAACATCTTGCACCAGATCCTGATTATTACTCAGGATCAAGTCAAGGATTCTTGTACCTCTAGTTGGGTCTTCAACCATCTGTCCCAGGGAACAATCATTTAGCATATCTAGGAACTTTATCTCTTTATCATGTGCTGAACAACAGTTTACCCAGTCTATGTGAGGGTAATTGAAGTCCCCCATTATAACCAGGCTTCCCTTCCTGGATTCTTGATGGGACACAAGAGCAAAACCAAATTAGAAAATGGAGGAAAGAGCTCACTGGACAAGGAATAACATTAAAGGAGGATATGGTTGAGGGATTCAACCTCCCCTTCGTCACTTGGAGGACCCTGAATAGGCTGAGGGTCAGAGTCCCTAAATAATAATAATTTTGTGTCAGAAATTATTCTGGGTTGAAAGGATTTTTGCTGGAAAAACTTCACTCAGGGGACGCCCGAATGAGGCCCCTTTCATGCCCCCAAGATGGTTTCCCACCTAAGTGGTCCCTACTTATCTATAGTACTTGCAATTTCTTGCTTTTGAACTGCTAGGTTACCAGGACCAGGGGCAGAGGCGGGTGCTCAAATCATCTCGAACTGCCGACTTGCCTGTCTTCCAGCTAACAAGGCAAGCTTCTTAACCATTGAGCCACCACAGCCCCTAAATGTAAGACCTGCATGCTCAAGTGGGGACTGATGGTGGACCACAACACACTGAGTGAATGTGGAGAGATACACAACCTGGCTCATTTACTGGTCTGATGATGACTGCCAGAAACATGCACCGATGAGAACTTAAGTTTGGCCAAAGCCAAGAAAGTGGCTTCATTTTGGCAGTCCAGGGTTTGATCGGGACACAAGAGAAGAAGATGACTTTCACAGCTGGCATGACCTATCAACACATTGTACGCTGAGCATGAAATCTTCAAAGACATCATCCCACTGACTAAACGTAAAATGTTGTAAATCATAGGGGGTGACCATTGTGGCATTCCCACTGATGGGGATGGGTGGGAAGAGTTGTAACTTCCTTGTTCCAGCCTTCCAACTATGACACCAGCCAGAATCTCTTCCTTGTCTACCTTCCTTCTATCCTTTTTTTCCTAGGCTGCAGCAGCTGCGGAGAATGGGCTTCCCAACCAACCAATCGGTGGTCGCTCTGGCAGCCACGGGCCACGTGGAGGGGGCCGTCTCGCTGCTGATCGGCGGCCACGTCGGAGAGGAAACCGTGGTGTCGTCTGAAGGTCCCTTTGCCCGGCAGCCTCTTTCGGGTCAGGATTCTTGAGGAAACAGAGGCACCGGGCAAAGCCAGGCTTCAGGCAGGATGCCAAGAGCAGGCCAAAGTAACGTGTGGGTGGTGGTGGTGGGCTTTAAAAGAGCAAAGCAGGAAGTTGGAAGCAGGCCTGCACTCAGCCCAGCCTGAAGCAGGAGGAAGAGAGATCTGCGTTGACTGAGAAATTTCTGGGTCAACTGGGAAAAGGAGATGAAGTCCTCCTTTCCACATCGGTCTAGAGCAGGGGTTTCCAACCTAAGGCCCATGGGCTAGATCTGGCCCACAGCACCATTTCATGTGGCCCTCCATGCCTCTAAGGGCATTCAAGAAACAAAATGGCCACACCTTTGAAGCTGTTGGGACAAAATGGCCGTCTGGCCCTTGAAGCTGACTGAGAGAGCATGACCCGACCCCCATCTTTAAAAGGTTGTGAACCTCTAGTCTAGAACAATGATGGCCAACCTTGGCACTCCAGCTGTTCTTGGACTTCAATTCCCAGAAGTCCAAGTTTCTGTGAATGCACACAAATAGGTTTACGTACGTGCAGTAAACCCATTTGTGTGGATTCACAGAGACTTGGGCTTCTGGGAATTGAAGTCCAAGAACAGCTGTAGTGCCAAGGTTGGATATCACGAGTCTAGAGATACAGAGATGACAGGGTTGTCAATGCAGGGATCAGTTACGGGTCTATACCCCAACAACAGAAAAATATATTTAAAATCTCTTTCTTCATGCTGCTTATGAGTTCAAGGGACTGATTTTTCATTTGCAAGTACACTAGAGACAATGAAAGAGATGCTTAAGGATAAAACACAACTGTGAACGTGTAAACACACACATGTTGAAGTCAATGGGGAGGGAATTTTCCCTTGGGACAGTCAAATGGTTTGAGCAGCCTCTGGTTTCAACCACCGGCCACTTCTCCATAAAACCATCTGTGCGGACATTTTCTGAGCAGTGTTGAGAAAATGTGAAACCAATTCTCCCCATCAAGCTATCTACACAGAGATGACCTTTCTCGAATGCCCATTTCTGAAGGATTGGGGTGGATCCTGGAAAGAATGGCTTGAAGGAATCCGGCATGTTTACCTCCTTTCCAGAATGCTAGCCCTGGCTGGCTAAGGGGGCAACCAGCAGCATGCACTGAAAGGGCTCCTCAAGGCAGATGTGGTTTGCAAATCAAACCCTTGGCACAACCAGAGCAGGAGAAACTCCTTCCGGCTCCTCGGAAACGGGCCACCTCTTTTGCAAGGGACTTTTCTGTGTCCTGTCCAAAATAAAATGGGTTTCTGCCCACTCTTTAAAAGCTATCGTTTAGCCTCTGAGAATTGAAATGTTGAAATGGAGCAGCCATTGGGATTAATGGGGAGAAAAATCAGATAGCCGTTTTAGGGATATATAGATATAGATATAAATGGCAGTGAAGAATTTAAGCTGTACTGGCTGGGGGAATGATGGGATTGCCATACAAAACACTTGGATGATGATACATTGGGGAGGGAGTGTAGGAAGTGTTTCTGTCCTCCCCAAGATGAACCATTCTTAGGTCAAGGACAAGCACGCCCTTGCTTGAAAGCCAGTTGTGTCTGAGTGTAGGGACCAGTGCTCATCTCAGTTTACGGCCAAAGAGCCAATGCTGTCTCTGCAGACATTTCCGTGGTCATGTGTCAGCCATGACTAGACACCGGAGCGTACTGAACGCTGTTGCTTTTCCTGCTGAAGCAGTACCTATTTATCTACTTGCACTCCATCATGCAGCACTTAGGTCTCAAACTGCTGGCCTGCCAACATTCTGGTAGCTCAGTGGTCAAGAAGCTCGCCTTGTAAGCTGGAAGGCCAGCAAGTTGGCAGTTCGAGACACGGGTACTGCATGATGGTTTGAGTGCCCATCTGTGTCCCAGCTCTTGCCAACCTAGCAGTTCGAAAGCAAGAAATTGCAAGTAGATAAATAGGGACCACTTTGCTGGGAAAAGACCTTTGGGGCATGAAAGGAGCCTCATTCGGGCGTCCCCTGAATGGAGTTCTTCCAGCAAAAATCCTTTCAACCCAGAATAATTTCTGATACAAATTTGTTGTCAAGCTCAGCATCTTAACCACTAAGGCACCGTGGCTCTCAGGAACCATCCTTACCCATGCTCATATGTTCAGTATTTTCCCTCCATAACTGGCTGGATGATTCAGTGGTTTAGGTTTCCACCTGTGGAACCAGAGGTTGGGAATGGCAAAACACGTATTTGCCTAGAAATCCCTGGGGAAAGGTCACCATAAGCCAGAACTGACTTGGCAATGCAGGGTTGTTCAAGAATCTTGGTTTGCCTGTCCTGTAATTGGAGAGGGAGACTCGTTAGTGACTTGCCGCGGCTCCGCGGCGTTGTTGGGAGGTGTGTGCTTTATTGGGGAAGAACCGGGGGCACTGGGGGCTAACGAAAAACCCCTCTTCTCGCTTGGACGGGTGGGGGAACACTCCCGAAAACCCCCCCGGCTCGCAAAATCAAAATCAGAATTAAATTCGGGGGCAGCGGTCGCGAACTCCTCTCCCCCTTCCCCAGCCTCTGATAGAGCTGGCGTATCAAAAGGGTATGAGTCGGGGCCGCTGCTTTCCCCCCTTGCTTGGGACCGTTGTCCATTGCTGTCTCCCCCTTGGGCTAAACGGGTGGGGGAGAACCCTAACGCTGAATCCTGTTGCTGAGCTCCACTGACCGGCCCCCCACTCACCCGGTGCCTAAGTTGGTCCGCGTGCCTCCTCCAGAGGAGACCCGTGCTAGTCTCGACCCGGTACGACACTGGCCCCGTCCGTTCCACAACCGTCCCTGGTACCCAGGCTGGACCTGCGCTGGCGTAGTTCCTGCAGTGAACAGGATCGCCGGCGGCGAAACCTTTCGAGACTGCCAACCCTACGTTTTTTCCTTTGTCCTCGACTCTCGTCGGGTCTAGCCTGGACAGGATCGTGGTCAGTTTTCGCCGCATCAACAGCTCTGCCGGCGAGTAACCTGACGCTAAGGGGGTCACCCTGTACGCTAACAAAAACTGACATACTTGGTGATTTAGGTCCCCCGGGCCCATGCGCCGCAGCGCATCCTTTGTTGTACGCACCAGCCGTTCCACTTGGCCATTCGTGGCCGGGTGAAACGGCGCGGATGTGACATGCCGAATGGCGTTTGCCTCCATGAATGCCCTGAATTCAGCGGAGGTGAAACAACTAGCGTTATCGCTGACTAAAGTGTCGGGTAAACCGAACGTGGAAAAGACTCTCCTTAGCTGGCTAATTGTAGTGGCGGAAGACGTACTCTTTACTGGGATAACCTCCAACCACTTGGAGAACGCATCCACCACCAGGAGAAAAATGGTTCCTCAGAATGGGCCAGCGAAGTCTACGTGCACCCTGGACCATGGCCCCCTTGCTGTGTCCCATTCCCTATGCGGGAGACGGGCCGCCTCTGGTCGGGAGCCCTGGCATGCCTCACAAGTGCCGACCATGTGCTCAATGTCCGCGTCCAGCTGTGGCCACCAGAAATAACTCCGGGCCAGCGCCTTGGACCGGACGATGCCCGGGTGGCTGACGTGCAGCAGTTCGAGTACCCTCGGTCGCAGGGACGTAGGAACCACCACCCGTTGGCCCCACAAAAGGCAGCCCCTCTCTAGGGACAACTCTATTTTTTTTCGAGAAAATGGGTCGAATTCCGTACCTGGGGATGACGCCGGCCACCCCTTCTGTACCCATGAGCTAACTTTCTCTAGCGTTCTGTCCTTGCCGGTGGCCCTGGCAATGTCGGCTGGTACTATTGGGGGTGAGTCTAAAACCTCTATTAACAAAACCTGGTGATCTCTCTCTACCCGTTCCTTTTGGGCGCTCGACAAGGGCAAAGGAGACCTCGAGAGTGCGTCGGCATGGCTGATCTCCTTCCCGGGCCGGTATTCCAATTCATGCTGGTATGCGTTGAGAAAAATAGCCCACCGCAGCATTCTTGGGGACAGGATCTGTGGCGTGGGCTTACTTGCAGTGAAAATTCCTAATAGGGGCTTGTGATCAGTCACGATTTTGAACGGCCGACCGTACAAAAAATCGTGAAATTTTTTGGTTCCCGCTACTATCGCTAATGCCTCCCTGTCGGTCTGTGCGTAATTACGCTCTGCTTGGGACAGGGACCTTGAATAGAACGCTATCGGGGCTTCCCTTCCGTCGTCCAACACGTGGCAAAGCACCGCCCCCACCCCGACCGGGGATGCGTCACAGACTAGGACCACTGGCCGTTTGGGGTCGAAGTGCGTCAGGATTGCCTCAGATGTTAGGAGTTGCTTCAACTCTTTAAACGCCCTCTCTTGCTCGTCGCCCCACATCCATGTTTCCTCCTTTTTTAGCAACCGATGGAGTGGCTCGGCCACGGACGCCTTCCGTGGAAGGAAGGTATGGTAAAAATTGAGGAGCCCCAGAAATGACTGTAGCTCGGTTTTGGATGTGGGGCGAGGGGCATTCTTGATGGCGGCTACTTTGGATTTGGACGGCTTAATACCCTCTGGTGTGACCCGAAACCCTAGAAACTCAACCTCAGTTTCGAAAAAGACACATTTGTCTTTTCTCAGTCGTAGCCCCGCTTTCTCGAAGACAGTCAGAACTTTATCCAATCTCTTTGCCAGTTCGGCCTCACTCCCCCCTGTTATCAACACGTCATCAAAATAAGGCAACACCCCCTCCAGCCCCTTCAGGAGGCGTTCCACAAGCGACTGAAAAAGGCCGGGTGCCGAGTTCACGCCGAACTGTAAACGCGACACCTGGAACGCCCCTTTATGTGTGACTATCGTTTGTGCCGCGGCCGTGGCGGGAGTTACAGGGAGTTGCTGATAAGCTTGAGCCAAATCGAGTTTAGCGAAACACTTTCCCCCATTCAGTCTGGCCAGAAGGTGGCTGACCACCGGCACCGGGTATGCATTAGGGCGGATCGCCTTGTTAATTGTACACTTATAATCAGCGCAAATGCGCACCTCCCCGTTAGCCTTCAGCGCTGTTACAATTGGAGTTTCCCACTCCGCGGAATCAACAGGAATAAGAATCCCCTGGCCCACCAGTTTGTCCAGTTCCGCCTCTATTTTGTCCTTTAGTGCGAACGGCACCCTGCGCGGTTTGAGTCTTATCGGGCGGACCTCCGGGTCTAGGTCGAAGGCTACAGGGGGTCCCTTGAACTTTCCAAGTCCTTTTTTAAAAACGGCGGGATGCGCGTCGCACACCGCTTGTATTGGATCCACCCCCACGGTATGCACTCCCCCTATGAACAAACCTAAGGGCTGAAACCACTGCGTCCCTAGGAGGCTACAACTTCCCCCCTTAAGGACAACTAGGGGCAGTTCCGCCGAATGTCTCTTAAAACTGACCCGAAATTTCCCGACCCCCAACACTGGAATGCTGTTCCCTTGTACATCTCGTAGCGTGGACCTCAACGTTTTAAGTTTGGGTCGCACGTGGGGGTCGATTTTCAAGAATTCTTTCTGGGGAATTATAGAATAGGAGGACCCCGAGTCAATTTCCATCATGATAGGGGCCCCTTGTACTAGTACCTCAACGAAGTAATGGGACTGTCCCGCGGACACGCTGAACACTGGAGCGTCGTCCTCGCTGTCGTCCGAGATGCGGCCCACGCCGTCCTGCTTCCTCGTGGTCTGGGCGCCATCTTTGGACCTTGCTGGACGGTCCGGTCTGGTCGAACGGTCTTGTGACTGCCTCCGGCCCTCCTTCCGTTTTCTGCACGCCTTGGCGATGTGCCCCCGACGGCCGCAGGAGTAACACTCGGCTTTTCTGAATGGGCACCTCGCGCGCTCATGGGCCGCTCCGCACCCATCGCAGCGGCGCCCTCCTTTTCGGACCTTCTGGACCTCCTCGCCGTCGCTGCCTTCCGTAGACGACTTTGAGGCCCGTCGGGTTGCGTGCACCGACTGTCCGGACTTTCCGTGCACCAAATTTTCCGCTTTGCCGGCTCTAGGACGCCACTCACGCCACTGGTGCATTTCGTCCACTCCAGCATTTGTGGACTCCGCGGCTTCCGCGGCCTCTACAACCTCTGCTAGCGTGGGTGGTGGCTCCTTGTTCATCAAGCTGCGCTGCACCTCCTTGTCCTTCAGGCCACACAGAACTCCGTCCCTGAGGGCCATCTCTAGGTTGTCCCATCTGCAGGGGGCGGCGGCTATTCTCATGGCTGTTACGAATGCCTCAACCGACTCGTCCGGCGCTTGGACTCGCCTCCAAAACGCGCTCCGAGCGGGAAACATTGCCCTCGAGGGTCGGAAACGCTCACGCAGCAGCTTCATGATGTCATCTGCTTTGAATTCGCTCACCTTCTTCGGTGCAATGATGCCCACCAGCGTTCGCTTGGTTTCTATCCCAAGCATTCTGGTGAGGATGGCCCTCTTCCTCTCCTCATCGTCTTCTTTGACTTTGAGTTCCACCAGCGCCGCCTGGAAGTCCATCTCAAAAAGCTCCCAGTCTTGCGGTTTGGTGATGTTGAACCCGCTCTGTGCCCTGGCTGCTCCTTGGGGATCCATATCCCACCTTCGTCGCCAATTTGGTGTATGAAAACCAAGACACAGGACACAGCCTCGGGCTGGGTTAACTCAGGTTTATTGCATGGTGGACAGAGGGAACATGAGGTAATGGCGGATCAATAGCTCTTTAAATACGGTAGTAACACATTTGAACGTGGTTCCATGATAGCCCATTGGCTACTGTCTGCGTGACGTCATTGCTGGTCACGCCCTTCTTGTCCAGGTGTAGGTGGTGGCGGGAAAACTTCCCGCGCTGTTGCCTTTGATGAGTTTGGACCAAGAGAGCTTGGACGCTCGCTGCTGCCAGCTGGTGGTCATTAGCTCGCGTCCTATTACGGGGTTTATGTGATACAGCTGAAGGTTACATTGTTGCCCATAGGCAAGGTTACATTGGTTCAGATACATTGTTATCCATGAGGAAGGTTAAACCATTAAGACACAACACTTGGCTTCCCTTATCAGCTGAAATCCGCATTGAGTGTCCTTCAGAGCTGAGCTGTTTAGCCTCATTCATGGCCGGAGGCTTTGCAATTAAGGAAACAGACTACTTGTCCTGTACACACAGGCGTGCCGCCTACACGTGTTTAACTCCTACATCCCTCTGTTGTGAGTGCGACATTTTTGCCCTACTCCCGAGATAGCCCAGCTGCGTGAAGCAAAGAATTGGCTTAACCAGAACTTGGAAACTTGAAGAACACGTCCCATGGACGAAGGCTTTCAGACTTACAAATCCTGGTCTGTTTTGCCCACTTGATCACTTGAAACAATGCCATCTAAAGTCCCCAGAGCTATCTAAATCAGTGGTTCCCAACGTGGGGCCCAGACCCCACAGGGGGACTTTCATTCCCAGAAGCCTTAGTCATCACATTGGCTAATCAGTGCTTTGAAGGGGCTGCAGTGGTGAAAAAGTTTGCCTTGTTAGTTGGAAAGTTGGCAGTTTGAGACCAGGGTAGTGCATAAGAACAGCCTTGCTGGAACAGGCCACAGGAGCCCATGATCCAGTCCAGCCTTCTGTCTCACACAGTGGCTCACCACTTCCTTCAGGGTATTATTCCCAAGGAGATGCCTTCACCTGCTTAGGATTCCCTGGACATGGCATTGAGAGATGTCCTGCCTATCTCTCCAACCGGGAGGTTGCCCTTAAGTATCCATAATTATAGCCATTGATATCCTTGTCCTCCATGAACTTGTCTAATCCTTTCTTAAAGCTGTCAAGACTGACAGCTGTCACCACTTCTTCTGGCAGGGAGTTCCATAGACCAGGGATCCTCTGGGTGAAAAAGTACTTTCTCTTATTTGTTTGAGAACTAGTACCCAAAAGTTTCATCGAGTGTCCCCTAGTGCGATAGGGAAAACAGTTTTTCCTTCTCTACTTTGTCCACACCGTGCATTATTTTATAAACTTCAATCAGGTCACCTCTTAGACGCCGTCGTTCAAGAGTGAAGAGGCCCAACCGTTGCAGCCTCAGATGGTAAGGAAGGCGTTCCAGTCCCCTCATCATTCCGGTTGCCCTCCTCTGCACTTTCTCCAACTCCATAATAGCCCGCCCAGCTCTGTGCCCATTGCGTCTACAATACCATCTAGCCATCTCATCTTTGGCCTCCCCCTTCTTTTGCCCTCCACCTTTCCCAGCATCAAGGCCTTCTCAAGTGAATCCTCTCTCCTCATTTGATGTCCAAAGTACTTTAGCTTCATCTTTACTATTTAACCTTCTAAGGAGCAGTCAGGGTTGGTTTCTTCTAGGATTGACCTATTTGTTCTCCTCGCTGTCCAGGGGACTCTCAAAACTCTCCTCCAACACCACATCTCGAAGGCATCTATTCTTCGCGCTCAGCTTTCCTAATGGTCCAGCTCTCACACCCATACATTACCACTGGGAATACCATTGCTTTGACTATGCGGATTTTTGTTTGCATTGTGATGTCTCTACTTTTCACAATGCAGATAGCACTCCGGAAACAAACAAAAAAAGGATATAGATCTGGAGCTTGTGATGGTAAGTTCCATAGATGCATCAGGTTGGTGAATTGCAAGCATGAAAAGGGCAATTTTCATTTAGGAAACATTAGGAAAGCAGTTGAGAAAATATCCCCTCTTGTTGGTATCACTCTACCTAAGATCAGGAGAGAAGTAGCAGCGGAACTTTATGGCATGAACAAACGCTCTTAAGGGCATGCAAGAGCAAAACCAAATTAGAAGATGGAGGAAGGAGCTCACCAGACAAAATATAACGTTATATGGCTGAGGAACTCAACCTCCCCAACGTCACTTGGAGGCCCCAGAAAAGGCGGAGGGTTGGAGCCCATAAATGTAAGACCAGCAGGCTCAAGTGGGGGCTTCTGGTGGACAACAACACACTTTGTGAATTTTAGTGTCTTGCACGGAAGACAAAGAAGGAGTCGCAGGAAGGACTAACACAGGTTTTGTTGTGTTCTAAAGCATGTCCCTTTAAACAATGTACCTATCCATGTGTATCCAATATAACCTTTTCCATGTGTAACATTGTAATCTCAGCTGCATCTCTGTAACCCTAATAAGACGCGAGCTAGTGACCACTAGATGGCAATAGCGAGCGTCCAAGCTCATTGGTCCAAGACTCACCTAAGAGCAACAGCGCGGGAAGATTCCCGCCATCACCTTCACCTGGACAAGAAGGGCGTGACCTGAAATGACGTCACGCGGACAGTAGCCAATAGACTGTCAAGGAGCCACATTCAAATGTATAGCCACTGTATATATTGAGCTGTTCGTCCGCCATTACCATATGTTCCCTCTGACCAGCATGTAATAAAGTTGTGTTAAGCCAGCTCTTCGGCTGTCCTGGTGTCTTTGGTCCAATACACTAAATTGGCGACGAAGGTGGGATAATGGCTGCCCACGGGACCAAGACATACGCCGGTTTCGACATCAAGAAAACGCAAGACTGGGAACTTTTCGAAATGGACTTCCAAGGCGCACTGGTGGAGTTCGAGGTGACGGACGAGGCAAAGAAGAGAGCCATCCTCACCAGAATGCTCGGGCACGACGCCAAGAGGGTATTGATTGACCTCATCGCACCCAAAAAGGCGGCTGAATTCAAGGCGAAAGAGCTCCTGAAGGTGTTGTGAGACCATTTCCGGCCCTCGGTAGCGATGTTTCCCGCTCGGAGCGCGTTTTGGAGGCGAGTCCAAGCGCCTGGTGAGTCGGTTGCCGCCTTCGTAGCAGCCCTGCGTCTGGCTGCCGGCCCATGCAAATGGGAGAACTTGGAAGTCACCCTCAGGGACTGTGTGCTATGCGGCCTGAAGGATGCCGAAATCCAGCGCACGCTGATGAATCAGGAGCCGCCCCCCACATTGCAGGAGGTCCTGAAAGCGGCACAGGCCGCAGAAGCCACGAAGGCCGGGGTACAGGAGCTCCAGGACTGGCGTCCGAAGGCCGACAAAACAGAGAGTTCGGTGCACGCAGCCCGGTGAATTTCGAAATCGTCCGCCGAAAACAGCGACGCTGAGGACGTCCGGAGGGTCCGGAAGGAGGGCCGGCGCTGCGACGGCTGCGGAGCGGCTCACGACCGCGCCAGGTGTCCTTTTAGAAAAGCCGAGTGCCACAACTGTGGACGACGCGGGCACATCGCCAAAGTATGCAGACAACAGCGCAAGGACCGGGGGAGCTCGCCCGACCGCGCGGCGAGGCCAGACCGCTCGACGAGAATCAAGGATGGCGCCCGGCCCACGAGGAAGCAGGACGGCGTGGGCCGCATCTCCGACGACAGCGACGACAACGCTCCAGTTTTCAGCGTGTCCTTGGGACACCCCCGCTACTTTGTTGAGGTACTGGTGCAAGGGGCCCCTGTTAGGATGGAGATTGACTCTGGCTCCTCATATTCCCTCATTTCCCAGAGGGAGTTTTTGAGAATTGCCCCCCGCGTACGGCCCAAGCTCAAAGCGTTGAGGTCCACGCTTCGGGACGTGCAAGGGAACAGTATCCCGGTGTTGGGGGTTGGGAAGTTCCAGGTCCAGTATAAGCGGCACGCCGCGGAACTCCCCCTAGTCGTTCTCAAGGGGGGTAATTGCAGCCTCCTCGGGACTCAATGGTTCCAGCCCCTGGGTCTGTTCATTGGGGGGTCATGCGTCCCCACCGAGGGGGGAGGAAAAGGAATTTGTCCTCATAGATACCCCGCGGGATCACCCAGCAGAGTTTGATTTTGAGTTTCAGAGCCGGGGGGTTTTTTCAGAGTGGTCCCCCACCCATCCAAGCGAGAAGAGGGGTTTTACGTTAGCCCCTGGTGCCCCCGGTTCGCCCACAACGGAATTACCATTTCCTCTAAAGCTGCAAAACCGCAGCAAGCCACTAACAAGTCTCCCTCTCCCATTACAGGACAAGGGTCCAGGGAACAAGGAAGCAGTAGCGGCCCCCGGGGGGGCCAACCCACATCGCGGCCCAAACGCGAGTGCAAGAAACCATCTGGGTTAAGAGACTTCGTCTCATCCTAGGGGGGAGGGATGTTGTGTTCTAAAGCATGTGCCTTTAAACAATGTACCTATCCATGTGTATCCAATATAACCTTTTCCATGTGTAACATTGTAACCTCAGCTGCATCTCTGTAACCCTAATAGGACGCGAGCTAGTGACCACTAGATGGCAATAGCGAGCGTCCAAGCTCATTGGTCCAAGACTCACCTAAGAGCAACAGCGCGGGAAGATTCCCGCCATCACCTTCACCTGGACAAGAAGGGCGTGACCTGAAATGACGTCACGCGGACAGTAGCCAATAGACTGTCAAGGAGCCACATTCAAATGTATAGCCACTGTATATATTGAGCTGTTCGTCCGCCATTACCACATGTTCCCTCTGACCAGCATGTAATAAAGTTGTGTTAAGCCAGCTCTTCGGCTGTCCTGGTGTCTTTGGTCCAATACACTAAAGGTTTATTCATTGATGATCAGGATGAACATGTGGTAATGGCGGAGGTACATCACATTATATACAGTAGTACAATGCATTTTAATCTTGCTGCACGGTAGCTCATTGGTTGCTACCGGCGTGACGTCGTCCAAGTCACGCCCATCTTCTGTAGTTGTTTGATAGTGCGGGGAAGTTCCCGCGGCTGCCGGTGATTTGAGGAATGAGAACCATGTGAGTTGAACGCTCGCAGCTGCCCTCTATGGGCAGCTAACTCACGTTCCTTTAACAGCTGTGCTACATTGTAATTGTGGTCAGGTTACATTCATACATTTCTTAAAGCAACATTGTACATACATAACATCCCTCCCCCCTAGGATGGGACAAAGTCCCTCAACCATTGTGGCTTGCCGCACGTGCGCCTGGGGCGTGCGGTCGCTTGACAACACAGGGGAGCCGGAGGCTCCTGGTTCCGCGGAGTCCTGCCCTGCAACGGAAGGGGGGGACTCATTAGTGGCTCGGTGTGGAGTCTGCGGTAACCTTGCATTGGGGGATGGGAATGGAATGAACAGTTGGGAAGTGAACCCCTGACTACCATTCGAGGAGCTTGGGGTTCCCCCCAGTACGAATCTCGGGACTGACGAAGAGGCCCTCGTGGCCTCGCCACCCCCCGTTCCCTGCCCGGGAGTTCTGGAGACTGTGGTGGGCAGACTTCCCCCTGTTGCCTGTCTTGGGGGTGTTTGTCTCCGAGGGGCTGGAGCTATGGTATATTCTAAAACAAAAGGGCTGGGGGGACTGGAAGTACCAGGGGCTGAACTGAAACCCCTCTTCTCGCTAGGACGGGTGGGGGACCACTCCGCGACACCCCCCTGGTACTGCAACTCATAATCAACTTCATCCCTCTCTTCTAAGGTATCCTCCTCTGCGGCTGAGAACCGAGGATATGCATTTGTATCCGCGGGTGCCGCCGTGTCTCCCCCTTGGGTAACGCGGGTGGGGGAGGACCCTAACGCTGATTCCCCCTCACCGGTGACTAGCCTTCTGAGCTGGTCGGCATGTCTTCTCCAGAGTAGACCTGAGCTAGTCTCGATCCTGTAGGATACCGGCCCCGTTTGCTCAACAATCGTCCCAGGTACCCACGCTGGCCCCGAGGCCGTGTAGTTCCTGCAGTGAACCGGGTCCCCTACTGTGAAACTTTTGGAGCTCTCTCCCCCTATGTCTATATTTCTCCCTTCATCCTCCACCCTGGACGGATCCATCCGGTCAAACAGTGTTACCGGACGCCGCCTCATGAGGAGTTCGGCTGGGGAAAAACCTGAAGCTAGGGGGTTGTCCTGTAGCAGATGAGGAACTGACACAGATGCAGGTTCAACTCACCGGGACCCATGCGCCGCAGTGCGTCTTTCGTAGTGCGCACTTGGCGCTCTACCTGACCGTTTGTGGCGGGGTGAAACGGGGCAGCGGTAATGTGCCTGATGGCGTTTCTTTCAATAAAAGTCTTAAACTCCGCAGATGTGAAGGTACTAGCGTTATCGCTAACGAGGATGTCTGGCAGGCCGAAACAGGCAAAAAGCTTGCGCAACTGTTTAATGGTTGCCGCAGAGGAAGTGCTGTTCATGGGGATTACCTCCAACCACTTGGAGTAGGAGTCGACTACCAGCAGAAACATGGACCCGCGGAAGGGGCCAGCGAAGTCGACATGAATCCGGGACCATGGCCCGCGGGCCGTGTCCCATTCCCTATGGGGCAACCGGGACTCCTCGGGCCGAGAGCTCTGGCAGCTCTCACACGTGCACACCAAACGTTCTATATCCCCGTCTATCTGGGGCCACCAAAAGAAGCTCCTGGCCAGAGCCTTGGAGCGCACGATCCCGGGGTGACTGGTATGCAGTAGCTTCAGTACCTTAGCCCTCAGCTTCTCTGGGATGACTACCTGTTGGCCCCAGAGTAGACAGCCCCTTTCCAGGGAAAGTTCCACTCTGCGCCTGAAAAATGGCTTGAACTGTTCCTCGGGGGGAGTAGTGGGCCACCCTTTCCTAACCCAGGAACTAACTAGGGCCAGTATCTTGTCGGCCGCCGTGGCCTTGGCGAGGTCGGCCGGGATGATGGGGGGTGAGTCGAGAGACTCGATCAGCAGGACTTGGTGGTCCTGCTCTACCTCGCATGTGGGGTCCCCTAAACTAGGGAGAGGGGATCGGGACAGGGCGTCCGCATGGGAGATCTCCTTCCCTGGGCGATAGACCAGCTCATACTGGTAGGCATTGAGGAAAATGGCCCAACGCAGCATCCTGGGGGATAGAATTTGCGGGGTGGGTTTGCCGGTAGTGAAGATCCCCAGAAGTGGCTTGTGATCCGTCACTACCGTAAACTCGCAGCCGTATAGGAAATCATGGAACTTCTTCGTTCCCGCGATTATGGCTAGGGCCTCCCTATCTGTTTGCGCGTAATTGCGCTCGGCCTTCGAGAGGGACCTTGAGTAGTACGCCACCGGGGCTTCCCTCCCGCTCTCCAACACGTGGCACAGAACCGCCCCCACCCCCACTGGGGACGCATTACAGACTAAAACCACTGGTTTTTTCGGATCGAAGTGGGTCAGGACAGCATCCGAGGATAGGAGTGACTTCAGCTCCTTGAATGCTTTCTCCTGCCTGTCCCCCCACCGCCAAGCCGCGTCCTTTTTAAGTAACGCGTGCAGTGGCTCCGCAACCGATGCCTTCCGAGGCAGGAAGGAATGATAGAAATTTAGGAGCCCTAGAAATGACTGCAGCTCCGGTTTCGTGGTGGGGCGAGGGGCATCTCTCACGGCCGCAACCTTGGACTCGGAGGGTTTGATTCCATCCGGGGTTACCTTAAACCCTAGAAACTCAACCTCCCTCGCAAAGAATACACACTTGTCGCTCCTCAATCGAAGTCCTGCCCTCTCGAACACTGAGAGGACCCCATCTAGCCTCTTTGCTAGCTCTAGTTCACTCCCTGCTGTTATCAACACGTCGTCGAAGTATGGGAGGACGCCTGGAAGCCCCTTTAAAAGGCGTTCCACGAGGGACTGGAAAATTCCGGGGGCCGAATTCACGCCAAACTGAAGGCGCGTTGCCTTAAACGCCCCCTTGTGCGTTACGATCGTTTGCGCGGCGGCAGCAGCCAGGGTTACAGAGAGCTGCTGATATGCCTGGGCCAGATCTAGCTTGGCGAAACACCTTCCCCCATGTAACGTGGTCAGCAAATGGCTGACCACGGGCACCGGGTATGCATTTGGCCGAATGGCCTTATTTATCGTACATTTATAGCCCGCACAAATCCTGACCTCCCCGTTTGACTTGAGGGCTGTAACAATCGGCATTTCCCACTCCGCCGAGTCAACTGGAACCAAAATCCCCTGCCCCACCAATTTGTCCAGTTCCGCCTCGATCTTGTCCTTGAGGGCGAAAGGCACTCTCCTTGGCTTAAGGCGGATGGGCCAGATTTCTGGGTCCAGCTCAAAGGAAACCGGGGGCCCCTTGTATTTCCCGAGCCCCTTCTTGAAAACGTCCGGGTGTGCGTTGCACACGTCCCGCATTGGGTCAGTCTCGATGGCGTTAATGCCGGACAGTTCGATCCCCAGGGAAGCAAACCACTGCGTTCCCAAAAGGCAGCACCTCTCTCCTTTGAGGACCACTAGGGGCAGTTTCTCGGAGTAGTTCTTGAACTTCACCTTGAAGTTCCCCACCCCCAACACCGGGATCCCATTTCCCTGCACGTCCCGTAGGTGAGATCTCATGGCCCGCAGTTTGGGCCGCTTCTCTGGGGGAATACGCATAAACTCTTTTTGGGACAGGATGGAATAAGATGACCCCGAGTCTATCTCCATCCTCACTGGGACCCCCTGCAACAGTACCTCTATGAAAAACCGCCGGTGCTCCAGGCCCACGCGGTTCACGCCTTCCTCGCTGTAGCTGGCTGAGACCTTCCTGGTGCCGGCCGCCTTTCGTTGGTGCGTCTGGGAATGGCTGGAACTGCCCTTGTCCTCGACTCGCCCGCGCCTGCATACTCGGGCGATGTGTCCTTTTCGGCCGCATTTGTGACACTCGGCCTTTCGGAACGGGCACCTCGTGCGGTCGTGGGGCGCCCGACAACCATCGCAGAGGCAGTCCTGCCGTTCGCGGGTATGCCGCTTCTCCCCTCGCTTCTTGATCCTCTGAACGTCATCGTCCTCGCTGGAGTAGGGGTCCGCTGTCGTGGACGACTCCTCGGACGACGTTGGTGTGCCGGCGGGCGGCTTGGGGGCCCACCAGGCCGCCTTCGCTGGTGTCCGCCGGGCCGCCTGTACTGGTGACTTGGCCCTCTCGGACGTGGTCCCTCGGGACTTGAACAGTCTGACCCCGCTCCTGGCCTCCTCGGCTGCTTGGGCCTCCCGCAGTACCTCGTTGAACGTGAGGTGGTGGTCGCGGGTCATCAGCCTCCTCTGAAGCTCCTCATCCCTCAAACCACACAACATGCGGTCTTGGAGGGCCTGGTCCAGGTCATCCCACTGGCAGTGCACCGCTGCAAGCCTGAGGGCCGCCGCGTAGGCGGACACGGATTCGCCCGGTCGCTGGTCTCGCCTGTGGAACGCGACCCGGGCTGGGAAGATCGAGACGGGCGGCTGGAAATGCTCGCCCAACCTCTCCAGGATGCGGTCGGGGGGCACTTCGTCCACCTTCCGGGGGGCCACCAGGGTCGGCCCCACCTGAGCCAGGAAGTGGGAGCGCATTTTTGCGTCATCGTCGACGCCTGCGGCTTCCATCGCGTGCCGAAACTGGCACTCGTAGAGCTCCCATTGTTCGGGCTCGCTGACATTGAACTGGTACGGCTTGACCTTGGGATTTGCCATCGATCCCACCTTCGTCGCCAATTTAGTGTCTTGCACGGAAGACAAAGAAGGAGTCGCAGGAAGGACTAACACAGGTTTATTCATTGATGATCAGGATGAACATGTGGTAATGGCGGAGGTACATCACATTATATACAGTAGTACAATGCATTTGAATCTTGCTGCACGGTAGCTCATTGGTTGCTACCGGCGTGACGTCGTCCAAGTCACGCCCATCTTCTGTAGTTGTTTGATAGTGCGGGGAAGTACCCGCGGCTGCCGGTGATTTGAGGAATGAGAACCATGTGAGTTGAACGCTCGCAGCTGCCCTCTATGGGCAGCTAACTCGCGTTCCTTTAACAGCTGTGCTACATTGTAATTGTGGTCAGGTTACATTCATACATTTCTTAAAGCAACATTGTACATACATAACATGAATGTAGAGAGATAGAGAACGCAGCTCATTTGCTGGTCTGCCGATGACTGCCAGAAACCTGCACTGATGAGGACGTAGGTTTGGCCAACGCCAAAGCCAAGACAGTGGCTTCACTTTGGCAGTCCAGGGTTTGATCGGGACATGGAAGATGAAGAAGGAAAGCAGCTCCAGATTTAACTGCTGTATGTGTAGGGTCTTTTGGCAGATCCCCAGCGTAGCCTCACATGAAATAGTTTTTACCATTCTAGTCTCTGGACTGGGAAAAATTGAAGGAAGAAGAAACCAAAATCCACAAAGGGCCTGGAGTGACTTCCTTGCAAGACAAGCTGTGAATGCTTTCATAAGTTTCCACTTTGGCACATAGGATCGTTGTGCTAAATTTGAGGTCCAGGTTGAAAACAGGCCTGGCCGATGGAATCAGAAAACTACAGCGGCCTCAGTCTTCGAGACACGAGGCCACACAAAATCAATGGGATTTAGGTAACTCTTGGCTTATCTGGTTCTCAGTCGATCTATCCTTAGCTGGCCTGGCTTCTTTTAGAACAGGGATTCTCAACCTGCAGCCCATGGGCCGAATGTGGCCCATGGCACCATTTCATGTGGCCTCCCCACCACTTCCACCACACCAGGAAGTGCCATGTGGTGGAGGAAGGGCAAAATGGCTGTCCAGCCCCTAAAGCTATCTGAGGGAGCATGACCTGGCCCCCAGATTTAAAAGGTTGAGAACTCCTGTTTTAGAAGAATAACAGAGAAGTCCGCCTGGAAATAAGTTACATATAAGAACCATACCTGTCAACCATCCCGATTTGGCTGGGATTACCATGTAATTTGATGCCGATTTGCATCGTATCCCAACCCGTGCTGCCAAAACCACGTAATTTGGCAGCGGGGGGGAAGGAGGCACTGTGCAGGCCATCTGTGCAGGTCACGTTGCGTGCATGCGTGGAAGGGCTCTACACTTCCGTAGGTCCCTTCCACGCGTGCGCGGAAGGCTACACTGCCTGCGTAGAAGGCTATGCAAGCGGCGTAGCCCCCATTCGCATGCATGCAACGCAACCTGCACAGACCCGGTCTGTGCAGGTCCCGGAATCGCCGGACGCGCGGTTGACAGGTATGATAAGAACATAAGAACAGCCTTGCTGGAACAAGCCACAGGAGCCCATCCAGTCCAGCATTCTGTCTCACACAGTGGTTCCCCATTTGCCTCAGGGTATTATTCCCAAGCAGATGCCTTCACCTGCTTAGGATTCCCTGGAAATGGCATTTATTGAGAGATATCCTGCCTATCTCTCCAACCTGGAGGTTGTCCTTAAGCATCCATAATTATAGCCATTGATACTCTTGTCCTCCATGCACTTGTCTAATCCTTTCTTGAAGCTGTCGAGACTGACAGTTGTCACCACTTCTTCTGGCAGGGAGTTCCATAGTTGCATGCTTGAGATCAGAGGAAGCTTTGGAAGCTAGCGGTGGGAAAACAAGTGTTATGGTCCTTTCTTTCTTGCCCTAGGTTGCTCACTCTAGAGCAGAGGTTCCCAACCTTTTCAAGCTGGGGGCTGGGTCACGCTCTCTCAGTCATCTTCGAGGGCCAGATGGCCATTTTGCCCTGCCTACATGATGGGGGTGGCCATTTTGTCCCAACAGCTTCAAAGGGGGTGGTCATTTTGTTTCTCGAATGCCTTGGAGGGGCTGGGCCCCCCACATGAAATGACATCATGGGCCAAATCCAGCTTGTGGGCCATAGGTTGGGAACCCCTGCTTTAGAAGATAAGGCATGGGGGGATTTTATAATCATAGACTCACTGAGTTGAGGCCATTGAGTCCAACCCCATCAAGGCAGGAATCCAAATCAAATCTGATCTGACAGAGGGTTGCTTCCCAATTCTCTCTTGAAGGCTTCCAGTGTTGGAGCGCTCACCACCTCTTGATGCAGATGGATCCACTGTCGTACTGCTCTAACAGTTAAGGAGTTTTCCTGGATATTCAGCCTATCTATATCTGGCTTTCTTTAACATATAACACATCCTGCACTCTGAGATGATGAACAGACCCTTCCTCTTTTTTGATTATCTTTCAAGTACACTAAAATCTCACATAAAGCGCCTCGCTTAGAGACAAACTCGCTTAAAGAGAGGAATTTTCTCTGCTTAACTACTAAAACCAACCAAAAACTTTGCTTAACAACTAAATCGGGGTTCGCAATCCCCCCCGCCGCCAGAAGTCACAACTGGTCACTTACAATGGTGTTTCGCTTAAAGTGCAAACTCGCTTAAAGAGCAATCCTGTGGAATGCATTATGCTCTTTAAGTGAGGTACTACTATTTGAAGAGTGCTATCATCATATTCCCCTCTAAGTCCCTTTTCCTCAAGGCTAAACATGCCCAGTTAATTCCCTTTTTCCTCCTAAACCTTGGTTTCTAGTCCTCTGATCGTCCTCATTGTCTTTCTCTGGACCTGCTATACAGTGGACCCTCGATTAACGACGCGTTCGAATAGCGTCATTTCCACTTAACGACGTGTTGTCACTCGCCATGTGACTATCTGCACAACAACAAAAAACTGTAGTTGTGCAGATTAACGACGTTTTTTAACGTCATTGTGCGGATAATGAGTTTTTTGCCGCTAGATGGCACAGCTGCCATTGAAAACCGCACAACGACGTTTCCCCTATAGCGACGCTACTTGGGGAACCAAGCAACGTCGTTATGTGAGGGTCTACTGTAGTTTGTTTGCATCTTCCTTAAAGAACCAAGGAGGGTCCCTTTCACATCCATATAAAACACTGCCAAGAAGTTGGGCAGGACAGAAATTTTATTTTTCCCCAACCTGAAGTATCAGACACAGAAAGAGCCTCTGCGAAGATTGTGGTATGTTTGAGACACATTCGGGCAGAACCCTGGTAATGGCCACCTTGTTGTGCCGGCTAATCTTTCTCACACTAGGTCAGGCGAAAGGAACTGCAAAATGAACTCATCCAAAGGTGATTTTGTTTTGGCAGTTTCCCATCTGGCCTAGACATTGAAGAAGGAGGCTTTGAACAATCGAAATACATCCTAAACCAGGGGTACCCAAACTTTTCGGGCCGGGGCCAGTCACGTGGTTCACCGGGCTGGTCATGTGGTTTTGCAACAGGATGAGATAGATTTTAGGCTGCCATTTTCTCTGCTTAAACCAGGGGTGCCTTAACTACAGCCTGTGGGCCGGATCCAGGCCCTGATGCCAATTCATCCGGCCCATGCCGCCCTCGTCGCTCCCAAAAGCGGAAAATGCGCTCATACGGGCACTTTTTAATTCCACTTCTGGGAGCGACGAGGGCAGCACGGGCAGGATGAATTGGTGTCGTTGGCCTGATCTTGGCCCATGGGACATAGTTTGGGCACCCCTGTCCTAAACGGATCAACATTCTTAGCCAGGAAAACAGTCGCCTGGAACCGTTGCCCCCCCCCCCTCGACCAGGCTTAGAGGGGAAAGGACCCTCTATGGTGCTTATTTGGTTGAAAGAACAAAACAGAGGAACCCAACATGGCGGTGAGGAATATACTGTACAGTATATAGTTGCAGCTGCAAGACAAGCCAACATCCAAAAGCATCAGCAAGCGAGAAGCTGTTGAAGGGAGCCGGGACGGGTGAGAAACACGTATCCTGGCCCCGTAGCACCATGGGGTGGACAGGACAAAATCAGCCTCATTATGGCAATAAGCGAATCTGCTGCACGCTCGGAGACCAGCACATCGCTTGCAACCCTCTGTGCAGAAAGAACAAATAAATACGAAGCAGGGTTGTTAGCAAGCAAGGAAGCGAGAGTCCACCCATCCACCCTTGTTGGTATCTCTGCCGTGTCTCCAGTTGGAGAGTCCAAAGACCAACCATGGGTAGGACCACCTTCTCTGTCCGAGAAGAAAGCGATGTTTTACTTCCTTTTATCCTCGCTTGTTTGGAGGACGTGGTGGGAGATGATCTTGTAGGCTCCCGGGCGGTCATCACGCTTGCTGCGATCGTAGCCGGGCATGGCGGTGGAGGCCGGCCCGAGGCCAGACCCCATTTCCGGTTCTACCAGTGGGTGAAAAGGAAGGAAAAAAGAGAATTAGGGGCTTCTATCTATGTGCCCTATAATTTAGCAACCCCAAGAAACACAGCCTGTCTCTATGTGTTATTTTCAAGGAACCAAGTTTCTAGTTTTCATGGTGGGAGGTTGTGAAAGTCTTTTGGCCATCCTGGGTGAGATTTCCAAAGGTCAAGGTGGCCCAGGATGGTTCTGGATTATGGGGAGCCCCCCGCGCCCCTCATCTCAGAAGGAAGTAGATGTCTGTGTCCTTCGCTTTTAAGAAACAAAATGCCTTATCTGCATGGTTTCTACTCAGACAGGAAAATCCGGATTCTTGGTAAGTGAGTTTTGAGTGAGATCGGCCATAAATTGGGAAGGAAGGGGAAGAAACTGAGAATGAATCTGGATTAATTGGAGCCCCACGGGAACCTTCTAGATCAAAATTTAGAAAATAGAATGCAAACAAAATAACAAAAAAAGACTTAAAGGCTAACTCCTGTATTTAAATGTGAGCTTCTGTGGATCAAGGACTGGATACGGCACAAGAAGAAGAAGGGTTGTTGTTTTTAACATGCAGAGGGCAAACCATGCTCAAATCCAAAACCAAGGAACGCCATATTTTTTCGGGGTGCAGGGAGGTGGCAACGGATGCAGAAGGGGGGGGGGGACTGGTGGCAGTGAAAGTGGCATGCAAACTTTTAGGGTGCAACAAGGCTGGAGGGGAGAAAGCCGATCCCCCAGTGGCTGTGGGAGGGCTTCTGCCCCGACTAATGCATCATTCCAAAGGAGGAGAGAGGAGAAGGCTTTTTGGGTCCATGTTTGGTTACCTGGCCAGATGATAGCTTCCAGCAAAGTGACCCTCCTAGCCAGGAGCTCCATCTGGGCCTGCTGATCTAGGAAGCTTTGCAAGCTAATGGCCTGCTGGAGATGGAGAAGAGCAGAGGTTGATTCACCCTCAACGTGGGGAAGAGGAGGAAGAGGAGGTGGGGGGACTGGGGCCTTTGGGGATGGATAGTGGCCTATGGAGGGGACTCGGAAAGAACGAGAATCCAGAAACAAATCTGTCCCTTAGGTGGAGAAGGTGTAACCATCCAGATGTTAATGGGCTACAACTCCCATCATTCATAGCCAGCCCAGATAACATGTTGAGGGGTTTATGGGAGTTGTAGAACCCATAATATGTGGTGGGCCGTGGGTTGTGCCCTCCTCTTGGGTTTGGGGTAGAGAGCGCAGCCCATGGTTTCCCTCTGGCTAGAAGCAGGCCCAATGTACCCCTTCCCCAATGATCTAAGGTAGGGTTCCTCAAACTCTGCTCTCCAGATGTTCTGAGAGTTCAATTCTGAGAAGACATGATCAGTAGGAGTGTTGACTTTGGTTTCTGAGAATTGAAGACCAGGAACATCTGGAGAGCCAAGTTTGAGGAATCCTGCTCTTAGGCTACAGATTTCCACCACTCCTGGGTTTCACCAGCTAAAGACTGCTAGGTGGTGTTGCCCAACAGAATCTGGCCCAGTTACTGGCCTGCCGATTACTACTGGAAACATTTACTGATTTTACTGTATGGGACCAAAGACAACAGAACAGCCGAAGGGTTGGCTTAACACAGGTTTATTGCATGATGATCCGGTGGAGCATGAGGTAATGGCGGTGATACATCTCTATATATACAGTAGCATTATACATTTGAATCTTGTAGCACGGTAGCTCATTGGCTGCTACCGGCGTGGCCTCGCCCAGGCACGCCTCTCTTCAGTAGTTCTTTCTCCTGCTGCTGAATGCGGGGAAGGTTTTCCCGCGGCTGTCCGTGATTGAGCAATGTGAACCATGTGAGACTGAACGCTCGCAGCTGCCCTCTATGGGCTGCTTGCTCGCGTTCCTTTACAGCTGAGATACATTGTATTTGGAGTGGTTACATTCTTATCTTACAGTACAATGAGCATGCATACATAACATCCCTCCCCCCTAGGATGGGACGAAGTCCCGCAACCATTGTGGCTTGCCGCACGTGCGCTTGGGGCGTGCTTGCGCCTGACCTAGTACTGGAGAGCCTGTGATCCCTGACTCCGTGGGTGCTTGTCCTGCAACGGGAAACGGGGATTCGTTAGTGGCTCTGTGGGGCGTCCGTGCCTGCCTTGCGCTGGGGGATGGGAATGGAATGAACAGCTGGGAAGTGAACCCCTGCCTGTTGCTCTCGGACCCCGGGGACCCTCCTATTGTGAACCGCGGGACCGATGAGGATGCCCTTGTGGTTCGGCCACCCTCTGTTCCCTGCTCGGGGGACCTTGAGACTGTGGTGGGCGGACTCGCCGTCGCCTCCTGTCTTGGGGGTGTCGGTCTCCGGGAAATTGGTGCTATGTTGCATTCTAACTCACAGGGGCTACTGGGACTGGAAATACCAGGGGCTGAACTGAAACCCCTCTTTTCGCTAGGACGGGTGGGGGACCACTCCGCTAACTCCCCCTGGTACTGTAAATCAAGGTCTAAACTTCTTGGGGAATCTGTGTTTTGGGGAAACTTCCGAGGGTTATGTGTGAGATCGGGGCTCTTCCTTTCCGCCGCAAACTCCCGCAAAAGATCTCTGAGGATCGATTCCCTTTCCTCCCCCCTTGGTGGGGACCCATGTCCCCCTTTTTCTCCCCCTTGGGCTAAGCGGGTGGGGGAGTACCCTAACGCTGATTTGTGGCTATTTTCGTCTTCGTCCTGCTCTCCGGGGATCCTGCGCCTGAGTTGATCCGCGTGCCGCCTCCACAGGAGGCCTGTATTGGTCTCCACGCGGTATGAAACAGGGCCGGTTTGCTCTATTACAATGCCGGGCACCCAGGCTGGTCCCGCGCTGGCGTAGTTCCTGCAATGCACGGGGGCACCTACGCTGAAACTCTTTGTGGAATCCATCCCTACATTCCGCCCTTTGTCCTCTACCCTTGTGGGGTCTAGTTTGGAGATTACCGTGGCCAGCTTCCTGCGCATTAACAACTCCGCGGGGGGAGTACCCTGACGCTAGTGGGGTGACCCTGTACCCTAGCAGGAATTGGCACAGTTGTAAGTTAAGATCTCCGGGGCCCATGCGCCGCAGCGCGTCCTTAGTGGTGCGCACGAGGCGCTCTACTTGGCCGTTGGTGGCCGGGTGGAAAGGGGCGGAGGTGATGTGCCGAGTGGCGTTGAGATCCATGAATGCCCTGAACTCGGCGGACGTGAAACAGCTAGCGTTATCGCTGACGAGGGTGTCGGGTAAACCGAACGTGGAAAAGACCCTCCGTAACTGTTTAATTGTTGTGGACGAGGAGGTGCTCGAGACTGGAATGACCTCCAACCACTTGGAGAACGCGTCCACCACAAGGAGGAAAAATGTTCCCCTGAACGGGCCAGCAAAGTCTACGTGTACCCGGGACCAGGGCCCCCTTGCTGCGTCCCACTCCCTGTGTGGCAAGCGAGCCTCTTCTGGCCTGGAGCTTTGGCACGCTTCGCAAGTGCCGACCATGTGCTCGATGTCGGCGTCTAGCTGGGGCCACCAAAAGTAACTGCGGGCTAATGCCTTAGAGCGGACGATCCCGGGGTGGCTGACGTGCAGCAGTTTAAGCACCCTCGGCCGGAGGGATGTGGGGATCACTACCCGCTGTCCCCACAAAAGGCAACCCCTCTCTAGGGACAATTCTAATTTCTTTTTGAAAAATGTGTCGAATTCCGCTGCTGGGGAAGACACGGGCCACCCTTTCTGTACCCAGGAGCAGACTGTAGCTAACGTTTTGTCCTTACCGGTCGCTTTGGCGATGTCGGCCGGTACTACTGGAGGGGAGTCTAGAACCTCTATCATTAAGACCTGGTGGTCCCTCTCTTCCTCGCCCACGTGGCAGCAATCCCGGGGAATGGGGGACCTCGATAGGGCATCCGCATGGCTGATCTCCTTCCCGGGCCGGTACACCAACGCGTGCTGATACGCGTTGAGAAAAATGGCCCACCCGAGCATTCTCGGGGACAGGATTTGGGGTGTGGGCTTATCTGCGGTGAAAATGCCTAGCAAGGGCTTATGGTCGGTCACTATGGTGAAGGGGCGGCCATACACAAAATCATGAAATTTCTTGGTCCCCGCAATTATCGCTAGTGCTTCCCTGTCTGTCTGGGCGTAGTTTCTCTCCGCTTGGGACAAGGACCTAGAGTAGAACGCTATCGGGGCCTCCCTCCCGTTCTCCAGCACGTGGCATAACACCGCCCCCACCCCCACCGGGGATGCATCGCATATCAGGACCACTGGGCGTTTGGGATTGAAGTGGGTCAGTACAGCATCTGATGCCAGGAGTCGCTTCAGGTCATTGAAAGCCTTCTCATGGTCGTCGCCCCACTTCCATGCCTCGTCCTTTTTTAACAATTTGTGTAGCGGTTCCGCCACGGCTGCCTTCCGAGGAAGGAAGGAGTGGTAGAAGTTGAGCAGCCCGAGGAACGACTGCAGCTCGGGCTTGGAGGTGGGGCGAGGGGCCTTCTTGATGGCGGCCACCTTGAATTGGGATGGCCTTATTCCCTCGGGAGTAACACGGAACCCTAGGAACTCAACCTCAGTTGCGAAGAAAACGCATTTGTCTTTCCGCAACCGCAACCCCGCCTTTTCGAATTTTGCCAGGACCTTTCCCAACCTTTCTGCCAATTCGGCCCGGCTCCCCCCTGTAATCAATACGTCATCAAAGTAGGGTAACACCCCCTCTAACCCCTTCAGGAGGCGTTCCACGAGTGACTGGAAGATCCCGGGCGCCGAATTCACGCCGAATTGGAGGCGCGTTACCTGGAACGCCCCTTTGTGGGTGACTATGGTCTGCGCAGCAGCTGCGGTGGGGGTCACCGGGAGTTGCTGGTAGGCTTGGGCCAGGTCGAGTTTAGCGAAACACCTCCCCCCGTGTAACCTGGCCAACAAGTGGCTGACTACCGGCACCGGATACGCATTAGGGCAGATCGCCTTATTGATGGTGCACTTGTAATCAGCGCATATGCGGACCTCCCCGTTGGCCTTGAGCGCTGTTACAATTGGAGTTTCCCACTCCGCAGAATCAACAGGAACAAGAATCCCCTGGCCCACCAATTTGTCCAACTCCGCCTCTATCTTGTCCTTTAGTGCGAAAGGCACTCTGCGTGGTTTGAGTCTGATTGGACGTACTCCAGGGTCCAGGTCGAAAGTCACTGGGGGGCCCTTGAATTTTCCGAGTCCCTTTTTAAAAACCTCGGGGTGCGCGTCGCACACACTCTGTATTGGATCAGTCCCGGCGGCGTGTACTCCCACGGCGTGCACCCCCCCAATGAACAACCCCAGGGGCTGGAACCATTGAGTCCCGAGGAGGCTGCATTTACCTCCCTTGAGGACGACTAGGGGAAGCGTTGCGGCGCGCTTTTTGAACTGGACCTGGAACTTCCCAACCCCCAACACCGGGATGCGGTTCCCTTGCACGTCCTTCAGCGTGGACCTCAGCGCTTTGAGCTTGGGCCGCACGTGGGGGGCTATTTTTAGGAACTCTCCCTGGGAAATGATAGAGTAAGAAGAACCCGAGTCCACCTCCATCCTAACAGGGGCCCCTTGTATTACTACCTCAACGAAGTATCGGGGGTGCTCCGTGGATACGCTGAAAACCGGAGCGTCGTCCTCGCTGTCGTCGGAGATGCGCCCTACTCCGTCCCGCTTCCTCGTGGTCCGGGTGCCGTCCTTGGGCCTCGTGGTGTGGTCCTGCCTCGCCGAGCAGTCTGGGGAACTCCTCTTGGCCTCGCGCCGTTTCCGGCAGACCTTGGCGATGTGCCCGCGCCGGCCGCAGTTGTGGCACTCGGCCTTGCGGAACGGGCATTTGGCGCGGGCGTGGGCGCCGCCGCAGCCGTCGCAGCGCCGGCCCTCCTTCTGGACCCTCCGGACGTTCTCGTCGTCGCCGCTCTCCGCGGACGAGTTCGAAACTCGCCGGGCCGCGCGCACCGAGCTCTCTGCCTTGGCGGGTTTCGGGCGCCAGTCCTGGAGCTCTTGCACCCCGGCCGTCGTGGCTTCCGCGGCCTGTGCCGTGTCGAGGACTTGTTGCCACGTGGGGGGCGGCTCCTGTTTCATCAGCGCGCGCTGAGTCTCGGTGTCCCTCAGGCCGCAGAGCAGGCAGTCTCGGAGGGTGACTTCTGGGGTCTCCCACTTGCATGGGCCAGCGGCCAGCCGCAGGGCCGCGGCGAACTCAGCGACCGATTCCCCGGGCGCCTGGACTCGCCTCCAGAACGCGCTCCGAGCGGGGAACATCGCTATCGCGGGCCGGAGGTGTGTGCGCAACACCGCCAGGAGCTCCTTGGCCTTGAAGTCGCTCACCCTCCTCGGCGCGATCAGGTCCACCAAGGTCCTCTTGGTCTCGTGTCCGAGCATGCGGACGAAGATGGCCCTCTTCTTGTCCTCATCTGAGACTTCGAGCTCCACCAGTGCTCCATTGAAGTCTATCTCAAACAGCTCCAAGTCTCCCGGCTTCCTGATCTCGTAGCCGGCGCATGTCTTGGTCCCGTGGGCAGCCATATCCCACCTTCGTCGCCAGTTTACTGTATGGGACCAAAGACAACAGAACAGCCGAAGGGTTGGCTTAACACAGGTTTATTGCATGATGATCCGGTGGAGCATGAGGTAATGGCGGTGATACATCTCTATATATACAGTAGCATTATACATTTGAATCTTGTAGCACGGTAGCTCATTGGCTGCTACCGGCGTGGCCTCGCCCAGGCACGCCTCTCTTCAGTAGTTCTTTCTCCTGCTGCTGAATGCGGGGAAGGTTTTCCCGCGGCTGTCCGTGATTGAGCAATGTGAACCATGTGAGACTGAACGCTCGCAGCTGCCCTCTATGGGCTGCTTGCTCGCGTTCCTTTACAGCTGAGATACATTGTATTTGGAGTGGTTACATTCTTATCTTACAGTACAATGAGCATGCATACATAACACTGATGAAGATGTATTTTTGGCCAACGACAAAGCCAAGACAGTGGCTTCATTTTTGGCAGTCCAGAGTTTGAACGGGACATGAAAGAAGAACAACACCCCAAAGCCATTCCCATGGAACAAAGGGTTTTGGTGTTGGTTCATGGCTACTCTGTTGCCATATGACAACTGATGGAGAAGACCCGGGGAATGCAAGAGAAAGGTTCTCTGCAGATCAGATCTCCCTATCTGCATGGTCAAGAGGTCTGGGAGTTACCTAGAGGCATTCCAGGTGTCTTACTAAAGGACATCCATGCCAAAAGAATGAATTTGTTCCAGGTTTCAGGTGGCAGTGGTGATGTAGGCAATCATCATGAGATATCCTACAACCCTCAAGAGATGCCTTCAAATGCAGGCAACTATGAGGACAACCAATCGATCGAGCCATCTTTTAATCTCTGCTGGGAACAAGGCCTGTTGTAGACATCATGGGTCATGATTGCCCATTTGACACTGGAATACTTTACGGTAGAACAGAGCTTGCTCATAACATAGGTAGGTTCTCACACACTTCCAGACATTGTAGGGGTTGCAGCTGGGGAGATAGGAGGAAGTGACGGATTACCTAATGGTTCCTAATTATCAGAAATATTTAAAAAAAATACCCCCTAGAGTGCTAAGGGCCGCCACCACTGATCTAAATCTTCATGTCTCTCTCCTTCCCAGGTATGGAAAGGTTGCCTTTTCCAAAAGATATCAAGACCATGGAAGTAACTTTGATGTCCATCTTTTGGGCTCCTCCTCATCTACCGCACACTGCTGAAATAACACCTTTCAGAGAGAGGGAGGGGTCAAAAGAAAGGGATCCTGCAAACCTAAACAATGAGGCCTGCTGTGCTCCATCCAAAACCAATCTCCCAGGTTCTGCACCTCTTTCACAATTTTCACCTTTCTCCACTGTCAAAGCAATCACACTTCTGTGCTGCCCCATAGTGCCGTGATGGTGAACCTTGGCACTCCAGATGTCCTTGGACTTCAATTCCCAGAAGCCCAAGCACCCTGTGAATCCACACGGATGGGTTTACTGTGATTCATCCGGCCCATGCTGCCCTCATCGCTCCCGGAAGTGGAAGTAAAACATACCCGTACGGTTAAGGCTCTTTTGGGTTAACCCTCCCTCCATACGGGCATGTTTTACTTCCGCTTCCAGGAGCGATGAGGGCAGCATGGGCAGGATGAATCGCAGTAAACCCATCCATGTGGATTCACAGGGTGCTTGGGCTTCTGGGAATTGAAGTCCAAGAGCATCTGGAGTGCTAAGGTTCGTCATCACGGCCATAGTGCTTAGTGCGTGCTTCACAAGTTAATTAGCATTTTGCCCCCAACATGCTGTGGACACATTTTACCGGCCTTGGAAGGCTGAGTCAACCTTGATCCCTGGTCAGGATCATACTCACAAACTTTTGGTTGCAGAACAGCAAGTTTAACCACTGAGCCATCTGTCCTTTTCTTTTCTCACACCCTGAACAAAGTACAGTAAAACCCCAGGTTACAACGGAGGTCCGTTCCAACAGCCTCTGTTGTAACTCGAAAAAAACTGTAAACCGAAACATCCACAGGGATGCACTGGAAAAAAAAAATGGTCCAGAATTGATCATTGTAAACCGAAACAAAGTACATTAAAAATTTGTAAACCGGGACAGCATTTCCTAAGATTTGCCGTTGTAAACCAGAGCAAACTTAAACCGAGGCGGTTGTAACCCAGGGTTTTACTGTATGCTAGTTTCCCTTGTTTTGTTGGTTGATTTCTCTCCCTTTATGCATATAATTTAACATTTCTTTGTTCCTCACCCCTTTTTATCTCAGAACTTCTCATCTGGCAATAAATCCACCCTTCGGGTGCTTTTATCCTTTCTATACCCATACAGCAGAACTGAGATATCTGCGTCTGCAAACGTTTCTGTGGACATGTGGCAAGCATGACTTAGACGCCAAAGCACACAGATCACTGTTATCTTTCCTGCCAAAGAGGTACCTATTTATCTACTTGCAAATTGCTAGGTTGCCCATTCTCGAAAGCCAATTGTAAGATTTTGACATCTATTCATATCTATCTTAAGAAAACTGCTCAAAGCCATTTGGTTATTTTGCCTTATATTGCATGACTGTCTCCCACTGGTTCTCCCCCCACCCACCCCCAATTGGGATCTCAAGGTATTTTTGTTGCACACTTACCTGTGCAACAGTTTGTGTTCTCTACTAGAAAGTACAGATCCTTCCCTTCCTCTTTATGATTATCTTTCAAGTGTTAGAAGAGTTCTCAGTTTCCATTTATCAAGGCTAAACATGTCCAGTTTCTTCAGTCTTTCCTCCTAGGGTTCGGTTGGTTTCCATCCTTCTTGCCCTTTTCTATACCCGCTCTATACCTGGAACAGAGATGGGAGCTCGCTCCGTCGTGCAGTACTCGGGTCTCGAACTGCTGACCTGCCGGCCTTCCAGTCAGCGTCTTAACCACTTGAGCCACCGCAGTCCCCTTCTCTGGACCTGCTCTAATTTGTTTGCATCTTTCTTAAATTGCGGTGCCCAAAACTGGACACAGGACCCTAGACAGACGCGTGCCGGTATATCGGGCAATCGGGCTGTGTCTCACCCCGCCCTCGCCTCTTAGGCGCCCAGGGGCACCAGTAGCAATCTATGGGATTCCTCCCAAATAGGCGCCCCCACTACTCCCTGCCCAGCGCCATCCCATGGTGCCCTGCACACCCCGGCCCTAGATGTGGCCTAACTAGTGCTGAATAGGAGGGGACTTTGCTATGCAGCTGCTACAAATAACTTAACACTTTTCTCCTTCAATTTTTAGGATTCCTCCTTCTTTAATGTCCACCGATTACTGGAGCGGAGAAAGGATAGATCCAGTGATGCACTGCAGCAGGTTCTATCAGGTTCTGCAGAACTGGTAGTGGAAATTCCCCCACGCCATGCCCACTTGGTTGGCCACGCCCACCTACATAGCCCATAATGCAGAATTTTTGGCCCCGCCTACAGATTTGGCCCAGCCCACAGAATAGGTAGCAAAAAAATTTGCAGTGCATCACTGGATAGATCAGGATTCGGAAGCTGGGATGTTATTCGCATCTGGTTCTCTTCCTCCCTTCGTTGGAGGCTTCGGAAGTCAGGAGCTCATTCCATCGTGCAGTACTCGGGTCTCAACTGCTCGCCTGCCGACCTTCCAGTCATCAAGTTCAACGTCTTAATCACTTGAGCCATCACAGTCCCTGGACTAGTAGTACCTCACAGGTTATGAAGACTAGGTAAAGGTAAAGATCGCCCTTGCTCGAAAGTCAGACGTATCTGACTCTAGGGTTCAGTGCTCATTTCTGTTTACAGCCAGCACTGTCTGCAGCTGCAGACATTTCCATGGACATGTGGCAGGCATGCCTAGACACTGGAGTACATGGAATGCTACAGACTAGACTTCTGTTAATGTAGCCCAAAACAGTATTGTCCTTTTTTTGATGCCACATCGCTCTGTTGACTCATAACTAGCCTGTAATAATAATTTTTGTGTCAGAGCTCTGGGTTGAAAGGATTTTTGCTGGAGAAACTCCGCTCAGGGGAGGCCCAAATGAGGCTCCTTTCATGTCCCTGAGTGCAGCTCTGGGGTATCTAAACCCAACCTTCCAGTCTCCAAGCTCAGCGTCTTAACCACTAAGCCACTGGAGGAGCTGCATTTAGCCTGTAATCTACAACTGTTCCAAGAAGATCCTTCTAGCTTGTAGCACTCCTTGTAACTGTGCATCTGTTTTTTCTTCCCTAGGTGTAAAGCTTTGCTATTAGTGTAAATAGAACATGATCCGAATTTCTACCTGGCAGCTCCCTGAATTCCTACAAGATCATTTACTGCAGGAGTTCTCAACCTTTTTAAGCCAAGGGTGTCACGCTCCTTCCGACAGCTTTGGGGGCCGTACGGTCAGTTTGCCCTTCCTCCATCACATGGCACTTCCAGGTATGGTGGAGGTGGTGGGGGGGCCACATGAAATGGCACCATGGGCTGCATCTGGCCCATGCGCCACAGGTTGAGGATCCCTGATTTACTGGACCTCTGAATTGCTGAATCTGAAGGGCAGCCTGTCATCTACAACCATCCCAAGATCCTTCTCACTTGTAGTATTACAAAGCCATAAGTTCTTGGCGTTGTTGGTGCTCTCGGTTTGTTCTGAAGCCCTCCCCATACACGAGAAACCCTCCTGTGACACCTCCTGACCTGGGGCAAGGGGGAAAATCTGTCCTTCTGTCTGTCTCTACTCACCATGCAGCCCAATCATTGTTTCCAAGATTAAAACCCTTTCTGCTAAAATCTTCAAAGCCTCGCGGAGCTGGTGTAAACCCTCCCCCTGCGGACGAAAGAGACAGATACAGCCGTAAAGGGGACGCACACACACACACAGGCACGGATGCAAAGGAGAGGGGAGATTTGGGGAAAGCTGGGTGTGGATGAGTCCCTTAGCTTGCTTTGCCCTCTTTTCGATTTTTGTCCTGGGGAAGCCATTAGGAGACACCGTGCCCCACGGGTGAGCAAAGAAGCACAAGTGCAAACTCTTCAGGCCAGAGGGGATAAATGCCATTCCGTGCATTTGGGGGCATTCACATGCATGTGGGGCGGGTGGCATTTTCCAAGCGCAGGGTTGGTGCAGTTTACGAGCCATTCTGCATCAGGGGGCAAGAACTACGTTAGCAGAGAAGACAGAAGGGACATGCCAGCCCGAGTTTCTTTTCAAGCTTTAAACCAGGGGTTCCCAACCTTTCCAAGCCGGGGGCCATTGGGTCACGCTCTCTCTGTCAGCCATTTTGCCCTGCCTGAACAATGGGGGTGGCCATTTTGTCCCAACAACTTCAAAGGGGTGGCCATTTTGTTTCTCAAATGCCCTTGGACGGGTGGGGGGGATGGGCACATGAAATGATTCCACGGCGGGCTGGATCCGGCCCACAGGCCTTAGGTTGAGAAACCCTGCTTTAAACTGTTGTGGTCTGTCTTCATCACAACTGGTGGCTCAGTGGTTAAGAAGCTCGCCTTGTTAGCTGGAAGGGCCAGCAAGTCGGCAGTTTGAGACCCCAGTACCGCATGACTGTTTGAGTGCCTGTCTCTGCCCCAGCTCCTGCCAACCTAGCAATTTGAAAGCAAGAAATTGGAAGTAGATAAATAGGGACCAATTCGGTGGGAAAAGATCCTGGGGACATGAAAGGAGACTCATTTGGGCGTCCCCTGAGCGGAGTTTCTCCAGCAAAAAGCCTTTCAACCCAGAATAATTTCTGAGATGAAATTACAGTTTTATTATCCCAACCATCATTGGGGGCATACGCACTACAACATTATAACAGTCTGGACCCGCTTTAACCAATGTGGCTCCATCTCAAGGGACTCTGGGATTTGTAGTCCGGTGAAGCCCTTAGAATTCTCCATCACAGTTCAATGTGGAACTCAAAAGGATCCTATGAATTAGTAAAGATCTCCCTTGCTCGGAAACCTTTTAACAGCCAAAGAGCGTCTGCAGACATTTCCGTGATCACGTGGCAGGCAGAACTAGATGCCAGAGCACAAGGAACGCTGTTGCCTTTCCCGCCAAAGTGGCACCTGTTTATCTACCTGCAATTTTCTGCTTTCAAACTGCTAGGTTGGCAGGAGCTGGGACAGGTGACAGGAGCTCATTCTGTCATGCAGCACTCAGGTCTCGAACTGCTGACCTGCCAATCTTCCATTTGTCAAGTTCACCATCTTAAGCACTAAACTACCACAGTCCCCTGACCCTATGAATTATCGACCTCCAAAGCATCCTATCCCTGACGGCTCTAGTCTTCCAAACTCTAGGCTGTGGCTTCCTTTATAGAGGTGATCCATCTCACAATCCACCCCCTCCCTCTGAATTACAGCAAAGAATGAATGTTAAGTCCTTTGTGAAACTAAAAATTCCCATGATTCCTTAGGTCGGAGCCATGGCAGTGAAAGTGGAATGAAACTGACCCAACTATGTTGAGCAGAGATACATAAGAGTTGTTATCGACTGTCTAAGTGATCTCTTTGGGTCCTTGCTCAATGCAGATTCAGTTATCCCTCCCCCAATATCCATGGGTTCAGTATCCACGGTTTCAATTATCCACAGGTCTAAAAATATTCAATAAAAAAAATCTTGAAATGCCTAATACAGTGATGGCCAACCTTGGCACAGTATATACATTACCAGAACTGGCCACTAGAGGTCACTGTCTGTAATCTAAAACATAGGGTTTTCTGTTATCTGCGGTTTCAGGTATCTGAGATAGATCTTAGAATGTATCCCCTGTAGATGTGGGGCCAAGCCGTATTGAAAATCATAAATCCCCAAAGAGATATGATGTCCAACCTCTGCTGAAATGCTTCCACTTAAGAGTCCACACTGTCTCCTCTACCAGTGGCTGGATCCACCCGTTTCCCTTTAATTTTCACAGATACGTTTCCTTAGTCCTGGTCGGAGAATAAATCAGCTCGGTCTCATTACAGCACAAGAGATCTTCCCATACAACCCCCAGATCTCCTAACAAGCTGCTTTTCAAACTATTGAGCTGCAACTTGGGGGAATTTGCAACATACACAAGGATATCCCAATGAGTTCAATGATGCCAAGTCTCAGCAAACCATAGCCAACACCACAAATTCAATTTCTTCAGTCTCAACTGGCCTTTCTTGCCATAGCCCTTGCCTTAGTAAACTAATGAATCAAGCATAGGCTTCTCGGATCATGTAGCTTCAACAGACCACTATTGCTAATTTACTCAGTATAAAATTTGAGGAGGGGTAAGGTAAAGGTTGCCCTCCCTCAAAAGCCAGTCATATCCGACTTTAGGGTTCGGTGTTCATCTCCGTTTACAGCCAAAGAGCCAGCACTGTCTGCATTTGCAGACGTTTCTGTGGTCACGTGGCAGGCATGAGTAGATTCCAAAGCACACGGAACATTGTTATCTTCTCCACCAAAGTGGTACCTGTTTATCGACCTGCAATTTCTTGCTTTCAAACTGCTTGGTTGGCAGGAGCTGGGACAGACGATGGGAGTTCACTCCACCGTGCAGCACTTGGGTCTTGAACTGCTGACATTGTGACCTTCCATCGTCTTAACCATGAAGCCACCATGGCCCCTATGGGATGGTGGTGGTATGTATATAAGTCTTATTGCCAAGGGTGTGCTGGGCATCGTGGGAGGGTGCTGGACAGGGGCAGGGGGCAGCGACCAAGGGACGGGGGAGAAGGCTACCCCCAGGAACCACCTGGTCACTGCCCCTCGCTTGCTCCGCCCAGCGCGCTGCACTTTAGAATAAACCATTGCTCCAAGCTGTAGGAGGGAGCTTGGAGCAATGGCTTAATCTAAAGTGCAGTGCAACGGGAAGATATAATAATACTGTAATAAAATTATTATTTGCGCCCCAGGGCGCCAGAGGCAAGGGTGCACCGGGATGACTCCCCCTGTCCCGGGGGACCATCCCATGCCTGATTATTGCCATAGTCTATTGGCAACTGATTTGCAAAGTGAGACGTATTCCGGCACTCCCAACCCTGACAATGCCATGTTCAAACCAGGATCTGGTTTTCAAGCAGAAACACCTTATTTCCAAGCTGAATCCTATTCCCAGAAGCTTCCCAGATGTGAAATTAGGTTTGAAAACAAAAGAGAGTATCCATCATCCACCTTTCTCCAAATGTAATTGCACGGGGCCGCTCAAACTTGATGGCAACACCACTTTGATGGTGTCTTAATCATAGACAGACAGACAGACAATCAATCCCACTTTCCATTAAATTAAATGCTAGACTTGAGGTTTATCCTGGGCTTTAAAGATGGCAATTTCCCTGCAGTACTAAAGTCCCTAGTAGCACCTCCCAGCTTTTGGAGACTAGACTTCTGTTAATGCAGCCTAAAACAGCATTGGTCTTTTTTTCAGCCACATCACATCATTGATGCATATTTAGCCTAGTGATCGACAACCATTCCAAGATCCTTCTCGGTTGTAGTAAATACTGAGCCAGGACTCCCCCCCACCCACCCCAATTTTGTAACTGTGCATCTAGTTTTTGTTACTTAGGTGTAAAACTTTGCTATTAATGTAGATAGAACGGTGGTCCGAATCTGTACTGAACAACTCCCAGAATTCCTACAGATCGTCTATTGATCCTCTGAATTGTTGGATTGGATGGGCAGCATCTCTCCAATGCCCCAATCAAACTCATCAGATCTCTTACCCCGAGAAATGGAGACTAACACAGCTGCCCCACTGGAAAGACACTGGGGTTCCTCCACCGCCCTGTCCTCTCCTGTCTTATCATGTCAAACATCCTAGAGCCAGTCCAACTCATATCAAAGTAAGGGAAGTGTTTTCTGGCAAGGCGTACGACTGGGAATTGCCTCGATTCTATAGGGTTGGCTGGCACCATAGACCAAGTGAGGATAGCTAACCAGGTATGGGAGGCGGGGGTGGGGGGGAGGGTATCTTTTGCCCAGAACTTACCCAACTGCCCTTTTCTCCTGGTTCGCCTTTGGGTCCTGGCTCACCCTGAAACAGAACAAGATGTAACAGAACAAAATGGCGATTTCAAATCAGGGGGAGAGAGAAAATATGTAAACATCCTTGCCTCATGGCTTTAGTGAAATGAAACCTAATGTGTGATTGACATGTCTTGCTGTAAGATCATTGGTTGGAATCCCTAAGGGGGAGGGCCAAAGGTGGACCCTGTGAGAGGAGATATAACCCAGAGACTCACACACACACACTCAGACACTCTCTGGAATGCTGTGCTTTTAAACTGCTTCTAGGAATTGAAGTCCAAGAACATGTAAAACAAAATGGTGACCGCAACTATTTTCAACTGTTGTGCAGCTCAGGGACCTCCTAGAAAGGCGGAAATAGCGCGGAAAAGGTCCTCCCACCCTCCTAGAGGTTGCTGGTGAGGCAGAGAGCCAGAAAAATGCACCCTAAGATGGCGATTTTTTTCAGCCCCAAACAGCATCAAAAGGTGCATCAAAATACGATGCACCAGATAATGACAAAACTTTGCCGTCATTATCCGGATTTGTCCTTATCTGGTGCTGTCGTTATCCAGAGTTCCACTTTGTTAACATTTTTGTCCATTATTGTTGTAATTTGTTCTCTTTATTTTTGGGTGTGTAATTTATTTTTGGGTATTGTAATTAAACTTTTAAAAAGATGGTATGAGTAAAAGGAAGGAAAGATTTGTGGTGTGCAAGGTTTTAATACAGACACAAGGACAGCAAGTCATAAAGGCGGACTTCGTAACACTTTGGACGGGGGCAAAATTTAAGAACAGGGCTGGGGATCTTTCTCACCCTAGAGACCCATGGGGTAGATGGGCAGTGTAGAAAACAAAGCAAAACAAAATAAATTTTAAAAAATTGAACTTGTCCTGGTAGGATATATCCAGCGATGCACTCTAAAAATCTTTACTACCACCTCTGTGGGTGTGGCCAAATCTGGCCATGTGACTTTGTGGCCGATCTAGTCATGCCTGCCACATGGCCATGAAAACGTCTGCAAACACAGACAGCACTGGCTCTTAGGCTGTAAATGGAGATGACCACTGCACCCTAGAGTCAGATATGACTGGCTTTTGAGCAAGGGTGACCTTTACCTTTACTAACCACCAATTTCTTGCTTTTGAACTGCTAGGTTAACAAGAGCTGGGACTGAGATGGGAGCTCATTACATACACACGCACGCACGCACGCACGCACGCACGCACGCACGCACGCACACACACACACACACACACACACACACCTACCTCCTCCTCCATCCCCCCCCCCCAAAGAGAGAGAGAGGAGACTCACCTACTGGGGAGGTGCAGGATGCATGCCACGAAGTGGAGCTGAAGCCGCCACCGTCCTCCTCCTCCTCCCATGATAACACACAGATGGTGGAGAAGGGTGAGCAGGCAGCGGCGGCAGCAGCAGCTGGGGCGCTTCAAAGGCAGTGATGCCTCCACTGCCTCCTGCCGTTCCTCCTGCTGAGTGCAGGACTCGGAGCAGGAGGCGGCGGCGATGGCGGTGACCCCGGCTCTCATTGCAGGGAAGGTGCAGCCGCTGCACTGCTCCGGCGGCCGTCCCCATCCCGCTGTTGCCTCCCTGCTCTGCCTGCTCTTCTCTTCCCCTGCAGGCAGGATGTCTAGGCAGTGCAGCATAAGCAGTGCAACTGTCGCGATGCCCGAACATTCTGCACAATGGAGTAGGGAGGTGGGCGTGGTCAGCCAGGTAGGCATGGCCTGGGGCAATTTCTGCTACCCGTTTGCACGAACCTTTGAGAACCGCTTTCAGTGCATCACTGGATATATCTTTTCCCCCACCCAAACTACTTACACGCTCTCCGTCCAGCCCACTACGGCCAGGATATCCTTGGGGCCCCTATAAAAGAGATTAAAAATGAACAATTAAAAGAAAGGCTGTGTATCTGAAAACCTGCCTAAACCCTCTTGAACTTCAGCATCTTAGCATGATCGGCTGTTGATTATTATTATAAAAATCTATTATCAGAGTCAAAGACTGATATAAAATTAACAGCTCAAGCCCTAACTAAGGACCTGTTAAGGTAACGTCTATCAGTGGTCCCCAATGTGGGGCCCAGGGCCCACAGGGGGATTTCAGTTCCCAGTAGCCTAACTCTGTACATTGGCTGATCAGTGCTTTGGGGAATTAACTTAGGCTTCTGGGAATTGAAGTCCAAAAACCAAAGGTTGGGAAACACCGGGACTCTAAATATATAGGCAGTTCCTAGCAAAGCTGTTTTAGTATAATTAGGATGTTGTTAGTGTTGTTGTTGATGCTGTCATCGTCATCATCTACCATTAGATTCACAGTCAAACACTGGTAAACAATTAACAGTTCAAGACTAACCAAGGGCCTAAAGAACTATAGGCAGTTTCTAGTAAAGTTGGTTTTTTTGTAGAGTCAGGATGTTCAAGTCTAATAAATCCAAAATTTCAAAATATCTATGGCTGGGGTTCCCAACCTTTTCAAGCTGGGGGGCAGGTCATGCTCTCTCTCTGTCAGCTTTGAGGGCTGGATGGCCATTTTGCCCTGCCGGCACAATGGGGACAGCCATTTGTCCCAACGGCTTCAAAGGGGTGGCCATTTTGTTTCCCAAATGCCCTGGGGGGGGCACATGAAATGGCGCTGTGGTCTGGATTTGGCTCACGGGGCTTAGGTTGGGAAGCCCTGATCTAAGGAGTTCCTTATGTATTGCTCCAATCGCTATTGGTACCACAACAGATTTCTTCCTTCATAGACATTCGACTTCAATTTGCAAATTGTGACGTTTTGTGATCTTCTCCAGTTGTTTGTCTTCAATTCGTGCATCTCCTGGTATAGCCATATCAATAACCCAGGCCTTCTTCTTTCCCACAACAGTTATGTCAGGTACTACATTAAAGAAACCTGATCAGACTCCCAGATCCGTCCGGATCCTCTATACTCACTCTCTCTCCTTTCTCCCCAGGAGTACCAGTTGCTCCGTCAGACCCCGGTAAGCCAGGTGTTCCCTGAAAGAAACCACAACCTCGTGAACTGACAGCTTATCTTTCATTCACTTTTCACCCGTGTCAATTCTTTGCATTTCTCTCCTATTCGGAAAACAGACCATGGAAGAAAGTTATTAATCACAACTTCTTGTGCTTTAACTGATTCCGAATATTGGCTATCCTTATAGTGATCAGCCATGAAGATTGTCCCGGGAGCCATATAATGCAGTGGCCTTCCATTTGCCTTCTGCATCACAGCGTGACACCCATAGTACCACTGATCCAGTTCCATGAGTCACTTTCTGGTCCTGAGCCCTTTGGGCACACAAAGTCCTCATCATCAGCCCTAGGCCAGGATGGATGAATCTGCTGCCCTCCATCAAGATGGATTCCAGTGGGATTTAATCCACTTGGGAAGCATCACCCTTCCCTGTGGACTTCGCCACCCAAGGCCATTAGTCCTCAGAGTAGTCAGGTTAGTTAACTGCTGCCTGACACTCGGTGTTGAGTCACTAGCAGTAGGGTCTACTCTATGACCATAGCAGGAGAACCTGGCCAGGCTGCTGGCTCCAATATTTTGTCCTCCATTACATTGCAATCTCTAGGGTGGACAGGAATATTTTGCCTTATTTTGCAGTTCAAAGGCCACATCTAGTTATCCGCACTCTGGCAAAACACTCCTGTCTGGACTCCTACAGTTAGCTTTAATTAGGGCTGCGCTTGAAGAGTATTTTCCAATGGGTTTAAAACAGCAAATAATTTACCGACAGAAGCTGAATGGCCGGGAAAACATTTCTGCAGTTTTAAGACCACAAGATTCGTTCCTAGCCCCAATATTTTTGGTTTAAAGGTTCCATCAACGGGAAACGGTATTCATTCATTCTTCCACTCCTCTGTAAACTATGAGCCCTAAAGGCTCTGTAGCAGCTGCTGTAGCAAATGGGCTGGAAACCTCCTTAGAAACATGGGATACTCACGTCACGTCCTGAAGATCCTGGTTTTCCAGCTGGGCCTGGTGGACCTGCAAAAGAGGAGTTAAATAGAGATTTATACCTTTGGACACCAGCTTAGCCATGTCACTTGAGAACTGTAGTTTTAATTATTATTATTCTAGTCCAAATACTGTATTTGCCAACGCACGTGCATGCGTGCGTGCGTGCGTGCGTGCGTGCGTGGTGTCCATTGAATGCTTTCCTCTTCTCTTTTGAACCAAATCTGGAGAAAAGGTAGGGTATAAATTCAACTAACTAAAAAGTAAATAACCCAGAAGAATGGATAAGAGACTGGAGGTCTCTCAGACTGGTGAAGAATTTTGTAATTCATTAATATAGCTCAAGGTCACTCTTGTTCGAAACCCATTTGTATCTGACTCTAGGGTTCAGTGCTCATCTCTGTTTACAGCCAAAGAGACAGCACTGTCTGCATCTGCAGACGTTCCCATGATCATGTGGCAGGCAGGACTAGAGGCTGAAGTGGACAGAACACTATTTACCTTCCCACAGCAGAGGTCCCTTTTTATCTGTTTGCAATTTATTGTTTTCAAACTGCTATGTTGGCAGGAACTGAGACAGAGACAGGAGGTGACTGTCATGCAGCGCTCGGGTCTCGAACTGCTGACCTACCAACCTTCCGGTTGTCAAGTTCAGCATCTTAACCATTAAGCCACTGCAGTCCCTCCCATTTAGCTCTAAAGGTAAAGGTCTCCCTTGCTCGAAAGCCAGTCGTATCTGACTCTAGGGTTCAGTGCTCATTTCTGTTTCAAAGCCGAAAAGCCAGCGCTGTCTACTTTTGCAGACGTTTCCGTGGTCATGTGGCAGGCATGACTAGACAATGGAGCGCACGAAACACTGTTTACCTTCCCACCGAAGTGCAGGACCATAATCAGAAGAGCTCAATAATGATTGGGATTAGGATGATCAATTATTATTGATTGTGCATTTCTGGTTTTAATTGTTGTACACTGCCCAGAGTGGGAAAATATGTAAATTAGTTTACACCAGATGTCTTCCAAGTCTCATGGGGGAATGGTTGGCCTACAAAGTAAAGTGAAAGAATCCTAATTACCGCTAGAGGACGGCAGCATCCAAGCTAAAAAAACCATCATAAAAGGGTGATAGAGAGAAATCCTAGCTTTATTGATCCTGTTTTTCTAACTGATTTTTAAAAAGTGTGCTGGAATCATAAAAGAGGATAATAATACCTTAAAGCAGTGGTTCCCAACCTTTTTTTTTTGGCCATACCCCACTTAGGTGAAGATGGCCCTTGCTCAAAAGCCAGTTGTTTCCGTGGACATGTGGCAGGCATGACTAGACTCTGGAATGTCTAATCAGTGAAATGATTATATAACAAGGTTTTTAAAGCAGCAAAGGCTAGAAATAGAATAATAATATTACTATACTTATATTTCTATACCGCTTTTCTTCCCCTAAGGGAACTCAAGATACGAAACATAATATACAGGATATGCATAGGTACAAAAAAAGATACAAATTTACGCAATAATACAGTAACAACTCGAGCACAATTCAATAATACATTTCATATGTAAACAATTCAATAATATATCACAAAAAACATTATTAATACAAAATAAATGTATGCAGTTTCCTAAATGAGGAAAGAGTTTCCTAAACTCTTTCTCCAATTGAATACGTGCCATGCACTGATATGGGGCAGTATATATGTGCAATTGCTATTTCTCACTGCACATGGGCATCTTTTAAAATGTAATTCATTAATCTTTCCTCAAAGTTTTTGCTTAGATTCTCTTTTGAATGCAGGACATTTTTTTTCCTGACAAAGCTTTGAACATAGTAACGATAAAGGTCTCCCTTGCCCGAAAGTCAGTCGTATCCAACTCTAGGGTTCAGTGCTTATTTCTATTTATAGCCAAAGAGCCAGCGCTGTATGAGCCCACAGACGTTTCCATGGTCATGTGGCAGGCATGACTAAACGCTGGAGCACATGAAATGCAGTTACCTTTTCTGCAGAAATGGTACCTATTTATTTACTTGCAATTTCTTTGCTTTCAAAATGCTAGGTTGGCAGGAGCTGGGTCTAGCCAATGGGAGGTCACTCCGTCATGCAGCACTTGGGGCTCGAACTGCTGATCTTCTAACCTTCCGGTTGTCAAGGTCAGAGCCTTAACCACTAAAGCCACCTTGAACATACCAGCTACCAAATCAAACAAACAGTTTCACTTCCTTTGGCTCCGCTCGAAGGGATAAAATTCCTTTCAAGACACTACTTACCCACAGGTCCTGGAAGCCCTGGAGGTCCGGCTGGTCCCGTAACTCCCATTTCTAGGAAGGTGTTAGACAAAAGTGGGTCTCCTGAAACATGAGAGGAAAGAAAATGATTCCCTGGATATTAGACAGGTTGTGGGATGAAGGGATAACAGTCGTATGTGATGATGAAAAGGTTGAATTCTCCTCTGGAGCACTGATTCCTTACCCATATCAATATCAATACTATGGGGCTGTGGTGGTTCAGTGGTTAAGAAGCTTGCCTTGTAAGCTGGAAGGCCGGCAAGTCAGCAGTTTGAGACCCGGGTACTGCATGTCGGATTGAGCGCCCATCGCTGTCCCAGCTCTTGGGGACATGAAAGGAGCCTCATTCAGGCATTCCCTGAGCAGAGTTTCTTCCGCAAAATTCCTTTCAACCCAGAATAATTTCTAACATGAAATTATTATTATTATCAATACTATGAGTTGAGAAGAGACCATAGTTCAAGGTCTCTTTTGCTCGAAAGCCAGTTGTATCTGACTCTAGGGTTTACAGCCAAAGAGCCGGCGCTCTCTACATCTGCAGATGTTTTGTGGTCATATGGCAGGCATGACTACATGCCGGAATGCACAGGCACCAAAGTGGTACCTATTTATCTACTTGTAATTTCTTGCTTTCCATCCTTTATTAACTGATTATGTTCAGATGACCCATCAGTTAAGAAAAGCTATGGGATACTGCTACACAGTCCTGCAGAAGAAGTAACTTTTAAGCAGCAAATTGCTGCAAATGAAGAAATTTCCATAAGTGTTACCTCTTGGATACTGAATTGTGCATCTCAGCATCCAACCAATCGTGTCTATGGAGATGTCTAAGCTTACGGAAATTTGTCACTAATAGTTACGCCTTCTGCAGGATTGTGCAACAAGATTTCAGTATGTGAGGTTTGAAAAAGGGAGGCTTCAGTTCCCTAAACACCCCCCCCCCATCCTCCCTAGTTAACTAGTCAAGCAGATGTTCCAGTGCATGTAAAGGTCACCCTTGCTTGTATCCAACTCTAGGGTTCCAGTGCTCTTCTCTGTTTATAGCCAAAGAGCCAGCGCTCTTTGCATCTGCAGTCGTTTCCGTAGACATGTGGTAGACATGACTAGACACCGGAGTGCACGGAATGCTGTTTGTTTGTTTATTGCTCAAACTTATATAGCTGCCCCACTCACAGGAGCGACTCTGGGAGGCTCACAATGTTAATATCCCAACACTCATAAAATTACAAAGTCTTAAAACTCTTACCTTCCCACCTAAGTGGTTCCCTATTTATCTACTTGCAATGTCTTGCTTTTGAACTGCTAAGTTGGCAGGAACTGGGACACAGACGGGAGCTCGCTCCGTCATGCAGTAGCCAGGAATCGAACTCTGACCTTCCAGTCAGCAAGTTCAGCGTCTTAACCACTTGAGCCACCGCAGTGCATGTACAAATTAGAAATAAAGCAAAGCAAAGGAATCACACTTATATAGCGCCCCATAGTGCTTAGTGCACTATCTGGTAGGTTCACAAGTTAATTAGCATTTTGCTCCTAACATGCTGGGTACTCATTTTACCAACCTTTGGAAGGATGGAAGGCTGAGTCAACCTTGATTCCTGGTCAGGATCAAACTCACAATGTCAGCTGCTTTGGCTGCAGGACAGCAGTTTAACCACTGTGCCACTGTGGCTCTTTCCCACTATCTTAGGAAGTCGACAGGTTTTCCCCTCTCACTTAGAAACCAACTCCAGCATCAAAGAGCAAAAGACTTCCAGCTCCACCAGCTGGACTTACTTTGATCTGGGATCAGCGAGATCTGTGGTCCCACAGGTGGACCTGGTGGACCAGGGGGCCCTGGTAGACCTTTTTCTCCAGGGAACCCCCTTGGGCCATCTCGTCCCGGAGGGCCAGGAGGACCTGAAAGAAAACACAAAACATACATTGAAGAGAGGTAGTGTGTGGCTGTCATCTTCTTCACACTTTTCTCAACATTTGTGGATGATGCGTGGAGTGGAATAGAGGGAACAAAAAGCACAAAATATACCCCGACTTCAGGATTGTGCTGTTGGAGTATGGAAAGCACACCAAACACAAAGAATCTCAACTTTTATGGAGCAAAACTAAGCAAAGAGATAAATAAAAATCAGGTTCTGAACACTTCTATAGTCTGGCCAGGTTCTCCTGCTGTGGTCATTAGCTAACCTGACCACCCTAAGGACTAACGGCCTTGGGTGCCAAAGTCCATAGGGAAGGATGATGGTCCCCAAGTGGATTAAATCTCACTTGAGTACATCTTGATGGAGGGCAGCAGTTTCATTCATCCTGGCCTGGGGCTGAGGAGGACTTTATGTGCCCAAAGGGCTCAGGACCAGAAAGTGACTCATAGAAGTGGATCAGTGATACTATGGGTGTCACGCTGTGATGCGGAAGGCCAATGGAAGGACACTGCATCATATTGTCCCCAGGACAAGCTTCACGGCTGATCGCCATGAGGATTGTCAATATTCGGAATTGGATACAGCATTTGAAGAAGAGCATTTCTACTCTGTGTCACACTCATCATCACACAAACAAAGCTCAAGGGGGTGGGGGTGGGGGGTGGGAGTCCTAGATGAATCTCCTAGCCTCCCTGGATAGGAAAATGTTTCCGATCTCTTACAAAGTGGCCAGGCAGATGGCTAGAGAGGCATTCTCTGGCTGCAGCTGGTGTGACCACTTCTTCGTCCTAACAAATCAAGGCCATAAGGAATTATGGAAAATAAACTGTGTTTCATGTTCTAAGACAGCAGTTGACCATAAACATGGGTGAGACATCAGCAAACTTAGGTCAAAAACCGAGCAGTCAGAGCTGAGTTTCAAGGAGTAGGCCAGCGGCGAACCAAGGCAAGAGATAGATTGGCGCAACATGCTGGCTTGGAACCAGTTTCAGAGAGAAACTTCACATTACTTATGCCTCATCTTGCTTTGAAATTAAGACAATTCCTCCCCATATCTGCTGGGGCCATTTCCATAGTTTCAGTTTTCCATGAATTTAAAAATATTTAATAAAAATCTCCTAGAAATGCATAATATACCAGAGCTGGCCACTAGAGGCCACTGTCTGCAATGTAATGTTTAGTAGGAAGGGATTGTGTTTTACAGCAGTCATTTTGTTAGCACATATGTAGGACTGCAGTGGCTCTATTGGCTAAGACGCTGACTGGGGAGCACAAGGTCAGCAGTTCGATTCCTGAGTACTGCAGGACAGAATGAGCTCCTGTCTTTGTCCCAGCTCTTGCCAACCTAGCAGTTCGAAAACAAGAAATTGCAAGTAGATAAATAGGGACCACTTCAGTGGGAAGGTAACAGCGTTCCGTACGCTCCGGTGTCTAGTCATGCCTGCCACATGACCACAGAAACGTCTGCAGAAGCAGACAACGCTGGCTCTTCAGCTTTGAAACAGAGATGAGCACTGCACCCTAGTGTAGGATATGACTGCTTTCGAGCAAGAGAAACCTTTCTTTACGTAGAACAATGAAGGCATTTACACACACATCCCACTTCAATGAAGCAGGTATGATGCTTCGACATGAGGCCTGCCGATTTTAATAGTATCAGGTTATCTATGGAAGATTGTAGAACGTAAATCTCTCCTGGATATAGGTAGGAATTTGTAGTGTACACTTGGCACCATTTTAAAGCACAGCAGGGCTTCAGCCTGGAGAAACAGTTCTGGTTAGCAGATAATCATCAGTAAAAATTTTACTATACCTTATATGCAATGTGTAGTCCCAATGCCTGAGATTAAGGTGCCAATTCCAAACATACCAATCCCACAGAGTCAAGTGGGAGTAAAGAGGAAGAGAGGTTGAATTGTCTAGCTCAGGGATGGCTAACCTTGGTGCTCCAGGTGTTCCTGAACTCCAATTCCCAGCAGTCCAAGTCAGCACTCCTTCTGATCAGGGCTTCTGGGAATTGAAGTTCAAGAGCATCTGGAGCACCAAGGTTGGCCATCGCTGGTCTAGGGAACCACAGGTCTAGCCTCTATATCCAAAAATGCTTGTTGCTAGTTACAGGAAATGATATTATCTGGCACTTGTTATTGACAGGACCTAGACTTCCTAGATCAGTGACGGCAAGCCTTGGCTCTCCAGATGTTCTTGGACTTCAATTCCCATTAGCCCAAGTCCCTGTGAATCCACATGAATGGGATTCATGTGGATTCACAGAAACTTGGGCTTCTAGGAATTGAAGTTCAAGAACAGCTGGAGCACCAAGGTTGGCCATCCCTGGTCTAGCTCACCAGACAAATGATGTTCAAATGATGCAATGTGAGGAAAGCCAGAGCAAGAAACAATTACAAATGTTGCTTCCAGCAGTCAGGGTTTGGTTAAGACAATGGTGTTTATTCATTTTGGCCTGCTTCCCTTTCTTCGCCTGGCTCCAATTATTAATTGGAGGTGTCCAATTTCAAGAATGCTCACACCATCTTTGATGTTTCCCTCCTTCCGATTCTTAGATGTGCAGGCATCCTCTAGGGCCTTGGTGGCGAACCTTGACACTCCAGCTGTTCTTGGACTTCAATTCCCAGAAGCCCAAGTCAGCACTCCTGCTGATCAGGGCTTCTGGGAATTGAAGTTTCAGAAGCCCAAGCACCCTGTGAATCCACACAAATGGGTTTACTGCGATTCAGTCGGTCGGCGCTGCCCTCATCGCTCCCGGAAGCGGAAGTAAAACACGCCCGTATGGCCATGGTTTACTTCTGCTTCCGGGAGCGATGAGGGCAGCGTGGGCCAGATGAATCACAGTAAACCCATTTGTGTGGATTCACAGGGTGCTTGGGCTTTTGGGAATTGAAGTCCAAGAATATCTGGAGTGCCAAAGTTCACCATCACGGCTCTAGGGTCAAGAGGTTCATTCATTAAGCTGTCATCATCTCCTAGAAGGCTTGGGTCTTCCTAAGCTTCACCCTCTGACGAGGACTCAGCCAGGAAAGGCAGGACAATAGGAGGAATCACACAAATGGGCATAAATATACAGAGAATGGAGGGTACTATTTTTCTGCATATAGAATATGGGTTACCCATTCATTCTTCTTTTGTGTTTAGGTGAGACTTTAAGCAGCGGAAAAGAAGCCACGTTTTGGTGAATTCAGTCTCTAGTTCCTTTCGCCGCCTTCTTCCGTGTCTAGGCCAGATGTGAAACTGTCAAACTGAAACTACCTTTTGGTGTGTTCATTCTGCAGTTCCTTTCGCTTGGCCTAGTGTGAGAAAGATTAGCCGGCACAACAAGGTTACCGTTGCCTGATCTATGCCCGATTGTGAGTCAAAAATACGTCGGGGAGCCTTTTTCTGTGTAAGGTGTTACCCATGAAGGGTTTTTAATTTTATTAATTTAAAACAGGGGTTGCCAACCTTTTGAAGTTGGGGGCCGAGTCATGCTCCCTCACAGTTGGTGGGCCAGACTGGTGGTCCCGTTGTCGCCACCGGAATCAGCAGCAGACTCATTTACGGCTGTTGTAAACACATTTACAACAGCCATAAACGAGTCCATGGCCAATTCTGCCTGCAGTGGCTGGAGCAAGGGTGTGGGCCGGTTAATTTGGTGCCATGGGCCGGATCCAGCCCATGGGCCATAAGTTGCCTATCCCTGATTTAAAGATTACATATAGCGTGGCATGTTCCCAGGCCTGATTATAAGCAACCTGAGAGTGAGTGGATTTCAAAGATATGTCATCTTCCTAACCTGCATATGAAGTGAGGATCGGGGAACCAGGGAGACCACAGGCAATTCTTCACTTCTTGCTGTAGCCTTATCTCATTGCATCACTTGGAGTGTGCTGTTCAGAGTGGCTCTTGGGTTCTCTCCAGCCCCATTGAACTCTGGGCAAATTTCTGTGCAACACAAGATTGTGTGGTGTGGGATCAAGAGTTCTTCTTCTTGTGCTGTATCTTATTCCGAATATTGGTTATCCTCGTGGCGATCAGCCATGAAGATTGCCCTTTGGAACAATCTAATGCAGTGGCCTTCCATTTGCCTTCCGCATCGCAGCATGACACCCATAGTACCACTGATCCAGTTCTGTGAGTCACTTTCTGGTCCTGAGCCCTTTTGGCACACAAAGCCTTCCTCAGCCCCAGGCTAGGATGGATGAAGCTGCTTCCCTCCATCCAGAGGGAGTAAAGTGGGATTTAATCCACTTGGGGATCATCACCTTTCCCTGTGGACATCGCCACCCAAGGCCACTAGTCCTCAGGGTGGTCAGGTTATATGGATTCCCCATGCCCATCTGGCATGGAAACGGCCCTTGCAGAGGCCACTTAGGTGAGAAGGCTCCCGGCCATGGTTTCTGCGGGCAGAGAAATTAAGGGGGGTGGATAAATGATAGGGTTTGATTCACCCAATTCCTTGACCTGACCAGCGGTTCCGCTGAGAGAGCATTTCTCCAGACTCAGTTACCCATTAGAGTAATCCCTCATCTCCGAGTCTCAGTCTTATCCCAGATGCAAACAAGAAGTCATGTTTACCCCAGTCTAAGCTTTAGACAATGGTGTTTTCGCTGTCAATGTTTGTCCTAGTTAATTAACTTCCTCAAGAGGGATACCCAATTAATCCGAGCAGATAGGTGATGTAATTTCTGTCAGATGACGGTTTTGCCACCGTTGCGCTTTTCCTTCTATATATGCTGAAGTTTTCCCTCAATAAACTCGCTCCATACTGCCTCGTATCGTTTCTTGATCAGTCTCCTCCGGGACCGCCGGCCCTCTGCGGCCCCGATTCCTACATCTGGTGACCCCGACGTGATCTACTCGTGAGTAAGTGACCCCCGAGCGGTCTACCTCAGAGTAAGCGATCACATGGTCCGGTTCTGCGCTTGAACCGTGGCCACTCATCCCGGAGGACAGCGCGGCAGCCCAGCCGGTAAACCAGCCGGTCGGGAGAACTGCACATATGGTGTCTTGACATATGGGAAAGGTTGGCGGGTCTCGTCAACCAGTCCGATTTTTGCCTGAGACAGGACATTGGTTCTGCCTCAATCCTGAGCACCTGCCTCATTCCAGTGTGCCATTCTCCAGGCGCATACCCCAGGGATGGGGATTGGCTTGTGAAACGGATTTTCAGCCCATACAACCCAGCGGCTTCTTCAGAGTACGCCCGTTGGGAGATGCGGCTCACCATGACTTTGCCGGCTGATGCAGCCACTCTCCACACTCCTCGAGTGGCGGTCAGCCCGAACTCTACTTGTGCTCGAATGACCGGCTGCTCCTCAGTCGGTCGAACCCGGCGCCGCTGCCTCTACGTTGGCAGTGGCAATTGGACTTGTAATAACCCTGTGAAGCTTGGTTCAATGTATGCTCATGTTACGTTACCATCTGGTTGGTTCTTTACATGTAATCAGTACACGTGGAACTACATTCCTGCAAATGTATCAGATGCCACTTGTTGTATCAGTCGTTTGACACTGTTACTCCCTACTAAGGATATGGTTACCCCAAGCACAAATGTTACAAAGGTTTCAGATGTTCCCGCACCCATACGGCACACTCGCACCACCCTGTTAGACAGCTCATGTGAAAGCAGCTTTAGAGTAATGAGTCCAGCCGAATATGTCTCATTGGCAGTCAGCATAATTGGCGTGCCAGGCTTAGCCGTCGGCAATGCTCGGAGGATTAGTCGATTGGGTTGCGGATTAGCTAAAGCCATTAACCATACCTCCTCGGCGATAGCGCTGCTCAACCAGGAGCAGGCGGAGCTTCGCCATGCCATACTTGACAATCGAGCGGCTATAGACTACCTCTTATTGCTTCATCATTTGGGTTGCGAATCTTTCCATGGTATGTGTTGCTTCAACCTTACTGATAACTCCCGCAAGGTACAGAGTCAGCTCACGGCCCTCCACACCATAGTCGAGGGCATAAGAGAAGGTTCTGCATGGGGAACTTGGTGGAGTTCATTGTGGAACTGGATGTGGTCGTGGATCCCGTGGGGGTGGCTTCAGACGGTACTCAAAGTGGTTGTGGGGATGATTATACTAGGCATAGCGGTGTGCTGCTTTGCACAATGTATTCCCTCGCTGATATCGAAGTGCCGCCCCAAGAAGAAACCCCGAAGCGTCATTCCCGATCATCAGCTGATGCCTCTCTTGCGCAGAGTTGCCGGTCAGGTTCTTAAATAAAACAGAAAGGGGAAATATGGATTCCCCATGCCCATCTGGCATGGAAACGGCCCTTGCAGAGGCCACTTAGGTGAGAAGGCTCCCGGCCGTGGTTTCTGCGGGCAGAGAAATTAAGGGGGGTGGATAAATGATAGGGTTTGATTCACCCAATTCCTTGACTTGACCAGCGGTTCTGCTGAGAGAGCATTTCTCCAGACTCAGTTACCCATTAGAGTAATCCCTCATCTCCGAGTCTCAGTCTTATCCCAGATGCAAACAAGAAGTCATGTTTACCCAAGTCTAAGCTTTAGACAATGGTGTTTTCGCTGTCAATGTTTGTCCTAGTTAATTAACTTCCTCAAGAGGGATACCCAATTAATCCGAGCAAATAGGTGATGTGATTTCTGTCAGATGACGGTTTTGCCACCATTGCGCTTTTCCTTCTATATATGCTGAAGTTTTCCCTCAATAAACTACTGATCTGATCTCGCTCCATACTGCCTCGAATCGTTTCTTGATCAGTCTCCTCCGGGACCTCCGGCCCTCTGCGGCCCCGATTCCTACAAGGTTAGTTAACCCCCACCTGATGATCAGCATTGATTCACTGGCCGGAGGGTCTACTCCAATGTTTCTCAACCTTTTGTTCTTGGACTTCAATTCCCAAGAGCACTGTTCAGCCAATGTACTGACTTAGGCTTCCGGGAAGTGAAGTCCAAACCAAAGGTTGGGAAACACTTTTCTACTTTATTGCCATAGGACAGTGATGGAGAACCTTGGCACTCCAAATGTTATTGGACTTCAATTCCCAGAAGCCCTGATCAGCAGGAGTGCTGACTTGGCCTTCTGGGAATTGAAGTCCAAGAACAGCTGGAGTGCCAAGGTTGGCCACCAGGGCCACAGGAGGATAATCTGGCCAGACTGGAAGGAGTCAAGACTTCTCTGCCTCCTTTTTTCTCAAATACCTGCAGTTTCACTTCATCTCCTTGACAACGGTATGTATCTACCTTTCAGGCAGAGAGTGGAGAATGGAAGGTCACCTTGGTATGTGAAGAATGCCCCCATCCCCACCCAGTCTACAGGCTGCTAAACCGTACAGCTATTCCAGAAGTCGAGACTAGCAGTTCTATCTTCTCCCAAGACTTCATACCTGTCAAGTATCCCGGATTGGCCGGGATTTCCCGTATTTCCGCGCCACTTCCTCTACTTTCCTGCCACCATCCTGTAATTTGACCGGTGGGGAAAGTAGTGACTGCGCATGCGCGTATGCACAGAACCGTTCTGCGCATACGTGTTCTGTGCATGTCCCGTATTTTCTGGAGCCGCGCTTGACAGGTATGCAAGACTTTAAAATGGGTCTAGCTCTGGACCAGTGGCTCCCAACCTTTTTTTTTGGCCATGCACCACCTAGGTAAAGGTAAAGATCACTCTTGCTTGAATGCCATTCGTATCTGACTCTAGGGTTCAGTGCTTATCTCCGTTTATAGCCAAAGAGCCACCACTGTCTGCATCTGCAGACGTTTCCGTGGACATGTGGCAGGCATGCCTAAACACCGGAGTGCACGGAATGCTGTTTACCTTTCCACCAAAGTGGTAGTTATTTATCTACTTGCAATGTTTTGCTTTCTAACTGGTAGGTTGGCAGGAGCTGGGACAGAGATGGGAGCTCACTCCGTCGTGCAGCACTCAGGTATCGAACTCCAACTTTCCAGTCTTCAAGTTCAACGTCTTAACCCAGTGGCTCAGTAGCCACTGCAAGTCCCATGCCCCACCTAAGGATCTCTAAAATCCTGATTCACTCCCCCCCCCCCCCCCGTGACATGTAATTCCCTTTCAAAAAGTGAACTCATATCCACAAGGAGGAAGCCTAAAAGGCCATTCACTTGGTCCCCACATAGGGAATCATGGGTCTAGCCTCTATATCCAAAAATGCTTGTTGCTAGTTACAGGAAATGATATTACCTGGCACTTGTTATTGCCTTGACTTAGACTCTCTAGATCAGTGATAGCGAACCTTGGCTCTCCAGGCATTCTTCGACTTTGTTGTGTATACATGCAGTTCAGCTGCTCCCCATTAGCACAGCTGATGGAGCTCACGTGGCTCCAATTTACCCAATGAGTAACTAGCGCGGGAAACCTTCCCGCCACAGGTGAACTATATCAGGTATGCAGTACGTCAGAAAGACGTCACCAATACTGCAACCAATAGGCGCCTTTGGGCGAGATTCAAATGATTGCCTCATGTACAGATTGACCATGTTACAATAAAGTAGTGTTTAGCCCATCTGCCGGCTCGTGTGCAATCAATCTGCCTACATCAGACTTCAATTCCCATTAGCCGAAATCCCTGTGAATCCACACAAATGGGATTCATGTGGATTCACAGAGACTTGGGCTTCTGGGAATTGAAGTTCAAGAACAGCTGAAGTGCCAAGGTTCACCATCACTGCCCTAGATCAGTGATGGCGATCCTTGGCTCTCCAGGTGTTCTTGGACTTCAATTCCCAGAAGCCCAAGTCAGCACTCCTGCTGAGCAATTGAAGTTCAAGAACATCTGGAGTGCCAAGGGTTCGCCATCACACCCCTAGATCGATACAGCGGGTCTTTTCCCATGCGCCTAAGCGCCTATGCTGCAAAGCACACTTCCCTCTACACTGGCACCCTGTCGACACATCGGGTTGTAAATCCCATCATAGTAGGAAAGTGTTTGCATGGGGGAAACTGCCTTATAAAGGTTTCGGGAGCTAATTTTGGCTTGGAAGTTGATGACCAGGAGCATGGAAAGTCTTGGCAGGAGGGGGGATGGATATTGGCAGGACCATCCTCGTATCCTGAGACCCCACCCCACCCCACCAGTCCAGGGAGGTCTAAAACAAATAAGTAGAGAGAGTGGAGCTAGGTTTGGGAGCAAGTTGCTTTTGCAAGTGAGAGCGGGAAGCAATCTGTGTGGGGTTGTGCCGGCTGCATTTAATGTTTAACTCCAAATGGTTGGAGGCAACTTTTTGACTGGGACTCCTTCCAAAGCCAATAAACATCCAGCAGACCCAGGGAGGTAGCAGACAGGCTGCCAAAATGCAATCTCAGATCCATCTTAGCTCCCTTTTCAAGCTCAGCTCTCTTTCTCTCCTCCAAATTCAAAGTTACGGGGGCAGGGGGTGGTGGTGTATTATTCCCCAGTTTAGACCGAGCAGTCAGTTAGCAGCCCAGGATAGCAGTGGCAAGGATTCTCAAAAGTTTGACAACTGAGGCATAATTGCCTCTCCCCTAAAATGGAAATGGAAGGTGACTGTTAGTTATCTGTCTTCAAAAGCTGGTTTTTGAGAGCGGACATAATCCGATAATAAGAAAGGATTATGTCTCAATGTCTCAACTTTACTGTGAACAATGTCTCTTAAAGCGGGCAATTAGTGTGTAAAGGGATTATTCTAGCCCAGTGATGGTGAACCTAGGCACTCCAGATGTTCTTGAACTTCAATTCCCAGAAGCCCCAATCAGCAAGAGTACTTGGGCTTCTGGTAATTAAAGTCCAAGAATACATGGAGTGCCAAGGTTGGCCATCACTTTTCTAGCCCAACTCAACCCAGCCCAGCCCAACCCAATCCAACTCAACTCAACTCAACCTGATTTGGCCCAGCCCGGCCCAGCCCAACTCAAATCAACCCAACACAACCTGACCCTACTCAACCAGACGCTACTCTGTTAAGTCCTAAGTTTCTGCAGAGTCTGTTGGGTGGTATAGTATACCTTGCTCGCTATTCCGTTAAGAGCTCTGTATGTGTGTTATAGCAGCTTTACTGTATTAGCTAATTAGCCTTCCAAAATGTGTTTAAAACCAAGGCTTCTTCCACTGTTTAATTCGTTGGCTGAGATGTCGCATTTTGAGAAGTTTTGCTCTTGACATCTTCAAAGAGGAGCGCAGTACATTGTTGGATTTTCTGCATATTCAACTGCTCTTTTCCTGCTTACTGGTTTTGCACCAGAACGCTGCCAGCCGCAGAACACTAAGGACTCCAAGAACTGCAAACTGGAATATACTGAAAACAACTGTTGTTTTAAGTTGTTTTTGGAAAGTTTGCAAGACTGCTATCATTTTGATTACTTGCTCAAAAGACTGTGTTACATATGAACTGTACTTGAAATGTAAATAGCTGATATGAACTGACTGCAGACAGAAGAAGTTATCCAATTTGTTTTGTTGTAAATATCTTTGAAACCATGAACTTTATTTTCACACCTTCAGTAAAAAAAAACACCTCTGCACCAAAGCTTATCTGTGTTCGCTTGTGTGTACTCAGACTCTCTGCCACCTTCTGCATGGAGGTCAGTGTCAGTCTACCAATCCTTAACATATTCAACCCAGCCCAGTCCAAGCCAACTCAAATAGTCCTGCTATTGGACCAAAAAGGTCAAGATAAGGCAAGGGACTCATTTGCAATCTCTTGTACATCAGAGTGGGAAATATCCCCGATGGGCAGAATAGATGGATGGATGGATGGATAGCAAAACTAGGCACAGTTTCTGGGGAGTTCACTTCTTCAGACTCGATCTTGCTTATTTCTGACTATGTGGATTTGCTTGCAAAATACATTGAGCTTCAAAGGATAGAGAAAACACAGCCTTTGGCTCTTGATGACTAGTGTATACAACATTTCAAAGAAGCATCTGCATATTAGCTGCAAGGATAAGGAATTAACTGCATCCAAAAAAAGGAAAAAGAAGAGGAAGTATCCAGCCTTTATTAATTACCTTCATCTTCTCTTAACTCATTGCTAAACTATTGCAAACAATAATCAAACCTGAAAGTTTCTACATCACATTTCCCCCTTGTCCAACTTCGCAAGACTGTCAACAGATCCCCTAAGCTCTGCTGTGTCTGAAAAGGCAACTGTTCACCTCTGTCCCTTTTTAAAGCATAATCAAAACCAACCCTATCCATTCTCAAAGGAAAATAAGCTTGTTCTGTGCCCCCGATTCAAGTCACACCCTAGGAGTCATCAGAACTTTTCCAAGCACTCTCTGATCGCAAAAGTATTTCCTTAATCCTGTTCTCTCCTGCATCTGATCTCAAAGATGCTGTTTACAGTATGCAAGAGCTTCAGGCAGAAAACAACAAGCAGGGTGGAGGGAATTTTCTAGCAAAAGCTGTCACATAATTAATTTCAATCCAGATCCAGTGCTCCAAATGGAGGGTTTATCCTCAACACTAATATGATTGGTTTCAAGATACTTTTTTTAAAAAGTCCAGAAACTGGTGGAGCAGTGGTTAAATTGCTGTACTGTGACCAAAAGGTTGTGTGTTCAATCCTGACTAGGAATTAAGGTTGACTCAGCCGCTCCTATCCTTCCAAGGTTGGTCAATAAGTCCCCAGCATGTTGGGGGCAAAATGCTAATTAACTTGTGAACCACCACTAAGTGATGTGGGGCGGTATAGAAGTCTAATTGCTTTGCTTACTGAAAGTGGGAGCAGATCAGACCAAAGAGAGATAGAGAGAAAGAAAACCAAAATACTATCATAGGACAAACAAAACAAAAGACATTGTAGCACTTTGAAGACTAACTGTTAAATTTTAATGTTAGCTTTCATGGATCAAGTTCACTTCATCAAATCAAATATATTTGTGCGGTCACAGACCAAAGAGAACTCACATTTAAAGATGAATGGCATACAACTATAAATATTAAAATATAAAAAAGTCAAGTCTTTAGGGGACTCTAGAACCATCTGAGGGGTACCTAAATATATCTCAGAGATAAAATTCTGTTTCTGGGAGCATGCCAACAGAATATCTGACAACCAAACTGGTGAAGAAGAAAAAAATCAGGAAGAATCTGGGTCTCCACTCTCTTTCAGAGTCAACCATGTTCCAGGGGAGGTCAATACGTGGAGGATACCTTGGAGAGACCATGGCTCTCAAGATGCTACCCTACTACATATACCATATTCCTTCATCATGCTAACTGGGACTAATGAAAACAGGAGTCCAACTGATAATAAGAAAGCTTTACTTCTACAGTCCGTGGGCTGGACCTGGCCCATGATGCCAAATAATCCAGCCCCCGCCCTTGCTTCAGCTGCTGCCACCGGAATCAGCTGCGGACTCATTTACAGCAATTGTAAATGTATTTACAACAGCCGTAAATGGGTCCATGGCCATCGTAAATGCATTTAATACAGCTGCAGACATGTTTTACGGCAGCGTTTATGGCAGGGGGAACCACCAGTCTGGCCTGCTCAGCTGTCTGAGGGAGCATGGCATGGCCCACAGCTTAAAAAAGTTGAGAACCCCTGCACTAAGCGCTATGGGGTGGTATAGAAATGTGATTGCTTTACTTTAGCTTTTGCCTTGCTTACTGAAAGTGGAAGCAGAGCAGACAAAAAAGAGAAAGAAAGAAAGAAGAAACAAAAATATTAATAAAGAATAAGTAAAATAAAACAAAAAAATGTTGTAGCGCTTTGAAGACTAACTGTTACATTTTAATGTTAGCTTTTGTGGATCAAGTCCACTTCATCCAACAAGCCCAAAATATTTCAACAGATACCTGACAACCAAACTGGTGATTAAAAAAAAATCAGGAAGATTTTGGGTTTCCACCCTCTTTCAGTGTCATCCATGTTCCACAGAGGATAGCTTGGAGAGAACATGGCCCTCCAGATGCTGTCCTATATATCCCATCTTCCTTGATCATGCTATCTGGGACAAATGGAAACAGAGGTCCAAATGATAATAAGAAATCTTTATTCCATGAAACCTTTGGTCTATTCTAGACCAGGGGTGAGCAAACATGGCTCACCAGATGTTCTTAGACTTCAATTCCCATAAGCCTGAGTCAGCACACCCGGTGATAAATGCTTCTGGGAATTGAAGTCCAAGAACATCTGGAGAGTCATTTGCACATCCTTGATCTAGACACAATACAGTATATTCTCACCAACAGCAGTTGTGTAGCGTCTTAAGGGTTGACTTGTGGCTTTGCCAATCTTGCAATACAAGATGTTATTAGCTAGATATACTGAAGATTGAACCTTGGACTTCCCACAAGACAATGGGATGCCCAATCACCAATTGATGGCTCCTTGTGGGCCCAAAGCTTACCTTGTGGTCCAACTGGACCTTTGACACCAGGAATGCCGGAAGGTCCACGGATGCCAATATCTCCTTTGGGGCCTGGAAGGCCTGGCCTCCCTGAAATAAAAATAGAAAGAAGATATCTTCTGCCTTTGAGTCCACCATTCGTGAGTCTATGAGACCATGGCTGTGATAATTAGGACTGCAGTGGCTTAATGATTAAGACACTGAGCTTAACAACTGGAAGGTAGGCAGGTCAGCAGTTCAGGACCCGAGTGTTGTGTGACAGAGTGAGTTCCCATCATCTGTCCCAGCTCCTGCCAGCCTAGCAGTTCAAAAGCAAGAAATTGAAAACAGTACTCCTTCAACAGGAAAGGTAACAGTGTTCTGTGCACTCTGGTGTCTAGTCATGCCTGCCAGATGGCCACTTCACATGACCAATTCAAAGTGGGTTACTGCAATGCCATTTGTAACAAAACAAATAGCGAAAAAGAGTAATACCCAAAAAATCCAGAAAGAACAAAAAATTCAGAAAGGATAATGCATTAAAAAAGCAAAGAGTGTGGAGTAATGTTAACAGTCAGGCCAAATAACTGGGTAAATGGCATCTTAGACAGATGCGAGAGGCACTAGAAGAAATCTACCATCTGGAGACCAGCTGTTTGGAATATACAGCTTGCAGCAAAAGTTCCTCAACAATTCCTTTTCTGTTTTCCAATACTTGATTTGGTATTGACATGCCAATACACTGAGAAACAGGACAGAGCTCTTAGCATGCTCAAGTGAGCCCCAAAATGTGCTGAGGTTTTAAAAAGCATTGGGGGGAGGGACACACCAGAGATTTCTCCTGCTTAAAAAGCCTAGTAAGCAATGGCCATATTCAGACCAAAGAATAATAGAGATTTTGATCAGTTTCTCCCAACCTGCCTCTCCTTAGGTTTGGTGGATATTCTGGATTAAGAGGGATGAAGGGGAATTAGCTTTCTTGAACTACGGCCAGCTCATTTCAGCCACTCTGATGCTCTCCAGATATTTTGGGCTACAACTCTTGTTATCTGCAGTCCATCGGCAATGGCTGATGAAAATGACAGATGTGGCAGTCCAACACAAATGGACAGTTCCAGGCTCAGGGAGAAAGAGTTACATCATCCTGTATATGCTGCAACATTTTTGTTGAGACCTTCAATGAAACTGCAGGCATTCTCGACTGCTGTACGATGAAGTATTCTGATCACGAGCAAGCTTCATGTTTGTCCTCCCGAAACCATGAGGACCAGGAACCTTGCCTTTCATAACCAAAGCACAAAGCAGAAGGTTGCTTTCTGTAAGCACAGTCCATAACTTACCTGGCAAGGGGGATACCATGATCATAACTCCAGGATTTTCAGGCAACAGGTGCAGATATAAGCACAAAATCACTGCGTTGGAAGGGGACTTTTAGACCATTGAGTCCAACCCTCTTCTCAATGCAGAAATCCAAATCAAATGGCAGATGGTTGTCCAATTCTCTCTTGAATGCTTCCAGTGTTGGAATACTCACCACCTCTTGAGACAGTGGGTTCTACTGTCGTACTGTTTAGAAGTTTTCCCCCCTCATATTCAGCCTATATTTAGCTTCCTGTAGTTTGAGCCCATTATTACTTGTCCTGCACTCTGGGAATATGAAGAACAGATACTACCCTTCCTCTTTATGAACATCTTTCAGGCATTTGACGAGTGCTATCATCATCTCCTCTCTCAGATGCCTTTTCTCCAGGCTAAACATGTCCAGTTCCTTCAGTCTTTCCTCCTAGGACTTGGTTTCCAGTCCTCTAATCATCTTTGTTGCCCGTCTCTGTACTTGCTCTGTACCTATGTCCAGAATTGGACACAGGGCAGTAGATGTGGTCTAACTAGTGCCTAATAGAGGAGGACTGGTTGTACCTCATGGCTTTTGGAGACTAGACTTCAGTTCATGCAGCCTAAAACAGCGTTTTTTGCATCCACGTCACACTATTGATTCATACTTAGCCTGTGATCTACAACAATTTCAAGATCCTTCTTGCTTGTAGTATTACTGAGCCAAATATTCCCCCATTTTGTAACTGTGCACCTGGTTTTTGTTCCCTAGGTGTAAAACTTAGCACTTCTCCCCAGGGTTCAAGCCTATCAAGATCTTTTTGAATTCTACTCCTGTCTTCTAAAGTATTCGCCATTCCACCCAGTTTACTCAGCCACGTGTTCTCCTGTGTATATTCTTCACCACTGAACCACTATCCCAACATATGCTTGCTGTGCCATAACTGGAACATGGAAGCTTCTTCGTCACAAAACCATCATAAAAACATTATTCTGTTGCAAAGCGGATCTGAGGCTATGAGGAATCCAATTCTCTTGCCAAAATTTCTGTTTGATGCATAACATTCTGTGCATACACAAAAAACATGAGTGAAGAAGGCCTCTGCTTATATCAGCGGCCGCCTAGCTCAGTGGCATGACACCTTTTTGTAGTGACCAGCAGAGAGATTAAAGGAAGGACCATTTCCTTCTCACCATCTCCATCCCAACATCCATCTCTCTCTTGCTCCCAAAGTCCTTTCAATTTTGCACTCTCCATATTTAGCAACTCCCTTCCTTCTCCCCTCCTGATCTCGCACACCAAACAAGAAACACATGTTCTGTCGACACACAAAGGGAGAGCCAGATAAATCTTTGCAGCTGCAGGAAAGCTGGAGCCAGGGCTGGAACCCCTGCCAGCCAAGGATGGTCTCAGCTGTTTCCAATTGTGACCTCTTGCTGGCTGGGTTTTCCAGGGGTCCTGATACAACGGTGGCAGTGGACTCCATGGCAGGGAGAACTGGATTAAGGGGAAGCTGGTAATCAGAACAGAAGCAAACGATCCCGGTTCAGTCCCTTGAAGATGGAGTGCTTCTCAGATTGCTTCTTCTCTGTACTTTGTGCAAACTCACAGCGTTGTTTGCTCTGCACAGATGAGAACAGAACTAACCAAGCTCTACTGATTGCTGCATAGCCTACTTCCATTTACCGAGCCAATCCTTAATGATAAAAAGATGCATTTTATTTATTTTTACTTACACCCCCACTCTTTTTGTGCAAGTACCACTCAGAGAAGCTCAGGTACAGATCAAGGTTGGCCTCACTCAAAAGCCAGTCATATCCAACTCTAGGGTGTGGTGCTAATCTCCATTTACAGACAAAAAGCTAGCACTATCTGCGTCTGCAGACATTTCCTTGGTCATGTGGCAGGCATGACTAGATGCCATAATGCATGGAACACTGTTACCTTTCCTGCCTAAGTGGTACCTATTTATCTACTTGCAATTTCTTGCTTTCTAACTGCTAGTTAGGATAGATGACGGGAGTTCACTCCATCGTGCAGCACTCAGGTCTTGAACTGCTGATCTTCAAGTCAAGTTCAGCTTCTTAACTTCAAAGCCATGGCTGCGCCAACCCAGGTCAGTTTACAATATGTAAAAGAAACACATCATAAAATATATGTAAAAGATCAGAATAAAATCATCTAGTAATAGCCAATAATAAAAAGACCGTAACACTGATTAAAACCAAGAAATGTGCAAAGTTAAAATCTTTTTGTTGTTGTGCCATCTCTGATTCCAAATATCAGTTATCCTCATGGTGATTAGCCATGAAGATTGGCCTGGAAACAATATAATGCAGTAGCCTTCCGTTTGCCTCCGCATCGCAGCGTGACCCCCTGTTGTGTATGTAACGGTATTACTTTAAGAATGTATGAATGTAACCCTACAATGATTACAATGCAACCCAGCTGTTTAAGGAACGCGAGCTAGCTGCCCATAGAGGGCAGCTGCGAGCGTTCAGCTCACGTGGTTCAAATTCCCCCAATCACTGGCAGCCGCGGGAACCTTCCCGCTCAAGGATCACCTGGAGAAGATGGGTGTGACTCAGAATGACGCCAATGAGCTACCGTGCAACCCTTTTCAAATGTATTACTGCAGTATAAAATGAGGTGTACCTCCGCCATTACCAAATGTTCATCCTGACCATCATGCAATAAAGCTGTGTTTTAGCCCTCACTGCGGCTCCTTCTTTGTCTTCCGTGCAAGACACTAAATTGGCGGCGAAGGTGGGATCCATGGCGTGTCCCAAGATCAAACCTCACCAGTTTGATATCAGCGATCCAGAAGTGCCAGTTTCGGCACGCAATGGATGCTGCAGGCATCGACGACGAGGGGAAGATGCGCTCGCACCTCCTAGCCCAGGTGGGGCCGGCCACGCTGCACATCCTGATGAACCTGGTGGCTCCCCGGAAGGTCGACGTGGTGCCCATCGACCGCATCCTTGCGCTACTGAGGGAGCACTTCCAGCCGCCCGTTTCCATTTTCCCAGCCCGGGTCGCGTTCCACAGGCGGGACCAGCGCCCGGGAGAATCCGTATCCGCCTACACGGCGGCCCTCAGGCTGGCGGCCATCAATTGCCAATGGGACACGGCCCTCCGAGACCGCATGCTGTGTGGCCTGAGGGACGAGGAGGTCCAGAGGAAGTTGATGACCTGCGACCATCGCCTCACGTTCAACGAGGTACTGTGGGAGGCCCAAGCGGCCGAGGCGGCGAGGAGCGGGGTCAGAGTTTTCAAGTCCCGAGGGGCCGCACCTGAGAGGGCCAAGTCACCCGTGCAAGCGGCCCGGTGGACTTCGGCGAAAACGGCCTGGCGGGCACCCCGGTCGCCCGCAGGCACCCCAGCAACCTCCGAGGAGTCTTCCACGATGGCGGACTCCTGCTCCAGCGAGGACGATGATGTACAGAGGGTAAAGAAGCGAGGAGAGAGGCGCCAGACCAGCGAGCGAGGAAGCCACCGTTGCGATGGCTGTGGGGCATCGCACGACCGGACGAGATGCCCATTCTGGAAGGCCGAGTGCCACAACTGCGGCCGGAAGGGCCACATCGCCAGAGTCTGCAGGCGCGGGCGAACCGAAGACAAGGGCACAGCGAGACACCCTCAAGCACACCAACGCAAGGCAGCCGGCATCGGAAAGGTCTCAGCCAACGACGGCGCGGCAGGGGTGAACCGCGTGGGCCTGGAGCACCGGCGTTTCTACGTAGAGGTACTGTTACAGGGGGTTCCAGTGAGGATGGAAATAGACTCGGGGTCGTCCTACTCCATCCTGTCCCAGAAGGAGTTCATGCGCATTCCCCCAAATGCGCGGCCCAAGTTGCGGGCCATGAAGTCATACTTATGGGACGTGCAGGGTTATGGGATCCCAGTGTTGGGGGTGGGGAACTTCATGGTGAAGTTCAAACATTACACAGAAAAACTGCCCTTAGTGGTTCTCAAGGGGGGAAGATGTTGCCTTTTGGGAACCCAGTGGTTTGCTCCCCTGGGAATTGAACTGTCCGGCTGTTGTGTTCTATGACTGTTCCTTTTACAATGTATCCATTCACGTGTATTCAACGTAACCATGCTTGTGTAACATTATAACCAGCAGCTGCTTAGCTGTAGCCCTTGCAATAGGACGCGAGCTAATGACCACCTGGTGGCAATAGCGAGCGTTCAAGCTCTCCTGGCCCAGACTCACCAGCAAACAACAGCGCGGGAAGATTCCCGCCATCACCTACACCTGGACAAGAAGGGCGTGACCGTTCGTGACGTCACGCGGACAGTAACCAATAGACTGTCGAGGAGCCACATTCAAATGTATAGCCATTGTATATATTGAGCTACCCATCCGCCATTACCTCATGCTCCCCTGGATCATCATGCAATAAACCTGTGTTAAGCCAACCTTTCGGCTGTTCATTGTCTCTGGTCCCATACACTAAATTGGCGACGAGGATGGGATATGGCTGCCCACGGGACCAAGACATGCGCCGGTTTCGAAATCAGGAGACCGGCAGACTGGGACATCTTCGAGATGGACTTCCAGGGAGCCCTGGTGGAATCCGAAGTCACGGATGAGGCCAAGAAACGGGCCATCTTCACCCGGATGCTGGGGCCAGACACCAAGAGGGTCTTGGTGGACCTGATCGCGCCGAGGAGGGCGAGTGAATTCAAGGTGAAAGAGCTCATGCACATGCTGCGTGAGTACTTCCGGCCCTCGACGGCAATGTTCCCCGCTCGGAGCGCGTTTTGGAGGCGAGTCCAAGCGCCCGGGGAGACGGTCGCCGACTTCGCAGCGGCCCTGCGACTGGCGGCCGGCCCATGCAAATGGGAGAACGTAGAGATCACGCTAAGAGACTGCGTGCTGTGCGGCCTGAGGGATGCCGAAACTCAGCGCACATTGATGAACCGCGAGCCACCCCCCACATTGCAGGAGGTTCTGAAGGAGGCACAAGCCGCGGAAGCTACGAGGGCCGGGGTCCAGGAGCTCCAGGACTGGCGGCCAAAGACGGGTAAGGCAGAGACTTCGGTGCACGTTCCGGTGCACGCGGCCCGGCGAGTTTCGAAGTCGTCCGCGGAGAGCAGCGACGACGAGGACGTCCGGAAGGTCCGGAAAGAAGGCCGGCGTTGCGACGGCTGCGGAGCGAGCCACGACCGCGCCAAATGCCCCTTCAGAAAGGCCGAGTGTCACAACTGCGGCCGCCGCGGGCACATCGCCAAGGTCTGCAGGAAAAGGCGCGAGGCCCGGAAGAGCTCGAGAGACCGCGCGACGAGACCCAAGGACGGCATCCAGGCCACGAGGAAGCGAGACGGCGTGGGCCGCATCGCCGACGACAGTGAGGACGACGCACCGGTGTTCAGCGTGTCCGCGGGACACCCCCGTTATTTTGTTGAGGTACTAGTACAAGGGGCCCCCATTAGGATGGAAATTGACTCGGGTTCCTCATATTCCATCATTCCCCAGAAGGAGTTCCTGAAAATTGCCCCCCACGTGCGGCCCAAACTCAAAGCTTTGAGGTCCACGCTACGGGACGTGCAAGGGAACTGCATCCCGGTGTTGGGGGTTGGGAATTTTCGGGTCCAATTTAAGAAACACGCCGCGACTCTCCCCCTAGTTGTTCTCAAAGGGGGGAATTGCAGCCTCCTCGGGACTCAATGGTTCCAGCCCCTGGGTTTGTTCATTGGGGGGGTGCACGCCGTTGCCGTTGGGACTGACCCGATACAGGAGGTGTGCGACGCGCACCCCGAAGTCTTCAAGAAGGGACTTGGGAAATATAAGGGACCCCCAGTAGCTTTCGACCTAGACCCTGAGGTCTGCCCAATAAGACTCAAACCGCGCCGGGTGCCATTCGCGCTCAAGGACAAAATAGAGGCGGAACTGGACAAATTGGTGGGCCAGGGGATTCTTGTTCCTGTTGATTCTGCGGAGTGGGAAACTCCAATTGTAACAGCACTAAAGGCCAACGGGGAGGTGCGCATATGCGCTGATTACAAGTGCACCATCAACAAGGCCATTCGCCCTAATGCGTATCCGGTGCCGGTAGTCAGCCATTTGCTGGCCAGGTTACATGGGGGAAAGTGTTTCGCTAAGCTCGACTTAGCACAAGCCTACCAGCAGCTCTCGGTGACCCCAGCTGCCGCTGCTGCACAAACTATAGTCACCCATAAGGGGGCGTTCCAGGTGACGCGCCTTCAATTCGGCGTAAACTCGGTGCCTGGAATTTTCCAGTCACTTGTGGAACGCCTCCTGAAGGGGCTCGAGGGGGTGTTGCCTTATTTTGATGACGTGTTGATAACGGGGGGGAGTCAGGCCGAATTGGCAAGGAGGTTGGGTAAGGTCCTGGCGATATTCGAAAAAGCGGGGTTAAGACTGCGAAAAGACAAATGCGTCTTCTTCGCGACCGAGGTAGAATTCCTAGGGTTCCGTGTCACTCCTGAGGGAATAAGGCCATCCAAGTCTAAGGTAGCCGCCATCAAGCAAGCCCCTCGCCCCACCTCCAAGCCTGAGTTGCAGTCGTTCCTAGGGCTGCTGAACTTTTATCACTCCTTCCTTCCCCGGAAAGCAGCCGTGGCCGAGCCGTTGCATAAGCTGCTTAAAAAAGACGAGGCATGGAAGTGGGGCGACCAGCAAGAGAGGGCATTTAGTGAGCTAAAGCAGCTCCTGGCGTCGGACGCCATCCTCACCCATTTCAACCCCAAGCGGCCAGTGGTCCTCATCTGTGATGCATCCCCGGTGGGGGTGGGGGCGGTGCTGTGCCACGTGCTGGAAAACGGGAGGGAGGCCCCGATAGCGTTCTATTCCAGGTCCCTGTCCCAAGCGGAGAGAAACTACGCCCAGACAGACAGGGAAGCATTAGCCATAATTGCGGGAACAAAAAAGTTCCACGACTTCCTGTATGGCCGCCCCTTCACAATCGTAACCGATCACAAGCCCCTGCTAGGCATCTTTACCGCAGATAAGCCCACGCCACAGATCCTGTCCCCTAGGATGCTTAGGTGGGCCATTTTCCTTAACGCGTATCAGCACGCGTTAGTGTACCGGCCCGGGAGGGAGATCAGCCATGCGGACGCTCTATCGAGGTCCCCCCTTCCCCAAGAGAACAGCCACGTGGGCGGGAAGGAGCCAGACCATCAGGTACTGATGATAGAAGTCCTCGACTCGCCCCCAATACTGCCCGCCGACATCGCCAAGGCTACCGGCAAGGACAACATTTTAGCAAGGGTTAGCTCCTGGGTGCAGAAAGGGTGGCCAGCGTCCTCCCCGGCAGCGGAGTTCGACCCATTTTTCCGAAAGAAGTTAGAGTTGTCCCTTGAGAGGGGGTGCCTTCTGTGGGGGCAGCAAGTAGTGATCCCGGCATCCTTACGGGCGAGGGTACTCAAACTCCTGCACGTCAGTCACCCTGGGATTGTGCGCTCCAAAGCCCTGGCTCGGAGCTATTTCTGGTGGCCCCAGCTTGACGCCGACATCGAGCACATGGTCGGCACTTGTGAGCCCTGCCAAAGTTCCAGGCCAGAGGAAGCCCGCCTGCCTCACAGGGAGTGGGACGCAGCGAAGGGGCCGTGGTCCCGAGTTCATGTAGACTTTGCTGGCCCGTTCCGTGGGACGCTGTTTCTCCTTGTGGTGGATGCCTTCTCCAAGTGGTTGGAGGTCATTCCGGTCACAAGCACGTCCACGGCCACAACCATAAAGCATTTGCGGAGGGTCTTTTCCACGTTCGGTTTACCCGACACCCTCGTAAGCGACAACGCAAGTTGTTTCACGTCCTCTGAGTTCAGGGCATTCACAGGAATCAACGCCATTAGACACATCACCTCAGCTCCTTTTCACCCTGCCACAAACGGCCAAGTAGAGCGCCTTGTGCGCACCACCAAGGACGCGCTGCGGCGCATGGGGCCCGGGGACCTAAACCATCAAGTCTGCCAGTTTCTGCTAGGCTACCGAGTGACTCCCCTAGCGTCAGGATACTCCCCCGCAGAGCTGCTGATGCGCAGGAAGCTGACTACCATACTAACTAGACTAGACCCCACGAGAATAGAGGAAAAGGGGAGGAACATTGGGTTAGAGGACACAAAGAGTTTCGACATGGGTGCCCCCGTGTATTGCAGGAATTATGCCAGCGCGGGTCCGGCCTGGGTACCGGGCGTCATCCTAGAGCGGACCGGCCCCGTCTCGTACCGCGTCGAGACCGACACTGGTCTACTCTGGAGGCGGCACGCAGACCAGCTCCGGCGCAGGATCCCCGGTGAACAGGGCACGGACCGCGGGACACAAGACTCAGCATTAGGGTTCTCCCCCACCCGTTCAGCCCAAGGGGGAGGAAAGGGGGGCCATGGGTCCCCACCAAGGGGGGAGGAAAGGGAATCTGTCCTCGTAGATACCTTGCGGGATCGGTCAGCAGAGAGAAGGGAAGCCGATCTCATAAATATCCCGCGGGATCTCCCCACAAATACGGATACCCCAACAGAGTTAGACTTTGATTTCCAGAACCGGGGAAGTTTTGCGGAGTGGTCCCCCACCCGTCCAAGCGAGAAGAGGGGTTTTTCGTTAGCCCCGAGTGTCCCCGGTCTGCCCACAATGTAGTTTTTCCCTTCCCCCAAAACCGCCAAACCACGGCAAGCCTCTAACAAGTCTCCCTCTCCCGTTTCAGGACAAGGTACCAGGGAACGAGGAAGCAGTAGCGCCCCTGGGGCGGGTCAGCCCACATCGCAGCCCAAACGCGTTTGCAATAAGCCATCTTGGCTGAGGGACTTCGTCCCATCCTAGGGGGGAGGGATGTTGTGTTCTATGACTGTTCCTTTTACAATGTATCCATTCACGTGTATTCAATGTAACCATGCTTGTGTAACATTATAACCAGCAGCTGCTTAACTGTAGCCCTTGCAATAGGACGCAAGCTAATGACCACCTGGTGGCAATAGCGAGCGTTCAAGCTCTCCTGGCCCAGACTCACCAGCAAACAACAGCGCGGGAAGATTCCCGCCATCACCTACACCTGGACAAGAAGGGCGTGACCGTTCGTGACGTCACGCGGACAGTAACCAATAGACTGTCGAGGAGCCACATTCAAATGTATAGCCATTGTATATATTGAGCTACCCATCCGCCATTACCTCATGCTCCCCTGGATCATCATGCAATAAACCTGTGTTAAGCCAACCTTTCGGCTGTTCATTGTCTCTGGTCCCATACACTAAACCGGCATTAACACCATAGAGACTGACCCAATGCGGGATGTGTGCGATGCGCACCCGGACGTTTTCAAGAAGGGTCTCGGGACTTACAAGGGGCCTCCAGTTTCCTTTGAGTTGGACCCAGAAATCCGGCCCATACGTCTCAAGCCAAGAAGAGTTCCCTTCGCCCTCAAAGACAAGATTGAGACGGAACTGCACAAATTGGTGGTGCAGGGTTTTTGGTTTCAGTTGATTCAGCGGAGTGGGAAACTCCAATTGTTACAGCCTTAAAATCCAACGGGGAGGTCAGGATTTGCGCTGACTACAAATGTACAATTAACAATGCCATTCGGCCAAATGCATATCCAGTGCCAGTGGTTAGCCACTTACTGGCCACGTTGCATGGGGGAAGGTGTTTTGCCAAGCTAGACCTGGCGCAGGCGTACCAGCAGCTCACAGTAACCATAGCTGCTGCCGCTGTGCAAACCATTGTTACACATAAGGGGGCATTTAAGGTAACGCGCCTACAGTTCAGCATAAATTCGGCCCCTGGGATCTTCCAGTCCCTTGTGGAACGCCTTTTAAAGGGGCTTCCAGGCGTGCTCCCATATTTTGATGACGTTTTGATAACAGCGGGGAGCGAATCAGAACTAGCGAGGAGGCTAGACAGGGTCCTCTCTGTATTCGAGAGAGCGGGACTGAGGTTGAGAAGGGACAAATGTGTATTTTTTGCAAGGGAGGTTGAGTTTCTCGGATTCAAGATAACCCCGGAGGGCATCAAGCCTTCCGAGTCCAAGGTTACGGCTGTGCAAAACGCCCCTCGCCCCACCGCAAAACCGGAGCTACAGTCATTCCTAGGGCTCCTGAATTTTTACCATTCCTTCTTACCAAGGAAGGCATCCGTCGCAGAGCCACTGCACGGGCTACTTAAGAAAGAAGCGGTTTGGCGGTGGGGAGATAGGCAGGAGAAAGCATTCAAAGAGCTCAAGGCGCTCTTATCCTCGGATGCTGTTCTGAATCATTTCGACCCAAGGAAACCAGTAGTTTTGGTCTGTGATGCATCACCAGTGGGGGTGGGGGCGGTGCTGTGCCACGTGTTAGAGAGCGGGCGGGAAGCCCCAGTTGCATACTATTCCAGGTCACTTTCAAAGGCGGAGCGCAACTACGCGCAGACAGATAGGGAGGCCCTAGCCATAATCGTGGGAACAAAGAAGTTCCACGATTTCCTATACGGCCGCGAGTTCACGGTGGTGACTGATCACAAGCCCCTTTTGGGAATCTTCACTACAGGAAAGTCCACCCCACAAATTCTGTCCCCCAGAATGCTACGTTGGGCGATTTTTCTTAATGCCTACCAGTATGAGCTGGTCTATCACCCAGGGAAGGAGATATCCCACGGGGACGCACTGTCCCGATCTCCCCTCCCTAGTTTAGGAGACCCCGAATGCGAGGTAGAGCAGGACCACCAAGTCCTGCTGATCAAGTCTCTCGACTCGCCCCCCCCCCATAGTTCCGGCAGACCTCGCCAAAGCCACGGCGGCCGACAAAATCCTGTCCCAAGTCAGTTCCTGGGTAAGGAAAGGGTGGCCCACAACTCCCCCCGAGGAAGAGTTCAAATCGTTTTTCAGGCGCAGAGTAGAGCTTTCCCTTGAAAGGGGCTGCCTACTCTGGGGCCAGCGGGTAGTCATCCCAGAGAAGTTACGAGCAAAGGTGCTGAGGCTACTGCATACCAGCCACCCGGGAATAGTGTGCTCCAAGGCACTGGCCAGGAGCTACTTCTGGTGGCCCCAGATAGACGCGGATATAGAACACTTAGTGGGCACGTGTGAGAGCTGCCAGAGCTCTCGGCCCGAGGAGTCCCGGCTGCCCCATAGGGAATGGGACACGGCCTGCGGGCCATGGTCCCGAGTACACGTCGACTTTGCCGGCCCCTTTCACGGGTCCATGTTTCTGTTGATAGTCGACTCATATTCCAAATGGCTGGAAGTCATCCCCATGACTAACACCTCATCTGCCGTAACCATTAAACACTTGCGCAGGGTGTTCAGTTGTTTCGGCCTGCCGGACATCCTTGTGAGCGATAACGCCAGTACTTTCACCTCTGCGGAATTCAAGGCGTTCATCGAGAGGAATGCCATCCGGCACATCACCTCTGCCCCGTTTCACCCCGCCACAAACGGTCAGGTAGAGCGCCAAGTGCGCACTACGAAAGACGCACTGCGGCGCATGGGTCCCGGTGAGTTGAACCTCCAACTGTGTCAGTTCCTCATCTGTTATAGAGCAACTCCCCTAGCTTCAGGACTTTCGCCAGCCGAACTCCTCATGAGGAGGAGGCCGGTAACGCTTTTTGATCGGTTGGATCCGACCAGGGTGGAGGATGATGGGAGAAATATAGTGATAGAGAGCTCCAAAAGTTTTTCGGTAGGGGACCCGGTTCACTGCAGAAACTACGCAACCTCGGGACCAACATGGGTCCCAAGAACGGTAATTGAACAAACGGGGCCAGTGTCCTATAGGGTCGAGACTAGCACAGGTCTACTCTGGAGAAGGCACGCTGACCAACTCAGAAGGCGAGTTACTAGTGAAAGGGAGTCAGCGTTAGGGTCCTCCCCCACCCGCGTAACCCAAGGGGGAGACACGGGGACGTCCTCGGGTACAAATGCATACCCTGGATTCTCAGACGAGGAGGAGGATACTTTGAAAGAGTGGAATGAGTTTGATTTTATGTTACCGTACCAGGGGGGTGTCGCGGAGTGGTCTCCCACCCGTCCGAGCGAGAAGAGAGGTTTTAGTTCAGCCCCTGGTACCTCCAGCCCTCCCAGTCTGTTTGTTCTAGAGTATACCCTATCACCAAGACCCCCGAACCAGGCAGCAGGGGGAAGTTCATTCTCTCCACCCCCAAGAACTCCGAGTCAGGCAACAGGGGGTAGCGCAAGTACGCCGGTTGCAGCCGCAAGAGACCGCGGCGAGACAACAAGGGTCTCCTCGTCGGTTCCGAGGTTCGTGCTGGGGGGGTCCCCAGGCGCCACGAGCAACAGGCAGGGGTTCACATCTCAGTTGCATGTTCCGTTCCCTTCTCCCAACGCAAGGTTGCCACAGAGTCCCCGGCAGACGTCTAATGAGTCCCCCCTTTCCATTGCAGGACGAGAGTCTGCGGAACGCGGAGCCCCTAGTTCCCCTGAGCTGAGCCAAGCAGTCGTACGCCCCAAGCACACATGCGGGAAGCCACAATGGTTGAGGGACTTCGTCCCATCCTAGGGGGGAGGAGTGTTGTGTATGTAACGGTATTACTTTAAGAATGTATGAATGTAACCTGACAATGATTACAATGCAACCTAGCTGTTTAAGGAACGCGAGCTAGCTGCCCATAGAGGGCAGCTGCGAGCGTTCAGCTCACGTGATTCAAATTCCCCCATTCATTGGCAGCCGTGAGAACCTTCCCGCGCAAGGATCACCTGGAGAAGAATGACGTCACGCAGGTAGCGGCCAATGAGCTACCGTGCAACCCTTTTCAAATGTATTACTGCAGTATAAAATGAGGTGTACCTCCGCCATTGCCACATGTTCATCCTGACCATCATGCAATAAAGCTGTGTTTTAGCCCTCACTGCGGCTCCTTCTTTGTCTTCTGTGCAAGACACTAAACCCCCATACCACGGATCCAGTTCCATGAGTCACTTTCTGGTCCTGAGCCCTTTTAGTACACAAATTCCTCCTCAGCCCCAGGCCAGTATGGATGAAGCTGCTGCCCTCCATCAAGATGGATTCAAGAGTGATTTAATCCACTTGGGGATCTTCGCCCTTCCCTGTGGACTTCACCACTCAAGGTCATTAGTCCTCAGGGTGGTCAGATTAGTCAACTGCCACCTGATGAGCCACACTGAGTCACTGGCAGGAGGGTCTTCCCCGTGGCGGGCAATCTTGGTGCTCCAGCTGTTCTTGAACTTCAATCCCCAGATGCCCCAATCAGCAGGAGTGCTGACCTGGGCTTCTGGTAAATGAAGTCCAAGAACACCTGGAGCCCCAACGTTGGCCACTCCTGGTATACTCTATTGCCATAGCAGGATAACCTCGCCAGACTTTCTATTCTCTATATCAAGGATTCCCAACCTAAGACCTGTGGGCCAGATCTGGCCCATGGTGCCATTTCATGTGACCCCCCAATCCCTCCAAGGGCATTCAAGAAACAAAATGGCCACCCCTTTGAAGCTGTTGGGACATAATGGTCACCCCACCATGTAGCCAGGGCAAAATGGCTATCTGGCTCTCGAAGCAGACTGAAAGAGTGTGACCCGGCCCCCCGGCTTGAAAAGGTTGGGAACCCCTGCTGTATATCATTTCATTTTATTTATATATTTGTCCCTCAATTTAAAAAGATAAAAGAGCTTTCTCTGGCTTTACTCCTGTCTCCTTTGCTAGTAAAAGCAAAAGCTTTTAAGCAGAGGTTCTCAACCTATGGCCCCCAACACCATTTCATGTGACCCCCTACTGCCTCCACCACACCCGGAAGTGTCATGTGTGGCAGGCAGGGCAAAATGGCCGTCCAGCCCCCAAAGCTGTCTGAGGGAGCGTGACCCAGCCCTCGGCTTGAAAAGGTTGAGAACCCCTGCTTAAAAGCAAAGGGAGAGGCTGCAGAAACATCCAAGTGCCATCATCAGGTACCCCCTTCCCACTTTAAGCGGCAACGTCCAAAATGCCTTATTTCTTCTCCACGTTTCCCTGTGGGCCCCAACAACCTAAGAATTTTTCTCGCCTCTTACTTACCTTTCAGGTGTTCCTCACCCGGGCTCCCCTGAGCTGCCACAGAGCCCCACAGAGCTGGGGTTTTGGGAGCGATGGATCCCTTTGAAGCCGCCCGCCCTCCACCAACGGCAGTGGATTCAGCTGCTGAAAGGGCTATCACCTAAGAATGAGTGAACATTTCCATCAATGCTAATCTGAACATTATTTTCCCTTCTGCTAAAGCTGTGCCTGAGTTTTTGTTCAACATGAACGGAAAGGAAAGGGGGAATTCAGGAGGGCTTGTGCTTCAAAGCTTTCAGCCTTAATCCTTGAGGTGCTAGCTACACCATTCTGGAAAGATTATCCAATACTGGCAGTCTCTTTGCGTGCCTATCAAGAGCAAATGACCAGGACTTCGAAAAGGCAGGTTGCTTACCTGTAACTGATGTTCTTCGAGTGGTCACCTGTGAAGCCACACTAATGGGTTTTCCTGCGCAAGCGCAGTTCAGTCCAGAAATCTTCCATAGCTTTGTAGGAGTCTCAGACTCTGCCCTTCATGCCAATCAGGAGCGAGCCCGCCCCCAATCCCCAGTTCAAAATGTTGCTGCCGCAGAAAAAAGGTCTGACAGCTGGCAGTGACAATAGTAGGGAGGATGGGCAGGAACGTGTGGCTTCACAGGTGACCACTCGAAGAACATCAGTTACAGGTAAGCAACCTGCCTTTCTTCTTTGTGGTCCCTGTGAAGCCACACTAATGGGTGATTAAAAAGCTGACTACCAGGCTGGCGGGTTGTCACTGCAGTGGCGCAGCTACCACCCCTACAGGACCTGGGCAATTTCTCTGTTGTATCGGTACTTCCTATTATTCCCCATAGAGAATCTACACCAATATGTCCTCTGTATACTGTTAACGTGTTACGGGATTACATTCTTCCTCCAGTGAATCTTATCACAAGGCACCACAAATACATTTCACCGTCCTTCCTAGAACCTTGACTAGGATAACCTTTACTATCTATCTTAATGGCATTCTATCTAATATGCCATCTACTGAGGTCTACTTATTATTTGGATTTCCTTTTTGCAACTAGGAGATAGGATAAGGACTTCCCCATATACTCCATGCATCAACCTGGTATCACATACCTCCAGGTCTTTATATATATATATATAAAGTCTCCTTTATCCAGCATACGTAAATTGATCCATTTAAGGTCGATCCCATCGCTTTACCCACTGCCTGTATCTAGCCCAATTGACGTATCCTTTGTAAGTTTGTCTCGTCTATCTAGTATGTTATAGCATTGTTCTGTCATGAGGTAAATCACAGATATGTAGAAAATCAGTGGTTCAAAAGTATCCCTAGTGAGTATTACCAAAAATTAAAGGTTGGTTGCATAACGATGATGTCTGTGTTAAGAGACCAATGAATTATGCTAAAATTGCAATTATGGGTGTCCGGGGGTAGGCGGTTCTTGGCCAGGCCAAATATATCTATGTCAAGCCACCATCAATGAAAGAGAGGGTTAGACACGGAAGTACATATTAATAGAAATCTGTCTGCCTGGTGAGTAAAGTGATTTGTAGAACAATGGGAAGTGGTGTCATGCGTAATCCGCTAAGATACAGATTCAGATATCTTAGGAACTAGAAGACCACTTGAATGTTAATGGATCATATATAGAAGAACCTTCCCTGGTTGAGGAGGATCTTACAAGCTATGTACATAAATGAAGGTATCAACGTAACCAAAAAAGTTAGGTGTCCCTGATAGTGAGACACAGTGCCATGCGTAGCACACATAGGTGGGAGCAATCTCAACCAGGGTTAGGTCCAGTTGAGTGCAGTTAGGGAGGATTCCGATAGTGATGTCTATAATCATTTTATACAAGAGTTATAAATTTTAGATTAGGTACACTGTGGATGGGTGTACTCATGCCTGCTTTATATGTCCAGAAATGCTGGTATCATGCCAGTGGATGCTATGGATGGGATGAAAGTTCTTGGCTGTCCATATCTAAAGTGATTATTAATACTTAGGATTAGATCTATGTAGGAACAGAAATCCAATCCACTCTAAATTGTGGATGGTGAGGCAGAATAAAGCAAAAGTGAGTGCTCTTATAGCATTGTCCTATAGACTTTGGCAGCATGGTGCCACTGGAATAATGAAAAACATCCAAAGGTTCCACTCAATAAAGAGATGGAAATGGGTAAGCATTATCCAAATGATCCACGAACAGTTGAGAATAGGGGAGAACAGTGGGGTGGACTCTATTACGTAGTGAATCAGATTAGTGGGATGCAATACACAAACTGAGGCCTTTGGTGAAAACTGCAATAGAAGGAACAGGTTGTACTCCAAGGCATAACGTCAATAGTGGGTCAGTGCTGGAAGTGTCCAGCAGAGGGTAGGTGAGGGCTCTACTCCACACCCTAACCTCAGTGGTGGAAAAGGCAAAATAATTGCAGGCATATATAGCAGCACAGCGCTCACTGTACTGTCTGGGTTCACCACAAACCAATTAGTATTCTGTGCCCAACATGTTGGGTCCCTATTTATTTATTTATTTGAAACAAAAGTAAGTGACCTCTGGGGAAACCTAACTAATAAGATATGGAACTAGGATTCTCAACCTGTGGCCCCTAGGCCAGATACAGCCCATGGCACCATTTCATGTGGCTCCTCACTGCCTCCACACCAGGAAGTGCCAATGTGGTGGAGGAAGGGGAAAATGGCCATCTGGCCCCCAAAGCGACCTGAGGGAGCGTGACCCTGTCCCTGGCTTTAAAAGGTTGAGAACTCCTCATATAGAAAGTATATAAATGTGGACAGTAAAGGCTCCATTCCATAACGTGACATCAAGAGGTAGACCTCGAGGTTGATGTTAAAGACTGAGTCTGAAGAGGGGATAATTGATAACTAAGAGATTAACTCCAGGTCTCAACATGAATTGTATGTTGGCGTCTGGAGGGTCAGTAAGTTCTACCCCATGTTCTGACAATATTTTCAAGAAGAAACACTTCACTAGCATTTTGTGCATCTGTACTCAATCCCAGATCAAGGGAGGGAACAGACTGTACTCAGCAACCTGACATCAGTGGTGCATTTGCCCTGAATGGGAGGGACTGATAATAACAGACTCTACTCTGTAACCCGATATCGATGGTGAGGTAACTTTAAATCAGAGGGACTGCTCCCATATTTTCTACATCTCTGTGTAGTGCAAACAGTGAGAGATGACAGACTCCACTCTTTAACCTGATTATCAATGGTGAAGCAGTTCTCAATTGGAGATTGTTCACATGAAGTTTTATTCCTGTACTAGCAAAGGTTGCCCGGCGTTGCCGGGCTGTTTTAAATGGTGTTGGAAAGTTTTTGTTGTTGTTGTTGTTAATGTTTGTAAAGAAGAGGTTAGTCTATAATTGAATTTTTTAAAATTTTTATTTATACAAATTTTTTTTGATGGCCTGTTATAAACTGTGATGAGTTTTGTTTGGTGTTTTGGTTTTGTGGATGAAAAAAAGAATAAAGGATGATATACTTTTTCGAAAAACTCTTGGGGCCTTTTGTGTGGGGCTATTGTGTCTTTTTGAATTTTTTTTATTATTGTGGGCAGCAAGTGGTGCTGGTAGGGGTTATCTTGTATTTTGACTGTTTTTTCTCTCGTGGCCTCTGGGTGGAGCTTCTTCCAGTAAGTAGTCTCTTTCTTTATTCATTTCTTTTCCAGTCGTTGTGGTATGAGGTCGTGTGGTGGTGACTTAGCTGTTTTTCTTTATTTGGGGTGGTGGTGGTGGTTGGATTTTGTGGTGTTTGGCTGGGTGCTGGGTGTGTTTGGAAATGTTTGTTGTTGTTTACTTTTTTGGTGTTATTTTTGTTTGTTTTTGTGTATTTTTGGATGTTTTTGATTGTTTGTTTTTGTATTTTTTGGTGTCCTGGGGGGGGATCCCCTCTCAGACAGACTCCTTTTGTCCCCCCAACCCTCTCAACCCCAGGGGAGACAGTAGAGAGGGGGATTCCCCCCCCAACTCCGTTTTTAAAGAGAAGTAACCACTTGGTTTCTTCTCTTTAATATGGGGCGTGTGTGGGGGGGGAGGGGAATCCCCTCTCTGCCGGGTCCCCTGGGGTCAGGAGGGTTGGGGAGACAGGCTCCTTTGGTCCCCCCCAACCCTCTCAACCCAGGGGAGCCAGTAGAAAGGGGGATTCCCCCCAACTCCGTTTTTAAAGAGAAGTAACCGTTTGGTTTCTTCTCTTTAATATGGGGCGTGTGGGGGGGGGGAGGGGAATCCCCTCTCTGCCGGGTCCCCTGGGGTCAGGAGGGTTGGGGAGACAGGCTCCTTTGGTCCCCCCAACCCTCTCAACCCCAGGGGAGCCAGTAGAGAGGGGGATTCCCCCCCCAACTCCATTTTTAAAGAGAAGTAACCGCTTGGTTTCTTCTCTTTAATATGGGGCGTGTGTGGGGGGGAGGGGAATCCCCTCTCTGCCGTGTCCCCTGGGGTCAGGAGGGTTGGGGAGACAGGCTCCTTTGATCCCCCCCAACCCTCTCAACCCCAGGGGAGCCAGTAGAGAGGGGGAGCACAACATCCCCCCCACCCAGTGATATTAAAGGGGAAACTCCAATTAGGAGCTTCAGGCGCCGTTGGGGAGGGGGGCTTTGGTTCACGCGGCTTGGCGGACTTGCTCTCCCGGTGTTTTTGTTTTTGGGTACTGGCTCCCTCAGCGTTCTGCACGCTCATGGCGCGCAGGACGCTGGGGCTTGTAGTTATGGGTTGGTGCTTTGTGTTTGTGCTGCGTTTTTTTAAAATGGTTTTCTTTTGATTTGCTTCAGCGCGTTTCCGAACGCTGCGCCGTGCGAGAGCCTCTCAGCCTGATTGGCTCTGGCGCGGCGCGGTGCAAGGAATGTTGGGAAGTGAAGTTGTTTCCCTTTCTTCGCGTTTGTGGGGCTGTTGCCCCACTGCCGGTTTTCTCAATCCTTCGTTGACCTGCGGACCCAGATCGGCCGTGTGCAAGAAGGGTGAGTGCAGGCAAGTAGGGCAAGGCATAGCAACCTATAGCAAGTTCCAACGGTTAACCCTTGGATTTATAGGTTAAGATTATCCATGTGCAAGGAAAGCATAACTGGAATTTTCTGCATATGCAAGTAAAACAGCAGACTGGACTCCAGTCTGTAAGCTGATATCGACGTGGAAGCCATGCTCTCAAAGGAGAGACTGCTCACGTGAAAAGCTTCTGCATTTGCAAAGAAAAATAGCAGATTCCAATCTCTGTAAGCTGATATCAACGTGGAAACCGTGCTCTCAAAGGAGAGACTAAAGGTAAAGGTAAAGGTTTCCCTTGCTCGAAAGCCAGTCGTATCCGACTCTAGGGTGCAGTGCTCATCTCTGTTTCTAAGCCGAAGAGCCAGCGCTGTCTGCTTCTGCAGATGTTTCCGTGGTCATGTGGCAGGCATGACTAGACACCGGAGCGCACGGAACGCTGTTACCTTCCCACCGAAGTGGTCCCTATTTATCTACTTGCAATTTCTTGCTTTCGAACTGCTAGGTTGGCAGGAGCTGGGATGAAGACGGGAGCTCATTTCCGTCCTGCAGTACTCGGGAATCGAACTGCTGACCTTCCGCTTCCCAGTCAGCGTCTTAGCGACTTGAGCCACTGCAGTTCCTAAGGAGAGACTGCTCACGTGAAAAGCTTCTGCATTTGCAAGGAAAAATAGCAGATTCCAGCCTCTGTAAGTTGATATCAACGTGGAAGCCATGCTCTCAAAGGAGAGAGTGTTCACGTGAAAAGCTTCTGCATTTGCAAGGAAAAATAGCAGATTCCACCCTCTGTAAGTTGATATCAACGTGGAAGCCATGCTCTCAAAGGAGAGAGTGTTCACGTGAAAAGCTTCTGCATTTGCAAGGAAAAATAGCAGATTCCAGTCTCTGTAAGCTGTTATCAACGTGGAAGCCATGCTCTCAAAGGAGAGACTGCTCACGTGAAAAGCTTTTGCATTTGCAAGGAAAAATAGCAGATTCCAGTCTCTGTAAGCTGATATCAACATGGAAGCCATGCTCTTAAAGGAGAGACTGCTCATGTGAAAAGCTTTTGCATTTGCAAGGAAAAATAGCAGATCCCAGTCTCTGTAAGCCAGCAAATATGCCAGCAAATTTGAAAACAAAACAGTGGCCACAGGATTGGAAAAGATCAGTGTACGTTCCAATCCCAAAAAAAGGCAATGCCAAAGAATGCTCAAATTACCGAACAATTGCGCTCATCCCACATGCCAGCAAGGTGATGCTCAAGATAATACAGGATAGACTTCAACAACATGTGGAGAGAGAACTACCAGAGGTACAGGCCAGTTTCATAAGAGACCACATTGCCAACATACGTTGGATCATGGAGAAAAAGAATACCAGAAACAAGTCTACTTTTGTTTTATGGACTACACCAAGGCTTTTGACTGTGTGGACCACAACAAAATGTTGCAAGTAATTAAAGAGATGGGAATACCAGAACACCTCATATGCCTCATGAGAAATCTGTACATGAACCAAGAAGCAACAGTTAGGACAGAACACAGAATGACAGAGTGGTTTGGAATAGGAAAAGGAGTAAGACAAGGCTGCATTTTATCACCCTGCTTATTCAATCTATACACAGAGCACATAATGCGCAATGCAGGGATGGAGGAATCACAATATGGGATCAAAATTGCTGGGAGAAACATCAACAATTTGAGATATGCAGATGATACCACCCTAATGGCAGAAAGTGAGGAAGACCTAAAGATCTTGATTGGATTGAAGCAGGAGAGTGCAAAAGCTGGCTTGAGACTTAATATCAAGAAAACCAAGATAATGGCAACAGGTCCGATCAGTCCCTGGAAAATAGATGGGGAAGAAGTAGAAGCAGTGACAGATTTTACTTTCCTGGTATCTAAGATCACTGCAGATGGCGACTGTAGCCATGAAATAAAAAGACGATTGATTATGGGGAGACAAGCTATGAGAAACCTGGGGAATATAGTGAAAAGCAGAGACATCACCTTGAAAACAAAAATTTGCATAGTCAAAGCAATGGTATTCCCAGTGGTAATGTATGGGTGTGAGAGCTGGACCATTAGGAAGGCTGAGCGCAGAAGAATAGATGCCTTTGAGATGTGGTGTTGGAGGAGAGTCCTGAGAGTCCCTTGGATAGCAAAGAGAACAAATAGGTCAATACTGGAAGAAATCAATCCTGACTGCTCATTGGAGGGACAAATAGTGAAGATGAAGCTAAAGTACTTTGGACATCAAATGAGAAGGGAGGACTCACTTGAGAAGGCCTTGATGCTGGGAAAGGTGGAGGGCAAGAGAAGAAGGGGGCGTCCAAAGATGAGATGGATAGATGGTATTGTGGACACAATGGGCACAGAGCTTGGTGGGCTGAGAATGGTGGAGGACAGAGGTGCCTGGAGGAAAATGGTCCATGGGGTCGTAAAGGGTCGGAGTCGACTGTGCGACTGAACAACAACAACAAAAGCTGATATTGACGTGGAAGCCATGCTCTGAAAGGAGAGACTGCTCACGTGAAAAGCTTCTGCATTTGCAAGGAAAAACAGCAGACTCCAGTCTCTGTAAGCTGATATCAACGTGGAAGCCATGCTCTGAAAGGAGAGACAGCTCACGTGAAAAGCTTCTCCATTTGCAAGCAAAAACAGCAGACTCCAGTCTCTGTAAGCTGACACCGAAGGTGTGGCTGACCTCAAAGGAGGCACTGCACACATGAATTCTTCTCCATATGCAAGCAAAAACAGCAGACTCCAGTCTGTAAGCTGACACCGAAGGTGTGGCTGACCTCAAAGGAGGCACTGAACACATGAATTCTTCTCCATATTCAAGTAAAAACAGCAGACTCCAGTCTGTAAGCTGACACCGAAGGTGAAGGCTGCCTGAAATGGAGAAACTGCTCACATGGATGAAAAGCTTCTGTTATCTGCGAGAAAAGCAGCAGACTCCTGAGTGCAAGCATCTGTGGGGGGGAGGGGGGAGGCTGCCCCCATGGAGAGACAGCTTAATAAAATCTGCATTTGTAAGGAAAGCAGAAAAGGCTCCAGCCTGGCTCAACAGGTTTGAGCGGGAAAAGTTCCGTTCCTGGGAGGGGGGGAGGGGGGGAGTTGGTGGATCCGGATTTGAATTACATTGAATTTGTTTTAACTGTTAGGATCCTAATTTATTTATTTCGTAGTGGTGGTGTTTTCAAAAACAGAGATACTTAAGAGGGTAATTAGATAAAAATATCTAACTAAATAATGGCATTTAGGAAACGTAATAAAGTACTCAATAAATTAATTAAGAATGTAAAAACCCATAAGGGCAATTAATCTGAAGATTGCTAATCCAAATATTACTAGCTATAACAAAAAATAGCATTGGGAAAATAAATAAGATATAAAATCCTTATGAGAAAAATCTAAGTTAATAACATTATTTAGAAATTATTTAAGAACTTACTAGAGACTATTTAAGACCTATAAAGACCCATAGGGGGTAAGCAATGTTAACAAATAGAATTATTAAGCAAGAACTACAAAATCGCTCTCAGTAAAAAAAGGAGGGAAAAACCATTAGTCTTGGGCACGAAGGGAGCTCTGAAGACACGACTGACTCTTGCGGCGGCAAAGAAGGAACTGGGGATTGGGGGCGGGCTCGCTCCTGATTGGCATGAAGGGCGGAGTCTGAGACTCCTACAAAGCTATGGAAGATTTCCGGACTGAACTGCGCATGCACAGGAAAACCCATTAGTGTGGCTTCACAGGGACCACGAAGAAGAATGTTACTTCCTCAGACACAGAATTCCCTGTTCAGCGTGGCCAAAAGTAACATTCCCAAGAATTAAAAGTGATCCCAAAATACACATTCAACTTTCCTCTTCTAGGACAACTTAACACATTTCAGCACCAGATGGAGAAAATCCAAATGATGCCCAGGGCTTCCTCCACCTTCCTATTAAATCCATATGGGGTATTCAATGACATTGTGCAATTATTTGAAATCTGTGGGTTGCCCGCGGGGAATAATTGGTCAAACCTTTTCCCAGGGGTTTGCCTGGCCTTCAACAGATCCGGGGACCAACCGGGCTTGGCAGGAAAGGCAATTGGGGTGCGGGCTAGCTAGTTAGTTTGGGGGGCAAATCATAAAGCCTTGGCTGATGGTTACGATAGAAACAGGGCAAAACCCAACGATGATGACTCTAATGGAAATACACAATCCTCTGCTTCTGGCTGCAGATTAAGTTGGGCAAATAAGACGCGCCAGACAGCAGAACAAGCTAGGTACCCGGAGTCAATACACATAAGGCTCCGAGGTAGGGCAGGAACAATGGGTTTCGCCAGCCCAGACCTTAATTAGTTGTGGGTTGTCTATTAACCACAGGGCAATGATAAAGAACAGGCATTGTGCTGACCACCGGAAAATGCCACGTATGCAAGCCTTCTGTATTAGGGGGTCACGCGCATCTTACGCACGTATCACCCCAAGGCAGGGTAATATATACGTGCCACCTGACCCAGATCAGGGCTGGACTTCACCGCACGATTGTCTCGCGTGTCTTCCTTGCGGCCAGCCACTCCTACATCTGGTAGCCATTGCAACAGAAATCCACTGTTCTTTATCACAAAATCCAGAGGACAGTCACCCCTTAGCACCAGTTATCTGAGTCAACAAACCACCTCTGGCCATTTTGATGTCTGTCAGGAGCAAATCTTTCACAAAAAGGATGATCCTTAATTGCTTTTTGAAGACTAAACCACTCCCCAATTGCTTTGTGTTACAATAAAGATGGTGCACAACCATATAATGTCACTGGGGGGGGGGGATCTATTTCCCACCCATTGACCAAAGACTACAGCTATGTTCAGAGGGAACTAGAAGACCTGGAGAGCGCAACTCCAGGTGTCCCCCCCCCCCAAAAAAATGGGTTCTGAATCTACATTTTCAGTTATAGTATATACTAGCAAGGGTTGCCCGGCGTTGCCGGGCTTTTCCCCCCGTGTTTTTTAATTAAAAATGAGCCAATTTTATTTTTGCAATAGTTTTACATTGTGTTGGAAGGTTAAATTGTGTTGTTTTTTTTTAAAAAATTGCTTAGTCTGTAATTTTAATTTTTTAAATGTTTATTTATGTTAAATTTGTTTGGCTTGGCTGTTATTAACTGTGATCTGCTTTTTTGGGTTTTTTTGAGGATTAATAAAAGAAGAAAGTATGATGTAATAACTCAGCACAGGATTTTTTAAAGTTTCTATTGTATTTTATTGACATATATTTGTGATTTGTGTGAAAGTGTGTTTAGTGTAGGGTTTTTGTTGGTGTGACCTTTTGTGTATAATTGTGAATTTGTGTTTTGTTTGGGGCTGTTGTGTGTTTTTGAATTGTTTGTACTATTGTGGCCAGCAGGTGGTGCTGGTAGGGGTTTTTGTATTTTGACTTTTGTTTCTCTCCTGGCCTCTGGGTGGAGCTTCTTCTGGTAAGTAGGGTCTTTCTGTATTCATTTCTTTTCCAGTCCTGGTGGAGGTAGTACCTGTTTTGGTAAGTTTGCTTGTTTACTTTCTTTTGTGTGTGTGTGTGGGTGGGTGGGGGGTTGGAATTTGTATTTTTTGTCTGTTTGTTTTGTTTTTGATTGTGTCTTTGTTTACTTCGTATTGGTTTTGGTGTTTTTGGTTTTGTGTATTTTTGGCTGTGTTTGAGTGTTTTTAGTAATTTTTTAAAAATTATTTATTTGGTGGTGGGGAAGGTACGTGGTCATTGGGAGTTTGGAAGGGTGGGCTAGGTGGTGGGGAGGGGGGCATGGACTTTGGGGGTTAGGAAGGGTGGGTTAGGTGGTGGGGAGGGGGGCATGGTCGTTGGGGGTTAGGAAAGGTGGGTTAGGTGGTGGAGAGGGGGGCATGGTCGTTGGGGGTTAGGAAGGGTGGGCTAGGTGGTAGGGAGGGGGGCTTTATTGTTTTATGGTGCTTTGTTTGTGTGGAGTTGTGAAAGTCGATCGGGGTTTCCCCTTTAATTTCAGTGGGTGGGGCTTGCGACCCCCCTCTCCGCTGGCTTTTCTAGGGTTGGGAGGTTTGTGGGGAGAAAAGGGGAATGTTTCCCAAACCCTTCTGGACTCAGGACACCAGGGAGAGGGGATCGATTCCCTCCCCCCCCTCCTTAAAACAACTCCGTTTTTAAGAGTAGAAAAGACGGAGTTTTTTTAAGGAGGGGGTGGGAATCGATCCCCTCTCCCTGGTGTCCTGAGTCCAGAAGGGTTTGGGAAACATTCCCCTTTTCTCCCCACAAACCTCCCAACCCTAGGGTAGGCAGCGGAGAGGGGGATCGCAACCCCCACCCACTGATATTAAAGGGGAAACTCCAGTCGGGACCTTCAGGCGCTGTTGGTGAGGGAAAGAAAGCCGGCTGGTGTGTGTTTGGCTGTGACGCGGTGAGTTGTTTTTCTTTTTAATTTTTCGGGCGCCGTTTTCCTCAGCGTTCTGCGTGCTCATGGCGCGCAGGACGCTGGGGCTTGTAGTAATGGGTTGGTGCTTTCTGTTTGTGCTGCGTTTTTTTAAAATGGTTTTGTTTTGATTGGCTGCGGCGCATTTCCGAACGCTGTGCCGTGCGAGAGCCTCTCAGCCTGATTGGCTCTGGCGCGGCGCGGCGCAAGGAATGTTGGGAAGTGAAGTTCTTTCCCTTTCTTGCCGTTTGTGGGGCTGAGGCCCCCGTGCCGAATTTTTAAATCCTTCGTTGACCTGCGTAGGCAATTCGGCCGTGCGCACGAAGGGTGGGTGCGGGTCAGTAGGGCGACGCATAGCAACCTATAGCCAGTTCCAACGGTGAACACTTGGTTTTATAGGTTAAGATGTGTCTAAACATATTCAACAAAATATCCTGTAATACACAACATGTGAATTTATAGTGCATTACCAAAACTGAACACTAGAGGCCACTGTCTGCAATGTAAACTATAGGGTTTGCTATTATCCACAGTTTTAGGCATCTGCGGCAGGTCTCAGGATGTATCCCTACAAACAGGGGAGGCAAACTGTATTCCTTTATCCCTTGAGAACAACAACATCCTGTTAAGTTCTGTAAAGGTAAAGGTCACCCTTGTTCGAAAGCCATTCGTATCTGACTCTAGGGTTCAGTGATCATCTCTGTTTATAGCTGAAGAGCCAGTGCTGTCTGAGTTTGCAGATGTTTCCGTCGACATGTGCCTCGACACCGAGGTGCACGGAACGCTGTTTACCTTCCCACCAAAGTGGTACCTATTTATCTGCTTGCAATTTCTTGCTGTCAAACTGCTAGGTTGGCAGGAGGCATATTAAAATGCGTACAAATCTCAAGAAAATAACTTTCTTCCAATGATTAGCAATCTTTCACCCAAAGAACTTCCTTGTTAACTAGAGAGCTTCTAATTCTCCTTAAGGAAGAACTGAAGTGAGTTTTATCGCCAGCTGTTGAGCAGTGATCCCAGCTGATCGCTTGAACCAAAAAGCCTGAAGGTTTCCCTGTACAGAGCCCCAAGTTTAGAAAGGTTGGAAGAGTAATGGGGTAACGCAACTTCTAAAATGTGATACTGACTTTGGATTCTAGCAGGTTAAGTCGCTCCACCAGTTCTGAGAGTTTGCTACAGTTTAAACAACCTGTGGAAGAAAATAAAGATGATGAGAAACTGATCGGATGTCCCCAAGACTTTCTAAAAGGTTGCATCCAAAAAAGGATTTTTAAAAGGACAGGTATGCCATCACTCCATTTACACATGTAAAAAGTAAAGGTAAAAGTTTCCCTTGCTCGAAATCCAGTCGTATCCAACTCTAGGGATCAGTGCTCATCTCTGTTTATAGCCAAAGAGCCAACACAGTCTGTGTCTGCAGATGTTTCCGTGGTCATGTGGCAGGCATGCCTCAACACTGCAGCACACGGAACGCTGTTTACCTTCCCACCGAAGCAGTCCCTATTTATCTACTTGCAATTTCTTGATTTCAAACTGCTAGGTTGGCAGGAGCTGGGACAGAGATAGGAGCTCATTCCGTCTTGCAGAACCTTCGAGTCAGTGAGTTCAGTCTCTTAACCACTTGAGCCACCCTACAAATGTAGGGGCAGCCTTACCATTGCGATAAGGTAAGCTAACCTGGGTTATCCAGAAAGGGTAACTAAGCTCTAGTGGGGTTATTTCAGAGATTTGAGGTTGGATTAGGATATTTTATGAAATTCTGTGGAATTGCTCGCAATGTCCCGGTGACTATAGGGTCCCCTGAAGTGCATTTCATCCGTAATTGAGTACTTCTATTTCCAGGTCTCCATATCTTCAACTTTGGCATCCTCTGGAATTGCTATGTCAATTTATCCAGACTTTTTTTCATTTTATTCCTGTTATGTCTTGTATATTATACTCAAGTACTGTCTGGCTGGACATCCTGCTCCAGTAATGTACAGCCAGCGCCTCAGTGTCGAGTGTTTGGCAGCAGTAAATAACCTGACTCCCTAAAAGGGACAACAGCTACAGACGGGTGAGCCCCTTTAGGTAGGGCAATGGTCCCCCCTCAGTGGAGGAAATGCCACTGGAAACCATCACATTGGGCCCAACAGCAAAATGAGCAGAGAAGGAACCACTTATTTTGATTCCCAATGGTCATGGAGGCGGAAGAGGCCATGCCAGATGGACTGGTTGTGAAGGCGCACATTGATAATATCCTCAAGGCTGTGGCACTCCTTTGCAGTCCCAGTGTCAAGTCCTGCATGTCTCATTTCATAGTGCCACAGGAGGTGGTTATGTGATCACAGTGTCTGAGCCACTTCATGGCAAGTTGGGATCCACCTTAAACAAATTCACACCAATGGCATATTTCCTGCTCCAGGAAAAAAAATGCATTTTCAGATATGAGTTTCAGCCGTTGACGACGATTACACTCAAGGCATTTGTCAAGCTGGATCCAAAAATCCCACAAAATTGACAGCGGCAGCGGTGGTGGTGGAGGAGGAAGAAGAATAAGATGAAGGAAGAAAAAGGAGGAGGAAGAAGAAGAAAGGAGGAAGAAGGAGGAGAGGAAGAAGAAAGAGGAAGAGGAGAGGAGGAAGAAGCCAACGACACCAATGTGCCACCGCTGCCAACACCGATGACAGCACACCTTTTAGAATGCCTCTACAACTTCAACAAATATAGACTTGGGGAGAGAGTGTGAGCTCAGACTGGCAACTCAGTCGATTCCCACACTCAACAGATGAACATCTTGTATTGTAGAACCAATTCTATTACTTCTTTGGCTAATACAGTCAGCCGTGACAAAACTGTACTGTTCACAACTGTTGCCTATCTTTGGCAGTGGAGAGATTGACCCTTAAGGGGCTTTAAAAAAATTCCAGGCACTCCTAGAAGCTGGGAATCAGATAGGTTTCCACGCTGTACTTTAATAACAACACTAATAACAAGTCTACGTCAGCTTACAGCAAGGTAATTAAAGCAACTACATTTCGAAATACCATATCTAAAGACTGGCTGGTAATAAAACAAGAAAGGATGAAGAAAAAAGGCAATGAATTGCAGTAATTATCTACCAATTACATGCCTTCCAACAATGTTTAAGTGACTCACAAGAGTACTTTCAAGATCAACTTATAATTATTTAATTGAGAACTCCCTACATCTAATTGAACAGGAAGGCAATTCTATTTTAAAAAATCAAGAGGCACAAAAGACCAGCTGCTAATTGGCAAGGTGTATTAAAGAACTCAAAAAGGATAAAAATGAAATCCTATCATTACTGAAAACGTATTTGACTCATGGCTGCACCGCTGGAGTAACAGCTGCCTTAAAATGTTTGGGATTAGCATAAATATCCAGAAGTTCCTCAAGAAAACCATGGGAAAATTGGGAACTCTTTAAATGCCATACAGTGAAGAGATTGAGGAATTTAATTATCAAAAGAGGAATATTTCAAAGGAACTCTTTGTAACTGTCACTGTTTAATATCTCATTAATTCTCTTGACAATAAACCTGGATTGAACTACCATATTTTAGATCAAGCAGGGAAAATCTCTTTCATCTGTTATACATGGATGATCTGAAACTATTTGCAAAAATTCCCACTAAGAGAGAATCACTAAGATATTTTGGGCTCCAGTTTGACAGCCATCTTGAGTATAATATACTAGGCATAATAGGAATAAAATGAAAAGGTGTCTGGATAACTAGGATTCCGGAATTGAAGATATAGAATTGTAAAATTAACAAAACAACAACAACAACAACAGAGACCAGGCAGTAGAAATAACTTGATTATGGAAGAAATACACTTCAGGGGTGCCTACAGAAAAGGGGTTCCCAACCTAAGGCCTGTGGGCCAGCTCCGGCCAATGGCACTATTTCATATGGCCCCCTCCCCTCCAAGGGCATTTGAGGGACAAAATGGCCAACCCCGTCGTGCAGGCTAGGGCAAAATGGCTGTCTGGCCCTCAAAGCTGACTGAGAGAGTGTGACCCAGCCCCCGGTTTGAAAAGGTTGGGAACCCCTGCTATAGAACTTGCTTACAGACATCCCCTCAATCACAAACAAAAGTAACATGTTAGTGATGAGATTTCTCATCAGACTATTTTGGAATGGGATGGGACAGATGTATGAGTGAACACATCTGGAATGGACAGGACCCAGATGTAGACTCATTCATCAGTCTGTGTGGTGGCTCTGTTGTTTGACTTGTGAGTTGGCATTTTTGGACATGGATTTCACGTCACGCCCCTGGAACTGTGGGGGACACATTCTGAGACCTACCGTGGATAATTGCAACCATGGATAAGGGCAAACCCTAGATTTTACATTGCAGTCAGTGGCCCCTAGTGGCCAGCTCAGGGAATGCACCACAGAAATAGATATGTATTCCAGGATTTTTATTGAATACACTGCACAACGACGATTGTGCTACTGGGAATAACATGTGATTTACATGATATCAAGTGTGCTGATTCCAAATCTGAACTCAGAGTTTGCCTATTACATACAGATTTTAAGTTATAAGCATGCTATAGGTGTTCATATGGTATTGGGTAATCTATTTTTACATGGGAACATTCTAACAGTTGCAGCTACCACTAGGCATGCTGCCGCTTCAGCTGAATCACATCCCCTAGTGGCATGCATGTTCCAGCAGCAGCCAGGCATGTCTGGGTAAGTCAGTGAGCTGACGTCAGAAATAGGTATATAAGGCGAGATGGACGAAGGGCTTGTCTCTAGTGCAAAACCATCTTATTGGATAGTACAGCTAAGCCATAGTGAGTCTGTTTTGAGCTAAAGATGAGTAGGTGCATGCGGATTCCGCATACACAATTGGCACAAACTGCCCCTGGCAGAGGTTACACCGGATGAGGAAGACCCCTGGTCACTGGCCCTTGCCAGTATGGAAATTGGGGAATGGATTAATAATCATAGGGTTGATTCACCCACATCTGACCTGACCGGCGATTCTGCTGAGGAAAGCGAATCGATAACCTCCGTTACGTATTAGGCAATTACTGACTCACAGATCAGCCCAAGCTCTCGTGCAAATAGAGGCCATGTTTACCCTGGTGTAAGCCCCGAACAATGGATTTCCCCTGTCAGTGTTTGCCCGAGTTAATTAACTTCCCCAAGAAAGATTCCCCATTAACCCGAGTAAATGGGTGATGTGATTTTCTGTCAGATGACGATTGTATCACACGCTGCCTTGAATTCCTACAAATGATGATGTCTTTTCCTCAATAAACCACTGGTCTTCGCTCCATCTTGTCTCGTGTCGTTCCTTTGACCAGTCTCCTCCGGGACCCCAAGGGCCGCTTCAGGGCCCCAATCCTACATCTGGTGACCCCGACGTGATCTTACCCGAGAGTAAGCGATCCACGCGGTCCGGTTCTACGCTAGAACCGTGTCCGATCATCCCAGAGGACAGCGCGGAAGCCCGGTCGGTAAGCCAGCCGATCGGGAAGACAGCTCCGCGACGAGGCATTTCAGAGAGGCATCCTACAGCTTGCTCCGGCTTTCGCGGCGGCTTGCAGCACGGAAAAACGCGTTCCGCTCAGGGTCAGCTGTGAACCCCTGACAGCGCAGAGGCCACCGAGGGCCCGTGGCGGCAGGCCACGCTCCGAGCTCTACCCAGAGATTCGTCACGCAAAACCTATTGCCTGAACTACAGACGCGTCGACTCGTCCCGAGAAGGAGACTTCAGAGGACCCCGCAGGTAATATGGGGACTTGTCCTCAGCGGCAACGTCCGTCCGCTAGCCAAAGAATTCATGAGGATGAGTTCAAAATCCTGGCCAGGGTATATCAGTTACGCTTTCACAGTGGAGAGCTAGCACGACTTTTGGTGTTCTTGAGGGAACACTGCCTGCTTTACCCAGAAGCAGGTACGTTATCCCTTCAGCTCTGGGATCAGATAGGAGACTGCATTCAGCAACCCCCAAAAGCTCCAGAGGGCATAATTCGCACATGGAGTAAATGTAGGAAACTTTTAGCAGAGGTAGATCCAGTCCGGGTAGAGGCTAAAGAACCCCCAGCATCAGCAGAGCCATCGGCGCCCACAGATCAGCCCAAGCTCTCGTGCAAATAGAGGCCATGTTTACCCTGGTGTAAGCCCTGAACAATGGATTTCCCCTGTCAGTGTTTGCCCGAGTTAATTAACTTCCCCAAGAAAGATTCCCCATTAACCCGAGTAAATGGGTGATGTGATTTTCTGTCAGATGACGATTGTATCACACGCTGCCTTGAATTCCTATAAATGATGATGTCTTTTCCTCAATAAACCACTGGTCTTCGCTCCATCTTGTCTCGCGTCGTTCCTTTGACCAGTCTCCTCCGGGACCCCAAGGGCCGCTTCACGGCCCCAATCCTACAGGTGCAGCTGTGTTAATAACCCGGACAATGTTTGCTACACTTATGGCAAATATACCCGAGTGATCAACATAAGAACCGTCCTAACCAAAAGGGTGAGATTTGCTTACTTAAGATCCTGACGTCCTAGGCAGAATTGGGCTTCAGATTTGGATTCAGCGCACTATATTTAGTATAGGACACATGGATTAGACCAAGCAGCAGACAATATTTATTTATTGTCATGCAGTGATATTATTTAGATTTGTGGATAAATGAAACCATGGATACCGAACCTGTATATCACATATTGCCTTGCCAAGCCACATGGCGTTAACCAGAGCTAAAAAGCAAGATCCTAAATGACCATTAGGTTTGGGTAGGAGAACATCCAAAGATCATCATCATCTTCTTCTTCAGGTGCCGTATCCGTTCCAAAGATCAGAAGGAAAAAATGGGGCTTTGAACCGAGGGTGTTTCAATTTAGAAGGAGTTATTAAACCATTTGCTCATAGAAGGGTATGAACCTGCCCTTTAGCTGAATCATGTCCCCTAGTGGCATGCATGCTCCAGCAGTGGCCTGGAATGATACAGACACATTCACTCCATGTTGCGGAACACCACCTTCCTGGGAGACCCTCACCTGAATAAATTGAAGGTTGGACAGACAGTCTGCGCAGCGAGGTACTCCCAGGCGTTGTGTCCAGAGCTGCCTGGTAGCTGACAATTTCTGAAAGCAATTAAAAGGAGAAAGTATCATTCTGATTATAATCCACTGGGGTATTCCACAATATTATCAATAATTACATGCCATTATGGTGACTGTTTCTAGGGCTTTCTAGGTAGAACATATAGAGAAGTAGTTTCCCATTCCCCCAGTAGATAAAGATGTATCACTTTGGTGGGTAAGGTAACATCGTTCTCTGCATTCCGGCGTCTTGTCATGCCTGTCACATGACCACAGAAACATCTGCAGACATCTGGCTGTAAACAGAGATGAGCACCGAACCCTAGAGTCAGATACAATTGGCTTTCGATCAAGGGCAAAATAAGACAACTCGATCTTTGTGGAAGCTGGTGAATGTGTATATGTTGTCTAGATGCATTTATTTCTTAAAATTAAATGAAAAGCTCTAATGCTGGGGTTTCCAACCTAATGCCCGTAGGCCAGATCCACCCCACGGTGGCATTTCATGTGGGCCCCCACCCCTCCAAGGGCATTCGAGAAACAAAATGGCCACCCATTGAAGCTATCGGGACAAAATGGCCACCCCCATCATGCAGGCAGGGCAAAATGTTTCTCCGGCCCTTGAAGCTGACAGAGAGAGCGTGAACCGGCCCACGGCTTGAGAAGGTTGGGAACCCCTGCTCTAATGAAATTGGAATCTCAGTGTCCACCTTCTACACATTTTGTCCAGGGATGTAGAAAACAAACACACGCTCAGCTTGTGCAGATGTAGGTGTGGGGTTAAGAAGAGTGGTGACAGTGAAACAGCTTGGTCCCTGCCGTCATGTGCCAGCCAGGAAAGCGAACCCTCCAGATCTGTGCAGAAAGCCAATCTCCACAGAGAACATCTGGAGGAAACCGGTTGCTAACAGGGCTGTAAATCCCCGCTAATTCAGACAGCGGATTTCCTCAAGAGACTCCCACATGGCAGAGGACGGTCCAGTCATTATCCGTCACTTGGAAAGGGAGTGAACCGAAAAGAGAGAGCTCTACTTTGGAGAGCAAAATGGAGAAGACCTTTGGGGCAATCTCTTTGTCAAAAGAGGGATGGAGTGACACGACGGATTAAGAGCCATGGGTCAAGTTTGACTTCTGGCTCAATTCATGGCATGAATCTTATCTGCCGTGGTTAATTAATTATTTTTAAATGGGAGGTCGGAGTTCGATTCCCGGGTACTGCACGACGGAGTGAGCTCCTGCCTCTGTCCCAGCTCCTGCCAACAGAGCAGCTCGAAAACAAGAAATTGCAAGTTGATAAATAGGGACCACTTCGGTGGGAAAGGAAACAGCGTTCCATGCAGTCTAGTGTTGTCCACGGAAACGTCTGCAGATGCAGAAAGCGCTGGGCTCTTTGGCTATAAACAGAGATGAGGACTGAACCCTAGAGTCGGATATGATTGGCTTTCAAGCAAGGGCGACTTTTGAATGTTCAAAATCCAGTTGTATCTGATTCAAGGATTCCGTGCTCATCTCCGTTTACAGCCAACGAGCCAGCACTGTCTGCGCCTGTAGACATTTCCGTGGTCATGTGGCAGACATGACTGGACACTGGAGTATACGGATTGCTGTTACCTTTCCCACTAAAGCAGTACCTATTTATCTATTTGTAATTTCTTACTTTCAAACTGCAAGGTTCAGCAGCTTAACCCCTAAGCCACCACAGTGTCTTTCAATGTTAGCAAATATTCTTTGTGTAATTCAATTTAATTTACATACAGGATGTATATAAATGTGGCTAATGTGCTTTCTGCTATTTTCTTTTTTATGCTTTTTGTTGTTAAAATAAATGTGTGTTGTTGTGGTGGTGTTTTTTTTTATTAAAGAAGCCTGTTGACAGCCAAGTTGGTATCAGTGTGGTTCCAGGGTTGTCATCATTTTTCTCTTCAATGTTTTCCCTACATTTAAGTCACATCAGGCCGTGCTCAAGCCAAAAAAAGGGGACATTCACACTCAGGCCACACTCAGGAAGAGATCTTTTCTTTCCCGAGTTTTGAACTCAGATGCTGTTGACAAATCTAGTGTAAATATTTGCTCTGGAAGACCAGCTGGAAGAAGGGAAGACGGTGTTTATTCAGAAGTCCTGCAGTTGCCCAAACCAAAGATTATCCAGGCTTCTTCTTGAGAAAGATAACAGACCAGCAAGAATGCAGCGGTGGAACTCCAGATGTTCTCGGGCTCCAGGACCCCTTACTACTAGCTATGCCAGCTGGGGCTTTCCAGGCCAAAAACATCTGGGTGGCCACAGTTATTCACCCCTGCATTAAACCTCCAGAACTGTGGGGTGGAAGGAGAAAAGTTTTCCCTAGATCAGTGATGGTGAACCTTGACACTCCAGCTGTTCTTGGACTTCAATTCCCAGAAGCCCAAGTCCATGTGCAGTAAACCCATTCGTGTGGATTCACAGAGACTTGGGCTTCTGGGAATTGAAGTCCAAGAACAGCTGGAGTGCCAAAGTTTGCTATCCCTGCCGTAGATGAGCAGGGAAGAAAAATTAACAACGGAGAGTCCCTGAGGCCAGCAACCTCCCATTTGGACTCTCTGTTTAGTTAATAAGTTTATAATATCCTGCTTTCTGAAACCAGCTCATTACAGGGATAAAATGTAAGGAAGTTGAATTAAAGACCCTACCAATTAAAAGAAGAGACAGCTGCAATTTTAAAAAAAGAACAGCTGAACTGAAGCAGGCAGGAGAAGATGCTTTTCTTTGTTTGTTCACGGTGACTACCCAGAAATCAGATGCTTGTAGAATTCCAGGAACAAGCATTTCTTCTTCTGCTTTCGTGTCCCGATCAAACCCCAAACTGCCAAAATGAAGCCACTTACTTGGCTTTTGTCATTGGCCAAAATTAAATCCTCATCAGTGCATGTTTGTGGTAGTCATCGGCAGAATGAGCCGGGTTCTGTGTCTCTCCACATTCACACCACGTGTCGTTGTGTGCCAGTAGCTCCCACTTGAGCCTGTTGGTCTTGCATTTAGGGACTCCAACCCTCGGCCTATTCAACTGGTTTTCAAGGTCTCAATTCAGTCCTTCAGAGCAACTGCCTGCTCTGTTTCTTCCCAAGTAGCTAAAACCCTGGGTGGGGGGCAGTGTTATACTTTTCAGACAAGAGGAGGGCAACCTGGTTAAGTATAGTGCGAAACCTGGAAGAGATACGAAGGAAATGGAGGTGCGGAAATTAATGCAACCTTTGTTGGTTCTTCTAGACCTGTGACGATGATGAACCTTGACACGCCAGGTGTTCTTGGACTTCAATTCCCAGAAGCCCTGATCAGCAGGTGTGCTGACTTGGGCATGTGGGAACTGAAGTCCAAGTAGAGCTAGAGTGCCAAGGCTGGGTACCAGGATTCTAGGCCATAGTTCTTGGAGTGCCAAGCTTCACCACCACTGACATAGGTCGTCAGATGTGGCTCTCTAGATGTTCTTGGACTCCAATCCTCAGAAGCCCAAGTCAGCGCTCCTGCGGATAAGGGCTTCTGGGATTTGAAGTCCAAGAACACCCGGAGAGCCACATTTGAGTACCTATGGTCTAGAACAGGGGTTCCCAACCTTTTCAAGCTTGGGGCCGGATCATGCTCTCTCAGTCAACTTTGAGGACTGGATGGCCATTTTGCCCTACCTTCATGATGGGGGTGCCCATTTTGTCCCAACAGCTTCGGGAGTGGGGGTGGGGTGGGATTTTGTTTCTTGAATGACCTTGGAGGGGGTGGGAGGCCACATGAAATGGCACTGAGGGCTGGATTCAGCCCGTGGGCCGTAGGTTGAGAATCCCTGGTCTAGAAGAATCAACAGAAAATGTTGCATTACTTGCTCTACTTCCATTTTCGTCGTATCCCTTCATTGGTTTTAAAAAGCAACCACTTTGCTGGCAAAATCTTAGGATAGCAATAGCAATTACAGTAGTACCTCGCTTAAAGAGCATAATGCGATCCACGGGATTGCTCTTTAAGCGAGTTTGCTCTTTAAGCGAAACATCATTGTAAGTGACTGATTGTGACTTCTGGTGTGTGTGTGTGTGTGTGTGTGTGTGGGGATTGTGAACCCTGATTTAGTTGTTAAGCGAGTTTTGTGTTGGTTTTAGTTGTTAAGCGAGGCGACCATTCAGAGAAAATTCTGCTCTTTAAGCGAGTTAGTCTCTAAGCGAGGTGCTCTTTATGCAAGGTTTTACTGTACACCTATTTAAACTGCCCTTTGCATGAAGGCACAATTTTGCAAAGCCATCCAAGCTCCAGAAAGTGCTGAAGCGCTGTAGCGCTAAACAGCAAACCATGAGGATGCCAGCAAAAGTAAATCCTGTGATTCCCCGCCACTGAGCTACAGAAAAGGCAGCAAATCGATGCAGAATAAACACTGGATTTGGCAGTGCACCAAATCATGTGTATTCCCTCTGCTTTCTTTTCTTCTTTCCATCCCCCAAACACTTCAGACCAGCCTTCTAACGTTCTCCTCTTTCCCACTGTGCGCTGCCAAACTCAATACCAACAGTATCCATCTTCTAGCGTACGATTTCATAATAACACTCTCTCACTCCAGGTGTCTTTTATTACTATTACAGATCATTTCTGACTTCCTGGCTGGCTGCCACTCAGCATAATTTGAGCCTGCTGTTCCCAGTTATGAGTCCTGTTCTCGGTCTGCATGGAGTCGAACACAGCAGGTCGTCTGGGCTGATCGGACACTCTCCGAAGCACCAAAAAGCCTGCAGGGTGGTTTCAGAAGTGTGTTTCCTCCACACAAACCTCCTTGTGCTCAACACACTACAGCAGGCATGCCCAAACTACGGCCCAGAAGCCAGATCTGGCCCCAATGCCAATTCATCCGGCCTACGAAGCCCTCGTTGCTCATGGAAGCGGAAGTAAAACACACTCGTATGGGTGCATTTTACTTCCGCTTCCGGGAACGACAAGGGCTTCGCGGGCCGATGGATTTGTTTTGGGGGCTGGATCCGGGCCCCAGGCCATAGTGACCAGCCACCTGCACCATGTGACCGGCCCACAGCCCAAAAAGTTTGGGCACCCCAGCACTACAGTCTGAGCTTGAAAAAATTCTCTTTTTTTCAGACTACAGCTACCCAGCATGCTGGTTGCAAGATGGAAGAAATTGGAGATTGAAAATGGAGCTTCAACAGAGTTGTGGAGTCTTTATCTCCCTCTGAGGGGCTGAAGTGGTTCAGTGGTTAAGAAGCTCGCCTTGTTAGCCAGAAGGCTGGCAAGTTGGCAGTTTGAGACCCGGGTACTGCATGACGGACTGAGTGTCCGTCTCTGTCCCAGCTCTTGGGGACATGAAAGGAGCCTCATTCGGGCATCCCGTGAGTGGAGTTTCTTCCACAAAAATCCTTTCAACCCTGAATCATTTCTGACACAAAATTATAATATTATCTCTCTTACAGAAATACAAAAATTAGGTAAGGTCTTCTTTGCTTGAAAGCCAGTCATGTCTGACTCCATGGGTCGGTGCTCATTTCCGTTTATAGCCAAAGAGCCAGCACTGACTCCAGATGTTTCTGTGGTCACATGGCAGGCACAACTGCTGGAGCACACGGAACACTGCTACCTTTCCCACCAAAGTGGTACCTATTTATCTACTTGCAAATTTCTTGCTTTTGAACTGCTAGGTTGGTTAGGAGCTGAGACAGACGACGGGAGCTCACTCCGTCATATTGTACTCGGGTCTCAAACTGCCGACTTTCTGATCCTCAAGCTCAGTGTCTTAAGCACTAAGCCAACCTTGACATGCAAAAACAAGGTACCTAGAATTACCCAGATTCTGCCCCGCCTAAGTTGTGTCCCATTGAATCCCTTTGCATGGATGTTCTCATTTCAGCTATGGAGGAGTCCTGTGTTTCACCGCTCAGCCTCCCTGGCCAACACTCCTGCCATTTTGCATCCCCTTCTCTGGTTGACCCTGGGAGAGTCCTACACACCCATCTGAGTTCATCAACATCTGGGGCTCCGAGACGCTCATTGCATCCTTCCTGCCTTTAAGGCCAGGCCATGGGAAGGGATGCTCAACTCTATGTTATCTCTGAGTCATTGCTTCCTCCGACCCAAACAAAATGGGCATTGAACTTCCCATGCCGCAGAAAATGTCACTGCTTGGACGCAGACATTTGCTGAACGCAGCTGAGATGCAGTTCTTTCCGTCCGGTTGCCGTCAGAGGAATAGGTGGTTAAGAAGACGGACATAACATTATATAAAGAAGAGCCTCCTTTTTATATTAGAGTAAACAAAACAAAGGGACTGCTGTGGCTCAAGTGGTTAAGACGCTGAACTCACTGACTGGAAGGTCAGAGTTTGATTCCCGGGTACTGCATGATGGAGTGAGCACCCGTCTCTGTCCCAGCTCCTGCCAACCTAGCAGTTCGAAAGCAAGAAATTGCAAGTAGATAAATAGGGACCACTTCAGTGGGAAAGATAAACAGCATTCCATGCACTCTGGTGTTGAGGCATGCCTGCCATGTGTCCATGGAAACGTATGCAGACGCAGACAGCACTGGTTCTTTGGCTATAAACAGAGATAAGCACTGAATCCTAGAGTCGGATACGACTGGCTTTTGAGCAAAAGCGACCTTTACCCTTTACCCAAACAAAACAAAATGACAAAAAAACATTGTGGCACTTTAAAAGACTAATTCCTGTATTCAAATGTGAGCTTTCGTGGATCAAGTCCACTTCGTCAGATATAAGCATGGGACTTTGTAGCATTGATTTATACACATCAGTTACGGAGGCACACAAGGGGTTGGCCAGCCCAACAGAAAAGTAACGTTGTGGGTTTTTACAACTGGCAATAATGGAAAATCCCTGATTGTTATTCAAACTTGCTGTGATGCTTGGCCCTGTTGAGTTGCAAATGGGTGCAAAACAAACTTTGCTTGCAAGCGGATGCATCCCATCCAAAGGATGGATGTGAAACAAGCATGGTGGCATTACACATTTGCCAACAAGTTAGCATCTATCGACAATGGCTTGGGTGACCCAAGCATAATTGCAGCATAGACCAACCTGGTAGTTGTGGTGCATCAAATTTGATGATGTCACAGAAACCCATGACTAATGTCCAAACCCCTGAGATGGGTGTTCAGCATATGCATGTACTTAATCTATGCTGTCTCTCTCTGGACCCTGGTCTTGTAATATTTCTTTTATACTTTATTTGTTTTCCAACCTCAGTGGTTGGCCAAATTTTGTTAATTTCTGCAACTCACAAAGAGGAACAAGGAGCTAATCCAGCATCTAGAACAAAGGTTCCCACCCCTATTTTGGCCATGCCCCTCCTAAACATCTCTAAAATCCTGATGCCCCGACCACCACTGTGACATATAATTCTTATTATTCAAAAAGTGAACTCCTATTCACATGGAGAAAGCCTAAAAGGCCATTCACTGTTAATAACTCATTCTTGAATTGCCCCCCTTAAAAATCAAACTGCTCCCCTGTGGGGCGTGGGCCCTACATAGGGAACTATGGCTCTAGAAGTTCTGATTAATGCTGTACATCAAGCAGTTTGTGAAGCTATGTGAAGTTCTGTGCGGCATTGCTATAAAAATAATACAAGCTTGATATCCCCTTCTGTTTGATAAGAGTTAAACTGCACACTATGCTAAATGGAAATCTTGTAGCTAAAAAAATCATTTTTTAAAAAAATATGGATGTAAATGTACAAGGGGGACTAAAGTGGTTTAGTGGTTAAGATGCTGAACTTGATGACTGCAAGGTCAGCAGTTTGAGAACCGAGTGCTGCACGACGGAGTGAGTTCCCATCTCTGTCCTAAATCCTGTCAACCTAGCAGTTCGAAAGCAAGACACTGCAAGTAGATAAACAGGTACCATTTCGGTGGGAAAGTAACAGCGTTCCGTGCGCTCAGGTGTCTAGGCATGCCTACATGACCACAGAAACGTCTGCAGACACAGACAGCCCTGGCTCTTTGGCTGCAAATGGAGGTGAGCACCGAACCCTAGAATTGGACATTCAGACTCTAAACAGCACATTTACTATATTTACCCTCCAAGTAAAAACAGAGAGAGCTTCTAGCAGAAGGGAATTCCCTTTTCTGTTACTTAAAAATAACCATCATTATAAAAGTGGGTTCTTTTTTTCCCTCTTGGCTGAGGGAGAAGAATACGCACAGGTCGTAAATTTTTAGATTTTATTAAAAAGAAAAAGTTGAAGAAAAGCAAGTATTCACAATACCAGATGTATTTTAGCTATTCAGATGCAAACCTCAGATGCAAACCCCTCATGGTAATCACTATGGAAGGTCTCACGCATTCCTCAAATTCATATTTTATATCTTTTCCTCTATCCTTCCTTCTTAAGGGAGGGGAACATTTCTGGATCACACAAAAAAAGGTTTTTTAAGAGAGAAAAATGTTCTTTCTCTTCCTAGTCTTTGTTGGATGTATCACAGATCTGTCTATAATAAATAAAGTATCTATCAAAATATAAAATAAAGAAAAGTATCTATCTATCAATCTATAATAAAATAAATAAAATGTCTGTCTATCTTTCATAAAAATAAATGAAAGTGTCTGTCTATTCATATATCATATATCTATCCTTCTTGTATATCCATCTATCCAACCATCTGTCCATCTACCTACCTACCTGCCTGCCTACATACCTACCTGTCCATCTGTGTCTGTCTATCTATTAATATATCATCTATCTATCCATCTAGTATACCCATCCATTCATCCATCTGCCTAGCTACCTACATACCTACCTGTCCATCTTGATTACCATCCTATCCATCCATCTCCCTCCTTCCCTACAGGCCAAGGGTTCCCAAACTAAGGCCTGTGGGCCAGATCTGGGCCCCCACTCCTCCAAGAGCATTCGAGAAACAAAATGACCCCGCCCTTTGAAGCTGTTAGGACAAACTGGCCAACCCCATCATGCAGGCATGGCAAAATGGCCATCCGGCCCTCGGAACTGAGAGAGCGTGACCCGTCCCCCAGCTTGAAAAGGTTGGGAACCCCTGCTATAGGCTTTAAACCAGTTATTAGTGTCTGAGTCCACTTAAGTGTTATTGTTGCCCTGTGTTTATTTATTTTTATTATTGATTATTGATCAGCATGTTTTCCATACTACTTTCATAATAATATACCTGTTGTGTAATGTTTATGTAGAATGTTATGTTGACTCTCCTGTTTGCTATCGCAAGTAGTGCTTTGTGGCAACGTTCAAATAATAGCAACGGGCTGCTTTGAGATGTACCATTCGACCTGGGCTGGCAAACTTTCTAGTAAGGCTCTGCCCATCCCCTCCTCCCACTGCTGAACTTTAGATTGTAAGCGCCTTGCAACAGAGACCTACGATTTGATTGCATCCCTTTGCACACACAAAAAGCCACCAACTGGAAAAAACACATGATGGGCTTCTATCTAGTTTCCCAGCCTTCCTCTTCTGCTAGAAGCCCTCTTGTCTCATCTGATCCCGTGGCTCCCAGAAACACCCAGTGCCATACCTGGTTCACAGTTGGAGCCCGTGTAGCCCGGACAGCATTTCCACTCCAGTGCCGTGACGGTTTTGTACGCCTGCTTGTACGTCGGTCGGACGATGGTTCTGTAGCTGGAGACGGGCCGAAAAAAACCAGAAGGAACTGCTGTCAAGAGGCAGGAATTGTTGGGGCATTAGAAGATAGAGGAAGGATCCCACTACACAAGGAACAACGACCTAAACCAGTTGAGAAAATAGACCCTTTTCTTGGTATCGCTCCACCTAAGATTGGGAGAGAAGTAGCAGTGGATGCTGAGAGAACTAAGCAAGAGAAGGACCCTTGACACCCTCTGAGCAGAGATGAGCCTCAAGTCTCTCCACATTCACACAGCGTGTTCTTGTCCGCCAGCAGGCATTGAGCTGCCACACTTCCCACGTGGGTTCCCACTCTAAGGAAAAACTCTTAGTATGACCCATTTTGAGGACACCAGTCAGGAGAAGCTGCCTTTGAAGAAGTCCAGATCTGTCCTTCACCAGATGACTCACCCAGGAGACACGAGTCAGAGCTTCTCAAACCCACCATGGTTGAAGGCTGGGCTAGATCCAGCAACCCTTGATCACTCAGTGACTTGAGAATCCGGATCCACAGATAATGATGGAACCTTGGTGGGTTGGTGAGGACTAGAACCTGGATCCCCAGTTGAAGGTGTATTTTGGAGTGGAGTCAGGGAAGGTGAGACTCAAAAGGTCAAAAACCCAAACTTGGAAGGAAGCGACCAAAAGAAGGGCTCAGTTCCTGTCTCTGTCCAAGATCCCGCCAACCTAGCAGTTCAGAAGCAAGAAATTGCAAGATGAATAGGTACCACTTCGGTGGAAAAGGTAACAACATTCCATGCATCTGGTCATGGCTGCTACATGTCCACAGAAATGTCTGCTGATGCAGACAGCGCTGGCTCTTTGGCTGTAAGCAGAGATGAGCACCGACCCCTAGAGTCGGACATGACTGGTTTTTGAGCAAGGAATACCTTAACCTTTATTAGGTAGAACTGCATTAGCTGTATAAATCTTTCCAAATCCTGTACCGTAACTTTCTGTCTGGCAAGGGAAATTCTAGAACAGTGATGGTGAACCTAGGCACTCCAGCTGTTCTTGGACTTCAATTCCCAGAAGCCCAAGTCTCTGTGAATCCATATGAATGGGTTTACTGCGCGTATGCGCAGTAAACCCATTCGTGTGGATTCACAGAGACTTGGGCTTCTGGGAATTGAAGTCCAAGAACAGCTGGAGTGCCAGTGAACCCATCCATGTGGATTCACAGGGGCTTAGGCTTCTGAGAATTGAAGTCCAAGAATAGCTGGAATGCCAATGTTTGCCATCACAGTTCAAGATGGTGGAGTGACGGTGAGATGAGGCAAAATCACCAACACTGAAGCGTTTGATTTCGGGGCATCAGCCTAACTACAACGGATCTTGGAGAGGAAGATATTTCATCCTGGCAAACACTGTCTGTGGTGATCGGGAGCACTAAACTGGGTCTCCTTACCTTCCCCCTCGGCATCCTATGGGCCACCGACAGGTCTGGAAGACTCGTTGGAGGTAAGTGCCATTCTGAACGTGGCAGGAGACGGACCTGGTGATGGTGTAGGAACACCAGTTCCTGAAAGAAACAGAAGAGGTTAGAGGTGTGAATCGGATACGTTAACTCAATAGCTGTACCCTGTGATGCTTGTCAACGTCCCAAAGCTGAAATCCCAAAATGTGGAGCCCCATCTATTTTTGTAAGGTGATTCCAATGCCATGGAGCAGGGAGGTAGTGAATCCGTTCCAGGTTTTGGTTCTGAACTTTGAAAGAGCTATCCAAGTGGCTGATCTTTTTGTTGGTATAAAAGTCAAGCTCTTTGGACAGCTCCCGTAAAGTCTGGATTAAAACCCACAGTGGACTCATTACTTCCACAAAAGAGAATTCACTCTTTTTCAACTACAAATCCCATAAGACCGAGACTATAGGCTGTGCTAAGCAAGGGCTTCTGGAAGTTGTCGCCCAAGTAGTCCCAAGTTTGAGAGCCAATGTCCTACAGCAGTTATGGTGAACCTTAGCACTCCAGGTATTCTTGGACTTCAATTCCCAGAAGCCCAAGTCAGCACTCCTGGTGACCAGGGCTTCTGGGAATTGAAGTCCAAGATCATCTGGATTGCCAAGGTTGACCATCACTGTCCTAGAGGGTGGGTAGACAGACAGACAGACAGACAGACAGGAGTTATTAATGTTAGTTTTTTGTTTACTTTATAGTACTTTTAAAATAAAATGAAATGAAAAAAGTTGGAAGAAAGTGAATCATATATGTAGACTCGAAGTCACTGGAGGAAAAATTCCAATCCATCAAAGATGATGGTGTTTGGAGCTCTCATTCTCGATCTCACACAATAGCAGGGATGTGAGTGGGACAAAATTGTGCAAATCACTTTGGTATGGACCAGAAAGAATAGGGGAGGCTTATCATTCGACCTAGCTCTTACTATTTTGGTCCCCCCACCCCTCCCAATGCATCTGGTGGAGAGGAGACTGGGGAATGAAATGCAAGAGGACCTGGAATTTTTTTGCCAGGATGGCCTGGCCTTTGCAAACTATGCCTAGTTTCAAGACTAATCTCAGTAAAGGCCAGCTGGAGTCTGTGTTTGCACACTCCTTGACCTCAGTTTCTCTCCTGGCAGCTCCAGCGAGTTTTCCTTGGTTCGTGATTGACGTCTCACGGAGGCCAAGAAAGCAATCTACTGGGAAGTGCTGAATGAACTCTTGCTCAGCCAGCCCGATCTGTTCAGTCCCTACACTTTGGGTGCATAGCCCTAGCAAGGACAGGGCAGCTGAGCATTGGGGAGGAGGAGTGGGGGAAGGATTTGAGGGGGACTGCTGCGATTTAGGTAAAGGAAGGGTTTCCCTTGCTCTGATCTGCTTGTGACTACCAAAAACATGGGGCCGATTAAGATCAAAGTTTGGCCAATGACCAAACCAAAAAAGTGGCTTCATTTTGGAAGTCCAGCGTTTGATTGAGACAGGAAAGGGAGGAGGGAGGGAGGAGAGGAACAATAAGAATAAGAATAAGAATAACGAGACAAAGAAGAAGAACAATAAGATGGAGAAGAACAAGATGACAGAGAAGAAGAAAAAGATGGAGAAGATGAAGACGAAGAGGAGGAGGGTGGAGAAGAACAAGAATAAGGAGGAGGAGGAAGAAGAGAAAGAGAGGAGGAGGAGGAGGAGATGGAGAAGAAGCAGATGAGGAGAAGAAGAAGGAGCTCCGATTCTGTGCACGAATAAAGTCAAGGAGAAGGGCACTTCTGTGCGTGCCAAAACCAGTGTGCACACGTCGGGGAAAGGAGGGAGAGAACTTGAAAAGCCGGGGAAAGGCCCCCCAGGAGAGGCAATTAAGCATTCTGGGGAGCAAACAGGAAGGGAAATTCCTTCCAGCCCCAGGGAAGGCTGTGCCAAGATCCGGACATGAGAGGTCTGTCTTTATTTTTCTCATGCCAGAGCCGTTAAACTGTGCGCTGGCACCAGGAAGAAAGGGAAACACGGGGATTCGCATGACCTAGCAATGCTCTTCTCTCGCCCCTCAGTCTGGAGAGGGAGAGAGAGGAGGAGAAGCTCAGCTCTGGCCAGCCATGTTTCTCTGGTACAGCACCGGGTGCGATCTGGTAACACCAGCCGAGCCACCGACACTGCCAAAGCGCAGGGAAGCTGGAGGTCTGGTTTCAAGTTATAATGGCCCCATTGGAATAGAATTTTATCTAATGTATTTTGTTTTAACCTGATATGGTCAGATGACTAATCAGTTAATAAAGGATGATGATGATGATGATGATGGAGGAGGAAGAGTAGGGAGGAGGACGAGGAGGAGGAAGGAGGAGGAGAAGAAGAAGAAGAGTCCTGGTGGCACAGTGATTAAACTGCTGTCCTGCAACCAAAAGGTTGTGAGTTCTATCCTGACCAGAGATCAAGGTTGACTCATCCTTCCAAGGTCGGTAAAATGAGTATCCAACATGTTGGGTGCAAAATGTTAATGACCTTGTGAACTGCCCAGAGAGTGTACTAAGTGCTATCGGGCGATAAAGAAGTGTAATTACTTTGCTTTTTGCTTGAAAAGGAAGAGGAAGAAGGGGAAGAGGAAGAAGAATGATGGGGAGTCTCTCCAAGTGGGTGTCCTGAATCAGATACCATCAGCTCCATCCAGGCTTGCCTCTTGGATAGGAACTGGCTCACCAGTGGATAAAGCAGTGGATTCAAGAGCATTTTATCTCCGGAGATCCAGGGACAAACATGGACGCAATGCCCTGGCACCAGAGTTGGGCATTGGGGCTTTACAGTGACCTCATGCATCCAAAAGGACTGCCCTGGCATAGTGGTTAAGATGCTGATCTTGATGACTGGAAGGTCAGCAGGTCAACAGTTTGAGACCTGAGTGCTGTGTGACACAGCGAACACCCGTCGTCTGTCCCAGCTCCTGTCAACCTAGCAGTTTGAAAAGCAAGAAATTGCAAGTAGATAAACAGGTACCACTTTGGCAGAAAAGGCAACAGCGTTCCACGCACTCCGGCGTCTAGCCATGCTTGCTACGTGAGCACGGAAATATAACCAGATGCAGACATCGCTGTCTCTTTGGCTGTAAGCAGAGATGAGCACTGACCCCTAGAGTTGGATATGACTGGCTTTCGAGCAAGGGTGACCTTTATTATTTACCTTTATTAATGGAAGGATAAAGGTAAATGATAAAGGTCCCCCTTGCTCAAAAGCCAGTTGTATCTGACTCCAGGGGTCGGTGCTCATCCATTTACCTTTATTAATGGAAGAAGCAGCTCCCCCAGTGGGTTCAGTGGTTAAAACGCTGAGCTGGAAACTGGAAGGTCGGGTTTCGATACCCGAGAGCTGCACAATGTGGGGCATGAAAGGAGCCTCATTCGGGCATCTCCTAAAAAATCCTTTCAACCCAGAGTAATCTCTGACACTAAATTATTATCAATAATGGAAGGAGATTAAAGGGAACTGTGAACCAAAGGGCCCCATAAACCACAGCCTCCATCTTTTCACATGGCATGAAAGACCAAGGCTGGGCTACCTCCTAGGGGTCCCATTCAGGGGAACTGCGTCCGCACCCTAAACAGACCACCTACAAACAGAGACCCATTCATTCTCAAGGCGGAATAATCTAGCTGTCAGCCTGCCAATAAAACCCATAACTAGGCATTACAGGTGCCCATATAAGTTGGCCCAAAGGAGCCATCCGGCCAAACCTGTGAAGCACACTCTGTTTTGGCATCAGTTCCGCCTGGGTCCGGAAGAGAAAGAAGCATTTTCTTCATCCCAAAGTAGCCCTGGACCATCAAAGATGCGGCGAAGCAAAAAGAACTGAAACTAGACCACTTCTGGGGTTGGAAAATGGATTTGTGTTTATGGAAAGTTTGCGATCCAATTTAAAAAGCCAATCAGCCCCCGGCAGCAGAAAGCGATGCACGTATCTATACATTTTTATACTGGCATGCTAAGCGATTTCTATCGACATGCCTTAGGGCCGTGATGGCGAACCTTGGCACTCCAGATGTTCTTGGACTTCAATTCCCAGAATCCAAAGCCCACACAAATGGTTTTACTGCGATTCATCCAGCCCGCACTGCCCTCGTCGCTTCCAGGAGCGATGAAGGCAGCGTGGGCCAGATGAATCGCAGTTAACCCATTCGTGTGGATTCACAGAGACTTGGGCTTCGGGGAATTGAAGTCCAAGAACATCTGGAGTGCCAAGGTCCACCATCACGGCCTTAGGGGAGGATGCAACCCACAAAGTCATCTTAGAATACTCAAACTGAGATCAGATGCTTTGAAGAATTCTTCAAAACAAGGGAAGAGTTTAAACAGGCAAACGGCACACTGGGCGCTTGGGGCACATTTTAATTAGCAAAAGTGGGCCGCAGTGACTAAGTGGTTAAGACACAGAGCTTGAAAACTGGAAGGTTGGCAGGCCAGCAGTGCGAGACCCGAGTGCTGCATGACAGAGTGAGCTCCTATTGTTTGTCATCACAGTTCCTGACAACTCTAGCAGGTTGAAAGCAAGAAATTGCAAGTATAGTGGAACCTCGTATAATGATTGCATTATACAATGAATAAATCATACAACGAATGGAATTTTAAAAAAAACCGTTATATCATACAATGATTTTTATTGTTGTACGATGCAATGCTTTCCTATGGGATACAATGCACAACGAATTTCTCTATGGGAAGAAAAATCATACAACATATCCCATAGAGATATTTGTTGTACAATGCATCCCATACAGAAATTCGTTATGCATTGTATAGCAATAAAATCGTACAACAACTAGCCTCATGGAACGAATTAAATTGTTCTCCGGGACGTTTCTTACAGCAAAAATTACTTTAACTACATTTCCCATAGGAATGCATTTAATGCAGTTTCCCATAGGGATGCAATTAAAACCAAAATACTTCAACCGAAATGCAGTTTCTCATTAGAATGCATTAAAAACCAATTAATCTGTTCTGGGGGGGAAATCCATAAACCGAGCCACTATTTTCTATGGATTTCCTTTTGTTATGTGATTTTTTATGTTAGCTGACCTGTTTGTTAACTGACGTTCCACTGCAGATAAATAGGTACCACTTCAGTGGGAAAAGTAACAGTATTCCATGCGCTCTGGCATCTAGTCTTGCCTACCATGTGACCCTGGAAACATCTGCATATTCAGGCAGTGCTGGCTGTTTAGCACTGAACGATAGAGTCGGTCATGACTGGCTTTCGAGCAAGAGAAACCTTGACCTTTACTAAGAATGGAGGTTTGTTATTGCTTTGTTTTTAAAACTTTGCACAACTTCATAAGCCACCAAGAGTAAGAACTCATAATAATAATTTCATGTCAGAAATTTTTCTAGGTTGAAAGGATTTTTGCTGGAGAAACTCTGCTCAGGGGACGCCCGAATGAGGCTCCTTTCATGTCACCAAGATATTTTCCCCACCGAAGTGGCCCCTGTTTATCTACTTGCAATTTCTTGCTTTTGATCTGCTCAGTTGGCAGGAGCAAGAACTCATGAACTTAGATTCTTCTTCTTCTTCTGTGCCTAGGCCAGATGTGAATCTGCCAAAATAAAGGCACTTTTAGGTGAGTTCATTCAGCAGTTCCTTTCACCTGACCTAGTGTGAGAAAGATTAGCCAGCAACACAAGGTGGCCTTTACCAGGGTATGCCTGATTGTGATTCAATAAATACCACAATTTTCAAGGAGGCGCTTTCTGTGGACCCCATGAATTTATATAGATGGAGTATATAAATACACCAAGCAAGCAAGTGAGCAGGAAAGGAAAGGAAGGAAAGAAAGTTAGAAAGGAAAGAAAGAAAGAAAAGGAAGGAAGGAAAGGAAGGAAATTAAGGAAAGGAAGAAAGGAAGGAAAGTGAAGGAAGGAAAGGGAAGGAAAGGGAAGGAAAGGAAAGGAAAGGAAAGGAAAGGAAAGGAAAGGAAAGGAAAGGAAGAAAGAAAGAAAGAAAGAAAGAAAGAAAGAAAGAAAGAAAGAAAGAAAGAAAGAAAGGATAGTGCCAACTTAGCGGAATCCAGACATTCCTCTGGCATTCCTTGCCAGCCTTTCTGGGGGCAAAGCCATGACACCCCCTTCTCTCTCACCGCTACGCCCAGCCCCCCATCACAAAAGCCTCATTCTCCGTAGTGGCCTTTCCCCTCTCTATTGGGACTCTCTGAGGCCTCAGGCTGGACACCCACGGGAAGGCGGGTGGTCAGCCAACTCCATGCTCCGGACGGAGGTCTGAACTTCAAGGGCCGGAGGTTAGAAGAGGCTGCCGCTCAGAGCTCCGGAAACACGAGGGCTCAACATCAGGGCTGCTGTGTTTGAAACTGCTAATGCAGAACCGGAGGAGTATGGTATGCCAAAGCGAAGCAGAAGAGGACTACTTCTCATCATTATCATCATCATCATCATCATCATCTCCTCCTCCTCCTCGTTATCCTTCTAGTGCCACATCCAATTCCAAATACTGTATTAACTATCCTTATGAAGATTGTCCCGGGAACCATATAATGCAGTGACCTTCCATTTGCCTTCCGCATTGCAGTGTGACACCCATAGTGCCACGGATCCAGTTCCACGAGTCCCTTTCTGGTCCTGAGCCCTTTGGGCACACAAAGAAGTCCTCCTCAACATCTCCAGGCCAGGATGAATGAAGCTTCTGCTCTCCATCAAGAGGGATTCAAGTGGGATTTAACCCACTTGGGGACCATCACCCTTCCTTCCCTGTGGACTTCGCCACCTAAGGCCATTAGTCCTGAGGTAAAGGTCTCCCTTACTCAAAAGTCAGTCTTATCTGACTCTAGGGTTCAGTGCTCATCTCTGTTTCAAAGCCGAAGAGCCAGCGTTGTCTACTTCTGCAGACATTTCTGTGGTCATGTGGCAGGCATGACTAGACACCGGAGCGCACAGAACGCTGTTACCTTCCCACCGAAGCAGTCCCTATTTATCGACTTGCAATGTCTTGCTTTCAAACTGCTAGGTTGGCAGGAGCTGGGACAGACGACGGGAATGTGCAGTACTCGGGAATCGAACTGCTGACCTTCCGCTCCCCGGTCAGCGTCTTAACCACTTGAACCACTGCAGTCCCATTTTTAAAAGAACATCCTGAAGACATTCTTTTTTTAAAAAAACAATTTTGCTGCTATGACAAAAACACAAAGAATCCATCTTTTTTTTGATTAAGGAAAAATTCACGCTATGAAAACCCTGTCTACTACATCGCTGGGAATTCCACCTTAAATAAGCAGGATAAACAAGCTGAAATGCACAGAAATGCATTCAGCCCTGGCATTTCAAAAAGGTCACACAGTCCCCGTTCAAGGGTCTTGTTTTCGCCCGCTTGCCTCGTATCTATAATTAGAGACTACGCTACCTTTAAAGAGAAGGAAGTCCCGTTCACTTCCTTCCCCTCCAAATTATTGTTATTATTGGGAATCGCTAGTTAAAGGCAATGAAGGTTTGTTTTTTGTTTTGGGTAATTAAGTATTTTCTATAACAACTAAGCCACAACGGAGTTCCAGCCAACAGTGAGGTCTGACAACATCCTGGCCTGGAGTGTCTCTCCGTATGGACTCAGTCCAGAGCTGAAAAATTAATTCACACATCAAAGTGGTTTTTAATTCATCGCGAGCCACATGCTGCAGCGCTGAGAAAAACCGGCCAACGTTTTCCTCCCTAAGTGGTGCTTACTATTTTTTTAAATTAAAATTAAAGTGGTGCTTACTTAAGGGTTGTCCCCCAATTAAACACTGTTACTCAATTCACTATCCAGCTTTCCATCAATTTGGGGATGAAATATTAAGAGTGTTTCGACACAAACGATCTTTCTTCAATGCTATCCAACTATATGTGAGTTTCCTCCAACATACTATCTCAGCAACTGCTTTCCTTAGTCAAGAAAAACTTTTGAAAATGCAAAAATAATAACTTTTTTTCTTATATGCAAGCCCCTAAAACTCTGCAGAGTCGAAGAGAAGCCTCCTTTTAATAAATGATCCGACCAGATGTGTTCCCAATTACTTATCTATTTATTTTTAAAACGAAAGTTAACATCTATTGTAAGCCACTCTGAGTGATGCTTGCATCAAAAAGGAGGGGTGTAAAAAGTTGATAGACCAGTGGTGGTGAACCTATGGCATGCATGCCAGAGGTGGCAACTCGGAGCCCTCTCTGTGGGTATCCAATGGGAGTGCTTTCTTCCTCCTCCCAGCACAGAGTTCGACCCGCCTCTCTGTCCAGGAGCCCAATGGGAGTGCTTTCTCCCTCCTCCCAGCACAGAGTTCGACCCGCCTCTCTGTCCAGGAGCCCAATGGGAGTGCTTTCTCTCTCCTCCCAGCACAGAGTTCGACCCGCCTCTCTGTCCAGGAGCCCAATGGGAGTGCTTTCTCTCTCCTCCCAGCACAGAGTTCGACCCGCCTCTCTGCCCAGGAGCCCAATGGGAGTGCTTTCTCCCTCCTCTGTTGCTGGGTTGGCACTTTGCGATAAATAAGTGAGTTTTGGGTTGCAGTTTGGGCACTTGGTCTCTAAAAGGTTCGCCATCACTGAGATGGATAGATGATGATAGACAGACACTTTTCTTTATTTTAGATAGATAGATAGACAGATATATATACACAGACAGACACTTTCATTTATGATAGATAGATGATAGACAGACACTTTTATTTTAGAATGATAGACAGGCAGACACTTTCATTTATGATAGATAGATGATAGACAAACACTTATATTTATTTTAGATAGATATTTTATTTATTTTAGATAGAAAGAGAGAGAGAATAATGCAAATTATTTTAAGGCATTTCTGAAATTATATTTCAGTTTGCTTTTCAAAGGGATCCTAATTACACATGTTCCTTAACATTTTAGCACAGTCGATGACCTTCAAGCACATGAAAATAACAAGCAGTCCAACAAATTTATTATGGCATATGTTTTTTGGGGCCAGAGCCAGCTTCATCAGGTACATGGAACATCACACTGAGTTGGCAGACAGAAATAGGGGGCGGGAGTCTCATGACTGGGCCCAGGGGCTCCCCTCCTTAAATTCAAGTATTTTAACCCCCCCTCCCCATTCCAGTTCACCAGCCACCCTATTCTCTGGCAGCAGGGCAGAGGATGGGGAAGAGAAAGCAACTGCAGTCTTCAGACATTTCCAAGAACATGTGGCAGGCATGACTGGCATGCACAGAACGCTGTTACCTTTTACACTGAAGCAGTACCTATTTATCTACTTGCAATTTCTTGCTTTCACACTGCTAGGTTGGCAGGAGCTGGGACAGATGACAGGAGCTCACTCTGTCGTGCAACACTGAGGTTTCGAACTACTGACCTGCCGACCTTATGGTCACCGGGCTTGGCATCTCACCTACTAAGCCACCACAGCCCTTGAAACAGTGTAGAGGGAAAATGAGGAGAGGGAGAAGGGCAGTCAGCTCTTGTCTTTCCTAACACTGTCATTGAGAATCACGTGGTGAAAAGAACCTCACCTTGTGAACTGGAAGGCTGGCAAGTCACCAGTTCAAGACCTGGGTACGGCATGACGGATTGATTGCCCATCTCTGTCCCAGCTCTTGGGGACATTAAAGGAGCCTCATTTGGGCACCCCCTGAGTGGAGTTTCTCCAGCAAAAAATATCCTTGCAACCCAGGATAACTTCTGACATGAAATTATTATTACCTACCAACAAGTGGTAGATTCGAGGCAGAGGAGAAAAAGGAATGGAAGAATTTTCAAGGGCTTTACAAGGGGGTTAGATGAGTTTCTGAAGAATGGAAATAGCTCTTGGCAACTACCAGGAGTCGTTCAGCAAGTGGTACCTGAAGTCTTGGATACTGGTTGCTAAGCAACAACCACAGGCAGATACTGAGATCTAACTTCTTGTGAGTCTCTTCTTCTACATCTCTTCACCACACTGGCAAACCATCTCAACCCACTTCAGTTTTGAGCAGAAACTTTGACCTTGAAAGCCTAAACCTGTGGTGCCGAACCTTGGCACTCTAGATGTTCTTGGACTTCAATTCCCAGAAGCCTAAGCACCCTGTGAATCCACACAAATGGGTTTACTGCGATTCATCCGGCCCGCGGTGCCCTCGTTGCTCCCGGAAGCGGAAGTAAAATGTGCCCGTACAGAGGAAGGGTTAACCCAGAAGAGTCTTAACAGTACGGGCGTGTTTTACTTCCGTTTCCAGGAGCAACGAGGAAAGCGCCGGATGAATCGCAGTAAACCCATTTGTGTGGATTCACAGGGGGCTTGGGCTTCTGGGAATGTCCAAGAACATCTGGAGTGCCAAGGTTTGCCATCACAGGCCTAAACTGTTCATCCCCTCCTGTTCGTCTAAACGAGGGCTGGCCGATGGAACTCCCTCCCACCAGATCTAGCAATAACCACTCATTTGGGTGTTTCATAGTAAGAGCAGGTCCACCCACTGTTCTTGACCTAAGGCTCCTCCAACTTGGCTCTCCAGATGTTCTTGGACTTCAATGACCAGAAGCTCAAGTCAGCACACCTGCCAAGTGGGGCTTCTGGGAACTGAAGTCGGAGAACATCTGGAGAGCCAAGTTGGAGGAGCCCAGTTCTTGACCATAAAGAATGAGGCTGTGGTCTTACTCAGAATGAAATGGACAAGGAACAGGTGTTGGGGTTTGACTTCTTGAAAACTTCCTCTGGACCAGAGGACTACTTATGGAGTCCATAAAAGGTAGCAACAACCCCTTTTGCAGATGGCTGGGGCGCTGCGCTGCAGTTCTTAAAATAGGGACTTTTCCTAGGATGATGATAATGATGATGATAATTTCATGTCAGATATTATTCTGGGTTGAAAGGATTTTTGCGGAAGAAACTCCACTCAGGGGACGGCCAAATGAGGCTCCTTTCATGCCCCCAAGAGCTGGGACAGAGACAAGCACTCAACCTGTCATGCAGTAAAAGGTAAAGGTTTCCCTTGCTCAAAAGCCAGTCATATCTGACTCTAGGGCTCAGTGCTCATCTCTGTTTCATAGCCAAAGAGCCAGCACTGTCTGCTTCTGCAGGCAGGCATGACTAGACACCAGAGCTCACAGAATGCTGTTTACCTTCCCTCCGAAACGATCCCTATTTATCTACTTACAATTTCTTGCTTTCGAACTGCTCGGTTGGCAGGAGCTGGGACAGAGACGGGAGCTCATTCCGTCCTGCAGTATTTGTGTCTCGAACTGCTGACCTCCCGTCTTCCAGTCAGCGTCTTAGCCACTACTTGAGCCACTGCAGTACTTGGGTCGTTATTCACAGATGAAGCTTTCAAACATGGATGTGGAACTCTAGCCGGAAACTTGAGATGGTCAATTTGTGCTTGTTGTTATATCAACATCAATGTAGATAATTATCATACGATAAATAATACCCAGGTCTCGAACTGCCGACTTGCCAGCCTTCCAGCTAACAAGGCAAGCTTCTTAACCGTTGAGCCACCGCTGGCCCTTTTCCCTAGGATACTAATAAAGTATAGAGAGAGTGACCGTCGAAGAAGCACCAATGAAAATGACCGATAATCAAGAAACCATAGAACGCAGACAACTGGCTGCAGAGGAGCAAAAGAGGTGTTACAGCTGATCATTCGCGATCAAACCAACGGGAAAAGAAATGGAAGGAAGAGGTCCAGGAGGCGGTTTTGGAGGGGCTGTTGAGAGCGACCGTCCAGGATCCCTTAAAGTCAAAACCAGCGAGAGAAAAGCGGGGAGGACGAGGAGGAAAGAAACGGGAGGAAAAAGAGCAGCCTCTCCATCATCATCATCACCATCACCCACCTTACCTGCGCGCTGCGTAGGGCATCATCCCCGGGTGGCTCCAGGTGCAGCCGGACGGCGTGGCCAGAAGGGAGAGGAGGAGGAGGAGGAGATGGAGGAGGAGGAGGAAGGCGCCGCCGGCCCCCCAAAGCCGGAGGGGGGACGACGGGGAACCCCCAGGCAGCCGGCAGGAGTCCATGCCCCTCCCGGGGGTCTCCAGATCGGCTGCTGGGATGGGGAGTCCCACGGCTGGGTGGGGTGGGTGGAATCCAAGGATGGGGAGGATGGGGGGCTGCTGCCTGTGCCAGGCGGAGTCCCGCAGGGAGGGGAGGGCCAGGCCAGGCGCCGCCGAAGTGACGCCCCCCTCCCCGCTCCCCCCTCGATCCTGCTGCGGAGGAGGGGAGACTACAAAGTCCAAAATCCCCAGCCAGGCGCTCGCTCCAAAGAGGAGGAAGGGAGGGTGACTCCGGACCCCCCACCCCCCACCCCCTTTCTTTCTTTCCAACGCCGCTAGTAGTCTCGAACCGAGAGATCCAACGAGAGCCGGAGATGGAGGGGGGGGGGGGGGGAGGAAGTTCTCTTTCTTTGCAAGCTGCAACCACCCCCTTTCCCCCCCCTTCCCCTTCTGCCTGGGCGTGGGAGGGGGCGTCTGGAGGAGGGATCCCCTCTTTCTCCTCCTGCGCGATCCCCTGCCTCTCTCGCCCAAAGAGGCTTTGCAAAGAACCCCCCCTCTCTCCCTCCACCCCCCACCACCCCCCTTTTGCCTCCTGCTCCCACTTTCTTCTTCTTCTCCTCTCTCGCTCGCTCTTTTCCTTCTTTCCTCCGCCTTCCCTATATATTCCCAATCACGCCCCCCCTCCCTTTCCCAGGAAGGTTTCCCTGTTCTCCCCTCGGTCGTGAGAAGCGAAAAGTAGCATTTACACTTTTACACCGCCCCCATGATGGGGCTTATAGTGCACTCTTTGGGGGGGGGGGGGGGAGGTCACAAGGCCATTTATTAGCATTTTTACCCCCCCCAAAAAAAACACACAACAACAACAAAAAAACACCATGCTGGGGAATAATTTTACCGACCTCGAAAGGATGGAAGAGGCTGAGTCAACCTTGATCACCGTCAGGATCACAATGTTCTGGCTGCAGGACATCAGTTGGAGCCCCCTGCACCACTAGGGGCTCTAGAGGGACAGGTGGCTTACCTGAGAGTGGCATGTCAGAGAATAAACAAAACAAAAAGCTGTCTGTAGCACTTTAAAGACTTAACTGTTATATTTCCAATGTGAGCTTTCTTGGATCAAGTCCACTTCATCAGACCCCTTTGTTTTATTTTGTTTTATTATTTATTTTATTTGTTCCCACTTGTATGCCACCCATAGCTGTCAAGTATCCCGTTTTGGCTGGGAAACTCCCGTATTTTACCCTCTTTCCTGCTGTCCTCCTGTATTAGTTAGACTGCAATGCCCTAATGCCGCCACTGGAGGTCAGCACAGGATAAGCATAGCTGTCAAGTTTTCCGTTTTGTCCAGGAAATTTCCCTTATTTTCAAATCCCAAACTGCCCTAATCACAGAGCAACTCAGGGTGGCTAACGTGGTATGGCAGGGCATCACAAAATATCCAAAGCACAATAAAGTAAAGGTAAAGGTTTCAAACAGTAAAACAATGAACAATCCAGTAAACACATTATCGTCTATCAGCACCGCAACTGGATGTTAGTGTGGCTCAACATCCTCGATGGACCCCAGGGCTCAATGTCTACAACGGAGCCGGGGCTCAATGTCCTGGATGGTGTCTTCGGTTGCCTTGAGGCCTTAGCAGCCCTTTTATCCCGCTCCAGTGTTGGTGTGGTAATTAGCTTACATTGGTTGGTAATTAGCTCTCATTGAAATATAACAGTCTTTAAGGTGCTACAGAGTTTTGGTTTCTTTTTGTTTTTTGTTTTGTGTATTCTCTGCTATGCCTAAAAGACAGGCTAACACAGCTACTATTCCAAAAAAAATTGCCTGAAACTATTCTTCTTCATTGTCACCTGTGAATCCACATGAATGGGTTTACTGCATGTATGTGCAGCAAACCCATTTGTGTGGATTCACAGAGACCACAAAGAAGAACTTGATAGAGCGTAGTAGGAGCAGAAAGAGATATTGTAGATAGCCCATAATGACTGTATATACTCAAGTATAAGTCGGGGGTTTTAGCCCCCAAAATGAGGCCCAAAAATGGGACTCGACTTATACTCGGGTCAACGTAAACACTCAAAAACATACCCACACAAATGTCTAAATTAATTAATTTTACCATATTTTCATGTATTTTAATTATTAAAACTCAATAGCAGCTGCTGCATTTTCCACCCCCGACTTATACTTGGGTCAATCTATTTTCCTAGTTTTAGAGTTCCAAATTAGGTACCTCGACTTATATTCAGGATGATTCAGAGACCACGAAGAAAAACTTGATATTGCCTAGTAGGGGCAGAAATAGACATTAAAGGTAAAGGTTTCCCTTGCTTGAAAGCCAGTTGTATCCGACTCTAGAGTACAGTGCTCATCTCTGTTTCAAAGCCGAAGAGCCAGCACTGCCTGCTTCTGCAGACATTTCCATGGTCATGTGGCAGGCATGACTAGATACCGGAGTGCACGGAGCACTCTTTACCTTCCCACCGAAGTGGTCCCTATTTATCTACTTGCAATTTCTTGCTATCAAACTGCTAGGTTGGCAGGAGCTGGGACAGAAACGTGTGCTCACTCCATCATAAAGCACTCGGGTCTCAAACTGCTGACCTACCAACCTTCTAGTCGTCAGGTTCAGCGTCTAAACCACTTGAGTCACTGCAAACTCTGATAGGAACTTAATGAATTGCTAGAAATGCACAATTTGCGGCTTTAGGTGGACTGCTCCCAAATTGAACAGCTATGCAAAAAGCAACATTTGCACACTTTATTTTTTAAAAACACCATAAAATTACCTGTACTAATCAGCTAATTCAGACTGGTTTGTCTGAAAGACCGTCTTTCTGCATACAGCTTAAATCAGGAGTTCTCAACCTTTTAAACTTGGGGGCCGGGTCACACTCCCTCAGACAGCTTTGGGGGCCGGATGGCCATTTTGCATGATGGATTGAGACAGGTGCTCAATCCATCATGCAGTACCCAGGTCTTGAACTGCCGACTTGCCGGCCGTCCAGCTAACAAGGCAAACTTCTTAACCACTGAGCCACTGCAGCCCCTCAGTTCACAAGTGAATTAGCATTTTGACCCCCAACATGCGGGGTTCTCATTTTATGGACCTTGAATGGAAGAGCCTGAGTCAGCCTTGAGCCTTGGTCAGGATCAAACTCACAATGCTCTGGCTGCAGCAGCAGTAGTAGTAGCTTTAACCACTGAGCAACCATGACTCTTTATAAAGGGTTTTCTCTCCACCCCGCCCAGGTTGGAAGGCAGAGGATGTAATGGTTGTAGGACAGTTGATGTGAGGCATTTTATTAGATTGGTTAACTCCAGAAGGCGGGAAAATGATCAATGTGAATTGGTTCTTATCTGACTGGAAAATGTTAATATATGAGAGGGAGGGAAGGAGTGAAAAGGATGGTCAGTTTAAGTTAGAACCTGAGGAGAGTTAGTCCTTGAAGTGAATTAATTAGAACCTGAAGAGAATTAATTAGAACCAGAAGAGAATTAATTAGAACCTGTAGAGCATTAGTAATTAAAAAGAATTAATTAGAACCTGAAGTCAATTTAAGTTAGAACCTGAAGAGTTTGAGTTAGAACCTGAAGAGAATTAGTGTTTGAAGAGAATTAATTAGAACCTGAAGAGAATTAATTAGAACCAGAAGAGAATTAATTAGAACCTGAAGTCAATTTAAGTTAGAACCTGAAGAGTTTGAGTTAGAAACTGAAGAGAGTTAGTATTTGAAGAGAATTAATTAGAACCTGAAGAGAATTAATTAGAACCTGAAGAGAGTTAGTACTTGAAGAGAATTAATTAGAACCTTTTAGTGTATGGGAACCAAGACACCCGGACAGCCGAAGAGCTGGCTTAACACAACTTTATTACATGCTGGTCAGAGGGAACATGAGGTAATGGCGGACGAACAGCTCAATATATACAGTGGCTATACATTTGAATGTGGCTCCTTGACAGTCTATTGGTTACTGCCCGCGTGACGTCATTGTGGGTCACGCCCTTCTTGTCCAGGTGAAGGTGGTGGCGGGAATCTTCCCGCGCTGTTGTTCTTAGGTGAGTCTGGGCTAATGAGCCGGACGCTTGCTACTGCCATCTAGTGGTCACTAGCTCGCGTCCTATTAGGGTTACAGTGATGCAGCTGAGGGTTATCATGTTACAAGTAGAAAGGATACATTGGTTACACATGAATAGGTACATTGTATAAAGGTACAGTGTTTGAGAACACATCATCCCTCCCCCCTAGGATGAGACGAAGTCTCTCAGCCAAGATGGCTTATTGCAATTGCGTTTGGGCCGCGATGTGGGCTGGCCCGCCTTGGGGGCGCTACCGCTTCCTTGTTCCCTGGTCCCTTCTGTAATGGGAGAGGGAGACTCGTTAGTGGCTTGCTGCGGTTTTGCAGCTTTAGGGGAAGGGACAAACTCCATTGTGGGCAGACCGGGGGCACTAGGGGCTAACGTAAAACCCCTCTTCTCGCTTGGATGGGTGGGGGACCACTCCAAAAAAAAAAACCCCGGTTCTGAAACTCAAAATCAAACTCTGCTGGGTGATCCCGCGGGGTATCTATGAGGACAAATTCCTTCTCCTCCCCCCTCGGTGGGGACCCATGACCCCCCCCTCTCCTCCCCCTTGGGCTAAGCGGGTGGGGGAGAACCCTAACGCTGAATCCTTGTTTATGCTTTCTGCGCCCTGCCTTCCTGGGACCCGGCTCCGGAGCTGGTCCGCATGCCGCCGCCACAGTAGACCCGTGCTGGTCTCCACGCGGTATGATACGGGACCGGTCTGCTCCACGACAACGCCCGGCACCCAAGCTGGCCCTGCGCTGGCGTAGTTCCTGCAATACACGGGGGCGCCTATGCCGAAACTTTTTGTGGCCTCTAGCCCGATGTTCCTCCCCTTGTCTTCTACTCTCGTGGGGTCTAGCCTCGTGAGAATGGTGGTCAGTTTCCTGCGCATTAAAAGCTCCGCGGGGGAGTATCCTGACGCCAACGGGGTCACCCTGTACCCTAGCAGAAACTGACACACTTGCAGGTTGAGATCCCCGGGGCACATGCGCCGCAGTGCGTCCTTCGTGGTGCGTACGAGGCGCTCCACTTGGCCATTGGTGGCCGGATGGAAAGGGGCGGAGGTGATGTGCCGGATGGCGTTAATCTCTGTGAATGCCCTGAACTCAGCGGACATGAAGCAACTAGCGTTATCGCTAATTAAAGTGTCGGGTATGCCGAACGTAGAAAAAACCCTCCGCAAATGCTTTATTGTCGCGGCCGAGGAGGTGCTCGTGACTGGAATGACCTCCAACCACTTGGAGAAAGCGTCCACAACGAGGAGAAACAGAGTTCCTCGGAACGGGCCCGCGAAATCAATGTGTATCCGGGACCACGGCCCCTTAGCCGCGTCCCACTCCCTGTGGGGAAGACGGGCCTCCTCTGGTCTGGAGCATTGGCAACTCTCGCAAGTGCCGACCATGTGCTCGATGTCGGCGTCTAACTGGGGCCACCAGAAGTAGCTCCGGGCCAGCGCTTTGGAGCGCACAATTCCGGGGTGGCTGACGTGCAGCAACTTAAGCACCCGCGGTCAAAGGGATGTGGGAATCACCACCCGCTGCCCCCACAAGAGACACCCCCTCTCTAGGGACAGCTCCAACTTTTCCTGAAAAATGGGGCGAATTCTTCCGCTGGGGAAGACGCCGGCCACCCTTTCTGTACCCAGGAGCTAACCGCCGCCAATGTCCTATCTCTGCTTGTCGCTTTAGCGATGTCGGCGGGTACTATGGGGGGCGAATCTAAGACTTCTATCATGAGCACCTGGCGGTCCGGCTCCTCCTCGCCCACGTGGCTGTGCGTCTGGGGAAGGGAGGACCTGGACAGGGCGTCCGCATGGCTGATCTCTTTCCCGGGCCGGTACACCAACGCGTGCTGGTAGGCGTTGAGAAAAATGGCCCACCTGAGCATCCTCGGGGACAGGATCTGTGGCGTGGGCTTATCTGTGGTAAAAATGCCTAATAGGGGCTTGTGGTCGGTCACGATGGTGAAGGGGCGGCCATATAGAAAATCGTGAAATTTTTTGGTCCCTGCAATTATCGCCAGCGCTTCCCTGTCTGTCTGGGCGTAATTCCTCTCCGCTTGGGACAGGGACCTGGAGTAAAACGCTATTGGGGCCTCCCTCCCGTTTTCCAACACGTGGCATAACACTGCCCCCACCCCCACCGTGGATGCATCACAGATCAGTACCACCGGCCGTTTGGGGTCGAAATGGGTCAGAATGGCGTCAGACGCCAGGAGTTGTTTCAGTTCCGTGAATGCCCTCTCCTGGTCATCGCCCCACTTCCATGCCGCATCTTTCTTGAGCAACTTATGAAGCGGTTCAGCCACCGCAGCCTTCCGTGGAAGGAAGGAGTGGTAGAAATTTAAGAGCCCTAGGAATGACTGCAACTCGGGCTTGGATGTGGGGCGAGGGGCTTTCTTGATGGCGGCCACCTTGGATTTGGACGGTTTGATCCCCTCGGGTGTAACTCGGAACCCTAAGAACTCAACCTCCTTCGCGAAGAAGACGCATTTGTCTTTTCGCAACCTCAACCCCGCCTGTTCGAATGCCGCCAGGACCTTGTCTAGCCTTTCAGCCAACTCAACCTCACTCCCCCCCGTTATCAAGACATCATCAAAATATGGCAAAACGCCGTCCAGCCCTTTGAGGAGGCGTTCCACGAGCGACTGGAAAATTCCAGGCGCTGAGTTCACGCCGAATTGGAGGCGCGTCACCTGGAACGCCCCCTTATGCGTGACTATGGTCTGTGCAGCAGCTGCAGCAGGGGTTACCAGGAGTTGCTGATAGGGTTGTGCCAGGTCGAGCTTAGCGAAACACTTTCCCCCATGTAACCTGGCTAGCAAATGGCTGACCACCGGCACCGGATATGCATTAGGGCGGATTGCCTTATTAATGGTGCACTTATAATCGGCGCAAATGCGAACCTCCCCATTGGCCTTCAGTGCCGTGACAATTGGAGTTTCCCACTCCGCAGAATCAACAGGAACAAGAATCCCCTGGCCCACTAATTTGTCCAGTTCCGCCTCTATTTTGTCCTTTAGTGCAAAAGACACTCTGCGCGGTTTGAGTCTTATTGGGCGGACCTCCGGGTCCAGGTCGAAAGTTACTGGGGGTCCATTGAATTTCCCAAGTCCCTTTTTGAAGACTTCAGGGTGCGCATCGCACTCCCTCTGTATCGGGTCAGTCCCCACGGCGTGCACCCCCCCAATGAATAAACCCAGGGGCTGAAACCATTGAGTCCCGAGGAGGCTGCAATTTCCCCCCTTAAGAACGACTAGGGGGAGTTCCGCGGCGTGCCGCTTACACTGGACCTGGAATTTCCCAACCCCCAACACCGGAATACTGTTCCCTTGCACGTCCCGAAGCGTGGACCTCAACGCTTTGAGCTTGGGCCGTACGCGGGGGGCAATTCTCAAAAACTCCCTCTGGGAAATGATGGAATATGAGGAGCCCGAGTCAATCTCCATCCTAACAGGGGCCCCTTGCACCAGTACCTCAACAAAGTAACGGGGGTGTCCCAGGGACACGCTGAAAACTGGAGCGTCGTCGTCGCTGTCGTCGGAGATGCGGCCCACGCCGTCCTGCTTCCTCGTGGGCCGGGCGCCATCCTTTGGTCTCGTCGAGCGGTCCGGTTTCGTCGAACGGTCTGGCAAGCTCCTCCGGTCCTCACGCCGTCGTCTGCAGACTTTGGCGATGTGCCCGCGGCGCCCACAGTTGTGGCACTCGGCCTTCCTAAACGGGCACTTAGCGCGGTCGTGGGCCGCTCCGCAGCCGTCACAGCGTCAGCCGGCCTTCCGGACCCTCCGGACGTCTTCCTCGTCGCTGCTCTCCGCGGAGGATTTCGACACTCGCCGGGCCGCGTGCACCGAGCCTGCTGCTTGGTCGGCCTGTGGGAGCCTGCCCTGGAGCTCTTTCACTCCGGCCCTCGTGGCTTCCGCGGCCTGTGCTGCCTTCACTACCTCCTGCAGAGTCGGGGGTGGCTCCTGGTTCATCAGCTTCCGCTGAACTTCCTCGTCCCTCAGGTCACACAGCATGCGGTCCCTGAGGGTGATTTCCAGGTTCTCCCATTTGCACGGTCCGGCGGCCAGCCGCAGGGCCGCTGCAAATGCGGCGACCGACTCGCCCGGCGCTTGGACTCGCCTCCAGAACGCGTCCCGGGCTGGAAACATCGACACCGAGGGCTGGAAATGGTCACGCATCGCCTTCAGGAGCTCCTTTGCCTTCAGCTCGCCCACCTTCTTCGGTGCGATGAGGTCGACCAGCACTCTCTTGCTGGCGTGCCCGAGCATTCTGATGAGGATGGCTCTCGTCGAAACCGGCGTATGTCTGGGTCCCGTGAGAAGCCATAATCCCATCCTCGTTGCCAATTTAGTGTATGGGAACCAAGACACCCGGACAGCCGAAGAGCTGGCTTAACACAACTTTATTACATGCTGGTCAGAGGGAACATGTGGTAATGGCGGACGAACAGCTCAATATATACAGTGGCTATACATTTGAATGTGGCTCCTTGACAGTCTATTGGTTGCTGCCCGCGTGACGTCATTGTGGGTCACGCCCTTCTTGTCCAGGTGAAGGTGGTGGCGGGAATCTTCCCGCGCTGTTGTTCTTAGGTGAGTCTGGGCTAATGAGCCGGACGCTTGCTACTGCCATCTAGTGGTCACTAGCTCGCGTCCTATTAGGGTTACAGTGATGCAGCTGAGGGTTATCATGTTACAAGTAGAAAGGATACATTGGTTACACATGAATAGGTACATTGTATAAAGGTACAGTGTTTGAGAACACAACAAACCTAAAGTCAGTTTAAGTTAGAACCTGAAGAGTTTGAGTTAGAACCTGAAGAGAGTTAGTATTTGAAGAGAATTAATTAGAACCTGAAGAGAATTAATTAGAATGTGAAGATAATTAATTAGAACCTGAATTGAGTTAGTACTTGAAGAGAATTAATTAGAGCCTGAAATCAGTTTAAATTAAAACCTGGAGAAAGTCAGTTAGAAGCTGAGGAGAATTACATGGATTATGAAAAGAATAAATTAGAATGTTTTTATTTTAAAGGGATATGGGAAATGAAGGATTATTTTATTCTACTGTACTTTGAAATGGTTGTTCTGATACTTTCTGTGTTTTGGACCTTTCTTTGCTTTAAAATTTTAATTATACTTGTAAGTGTCACTTTGTGAGGTAGAAGATGCCTTGAGAAGAGGGCCAAAAACTTTATTAGTTCAGATTATGCTAGAACCTGGAGAGTCAGTTAGATAGGCACTGAGGAGAATTACGTGGAATATGAAGAGAATAAATTAGAATGTGTTTTTGCCCCCCTTTAGTCAGACTAGAAGATTTACTCCCCTTTGTTGGCTGCATGTTGCACAAGCTAATTTCCCTACAGGGTGTTATAGTAATGCTTCTGCTTTCAAGAGGCTTTTAGTTAGGGGTGCCCAAACTATGACCCCCAACACAAATTCATCTGGCCCACACTGCCCTTCCCGCTCCTGGAAGTGGAAGTAAAACGTGACCGTATGACAGCATGGGCTGGATGAATTGGTGTTGGGCCCAGATCTGGCCCACGGGTCATAGTTTGGGCACCCCTGCTTTATGCAGAGAAAATGGCAGCCTAAAAATCTATCTCATCCTGTTGCAAAAGAGATTGTAAGGCGCATTTTACTTCCACTTCTGGTGGGAGGAACCATGTGACTGGCCTGCTGAACCACGTGACCGGCCCGCTGAACCATGTGACCAGCCCACGGCCCAAAAAGTTTGGGCACCCCTGCTTTAGGAGATGCCCAGAAACACCCCGTAGTTACCTCCAAAACTAATCAGTGATGAGAAGCATTGCATGCATTTTGCATACAGAGAAAACAATACATTTTAACATGGACACCTGCGGATTCCCCATGCCCGGTTGGCATGGAACGGCCCTCGCAGAGGCCACTTCAGTCGAGAACGCTCCTGGCCCGTGGGCTCTGCGGGCACAGAAATTAAGGGGGGTGGATTAATCATAAGGGTTTATTCACCCATACCTGACCTGACCGGCGGTTCTGCTGAGAGGGCAGAACGCTAACCTCCCGTTACCCATTAGGCAATTACTGACCCTCAGATCAGCGTAACGGCGCGTGAGATTACAAACTAGAAACAAAAGAAGAATATAGTCTTACTAGGTAGAAAGGCAGTAAACGTGTACATTTTTGAGGCCCGGAATACTGCACTTGTTAAAATGGATTCTGAGGGAACAGCTGTAGTTACCTGCAACACTTGTGCCATGTTTGTGTTCTTGCCAAAGCATATGGAGAACTACACTTGCAGCAAGTGCAAGCTGGTTGCACTACTAGAAGAGAAGGTCCAGCAGCTAGAGGCCCGCATATCTAACCATCAACAAATTAAGCAGCTTGAGCTGTTCTTGGACAGAGCGGAGCAGACTATGCTGGACAAAGAAGTGACAGGGCACAGTTCTGAGGGAGAAGGCCCTTCACTAACTCAGGAGGGAGATGTTTGGAGGAATGTGACTCAAAGGAGGAGAAGAGTAGGGGATCACTCTGAGAGTCTGAAATTAAAGAATAAATTTGAGGCTCTTTCCCTTATCACACCTGATGAGGAACACACAGAGGAACAACTGGTTCCACCTGATGATCTCTCCTTCATCACACTTGATGAGATCCAGGAAGATGAACAACAGGAACAAACTGAGGTTCTCTCCCTTAATATGGTTGATGAGGTGCATGTAGATGAACAGATTGCAGGAGAGAGGCTCCTTGTACTAGGCGATTCAATAATTAGAAATACCGAGAAATGGATTTGTGATGCACATGATAACCGTATGGTGACTTGCCTGCCAGGTGCAAAAGTTGCAGACATCACAAGAAATCTAGATAGATTGTTAGAGAGAACTGGGAACGAGCCAGTTGTCATGGTACACGTTGGTACCAATGATGTTGGGAAGGCCAAGCGGTCTGTCCTGGAAGCCAAATTTAGGTTGTTAGGAAGAAGATTGAAGTCCCGGACTTCCAAGGTAGCATTTTCAGAAGTGCTGCCTGTCCCTCGCGCAGGACCTACCAGGCAGGCAGAGCTCAGAAGCCTCAATGCGTGGATGAGGCGGTGGTGTCGAGAGGAGGGCTTCAGATTTGTCAGGAACTGGAGAACATTTTGGGACAAGCCAAATCTGTTCAGGAGGGATGGGTTGCATTTAAACCATGATGGGACCAGATTGCTGGCACTCAACATCAAAAAGGCTGCAGAGCAGCTTTTAAACTGATAACTGGGGGAAAGCCGACAGGAGCTGGGCAGCATCCGGTTTGGGAAAGTGTGTACTTGAGTAGTGAGGAGGATGCAAAAATTACTGAGCAGAGCGAGGAGCTAGTCACTAGCATTCTAGCAGAAGGATGCAAGAGGCAGTCTAACAATGCAACTGGACTCAAAAGACTGTGTCAGGAAAGCATATATAAATGCTTGTATACAAATGCTAGAAGCCTCCGGAACAAAATAGGGGAGCTGGAATACTTAGCAATAGATAAAAATATTGATATTATTGGTATCACTGAAACCTGGTGGACGGATGATAACCAATGGGATACAGTTATCCCAGGCTACAAACTGTACAGGAAGGATAGGAAGGGGCAAACAGGAGGTGGTGTAGCCTTGTATGTCAAAGAAGTGATAAAATCGTATGAATTGGAATATCTAGGTGATTTGGAGTCACCATTAGAAGCTCTGTGGGTAAGAGTACCAGGCCACAAGGATGGTCTAACAGTAGGCATATACTATCGGCCTCCGACCCAAACTCCTGAGGGAGACTGGCAGTTGGAGAATGTTGTAAAGGAGGCATCCAGGAAGGGAAGCCTGGTTATAATGGGGGACTTCAATTACCCTCACATAGACTGGGTGAACTGTTGTTCAGCACATGATAAAGAGATAAAGTTCCTAGATATGCTCAATGATTGTTCCCTGGGACAGATGGTTGAAGACCCAACTAGAGGTACAAGAATCCTTGACTTGATCCTGAGTAATACTCAGGATCTGGTGCAAGATGTTAATGTGACTGATCCAATAGGGAACAGTGACCACAACTCAATTATGTTTAACTTGATCATAGACCGCAAGTCACTGATAAAATCTAACACAGAGACCTTAAATTTTCAAAAAGGAAATTTCCCAAAGATGAGGAAACTAGTGAAAAAGAAACTGAAAGGGAAAATTGAGAGAGTCCAAACACTCCAAGAGGCATGGAGGCTGTTTACAAAAACAATAACAGAGGCTCAATTGGAATGCATACCGAAAAGGAAAAAGGGCACTGCCAGGTCCAAGAGGACTCCGATGTGGCTTACAGGAGCTGTTCGGGAAGTGATCAAGAGCAAGAAAAGCTCATTTAGAAGATGGAAGGCTTGTCCGAATGAGGACAGCAGGCAGAAACATAAATTCTGGCAGAACAAATGCAAGGCAACAATCAGGAAAGCAAAGCAAGACTTTGAGGAGCGTATAGCTAAAAATACTCAGAGGAATAACAAAGACTTCTTTAAGTACATTAGAAGTAAGAACCCAACTAGGAAGGCCATTGGACCATTAGATGACAATGGAAGGCAAGGGGTTATTAAAGAGGAAACAGAGATTGCAGAGAGACTCAATGAATTCTTTGCTTCAGTATTCACTGAAGAAGACAGAGACCACATGCCCAAAACAGAGCCTATCTTCATAGGGAGGGAAACCGAAGAATTAAGCAAGATAGAAATAACCAGGGAGGAGGTCCTTGCATGTCTTGTTACGCTAAACACTAACAAATCCCCAGGACCAGATGGCATCCATCCACGAGTTCTCAGGGAACTTAAAGATGAAATTGCTGATATCCTAGCCAAAATATATATTTCCCTCAAATCAGGCTTTGTGCCTGATGACTGGAAGGTAGCAAATGTAACACCAATTTTCAAAAAAGGATCCAGGGGTGATCCAGGAAATTACCGGCCTGTCAGTTTGACATGTGTCCCAGGTAAAGTGATGGAAACCATCCTAAAAGATAGAATTAATAGGCACATAGAAGAGAAGGCGCTGCTAAAGGAGAGCCAACATGGCTTTTGCAAGGGCAAATCATGCCTCACTAATCTGTTGGAATTTTTTGAGAGTGTCAACAAGCATGTGGATAAGGGGGATCCAGTTGACATTGTTTATGTGGACTTTCAGAAGGCTTTTGACAAGGTCGCACACCAAAGGCTCTTGAATAAACTTACCAGTCATGGAATAAAGGGACAGGTCTTGTCCTGGATCAGCAACTGGCTACGGGACAGGAAACAGAGGGTAGCACTAAATGGACACTTCTCCAAGTGGAGGGAAGTAAAGAGTGGGGTCCCCCAAGGTTCAGTACTGGGACCCCTGCTTTTCAACCTCTTCATAAATGATCTAGAGGTAGGAGTAAAAAGCAAGGTAGCCAAATTTGCTGATGACACTAAATTATACAGGGTAGTGAAAACTGTGAGAGATTGTGAGGAGCTCCAGAGGGATCTCTTGACACTGGGGGAGTGGGCAAAACAGTGGCAAATGAGTTTCAACATTAGTAAGTGCAGAGTGATGCATGTTGGGGCAAAGAACCCCAATTACATTTATAAACTGATGGGGTCTGAACTCTCTGCGACAAACCAGGAAAGGGACCTTGGTGTCCTGGTGGACAGCTCAATGAAGGTGTCAACCCAGTGTGCCTCAGCAGTGAAAAAAGCAAACTCAATGCTAGGGATCATTAGGAAGGGTATAGAAAATAAGTCAGCAAGTGTCATTTTGCCTCTTTATAAATCTATGGTGAGGCCCCATCTGGAATACTGTGTACAGTTCTGGTCGCCATACCTCCAGAAGGATATTATGGAGTTGGAGAAAGTACAGAGGAGGGCAACCAGAATGATTAGGGGACTGGAACACCTTCCTTACCATCGGAGGCTGCAACGGTTGGGCCTCTTCACTCTTGAACGACGGCGTCTAAGAGGTGACCTGATTGAAGTTTATAAAATCATGCACGGTGTGGACAAAATAGATAAGGAAAAACTGTTTTCCCTATCGCACAACGCTAGAACTAGGGGACACTCCATGAAACTTTTGGGTACTAGTTCTCAAACAAATAAGAGAAAGTACTTTTTCACCCAGAGGATTACTGGTCTATGGAACTCCCTGCCAGAAGAAGTGGTGACAGCTGTCAGTCTTCACAGCTTTGAGAAAGGATTAGACAAGTTCATGGAGGACAAGGGTATCCATGGCTATAATTATGGCTACCTAAGGACAACCTCCAGGTTGGAGAGATAGGCAGGATATCTCTCAATGCCATTTCCAGGGAATCCTAAGCAGGTGAAGGCATCTCCTTGGGAATACCCTGAAGGAAATGGTGAGCCACTGTGTGAGACAGAATGCTGGACTGGATGGGCTGTGGCCTGTTCCAGCAAGGCTGTTCTTATGTTCTTATGTTCTTATGTTAATGTATGCACGCAGTCGAGCTAGGCAGGATATAAAGTTAAGTGCCTTCTGATCAATAAACGCTGGTCTTCGCTCCATCTTGCCACGCGTGTCTTGCTTGACCAGTTTCCTCCGGGACCCTCCGGCCCACATCGGGCCCCGATCCAACAAAACTTTCCATGCTTTTTTTGCTCCTTCATGCCACCGACCGTCTAGGATCCAGTATACTTGTTATGCGCTGTCATCTTTTCTCCAAAACAATTTTGAACTGCTTGTTATTCTTGTGCCGTATCCGATTCTGAATATTGACAATCCTATTGGCAAACAGCTATGAAGATTGTCCTGGGAACAATATAATTAAGCTGTCTTCCATTTGCCTTCCACATCATGGAATAACACCCATCCCACTGATCCAGTTCTGTGAGTCCCTTTCTGGTCCTGAGCCCTTTTAGCACACAAAGTCCTCCTCCTCAGGCCCAGGCCAGTATGGATGAAGCTGCAGCCCTCCATCCAGATGGGTTCAGGTGGAACTTAATCCACTTGGGGACCATCACTCTTCCCTGTGGATTTCACCACCCAAGTCCAATCGTCCTCAGGATAGTCAGGTTAGTTAACCACCGCCTGATGATCGGCATTGAGTAACTGGCAGTAGGGTCTACTCCATTACCATAGCAGGGTAACCTGGCCAGACTGGACTGATATATTCTTGTTTTATTTGTTGTATTTGTGGGCTAACTTTCTCCTAATGGGGACTCAACGTGGCTCAGGATAGAAAAAAGATTAAAATAAAACAGATGTTAAGTTGGTTTTTTTCCCTTTCCTTTAGACATACCCAGTCCAATTCTGGCACTTGAGAGGAATCGAACAATGCCCTTGCAAACAAGGTGTGGCAGGGTCAGAAAGCTGGTCATTGTGTGTGCCCCCCCCCCCCCCTTGCAAAAGGCAAGGGAAACCAGATGGCACTTATTTATGGTTGGCTGGATGAGAAAAGGAAGCGGAGAAAAGAGCAAACACTTTCCTATTGTGCTCTTTAATTCGTTGCAGACCAGCGGCTGAGCTGTGACGAATCCCGAACACTGGATGGAGCTCACGGTGGCAGGACAGTGACAATTTATCGCCAGCAAAGAGGGGGAGAGAAAGCCACAGAGAGTTGGACAGGGCTTTGTGCATACATAAGATAGATCGGGGTGGGTGGGTGGGGGAGAGAGACTGCGGTGGCTTAGTAGTTAAGATGCTGAACTTGACGACTAGAAGGTTGGCAGGTCACCAGTTTGAGACCTGGACAACAGAGCAGTTCGAAAGCAAAAATAAAAATAAAAAATTGCCAGTAATAAATAGGTACCACTTTGGCAGGAAAGGTAAGTGTTCTGTGTATTCCAGTGTCTAGTCATGCCTGCAAATGCAGACAGTGCTGACTCATCGGCTGGAAACAGAGATGAGCACTAGAACATAAGAACATAAGAACATAAGAACAGCCTTGCTGGAACAGGCCACAGCCCATCCAGTCCAGCATTCTGTCTCACACAGTGGCTCACCATTTCCTTCAGGGTATTCCCAAGGAGATGCCTTCACCTGCTTACGATTCCCTGGAAATGGCATTGAGAGATATCCTGCCTATCTCTCCAACCCGGAGGTTGTCCTTAGGTAGCCATAATTATAGCCATTGATAGCCTTGTCCTCCATGAACTTGTCTAATCCTTTCTTAAAGCTGTGAAGACTGACAGCTGTCACCACTTCTTCTGGCAGGGAGTTCCATAGACCAGTAATCCTCTGGGTGAAAAAGTACTTTCTCTTATTTGTTTGAGAACTAGTACCCAAAAGTTTCATGGAGTGTCCCCTAGTTCTAGTGTTGTGCGATAGGGAAAACAGTTTTTCCTTATCTACCTTGTCCACACCGTGCATGATTTTATAAACTTCAATCAGATTTTATAAACTGCACCCAAGAGTCAGATACAACTGGCTTTTGAGCATGGGCGACCTTGGTCTTTAGGATATATCAGAGCTATCCATTCGATGTGAAAGCCCACAAAGTAGCATCTGCTCGGCAAATTTGGTATGCAGAAGGTAGTGGGATACGACTGCCCCACATTTTCACTTGGGAGATTTCAAGTTTCAAAACATGAGATTTTAGAGATAACTAGCATATTTTGCCCGGCGGTGCCGAGCTTTTTAAAATTGTGTTGGATAGTAAAGGGTTTCATTTTTTTCTTGCACCAATGGTGCTGGGCTGTTTTAAATGGTGTTGTAAGGTTTTGTGGTTTTTTGGCTTTGAGGCTCTACGTCTGCCTGTGGCGGACTTGCGCTCCCAGTGGGGTTTTTTTTTTTTGGTGTTTTTTTTGCGTGCCGGCTTCCTCAGTGCCGGGCTGTTTAAAGTGGTTTTTGAAGGTTTTTGTTTTTTGTTTATGGAAATGAACTTTGGATAATAATTTTAAAAATGTGTAAATATATGTTTTATTAAATTGAAGGTATTTTACAGTGTTTTTTTTATTTTTTATTGAAAATTTATTTATTTATCTGTGAATTATTTTTTATTTTTTTTGGATATTTTTGAATGTTTTTGGAATTGATTACCCAAATTTTTGGGATTTATTGATTTATTGGTAATATTTTGGATGTTTTTTCTCCTTTGGCCACTGGGGGGTGATGTTGAGCAATTTTTGTGTATTGCTTCTTCCGGTGAGTCTCTTCTTCTCTTCATTTCAGTTCCGGTTTTCATTGAGGCAAGACGTCTAATGGTAAGCTCTCTCCGGGGGTTTTTTTTAGGGGGGGTTGTTTTGGGTTGGGGGAGCATTCTCTGTCTGTTTAGGGTTTTGGGTGGGGGTTTCTGTGTGTGTCTTTTTGAATGTTTTTGGTTTGGGGTGGTGGTTTCTGTGTGTGTCTTTTTGAATGTTTTTGTTTTTTAGGGTTTGACGTGGGGGTTTCTGTGTGTGTGTTTTTTTGAATATTTTTGGTTTTTTAAAAAATGTTTTTGATTTGTGTTTTGGGTATTTTCGTGGGCCAGTCTTGATGGCTGGCCGCGGAAATACCATCGCCGCTTCATGCGGCATTGGGCGGGAGGGTATTACCGTGGCCTGGGCTGGGTTGCGGTGTGTGTGTTTGTTGGGTGGGTGTTTGGCTCGCCGCTTCATGCGGCTTTTGGGGGAGGGTATTGCCGTGGCCCTGGCTGTTTTGGGGTTTGTGTGTTTGGGGGGTGGGAGTTTGCTTGCTGGCCTTTTTTTGGTTTTGTTTTTGGTTGCTGCTGCCACGGCGATTTTTGCAGCGGTTGGGGGGGGGGTTTGGATTTTTTTCCAGCGAGTTTGTCTCGCTGTGCTCGCCGTGTCTTCGGCGGGGCAGCGTGGGGGAGAGGGTGTACCTCTCTTCCCGGTTGCTCCGTGCAAGATGGCCGGCGGGTTTGCATGGTATAGTGATTTTGGGGTTTGCGTGTTTTCTGGGCGCTGTGTCCGCCTGTGGTGGACTTGCGCTCACGGTGTTGGTTTGTTTTTATTTTTCGCGCTCCGGCTTCTTCACGCTCATGGCGCGCAGGACACTAGGGATTGTAGTTTGTCGTTTGTGTTTTCGGTTTGTGCGGCGGTTTTTCCCCTGCGGTTTTTTTTATTGGCCGCGGCGTGTTTCCGAACGTTCCTTTTGCCGCGCCGCTCAGCCTGATTGGCTCTGGCGCGGCGCAGCGCCAGGAACGTTGGGAATTGAAGTTCCCTTTTTTTGTTTGCGACTGGGGGGCTCCTGCCCCCGGGTCGAAAATTTCAACCCGACAGTTACCTGCGAACCGGGTTCAGGCGAGTGAACGGAGGCCCATTACGGGCTAGTGGGGCCTGGTGCAACATCCTTTGTCACATTCCAACGGTTAACGCACCATTTTATAGGTATAGATCTGCTGCTAGAGAAAGCACCGAAGGTTGAGAACCCCTGGTCTAAACAATTTAATTTAATTTTCAGATTTCTATGCCACCCACTCAGGCGAACCCAACTCAGGGCGGCTTACAACAGATCAAAACATATAAAACAGATTAAAACCCCAAGTCACCCACTCACCCCTACCCCCACCCTATTCATAAAAGAAATAAAAGGGATGCAAGAAATACAGAGGGAGGGACACTCGTCTAGATTAATGCTTAGCTTGAAATGAGCCAACAGGCAGGGGCCATATTCCCATGAAGGCCCCACACCTGCCCCGCCAGCCAGGTTTTCAAACCTTTCCTGAAGGGCAGCAATTCTGTCTGTAACCTTAACTATGTTGGCAGGAGGTTCCAGAGGGCCGGTGCGGACACGGAGAAGGCCCTTCTTCATGTGCCAGAGACGCGAGCCCCTCTAGCTGATGGAACAACTAGGGAGACCCTCCGGTCCGCTCTGGTTGGATGAGCAGACACTCTTAGAACATAGAAACAGCCTAGCTGGAACAGGCCACAGGAGCCCATGATCCAGTCCAGCCTTCTGTCTCACACAGTGGCTCACCATTTGCTTCAGGGTATTATTCCCAAGCAGATTCCTTCACCTGCTTAGGATTCCCTGGAAATGGCATTGAGAGATATCCTGCCTCTCTCTCCAACCCAGAGGTTGTCCTTAGGTATCCATAATTATAGCCATGGATCTCCTTGTCCTCCATGCACTTGTCTAATCCTTTCTTAAAGCTGTCAAGACTGACAGCTGTCACCACTTCTTCTGGCAGGGAGTACTATAGACCAGTAATCCTCTGTGTGAAAAAGTACTTTCTTTTATTTGAGAACTAGTACCCAAAAGTTTCATCGAGTGTCCCCTAGTTCTAGTGTTGTGCGATAGGAAAAACAGTTTTTCCTTATCTCCTTTGTCCACACCGTGCATGATTTTATAAACTTCAATCAGGCCACCTCTTAGACGTTGTCATCGTTCAAGAGTGAAGAGGCCCAATCGTTGCAGCCTCCGATGGTAAGGAAGGTGTTCCAGTCCCCTAATCATTCTGGTTGCCCTCTTCTGCACTTTTTCCAGCTCCATAATATCCTTCTGGAGGTATGGCGACCAGAACTGTACACAATATTCCAGATGGGGCCTCACCATAGATTTATAAAGAGGCAAAATGACACTTGCTGACTTATTTTCTATACCCTTCCTAATGATCCCTAGCATTGAGTTTGCTTTTTCCACTGCTGAGGCACACTGGGTTGACATCTTCATTGAGCTGTCCACCAGGACACCAAGGTCCCTTTCCTGGTTTGTCGCAGAGAGTTCAGACCCCATCAGTTTATAAATGTAATTGGGTTTTTTTGCCCCAACATGCATCACTCTGCACTTACTAATGTTGAAGCTCATTTGCCACTGTTTTGCCCACTCCCCCAGTGTCGAGAGATCCCTCTGGAGCTCCTCACAATCTCTCAGTTTAGTGTATAATTTAGTGTTGTCAGCAAATTTGGCTACCTTGCTTTTTACTCCTACCTCTAGATCATTTATGAAGAGGTTGAAAAGCAGGGGTCCCAGTACTGAACCTTGGGGGACCCCACTCTTTACTTCCCTCCACTTGGAGAAGTGTCCATTGAGTGCTACCCTCTGTTTCCTGTCCCTTAGCCAGTTGCTGATCCAGGACAAGACCTGTCCCTTTATTCCATGACTGGTAAATTTATTCAAGAGCCTTTGGTGTGGGACCTTGTCAAAAGCCTTCTGAAAGTCCAGATAAACAATGTCAACTGGATCCCCCTTATCCACATGCTTGTTGACACTCTCAAAAAATTCCAACAGATTAGTGAGGCATGATTTGCCCTTGCAAAAGCCATGTTGGCTCTCCTTTAGCAGCGCCTTCTCTTCTATGTGTCTATTAATTCTATCTTTTAGGATGGTTTCCATCACTTTACCTGGGACACATGTCAAACTGACAGGTCAGTAATTTCCTGGATCACCCCTGGATCCTTTTTTTGAAAATCGGTGTTACATTCGCTACCTTCCAGTCATCAGGCACAAAGCCTGATTTGAGGGAAAGATTATATATTTTGGCTAGGAGATCAGCAATTTCATCTTTAAGTTCCCTGAGAACTCGTGGATGGATGCCATCTGGTCCTGGGGATTTGTTAGTGTTTAGTTTAACAAGACATGCAAGGACCTCCTCCCTGGTTATTTCTATCTTGCTTAATTCTTCGGTTTCCCTCCCTACGAAGATAGGCTCTGTTTTGGGCATGTGGTCTCTGTCTTCTTCAGTGAATACTGAAGCAAAGAATTCATTGAGTCTCTCTGCAATCTCTGTTTCCTCTTTAATAACCCCTTGCCTTCCATTGTCATCTAATGGTCCAATGGCCTTCCTAGTTGGGTTCTTACTTCTAATGTACTTAAAGAAGTCTTTGTTATTTCTCTGAGTATTTTTAGCTATACGCTCCTCAAAGTCTTGCTTTGCTTTCCTGATTGTTGCCTTGCATTTGTTCTGCCAGAATTTATGTTTCTGCCTGCTGTCCTCATTCGGACAAGCCTTCCATCTTCTAAATGAGCTTTTCTTGCTCTTGATCACTTCCCGAACAGCTCCTGTAAGCCACATCGGAGTCCTCTTGGACCTGGCAGTGCCCTTTTTCCTTTTGGGTATGCATTCCCATTGGGCCTCTGTTATTGTTTTTGTAAACAGCCTCCATGCCTCTTGGAGTGTTTGGACTCTCTCAGTTTCCCCTTTCAGCTTCTTTTTTACTAGTTTCCTCATCTTTGGGAAATTTCCTTTTTGAAAATTTAAGGTCTCTGTGTTAGATTTTATCAGTGACTTGCAGTCTATGATCAAGTTAAACATAATTGAGTTGTGGTCACTGTTCCCTATTGGATCAGTTACATTAACATTTTGCACCAGATCCTGAGTATTACTCAGGATCAAGTCAAGGATTCTTGTACCTCTAGTTGGGACAATGCAGTCTCTCAGGTATCCTGGCCAGGTTATCCAGCAATAGTAATAGAGTAGACCCTACTGCCTGCAACTCAACACTCCAAAGCGAGAGATGGCAGCGTGGGGGAGCAATGTGAAAGAGGAAGGGAACCACCCGAAAGGGGGGGGGGGGGGAAATCCCAGAAGGATGGGCCAAGCACAATGAGATAAAAAATGCAAAAGTATTTAATAAAAGTGGATTTATCATTATGCGAGAGCTAATGGGTGGGACAGAACAACTCCTTACAAGACCATTAACCAAAATGTGGAAGATTCAACTACTACAAACACAAGTCATGATAGTAAGACAATAACCATATGGTCTTGTAAATCAACGAAATAAGTCCACACTGAAGTCTTTCATACACAAAGGTCCACGCCCCAAAAGTTCAAGCAATATCTGGGTGACTAATATTACATTTAAGGTTCTAGGAAAATAGCATTGGTATAGTCCTGGTCATAACAAAGTGGAGGGAAAAAAATCCTAGGAACAATATACAATAAGCGAATCCATGATGCAGGCCTTGGGTGGCAAAGTCCACAGGGAAGGGTTATGGTCCCCAAGTGGATAAAATTTTATTTATTTATTCAATTTGTAAAGCTGCACCAATCGACGTGCGACTCTGGGCAGCATACATAAGAATCCCCAACGTTTAAACTATAGAGACCCTTAAAATTCCTAAAAACACTGAAAAACTACCTCCCACCCGCACCAATTAAAAATCTAGTTAAAAACTATTAAAAGCATGAGTGATCCTCTAAATGAGGAATCCACATGAATCCATCTTGACGGAGAGCAGCAGCTTCACCAACCCTGGCCTGGGGCTGATGATGAGGACGTTGTGTGCCAAAAGGGCTCAGGATCAGAAAGTGACGCGTGGAACCGGATCAGTGGTACTAGCGGTGTCATGCTGCAATGTGGAAGGCAAAATGGAAGGCTGCATTATATCCTCAGGACAGTCTTCATGGCTGATCACCACGAAGATCGCCGTTATTCAGATTCAGATACAGCAGAAGATGATCAAAAATCAAATTGCTCACTTGTGGGGTTGTGTGCCCCATGCTGAGAACCAGGAGACTAGAGAGAAAATTATTATCTAAGACAGTGATGGCGAACCTTGGCGTTCCAGATGTACTTGGACTTCAATTCCCAGAAGCCCAAGCACCCTGCGAATCCACACAAATGGGTTTACTGTGATTCATCTGGCCTGCACTGCCCTCGTCGCTCCCGGAAGCGGTAGTAAAACGCACCCGTACGGAGGCAGGGTTAACCCGAAATAGTCTTAACCGTACGGGCGCGTTTTACTTCCGCTTCCGGGAGCGACGAGGGCAGCGCAAGCTGGATGAATCACAGTATACCCATTTGTGTGGATTCTCGGGGTGCTTGGGCTACTGGGAATTGAAGTCCAAGAACACCCGGAGTGCCAAGGTTCGCCATCACTGATCTAAGAAAACCCAAGATGGAAAAATCCACCATATCTGAGTAACAACGGTTTCATTTTCCTCTGGGAGTTGTTATTAGCAGGGCAAGGAAGCAACTCTCCCCTGAATAAATAGGACAATGTTTGCCAAAGATGTCAGCTAAGAAGGATCTAGTTCACCATCTTTGGGAAGAGCACATTTTGCCACATTGATTTAGACCACTGTCTGGTCCTCACTGCAAAAGGGTAACAAACCTTAAGAGAGACCACTGACCAAAATCATCTCAAGATTACACTGAATCACAAAAAAATAATAATAATAAAATAAAACAATTGCCTGTTCCTTGGTCTAATCCGTGTGTCCTATACTAAATCAAGTGCGCGGAATCCAAATCTGAAGTCCGATTCTGCCTAGGACGTCAGGATCTTAAATTAACAAATCTCACCTTCTCGGTTAGGTTCTTGTGTTGATCGCATATATTTGTAGCAAAAATTGTCTGTTTTATTAACACAGCTGCACCTACTCAAAACAAACTCACTCAGGCCTAGCTGTACTATCCATTAAGATGGTTTTGCACTAGAGACAAGCCCTAGGTCCATCTCGCCTTATTATTTCTGACACCAGTTCACTGACTTTCCCAGACATGCCCAGCCGCTGCTGGAACATGCATGCCACAAAGGGATGTGATTTAGCTGAAGCAGCAGCAGGCCTAGTGGTAGCTGTAACTGTTATAATGTTCCCATGTAAAAATGTATTACCCAATGACCGATCCTTTGAACAGCTATAAAATCTATACATGATAGGCACATTCTGAGTTCAGATTTGGAACCAGCACACTCGATATCGTGTAAATCACGTGTCATTCCTAGTAGCTAAATCGTTGTTGTGCAGTGTTATTTTGGCTGCCGCCACACGGCATGATGAGTACAGTAAAACCCCTACTTACGCAAAAAATCCGTTCCATAGGCTTTTGTTTAAATTATTTTTTAATGTATTTTTATGTAAATATGTTACATATTTATTTATGTAAATTATTTTTTTATGAAAATTTTATATACTGTAACAAAGCAAACCCATAAGGAAATGAATTTTTACATAACTCGAAACTAAACCCATAGGAAAAATGAAATTTTTATATAACTCGAAGCAAACTCATAGGAAATTGTTACATAAATTTATGTAAATTGGGGCATTATGTAAGTCAGATTTTATGTAACTTGGGGGATTTGTAAGTTGGGGTTTTACTGTACTGTTTTTTTCATCAGCAGTGATATTTGCACAAAAAAGTAGAATGCTTTTGCAAACAAAACATGTTTCTTCTGCAGAAAAGACATGCGGAAAACAAGGTGGGTTTTAATGCAGTTACATTTTACACAAGTTTTCCACAATTTGTTTCACACACAACAAAGGGCAAAAATTGCATTAAAACTCTCATATTACTCACTTGGTATAGCGGAGAATTCTTTTTTGGAATTTGTTCTCCTCTATGAGAATGAAATAAGTAAAGGTTGACATTCCTAGCCTTCAGCTTCTGTGGATCCAGGAACGACTGTTAACTCCATATATGCCTTTTAGAGACAACCGGCCAATTCTCCATCATGTACATATACAGCGACAATGCTGTTAAAGAAACTTTCCTTTGCCTCCATGATGGTGAACCTTGACACTCCAGCTGTTCTTGGACTTCAATTCCCAGAAGCCCGTTTCTGTAAATGCACACAAGTGGGTTTACTGCGTGTACGCAAATAAACCCATTCGTATGGATTCACAGAGACTGGGACTCCTGGGAACTGAAGTTCAAGAACAGCTGGAGTGCCAAGGTTCACCATCAGTGCTTCACTTGATCCTCTGGATGAAAGTCCTACTTTAGAGTCTGAGCATTTCCCAATAAATAGTCACATTCAAAATTATAATGTCTCTTGAGAACACTTTAATTGCTCAGCACCACAAATGCTTTGACTGCCTGTTGCTCTTTACATCTAAGCAGCGAGGGTAAAAAGAACAAAGGAGACATCAACATAGATTTAGCCAAGAACTGCCTCTTAAATCAAGTGGCCCAAATCTTTTTACGTAGCTATGCCTGTGTAATATAGGTTTGTGAAATTTGCTCCAAGCCAGCAAATCGTTCTGTAGGTATGCTGCACAAACTAATCTCTTAACCGACTACATAATCAGGCACATGATGCAGACCGCCTAGGACCATAATGGTGAACCTTAGCACTCCAGATGTTCTTGGACTTCAATTCCCAGAAGCCCAAGGCCCCTGTGAATCCACACGAATGGGATTACTGTGATTCATCCGGCCAGGGCTGCCCTCGTCGCTCCCGGAAGCGGAAGTAAAACGCCATTGGGGCGCATTTTACTTTCGCTTCCGGAAGCGACGAGGGCAGAGCGGGCTTGATGAAAAGCAGTAAACCCCTTTGTGTGGATTCACAGGGGGCTGGGTTTCTGGGAATTGAAGTCCAAGAACATCTGGAGTGCCAAGGTTCGCCATCACGGGCCTAGGACTCATTCTTCTCAAGACAGCCTTGCTCCCTTCAATCATTTTGTCAAAATACAAGACACAACCAGGGCTGAAAGATTATGGCTTTCAAACACAGATGTCGGAACAGTTTCCCTATGCTTTATTAGGAAGGAGCATATGTAATTTTCTGTCAACGTATTGTACTGTGTCAACTAGGAATGGATTTTTTTAAAAAACAAAGGACTTTCAGCTTCAAAAGTCACCTGTAACCCCTTCCAAGGCAGACACCTGAGACTTGACAAGGAAAATTCGGAGGGCAAACGATGTCTTTCTACCGCTATTTTCTGTGGCATGCCAGTGATGTCTGGTTAACTAGTGACAAATCGTTGTATTTCTGCTAGATCCACAGTAAGATTCTGGCCAGTGTATCACAAATAAATCAAGATTCTCTCCCCCGCGCCCCTCTCCCTACAGCCAGGGTATATTTACATCATTCTTAACATTATGCACTACTTTATTATGCTACTGAACGTTAACAAAGAAGATAACTGAAATGTTTAATTTCTTTACATGCTGGCTAACGGGCGCGTTTTACTTCTGCTTCCGGGAGCAACGAGGGCACCGTAGGCCGGATGAATCGCAGTAAACCCATTCGTGTGGATTCACAGAGACCTGGGCTTCTGGGAATTGAAGTCTAAGCACACCTGGAGTGCCAAAGTTCGCCATCACTGATCTAAGCCGTAGCCTGAGTTGAACATCACCATGTCAAAACTTTTCAAGGGGTGGGGGTGGGGATTTTACGACACGGTCCGGTAGACTAGAATCTTCTCAGAGGGATCCCTACTTCTTCCGTCCCCCTCTTTCTTTCAGGGCCAGGTGGATCACAGAGCCATTCATCATGTTGTAGTAAGCCAAAGAGTTCGAATCCTTGATGAAGATGCCCTATTAAAAAATAAATAATCTCTCAATAGTACCAAGAATGCCTTAGGAAGGAAAATGGCACACGTTAATGTATGCACACATTCTTTTTCTGACCACTTTCTGTCCCAAGAAAATATGATCTAGCACAGTTAATGGGTTTGGGAAATAAGATCGAAAGAAACGAGAAATATTTGATTATTTTAATGGTAACAGCTACGAGGTGGGAGTGTGGTGGCTCAGTGGTTAAGATGCTAAACTTGATGACTGGAAAGTCAGCAGTTTGAGACCCGAGTACTGCATGAATGAATGAGCTCCCATCATCTGTCGCAGCTCCTGCCAACCTATCAGTCCAAAAGCAAGAAACTGCAAGTAGATAAATAGGGACCACTTTGGTGGGAAGGTAAACAGTGTTTCATGCACTCCGGTGTCTAGTCATGCCCACCACATATCTATGGAAACGTCTGCAAACGCAGAAATCACTTGGCTCTTTGGTTATAAACAGAGATGCGCATCGAGCTCTAGAGTCCGATACAACTGGCTTTCAAGCAAGGGCAACCATTACCTAAGTTACTTTTACCTAGGTGAAGGGAAGGGAATTACAAAATGAACTCACCAAAGGGTGCCTTCATTTTGAGAGTTTCACGTCTGGCCTAGACATGGAAGAAAACTTTTCCCTAACAGGTATAAGATTGTTAATTGTTAAAAAATTGAAAATATTTTGTGAATCGGATTTGGATTGGTATGAAGCATAATGGAATTTGGCATTAGATGATAGAATGACATGTGAATTAAAATTAAAGGAATAACAGAACATGATTATAAAGAGATTTACTTTGTTATGTATTTTTTAAAACAGTTCTGATATTTGTTGTTGATGTTTGTTAATAAAATAAATATGATCTTCAGAGCTACATGTGGAAAGTGAATCAAGAAATTTGGCACATATACAAGAAGAGTTAAGTGAATGATTCCTGAAAAGCACTGGAACATTTACACAGGATTTTAAGCAGGGGTTCCCAACTTCTTCAAGCCAGGGGCCGGGTCACGCTCTCTCAATCAGCTTTGAGGGCCGGACGGCCATTTTGCCCTGCCTGCATGAGGGCGGCCATTTTGTCCCAACAGATTCAAAGGGGTGGTCATTTTGTTTCTCTAATGCCTTTGAAGGAGTGGGGGGGCCACATGAAATGGTGCCACGGGCCGGATCCAGCCCACAGGCCTTAGGTTGGGAACCCCTGATTTTAAGGGTCAACGTGACCATCCACTCACCTCATACTGGAGTTTCTGTTTGCCAGCCGGCATTCCAGTGGCCTCGTGGATCTTAACCTTTATAACAGAGACCTGAGAGGCACAAGAAAACAGAAACACGTAAGCAAATGGGATACGGAAAAGGAACTGAATCAGAGGAACCGCTGAGAAAAAATGCAATGCATTTAATATAATACGGAAATTAAACTGGCATTTTAATACAAAAGTCAGGTAAGCAAAGTTGAGGCAAGTGAACGTCAGTAAAATTAAGCCATCTTTTATACATTTAAAGGGGATTCTGCCCTGCCTGTGGAAGAGAAATCCTTTGAAAAAGAGCCTCCTCAAAGATTGTGGTATTTCTGAACCACAACTGGGCATACCCTAGTAATGGCAACCTTGTGTGGCCGGCTAATCTTTCTCACACTGGGTCAGGCGAAAGGAACTGTAGAATGAACTCACCAAAGGGGTGCCTTCATTTTGGCAGTTTCACGTCTGGCCTAGACACGGAAGAAGAAACATCCTTTGAGCTCAAACAGACGAGAGCCAACCAGATCAATTTGTCCCGAACGGAAAGAACTTTGCACTGAACACCAGCTATGAGTTTATACCTGCTTCACCAGGAAAGCGCAATGGAGTGCATTAAGTAAGGAGTTACAAGCTCTGGAACACAGCTGAGGAAAGGTCTGTGTATTTTGCAATGGGGCATGGCTTCCTCCGTTACAGCAGTACGACGATGGAGTCCATGACTTCTCATGACGTGGAGAGCGCTTCCATGGATTGCTGCCCTGAGCAGGTAGGTGGCTGTACTGGAAGGCCTCACGGGCCCCTTCCGACTCTATGGCAAAAGGTGTCACCACCCCTCACACTGGATTTATTTTTTTTAATGGAAAATGCAAATTTGTTATCTGCACCAGGTGCATAGTCATGCTGGAACGAACATCCTCTTTAGTTAGGACAGGAAGTGTTGATTTCTTCAATACAGCCTCTCTGCTTATTATGTGGGTGGGGTGTCACGATTGTAAAGAAAGTTACTCTTTGGCATTCAGAAGACATTCTGAAGATTAGGAAAGCCCTTGTGAATAGATAAAGATTGTCCTTCTGTTACTTAGGGTAAGCCTGAGATCCATACCTGGTCGGGAAGCGGGAGCGTAAAGACCAGCACCTGCCCGTTTAACTTCCATTCTGTCTTGTCCTGCATGTTGGGAACCTGGACTTTGACCGTGACTGGGCCCTAAAAGAGGAGAAACACAGTGAGAGCCCATGGGAAGGAAAACAAACTGGTGAGAGAACAGACTAAGTGCAAGAAGAAACTTTGGCCTCTTTGGTCTTGGTCCCCCCCCCCCCCCCCAGTTCCCGACATTCTTATGCCATTTTCCTGCAACCTGCAAACTTCCCTGCAGGAATTCCAAGTGGGGAGTTTGTGCTGAGATGGACTTACAAGGAAAGGAACCCTTATTACAGGGGTTCTCAACCTATGGCCTGTGGGCCGGATCTGTTTGCAGTGGGGGATACCACCAGTCCGGCCTGCTCAGCTGTCTGAGGGAGTGTTACCTGGCCCGCAGCTTTAAAAGGCTGAGAACCCCTGCATTATTATTTCTAGTTCCCCTGACATGTAAAGATACTCCTAACCTACGCTGTGCCCTAGAGGAGTCCCGTAAAGAAAAAGAAATTCCTCTGTTTGTATAGCCGTGTACCTTGTTTCTACGTAGAAACTCCTCTTCTGGCATGAGGCTATCTTCAGACTTGAGTTTCTTAGAGGCAGGCTCATCATCCATGGGTGGTGGAGGGTGAACAGGAGGCATCGGGGCCGGGGCAGAGACGGGGGGTACGGGTGGAGCTGGGACGAAGGCTGAAGCAACAGAATGGGTTTAATGTTATAAGAATACACTGCATCACAAAAGGAAAATTGGCTACTTGATCTAATCCATGTGTTCTATACTAAATCAAGTGCGCTGAATCCAAATCTGAAGTCCAATTCTGCCTAGGACACCAGGATCTTAAGTTAGCAAATCTCACCCTCTTGGTTAGGTTCTTGCGTTGATCACGCGGGGTATATTTGCCACAAATATAGGAAAAAATATCTGGTTTATTAACACAGCTGTGCCTACTGATCTTTAGCTCAAAACAGACTCACTATGGCTTAGCTCTACTATCCAATAAGATGGTTTCGCACTAGAGACAAGCCCTTGGTCCATCTCGCCTTACATACCTATTTCTGATCTCAGCTCACTGACATGCCTGGCCGCTGCTGGAATATGCATGCCACCAGGGGACATGATTTGGGTGAGGTGGCAGTAGGCATAGCGGTAGCTTCAACTGTTATAAGGTCCCCACATAAAATATATATTACCCAATTAAAGACCAATTGAACAGCTATAGGACGCCTTAAAATCTGTACGTGATAGGGAAATTCTGAGTTCAGATTTGGAATCAGCACACTCGATCTCTTGTAAATCACATGTTATTCCGTGCAGTGGTATCAGCAACCACCTTTTTTGGGGCGAGCAGAATAATTTGTACCCCAAAGCAGTGGGTGTCAAATGAGATCAGCTCAGATTTTGCTTGAAAGCTTTTGGCCAGTCAAAGGCAGAACAAGGTAATGGCCAGTTGTAACCATGCACAGATGCATGAATAGCTCAGAGAGGCTGTGAATTTCCTGTTTTAAAGCAGGAGTTCTCAACCTTTTCAAGCCGAGGGCTGGGTCACGCTCCCACAGACAGCTTCTGGGGCCAGGCGGCCATTTTGCCCTACCTGCCACACATGGCACTTTCGGGTGTGGTGGAGGCGGTGCCCACATGAAATGGTGTTGCGGGCCACATCCGAACCCTGGGCCGTAGGTTGAGAACCCCTGTTTTAAAGAATGACACACCTATGACAAGTGTCTTCTTATGTATCTCAAAAAGCAGAGGGGGAAAAAAGGTAGATGTAGTTGATAACTGTAAGGCAGGGGGTTCTCAACAATTGTTTGCAACAATCGAGTGGAGAAGTCGACAAAGATCAAGACTACTGACAGGCAGATGCACATTGCAGCCCGGTTTCCCCAGGTTAAAACTCCAGACAGACAACAGAAGAGAAGGCATGCAAATGAGAACGTGACTGGAAGGTTAGTGATGAGCCGAGTTTACCTCTGCGCTCACAGTGACACACTTAAGAAGTTACCTGGACTGCTGACTGGTCCCTGTCTGTATCCTATATCATAAGAATTAAATAGAATTAGTCAGTGGCTTAGCTCAACCGTAACCTAGGATAAAAACAAGACAGCCTATTATTGAGAATTCATATTTCAAACGTAAACGTTCATGAGATACTGATACAAGTCTCTTGTCTTTCCAGACATGTTCCTGATCCGAAATTAGCCAGAAATGGTGGTGGCTCAAGTGGTTAAGATGCTGAACTCACTGACTGGAAGGTCAGTTTGATTCCTGGGTACTGCATGACGGTTTGAGCACCCGTCTCTGTCTCAGCTCTTGCCAACCAAGCAGTTTGGAAGCAAGAAATTGCAAGTAAAGAAATAGGGACCACTTCAGTGGGAAAGGTAACAGTGTTGCATGCACTCTGATGTTTAGGCATGCCTGCCAAATGGTGTACCTTGGCATTCCAGGTGTTCTTGGACTTGAATTCCCAGAAGCCCAAGAACACGCACAGTAAACCCATTTGTGTGGATTCGCAGACTTGGGCTTCTGGGAAATGAAGTCCAAGAACACGCACAGTAAACCCATCCGTGTGGATTCACAGACTTGGGCTTCTGGGAAATGAAGTCCAAGAACATGCGCAGTAAACCCATCCGTGTGGATGCACAGAGACTTGGGCTTCTGGGAATTGAAGGTCCAAGAACATGCACAGTAATCCCATCCGTGTGGATTCACAGAGACTTGGACTTCTGGGAAATGAAATTCAAGAACACCTGGAGTGCCAAGGTTGGCCATCACTTGGATTAAGACAAGCGTAAAAATGTGACTTCACATCATTTTTAATACTGTAAGTTGGGCTCTTGTCATTTGCAAACCGAAACACATTCTGAAGGGATCAGTGAAGGTTTTGGGAGGCTACTGTATTCCCCAGAGCCAAAGGTAGATAAAAGAGAGATTCTTCCCAAACTCACCTGTTGGCACGATCATGGGAGGTGGGCGTGGAGCCATGATGGGTGGAGCCGAAGGGGGCATCGGAACAACATTGATCCTGGGAGCATGGATGATGGGGGGCATTGGAGTAGCAATGACAGAGCCTGGGGGCAAACGCACCACAGAAGCCATTGGGTTGGGGGGACGAGGCATAACAGGGACAGCGCTGACCACCGTGGTACGAACCGGAGGCGGCATCTGGAAGGCAAAAGTAACTGGTAAAACATAGGGTTCAGGTGGCAAAGGAAGGAATAGAAAAAAAGAGAAGGAAGGAAATAATAATAATAATGAACGGAAGGAAGGAGGGAGGGAGGGGAATAATAATGAGCAGAAGGAATGAAAGAATAATTATGAACAAAGAAGGAAATAATAATGAACAGAAGGAAGCAAGAAAGGAAATAATAATAATGAACGAAAGGAAGGAAGAAAGAAAATAATAATGATGAACGGAAGGAAGGAAATAATAATGAATGGAAGGAAGAAAATAATAAGAATGGAAGGAAGGAAGGATGGATGGAATAGAAGAAAGAAGGAAGAAACGTAAGACAAGAGAAAAAAGGAAATAATAATGAACAGATGGAAGGGAAGGAAGAAAATAATAATGAATGGAAGGAAATAATAATGATGAATGGAAGTAAGGAAATGATAATGAACGAAAAGAAGGAAATAATGAACAGAAGGAAGAAAGGAAATAATAACAAACGGAGGGAAGGAAGGAGATAATAATAGTGAAGGAAATAAAGAAAATAATAATGAAGAGAAGGAAGGAAATAATATTTACAAATAGGAGGAAGAAAATAATAATTATGAACAGAAAAAGAAAGGAAATGATAATAAGAGAAAGAAGATACAATAATTATGAAGAGAAGAAGGAAGGAAAAAACTAATAACAGAAGGAAGGGAGGGAGGCCTGGAGCAGGGCTTACCGAGGGAGGGCGAGGCACGGAGGCGATGGGTGGGGCGTTGGTGGGCATGTTTGGGGCGGAGGAGGGCGGTGGGGGCTGAGGAGGCATCTCATTGGGCTTGCTTGGGCCAATCTTCTCCTTGCTATCATCCTCCGGCACCAGCCCTTTGGCCTTGTGGATGGCCTCGATCTGCTCCTGCAGGGTGATGTTGGCCTGAGCGGCTTGCTGAGTCCGGGCCATGCTGCCAGAATGGCCATCCCAGGTCACCTAAGGAGACGGGGTGAGAGACAGAGGGGTTCAAAGCTCTCTTTTACCTGGGGAGGAAATGACTATCTCAGTGGTGGGGAACCTATGGCACGTGTGCCACAGAGGGCACTCAGAACACTCTCTGTGGGCTCGTGCGCTGTTGCCCCTGCACAGAGTTCACTCTCTGCACCTCTGCCCAATGGGAACACTTCCTCCTTCCCTCCAGCATAGAGTTCGCCCCTCCCCCCCGTCCATCAGCCCAATGGGAGCACTTCCTCCCTCACCCCAGCACAGAGTTCACCCCACCTCTGCCCAGAAGCCCAATGGGAGCGCTTCCTCCCTCCCCCAGCATAGAGTTCACCCCACCCCTCTGCACAGCAGCCCAATGGGAGCGCTTCCTCCCTTCCCTGCCTGGCGAACGGCAGCCTGTTGAGTTTGGACTCAAACTGGCCTCTCTCCTCCCACATGGAACGGCTGCAGGACGGTCAGCCCGGGTCCAAGCCCTACCTTCTCTTCTGGCTTCTGAATCTCCTCTTCCCCAATTTTCTTGCCAATGGCCGTTTCCTCCACACCGAAAATATCCGTACGGCGCTCGGCCAGCTGTTTCAGGCTGCTTTCGATATCCAATCCTAAAAAGGCACGAGCAGAATAAAAAATAAATTTGCTATATTTTATCCTTTGGTGTGGAAAATAGCTCAAGCCAACCACCACCATCGTTCCTACAAGGAGGAGGAATGGAGACAAAACCGTGAAAACACCAAAAGGTAATGCTGTTACCTTTTCCACTTAAGAGGTACATATTTATCTACCTGCAATTTCTTGCTTTCGAACTGCTAGGTTGGCAGGAGCTGGGACAGACAATGGGAGTTCACTACATCGCGCAGCACTCGGGTCTCAAACAGCTGACCTTCCGACCTTCCGGTCATCAAGCTCAGCATCTTAACCACGAAGCCACCGCGGTCCCTTCACTATTAATAAGACAACACTTGTTTTCTCTGTCAGCAGTTCTGAATGCCTCCTTTACCAGACAAAAATATTGAATATAAATCATATAAGGCTACAATGAAATTAATTTAACATAATTTAGTCCATGCCTGAAAATTTCTTTAAAATTAGCTTACTACTCCTGCTCAAGTTAGACAATATCCAAATGTAGCCGTATATCAAGTTATTAACTTAAAAATACCCTGACATCTATCTTTCTATCCCTTTCTTAGTTCCTATCTTATACCACCCATTCGGGAAGTTTCCCACTCTGGACAGTGTACATACAAATATCAAAATAACACAATAAAACGCACAAACAATTAAAAATAAACCAACAAAATAAATACATCCTAAAATAAAATAACTAAAAATAAATAACTGGCATCTGAGGGCCCAAAGGAACAACGGACTGGTTAAATTTATATTATTATGAATATTATGGTTGCATTAGTAGAACATCATACAATATTTGACTAGTTCCCCCTTTTTCATTCAGACAAACAGAAACACAGTGGACCCTAGATTAATGACGCATTTGAATAGCGTCATTTCCGCTTACCGACGCGTCGTCACTCACCACGTGACTATCCGCACGACGAAAAACCATCGTTGTGCGGATTAACAACGTTTTTTAATGTCGTTGTGCGGATGTGTTTTTTTGCCGCTAGATGGCGCAGCTGCCATTGAACACCGCACAACGACGTTTCCCCTATAGCGACGCTACTTGGGGAACCAAGCAACGTCGTTATGTGAGGGTCAACTGCACTGAATTAGACCATGGTGAGCACAAGAAGAAAGCCTATCGCTGGACTGACCTGGGGCATAAACCTCGTCGTCCGTCTGCTTCTCCCGGAGCGAGCGGTCCCTCTGTTCCAGCCAACGAGGGTCCAGAAGCCCAATTCGCATGTGCTCTTGCATTTTGCTGGCGGGGATTTTCTCCCCAGTGATGGGAGAGACGAGATACTCATCCGGGGCAGGGGTAGGAGGCAAAGGCTTCGAAGCTAGAGAAAGAGAGAAAAGGCCACATCATTGGAAATGCCCGAGACCACAGTGTTGTAAACTGAAGTGTAACCAAGGCAGGAAAAAAAAAACCTTCTGCTTAGGATGCCAGACTTACCCTTAGGATCATAATCTTTCCTGACAATGACTTGATCCGGAGTTGGAGGGAGAGGGGGTGGCATTGGGGTTTCTGGTGGTGGGGGTGCTTTCGGGTTCTCATCTTCTTCATCAGAGCCCTTTAAAGTTAAAAAGTCACACGTCATGACGTAGGTAGTGGTCCTTCATACATTCCTACTTGCACCCACCGATAGTGTGAATCAGGGGTTCCCAACCATTTCAAGCTGGGGGCCAGGTCACACTCTCTCAGCCAGCTTTGAGGGCTGGACGGCCATTTTGCCCTGCCTGCATGATGGGGGTGGCCATTTTGTCCCAAATAGCTTCAAAGGGGCAGCCATTTTGTTTCTCGCATTTAATTTAATTTTCACATTTGTATGCTGCCCAATCAGGAAGCCCGACTCAGGACGGATCACACAATAATCATATATCTATATACTAGCATTTTTTGCCCGGCCTTGTCGGGCAGGTATGGATTCTGTGTAGGTGGTGGGGCGGTTTTGGGGGTAAAGCAAAGGCGGCAGCCAGTGATCCATCAGGGGTGGCGCTCTTCCTTATCCCCACAGTAATGTCCTTTTCTTCTGAACTATTGCAACTCCCACCACCACGGTTCTTGTTAATGGCTTCCCTCCCTTAATTTCTGCGTACCTGCGATTCCCACGCGCACTCGTTGGAAGGGCAAAAATAACAAAGAATATTGCAGACGCTGAATTTTCAGTCTAGCCTAGGACAGGCCTCTTGCAAGCCTAACTTCAAATCTTTGAATATACATATGCTGGCTAGCGCTAACAACGGCCAACACTTGTATGGATGGACTAACAGCAAGCTTGCGATATGTTAAGTTCTTTCTAATATGCTTCTGGATTGCATCCCCAAAGCCATTTTCAATTTACCCTACAGAGTTAAAACATGTCTCCTTTAATCTAAGCTTACTAAAGGTTAAGCATCACTTCGGTGGCTGAGTGGTTAAGACGCTGAGTTTGGAGACTGGAAGGTTGGGGATCGATACCTGAGTGCTGCATGACGGATCTTGGAAGCCATGAAAGGAGCCTCGTTCAGGCGTCCCCTGAATGGAGTTTATCCAGCAAAAATCCTTTCAACCCAGAGTAATTTCTGACATGAAATTTATTTATACTAAAAGGCAAAGGGCGCCCTTGCTTGAAAGCCAGCCATGTCGGACTCTAGGGTTCGGTGCCCTTCTCCATTTACAGCCAAAGAACCAGAGCTTTCTGCGTCTGCAGACGTTTCCATGGTTACGTGGCAGGCATGATTAGATGTCGGAGAGCACAGAACACTGTTACTTTCCCTGCCAAAGTGGTACCTATTTATCTACTTGCAATTTTATTTTATTTTATTTTTTGCTTTTGAATTGCTAGGTTGGCAGGAGCTGGGACAGAGGGCAGCTCACACCGTCACGCAGCATTCGGGTCTCTAAACTTAAATGTAGGTTTAGCCCAACATAAAGATATAGAGCGCTGAGCACACAGTTCTGGAACAAACTCTCAGCTACGCGGCTGAGCAATGTGATGAAAAAAAGATTTAGCAGAGTTTCAACACAAAACTCTTTTTTTCAACTTACTTCATCCATGTCTTGGACTTGGGTGTCCTGGTCCAACTGGGAGGGGGTCTCCTCCGTCTTTTCTTGCTTCTCATCCTCATCATCAGATTCCACTTCCATCTCGACTTCTTCACTTTCCCCAAACTTTTCATAGCGCTCCTGGATCAGAATTCGGGCGCCCAACTCCTCTGGAGTGGTCGGAGGAGGAAAATTCCCTACAGAAGGAGAAGGGGGAAAAAATAAGTTGCTCTACCACTTAATTACCCTTTTCATGTTAGTCTTGCTGAAATGAGTTTCCTCCACCACTTAATTATCCTTTTGATGTTGCTTTTTTACTTTAACTGAAATGCGGTTTTCCCATAGGAATGCATTGAAAGCCAATTAATCTGTTCCGGACGTCAGAAAAAAAGCCAAAAAAAGTGCCCCTATTTTTCCTGTTTAAAACTCTTTATAAAGTGGCAAAAAATTCCAAAGTGCACTTTAAGAAGAATTTTGGAGGAAAAAAAAAAAAGGCTTTTTGCCTTTTTTTCTGACATTCGGAACAGATGAAATTGGTTTTCAATGCATTCCTATGAACTGTGCTTTGCGCCCTCTAGTGGCCAGCTCTGGTAATGACCCGACAATCAGCTGTTAGTTCCACCACCACTCCAAATGGTCACCACGGGCAGCCTGACCCACTGTATCCATGCTGGGATTAAACTTTAAGCGGATTTTTTTCCCGTCAGGTAATCAGCAAAATCATCACCTGACCCCTGCAACCCAGGACCAGAGCCCTCCCTACCAAGAAGGGACCTAGTCACAGGGGCGTTGAGCAATTATCCGCGGAGGCAATAAGAGCGGTGAAATATTGGAGTTTCACCACCTCTATTGCCACAAGATAGGCCCTAATAGTGGCTTCACCCAGCGGCACTCTAGACGTCTCTTTGCACGTTTAAGCCCCCTGAGCTCCGGGGAGAACCATGGAGAGGAGCGGGGCCTATGTGCATGGAGAGGCTGTAGTGGCGCGATTGCATCCAAGGCAGTTGCCCTCACGCCACCATGGAAGGTATGGGGGGAGGGGTGCCCAAGCAGCCCAAAAAAGTTTCATTATGTGAAATAAATCTGTTAACCGAGCCACTATTTTTTTCTGGACTTCCTTTTCCTAACGGAATATTACATTAACCAAACCGTTCGTTAACTAAGGTTCCACTGTACAGTATATACATTCAGGCCTCCTGGAGGTCCCGAAGGCAGTAAAGAAAGTAGCCAACTTCAGTTGTTATAAGTACCAGAGGAGCAGAACTGCCCAAGTCAACAGTCACTGCCAAAATTTACACTACAGCTTCTGTCTCGAAAGCTAGATAGGGCTGAAGCCCAAAGAACACGGATCAAGCAGTTTCCAGAAAGCAGACATAAACCGTTTGGGGAGGCTATTTTTCATATACTGTATTTGCCGGCGTATAAGGCGTACTCTCTCCTAAAATACACCAGAAAAACAGAGTGTGTCTTATATGACAGCAAATATGGTATTTACAGGACTCTGTGACAGTTTTCTTCTCCCCTTATACTGCGCTGGCCCAGGCTTTGTAGAGGGGGGGACGGGACGGGACACTGAACCCGACTTGCAATGTAAAAAAACAAACCAACCTTGTTCAGAAGGCTGGAAATCCACTGTTTCTACCACCACAAAATCATGCCAGTCAATCTGGGCGTAAGCGACACGCTCTCGTTCCTTTTCCTCCTCTTCTTTCTTCCGCTCTCGCTCCTGAAACTTGGCCCACTCCACTCGGTAACACACCTACGCAAGGTAATAAATTAAGGGATGAAGACTTAGGCCGGTGATGGCAAACTTTTTAGAGAACTCTGTGCTGGGGGAGGGAGGAAGTGTTCCCATTGGGCTGCTGGGCAGAGAGGCGGGGCAAAATCTGTGCTGGGGGGAGGAAGTGCTCCCATTGGGCTGCTGGGTAGAGCAAACTTTGTGCAGGGGCGACGGCGCCCGTGCCAACAGAAAGGACAGGGAGAGCTCCCTCTGGCATGTGTGCCATTGGTTCGCCACCACTGACTTAGGCTCTTATCATGATATGCAAACCAAAATCATTCACTCCCATTTTCAAACTGGCCCTGAACTAGAAAATGACCAAAGTAAAAAACTGCAGATGTCTCACAGGGATAAAGACTGAAAACGTGTTTCAACCCTAGAGTTCTATTACCATTTTCAAAATCCAATATAGGGTTCAAAACCCAACTGTTTTTCCATTTACAATTTAGGCCCATAACTACAGATACTGGATGGCCATGAGGGTCCAAATTTGTGTATCCCTGTATTCATGGGAAGAATAATTCTACGTTGTTTTTTTTAATTAAAAAAAAGTGTGATATTGTGAATCATAAGAAGCAATATCATGATATGAAATTAGACACCAATTTGAGAAAACAAGAACCAGAAATTAACTTTATCTTTAGTGTAATTAATGCCACCAGAAGCACTACAATTAGGTTAGGTTTCTATATTAATTTGCTCAGGAATAAACTCATCAAGCTCATTAAACAAGGCTTATTTTTTAGTATAAGAAACATGGAATTTTCAGTACTTGCTCATAACATTCTGTGTTTCTCAGCTAGCTCTTTAAACCACTGCTAGCGTTCCCACTGTAGGACAGAAATTCCTTGGGGAGCAAAATAATGGTCTCAGATGCTTAGCAAAGATTTCTGGAATAAACTCATATTACTTACCTGATCCAAGACTTCTTTAGGGTTCTCTGCCTCCCTCTTTAGCTTTGGGATTAGTCCTTTTGGTGGAATTAAGATCTGAAAACATATTTTTCAAATGATCTTTAACAATTGATTCTTTTCAGCGTTTTTGCCCTGTTAAACAGGGCTGTATCACATACATACGCAATGCTTCCAAAGTGAATTCTGCACTAAAATTCCAGGCCAACAGCTTGTAATTTGTGTATAGAAATGCACAAAAAGGTACACAGACTTCTGGAGACTAAGCTATTGGGAGAATTCCTCAGTCATCTAGTGAGCTTCTGATATCAGCAGCCAATGCACACAATAGCAATGACACTTCTATACCACCCCATAACACTTAGTGTACTCTCTGGCTAGTTCACAAGTCAATTAGCACTTTGACCCCCCAACACGCTGGGTACTCATTTGACCAACCTTAAAAGGACAGAAGGCTGAGTCAACCTTGAGCCCTTGCCGTATCCAAACTCACAATGTTTTGGCTGCAAGACAGCAGTTTAACCACTGTGCCAACTGGGCTCTATAATTAGAACATTATTATATTTAACAAGGACACAGCAATAGCAATTTTACTGTACATCTCTCTCCATGGTGCTTAGTGCACTCTCTGGGTGGTTCACAAGTTAATTAGCACTTTGCCCCCAACATGCTGGGAACTCATTTTATTAACCTGGGAAGGATAAAAGGCTGAGTCAACTTTGAGCCCTGGTCAGGATCAAATTCTCAATGTTTAGGCTGCAGTACAACAATTTAACCACTGCGCAACCAGGGCTCAAGAAAATTGAAAGCTAAGGTTTTTTAAAAAACAAAACAAACTTACTTCTATGCCTGTTGTGCATTTCCAAAACAAACAAACATATTTTGCACTGCCTTCAGGCTAGAAAGTTCAAAAAGCAGTACAAGTATATAGGTACATGGGAAATGTTAACTATTTGTTTTAAGGACCAGGTGTATAAGTTGCCAAATTGGCAGCCAGGATGCTATGAGAAAAGCACCTGGTAATATCTTCATAAAGCCTGGCCAAAAAAAAAATCCCCCAGAATCATTCAGCTTCCACTATAATGAAATTATTCTGGGTTGACAGGATTTTTGCTGGAGAAACTCTGCTCAGGGGACGCCAGAATGAGGCTCCTTTCATGTCCCCAAAAACTTCCACTACAAAACAAGTATTTATCTATCTATGGCCATTGGGGGGGAGAGAGAGTGCAAACCAAACATAATCAATATGGGGTTGGCATTTTCCTGATTTCCTCTAACATTCTTGGCACATAGAATTTTGGAACCCAAGGGTGTGTGTGTGTAAAAAGGTTTCTTCTCCATTTATGATTCTACTGACCTCCTTAGGTAGAAAACTGCCCCACAAACACTGGGGGCTTCTCACCTTGGTGTATTGCTCAACCAGTTTGGTGAAGTAGTTGAAGAGACTGTGTTGGGGCCGCAGAAAATCAAACTGGTAGTTTCTCTGTTCTTTCTGCATGAGTTGTGTGAGGAACTGCCTGCCATTCCGAGCCACAAACTGGGCTGTGAGCTTGACCACGTCCAGGTCAAAGGCCGAGATGGAGGGAGGGTCCGCAATGAATTCGAACTCCGGGGGAGGCTCCTTCGGAACAACCGTTTCCTGAATCACCTGGGCCTGTACCTAGAGAAGGAACAGAGGGGCACACCTGTTATTTTAGTACGTACAAAAATACATTTGCTAAAGTCTAACACAGGTGGCTATACACTGAAACTCTTGGTTTTCTCAGAAAGACCAAATAAATGGATTTCTCTTTGGTCTTGACTTGGTTAGGTAAAGGTTGCCCTTGCTCAGAAGCCAGTCGTATCTGACTCTAGGGTTCAGTGCTCATCTTTGTTTATAGCCAAAGAGCCAGCACTGTCTTCATCTGCAGACGTTTCCGTAGACATATGGCAGGCATGCCTAGACATGGGAGTGCATGGAACAGTTTACCTTCCCTCCGAAGTGGTCCCTAGTTATCTACTTGCAGTTTCTTGCTTTCGATCTGCTAGGTTGGCAGGAGCTGGGACAGAGACGGGCGTTCATTCTGTCATGCAGTACTTGGGTTTTGAACTGCTGACCTTCCGCCTCCCAGTCAGCATCTTAACCACTTGAGCCCTCCCAGCCCCCAGCCCCAGTTTCTGGCTTGTTAAAGGTTATAGAAACCTGGGTGGTTCCCAATCTGTAATGCACAAGAGGGAGTTTTGCAACCCAAACCCCCAATTCTAGAAAACACTACACACCAAAACAGCTGGATTCTATTTTTCAGCCCAAAAAAAAATGGCCAATCTCATCCCCCAAGCCTCCAACTAGCCAATTTAAAGATTGAAAGCCACCTCAACCAGACTGTTTTAAGGATGAAATAACCCTCTGGTCACATTGGTTTTGAAGAAAGGGGCAGGCGTGGGACTCATTAGTCTCATGGAGGCAAGTTCAGATGTCTGTTGACTTGGAAGACGTCTTTCTCAGCAACGTTTCCAGACATTGCTAAGAGGCAGCAAAAGAAAAGAGACCATCATAGAATCATAGAATAATGGAGTTGGAAGTGGCCTTTGAGTTCAACCCCCTGGTCAATGCAATTTGCTCTGCTATCCAACAGCTATTTTCATCAAAATGCTTCTCCCAATAATTGACTGGACACCCCCTCCCCCCAACAGAATCATAGAGTGACAGAATAAATGAGTTGGAAGGGGTCCCACGAGGCCATCCAGACCAACCCCCTGCTCAATGCAGGAATCGAAATCAAAGCAGTTATTTCAAATTAATTGTCCAGTTCCCTCTTGAATGCTTCCAGTGTTGGAGCGCTCACCACCTCTCGAGGCAGTGGGTTCCAATGTTGTACTATTCTAACAGTTAAGGAGTTTTTCCTGATATTCAGCCTATATTTGTCTTCTATTAGTTTGAGCCCTGCACTCTTCGTGAGCATCTTTCAGGTATTCGAAGAGTACTATCATCATTATTTCCCCTCTTGGTCCCCTTTCCTCAAGGTTAAACATGCAGGTTGTTCTGTAGTTACCGTATTTATTCGTGTATAACGCGCAAAATTTTATACCAAAAAAAGAAATCAAAGTTTGGGTGCGCGTTATAAACGAGGACTGGTGTCCCACCCCCGTCGCGAGCCTCTTTTACTTCCTTTTTAGAATTGGGTCGGCTGTCTATTGAAGGGGAGGCGGGGGTGTGGCTTTGAAGAAATTGACGGGATCTGATTGGGTGGCGCGGGAGATGAGGCGTGGCCCGGAGGTAGCTCGCAGTTCGAGCGAGGCTCCTGGGGGTCGGAAGTGCTCGTTTCGGATTGCATTTTCTTTACCCTGCAACAGGTGGGTCTGATTATCCCCCCCCTCCCTCAATGTTTTAAGGCGTGCTCTCTCTCAGTGGTCGTAGGTGATGTGCTGCGGCCAATCCTAACAGCACTCAGGATATAGTCAGTGGAAAAGAGTTTGAAGCATTTTAAATAAATAGTGTTACCAGTAATTTTATTTCGGCATTGTGCTTACACCAGTTTACGTTGTAAACTGTCAATAAATGTTTTTTTTCATGGTCGCACGTGTTCAACAACGTTTTTTTGTCAATTACAATGCGTGGTGTGAAACAAAATTTTATACCGAGGTTTCATGGAAAATTAGGGGTGCGCGTTATACACGAGTGCGCATTATACACGAATAAATACGGTACATGCTGTCAGGTCATCTCAAATGTCGGAGTGCTCACCACCTCTTGAGGCAGTTGGTTTCACCGTCGTACTGCTCTAATAATGAAGAGGTTTTCCCTGATATTCAGCCTATATCTGGCTCCTTGTTTCAGCCTGTTATTATGCATCCTGCACAATGCAGGACTATGTAGTTATTGGAAATAACAGAGAAAGGTGCAGTTGTGAAGGAAAGAGAGGCCAAATTTACCTTTTGTGGAAGTTGCTGTTGGGCGCTCTGCTGAGCTTGCATGACCTTCGGGATGGCTGCCGATGGCTCCTGGGCTTTCCCTTCTTTGAACTCATTGACCTTGTGCCGGTAGTAGGCATGGTAGGGATCGTTGGGGTTCAAGAAGTTGAACTTGGGGTTATTTATCTCATTCTGGCGGATACGGGCTTCAAACTCGGGGCCGTTTCTGGAAAGGTATACACCAAAGGTCAGCATCAAAGCAAATTAAAGAAAGTCTAGAAGGACATTAATGATATAGGGTAGCATGACAAATACAGAAGTATTAAGGAGAATAAATAGAAAACAAAGCTATTACAGAACAGTGGTGGCCAACCTTGACACTCCAGGTGTTCTTTGGACTTCAATTCCCAGAAGCCCAAGCCAGCACTCCTGCTGATCAGGGCTTCTGGGAATTGAAGTTCAAGAAAAGCTGGAATGCCAAGGTTTGTCATCACTGTCATAGAAGATAGCAAGGCTACTCTTGACTACATGATGAAAAGCAAATTGTTACAGCTGATCACCCAACAAAAGAGACTGCGGTGGATCAGTGGTTAAGAAGTATTAAGGACTGGTCTGGATGCAGAGTAAACATCATGTTACGCAAACGTCAGGGGGAAAGGAACAAGAATAATAAGACATTTCACCACCATACTATTCATGTATCTGCCTGCAACGTGGCGTCTTCATTACCTTTACCCCCTGCACAGGAGCAGTGTATCGACACCTAGTCATCTCTCTGTAAGGCCATTCTAGGCGTTCAGGCTAGAACTTGTTCCCTTGCTCGAATGCCAGTCGTGTCCAACCCTTGCTTCTGAACTGCTAGGTTGACAAGAGCTGGGACAGACAACGGGAGCTCACTCCATCAAGCAGCACCCGGGTCTCGAACTGCTGACCTGCCAATCTATCAGTCATCAAGTTCAGCGTATTAACCACTAAGCCATCTCAATCCCTTCGCTTTGTTAATAAGACAGCTTGTTCTTACCTAGCTACAAAGCTGGCTGTTTTGTCCACGATATTCCTAACTTCAGGTGGAGGGTAAATAATCCCCACAACGGGCTTGGCAGGCGTTGCTTCTTCTTTTGGCTCATCTTCTGGCTGTAACAAGCATTAAATGAAGGGAAACTTTGAAAAAGTGTATAAAGAACATTTCAAAATCAGTTTACAGGGGGGATAAGTCTCAGTTTCAGCACTCACCCACCTTGTGGTATAGTGGCAATAGTATTCATCTATCATCAATATTGTGGGGAAGACAGCACCTCAAAACAAATTTCCCTAATCCTGCACCCAAAGGTTATGTCACGACTACAGAGCACTAGACTGGAGGAAATTGTTTTAAACTGTTGCACGAGTGCTAATATTGATCCAAACCCTGTTATGCACCTCCATCTGCACAGTGAAATTACTATCACACATAATTATTAATGACCCAAAAAGTCATTATTTCCTGCCTCGTCCTTCCCCCATTCCACTCACTCTCCATCAAGATACTCGCTACGTGTGAGCCTGTGGACCTCCACGTGTCTAAGAGAGAGGACTGGAAACGATCAAGATTTCAAGTCTTCTTTCTCAAGCCAGCCTGGCTACACGATAAGCAGCTAGTCATGCTATATTCTTGCCAGCAACCCACACTCAAGGGCCTCTATACTGTTTATTACCAGCACCTATGACTTGATCATTTTTGTTCTTGTTGATATTTATAATTTATTCAATTTATTTGATATTTATTGTAAAGGGTTTTTTAATGTGTCATAAGATGCCCAGAATGGGAAAATATCCTACATGAGCGGGATATAAATGTAATAAATAAATAAATGGGGCTAAACAAAACCAACAAAAAGGTTGTGGCACCTTAAAGACTAACTGCTGTATTTTAATGTGAGCTTTCATGGATCAAGTCCACCTGAATCCACAAAAGCTCACATTAAAATACAGCAGTTAGTCTTTAAAGTGCCACAACCTTTTTGTTGTTTTGTTTACTCTCTGGTATGCCTGCACAGACTAGCACGGCTACCACTTAAAAAAAAAATTAAAAGGAGGCACTGGTAACTCATCAGTCAGTCTCTAATGCACCTTAAAACTTTGCTTCTCATGCTAAAAATCACTTTATTGTGGCCCCACACCCTGCGAGTCTGGCAATGGCCTCCCAGAGGTCAACCACAGCCCCTAAAAGACCCCCTAAAGCTGTATTTTAATTTAATTTAATTGATTTATATACCGCCCTATCCAATGGACGCTGGGCAGTGTACACAAGTTAAAACCAATATAAAACAATTAAAATCCCTTAAAAACATAGCAATATTACACCACCACCACCACCACCCCCAATATAAAATGTACAAAACCTTAAGATTAAAAAAATTAATTACAGGACGGGGGAGCCTCAGACGAGCCAAATAGTGGCTCCCAACCTTTGGCCTTCCAATTGGCTCATCAGTGATTTTGTGAAGTTGTAGCCATTGTTCGTCTGTGCAAGCATATCAGAAAGTAAACAAAATAAAACAGGGGGGGGGGGGAGGACAAAAAATGTTGTGGCACTAACTCCTGCATCAGGTTTTTTGATGCACCACAACTAACAGGTTGTTATACGCTGCAGTTTTGCCTGGATCACTCAAACAATTGTCAATAGATGCTAATTCATTGGCAAATGCATAATGCCACACTATTTGTTTGCATCCACCCATTGGATGTGATGCATCAGCTTGCAAGAGAAATTTGTTTTGCAACCAATTGCAGCAGGTTTGAATTTATTTATTTTTTGAACTTGTATTGCCGCCTTCCTCGCCTCGGCGACCCAAGGCAGCTCACATCGGTATAAAACTAACCTCAAAACCAAACCAAAACCATAAAACGCTTAAAATGTCCATAAAAACACCCTAACCCCTCATTAAAAACCCCAGCCAGGGCTAAATTAGCCAGCAGGGCTGGGTTGTAGTGTCAGATGTTTGCCACGCCTGCTGGCAAAGCCAGGTTTTTAGTGCCTTCCCGAAGGGGGGCAACTCCGCCTGGAGGTGCAGTTCTAATGGCAGGAGGTTCCATAGGGCCGGCCGGGGCAGATACCAAGAAGGCTCTACTCCTGGTCCCCGTGAGGCGAGCCTCCCTGGCTAATGGAACCACCAGAGCCCCTGCGGTCTGCTCTCGTAGGACGGGTTGAAAGTCTTGGGGCGATGCGGTCTCTTAGGTATCCTGGTCCACTACCATGAAGGGCTTGAAAGGTCAAAACCAGCACCTTGAATTGCACCCGGAAGCATACTGGCAGCCAATGCAGCTCCGGTAGCAGTGGCGAGGTGTGGGTATACCGCCCGCACTCTATCACCACCCAGGCAGCCGCATTCTGAACCAGTTGTAGCTTCCGGATAGTCGTCAAGGGCAGCTCCATGTAGAGCACATTAATCCAGTCTGGAGGTGACCAAATAGTGTGTGACCGTAAGCAAGGAGTCCCAGTCCAGGAGCTGGCGTAATTGGCGGATGACACGAAGTTGAGCAAAAGCCCTTCTGGCCACGACTGCCACCTGCTCTTTGAGCAGTTGTCGCGAGTCCAGGAGGACCCTCACATTATGCACCGGGTCTGTCTGGGGCAAAGAAGCCCCATCCAGTACCAAAGATGGTAGCTCCCAGGATAACACAGGGCCCCAAACCCACAGCCACTCAGTCTTGCCGGGATTCGGCGGAATAAGATTTTGTCAGTTGAAAAGATACAATGCTACTATTCTGTTAGACTGACCAATTATTGTGTGTGTCTGTGTACCTGATGTGTGTATAAGTTGGTGCCATGAGGGCCCACCCACACTCTTATATCTGATAAAGTGGACTTGGTCCATGAAAGCTCACAGTTAAATACAAGGCTATTGAATAACAAAAACACTGCAACACTTTAAAGGCTAAGTGCTATATTTTTTAATGTGAGCTTTCATGAATCAAGTCCACTTCATCAGACATAGGAGGGAAATGTCAAGGCATGAACTTATATACAGTACTCCAGATACCGAGGCATAGAGTGGTTAATCAGCATGACAGATAAGTATGCAAATCAATACAGCTTCCTAACAAGCTGGGTTTTTCCCCCCTGATATGCCAGAAACACAGAATAACACAGAATAACACGGCTACTATTCCAAAAATATCCAGTTAAACACAGGAGTTAGTGCTTAAGGGGCCACCACGTTGTTTGTCTTTTTTTCTGTTGTTTTATTTACTCTCAGATATGCTTGCACGACTAACACGGCTACCACTTCAAACATTCCTGTATTTAAATGCACATTCCTGTATTTAAACGCGAGCTTTAGGCTTCTGGAAGTCCCAAAGGTTGGGAAACAGTGGCTTGGAGTCAAAAGAGCGCCAAAAACTACGACTCCCATAATGCAGCGCTCTGTTCGCAAAGCATCTTGGGTAGAGGCCACCTTCTCGAGGGGGCCTTCTAAGCCTTCAACGGGGGACGGACGGGGGGGGGGGGGTCGTGGTTCTTCGAGCGACCCGGCGGAGAGGTACCTGCTTCGCTTCGGGGGGCGCTGGCAGAGCGGGCGCCATCACCTGCACAGGACCGGCCTGCATGGCGGCTCCTCACTAGTCGGGAGCGAAGGAGACGCGGCCTCACACCACCACCACCACAGACTTCGAGCCACAAAATGGCGGCGGGGGGGGAAGGATGCGCGCGCATTCGACGTCGGCTCCGCGCGCGGTGCGTCAGAAGCCAGCCGCTCCCCTTTGCGCATGTGTGATTTTCCCTTTCTAACCTCCAAACCAAGCGTCTCGCCCATATGCCATGGAGACGTCTACGTAGAACGTCACCTCTATTTCCGGGATAAACAGAATAAATCCCGCCTCTAAATTGGAGGACTTCCGGTCTCAATCTTTTTTTAAAAAATTTAAAAATTATAGTGTTTTTTTTTAAATTAAAATTACTTTTTTTAATTTAAAAAAATTCAAAAGCCCACTAAGCTTTTTCCCCCCTCACAAGAAGGGAAAATCTGATTAAATTTTAGTCTAAAAAAAGTGAGTCCAATTTTGCACGTTCACAGAAATTAAAAAGAAGGCAAAAACAACCCAATAAATAGTGTTTCGATGGGACTAAAAAATAATTTTAAAAATTGAGGGTGGGAGAAAGACCGAATAATTGGTTTTAGGAGGCGAAACCATTCCAAAGTGGGCGGGGCGACGGCTTGAGAGCACGCCCAGGAAGAGCTTCGGCGTTGCCATGGCAGCCGCAGAGGCCTAGCAAGCCTGGGCCAGCCTGGTGGCGGTGAATGAATATGCAACAACAGGTGGGTTTACTTACCCAGAGATCCCTCCTCGCTGCCCCTCGAGACCCCCTAGACCTGCTTTACTACACCCTTGTAGGTTTCTCACGCACACTGGGCTCCAGTTTAGTCAGAGTGCCTCTGGGCATATGCAGAGTGCTGTGCTTTCCACAGTGGCAAGGCATTGGAGTTGCCATTTTAGCAGAGCAGCACTAGATTTGTGTAGAATCCTTTGGAATTCAGGGCAAGCGAAGGACTCTGTGGGCAAGATAGGTGATCCTAAAGGTCACCCGCCTTGCTCAAAAGCCAGTCGTATCCAACTCTAGGGCTCAGTGCTCATCTCCGTTTCAAAGCCGAAGAGCCAGTGCTTGTCTGCATCTACAGACATTTCCGTGGACATGTGGCAGGCATGACTAGACACGGAAAAGGGATGCAACACAGGCAGAGGCATCCTGGCGCATCATGTGTCTGATCGGGGCAGTTGTACGGCTGTTGTCTTAATTAACCGGTAGTGTATGCAAAATATAGAAATGGGTTTCAAAGAAGTGGCCTCTTAAAAATGCAGCCATAAACCCATCTGTGGCTAAGATGCTGACTGGGAGGCGGAAGGTCAGTAGTTCGATTCCCGAGTACTGCAGGACGGAATGAGCTCCAGTCTTTGTCCCAGCTCCTGCCCACCTAGCAGTTCAAAAGCAAGAAATTGCAAGTAGATAAATAGGGACCACTTCGGTGGGAAAGGTAAACAGCGTTCCGTGCGCTCCGGTGTCTAGTCATGCCTGCCACATGACCGTGGAAACATCTGCAGAAGCAGACAGCACTCGCTCTTCAGCTTTGAAACAGATGAGCACTGAACCCTAGAGTCGAATACGACTGGCTTTCGAGCAAGGGGAACATTTACATTTAAACCCATCTGCAAAGGAGAAGCTCAATTAATGCTGTGTATCTTGTGGTTAGGGAATGTGTTTTTAAAATATTTGTAATAATGATTGTGCTATTGGTAGAAATCAAAGAGGAAGTCCACGTAGGATGGATCCTGTGAGCAACCAGTGGCACATGACTAAAAAATTATTCCCTGAGATTTGGGGTTGAAACACCCTGGCTCTATCCAAAACCCACCATGGTCATGACCTCTGTCTGCAAAGGTCTGCTTTCGTTTGTTTTTTATAATAATATTTAATTTAATGAATTTAGAACATAAATATACAGACGAAAAGAAACAATATAACCATAAAAAACCATCCACATCTAATTTACACACACAAAAAAAACCCTACTGTACTAAGAAAGAAAAAAGTACAAAAACAATCTCAGTTATAATGGGTATCACCAGGTTTTAAAACTTATTATATCTGTTATGTACTTCTTAAAAAATTAACTTCTATGTATAAACTCTTTGACCTCTTTATATAAACCTTTATTATTCATTTACCCAATTTTTATTCTTAATATCACATATTAATTCAAAGTTATATACTTCACCAATGTGTTATTTACAATACCCTGGAATCTGCCATACAGTGTATCTTGTCATTATCAATATATTATTGTTTCCCAAAACTCATTTGATCTGGCACTGGTCTGCCACCTTTCCTCTTAATCAAAGTATATTCCCAAAAAGGCTTCCAGATATCCCAGAACTTGTTTGCCTTAATTATACCTTTTTTTTTTTACATTGAGTTCCCATGTAAGCTTATCATTTAAAGCCAAAACCCACATCTCTTTACAACATTCTACCATTTCTAACTTTGAATTATTTTTCCAATTTATTTTTTTGCAATATACTGTCTTGCTGTTGTCAGAAAGATGAATAACAAGTCTTTTATATTTGTATCTATATTTACATAAGAACAGCCTTGCTGGAACAGGCCACAGGAGCCCATCCAGTCCAGCATTCTGTCTCACACAGTGGCTCACCATTTCCTTCAGGGTATTCCCAAGGAGATGCCTTCACCTGCTTAGGATTCCCTGGAAATGGCATTGAGAGATATCCTGCCTCTCTCTCCAACCCCGAGGTTATCCTTAAGTATCCATAATTATAGCCATTGATACTCTTGTCCTCCATGAACTTGTCTAATCCTTTCTTGAAGCTGTCAAGACTGGCAGCTGTCACAATTATGTACATTTGTACATAATGTACATTTTTACCATGGGTGAAAAAGTACTTTCTCTTATTTGTTTGAGAACTAGTACCCAAAAGTTTCATGGAGTGTCCCCTAGTTCTAGTGTTATGCGACAGGGAAAACACTTTTTCCTTATCTACTTTGTCCACACCGTGCATGATTTTATAAACTTCAATCAGGTCACCTCTTAGACGTCGTCGTTCAAGAGTGAAGAGGCCCAACCGTTGCAGCCTCAGATGGTAAGGAAGGTGTTCCAGTCCCCTCATCATTCTGGTTGCCCTCCTCTGCACTTTTTCCAGCTCCATAATATCCTTCTGGAGGTATGGCGACCAGAACTGTACACAGTATTCCAGGTGGGGCCTCACCATAGATGTATAAAGAGGCAAAATGACACTTGCTGACTTATTTTCTATACCCTTCCTAATGATCCCTAACATTGAGTTTGCTTTTTTCACTGCTGAAGCACACTGGGTTGACACCTTCATTGAGCTCTCGTCCACCAGGACACCAAGGTCCCTTTCCTGGTTTGTCGCAGAGAGTTCAGACCCCATCAGTTTATAAATGTAATTGGGGTTTTTTGCCCCAACATGCATCACTCTGCACTTACTAATGTTGAAGCTCATTTGCCACTGTTTTGCCCACTCCCCCAGTGTCGAGAGATCTCTCTGGAGCTCCTCACAATCTCTCACAGTTTTCACTACCCTGTATAATTTAGTGTCGTCAGCAAATTTGGCTACCTTGCTTTTTACTCCTACCTCTAGATCATTTATGAAGAGGTTGAAAAGCAGGGGTCCAGGTACTGAACCTTGGGGGACCCCACTCTTTACTTCCCTCCACTTGGAGAAGTGTCCATTTAGTGCTACCCTCTGTTTCCTGTCCCTTAGCCAGTTGCTGATCCAGGACAAGACCTGTCCCTTTATTCCATGACTGGCAAGTTTATTCAAGAGCCTTTGGTGTGGGACCTTGTCAAAAGCCTTCTGAAAGTCCAGATAAACAATGTCAACTGGATCCCCCTTATCCACATGCTTGTTGACACTCTCAAAAAATTCCAACAGATTAGTGAGGCATGATTTGCCCTTGCAAAAGCCATGTTGGCTCTCCTTTAGCAGCGCCTTCTCTTCTATGTGCCTATTAATTCTATCTTTTAGGATGGTTTCCATCACTTTACCTGGGACACATGTCAAACTGACAGGTCGGTAATTCCCTGGACAACCCTGGATCCTTTTTTGAAAATTGGTGTTACATTCGCTACCTTCCAGTCATCAGGCACAAAGCCTGATTTGAGGGAAAGATTATATATTTTGGCTAGGAGATCAGCAATTTCATCTTTAAGTTCCCTGAGAACTCATGGATGGATGCCATCTGGTCCTGGTGATTTGTTAGTGTTTAGTTTAACAAGACATGCAAGGACCTCCTCCCTGGTTATTTCTATCTGGCTTAATTCTTCGGTTTCTCTCCCTACGAAGATAGGCTCTGTTTTGGGCATGTGGTCTCTGTCTTCTTCAGTGAATAATACTGAAGCAAAGAATTCATTGAGTCTCTCTGCAATCTCTGTTTCCTCTTTAATAACCCCTTGCCTTCCATTGTCATCTAATGGTCCAATGGCCTTCCTAGTTGGGTTCTTACTTCTAATGTACTTAAAGAAGTCTTTGTTATTTCTCTGAGTATTTTTAGCTATACGCTCCTCAAAGTCTTGCTTTGCTTTCCTGATTGTTGCCTTGCATTTGTTCTGCCAGAATTTATGTTTCTGCCTGCTGTCCTCATTCGGACAAGCCTTCCATCTTCTAAATGAGCTTCTCTTGCTCTTGATCACTTCCCGAACAGCTCCTGTAAGCCACATCGGAGTCCTCTTGGACCTGGCAGTGCCCTTTTTCCTTTTGGGTATGCATTCCAATTGAGCCTCTGTTATTGTTTCTGTAAACAGCCTCCATGCCTCTTGGAGTGTTTGGACTCTCTCAATTTTCCCTTTCAGCTTCTTTTTTACTAGTTTCCTCATCTTTGGGAAATTTCCTTTTTGAAAATTTAAGGTCTCTGTTAGATTTTTTTCAGTGACTTGCGGTCTATGATCAAGTTAAGCATAATTGAGTTGTGGTAACTGTTCCCTGTTGGATCAGTCACATGAACATCTTGCACCAGATATGTATCCCATATTTATTTCTTCAAAATCTGTTAACAAGACGGTCATCGAGTCTAGTTTAAGGTCAATACCCACTATTTCTCGAATTTCTCTTTCTATCTTAACCCAGAATTCAGATACCAATGTACAACTCCACCACATATGTTCATATTTCCCCAGTTTATTCTGACATCTCCAACAATTGTTTGTTTGTTTTGGGTTTTTTTGTTTTGTCTTATGGTGAACTTTAAATCCCACCATCTCTATGACCTGTGCATTTGAGGGGGGGGGGGAGTTTATTATCAACGTCTGAAACCAGCACACGTCTTTCACCCATGCCATGGTAAACGCTGTTACCAACAGTATTTTGTGCCTAGTCATGCCTGCCACATGACCACTCACGTCTTTCCCTTTTTCAGGAACATCTCTCGTTATAGACAAAGGTTTGCCAGCAGGCAGAAGTGGCAACATGGCAGTGATGCTGGTTAATCAGAACTGCATGGAAAGTTTGCGGAATGACATCACCGACCTGCAAGGGACCCTCCTCAGTGTGTTCTCTCACACGGGGCCCATGCGCTTTCCTTCCTGGAAGTTTCCCGATAAGGCATCTTGCGACCTGGACTTAGTGGTTCTCCTGGAGCGTTGTGACTTCTCCGAGGACGACCCTGAATTTACCCAACGTTCCCATGTGGTGCTTCTGGAACTGGTGATTGACAGGTGATGACATCCTAGGTCTTTTCTCCCTCTGAAGAACCTCCCGGCTACCACCCCTCATCTAGCAATAGCAATTACAATTCTCTACCACCCCATAGGGGACTGTGTTGGCTTAGCGGTTAAGGCGCTGAACTTGATGACTGGAAGGCTGGCAGGTCAGCAGTTCTAGACCCGAGTGCTACATGACAGAGTGAGCTCCCGTCCTCTGTCCCAGCTCTTGCCAACCTAGCAGTTCAGAAGCAAGAAATTGCAAGTAGATAAATAGGTATCGCTTTGGTGGGAAAGAAAACAGCGTTCTGTGTCTAGTCAAGCCTGCCAAATAGCAGAAACATCTGTAAATGGAGATGAGCACCAGAGTTGGATACAACTGGCCTTCAACAAAAGGGAGACCTTTATTGCCCAATAGTGCTTAGTGCACTTTTGTATTGTGAGTGTTTCGGTCTGTCACTGAAAGTCCTTGAGCTGGTTTTTCTGTGGAGAAATTGGGTGGGGATGTTGTCATGGCTGGAAAAATGGATTTCCTTTCTGTCCTACAAAGGTTGCTTTTGCTGCTTCAGAGCTTCACGGGATACACGGAAAACTTAACCAGTGAACACAACAGGTCTCCGCCTGGGACAATGAGACCTTGCATGTCGATTGGACTGGCAGTGAAAAAGTACTGGGCTAGCATGCTAAAACTGGGCACCCTCTACCAGCAACTGGCAGCAGAGGTAGGACATCTCCTGGGGTTCTTATCACGACACCTGCAACTTTCCCCTTTGTGTTTTCTTTTGTGGGGTTGCAGACAGAGGAAAAGATCCAGGATATCCCAAATCTGAGGAATATAAACTACAATAAAGGTTTAGGGTATGTGGCGTTCCCACCCTTTGGCCATACCATCCAGTCTGGCCATGTTATCCTGCTATGGTAATAGAGTAGACCCTACTGACAGTGACTCAATGCCAAGTGTCAGGCGGCGGTTAACTAACCTGACAACCTTGAGGACTTGCGGCCTTGGGTGGCGAAGTCCACAAGGAAGGGGGATGGTCGCCAAGTGGGTTAAACCCCACTTGAGTCCATCTGGATGGAGGGCAGCAGCTTCATCCATCCTGTCCTGGGAATGATGATGAGGACTTTGGGTGCCAAAAGGGCTCAGGACTGGAAAGTGAAATTCTGGAACTTGATCAGCGGTACTACGGGGGTCACGCTGCGATGTGGAAGGCAGATGAAAAGCCACTGCATTATATTCTTAGGACAGTCTTCATGGCTGATCACCATGAGGATCGCCAATATTCTGAGTCAGAAACGGCCCAAGAAGAAAAAGAAATAGGTACCACTTTGGTGGCAAAGGTAACAGCGTTCTGTGTCTAGTCATGCCTGCCACATGTCCATGGAAATGTCTGCAGATGCAGACAGTGCTGGCTCTTTGGTTGTAAACTGAGATGAGCACTGAACCCTAGAGTTGGATACAAGCAAGAGTGACCTTCACCTTGACCTTTCTTTTCCCACAGAAGAAATGCAGCAGAGAAGATACCTCCAGCCCGAAAGATTCTTCGCAGGCAATAAAAGCCGAGAACGAGCGCTCAAAAAGCAGCTTCTCGGAGGATTCAACATCGGATGTGAGTCTGCCCAGTTTTCGGTTGTCCCCGTTGACTTCATCGGCTGACCCCGGGCAGACCAGCGGTCACCTCGCTGCCCGCTCAGAGGCAAAATTGGCACGTGGCCCTGCGCCACCTGTCCGGAGCATCCACACTCAGACCACGGAGTCGTCCCTGGGGTCTTGCGAGACGTGCGAGAGGGCCCAAGCCAGTCTTCGTGAAGTGAGCCTTGCCATTATCCACGTCTGCACCAGCCAGAACCTCCCGTCCTCTCTGAGCAAATTCCTGGAGGTGGCTCAAAGCCAGAAGCCCCTGACGCCCCTGGACCTCACGTACTGGGCGTCCGAGCAAAGCAAAGACCTCTCCCGGATCAACAAACATCTCCGGAACCTGGTGGAGCTCGTCAGTCCATTGAACGGGGCGCTGGAAGAGGCCGGGAAGCAGAACGAGGAGCTGAAGAGGCAGCTGGAGGTCTCGGAGGCCCACCTTCAGAGGGAGAAGGAGACCCAAGAGCAACGGAGGAAGGAGGCAGAGCGGGTGTTTGGGAAAAAGGAGGAGGAGCGCCTGAAGGTGGTGGCCGCGCTGAAGAAAGAGAAGAAGGACCTCCAAAACAGTGAGAGTATCCCCCCCACCCCCACCCCTCTCCTCTAACAATGCCTTCTTTGCTTCCTCTTTTACCTCTTTGGGCATCGAGGGAGATACAAGGTTCCTGTTCTGGCACTTCTAGTGGCCTCAACCGGTGTGTTCGTTTAATGCTGGGGTTCCCAACCTTTTCAAGCCGGGGGCCATTGGGTCACGTTCTCTCAGTCAGCTTCGAGGGCCGGACGGCCATTTTGCCCTGCCTGCACGATGGGGTGTGTGTGGCCATTTTGTCCCAACAACTTCAAAGAGGTGGCCATTTTGTTTCTCAAATGCCCTTGGAGGAGTGGGGGCCACATGAAATGGCACCACACGGGCTGGATCCGGCTTTAGGCTGGGAACCCGTTTTAATGTGCCTTTGGTATTTATTTCTCCACCTTCCTCTGGGGTCTGCCTCGTGGTCTTTTTGTCCTTCTCCTATTCCTACATCTTCCCCCCCGTCTAGTATGGAATTCCAAGACATTCTCTCCAAATGGGCAAACTACTTCATTTCTTGTCTCTGCCTGAAGTTTAAGATTGGCTCCATTCCAATTCTTTCCCTTATAAATTCATTCCTGATTTTATCCCTTCTCGTCACTCCAGCAGCCTTCTTCAGACATCTCATTTTCCTAGTGACCAACTTTGGTTTATGTTTTGTTGTATGTGTCCAAGTCTGGCGCTGGTAACATAAGGTGAGAATGAATATGCTTTGTACATGAAGTATTGTATGCAGAAATTTCTCTTCCGTCTCCTCCTCCCCTTGTTTGGGTGTCGAGGGAGATGCAAGGTTCTTTTTCTGGCACTCCTGGCAGCTTCCACTGGTGTCATTTGGTGTGCTTGTAATATTTCTCTGATGTTCTCTCTCCACCTTCCTCTGGGTCTGCCTCATGGTCTTTGTCCTTCTCCTCTTTCCACATCTGCCTTGTACGGTATGCAATCCCAAGACATTCTCTCCAAATGGGCAAACCACTTTATTCTTGGCTCTGTATGTAGTTTAAGACGGCTTCTATTCCAATTCCTTCCCTTACAATCTCATTCCTGATTTTATCCCTTCTTGTCACTCCAGCAGTCTTCCTCAGACAACTCATTTCCTTCAGCTTGACTTTCCAAAGATCTTCATCAACATTTAGATAGATTGTTTCGAACCTCAAACCCTGGCCGGTTGGGGGATTATGGGAGCAGTAGTCCAAAAAGTTAACTTTTCCAAGCTGAGCTTTATGCGGCTTTAGGAATCGCGGTTGAATGAATGCCCTCAGATCTGCTGCATTTTCTAGCATGGCTTGGAGGATAGACAGGCTGCCCTCACCAGTACAAAAGGCCAGGTTTTCTTTGTCTATCAAAGTTCAGTGGGAAGTTCACAGCCTCCTGTTACTGTTTGCAGAAATGGTGCGTTTACTCATGGTGATTCCTGGAACTTATCTTCTGAATTTGCTCAGAATGGCTTCCTTTGTTTGTTGGCCCTGTTCTGCTCTTCACCAAATCATCTGGCCCTCGCCACCTCCAGAAGCACTGATGTAAATGCATCTGCGACTGTCGTAAATGCATTTATGGCAGCCGCGGGTGCATTTATGGCAGTGTTTTGTGCATGTGGGGGTGCGTTTTACTTCTGCTTCCAGCGGAACCACATGACTGGCCTGATGAAACACGTGACTGGTCCACGGCCCGCAAAGTTTGGGCACCCCTGCTGTACAACGCTAAACTGTATTGTGTTCAAACTCTTCCAGGGGTTCATTCCTTAGAAGAAAACACCTCCAGCTTGAAAGAGAAGCTCCAGTCCCAGGAAGCCACCATCCAAGAGTTGGGTAAGAACGATCACAAGATGTTCCATCATCCACAGGCAGAGTCTGGCTATGGGAATCACAGTAAGCCTCTGAGTATTCTTACGCCCTTCTTGGGGAACTGAGGCTATACCCCCCGTGATGGCCAACACTGGCACTTCCAGCTGTTCTTGGACTCCAATTCCCATAAGCCCAAGTCAGCACTCCTGCTCATCAGGAATCCTTCTGGGAATTGAAGTTCAAGAACATCTGGAAGGAAGTGCCAGGGTTGGCCATCACTGACCTGTCGGATTTCACTCTTCAAACTCTCGAAAACCACGAGGGTATAAACCTGTTGTGGCATGAGCCAGTACTGAGGTGTGAGTCCCACTCAAGCGGAGTCACTTCCAGCCCTGTATGTTTAACAGAGGAGACCCACAGAGCCTTCTTGAGTCTTGGCCTGAAACCTGGCAGGTCTTTCCTGCTGTTTGGCTTTGGGGACGGGGGAGGGGGAGTCCTGAACTCTTGTGCCTTCCACAGAGCAGGCCCAAAAGGATCTTCTCCAGGAGACGAAGACGAAGATGGTGGACAGAGGCGAAGTGCAGCAGCTGGAAGGCCAGGTCCAGGTCCAGGCGAGCCAGCTGGAGAGCACCAAGGCGCAGTTGAAGTGGGCCACCACAGAACTGGCCAAAGAGAGGGCCAAGGCGGAGAGCATTCACCGGCACAGAGAGGTATGACGGGGTCCTGGTGGCGCAGCAGGGGTTAAGCTACTGTACTGCAACCAGAAGGCTGTGAGTTCGATCGTGACCAGGGCTCAAGGTTGACTCGGGCTTCCATCCTTCCAAGGTCCATCCTTTAAGTAGACCAACAAGCAGAAGCATTAAGAAGCAAATAAAACAGGGTCCCGCTACCCACAGATCTGTCTGAGCACGCCAGAAGCTTCCCTCAAGAGATCCGTCTTGGCCTAACGTTTAAGGTAGCGTCTTCCTGTAGGTCTGCAGTGGCTCAAGGGGTTCAGATACTGAACTTGATGACTGGAAGGTTGGCAGGTCAGCAGTTCGAGACCCGAGTGCTGCACGGCGGAGTGAGCAGAGATGATAAATAGATACCCCCTAACTCACATAATCAGCCAATCAAAGTGTCAGCTGTGACCTTCTGTGGCATTTGAATTGCAAATCGAATCTCTCTTCCTCCCCTCCTGAAGTCTGTCCAGGCCAAGCAAAGGGCTCTCATGCAGCATATGGACAGTTTGGCCCAGGAATGCGAGCAGCTCAAGACCAGCCTGGCCGACGGGAAAGAAGAGCAGGAGATGATGAAGGAGCGGCTCAAGGAGATTCAGGAGGAGATGTGGGAGGCCCAGCAACATCTGGAAGCCCAGCAGGTCTGTGGAAAGGGTGTGTGTGTGTGTGTGTGTGTGCGTGTGTGTGGGGAGTAAGAAGCACCCCAAGAATGTGGAGAAAAGTGGGCAAACTCCAGCAAAGCACCAATGTCTGACCCAGCTAACATAAGAGGCCCTTGTTTGTTTGGCTGCAAACTTAGCCCAGTTGTATAGATGAATAAACAGATACAGAGATCCTTAAAAGCCCTGGTGGCGCAAGGGTTAAACTGCTGTCCTGCAACCAAAAGGTTGTGAGTTCGATCCTGACCAAGGCTCAAGGTTGACTCAGCCTTCCATCCTTCCAAGGTCAGTAAAATGAGGACCCAGGATGTTGGGGGCAAAATGCTAATTAACTTGTGAACTGCCCAGAGAATGCACTAAGCGCTACAGGATAGTATAGAAGTATGTTTGCTATTGCTATACCCTTACTAAATATAAATATGTTCTAATTATTGGTTATCTACAATGTATTTCTGCCCTTAGGTAAAGATTTCCCTTGCTCAAAAGCCAGTCGTATCCGACTCTAGGGTTCAGTGCTCATCTGTTTCAAAGTCGAAGAGCCAGCACTATCTGCTTCTGCAGAGGTTTCCGTGGTCATGTGACAGGCATGACTAGACACCGGAGCGCACGGAACGCTGCTTACCTTCCCACCAAAGTGGTCCCTATTTACCTACGTGCAATTTCTTGCTTTCAAACTGCTAGGTTGGCAGGAGCTGGGACAGAGACGGGAGCTCATTCCGTCCTGCAGTACTCGGGAATCAAACTGCTGACCTCCCGCCTTCTAGTCAGCGTCTTAGCCACTTGAGCCACTGCCCTTATGCTTGATCAAGTTCTTCTTTGTAGTCTGTGTGAATCCACACAAATGGGTTTACTGCATTTATGCGCAGTAAATCCATGCATGTGGATTCACAGGTGACCACAAAGATGAAGAGTTACAGGTAAGTAACCCATCATTATAGAGCCCTATTGGTGCAGGGGTTAAACTGCTGTCCTGCAGCCAGAACATTGTGAGTTCAATCCTAAACAGGAAATAAGGTTTGCTCAACCTTCCATCCTTACAAGGTCAGTAAAATGAAGGCCTGGCTGGCAGGACAGGTGTGGGGCCCTAATGGGAACACGGTCCCCGCCTGCTGGCTTATGTAAACAATTAAGAACTCTCTCTTCTTCTTTTTATAGTGGGTGGGATGGGTTGGTGGGATATGGGTCTTTTAAAGTGGGTGGGATATGGGTCTTTTAAAGTGGGAGGGATATGGGTCTTTTAAAGTGTTTTTATGTGTTTTTAGAACTTGTTGTAATGCCGCCCTGAGTCGGGTTCTGCCTGAGAGGGCGGCATATATAAATATGGCTATTAAATTAAATTAAATTAAAATGAGGACCCAGCATGCTGGAGGTAAAATGGTAATTTAACTTGTGAACTGCCCAGAGAGTGCACTATGCGCTTATACGGGGCGGTAGATGTGATTAGCAGAAATTCTGGCTGGCCCCGCCCATCCAAGTTTTGAAATAACACAGGGCTTTCCCCCTGGCCACGTCCACCATACTGTGCACACGGTGTAGGTAGTTTAAAAAATTGAATCCTACCATTGTCTATACTCTATAGGTCTCTAGACTCTGCCACAGAGATGCTCAGGGCCAAAGCTGATGGACGTAGTGTGGATGGTAGTTTCCCATTTGTCGTTTGTCAGTTTCCTGATGATATTGTTCCTTGTACTGACTTTAGCTTCGGTATTCAGGCTGTGCTGCTTAAAAGAGAGCGTCCTGGAAAGTGTCACGCCGAGGTAGTTTGGTGCTTAACCCCAATGCTGTCTCCACGCAGAAGCTTACAGAGAAAGTTCAGCAGGAAAAGCTGAGTGCAGAGCGGTCAGCCTCTGAGTTGCAAAAGACGATCTCCGACCTGGAACGGCTGGTCCAGGAGATGAAGGAGAAGGAGAAGCTGTTGGTGCTCTTTCCAGACCTTCACATTCCAGTGGAGACCCAGTTTGAAAGTAAGGACTAGGGAAATGATGGCAAACCCTTGAGAGACTGAGTGCTCAAACAGAGAGGTGGGGCGAACTCTGTGCTGGGGGGAGGGAGGAAGCACTCCCATTGGGCTGCTGGGCAGAGGAGCAGAGCAAACTCCATGCCGAGGGGAGGAAGCGTTCCCATTGGGCTGCTGGGCAGGGCATTCCTGAAGTCTGTCCATTCATGTGGATTCACAGGGACTTGGGCTTCTGGAATTGAAGTCCAAGAACAGCATGTACGTGCAGCAGTAAACCCATTCATGTGGATTCACAGGGACTTGGGCTTCTGTCAATTGAAGTCCAAGAACAGCTGGAGTGCCAAGGTTCGCCATCACTTTCCTAACTTCATGCAGGCACAGGGGACGTCATGGAAGACATGGCAAAGCAGCTCCAGGCCAATAACATCCGTATCAGCATCTTGGAGGAAGAGAACGCGCACCTCCGTGCTGCTCTGTCCAAAATGAAAGAGGTGGCACAGCCGGACGGGCCAAAGGTATGTCCGTCCCACCAGAGCAGACCGGAGAGGCTCTCTCGTGGTGCCATCTGCTAGGGAGGCGCATCTCTCTAGCATCAGAAAGAGGGCCTGCTCAGTGTCTGCTCCGGGCCTTTGGAACCTCCTGCCAATTGAGCTGCGACTCCAGACGGAGCTGCTGCCCTTCAGGAAAGAACTAAAAACCTGGCTGGCAAAGCAGGTGTGGGGCACTGGGGATGCGGTGACACACACACACACACACCCCGCCTGCTGGCTAATATAGCAGTATCGATCCCTCATTCTTTTTAATTCTTGTAGTATTTTTAATTGGGTCTTTTATGGGTTTTAATATTTTAGACGGCTATGTTGATTTTAATGTGAATCGCCCTGATCCGTTTCGAGTAGGGGGGCTATATAAGTTGGACAATAAAATAAGTAAATAAATGTGGCAGAGCACCCCAAGCCCAGGTGCAGATCAGTTCGCAACTTGGTGTGTGTTCTATGTAGAGAACCCTTTTCCCAAAAGTGATAAATGCAGACATTACCAAAAGGTGACTTCATTTTGACAAGTTTTACGTCTGGCCTAGACACGGAAGAAGGGCTGACTGGTGTGAAACTGAACGGTTTTCATAGAATTCCTACAACTCTTTTTCCTGAAGCCAGAAGAGGGAAATAAAATCATAGGGGGTGATCCATTGGCAGGAGCTGGGAGCTGGGAAAGAGACAGGAGCTCACTCCATTGTGCAGCACTCGGGTCCCGAACTGCTGACCTGCCGACTTTCCAGTCGTCAAGCTCAGCGTCTTAACCACATGAGCCACTGCAAATCCCTTACATCATCAGTAGCTCTTTCGTTAGCAGTTTGAAAGCAAGAAAGTGCAAAGAGATAAAGAGGTACCACTTAGGTACCACTTCAGTGGGATGATAAACAGCCTTCAGTGTACTCCGGTGTCTAGTCATGCCTGCCACATGACCATGGAAACGTCTAGACTCAGACAGCACTGGCTGTTTGGCTGTAAACAGATGAGCACTGAACCCTAGTGTCGAATACGACTGGCTTTTGAGTAAGGGAGACCTTTTGTGTTACTGATGACGAGTCCTCCCTTTTCTAGATCGTGCCTCCAACCCAGCTGTGGATTCAATCTCCTGAAACATCGGCCTATGACGATGGCAGGAGGCCTCCTCTTACTGGGTGAGTAGCATCTCCGGTGCAGAAATGCTTCGGAATGGAGCGGAGAATCATCATCATCCTCCGCCAGGGGTTTCTCAGTCCATCCGGTTCGTTTCATTTCTCTGCAGGGATCCTGTCGAAACAGGCTTCCGGGGAGTCGCATCAAGGAATTCCCCGGACCACGTCAGCTTAGAAGTCACCGGCCCGAACGGACCCCAGAGCGGCCACGCCCTAGAGAGAGGCGGTTCAGCTTTCCAAAGGACGAAGCTAACAAAACCGCCATCAGGACGAACCTCCCGGAAGGCGATGCTCAGCTTTGTGTGTGAGAACCCTGACATCGGTGCCTTTGGAAGAGACAGGGCCCCCGGCCACTCAGCCCATGGTACTCCGCCCCGCCCAAAATAAAAGCCCCTGAAAGGTCTAGGTCAGGGATGGCGAACTTTGGCACTCCAGGTGTTCTTGGGCTTTAACTCCCAGAAGCCCAAGTCTCTGTGAATCCACACGAATGGGTTTACTGCATGTGGATTCAGACTTGGGCTTCTGGGAATTGAAGTCCAAGAACAGCTGGAGTGCTGCAGAAAACCCATTCATGTGGATTCAGACAGACATGGGCTTCTGGGAGTTGAAGTCCAAGAACAGCTGGAGTGCCAAGCTTCGCCATCACAGGTCTAGGTTCTGGATGAGGCTAAAAGGTATCGTTGGGATTCTGCCTGGTTTCAGGAGATACATTAGAGCCAGCCGGCCGCAACACTGGACAGGGGATGCTTTACACCCTTCCCGCCTTCAGTTACTGGTTTGACTTGTTTGCTATGGACAGCCAGTGAGCACCTTTGCAACACACTCCCCATCACAAACACAAAATACCTTTCTGGAAGCGCAAGCCCATGCATGAGGAGGCCAGGCCAGGCCGAGCCGCAAGTAGCCAGCAAAATGTCCTAAGCCTCGACTGTTCTGGAGGGGCCATCTGCTATTTTCTGAGCCTGCTGCCCCCAACCAAATAATGTCCACATTTATTGGGCCCAGGTGCCTTCCAGCTGTTTCGGACTCAAGCCACAGCTGGCTGTGGGGTTATGAAAAATGCCAGAGTCCTGAATGGCTGGGAGGGCGCCGACCCTGTGAAGATGAGCTGTTCCATCGGCCAAAGAGGCTTCTTTAAAGCAGAGCAATCAAGATTTCAGCTTGTGAATGTCACCAGAGGAGGAGCTGGGAAGAAATGATATTCATCACTGCTTGAAAGGCTAAGGCACCAGTAGTGTGCAAATTTGTGGGGTTTTGGGGACTAGAATCCGCAGGAAAAGCCTGCACATCTTTGCTAGGTGCAATACAGTACTCCTGGGCAACACTTGGAACTTCCTTGACCCCGAGTTTAAATGGCTTTTGTATTAATTCCCCACATTAAGAATGCACAATACCAGCTGCTCTTGGACTTCAATTCCCAGAAGCCCAAGTCCCTGTGAATCCACGTGAATAGGTTTACTGCACGTACGCACATGAGATGGTGCTGCGGGCCGGGGACAACCTGCGGGCTGTAGGTTGCAAACCCCTGGAGTACTCACGGTAAAGCCATTCTTGTGGATTCACAGAGACTTGGTCTTCTGGGAATTGAAGTCCAAGAACACCTGGAATGCCAAGGTTCGCCATCACCGCACAATATGGACTCTTTTCCATAGGTAACTTTCTACTGCCAGTTATAACACTGTGGAGAAAGACCACATTAAACCAAGTGACAAAGTCAGAGAACCTTTGCTTAGGGCCGTATGGGTCATGGTCAAGCATCTACACTGGTGTATGAATGTGAGATGACATGTGACATTCTGACAAGGTCACCTGCCCACTTTGCTCCCCCCAGTTCACGACTGGTCTTTCAGCACCTCTGCTGTCAGGATGCCCATCTGGGACCTGCATCGCGAGGAAACACTGACACAGCCCTTTCATTGCTTAATTTATTATTAGTACAGTTGGCTTTATACACCCGAAACAGTGTGAATACTCGGCGACAGGGTATTCAGGACACCATTCCAGCCTTCGACCCTGTGGTCCTCTTCTGCCCCGTTCACTCTAATAAGTTAGTATAAATAAGCAAACATTCAAAGCCCACCCGCCCCCGCCTAGCCAGAGAGCACAATACCCGACAGCAACACACTGAGACAAGCGACGGTTGAGAAGATACAGCCGGTAGCGGGACGCTTGCTGGCCTTTCTTCGCAAAAAGAGTTTGCCCTAAGATCGGCACCCCAAAGTCCCCCAGGGCCATTTAGAAGTTGTGCCTTCACCCAGAGCCGTTCACGCTGCGTGGTTGTTCTGGAATAGAGGCCCAAAAGGCGGTGGAATTGGGCACAGTGTGGAGATAAGACCCAAGAACAGAGGAACACATTTTACACAGAGAGACATTTCCCATCTCGATGGAACCAAGACAACAGGGATGATGCCTCCCTCCCTCGCCCGCCCGCCCGCCTTTCAGTCCCGAGTGACCATCAAGGCAAGGAAAAATGATGGGAAACTGAGTTCTTTCCCACCTGCCTTTTCCTTGGGTGGATCCTTCCTCATGGGGAGACCGCCAGTCTTGCTAGCTGTCTTGACAACAGTTTCCTGACAGAAAAACGGAAGAGGGTTTCATTAGAAGGCCACGGAGCACCAGGGCGACCTGCAAAGGACTCTGCTAAGGCAACCGTTGCATCACACACAAAAATAAATATTGCCTGCAACTTGGTCTAATCCATGCGTCCTGTACTAAATCAAGTGCGCTGAATCCAAATCCGATTCTGCCTAAGACAGCATGATCTTAAGTTAGCAAATCTCACACTCTTGGTTAGGTTCTTGCATTGATGCCCATTTGCCAAAAAAGTAGCAAACATTGTCCTGTTTATTAACACAGCTGCACCTACTCATCTTTAGCTCAAAACAAACTCACTACGGCCTAGTTGTACTATCCAATAAGATGGCTTTGCACAAGAGACAAGCCTGTGGTCCATCTTGCCTTATATACCTATTTCTGACGTCAGCTCACTGACTTGCCCAGCCGCTACTGGAACATGCATACCACCAGGGGACGTGATGCAGGTGAAGCGGCAGCAGCCATAGTGGTAGCTGCAACTGTTATAATGTTCCCATGTAAAAATACATTACCTGATTACCAACCATCTGAACAGCTCTAGCATGCCTTAAAATCTGTATGTGATAGGCAAATTCTGAATTCAGATTTGGAATCGGCACACTCGATATCATGTAACTCACATGTGTTATTCCCAGTAGCAATATCGTCGTTGTGCAGTGTAATACAAAAAGACCAGCAACATGGAAGGACATGAGAAGAACTTGTTGAACACATCCCCATCTCCAAGGTCAAGCATGTTCACAAATGGGTCCCGAGTTCCCTCCCTCAAGATCACTCTAGTTTGCTGTGCGGATTCAGACTGCAGAGTAAAATGCTTCTGAAAGCATGCAATGCCTTTTCCTTCTGGGAGGAAGCAGCTTTTAAACCGGGGGTGCCCAAACTACGGCCCACAGGTTTTACTTCTGCTTCCAGGAGTAACAAGGGCAGCATGGGCCGGATGAATTGACATCAGGGGCTGGATCCAGCCCTCGGGCCATAGCTTGGGCACCCCGGTTAAAGCAGAGAAAATGGCAGCCTAAAATCTCATCCTGTTGCAAAACATTGGTAGGTGTGTTGTGCTTCTGCTTCCGGTGGGAGGAATCACGTGACCGGCCTGCTGAACCATGTGGCCGGCCCAGGGCACAAAAAAGTTTGGGCACCCCTGTTTTAAATGGAGTGTTTGATCAACTCAGGTACAAAGAGTCGTTAAGTAGCCGTGTTAGTCTGCGCAAGCATATCTGAGATGAAACGGAACAGAACAGCAGAAAAGAAAAGAAAAAATTGTTGTGGCCCCTTAAAGACTAACTCCTGTATTTAAATGTGAGCTTTAAAACTCACATTTAAATACAGAAGTTAGTCTTTAAGGGGCCACAACATTTATTTGTCTTTTCTTTTTGCTGTTTTGTTTAATCTTTTAAATTCGCGGCTGGTTTTGACATAAGCAACAATAATAAAGATTGCCTCTGAGCATATACCAAGTGCCTCTCCTCCACAGCTCCTACCTGCGCTCCAGGCAGAAGCGAGATGCAATAGTCCTTGATGACTTAATGCTGATCAAGGCAAAGCCATAGGAAGCCCAGAGCATGAATTGCTACTGCTTTTTGCAGAATTTGCTGTAATGCCGCCCTGAGTCGGGTTCTACCTGAGTGGGCGGCATATATAAGTATGACTATTAAATTAAATTAAATTGCTGCTAACTAACCGGGCATGGAGTGAAAGCAGCGTAAGAGTTCAAAGTAGGGATGAGAAGAGTTGGGTGGCATTGGAAAGGGGGGGGGGGCTTACCTAAAATGTTGTGTTTGCAAAGAGGGCAGGTCTGCTGCAGGAGAAGCCAGGGGTCCACACAGTCCCGGTGAAATTCGTGCAGGCACGGCAGCACCCGGAGACACTGAAAGTCAGGAAAAGAAGATTGGGGTCCAAGATGAATAGCAGGCCCTCACAGCCCGGCAAAAAGAACGAGAGTGGACCCCTCTCTAGGTCAGTGATGGCGAACCTTGGCACTCCAGCTCTTCTCAGACTTCAATTCCCAGAAGCACAAGTCCCCGTGAATCCACATGAATGGGTTTACTGCACATATGCACATGAAATGGTGCCGCAGGCTGGGGCCAGCCTGCGGGTTGTAGGTTGCATACCCCTGGAGTAGACCCTACTGCCAGTCACTCAACACTGAACGTCAGGTGGTGGTTAACTAACCTGACAACTCTGAGGACTAACAGCCTTGGGTGGCGAAGTCCACAGGGAAGGGTGATTGTCCCCAAGTGGATTAAATCCCACTTGAATCCATCTTGATGGAGGGCAGCAGATTCATCCATCCTGCCCTGGGGCTGAGGAGGACTTTGCATGCTAAAAGGGCCCAGGACCAGAAAGGGACTCGTGGAACTGGATCCGTGGCACTATGGGTGTCACACTGCAATGTGGAAGGCAGATGAAAGGCCAATGCATTATATTCATCATGGCTGATCACCAATATTCTGATTTGGATATGGCAGAAGAAGTAGTTCTGTGACTGATCATTAAGTCCATTAACAGTTATGGCATTTGTACGGAGCATGGAAGTGGGGTGCGAGTCCTCTAGACAGGCCAATGAGACCTAGGTGGCTCGGCAGTTCCAACCTGAATTTCCCAATATACAATTCAGACATGAGGTACACAGAAAGCCTCCAAGATTGTGGTATTTCTGAACCACAAGCGGGTGTACCCGGGTAAACGGCCACCTTGTGTGACTACACGGCTTCTCCCCCCCCCCCGCCCCCCATATCAATCCCACCCGCTTCCTTCGAGATCCAGATGGCAGCAATTCCCGGCAAGCGTCACCTGATTCTTGTGGAACCGGTCCAAGCAGATGGCGCAGCTGTCAATCTCATGAGCCCAGCTCCGAGGGGTCTTGCCCGGGTGATACCGCCGGGTTTTTAGCGCCGACAGCTTCTGCGCGATGTGCTGTTTGAAATCCAGCTGCAGGAGGAAAGATATGAGGTTAGCTCCTGGTGCCGAGCTGGTTTTGGCCGGAGGCAAAATGGAAAGGAGGAAGGTAGGGATGCAGACCCACCTCCGAGGCTTGGTCCAGCTGGCTGTGCCGGGACTGCCACTGCGCCTGCATGATGACACCTGTGCAGAGGACCAGGGCAATGAGCAGGATGGCATTCCACAGTTGCTGGAGGTACTTCTGCAACAGAGAACCTCAGTTAAGAAGTGAGGACCATTGTAACATTGGGATGGAGGGTTTTCTAAGTCCTTAGAAAGCAAGGTGTCCAAGCGATCGTAAAGGAACCGATGGGTTTGGATAGCTGACAGGCCAGCCCTTTCATGATCTCTGTAAACCAGGGGTTCCCAACCTAAGGCTCATGGGCCGGATCCTTCCCAAGGTGCCATTTCATGCAACCCTCTCACCCCTCCAATGGCATCCGAGAAACAAAATGGCCACTCCTTTGAAACTGTTGGGACAAAATGGCTGCCCCCATCGTGCAGGCATGGCAAAATGGCTGTCTGGCCCTCGAACCTGACTGAGAGAGCATGACCTAGCCCCCGGCCCAAAAAGGTTGGGAACCCCTGCTGTATAATAAAGGAGGATATTTTCAATTAAATTTTATTTATTAAATCTACAAAATGTAACAAACATATATCCTAACACCAACAGCAAATATAATTTGACAGATTAGAAAATACATAACCAGATTAAATAACTGATAATAATTGCACCCACTACCTATGTGACAGTATGTATTTCACCCATGATAATTATTATTTTATTATATAAAGGTTTCCTTTGCCTAAAAGCCAGTTGTATCTGACTCTAGGGTTCTGTGCTCATCTCTGTTTACAGCAAAAGAGCCAGCGCTGTCTGCATATGCAGATGTTTCCATGGACATGTGGCAGGCATGCCTCAACACCAGAATACTTGGGATGCTGTTTACCTTCCCACCGAAGTGGTCCCTATTTATCTACTTGCAATGTCTTGCTTTCGAACTGCTAGGTTGGCAGGAGCTGGGAGAGACAGCAGCTCACTCCGCCATGCAATACCCGGGAACTAAACTCCGACCTTCCAAGTCAGCCAGTTCTGCGTCTTAACCACTTGAGCCAACGCAGTCCCCTCAAAGGCTGTTAAATTAGCCTAAATGAAAAAGGTAGTTATACCCTTGGTTGAATGGCTGTTTCATCTTCTTAACACCATAATATTCTTAAATGTGCTACAAGCACAAAAGTGATGTCACAGTCAAGCACGCATCCAACCTTTCTGTCCTTGATGTCTCCTACCACCAACTAGGGATCACTGGCCAATGTGGTTTAAAGAGGACACTCAGTATCTTTGCAAACCTGGACCCTCGAACTATTTTCTCCTGTGCAGATGACTCCTTGCCATTCTCCATACAAGCCACCTCGAGAGAGGCCACAGGTTGACCACAGAGTCAGCGTCACACCCTTCAAAAGGAAAAACACAGAAGAGTCGGCAGGGAAGGGTTTTGGAATAGAAACATACAAAATGTTACATTTCACACTGCTCTTCCAAACACATAATTAAGGGGTGGCTTCAAACATCTCTAAAAGAATCTTAACCATCAGTTTTAACCACGTGGAGAACCAGTCAGCTGACACAGGCCTGTGCTGGGCCGCCGGGATAGCGGTACATGTGGTCATGTGCCTCTATTTAGAACTTACAACTTAAAGGGCCACGCCACCTTGGGAGTTTCCGTTTCAGCTCCTCTCCCCGGGGGCTCCCCTCGCTTCGCACTTTCTCCCACAGGGCGGAGAGGAGCTCCCGGTGAGAGTAGCTGAAGCGGAAACTGCCGCGGTGGCACAGCCCTTTAAATTATGAGTTCTAAGTAGAGGCGCATGGCCGCCCGTCCCGGTATCCTGGCAGCCCAGCTTGGGCCTGAGCTGACACTGTGGGTTGACAGTGATAACGCTCCATGCTTGTTGCAAATTTTAAACAGGAGTCAGGTCAGAACATGATTGCTTCTCATCCAGAATATGTAGATCTTCAGGGTGGCCCCACAGAATGCTAAAGCTGCCAAGATGTCTAGAATGATGGGATTGGAACATACCTGTCAAGTATCCCGTATTGGCCGGGAAATCCCGTATTTCACCCTTCTTTCCCAGTTCTTTCCACAGCCATCCCATATTTGAATGGCCAGAAAAGAGGCTACTGCGCATGTGCGTCCATCAGAGGAAGTGGTGCGCATGCGCGAAGGGGTTATTGTGCTTGTGCAGGAACCCCTTCGTGCATGTGCACCACTGCAGTAACCCCTTCGCGCATGCGTGCCCTTCAGACGCGGCGGTGCTTCCTGTTTTTTCACCACCGCAACTTGACAGGTATGGATTGGAAGGGGCCTCTGAGGCCATTGAATCCAACCTCCTGCTCAAGGCAAGAATCCAATGATGCATAGCCTGGAGCCGTGATGGTGAACCTTGGCACTCCAGCTATTCTGTTCTAGGACTTCAATTCCCAGAAGCCCAAGTCTCTGTAAATCCACATGAATGGATTTACAGCACTTAGCACTGTAATGTGCAGTACATGGAGCTGCCCTTGATGACCATTCGGAGGCTGCAACTGGTCCAGAATGTGGCTGCCCGAGTGGTGATGCGGTGTGGACGTTATGCCCGTGCCTCGCCACTGCTCTGGAAGCTGCACTAGTTACCAGTGTGCCTCCGGGTGCAATTCAAGGTGCTAGTCATGACCTTTAAAGCCCTATATGGTAGTGGGCCAAGATACCTATGAGACTGCATCACTCCAAGAACATCTGTCCATCCCACTAGAGCGGACCAGAGAGGCTCTCTGAAGATACCATCAGCTAGAGAAGCCCGAGTCTCTAGCACAAGGAGGGCCTTTTCAGTGTATGCTCCAGCCCTATGGAACCTCTTACTAACTGAATTGTGCCTTCAGGTGGAGCTGTTGCCCTTCAGGAAAGAGCTAAAAACCTGGGTGGCAAGGCAGGTGTGGGGCACCCACCCACCCCCGGCCGCGGCTTCAAGGAAAAACCTCAAGCTGACGATTGAGTTTTTCCCCAGGGTTTTTCTTTGCACCATCGCCTGGAGGAGATTGGGGGGTCAGAACCAGCCTGGATCGCCTCCCTGGAGCTTAACAGAGGCACCAGGGCTGCCTCTGCCCACCCCCACAAAAAGGACAACGTGGTTGGTCTCCTACCTGTTGACGCTGGTTGGAGACGAAAAAACAAGATGGCAGCTGCAACTGCCGCTGTTGGGCGGGCCAGGGAGGTGCTGGGAAGGCGGAAACAGCGTGTGATAGGTCCTCCTAGCCTCCCAGACACTCCTGGGTAAGCGGAGAGCCGGACACAGGGACCCAAAGATGGCGATTTTTTTCGTCTCCAACCAGCGTCAACAGGTAGGAGACCAAACACGATCTCCCATATAACGACGTTACGTCGTTGTCCATGGGAGTACTTTTCAGGGGAAAACGCGTCGTTAACTGAAAACGACATTGTCCAAACACATTGTTAACCAGGGGTTTACTGTATAAGCCGACCCAAATATAAGACAAGGTACCTAATTGTGACCTGAAAACTCAGGAAAATATATTGACCCAAGTATAAGCCGAGGGTGGGAAATGCAGAGTTTCAGTAATCGAAATACATGAAAATATGGTAGAATTAACTAAATTTTTGGCACATCTCAATCCGGCACAGTTCTGGGACTCTCGTGGTCATTGACCCGGGTATAAGCTGGGTCCCCTTTTGGGGGCTAAAAAACTTGGCTTATACTCGAGTATATACTGTATATAAATTCTAAATAAATAAATAAATGATGGATTCAAACTCATGCCAGAACACGGATGCCCACTTCCCTCAAGTGTCACATACCACATTTTCCAAGAGCACAGCACGATACGTAACCTTTGCTGTGGCTTGAAGTCCTCTGCCAAGAAAAGAGAGAAAACAGTAAGGTCCATCTTCAGGGAAGAGGACGCCAACTCCCCCTCTTCCGTTTCCAGAAACAACTTCTCTGATGTAAAAAATGTTCCCACAGAAAAGGGGAACCCCATCCACAGCAGGGCCTAAGCACACACGTTTCCCCCTATAACACATCTAAGAGATAAGGCCTTGCTGAACATCATGCCATGAAGTTTTTAGGACTTTCCTTTAAAATTTTCCTATCCTATCCACAAAATAACTGATGCATGCCAGAAGAAGTGATCTTGAATCACAAAAACTCACAATGTTTGATTTTTTAAAAGTGATCCTATAAAGCAGGGATGCCCAAACTTTTTGAGCTGTGGGCCGGTCATGTAGTTCAGGGAGCTGGTCACTACATCTGTGGGCCAGATCTGGCCCAACACCAACTCAACCCTCCCATGACGCCCTCATTGCTCCCAGAAGCAGAAGTAAAATGTGCCCTATGGGAGCGTTTTACTTCCAGTTCCGTGAGCGTCGCAGGCTGGATGAGTTGGCGTCTGAGGCCAGATCCAGCCTGTGGGCCATAGTTTGGGCATCCCTGCTATAAAGGTACTGCCTTCCATCTGCATTACTAAGCACACAAGATGGTTCGGAAGAACGAAATGGACACCTGTGGACTGATACAGAACCAAACCTTGCTGTACCCAAATATTAACTTTGTCAAATTAAACTGTTCACCACTATCAGCCCAAAACCTATTCGTTAGGGCCAGAGGTAAAACATAATTGGCATAAATCTCCAATTTTCATAATTTAAGAACTCCATGTAGGCAGTTGTGCAACCTGTCAGGCAACACCAAACTTCTATTCTGACTCCTTCAACTTGCAGCAATTTGCTGCTAAGATTTACACTGGTAGCATTATGCTCTAAAATTTAATAGGATTTTGACACTTAGTGATTTGCGGCTTAAAAGAGCACAATTTTGCTGTGATATTTCCGTTTGGCTGCTTGCTTCAATCAGTATGCACTAGGCAAGAGTCTATCATGCTGAAAACAAGTTCTACGCGGGCCTCTCTTTCAAAGCATCCTCCTTTTCCTTCTCCTGTATCCGATTCAAAATACTGTATTGACAATCCTGATGGCGATTAGCCATGAAGACTGTCCTGAGAATATAATGCAGTGGCCTTTCATCTGCCTTCCACATTGCAGCGTACCACAGATCCAGTTTCATGAGACACTTTCTGGTCCTGAGCCCTTTGGGCACACAAAAGCTTCATCCCAGGCCAGGATGGATGAAGCTGCTGCCCTCCATCCAGATGGACTCAAGTGGGATTTAATCCACTTGGGGATCATCACCCTTCCTTGTGGACTTCACCGCACAAGGCCATTAGTCCTCAGGGTTATCAGTTTAGTTAACCGCCGCCTGACACTCAGCATTGAGTTGCTGGCAGTAGGGTCTACTCCATTACAATAGCAGGATAACCTGGCCAGACATCCAGAAATGCTAAATGATACAGAAAAGCATCCAGAAATGTTAAATGATACAAAAGGCACCAGATTAAATGAAGCACACTACTCTTCATCTTAATCAGCAACTTAATTGTCACAATTAGCAAGCTAGGCTTCTGACCTGTGATCTTAAGGACCTTTGCTTTCAAAGAAAACCCCTTCCCCCAAACGCAGCATTAGAGATCCTGTTCCACATCTCCCCGTCAACTAAACTATTGCTAGGACAAAGGACGTCTCAGTTGTGGTGCCACTTTCATGGAAGGCTCTACCCAAGAAAGCCTGCCAGCACCAATGCTAAGCAATGCCTAACAAATTAGCTTCCCCAAACTGCTTGTTACTGCAGCTTTTCCTACTGCTGTGATGCTGTGCTTTTCAGCCAATTGTCAATTACCTTTGTCAGGGTCAGAATATTGGCATATCTTATTTTGATCAATTGACCTGAAAGACCCCATTTCTGAAAAAGCAAGAAATAAAGCTTTAAGATATAAAGTTTGCAATATCTTTTCAAAGGTTTGAAATAGAACCCGTGTCAGTGGGTTTCCTGTTTCCTTCTATGGAAAGGCATCGAGCTGATTCTCCCCCTCCTTTATTGTGTCTAGACGCTAAGGCAGAGGTAGGCAACCTACAGCCTGTGGGATGGATCCTGCCCGCAGCACCAAATAATCCAGCCTGTGACAACAAATAATCCAGCCCCAATCCTCGCTCCAGCCACTGCAGCTGGAATCAGCTGTGGACTCATTTACAGCTGTCGTAAAAACATTTATGGCAGCCGCGGATGCATTTACGACAGCCGCGGACGCATTTATGGCCCCCTCAACTGTCTGAGGGAGTGTGACCTGGCACCCAATTTAAAAAGGTTGGCAACCCCTGTGCTAAACATTTGGACATAGGGAACTCTTACCATATCAGGGTCAGTAGCACAGTTACAGAAAACCTTTGACCTGACAGTCAGTTTCCAATTTCACTGTATTTTACTGATATTCCTGATTATGTTTAAGTGAAGAGCCCAGGTGGCACAGAGGTTAAACTACCGTCCATTAGCCAGAAGGCTGTGAGTTCGATCCTCACCAGGGCTCAAGGGTCTCAGCCTTCCATCCTTCCAAGGTAGGTAAAAAGATTGCCCAGCAAGTTTGGGGCAAAATGCTAATTAACTTGTGAACCACCCAGAGAGTGCACTAAGTGCTATGGGGTGGTACAAACGTTTAATTTCTATTACCAGGGCCACCAAATGCTTCAGATTTTTTTAAAAAAACAAATAACTTTTAAAAAAGGAAATGAACATGTATATTCTTGACCCACCAATCAAAACATAGACCAGACTCTGTAGCACTCCCATGTAACTCCTGGTCAGACTCACCGCAAGAGTGCTCCAAGGAGCTTGGTAACATTTTCCGAGGTCTGGACAACAATAACTGGTTTTGAGAGAACTTGGGAGACATCCATCTGCAGCAGAGGAAAGGGAAGGGTCAATTAGTGGAACTGGGGGCACAAAGGGCTGCTCCCTCGGACTGTTTATGACCCAAACCTCCACAAGAAAAATAAAAAAATAAGAGCAAAACCATCCATGCCTACCTCTCGGATCGCATTCTGATTCAACGCAAGGATGAGCAGAGCTGAGGCCCCCAAGACAAGGGCCCGCTTCATCTGGAGAGAGAAAAAGAGGCAATAATCCAGTTTTAACCAACCAAGTTATTTGCCAGATTTACCAGATTACAGTCTCCATGATCCTCAGTCATCATGGATTAAGCAAGCAAGGGAGCAAAGAGATGTAACCCAACACATCTGAAGAGCAAGCAGTCTCATAAAGAAGGCAAACCATAGACAGCTCCATGAACATGTCAAGGATAAACTACCCCCTTGCTTATATTGAGAACACTAGCTTAGCATCCTTTATCACTAAGGTTGTATTTACACTACATGGTAATAAAAGTGTGATGCCACTTTAATGCATCCTAAGGAATTGGGGAATGTAGCTGACTTAATATAGCAACTGACATAGAGACTTTACACTGACTTAATATAGCAATTAACATAAAGATTGTGTTTTAGAGTGTGATAATATGCATGATAATATGTTGTCTAAACTGTTTTAAACTTTTAAAACTGTGATATGATGTATGATGCGAGAAAAAAATGGCGTAGAAACCGGCAAACCACGCCACAAAGCTTGCCAAGAGAACCCTATTGACCAAAACAAAAGGCAAAACAAAGGAGCAGGCTAGATGATACAGGATGCTTAACACCACAGAGTGGAGGAAGGGTTGCTAAGATGCTGACTGGGAAGCGGAAGGTCAGCAGTTTGATTCCCGAGTACTGCAGGACGGAAATGAGCTCCCGTCTTCATCCCAGCTCCTGCCAACCTAGCAGTTCGAAAGCAAGAAATTGCAAATAGATAAATAGGAACCACTTCGGTGGGAAGGTAACAGCGTTCCGTGCGCTCCAGTGTCTAGTCATGCCTGCCACATGACCACGGAAACGTCTGCAGAAGCAGACAGCGCTGGCTCTTCGGCTTAGAAACAGAGATGAGCACTGCACCCTAGTGTCGGATACGACTGGCCTTCGAGCAAGGGAAACCTTTACTAAGGAGCAATACTGCATAGGGACATGGAATGTGAGATCAATGAACCAAGGTAAACTGGAAGTGGTAAAAAATGAGATGGAAAGAATAAGCATTGACATCTTGGGAATCAGCGAGCTCAAATGGACAGGGATGGGGGAATTCAGCTCTGGAAACCATCATATCTACTACTGTGGACAAGAAAACCTTAGAAGACATGGAGTAGCCATAATTGTCAATAAAAGAGTGAGAAGAGCAGTAATGGGATACAACCTCAAAAATGACAGAATGATGTCAGTCAGATTTCAAGGCAAACCTTTCAATGTCACTGTGATCCAAATATACGCACCAACCACGGGTGCAGATGAAGCCACAGTGGACCAGTTCTATGAGGACTTACAACACCTCATAGAACAGACACCAAGAAATGATGTCCAAATTATTTTAGGAGACTGGAATGCCAAAGTAGGCAATCAAAAAGTGGAGGGAATAACAGGCAAGTTCGGTCTGGGAACACAGAATGAAGCAGGGCAAAGATTGGTAGAGTTCTGCCAAGAGAACGCACTGGTCATAGCAAACACCCTCTTCCAGCAACACAAGAGGCGACTTTACACATGGAAATCACCAGATGGCCAACACCGAAACCAGATTGACTACATACTCTGCAGCCAAAGATGGAGAACCTCCATACAGTCAGCAAAAACAAGACCTGGAGCAGACTGTGGCTCAGATCACAACCTACTGATTGCAAAATTCAGGCTTAGACTAAAGAAAATAGGGAAAACAAAGAGACCAGACAGATATCACCTAGATAGCATCCCTAAAGAATACAGGGTGGAGGTGATGAACAGATTCAATGGCTTAGACTCAATAGATAGAGTGCCAGAAGAATTATGGACAGAGATAAGGGACATCATGCAGGAAGCAGCAAAGAAAACCATACCAAAAGAAAAGAAGAGTAAGAAAGCAAAGTGGTTGTCTGATGAGGCTCTTAAAATAGCAGAGGAAAGAAGGAACGCAAAAGACAAAGGAGAAAGGAAAAAATACAATCATTTGAACACAGAATTTCAAAGAAAAGCAAGGAGAGATAAGGAAAACTACCTAAAAGAACAGTGCAAAGAAATGGAGGAAAACAACAAAAGAGGCAGAACCAGAGACCTTTTCAAAAAAATCCGGGAAATCAAGGGAACATTTAAAGCAAAATTGACCATGATAAGAGACAAAGACAGAAAGGAGCTAGCTGATGAAGAAGAGATTAAGAAAAGATGGAAAGAGTACACAGAGGAACTCTACAAAAAGGACCTCAATACTTCTGATAGTCACAATGATGAAGAAATTGAGCCAGACATCCTGGAGAGTGAAGTCAGAAAGGCCCTAAAGAGCACTGCAAACAACAAAGCTAGTGGAGATGATGGTATCCCAGTTGAATTTTTCAAAGCTCTAAAAGATGATGGCATCAAATTACTGCATTCAATATGCCAGCAGATTTGGAAAACAAAACAGTGGCCACAGGACTGGAAAAGATCAGTATATGTTCCAATCCCAAAAAAGGGCAATGCCAAAGAATGTTCAAATTATCGAACAATTGCGCTCATCCCACACGCCAGCAAGGTGATGCTCAAGATAATACAGGATAGACTTCAGCAGCATGTGGAAAGAGAATTACCAGAGGTGCAGGCTGGTTTCAGAAGAGGCAGGGGGACCAGTGACCACATTGCTAATATACGTTGGATCATGGAGAAAACAAAGGAATACCAGAAACAAGTTTACTTTTGCTTTATTGACTACACTAAGGCATTTGATTGTGTGGATCACAACAAGATGTGGCAAGTGATTAAAGAGATGGGAATTCCAGAGCACCTCATATGCCTCCTGAGAAATCTGTACATGAACCAAGAAGCAACAGTTAGGACAGAACATGGAATAACAGAGTGGTTTGGAATAGGAAAAGGAGTAAGACAAGGCTGCATTTTGTCACCATGCTTATTCAACCTATACACAGAGCACATAATGCGCAGTGCAGGGATGGAGGAATCACAATATGGGATTAAAATCGCTGGGAGAAACATCAATAATCTGAGATATGCAGACGATACCACCCTAATGGCAGAAAGTGAGGAAGACCTAAAGAACCTCTTGATTGGGCTGAAGGAGGAGAGTGCAAAAGCTGGCTTGAGACTCAATATCAAGAAAACCAAGATAATGGCAACAGGCCCAATCAGTTCCTGGAAAATAGATGGGGAAGAAGTAGAAGCAGTGACAGATTTTACATTCTTAGGATCTAAGATCACTGCAGATGGGGATTGTAGCCATGAAATAAAAAGGCGACTGATTCTTGGAAGACAAGCTATGAGAAAACTGGGGAACATAGTGAAAAGCAGAGACATCACCTGGAAAACAAAAATTAGAATAGTCAAAGCAATGGTATTCCCGGTGGTAATGTACGGATGTGAGAGCTGGACAATTAGGAAAGCTGAACGCAGAAGAATAGATGCCTTTGAAATGTGGTGTTGGAGGAGAGTTTTGAGGGTACCCTGGACAGCGAGAACAAATAGGTCAATCTTAGAAGAAATCAACACTGACTGTTAATTGGAAGGTCAAATAGTAAAGATGAGGCTAAAGTACTTTGGGCATCAAATGAGAAGGGAGGATTCACTTGAGAAGGCTGTGATGTTGGGAAAGGTGGAGGGCAAAAGAAGAAGGGGGAGACCAAGGATGAGATGGATAGATGGTATTGTAGACACAATGGGCACAGAACTGGGAGGACTGAGGGGATGGTGGAGGACAGAGGCGCCTGGAGAACGATGGTCCATAGGGTCGCAAAGGGTCGGAATCGACTGTGCGACTGAACAACAACAAAATCTAGTGATAGACTTGTCCACAATCAATGTGTAGAACAGGAGTTCCCAACTTACAGCTCGCGGGCCAGCCCCGGCCCACAGCAGCATTTCATGTGGTCCGCCACAAGTGGAAGCAGACGCATTTACATCAGCCATAAAACATGCCTGCACATTTTATTTATTTATTTATTTATTATTTCGATTTCTATACCGCCCACTTGGCCAAGGCCAACTCAGGGCGGTTCACAATCATAATAAAAACATGATTAAAAACTGCTTAAAAAACTACCCTCCCCCTAAAATAAGGGGTACAGGGACCGAGGGGGCAGAAATCCACTATACCAGCCACCCAACGGGAGTCACCCTTCCACCTGCACCCTATACTTGGCCTGTCAGCCAGGTTTTAAGTTCTTTTCTGAAAGGCAGCAATTCCGTCTGGAGACGAAGCTCTGTTGGTAAGAGGTTCCAGAGTGCCGGTGCGGACACGGAGAAGGCCCTCCTCCTTGTGCCAGAGAGGCGAGCCCCTCTAGCAGATGGTACAATAAGAGAGCCCCTCCAGTCCGCCCTGGTTGGACGGACAGAAGTCCTTAGGGCGATGTGGTCTCTTAGGTAGCCTGGCCCACTGTCATATAGGGCTTTAAAGGTCAAAACATGCATAAACGCACCCACCACTGTTGTAAATACAGAAGTGGGCACACTTGCGTCAGCCATATGAATGGCCATCTGTGTTTTAATTTTTAACTGTTGTGAATGTGGAGGGGTATTTTAACAGTTTTCAATGCTTTTATTATTTTAATTTTTATTGTGGGAATGCTTTTATATTTTAGTATTCTTATTGGCTAGACTGTAAGCCGCCTGGAGTCACCTCGGCAAGGGGGTGGCAATAAAAGTCAAACAAAACAAACAAGCGTGCCCGCGCTTGCTTGGGGGGCATGGTCCGGCCCACTCAGCTGTCTGGGGGCGTGGTCAGGCATGTGGCAAAAAAAGGTTGGGAACCCCTGGTGTAGAGCATGGCCCGTCTTATCAAAGTACAAAACTCTTTGTGTGGATAAATGGGCCCATGATAGTTAAGAGAGATATCAGACTGCTACAACCATATGGTGAATTCTAACAGCTAATAGTCAATTGCCTAGCACAAGCTGAATAACAAAATATTGCAACATGCAACAATTTCTCTTTCTGTTGCAGTCAGCCAGAAACACCCTGTGCAATATTGCGCTCCAACTTGCAATGTTCCACTCAATTTTCAGTCACCATTTCAGTTATTGAAAAGACTTTATCCTCAACTCTTCTGTGAACCTTGGGGGTTCCCTTTAAGCCTGCTGACACATTTTTTCTTCCTTCATGCAACTGATTTGGCTATAAATGCAACAGTGCTCCCAGCCAGAACATGGAAACAGGAGAGACCTCGTGATCGTAATAGAACTTAGAAACTGGCATCAACAAGTGTTACACGGATTAAGATATGAAGAGGTATAAAACTCCCATTCATGGAATCTACCATCTTGTGATGACCCTTCACAAATGCAGGTCACCACCTGACGCCACCTAGACTAACAAAGCCACAAAACTGGTATATGTGTACCCCAAAAATTGGATCAAGAGAAAGAAAGGCAAATCTACCTTGTTGACCATTACTGTGGTGAAGGATTCTTCTTTACTGCCTCTCGGCACCTCTGCTTTTTCTTCTCCCACCGGGATGACACCAATCCAACCATCATCATCCTCCAATTTGGGGTCAGTATCTCCCACCTGGAAAAGAAGGCTATCATCTTTATCTGAATCCAGTCATAGCTCCTTTTATTAGTGGTGGTGGTGGTGGGTTATGAAGGAAACCTCTAATTAAAGAGGGGAGAGATCCTAATTAATTGGGGGTGACTGTTCAATTGTGGGGGTTCCCAAAAAGGACAGGGGGCTAGCAGAATTTTATTTAGAGAGAAATTATGAAGGGCATCTGTAATTAAAGTGGAAAGAAATCTTAGTTGACTGTTTGAGAGGTGTCTGTTTAATTGGAGGTGGCTCCCAAAAAGGAGTGGGTTAGGTGACAGATTTTTATTCCTAGGAGTTATTATGAAGAACACCTTTAATTCAAGAGTAGAGAGAGGAGAAATTCTAGTTGGCTGTTTAATTGGGAGGGGGGGTCTTTTTAAATCGGGAGGTGTCCCAAAAAGGACCAGTGGGGCAGATGGGTGGAGAGAGAATTGTATTCCTAGATTATGAAAAACACCGCTAATTAAAGAGTAAAGAGAGGAGAAATCCTAGTTGGCTGTTTAATTTTGGTGTGACTGCTTGATTGTGGGGTCTCTTTAATTGGAAGGAGTACCTGCTTAATTGTGGGGTCTCTTTAATTTATTTATTTATTATATTTATATACCGCCTTCCTTGCCCTGCGGCGACTCAAGGCGGGGTTTACGTGTCATAAGTTATACACAGGGCCCTAATGGCTCCTCTTCTGCCCACCCAGGCCTTGGGTGGGCAAGAGTCCCGGGGATGGGGGGGAGGCAGCACAGATGTAAAAGCCTGCATCCTACATACCTGCTGTAGTGTGCCTGCTTAACTGTGGGCTCTCTTTAATTGTGGGATACATGCTTAACTGTGGGGTGCCTGCTTAACTGTGGGGTATCTTTAATTGGGGAATGCCTGCTTAATTGTGGGCTCTCATTAATTGTGGGGTGCCTGCTTAATTGTGGGTCTTTAATTAGGGGGGGGTCTCAAAAAATGACCCTGTTGGGGGGGAGGCAGATGTATGTTGCGGGGGGGGGGGTGAGAGTGACCCACCGAGAGACCCCCAACTCCCTGCCTCAGCCACACCGACCGGGGATGGATGGATGGATGGAGGAAGGCTGCTCACCAGCACCAGGCGGCCCCGGATGGCTTCGGCCTCCCCGGCCTCGGCTACCGCCTCCGGCTCCATCTCCAGACCGGGCCGGCCCAGCAAGGCCCCTTCCAAGGTGTAGCTACTCCTGCCGGCCTCCACTACCGCCGGCGGCGGTGGCGGCGGCGGCAGGAGCAGCACCACCTCCACCCGGGCCTGCCCGGCCGCCACCGTCACCAGGAGGCCGCCCAAGTGGCCTAGCAGGCAGGAGAGCAGTACCGGCGCTCGCCCGGCCGAAGGGCCCGCCACGGACGAGGCCGAAGAAAGGCGGCCTGAGGAGAAAGAAGAGGCCGCCTCGGACGCCGCCATGACAGCACTGCCGGCCTCCCCGCCTTTTACCTCAGCGGAGGGTAGGGCCCGCCTCAGGAAAGGCCGAGGAGGCGCCTGGGCCTTCTCGGGGCGGGGACTACGACTCCCAGAATTCCCCAGGCAGCTACGCCCAGGCTAAGCTGCCTGGGGAGAACGCTGGGAGTCGTAGTCCCCCGCCACAAAACACGCCCAAACGAAACGGTTCCAACGCCGCCACGGTTGTTTAGCCCTCCGTACGGTTTGCGAAAAAAAATACGGCAATTTCTCATGGAGGGGGGATCTGCCCCCCCCCCCAGGCCCAGCAACAGTCTCTGCGCTTGCCTGTGCCCTTCCCTTGGCTTGGCTTGCCCTGGCTGCGCTGACGACGGCGGCGGCGCCGAGTACTTTACTGCGCCTGCGCGTGCGGCCCGCGCCCACCCATCATGCTCCGCGCGCCAGCCAGGCCGGATATCCGCTCACGGCCCACCGCACACGAGGGGCCGCCCGTCGACGAAGCAGCAGCTACATCAGCAGAGGCAGAGGAGGTGGAGAGCAAAGGAGAGTCGGAGCTGGGGCCGCCCAAGTGAGGAGCCGACGGAGCCACCGCGGGGAGTGCGGGCGGGGCCAGGGACAACCGGGGACATGGACGCCGAGCAGCAGGTAGGCCTTCTCTCTTGACAGGGGCAGGTGGGGGAGGGGGGCGTGCGGCCTACTTGGCGGGACCTCGGGAAAGGGGGGGGGGGAGGACGTGTGTGTGGGGGTCCTCCGGAGGAGGGGGGGGGTCGGTGAGCCACGAGGGGGGAAGCGGGGAGACTTGGGAGGACCTCGAAGGGCCGGGGGGGGGGGAGGAAGGGGGTGAAAATGAGCCACGAGGGGGGGCTACAGCATGGGGGGAGGCTTGGGAAAACATCAAAAGGGGGGAGGGGTGAAAGTGAGCCACGAGGGGGGGAAGCATTATGGGGGATTTTATCATTGGTGAACAAATCTAAGGTAAGACATAATTTTAAATAGATCCGCTTGGGGGAAACGCAAATTTAGAGAGTTTAGTAAGTCTGCACTTGTAATTTAAGGTTATGTTCATCATTAGTGATTGCCGATTGGAAACTTGTGCTTTCAGATGGATTCTGGCGATTTTCCTGATGAAGTAGATAGTACTGGCATTAGGAAACGAAATCGGGATGGCACTCCTGAGAAAAACAAGCGGCCCTGGAGAGAATCTGCAATGAAACATGAGCACAGGGATCCAAAGTATAGGAAGGAATGGGAGACTGATTCTCGGTTCCGCCAGTGGATTAGCTCTGTGAGGCATCAGCCTAGGAGGGCAGCATGCAAATTATGTGATGCAGAAATGAACGCTGAAATATCGGTCTTGAAGTGGCATGCTGCATCTTCAAAACACCTGAGCAAGGCCATTTGTGCAACTTCAGGTCAGAGAACGCTTGATGTAATGACTCCTGCAATGGTAGCGGCGGGCAAACTCCAGGAAAACATCAAGGTTGCTGAAATTAGAATGTGCGCTTTTCTTGCTAAAAATAACATTGCTATGAGAGTGATTGAGCCTATGGTCGCGAAGGATAAGGCCTGTTATCCAGACTCCAAAATTGCCCAAGGCATTCAGCTTGGGCATACCAAGGCGACAAATATAATCACCAATGTGATTGGACCATGTCACCTGAAAGAGATGGCTGAAAAGCTGAAAACCAAGAAATTCAGCATTTTGGTTGATGAATCTATGGACATTGGCTCTATCAAGAGCATGGTCGTGGATGTGTGTTATCATGAAGGTGACAAAACTGTCTCTAAATTTTGGAAGTTGGTGCAAGTGTTCTGCCCTCAAGATGCCGATGGGACCTGGGCAGAAGGCGCTACCACGTAGCATCTCTTTGATATGCTAATCAAGAGCTTCCCTGCTGAAAATATCATCGGCTTCGGAAGCGATGGCTGCAATACAATGTTCAGCACACACAACTCTGTTGCTCAGAGAATTCAGGAAATGCTTCCAGGAATCACGCTGGTGAAGTGCATCTGTCATTCCCTGCACCTCTGTGCAAGTGAGGCATGTAAAGAGCTCCCACAGTGCATAGAGGATCTTGCGCGGAATATATATGGGGTCTTCAAAAGTTCTTGCAAGAGACAATCTGAGTTTAGAGAATTCCAAGATTTTGTCAGTATAGACCCCCATAAAATTTTGAAGCCGGCGCAAACTCGTTGGATTCTCTCCTCTCGGTCGTGAACAGGATTCTGCTACAGTGGAACGCCCTTAAGTCTTTCTTCACTCTGAATGCCTTTGAAGAGTGCTTGGTTGCCGCCGACAATGTCCTGCAATTCATGAGAGACCCTACTGTAAAACAGTACTATCACGTTTTCCAGTGTGTGCTCCCTAAATTCATTGATGTGAATGAAATTTTTCAAAGTGACCGCCCTCTGATTGCAGTGATGTTCAGACAAATGAGTGCTGCCTACAAAGATCTACTCTGTTTATGGACAAAAATTATGTGGAATGTACCCCGCTGGAGACCATAGATCCCTCAGACAGCTCAAAGTACATCCCGCTCAATCAAATGTACCTGGGGGTGAAAGTGTTCAGAGGCTTTGCTGGGCTGGACATTCAGAGTCAACCGGACAAGGCCGAAATGGAGAAACACTTCAGGTAAATAACTTTGTTTCCATGTCAGTACTCCGCGCTGTTGATCTTGCTTGGCGCAATGCTTCATCAAACTAAATAACTAAAGCAAAGAAGTACGTTTTTATGTCCTTTATGCACTCCCCCCTCGCCACCCACCCCTCAATAACCGTCCCGGACCTACCTTCCCTGTTCTAGAGGTCAAAGAAGGGGTTCCGGAGGATGCGGGTGGGGCGTGGGACCCACGGAATACAAATTAAAATAAAACTACATGCTACGCCCCAGCCAATCAGAGAGGCCGGAGTGAACCCAGGAGAGGGGGGCCATAACTTCCTCCCCTGCCCGGCGTCAGTCACCCCCAGACGTAGGCCGGGCACCTCTGTTAGTAAGTTTTCTATAACTAAAAACTAATTTTATTTTTTAGGCAACGCTGCTGTGCTTTCCTAGTGAAGGGCTGCAACGAGTTGCTTAAGAGGTTTGACTTTAGCAGCTTGTTGGCATTTGCAAAAATGTCCTGCCTCATGCCCACGGAAGCCTTGAGCAGCAACAGGCCCCCTTCACTGTATGACCTTATCGAGGCAGTGCCACGGATCTGTGATCCCAACGACCTAGATCAAGTGCAGATCTTGGACGATCAGTGGAGGCTCCTTGTAATGAGGGATTTCACTGCTGAGTTGAAAGGAATGGAGCCAGACAAGTTTTGGTCAGCTGTCCGAGACCATAAAGATGTCAACGGCAAAACACTGTTTAAGGTAAGTTCAGTCCCAGCCAACCAGCAGATTTCTCTTCGTCCGGCTCCAACGTAAGTAAAATTGGTCTTCAGGGAAAGGCCCCTGGAATTGATAGAATCAGCATAGAAACCATAGAGGCAGGTGGAGGAAAAACTGCACAAAATCCTGACACACTTGAAAAGATCTTAGAGACACGAAAGGAGCCTCATTCGGGAATCCCCTGAGTGGAGTTCCTACAGGAAAAATCCTTTCAAACCAGAATAATTTCTAACATTAAATTATTATATCTACTTGCAATTTATTGCTTTGAAGTGCTAGGTTGGCAGGAGCAGGGACAGAGACAAAAGCTCACTCCATTCAGCACTCGGGTCTCAAACTGGTGATCTGCTGACATTCCAGTCATCAAGTTCAGCGTCTTCACCACTAAGCCACCACAGTCCCTGTGCAGTATGACACTCACTCGAAAGAATAAATGCAAGTGTCACCCTTTGACCAGCAGGATAGTCAGAGAAAATGATGGCAGCACAGTTGTCGTTTGAGGAGTGCAAGGCCATTTTGAAGAGGTGTGGTTGAGTTCCCCCCACATTCTCCTGATTTAACATCCCTTGACATCTACCAATGGGTGACCTTAAAGCCAGTGGTGGTGAACCTATTGCACACATGCCAAAGATGGCACTCGGAGCCCTCTCTGTGAGCACCCATGCAGTTGCCCCAGCACAGAGTTTGCCCCACCCCTCTGCCAAGCAGCCCAATAGGAGTGCTTCCTCCCTCTCCCAGCACAGAGTTTGCCCCACCCCTCTGCCAAGCAGCCCAATAGGAGTGCTTCCTCCCTCTCCCAGCACAGAGTTTGCCCCGCCTGTCTGCCAAGCAGCCCAATGGGAGAGTTTTCTCCCTCCCCTTTTGCCGTGTTGGCACTTTGCAATAAATAAGTGGGTTTTAGATTGCAGTTTGGACACTCAGTCTCTAAAAGGTTTGCCATCACTGCCTTAAAGGATGTTGTGTACCATAGATAACACAGGTCTGCAACCAAAAAGCTGCATAGGATATTTTTGGTAAATGTTATTTTTTCTAGTATGCTGAATCCAAAAATGACCTCGGTTTTCCCCCATTACGTACAGTTTTTTCCCCCTTGGTTTTAGGAGCTTGCTAATTTAGCACTGGAGATCCTGTCTTTGCCTCATTCTGATGCTGCGTGTGAGAGGTCCTTTTCCAAGATAAATCTCCTGAAGACAAAACTGAGAAATCGCCTGCTAGTGCGCACCTTGAACGGACTTCTGCTAGTGTCCCAGTGCGCTAAAGATGGAGGTGGCAGCTCCAAATTTCCTGTTACCAAAGAAATTATAGCAGCCATTAATGTGGACAATCTCAACCTGAAGAAAAAAGACCAGCCAGAGATTGAGCAGGTGGGGGTTCAGCCTGGTGAAGATGAAGAATGGGAATGGGAGGTGAATGAGGAAGAATTTGATACTGTTTTTGCTTAAAAGATTTCAATTTATTTGTGTTGATTTTATTTTGTTTGACTGACTGATTCTAGTTCTAGCGAGTCCTAGTCTGTTAATTTGTGTACATTCAATGCTACTTTGCTGTTTAGACTAATAAAGTTATTTTTCATCGATCAGCGACCATCATTCCCTTCCACCTTGTTCCTGAGCTCAAAATAATGTGCCTTTGGGTGAATACAACGTAAATCAACACTTCCATTTCTTTTTCTACAAAATTTAAAGCTTGTACATGGCATTTTAATTAATTTTATATTTTTATAAGTAAAATCTGACCACGTCATTTATTTTATTATTTTAAAAGATTTTTACAAGTCACGTCAGAGAATAAACAAAAACTTTGAAGACTGTGTTTTAATGTTAACTTTTGTGGATCAAGTCCACTTCATCAGAGAATAAACAAAAACTTTGAAGACTAACTGCTGTGTTTTAATGTTAACTTTCGTGGATCAAGCCCACTTCATTGGACAAGTAAAAATCTAAAGCAGTGACGGGCAGTCTTGGCCCTCCAGCTGTTCTTGAACTTCAATTCCCAGAGGCCCTGATCAGCAGGAGTGCTGATTTGGGCTTCTGGGAATTGAAGTTCAAGAACAGCTGGAGGACCAAGACTGCCCATCACTGATCTAAAAGCTCAGGTCCTGTATTTTATTAATTAGGACAGGGGGTCGCAATCTATGGCCCACAGGCCAGATCCGGCCCATGGGGCCAAAATCTGGCCCCTGACCTTGCTCCAGCTGCCCCTGCAGCCGCCACCAGTGCCAGAATCGGATGTGGACTCATTTACAGCCATCGTAAATTCATTTATGACACCGTTTTGCGGCACCAGTCCGGCCTGCTCAGCTGTCTGAGGGCGTGGGCTGGCCCACAGCTGAAAAACTTTGAGAACCCCTGAATTAGGGGAACTATTATGTGCTCTCAAGTCATTTCCAACTTGTGTCCAGTATCTAGTATCCTTTATTAACTGACCATATCAGGTTAAAATGTGACAAAATACATTAGATAAAACATGAATACTGTATATAAAAAAACATTAAAAGTAGAGTGGTGTAATCACAAAGAAGATATAAAGTTTGCTAAATAAAATTCTTCATCTTTGCTTGCAACCCCTATCTGATCAATAAAACATTTGCTCTTTTGCTTCTCGCCCTTTCAGCTAAGATCAAGGGTAGTACTGTATGCAACTTTCTTTTAAAATATATTTTAAGTACCTCCTTTTTATCTTCTGTCTCTTGATATATTTTAAGTACTCTCATTTTAACATCTGTCCCTTTTGCTGTAAAATGCTGGTCTTGGACCGTAATAAAGATGATTGATTGAACGAACTTGTGCCAACTTTATAAATGACAGATTTCCCAAATGTCCTTTCCTCAACAGCGCTGCTCAGTTCTCACAAACATAAACCTGTGGTTTCCTTATGGATTGAATCCATATTTAGTTGTCCTCATTTCCTGTTACTTTCCACCTTTCCCAGCATTATGATCTTTCCCCAAATATTCTTGCCTTCATCGCGTGCCCCAAAATAGGGTCATCTCAGTTTTGTCACTTTTATGTCCAGAAATAGTTCAGGTTTGACTTCCTCCAGAAGCTCTCCTCTCTAACACCATATTTCAAATCAATGTTAACTGTAATCTTATTTATTTATTTGCATTTACAGTAAAACACCTAACGGTACTTACGTAAAAAGTCTGTTCTGTAGGCTTTTATGTAAATTGGTTTTTTACTTAACTCGAACCAAACCCATAGGAAAATTATACAGTATTTATGTACCGTATTTTTTGGACAGTTTTCAAAGCAGGAAAACAAAAAATATATTTAATACTGTATTTTGCACCATGAACCAGTGGTGATGCTGCAGGGGAAATGGGCAGGCCGGGCAATTGCACTGAGGAAGGAAGTGATACTCTAGCCTAGCCTCTTGCTCTCCTTTCAACCAGGAAGCATGTTTCCCCCCTCCATTTTGTCCATGTGGGGTAGAGACAAAGGTATCAAGGTAAGTGAAACCCTTTCTTTTTAAACACCGGTTTAGTTTCCCACTTAAATGCATTGGGAACATACAAACAGAAAACTTTTGAATACAAGAAATTTATTTCCAATGCATTTAAATGGGAAATTGCGATTTTCGCCCTCTAGTGGCCACTTGTTTTTCATATGTTTCCCCCCTGCCCAGGTGAACAGCTGAGAGGTGGCAGTAGTAGTCTTTGGCCAGCTGCGGCCCTTGTAAAATATCCTTTTACAACAGCCACAGCTAGCCGAAGACCAGCATTTGGACTAAAAGACACACTCTCATTTTCTCCCCACGTTGAGAGAAAAAGTGAGTCTTATGGTCCAAAAAATATGGTAAATCAAAGCAACCTCATAGGAAAAATGAATTTTTTACGTAACTCGAAGCAAACCCATAGGAAATTGTGTTATGTATATCGGGACATTTATGTAAATCGGGACATGGTTTTAGTGCGAAAATCATTATGTAAGTCAAATTTTAAGTATGTAAATTGGGATTTTACTGTATATCCCTCCCATTTGGGATATTCCCCCACTCTGGTCAGCGTATAACAAATTAAAGGAGCAAAAATCTAAAATTAAGCATAATATAATATAAAATTAAACATAATATAATACACAAGCCAACAAACAAACCAAAATAAATTATGAGCCAAAGCAATAGTCAAGGAAAAAATAACACTTCCAAGCATCCCTAAGAAACAGGACATTATTTTTGGTAGGGCTTCATCTCAGTTACTCTGATATAAAACACCAAAGAAGAGTCCTGTGAAGCCTTAACAACTGATACTATTGTTTGGGGTTGTGTTTAGAGTTGTGCAAATCCCCTAAAACAGGTCCAGGATATCTTGAATGGCAACTTTAAAATGTTGAATTAAAAACTGGGAATGGATGCATTGCCTCACTGAGATCGGAGCAAGCGGCTTCCTCAACACCAGCTGTTCCATCCAACACCAAGCCTCGTAAAAATATTGATTTAAATGTGCCAACGTAACATAGCAGAGAAGAAAAGCAGGAAGAAGCTGTTGCCTTCTAGACTCCAACACCCATCATCCCCTACTAACATTGCTCTGTTTAAGGATATTGGGGACTCAACGGTCCCCAATATTCAAATGGTCGTAGATTTACACATATTTTTGGATTTGTACTGAACTTTGGATGAAGATTTTGGTGTTCTCCCATGGCTGCTGGAACATGGAGTGATGGTTGTGCGACGGTATGTCAAAGAATCAACCGTGCCTGCCCTGTCTCTTGAACCCTCTTTATTCACTGCCTTTGACACGTAAATGTGTCAAGTAGTAGCTGGTCACATGAGGGATTTGCAGGGATTTTCACGGATTAAACCCAAGATTGATTTTGCATGTGCTCTGCAGAGAAAGGTGTCACTTCACAAGTAAGATAGTAATTTCTGTTGCTATTTATGATTTATTTAGTCTGTTTATTATTTATGTCTAATTTGCTATTGTAAAGATTTTTAGAAATATCTTGTAAGATGCCTAGAATGGGAAAAGATCCCAGATGGGCAGGATATAACATAGGTTGGATAGATAGATTTGATAGATGGATAGATAAGATCTGCAAAAGCATACTCAAACCAAGGAAACTAGTGTGCAGAGAAAAGCAGAAGTCAAAACACATGGGGTTCAGGAGCAGAAAAAAGTTTGGGTTAGAGATGGACTATGTAACATGCATCCACAATACCTTTGCAGTGCAAAGTCACTAGAGAGGTCTGAACCATCCTGAGTGGTCCGACTCTGAGCCCCCAAACCTATAAACAGTTTGATTCCCCCCCAGATATCCTAAGATAGTGGTGGTGAACCTATGGCACACGTGCCTGAGGTGGCACTCAGAACCCTCTCTGTGGGCATGCAAACTGTCACCCCAGCACAGAGTTTGCCCCGCCCATCTGCCCCACAGCCCAATGGGAACACTTCCTCCCTCCCCCCCAGCACAGAGTTTGTCCCGCCCCTGTTGAGTTAGGGCACTCGGTCTCTAAAAGGTTCACCATCGTTGTCCTAAGAGATGGGAACACTTCTTTTTTTAGCAGTTCCATAGGATGACTGTATTATTATATACACTACCTCTCAGAAGTCACACTGAGTGGAAGTTTGTAAAGATTTACAACCTAAGTTTATCTCTTCCTTCAGAGAAAGATATGGGTACTAGGAGATGAATGTTAACAACCTGCAATTCACACGCATAATATTTACACAGTATTAGAACTGATTTGTTGACATTACCCATCCATGTCACTGTATTCCCTTTCAGAGTATAAACTGGTGAATCCCATTCCAGAAATGAGATGAATCCATTCTGGCTTTTAGTCTTGTTTAGTCTAGTCCGTCTTTATTTATTTATTTATTTATTCATTTATTCATTCATTCATTTATTCATATTACTATCTGATATTTTATAATGAGTGACCAATGGTGCTCTTGGGTGGATTGGCTTCAACACCTTGAATGTGTTGAATGTTTGACAGGCCTCAAGACAGGAATCATAGCAATTTATTTCTTGATTATAAATATTTTTTTATCCCCTCTTTCTTCTAAAAAGGACCCAAGGTGGCAATCCAAAATCTAGAAGATTGTTTCCCAACCTTTGGTTTTAGAACTTCAATTCCCAAAAGCCTAAGTCAATTCCCCAAAGCACTGATCAGACAATGGCCTGACTTAGGCTTCTGAGAATTGATGTCCCCCTGTGGGGCGCAAGCCCCACATTTGGAAACACTGGTCTAGACACTATTACCTCCAGCTGTTTACCCCCACCCGTCCTAGCGAAAAGAGGGGTTTCAGTTCAGCCCCTGGTACTTCCAGTCCCAGTAGCCCCTGTGAGTTAGAATGCAACATAGCGCCAATTTCCCGGAGACCGACACCCCCAAGACAGGAGGCGACGGCGAGTCCGCCCACCACAGTCTCTAGGTCCCCCGAGCGGATAGCAGAAGGTAGCAGAACCGCAAGGGCATCCTCATCGGTTCCGCGGTTCACAATAGGAGGGTCCCCGGGGTCCGAGGAGCGCTCTGAACGGGCCAGCAAAATCTATGTGTACCCGGGACCAGGGCCCCCTTGCTGCGTCCCATTCTCTATGCGGCAAACGAGCCTCTTCTGGCCTTGAGCTCTGGCACGCTTCGCAAGTGCCGACCATGTGCTCGATATCGGCGTCTAGCTGGGGCCACCAAAAGTAACTACGGGCCAGTGCCTTGGAACGGACGATCCCCGGGTGGCTGACATGCAGCAGGCGGTGAAAATGCCTAGCAAGGGCTTATGGTCAGTCACTATGGTGAAGGGACGGCCATACACAAAATCATGAAATTTTTTGGTTCCCGCAATGATCGCTAGCGCTTCCCTGTCTGTCTGGGCGTAGTTTCTCTCTGCTTGGGACAGGGACCTAGAGTAGAACGCTATCGGGGCCTCCCTCCCGTTCTCCAGCACGTGGCATAACACCGCCCCCACCCCCACCGGGGATGCATCGCATATCAGGACCACTGGGCGTTTGGGATTGAAGTGGGTCAGTACAGCATCTGATGCCAGGAGTCGCTTCAGGTCATTGAAAGCCTTCTCATGGTCGTCGCCCCACTTCCATGCCTCGTCCTTTTTTAACAATTTGTGTAGCGGTTCCGCCACGGCTGCCTTCCGAGGAAGGAAGGAGTGGTAGAAGTTGAGCAGTCCCAGGAACGACTGCAGCTCGGGCTTGGAGGTGGGGCGAGGGGCCTTCTTGATGGCGGCCACCTTGGATTGGGATGGCCTTATTCCCTCGGGAGTAACACGGAACCCTAGGAACTCAACCTCAGTTGCGAAGAAAACGCATTTGTCTTTCCACAACCGCAACCCCGCCTTTTCGAATATTGCCAGGACCTTTCCCAACCTTTTTGCTAATTCGGCCCGGCTCCCCCCTGTAATCAATACGTCATCAAAGTAGGGTAACACCCCCTCTAACCCCTTCAGGAGGCGTTCCACGAGTGACTGGAAGATCCCGGGCGCCGAATTCACGCCGAATTGGAGGCGCGTTACCTGGAACGCCCCTTTGTGGGTGACTATGGTCTGCGCAGCAGCTGCGGCAGGGGTCACCGGGAGTTGCTGGTAGGCTTGGGCCAGGTCGAGTTTAGCGAAACACCTCCCCCCGTGTAACCTGGCCAACAAGTGGCTGACTACCGGCACCGGATACGCATTAGGGCGGATCGCCTTGTTGATGGTGCACTTGTAATCAGCGCATATGCGGACCTCCCCGTTGGCCTTGAGCGCTGTTACAATTGGAGTTTCCCACTCCGCAGAATCAACAGGAACAAGAATCCCCTGGCCCACCAATTTGTCCAACTCCGCCTCTATTTTGTCCTTTAGTGCGAAAGGCACTCTGCGCGGTTTAAGTCTGATTGGACGTACTCCAGGGTCCAGGTCGAAAGTCACTGGGGGGCCCTTGAATTTTCCGAGTCCCTTTTTGAAAACCTCGGGGTGCGCGTCGCACACGCTCTGTATTGGATCAGTCCCGGCGGCGTGTACTCCCACGGCGTGCACCCCCCCAATGAACAACCCCAGGGGCTGGAACCATTGAGTCCCGAGGAGGCTGCATTTACCTCCCTTGAGGACGACTAGGGGAAGCGTTGCGGCGTGCTTTTTGAACTGGACCTGGAACTTCCCAACCCCCAACACCGGGATGCGGTTCCCTTGCACGTCCTTTAGCGTGGACCTCAACGCTTTGAGCTTGGGCCGCACGTGGGGGGCTATTTTTTGGAACTCTCCCTGGGAAATGATAGAGTATGAAGAACCCGAGTCCACCTCCATCCTAACAGGGGCCCCTTGTATTACTACCTCAACGAAGTATCGGGGGTGCTCCGTGGATACGCTGAAAACCGGAGCGTCGTCCTCGCTGTCGTCGGAGATGCGCCCTACTCCGTCCCGCCTCCTCGTGGTCCGGGTGCCGTCCTTGGGCCTCGTGGTGCGGTCCTGCCTCGCCGAGCGGTCTGGGGAACTCCTCTTGGCCTCGCGCCGTCTCCGGCAGACCTTGGCGATGTGCCCGCGCCGGCCGCAGTTGTGGCACTCGGCCTTGCGGAACGGGCATTTGGCGCGGGCGTGGGCGGCGCCGCAGCCGTCGCAGCGCCGGCCTTCCTTCTGGACCTTCCGGATGTCCTCGTCGTCGCCGCTTTCCGCGGACGAGTTCGAAACTCGCCGGGCCGCGCGCACCGAGCTCTCTGCCTTGGCGGGTTTCGGGCGCCAGTCCTGGAGCTCTTGCACCCCGGCCGTCGTGGCTTCCGCGGCCTGTGCCGTGTCGAGGACTTGTTGCCACGTGGGAGGCGGCTCCTGTTTCATCAGCGCGCGCTGAGTCTCGGTGTCCCTCAGGCCGCAGAGCAGGCAGTCCCGGAGGGTGACTTCTGGGGTCTCCCACTTGCATGGGCCGGCGGCCAGCCGCAGGGCCGCGGCGAACTCGGCGACCGATTCCCCGGGCGCTTGGACTCGCCTCCAGAACGCGCTCCGAGCGGGGAACATCGCTATCACGGGCCGGAGGTGGGCGCGCAGCACCGCCAGGAGCTCCTTGGCCTTGAAGTCGCTCACCCTCCTCGGCGCGATCAGGTCCACCAAGGTCCTCTTGGTCTCGTGTCCGAGCATGCGGACGAAGATGGCCCTCTTCTTATCCTCATCTGAGACTTCGAGCTCCACCAGCGCTCCATTGAAGTCTATCTCAAACAGCTCCAAGTCTCCCGGCTTCCTGATCTCGTAGCCGGCGCATGTCTTGGTCCCGTGGGCAGCCATCATCCCACCTTCGTCGCCAGTTTACTGTATGGGACCACAGACAACAGAACAGCCGAAGGGTTGGCTTAACACAGGTTTATTGCATGATGATCCGGTGGAGCATGGGGTAATGGTGGCGGTACATCTCATTATATACTGTGGGACTATACATTTGAATCTTGTAGCACAGTAGCTCATTGGCTACTGCCGGCGTGGCCTCGCCCAGGCACGCCTTACTCTCACAGTTGTATCTTCTTCCTGCTGAATGCGTGTATCTTCTTCCTGCTGAATGCGGAGACATTTCCCGCGGCTGTCCGTGATTGAGCAATGTGAACCATGTGAGACTGAACGCTCGCAGCTGCCCTAAGGGGTTGCTTGCTCGCGTTCCTTTCAGCTGAGGTACATTGTAATTGTGATGGATACATTTTTATCTTGATAGCTTTGCAGTCCATTGATATGCATACATAACAGACTTTGACTTCCAGAAGCCCCAACCAAAATGGTCAATGGTAAGATATTGTGGAATACATCCAGAGACCCATCACAGCCTCCATCAATCTAGTTTAGGGATTCTCAACCTGCGGTCTATGGGCCAGATGTGGCTCGCAGTACCATTTCAGGGGGGGGCACCACCTCCACCACACCAGGAAGTGCCATGTGGTGGAGGAAGGGCAAAAAGGCCATCTGGCCCCTGAAGCTATTTGAGAGAGCATGACCCGGCCCCTGGCTTTAAAAAGCTGAGAACTCCTGGTCTAGTTGTTTCTTCTACATTACATGGACAATCTAATCCACTAACTCTACCAAACCCCCGTTCAAGTTTAGCAAATTGGAAACCTGGAACGTAGTACAGCAGTTCAAATAAAGACCAAAGATGATAATTATTTCTTTTTCCTCCTCCTCCTCCAACTCTACTTCTACCTTCATGTCCAGGTCAATGTTTAAACTGCCGGAGGGGGGTGGTGGTGTTGGGGGATCTTGACTTTGTCATTGGCCAATCCCTCATTGGTACATGCTTCCGGTAGTAATCGGCAGACTAGCAAATGAGCCGAATTCTGTATCTCTCCACATTCACGTAGCGTGTTGTTGTCCACCAGCAGCCCCCACTTGAGCATGTTGGTCTTAAGTCAGAAGTTGGAGAAGGGCAAATAATTTCTTTGCACACCAGTAGTTCAACGCATTGCTGCGATTACCAACTGAAAGGATCTGGCTGCAGAGCTGGAGGTTGGGAGTTCGATTCCCCCCACTGTACATCCTAGGAGAAAGGCCTGGCTGCATAGTCCTGGGTGAGCTACACAGTCCCAGGGCAACATCCAGAGGAAGGGAAGGGTAAACCACATCTGTGTGTTCTCTACCTAGGAAAGCTTGCAGAGGGTCGCCATAAGTCTGAACTGACTTGACCATGTGTGAATACCACCACAAGATCCTGAGATACCTCCCCTCCTCACACGAATGTCTGTCAGTCTGAACGGCCCATCGTAAACAACATGATTTGACTCAGGAAAGAGTAAAAAATTATTTGTAATCTAGCTAACTGCCTCCGTATCAATCCTTACAATGAGGTTGATGTCATAATACGTTGCTATGGGTTATGTACACAATCGTCGATAGCAATGGTGTGAAGAAAGTGTCTGATAACATCATGGAACTAAGCGTTCTGCGGGGTGGGAAGAACCATTATAACAATAGGAGTTCCAAAGATTAAGATATCCACAGCAGATCCATGCTTATCAGGTGCATATTGCAATCTGAATATAGCAGCTAAACCCCTTTTCATGTGGAATAATGATGCTTCATGCATATATAATTGCAGGTAAGCTCTATGAGCTTTGGCAGCATGGGAGACAGGTAGTTGTTTACCTCACTCTGTATGGAGCTTACATGGGAAGAATGGTATGAAGAATGGTGGAACATTGCCATAAATGACAAATTGGTATGTGAAATAAAATTAAAGAAAGGTATGATTAAGAAATATGACTTTATAGAGATATGGGGAGATTTTATTGGTTATGATTTTGTTTTGTTTTTTAAGATTTTATTTTCAAAACATGTTAAAATAAAAACATGTTAAAACAATCACATAAACATCAAATACTGTACTCAACATAATTAACAAAATTTCTTCCTTCTGTATATTGTATAGAAGAAGTGGAATAAATATATATATATATATATATATATATATGTGTGTGTGTGTGTGTGTGTGTGTGTGTGTGTGTTATATGTTATATGTTATATAATAAAATATGCAGTGTGTGTGTGTATATATATATATATATATATACTAGCAGAGTTTGCCCGGCGTTGCCGGGTTGTTTTAAATTGTGTTGGAAAGTTTTTGTTTTGTTAATGTTTGTACAAATAAGGTTAGTCTGTAATTGTTATTTTTAAAATGTTTATTTATACACACGGGCTGTTATAAACTGTGATCAGCTTTTTTGAGTTTGTTTTTGTGGATTAAAAAAAGAGGAAGGATGATATAATTTTGTACAATTATATTATTTTACCAAATAATGTTTTAGTATGTCAATATGTTAATAGTTATACCTTGGATAATAATTTTAAAAATGTGAAAGTACATGGTTTTTTACATTCAATGTTTTTAAACTGTGTTTAGATGTTTTGGGGGTTTTTTTGAGTGAAAACTCTACACACGATTTTAGAAATGTTTTTATTTTATTATTTTGTGATTTGTGTGAATGTGTGATGTAATGTTATATTTTTGACTGTTTTTTCTCTTGTGGCCTCTGGGTGGGGCTGTTGAGTGTTTCTTTTACTTTGACTGTTTTTTCTCTAATGGCCTCTGGGTGGCGAAAGTAGTCTCTTTCTTTCCTCATTTCATTTCCGGCTGTTGTGGAGGTAGGATGTGTGCTGGTAAATTGTCTGGTTTAATTTCTTTTGTGGGTTTGTTTTTCTGTTTTGGTGTTTTAATGTGTGTTTTTCTGTTTGTTATTTTTGGTTTTGGTTAATTTTGGATGTTTTTGTTTGTGTTTTTTTAAATTAATGGTTTATTTATTTTAATTATTTTGGTGTTTGTTTTTACTTTTGTTTCTCTTTCAAGGGGGGGAAGGCACTGGTGCCTTGGCCCCTGCTTGAAAGCGAAACACTTTTTCGGTAAGTAAAGTCAGCGGGCGGAGTGCTGTCCGCTGGCTTTACTTCCCTGGAAATGGGTTCACTTTCAAGGGGTGGCCAAGGCACCTGTACCTTGGCCCCCGCTTGAAAGCGAAACATTTTCCTTCCCGCGGCGTGGCCTTGCTGGCCGGACCACGGGAATCCCAGCGCCGCTTCAGGCGGCGTGTGGGGGTGGGCTTTCGTTCCCGACTCCCGGCCGCGCTGGCCAGACCACGGGAATCCCAGCGTTGCTTCAGGTAGCGTGTGTGTGTGTGTGTGGGATGGGCTTTTATTCCCCCGGCCCGGCCTCGCTGGCTGGACCGCAGGAATCCCAGCGCCGCTTCAGGTGGCGTTGGGGTGGGTGGGCTTTCCTTCCCATGGCCCAGCCTCACGGGCGGACCGCGGGAACCCCTGTGGCGCTTGAGGCCGCTTGTTTATTTTGTGTGGCTGTGAGGCACTGGGTTTTTAATTTTAATTTTTTGCGTGGCGGGCTTCTCAGCGTTCTGCGCGCTCATGGCGCGCAGGACTCTGGGGCTTGTAGTTATGGGTTTGTGGTTTGTGGTTGTGCTGCGTTTTTTCCCTGCGGCTCGATTTTGATTGGCCGCGGCGCGTTTCTCAACGTTCTTTATGCTCGTGGCTCTCAGCCTGATTGGATGTGGTGTGGCGCGGTGCAAAGAACATTGGGAAATGAAGTTGTTTCCCTTTTTTCGCGTTTGTGAGGCTCTTGCCCCACTGGCACATTTCTCAAACCTTTGTTGACCTGCGGACCCAGTTCGGGCGTGTGCACGAATGGTCGGTGCAGGCTAGTAGGGCCTGGCTTAGGATCCTATGTGAAGTTCCAACGGTTAATGCTTGATTTTATAGGTAAAGATAATTGTAATATAATTACTGTATAATTTTATTATGTATAATAGAATTTTATTGTTATATAGTTAGTGTTGAACAGTATTGTTGAATTACTGTACTGCATGTATTTTTTAAAATTCCTGTTTGTATTAAATATTTAATTAAAAATTAATTGGATACTAGATTTTTCTTGAGAGCCTTTCCATCCTTTGAAGAGGCATGCTTGAACTTGTGATCATGATAAAATGAACTTTTAATAGACTACACAGAGTCATACAAAGAAGGTACATGTTAACCCACATTCTATGTAATTGTTTAGCAACACCTTTGAGGTGCATTTAAGTTTTACCATGTAGATAACGTCCTTCATGGCGCCTACAAAGTATTCTTCAGCATGGCCAAAAGAAAAATTAATCAGAGTTGGTTTACATGCAACAAGTGATGTGTCGAAACCCCAATAGCTAGGGCGGTTTTCTGCTACACCTAAACTTGTCCAAACCCATCGAAGCCTCTGTTTTAGTGTTTGCAAATGGAAGTCTAAAATTTCCAGAAGGAAAAGTCTCTTAAGCAGCTTGGTGCTGGCTTTGATGCTTGTAAGGCGAGAGATGGTTAATGAAAAATAAGTAGAGGAAATAATACTTTTAATAGCGCTGGGGAAGAAAATAATTTTAGCATTTGTCATTTGTACAACAGGAGAGAGTGAAGGTCTAGGACTCGAGAGACCCGGATTCGAATCTCTGCTCAGCCATGGAAATCACTGGGTGTTTAGAACTAGTAAAGCAACTTCTTAAACAACTTGCTTACTTTGAAAGCCCTATTTAGGGTCTCTATACATCAATTTCCAACTTGACGGCACATAAGTGAAGTTTCAATGACAATAAACGTTCAGTTGATTCTGGGAGTTGTATTTTTAAAAAGTAACTGATCCAGATATTTCCCTCTGGCCATTTTAGCTGAAGGATTCTAGGAGCTGTATTTGAAAAAGGAAGTTTTACGAGTTCTGTAAAGGTTTCTAGAGACCCAGGTAAACCCACAATCTCTAATAGGTCAAAAGGTCCTGGTCCTTGACTCTATCCAGCTTGATTCTACTATAAGAGTGATGGCGAACCTTGGCAATCCAGATCTTCTTGGACTTCAATTCCCAGAAGCCCTGATCACCAGGAGCGCTGACTTGGGCTTCTGGGAACTGAAGTCCAAGAACAGCTGGAGTGCCAAGGTTGGCCATTACAGTACTATACCCTTACCTGTCACACCTGTGATGTATCAACAAGCAAATCACCTAAATTAAATAGCATTTATTTTCCAATAGGATTAATCCAGAGTGTCTTTCATTTAGCAAACTGGAATCTCCACCCCAAGTGGATTAGGATATGAAACTCAAGGGTGGGGACCGGTTGAAAAGTTTCTGTTGAAACAACTTTATTAATATTCATGAAAAGATTTATTTGTAAATTTCCTAAGCCCTTATCTCCTTCAACTGTAATTATGCCTTCCTATTCTGTGCTAATCTCAATTACCCCCTCTTGGGTACATGATTGAAAAAGTAGGTTTTTTTCCATGTGCTGTTGTTTAAATTACAGCCTTGAAACGCAAGACAGAATGTGAGCAATTAATAGGATAAACGAGCCTTTCAAACAACACATTCCTGGGAATCTAATTGATGCCCAAAGGCCCTGCTGGTGTCCTTCTTCGTGTGATACGAGTAACTGGTGGGTGGGGATGATGGGAACAGTAGTCCACCCTCCTTGTAGGTTCCCTGGATTGGAAAAAGTTGACATAGAGGCAAAATATGTTGGTACCATGGCACCAAATTCTGGTGCTTCCACCACCAATGTTCTCCTCCTCCTCTTCTTCTTCTTGTTGTCCAACAACAAGGGAAAGAAAGTGGCTTCATTTTAGCGGTCCAGGGGTTGATCAGGACATGAATGAAGAAGAATACATTCCAGGACCAAAGCCTGTCATTGGAAATACATTTGGGCATTCAATTCTGCAAATCCCATTTCTTCTGGGACATCAAGGACTTGTTCGCTGGGCAAAATCCCACTGCATAACTACTCAGGGGTACCATTACGTCCCCAGTAACTATGACAGTGTCGAGGTGGAAGTGGTATCCCCAAAGCTTTCCCACTAATGCACTATGTGGTCAGGTATACCACAGGATGTGACTGATTGCACAATCGAATTCAGGCACTTGTGCACTTTATGTTATGTGTGTTTTGCGTTGTACCCCGGTTGCAGACAAAAAAAAAATGCTTCTCCCGAGTTCCAAATCGATATTTTTCTTCTCTTCTCTAATCAAAGCAGTGCATTGGCACAGGGCGAGAGCAAAGGGCATGCACCTAGTAAGACAAAGCCCAAAGTCCAATGCCCGAAAGAGCAGGACAAAATTTCCCTTTCCAACCGGTGTGTTATCTGCGTCGAACATCTCACAGGAGCAGCAGAGCGGAGTCATGGCGGCAGGATGAACCTCAATAGCAATTCCATTTGTAGGTGTTTAATTAACAACCGTGGACTGTGGTGGCTTAGTGGTTAAGACACTGAACATGATGACTGGAAGGTTGGCAAGTCAGCAGTTCGAGACCTGAGTGCTGCATGATGGCGTGAGCTCCCATCGATGTCCCTAGTAGTTTGAAAGCAAGACGTTGCACGTAGATAAATAGGGACCAATTTGGTGGGAAATGTGGCAGTGTTCCGGTGTCTAGTCCTGCCTGCCACATGACCACGGAAACGTCTGCACTCAGACAGCGCTGGCTCTTCGGCTTTGAAACAGAGATGAGCACCGCACCCTAGAGTCAGACATGACGGGTTTTCGAGCCTTGATCTAATTGTTACTGAGTAATTTCTGATACAGAAATGGTGCATAAATATTCAGAAATGTACTTTTAATTGCATCAAGCAAGGGAGACATTTACCTTTACCTAGCATTCACAGAGACTACAATTCAAGAACAAATTGAAGACTTGTAATAGCTAGATCAAGTTTTACAAAGCTGAATAAAAGGCACTGGAACAGATAGCTTTAATATCTTCTTTGAGCCTGCGAATGCTAGTGTTTCATATGGCCTGCCCTCTTACGTGGATGGAAGATTATGAAGAAGGCAATGCTCAAAAGAATAAACGCTTTTGAAATACGGAGGGACAGAAGAATCTTTCACATCCCATGGACTGATGGGATAAAGAACGAAGGAGTGCATTGAGTAGGAAAATAAAAAGAAATAAAGTTGATAATTAATATGCATATAAGCTTTCATATCTTGGACATCGACTGCCTGGATGATAAAGACAGAACAGCTGATCCATGCACTAGCGAGAGATAGGTGGGTATTTGCCACGATGACGGCCAACCTCCGCTGCTCAGATAGCACCCAGGTTGAAAGAGAGATAGCCCACTTTATCAGATGTTTCTTGTGCAAAATAAAATTTATTGTGCTGTAGGATTCTCTGCTGAGTTTGCAAATCAAATCGTTGTAGCTTGGGCAGGTCATTCACCACCATAGGTGTGTGGTTCAGCTTATCTGCACATGGACACCTGGGTTAATTCCCTGCTTCCAGACAGGTATGGGACAACAGCAAGCAGAAAGGTTGCTGAACTGGTCTGTTTTGTCGTTGTGATGTGCCATTAAAGGATCTCTGCCATTGAGTGACCCTACGAGTCCGTGGTTTGCAAACGATCTTGTCATGAGCAGCCCTGCTCAGGTCTTGCAAAGGCTGTGGGTTCTTTCATTGAGTCACTCCATCTCACATTTTACTTTCCTCTTTTCCTGTGCCCTTCAACTTTCTCCAAGGTTATTGTGTTCCCTAACTGCAGTGGCTCAAGTGGCTAAGACGCTGACTGGAAGGCGGCAGGTCAGCAGTTCGATTCCCGAGTACTGCAGGATGGAATGAGCTCCCGTCTTTGTCCCAGCTCCTGCCAACCTAGCAGTTCGAAAGCAAGAAATTGCAAGTAGGGACCAATAGGGACCACTTCGGTGGGAAGGTAAACAACGTTCCATCTAGTCATGCCTAGACCACGGAAACGTCTGCAGAAGGTTAGCATTTCAAGACCCGCGTGTTGCATGGCGGAGTGAGAGCCCGTCGTCTGTCCCAGCTACTGCAGTTACATAGAAAGCAAGAAATTACAAGTTGATAAATAGGTACCACTTCTGTGAGAAAAGGTAACAGCACTCAATGTGTTCTGGCATCTAGTCATGCCTGCCACATGACCACAGAAAGGTCTGCAGGCACAGCTCTTTAGCTGTAAACGGAGACGAGCACTGCACCGTAGAGTCGGATCCGGCTGGCTTTTTTAAAACAAGCGTTTAGTTATAGAAGGAAAAGCTGGTTTATTTATTTATTTATGACAGTGCCCTGCAGATCTCTCTGTCTATCCATCTCTATTTTAGAATAAACATCAAACTGAAATTTAAAATTCAGATCCAGAGCCACAATTGACCCGAAAGCCCTGCAAAGTTTGCCTTACACGACTGCTCAAAGGTTACGTTTGTTTTACATTACAGTACTGCGTAATTCCCTTTTATCAGGCCAACCATAGGTCATCCATGGCAATCACTTGCAGGGGGAGAGGGGGGAATGGTTATTAGGAAACAGATAATCGGGGAGATGAGCACCAAACCCTAGGGTCAGATACGACTGGCTTTCAAGCAAGGGCAACCTTTAGTTTACTTTACTACCTAATGCAGTTACTGTAGTACTAATTTTAAAAACTGATTTCATTCTATTTCTTTTAACTTTGAATGGATATGTTTTTAACATACAGTACAGTATATTTTAAACTATGTTCTAAGCATAGGAAGGTAAACAGCATTTCATGCGCTCCGGTGTCTAGTTATGCCTGCCACATGACCACGGAAATGTCTGCAGAAGCAGACAGCACTGGCTCTTCAGCTATGAGATGAGCACTAGAGTCGGATACGACTGGCTTCCGAGCATGCGTGACTTTTACCTTTACCTAAGCATTTAAACTTTTAAAATTTTACATGGATATGTTTTTTTTACTAATATATATTTAACTATATTCTAAACATTTAAATTTCAAAAAAATTAACTCTCCTTTTACTGTGCTGGTGGCGGGCCATAATAATAATAATTTCACGTGAGAAATTGTTCTGGGTTGAAAGGATTTTTGCTGGGGAAACTCTGCTCAGGGAACTGATACCTGAATGAGGCTCCTTTCATGTCCCCAAGATCTTTTTTTCCTACCCAAATGGTCCCTATTTATCTACTTGCAATGTCTTGCTTTTGAACTGCTAGATTGGCAGGAGCTGAGACGGAGACAGGCGCTCAATCCGTCATGCAGTACCCGGGTCTCAAACTGCCGACTTGCCAACTTTCCAGCTAACAAGGCGAGCTTCTTAACCACTGAGCCACGGGCTGAAATAAAGTGATTGATTGAGTAAAAAAGGGAAAATGTGTTCGAATTATGTGAATGGGACAATAACGTCCCTGTGGTGACATAAGGATGTGTTGATGGCATAAAAAAATTGAAATAAATACAATAAATAAAAATAAATTTTTATTATTAAGCTGAGTGCTGTTGTTTATTATTTATATGATTTTTTCTTATTTCTTTATTTTATGTTGGTTATTTAAAAAAATTAAAGGAAAAAATAGATTTAGTAATAGTTGTAACACTTTTAATCTTAAATAATAATTTTACCATTCCTTAACTCTGAGCAGAAACACTCCTTTAAAAAAAAATACGGTATTTTAAGTACCCTCATTTTAACTTTAAAGACTAAACTGCTGTGTCTGAATGTGAGCTTTCGTGGATCAAGTCAACTTCATCAGACATATGATGAAGTGGACTTGATCCATGAAAGCTCACATTCAAACACAGCAGTTAGTCTTCAAAGTGGGACTACAGTGGTTCAGTGGTTAAGAAGCTCGCCTTGTTAGCTGGAAGGCCGGCAAGTCAGCAGTTCGAGACCCGGGTACTGCATAACAGTTTGAGCACCTGTCTCTGTTCCAGCTCCTGCCAACCTAGCAGTTCAAAAGCAAGAAATTGCAAGTAGATAAATAGGAACCACTTTGATGGGAAAAAGATTTTGGGGACGTGAAAGGAGCCTCATTCGGGTGTCCCGAGTGGAGTTTCTCTAGCAAAAATCCTTTAAACCCAGAATAATTTCTGACATTAAATTATTATTATTAGTCTTCAAAGTGCTACAAAACAAGTGCTTTTGTTTTATTTATTCTCTGATATGCTTGCAACACAGACTAACACCACTACTGTTCGAAACAAATTCATTTTAACTTCTGTCTCTTGATATATTTGAAAGTTACCCTCATTTTAACTTTTGTTCTTTTTTGCAGTAGTACAGAGATGCCCAAACTTTTTGGGCCATGGGTCGGTCATGTGGTTCAGCGGGCCGGTCATGTGGTTCCTCCCACCGGAAATGGAAGTAAAACGCGCCTTGCAATCAGTTTTGCAACAGGATGAAATAGATTTGTAGGCTGCCATTTTCTCTGCTTAAAGGAGGGGTGCCCAAACTATGGCCCATGGGCCGGATCCGGGCCCTGACACCAATTCATCCGGCCGCGCCACCCTTGACGCTCCTGGAAGCGGAAGTAAAACACATGTGGAGGAAGCCTGAAAAGCCATTAACTTGGTCCATAAGAAATGCAAAAAATTCACTCTTAATAACACATTCTTGAATTGCCCGCCCCCCCCCCCTTAAAAATCAACTTGCTCTGGCCTGTGTGGGGTGTGTGTCCCACGTTGGTTTGGAAGAATCCCTATTCCCCTCCTGCTCTTACCAATGGGCGTGTTTTACTTCCACTTCCAGGAGTGGCAAGGGTGGTGTGGGCCGGATGAATTGGTGTCAGGGGCCAGATCCGGCCCACAGGCCGTAGTTTGTGTACCTCCTGCTGTACTATGCTGGTCTTGGCCCATAATAATAAAGATGGATGGATTGAGTTCACTAATTTCCTTTTTTCCACTGCAGGGACTGCAGTGACGCTGACTGGGAGGCGGAAGGTCAGCAGTTCGATTCCCGAGTAATGCAGGACGGAATGAGCCCCCGTCTTTGTCCCAGCTCCTGCCCAACCTAGCAGTTCGAAAGCAAGACATTGCAAGGAGATCAATAGGGACCACTTCGGTGGGAAGGTAAACAGTGTTCCGTGCACTTCGGTGTCTAGTCATGCCTGCCACATGACCACGGAAACGTCTGCAGCAGCAGACAGCGCTGGCTCTTCGGCTTTGAAACAGAGATGAGCACTGCACCCTAGAGTCGGATACGGCTGGCTTTCGAGCATGGGAAAAGGGGGAAAAGTGACTTTCCTAAATCCTGGAAGGGAAGGAAGAGGAGGACTGAGATTTAACTTGATCTACTCCTAATGGTATGCTTTGTCCCCGGGTCTCCTGCCACGCCAAGGCGACGAGGCGCTTGGCCAGCCGCCAGCCTGCAGAGGCGCGCTCTCGCTGCCTCGCGCGCTCCCGGCGGCAGAGGGGGTGGGCGTGTCCTCCGGGGAAAGGGGCGGGGCCAGCCTCCCAGGAGGCTCGCCCCGCTGAAAGGCGATCGGGCGCCGGCAGCCAGGTAGACAGACGCCGGTTGCGCAGGGGAGCCGTCATGAGCGGCCACGTCGGAGACCTGAGCGCCAAGCAGGCGGAGGCGCTGGCCAAGGTGAGCCGCGGGGGGGGGGGGGGGGTTGGGGTGGGGGGCGGTGCGCCCCCCCCTCCCTCGATCTCCTTCCTTCCTTCCCAAAACGAAACCCCCACCCCCTCCTTCCTTCGCCTCTCGTCTCTCCAACCCAGGCTGGGAAGGATGGAGTATTTATTTCCCCCAGCCCGGAGGGAAGTCCTAAAGTGGTCCCCCAGCGTCCCCATAGCTTGGTCAAAGGGGCCCGATCGGGGCTTGTGTGTCCCGAGGGGGGACCGGCAGCCCCCACCCCCAAAAGGCCCTTCTTCTTTATGGGGATGCACCTGGGCTAAGTGGGGGCTTCATTGCCCCTCTGCCCCAAAAGACAGGGGGGGGGAAAGGGGGGCGGCGGGAATATAGAGGTCAGCGATTAAGTAATGATTTGGAAAATAAATGAAAGGAAAGCCATCCTGGCACTTCCTCCCACCCCCTCCTTCATTCTGTTCTGTCAGGTGTAATATCAAACTGACCTGAACTACATATACCACAATGCCTTGTCGCTGTAACCCTATTCCTTTGAACCTTATGCCTCTGACCTCATCCGACCCTATTAAAGGACCACCTCAACCTCATACCCTTCCCCTTCCATCTTTGACCCTTGATACAGCCACTGACCGCCATGCGGGCAGTGAGAATAAAAGACTTTAATTATAATATACTGTCTCTGGAGTTATTGGGCCGAGCCATCTGAAACACTCTTACAAAATGGTTGCAGAGGTTTGGTTCGCCCACAAACAACTCCAAAATTAAAACAAATGACCAAAAGAAGGACCCGGCTGAACAAAGGAGGGTCCAGAACACGAGCCAGACCAACTGGACCCGAAACTCCGGAACAGGCAATCGCACGACCCCAAACGGTAATGGAAGAGGACAACCCGAACCGGACCATCACGGAGATGGAGCCAGATGGCCAAACGAAGGCCGAAACCGGAGGGGCACCCACCGAAAGGGACGTCCAAGACGAAAGCCTGACAACTAAAATCCACAGGGCGATAGCCGGGAGAGAAATGATCCCCACGGCAGAGCTACTGGCCTTGATGAACACCGGAGATGAATCCCACACCAACGGCACAGTAAGCTCTACCCCGAGATCCTCCATGGCGGGAACCCCAAGCACCGCGCCGAGTTCAAATCTAGCCGAGATAGCCGACCAATTACAAGCGGCGGCCCTAGATTCGAACACACCGGCGGGAAGGCCCACCGGAACAACAATACCCACAGATAACCCGCGCGCCCCAACCACGCGAAGAAAAGAAAAGGCCCTGGGACCCTGGAGGGTGGACACACAGACCCTAGAAATGCGGGGCATGCCGACCCTCAGCCCCCAGGAACTAGAAGAGGAGCGGAGACCCCCAAGCAGGCACCACGCCCCCAAGACAGGCGCTGCTGACAACCGGGCCGAACTCCTCACATGGGCAGAGGCCCCCTTCGCAATCAAAGGCCGAAGGAGACATGACCTCTCCTCGGAGGAAAGCCACCGCAAACCCTTCCCAGCTAGAAACCGAAGGGGACGCAGCCCCCCCTCAGAAACACACTACCGCGAACGGGAGGGGCGCGAGACCCGCAAGGCACGCATCCACGCGGGAAGACCCGAAGCACACGCAAGACAGAACAAAGAAAGTGAGACCTACCACGACCCGCTGTCTGCCCGAACCAAACGCAGGGAACGTCCGGAGAAGGAAGCTGAACTCCACACGGAGCTACGACGACCCGAACCTCCATCAGTCCAGCAAAGATGGCGGCCTCCACGCGACAGCTCCACAGGGCCCTCCGATGAGGAAAGCAGCTCCAGCGACGAAAGCATCTCCTCACCGACGCTCCAACCTGAAGCAGCAGGACCTCCGAGACAGAGATCCGCTCACCTCGGCAGCCAGCAAACAATGAGGTTCACGCAGGCGCAAGAGGAGCAGGAGAACTCCCTCTCTGGCGAAGAAGAGGAACTGCAGGTCAACTCAGGTCGCTCCATGGGCAGAGGACCAGCGAACTCCCTCTACAGGCGACCAGAAAAACTGCAAATGGGGCATCCAATAGCAAATATATGTGTACCCATCCCCCACTGCCAATATAAGGACAGACCAGGGCACCAGGCCAGATCCAGCAAAGGAAGCAATGCCAGCCAGCACAGCCAACTACCTCACAACTTCCCAATCCTTCACATGACTGGGGAGAACCTGATGGACTGGGCACAACAATTCCAGGTAATTCTGATGAGGGAGGGGGCACTGCACCTGATCCAGGACCCACCAAGAAAGCCATGGACCCTAAAGGTGGACAGACTACACCACAGAGTGTTCTGTTTGCTTTTAAGCTCTATTGACACTTCAATGTATGGGAGTATCCCTGATGGGCTAACTGTGCATGAGGTTTGGGGAATATTGTATGAAATGTTTTATTGCAATGAAAGGACTACGACCTGCTTGCTATTGAGAGAATTGTATGCATACAAAATGAAAGAGGGCTCGACCATGAGCGAGCACCTGATGAGACTAAGCAGCATGAGATCCGACCTCATAAGAAGGGGGGAGATCGTGACAGATCAGCACCAGATTAGCATTATATACAACTCCCTCGATTCAAGCTGGGACTACTTCCTGACTCAGCTGGATAATTTGGGAAGTAACAATGCCACATTGGGGTACATCACTAAGAAACTCATAGCTGAGGATAATCTTAGGAGAAGTAGGGCCACCACACGCAGAGAGGACAGGCCACGCAAAAGAGTCAGTTTCCCTGAGCAGGGGAGCACCAGTTTCGAGTGTCACACATGCGGACCAAGGAAACACAAACCCATGCGCGATCTAGCACGCCATGAGGACACTCCGAGACCCAGACGTGAGTCACAAGATGAATACCCACGCAGACACAAGGGCGACAACGACAGGGGGGACAGACGACGAAGGTCACCTAGCCCAAAGAGAGAGCTTAAGCCACAGAAGGGGCAAGATAGACACAAACCAGACTCAGTGAATGTGGTCAAGCACAGTGAAGGGACCAGCAGCCACAAGGCAGACAGGTCTTCAAATGCACACCTACAGCGGTGGCTGATCGACTCCGGGGCAACCACCCACACATCATGCCACAAGGAAATATTCAACTCATTTGAAGAAGATTCCTTCAGAATCAAAGTCGCCAACCAGGAACATGCAAGAGTAACAGGCAGGGGCGACGTACTCATCCCTGGAATTGGTCAGATCAAAGGCGTCCTTTACTCTCCTGAAATTCCTTATAATGTCCTGGCCACCACCAAGCTCACAGAAGACCCCAGCCTCAGGATAGTCTTCGAGAACAAGAAGGTGTCCATCGAAAGAAGGGGAAAGCAGGTTGGAAGAGTGGAGCTCATGGGCGGCCTACCGTACCTCATTGCCAAGGAAGCCGAGGATGTACAGGCCACGATAGGCCTAATCGACGGCACTGACGATGAAGAGATGCAGGACTGCACCGCAGACGACCCCAGGGAACCCGAACATGAAGACCCAGAAGGGAAAAACAATGATCACAACAGCCCCACAAGAAATGAAGGGGTTGGCAGCGCAAAGCATAGAACACTGAGGGTATCCATTGGGAAACAAATACATGATGAGTGTGCGCATCTGTTGCACAGAAAATTGGGACACATAGGTTTTCCGACTGTCAAGAAGATGCTAGGATGTTCAGAAGGACTAAGGATCAAGGATTGTGAGAACTACCTGGAGTGCTCCGTGTGCAAAAGCTCCAAGGCAAAAACCGAGGCACGACCGAAGACATCCTCCAGGAAGTCAAGCCACCCTTTCGAATTGGTCCACCTCGACCTGGTGGGGCCACTCGAGAGATCTTTGGGCCAGAAGAGATTCTTCTTGACGATAGTAGATGACTACAGCCGATACGGTTTCGTATACACACTCAAAAGCAAGGACGAGACCTTCAGCAAGTTCAAAGAGTTCTACCAAAGGGTGCAAACCCAGAACAACACCAACATAAAGAAACTGATGACGGACAGAGGATCGGAATTCCTGTCCAAAGAGTTCCAAGACTGGATAACCGAGAAGGGGATGCTACACTACAAAACCGCACCATTCTCAGCTTTCCAGAATGGGGTCGCCGAACGAAGGAACGGAGTGCTTCAGACCATGATCAGATGCGCAATTGAAGATGCAGGCCTAAGCTTCTCATACTGGGGGGAAGCTTTGCTGTACTCCAACTACACACTGAACAGGCTATGGTCTGGTGTTATCGGAAAAACGCCCTATGAAGCCATGTACAGGCAGAAGCCCAAGTTGAGCCACCTTCACATCTTCGGTGTGTTCGCAGACGTACACATACCAAAACAACTAAGGAAGAAAGGGGACAAGATAACGAGGAAGCTAAGGTTCATGGGGTACGAACCAGGCTCGAAGGCATATCGCTTCCTAGACCACAACCTGAGAATAGTGATTTCCAGGTCGGCCACGTTCCATGAACACGCAAACTGGAGTAAGATACACGCAAACGAGGTACTGACAAATGAGTCGGTACAAGAAGGAACCAAAGCATCCTCATCCAACTCAAGGCTCAACAGACCAGCAGACACGCCACCAGAGAGGGACGAGACCAGGCAGTCACATCAAAATACCACTAGTGCTGTGGAGACTGAACCTCCAAAAACCCCAGCAGAGGCGCCCCGCAGGTCAACCAGGTCAACCAAAGGCCAAACTCCCAGAGGGCTAAAGGAGTATGTGCTGGGCATAAACACCTACCCCGAGACACCAGCAAGCTTTGATGACATAGACAAACTGCCTCCTGAAGAACAGGACAAATGGCAGGCGGCAATGGAAAGGGAAATGGAGAGCCTCAAAACCCTCGGAGTGTATGCACCTGCTGAGGTCCCTGAGGGACAGAGGACAGTGGGAACAAAGTGGGTGTTTAAGGTAAAATCGTTGGAAAATGAAGGGGTAATGTACAAAGCCCGACTAGTTGCCCAAGGGTTCACCCAACGATACCCTGATGACTACGAAGACACATACTCCCCCACAGTGAAGCCAGAAAGCGTAAAGGCCGCTTTAGTAATGGCAACCATCCTCGAAGAACAAGTGTACCAGTTTGATGTACAGACAGCATACCTCCATGCAGACCCTGACAAGGAAATATACGTCAGAGCACCACCTGGTTTTGGGCGCAACAGAGGGGAAACGTGGCTACTCAGCAAAAGCCTCTATGGCCTAAAACAGTCTGGCAGGAGGTGGTACGAGTGTCTGGCCGAGGCAATGAGGCAACTGAACTTCTTCCCGGCCGAAGCCGACAAATGTGTATTTCTAAGAAAATCACCAGAGGAAGTTGAAAAGGTCCTAGTTTATGTCGACGACCTTTTGTACTTTGGGAAAAGTAAGTCCAAATGCGACGAGTTCGCTCATGGACTGCAAAATGAATTCTCCCTGAAAAACTTGGGGAGAGTGAACAAATACCTAGGGGTACAAGTCTCAAGAATACCCAATGGCTTTGGGCTCTCCCAGAAGGAGAAAATAGCTGAACTCCTTGACAGATGCAACATGTCAAACGCTCACCCCTGTGGGACGCCCATGCAAACGGATTTCCTGAAAAACGCCTACGAGGAAGGGGAACCGTTCGAAGACGTCAGCCACTACAGATCCATCATTGGATCGCTGTTACACATAGCCAACTGGACCAGGCCCGACATTACGCTGGCAGTGAACCTTCTCTCACGCCATTCCAGTAACCCAAAGACGTTTCATTGGGCGGCCGTCAAGAGACTGCTGAGATACCTGAAGGGTACCATGGAGACAGAATTAATGCTCACCCCTCGAATAGACGAAGAAATCAACCTGTCATGCTTCGCTGATGCTGACTGGGGCGGATGCTTAGGAACCAGAAAGAGCACATCCGGCTACATGGTGATGTTGAATGGCAGCCCAATATACTGGCGCACCGAGAAGCAGAAACTGGTTTCTACTTCCACCGCCGAGGCCGAATATGTCTGCCTGTCAAACGCTGCATGTGACCTTATCTGGATAAACGAACTGATCTCCCTTATCTGGGAAAAGCCCAAGCTCCCCATCACCATCCACGAAGATAGCCAGGCGGCCATAGAGATAGCAAAAGGTGAAACTATAAACCGGAAATCTAGACATATAGATATCAAGTGCAAAAACGTGAGACAGATGATAAGAGAAGGCTTTATAGAGCTAACACATTGTGAGACAAAGGAACAAGTGGCAGACATACTGACCAAACCACTCCCCTCAGCTCAGCACGAGTACCTGTTTGGCAGCTTGTGTCTTAGAAAATAAAAAAGCTCAGGTATGCACTCAATGTAGTCAGCCCATATGATATTAGAAGGGGTTTTGTCAGGTGTAATATCAAACTGACCTGAACTACATATACCACAATGCCTTGTCGCTGTAACCCTATTCCTTTGAACCTTATGCCTCTGACCTCATCCGACCCTATTAAAGGACCACCTCAACCTCATACCCTTCCCTTCCATCTTTGACCCTTGATACAGCCACTGACCGCCATGCGGGCAGTGAGAATAAAAGACTTTAATTATAATATACTGTCTCTGGAGTTATTGGGCCGAGCCATCTGAAACACTCTTACATGTTCTTTATTCCTTCCTTCCTTCCTACCTTTCTACCTAAGTGGTTAGTTTTCCTTCCTTCCTTCCTTCCTTCCTGCCTTCCTACCTTTCTACCTAAGTGTAGATTTCCTTCCTTCCTTCCTTCCTTCCTACCTTAATACCTAAGTATAGATTTCCTTCCTTCCTTCCTTCCTACCTTTCTACCTAAGTGTAGATTTCCTTCCTTCCTTCCTACCTTTCTACCTAAGTGTAGATTTCCTTCCTTCCTTCCTGCCTTCCTTCCTTCCTACCTTTCTACCTAAGTGTAGATTTCCTTCCTTCCTTCCTTCCTGCCTTCCTTCCTTCCTTCCTTTCTTTCTACTTAAGTGTAGATTTCCTTCCTTCCTTCCTTCCTGCCTTCCTTCCTTCCTACCTACCTTCCTACCTAAGTGTAGATTTCCTTCCTTCCTTCCTTCCTTCCTACCTTTCTACCTAAGTGTAGATTTCCTTCCTTCCTTCCTTTCTACCTAAGTGTAGATTTCCTTCCTGCCTTCCTTCCTTCCTTCCTACCTTTCTACCTAAGTGTAGATTTCCTTCCTTCCTTCCTTCCTTCCTGCCTGCCTGCCTTCCTTCCTTCCTACCGTTCTACCTAAGTGTAGATTTCCTTCCTTCCTTCCTTTCTACCTAAGTGTAGATTTCCTTCCTGCCTTCCTTCCTGCCTGCCTGCCTTCCTTCCTTCCTACCGTTCTACCTAAGTGTAGATTTCCTTCCTTCCTTCCTTCCTGCCTTCCTTCCTTCCTTCCTTTCTTTCTACTTAAGTGTAGATTTCCTTCCTTCCTTCCTTCCTTCCTACCTACCTTTCTACCTAAGTGTAGATTTCCTTCCTTCCTTCCTTCCTTCCTACCTTTCTACCTAAGTGTAGATTTCCTTCCTTCCTTCCTTTCTACCTAAGTGTAGATTTCCTTCCTGCCTTCCTTCCTTCCTTCCTTCCTACCTTTCTACCTAAGTGTAGATTTCCTTCCTTCCTTCCTTCCTTCCTGCCTGCCTGCCTTCCTTCCTTCCTACCGTTCTACCTAAGTGTAGATTTCCTTCCTTCCTTCCTTTCTACCTAAGTGTAGATTTCCTTCCTGCCTTCCTTCCTGCCTGCCTGCCTTCCTTCCTTCCTACCGTTCTACCTAAGTGTAGATTTCCTTCCTTCCTTCCTTCCTGCCTTCCTTCCTTCCTTCCTTTCTTTCTACTTAAGTGTAGATTTCCTTCCTTCCTTCCTTCCTTCCTTCCTGCCTTCCTACCTACCTACCTTTCTACCTAAGTGTAGATTTCCTTCCTTCCTTCCTTCCTTCCTACCTTTCTACCTAAGTGTAGATTTCCTTCCTTCCTTCCTTTCTACCTAAGTGTAGATTTCCTTCCTGCCTTCCTTCCTTCCTTCCTACCTTTCTACCTAAGTGTAGATTTCCTTCCTTCCTTCCTTCCTTCCTGCCTGCCTGCCTGCCTTCCTTCCTTCCTACCGTTCTACCTAAGTGTAGATTTCCTTCCTTCCTTCCTTTCTACCTAAGTGTAGATTTCCTTCCTGCCTTCCTTCCTGCCTGCCTGCCTTCCTTCCTTCCTACCGTTCTACCTAAGTGTAGATTTCCTTCCTTCCTTCCTTCCTGCCTTCCTTCCTTCCTTCCTTTCTTTCTACTTAAGTGTAGATTTCCTTCCTTCCTTCCTTCCTGCCTTCCTTCCTACCTACCTTTCTACCTAAGTGTAGATTTCCTTCCTTCCTTCCTTCCTTCCTACCTTTCTACCTAAGTGTAGATTTCCTTCCTTCCTTCCTTTCTACCTAAGTGTAGATTTCCTTCCTGCCTTCCTTCCTTCCTTCCTACCTTTCTACCTAAGTGTAGATTTCCTTCCTTCCTTCCTTCCTTCCTGCCTGCCTGCCTGCCTTCCTTCCTTCCTACCGTTCTACCTAAGTGTAGATTTCCTTCCTTCCTTCCTTTCTACCTAAGTGTAGATTTCCTTCCTGCCTTCCTTCCTGCCTGCCTGCCTTCCTTCCTTCCTACCGTTCTACCTAAGTGTAGATTTCCTTCCTTCCTTCCTTCCTGCCTTCCTTCCTTCCTTCCTTTCTTTCTACTTAAGTGTAGATTTCCTTCCTTCCTTCCTTCCTGCCTTCCTTCCTACCTACCTTTCTACCTAAGTGTAGATTTCCTTCCTTCCTTCCTTCCTTCCTACCTTTCTACCTAAGTGTAGATTTCCTTCCTTCCTTCCTTTCTACCTAAGTGTAGATTTCCTTCCTGCCTTCCTTCCTTCCTTCCTACCTTTCTACCTAAGTGTAGATTTCCTTCCTTCCTTCCTTCCTTCCTTCCTGCCTGCCTGCCTTCCTTCCTTCCTACCGTTCTACCTAAGTGTAGATTTCCTTCCTTCCTTCCTTTCTACCTAAGTGTAGATTTCCTTCCTGCCTTCCTTCCTGCCTGCCTACCTTCCTTCCTTCCTACCGTTCTACCTAAGTGTAGATTTCCTTCCTTCCTTCCTTCCTGCCTTCCTTCCTTCCTTCCTTTCTTTCTACTTAAGTGTAGATTTCCTTCCTTCCTTCCTTCCTTCCTTCCTGCCTTCCTTCCTACCTACCTTTCTACCTAAGTGTAGATTTCCTTCCTTCCTTCCTTCCTACCTTTCTACCTAAGTGTAGATTTCCTTCCTTCCTTCCTTTCTACCTAAGTGTAGATTTCCTTCCTTCCTTCCTTCCTTCCTACCTTTCTACCTAAGTGTAGATTTCCTTCCTTCCTTCCTTCCTTCCTGCCTGCCTGCCTGCCTTCCTTCCTTCCTACCGTTCTACCTAAGTGTAGATTTCCTTCCTTCCTTCCTTTCTACCTAAGTGTAGATTTCCTTCCTGCCTTCCTTCCTGCCTGCCTGCCTTCCTTCCTTCCTACCGTTCTACCTAAGTGTAGATTTCCTTCCTTCCTTCCTTCCTTCCTACTTTTCTACCTAAGTGTAGATTTCCTTCCTTCCTTCCTTCCTACTTTTCTACCTAAGTGTAGATTTCCTTCCTTCCTTCCTTCCTTCCTTCCTGCCTTCCTTCCTACCTACCTTTCTACCTAAGTGTAGATTTCCTTCCTTCCTTCCTTCCTTCCTTCCTACCTTTCTACCTAAGTGTAGATTTCCTTCCTTCCTTCCTTTCTACCTAAGTGTAGATTTCCTTCCTGCCTTCCTTCCTTCCTTCCTACCTTTCTACCTAAGTGTAGATTTCCTTCCTTCCTTCCTTCCTTCCTGCCTGCCTGCCTGCCTTCCTTCCTTCCTACCGTTCTACCTAAGTGTAGATTTCCTTCCTTCCTTCCTTTCTACCTAAGTGTAGATTTCCTTCCTGCCTTCCTTCCTGCCTGCCTGCCTTCCTTCCTTCCTACCGTTCTACCTAAGTGTAGATTTCCTTCCTTCCTTCCTTCCTGCCTTCCTTCCTTCCTTCCTTTCTTTCTACTTAAGTGTAGATTTCCTTCCTTCCTTCCTTCCTTCCTTCCTGCCTTCCTTCCTACCTACCTTTCTACCTAAGTGTAGATTTCCTTCCTTCCTTCCTTCCTTCCTACCTTTCTACCTAAGTGTAGATTTCCTTCCTTCCTTCCTTTCTACCTAAGTGTAGATTTCCTTCCTTCCTTCCTTCCTTCCTTCCTACCTTTCTACCTAAGTGTAGATTTCCTTCCTTCCTTCCTTCCTTCCTGCCTGCCTGCCTGCCTTCCTTCCTTCCTACCGTTCTACCTAAGTGTAGATTTCCTTCCTTCCTTCCTTTCTACCTAAGTGTAGATTTCCTTCCTGCCTTCCTTCCTGCCTGCCTGCCTTCCTTCCTTCCTACCGTTCTACCTAAGTGTAGATTTCCTTCCTTCCTTCCTTCCTTCCTACTTTTCTACCTAAGTGTAGATTTCCTTCCTTCCTTCCTTCCTACTTTTCTACCTAAGTGTAGATTTCCTTCCTTCTTTCCTTCCTTCCTGCCTGCCTGCCTTCCTTCTTACCTGTCTACCTAAGTGGCTAGATTTCCTTCTTTCCCCAATCTCTTTCTCTCTTCCTTTCTGCCAAGTGCAAACTTTCTCCTTCTTTTAGAAGAATCCATAATCTTCTCCTGCTCCTATCGAGGGGATCTGCATTTATTTATTTAATTCTTCAATTTTCTATTGCCGCCCAACTCGGCAACGACTAGCAACAATTAAAAGCAACATCAAACTAATTAAAAGCCCTTTAAAACCCCATTAAAAGTTCTAAATAATTTACCCACTCTCCCCATCCATTATCACACACACACACAAGAGAAATCTTAATTATATAAGCCAGCAGGCGGGGGTCCTGTCCTATCCTGCCTGCCTTTCTTTTTAGTGCAAGTTTTCTTCTTAGTTTAGACCAGTGGTTGCCAACCATTTTCCGGCCATGCCCTACCAAAACATCTCTAAATTCCTGATTCCACCCCTACAACCCCCTTGTGACATATACCATAATTCTTATTATTCTGAATAAGTGAACTCCTATTCATGTGAAGGAAGCCTAAAAGGCCATTAACTATAAGAAATGGGAAAAAAATTCATTCTTCACACATTCTTGAATTGCCCCCCTTGAAAATCAAATTGTTCCCCTGTGGGGTGTGGGAACATGTTGGGAACCACTGGTTTGGAAGAATCCATATTCCCCTCCTGCTCTTACCAATGGAGTCCTGCCCTCTCCTTCCGCCTTTCTTTCTTTCTTTCTTTCTTTCTTTCTTTCTTTCTTTCTTTCTTTCTTTCTTGCCTTCCTGCCTTCTCCTACTGACAACACCTTCTCCACCTTTGTCTTGTCCCCCGACTCTGGGCAGGGGATCGGGTGGGAGAAATTCCAGCTTGCCTTACTTGCCAACATGGCTAGTTACAGGTCTTAGAGCAAATCAAGCCTGCATTGTCTCTGGAAGCGGAAAAGGATAAAGCAAAGACTGTCCTACTTTGCGCACTTACAAAGAGAGGCAAGGCTCTCTGAAAAAAGACAAGGCAGTAGGAAAAGAGGAAAAAAACTAAACGCAAGAGGGATTGACTCACTAAAGGAAACCACGGGCTTGAGTTTGCAAGACCTGAGCAGGGTTGTTGAGGACAGGACATTTTGAAGATTTCTCATTCATAGGATCAACATAAGCCAGAGACAACTTGTTGACACAGAATAACACCTGTTATTAAGGGCCAGTGTGATAACAATGTCATTTCGCAACTGACTTGTTCCTTGCTTAGCTCAAGCTGTTTATCATCTCTTCTCCAGCCTTATATCCTGCTCTCTGGGTGTATTTATCCAGAACAGGTTTGCCCAAACTACGACCCATGGGCCGGATCCAGACCCCGATGACAATTCATCTGGCCTGTGCGCCCTTGTCACTCCAGGAAGCAGAAGTAAAACAAGCCGAGGAGCAACAAGGGCGGCACGGGCCAGATGAATTGTCATCCGGGGGCCGGATCCAGCCCATGGGCCATTGTTTGGGTACCCCTGGTTGAAGCAGAGAAAATGGCAGCTTAAAATCTATCTCATCCTGTTGCAAAACAGATTGCAAGGCACGTTTTACTTCCACTTTCGGTGGGAGGCACCACGTGACCGGCCCGCTGAACCACATGACCGGCCCACGGCCTAAAAGGTTTGGGGGGGGGGGGCCCTGGTCCAGAACCAAGTTCCCTCATTCCTCCCATCTGCCCTCCTGATCTTCCTTTGCTCTCTGGCTACCTCCGGATCCAGCGCAGCCTTGCTGTGAGCATTTACCAAGCCCGGCAACTTACATAAGAGTTGCTCTCTGGGGTCAGGTCCAGAGCAAAGGTTGGACTAATCCAGTTTTCTGTTTAACCAGCCATGGGGCAGAGATTATCAAGGAGGTTTTGCAAGGGGGGGGGGGGGGGGAGAGAATCTGAAATCCCGGGACCTGAAAGTTCAAGTGTGGTCAGCAACAAATTGTTGCAGTGCTAATGAGATCTCCCCTCTCCTCTATGAAAACGATGCATCCGGGAAAACTGGGGGTGGGGTGGGGTGGCGAAAAGACACCTGCTCCGCAGAAATCTCAACAATTTAATTCCCCCTTCCTTTTCTCTCGTTCTTTTTATGAAAATTTGCTGGTTTGTTTATGTATGTTAGGGTCTCTCTCTCTCATTTTTTTTTTTAGGGGAAGGGTGGTCATTCTGAGATTTTAAAAATATCTCTTCCCTTCTCCCTAATACCGACATGAAAGTCTATTTCAGGGGTTCCCAACCTGTGCCGGCCTGCGGCACCATTTCATCTGGCCCGTTGCCACATGTGGAAGTGGATGCATTTATGTCAGCCGGAAAATGCGCCTGCGCAGGCGTAAACGTGCCCACGGCCCATGGGAGTGAACACATTTACAGGTGTTGTAAATGCGCCCGTTTCCGCGGACGTGGTCAGACCCGCAGCGTAAAAAGGTTTGGGAACCCCTGGTCTATTTCCTTGCCTATCCCGTGAGGTTTCTCTTAACACGGAGAAGCCAGATGCCTTATTTTGTGGTAGCTACACTTTGTTTTTCTTCTTCTTTTCCTCCTCTTCCTCCTCCTTCTTCAAGTGCCGTATCTGATTCCAAATATTGGGTCTCATCATGGCAATCAGCCATAAAGATTGTCCTGGAAACAATTTAATAGTCCAGTTGCTTTCCATTGGCCTTCCGCATCGCAGCGTGACACCCATAGTACCACTGGTCCAATTCACTTGAGTCCCTTTCTGGTCCTGAGCCCTTTTAGCACACAAAGTCCCAGGGGCGTGCTGGGTACGCTAAAAGGGCGCTGGACAGGGAGGGAGGGGGTGGCACCTATGGGGGGTACTGCATGACATCATGAATTGTAGTCACCAGATGACATACTTCTGCACCTCTGGGGGGGGGGGGGGCGCCAGTCACTGGGGCGCATCAGGACTTGTCCATGTGTCCCAAATGGCCAGCATGGGCCTGCAAAGTCCTCATCCTCATCCCCAGGCCATGGACCCCATGGACTCAAGTGGGATTTATCCCACGTAGAGACCCTCACCCTTCCCTGTGGACTTTGCCACCCAAGGCCATGAGTCCTCAAGGTTGTTGGGTTAGTTAACCACCACCTGACAATTGGCTTTGAGTCGCTGACAGTAGGTTCTACTGTATGACCATAGCAGGGTAACCTGGCCAAACTATAGGTAAAGGTTAAGGTTGCCTTGCTCGAGAGCCAGTCGTATCCAACTCTAGGGTTCAGGGCTCATCTCTGTTTACAGCCAAAGAGTCTGTGTCTACAGACATACATGTGGCAGGCATGACCATATGTGGTACAGTATTTGGGAATACAACTGTGTGGATGATCTTGGTCTTGATTTTCAGTTAATGCATCCTCATGGTGGCTCAAGTGGTTAAGAGGCTGAACTCGCTGACTGGAAGGTTGGGGTTCGATTCCCGGTGCATGACAGAGTGAGCTCCCGTCTCTGTCCCAGCTCCTGCCAACCTAGCAGTTCGAAAGCAAGAAATCACAAGTAGAAAAATAGGGACCGCTTCGGTGGGAAGGTCAACAGCGTACTGTGCTCTCTGGTATTGAGGCATTCCTGCCACATGTCCACGGAAACATCTGCAGACGTTTGACTTTAAACCAGGGATTCTGAACCTGCGACCTGCAGGCTGGATGCAGCCTGCCGGGCCATTTCATGTGGCCTCCCTACTGCCTCCACCACACCAGGAGGTGCCATGTGGTGGAGGATGGGCAAAATGGCCATCCACCCCCCGAAGCTGTCTGAGGGAGTGTGACCCGGTCCCCAGCTTAAAAAGGTTGAGAACTCCTGCTGTAAACATATGAGCACTAAACCCTAGAGTCAGATACGACTGGCTTTTGAGCAAGGGAGACCTTTATTTACATTTGACGACCTTTTGAATTCTTTCATTGCTTCCCTTCTGAGTCTCAGTTTTCTGCCACTTTCTTCGTCGCAATCCCCATTTGGGTTGGTGATTGAGCTAAAATACACAGTACACAGAATCCTTCACTATTTCGATTTCCTCACTGTCAACATTGAAGCGGCGTGGCTTGCCTGCAGTTGTGGTTTTTGGTCTCCGTAATGCTCAACTACAATCCTGCTTTGGCACTTTCTTCCATCACTTTCACTAAAAGTCATTTCAGGTCATGACAGTTTTCGGTCAGTCAGATGGTGTCATCTGTCTATCTTAAATGCCTGATGGTTCTTTCACCAGTTTTCAGTCCTCCTTTATCTGAATTTAGCCTAGCTTTGTGTATGATATGTTTTAAGTGTTAATTGCCGGTAGAGCGACAAAATGTGCCCTTGTCTGATCCTTTTGCTTATGGGAAACCATTCTGCCTCCCCATATTTTGCCCTAACTTTAGCTTCTTGCCCACAATACAAGTTGCTCATTAAGAGAATCTAGTGTCAAGGAATCCTTATTTCTTTCAACAACAACACCCCTTAGTTTCTCATCGTCCACACAACCAAAGGCTTTGTTTTAGTCCATGGGTTCTCAACCTTTTCCAGTCATGGGCAAGACCATGCCCCCTCAGACAGCTGAGCGGACTGGACATGTGCTCCCCCTCCCGCCATAAACGCTGCTGTAAAACACATCTGTGGCTGTCATAAATGTGTTTACGACAGCTGCAGGTGCGTTTGTGGTGTGTTTTCACCACTTCTGTTGGTGGCGGTGGTGGGAGCAAGGGCCACATGAAATGGACCTGCAGGCCGAGTCCGGCCCGCAGGCCATAGGTTACGGACGCCTGCTTTAGTCTATCAAATACAGACTCATCTTCTTATGAAATTCTTTGGTGCATTCTGTCTGTCGCCACTGAATCAGTTGGCATTGGGCAAGTGAACTGCTCTGCAAGTTCAACTGATTCAATGGGCTTACTCTACTTGTAACTTGCAAGCCCCTACCTTAGACGCAAAAGGCAGCTCTGCTGTGAGATCTAAAAGTCAGACCTCGTGTCTGAGATAATCTTGCCTGCCACATCGCTGCGATTTTAGTGTTGTCGCTCTGTAATAATATTTGCTTTCACTTTGCTTGTTAGTTTGATAGATGTTTATGTTGTATCTACACGTTTTTTAACTGATGTGCAAACTGTCCAGAGTAGCTGTTGTGTTAGATGGGTAGTATAAAAGCTCAATCAAACAATCAGTCTATCCATCCGGTTTTGCAACGCTCCATCCATCCATCCATCCATCCTATTTTATGCAATCCATCTTGTTAAATTTAAACTTGATAAAGGTAAAGGTTTCCCATGCTCAAAAGCCAGTTGTATCTAACTCTAGGGTTCAGTGATATAAACTTGATATGATCAGACTAATTAACCAATAAAGAATGAATGAATTTAAATGAATTATTTGGCTATTCCCCCAGATCTTTTTATATCACTTTGGTGTAATCTACCCACCCACCCACCCAGTTATTAAGGCAGTGGTGGAACTGTGTCTGAAAAGAAAGCACTAACTAATGAAGGGTAATGGGTGACTATCACTGCCCCCCCCCCTCCAAATTTAACTAGTGCAAGAAGAAACACACACACACACACACACCCCTTTCCTAGGCTATATAATCACACTCTTCTTTGCAAAACCTTTGCTGGGGAAAGTAACACGGAGGGGTTGGCATCTCTGCCCAGGGAAGGCAGTTGCATGACGACGGGTGGCAGGGAAGACAGACAATGCACAGCATTCATTCTCCAAAATGCCTCCCATGGGAAAAATGTGCCTGTGTTGCTTCGCCCAAGCGACAAGTTCCCTGGGGATGCCCCCAAAAGAAGGGAGTGGTGACCTTATTCTAATTCCTCAAAGGCCTGGAAGAGACACCATAAATTGGAATTGACTTGACAGCAGGCCATAGAAGTGTAATTTCTATTCTAATTATTACACTGCACAACAACGATTTTGCTCCTGGCAATAAAACATGGGACTCACATGATATGGAGTGTGCTGATTCTAAATCTGAACTCAGAATTTGCCTATCGCGTACAGAATTTAAGTTATAGACATGCTATTGCTGTTCAAATGGTCGGTAATTGGGTAATGTATTTTATTTTACATGGGAACATAACATAACACTTGCAGCTACCACTATGCCTGCTGCCACCTCGACTGAATCACGTCCCCCGGTGGCATGTATGCTTCGGCAGCTGTTGAGCATGTCTGGCCAAGTCAGTGAGCTGATGTCAGAAATAGGTCTACAAGGCAAGATGGACCAAGGGGTTGTGTCTCCTGTGCGAAACCATCTTATTGGGTTTAGATGATCTAGTAAGGGACCTATCATTGTCAAAAAAGAAGTCTGAACTATTAGCCTCCAGATTAGGTAAAGGTTTCCCTTGCTCGAAAGCCAGTCGTATCCGACTCTAGGGTTCAGTGCTCATCTCTGTTTCAAAGCTGAAGAGCCAGGGCTATATGCTTCTGCATATGTTTCTGTGGTCATGTGGCAGGCATGACTAGATACCGGAGCGAATGGAACACTGTTATCTTCCCACTGAAGTGGTCCCTATTTATCTACTTGCAATTTCTTGCTTTCAAACTCCAGATTAAAGGAGTGGAATTTGTTACAAAAGGGAATGACAACTTCACACTTGTGTGATCGTCACACAAAGAATCAGTCTTCAGATTTGGATTCAGCGCACTTGATTTAGTATAGGACACATAGATTAGACCAAGTAGTAGGCAATACTTTTTTTTTGATGCAGTGTTATTAATATTACTTTATATGATACCCACATTGAGAATTTGGAGTCAGCAGCCTTAAGCAATAGGCGATCTCTTCTGTTCATCTCAGTCTGCTTTCGGAGACGCGGGCAAAACATTTCTCTGTCCCTGATTAGTCTAATTAGTTTAAAGTAGTGTTTCCCAACTTTTGGTTTTGGGACTTCAGTTCCCAGAAGCCTAACTCAATTTTCCAAAGCAATGAAGTTAGGCTTTGGGGAATTAAAGCCCCGCCCTGTGGGGCCTGGGCCCCACATTGGGAGGCACTGGTTTAAAGCCAGCATGTTTGCCAAGTGACCTATTCCGAGTCCTTCGCCCACAGCATTTCACCAGAATAAATGGAGGAAATGCTTTCACAGCTTTACAATGGGCGGTCTGTGAATTCTGCAGTGGAAGATGCTGACAGATTGAATTCAGAAAAGGAGACAGAGAGGGGAGATGATGATGATGGCCCTCTTCAAGTGCCTAAAAGAGAATCATAAAGAGGAAGGGCAAGATATGTTCTCCATCTTCCCGGAGGGCAGGACGCATAATAAGAGGCTGAAAGGAAGCGAAATTTTAAATGGTGTTCGCTATATGTCTCTTAAGGGGTTAGGGAGGGTATTTGGGGGGGGGGGGGGGGTGTCTCTGTTGTTTTTTAACCATGTATGTTTTTAACTTTTTTTGTAAGCCGCCTTGGGTCATCCTTGGATGAGGAAGGCGGGGTAGAAATCTCATAAATGAATGAATGAATGAATAAATAAATAAATAAATAATATTTCAGAGAGAATTGGACAACCATCTGGCCTGTCTGCTTTAATTCTGACTCTTGCATCGAGCAGAGGGTTGGGCTCGATGGCCTCAAAGGCCCCCCTTCCAATTCACTTATTCTGTGATTCCCTTGAAGGAGCGAATTTGGCCCATGTGGAAGAACTAACTCACGGTGCACTTGTCTGTCTGATTTATAAGGGTCTACTAAGAGCAGCTCTGTTCATTCAGTAAAACCGACGCATATCTGATAAACTTCTTACTGGAGGATAAGTCCCCGGATATTTCCGAAAAGATAGCCCGTTTAGGCTTTAGAGCAGCAGTTTTAAAGCAGGAAGTTTTGTAGCAATGATAAATGGGTTTTTTTAAATAAGTCAAGCATGTTTGTTAAGCTGCTTGGCTGATTTTGAACAGAGCAATGCATGTATTTCAAATTATTTAATTAGTTTCTCCTCCTCCTCCTCCTTCTCACCTCCTGCTTCTTCTTGCCCTTCTTTTCCTTCTTCTTTTTCTTCTTCTTCCCTATCCGAATCCAAATATTGGTGATCCTCATGGTGATCAACCATGAAGATTGTCCTGAGAATATTAATGGAGTGGCCTTCCATTGGCCTTCCACATCGCAGCATGACACCCATAGTAGCATGAATCCAGAGAGAGATTACACACTCTGCAAAGGATCTTCCGTCACGCCATCTGCCGTGCAGAGCAACTCAGCTGGCTAATGCTAGGGTTAATTACACACCTAATTTCAGACTGTGGTAATCTAATTTAGCTTCATTAAGGAGGAGAGGGTGTTGGGCAGCTGTTATCTCCTGAGATCTATTCTTTATGGCATCCTCTGCCTATCAAGGAACCTGTTGGTTTACCTGCTTGTTTATTTTGTTTAAATATATTACCACAGTCTGGCCAGGTTATCCTGCTATGGTAATAGAGTCAACCCTTAGCCGCTTAGAGTTGTTCCATTGGTTCGAGAGAAGCGGGATATAAATTTAAGAAAATAAATAAATAAATAAACCCTACTGCCAGTGACACAATGCTGAGCATCAGGCGGCGGTCAACTAATCTGACAACTTGACTTGGGAGGCGAAGTCCACAGTGATGGTCCCCAGGTGGATTAAATCCCACTTGAACCTCTCTTGATGAAGGGCAGGAGCTCCATCCATCCTGGCCTGGGGCTGAGGAGGACTTTGTGTGCCCAAAGGGCTCAGGACCCAAAAGTGACTTGTGGAACTGGACCAGTGGTACTATGGGTGTCATGCTGCAATGCGGAAGGCAAATGAAAGGCCACTGCATTATATGGCTCCCAGGACAATCTTCATGGCTGATTGCCATGAGGATAGCCAATATTCAGAATTAGATACAGCACAAGAAGAAGAATATGTTACAAATGCGAAGGGCAATATCCAGTAATCTTTCCCTTCCAAGACTTTGATCTGTTGATTGTTATTTTTAGTATAGGTAAAGAGTAAAGATCTTCCTTGCTTAAAAGCCAGTTGTATCTGACTCTAGGGTTCAATGCTCATCTCCACTGCTGTCTTCATCTGCAGATGTTTCCATGGACATGTGGCAGTCATGACGACACCGGAGCACACAGAATGCTCTTACCTTTCCTGCTGAAGTGGCACCTGTTTATCTACTTGCAATTTCTTGCTTTCAAACTGCTAGGCTGGCAGGAGCTGGGACAGAGATGGGAGCTCACTCTATCGTGCAGCACTCGGATCTCGAACTGCTGACCTGCCGACCCTCCCAGTCGTCAAGTTCACTGTCTTAACCAATAAGTTGTGGCAGTCCTTATTTTTAATATACATTCCATTTATAGCCCATGTGTCTTCCCCAAAAGCTCACGGTTCCTCCCATCGACCCTACTTTTTACTTACCACAGTCCTGCAGGACAATTTTAATTGTCCTACATTAACATAAAGCTTTCTACAGGGAATTGGGTTAGGACCGTGATGGCGAACCTTGGCACTCCAGATGTTTTTGGACTTCAATTCCAGGAAGCCCAAGTCTCTGCGAACCCACATGAATGGGTTTACTGCATGTATGCGCAGTAAACCCATTCGTGTGGATTCACAGGGACTTGGGCTTCTAGGAATTGAAGTCCAAGAACACATGGAGTGCCAGTAAACCCATTCATGTGGATTCACAGAGACTTGGGCTTCTGGGAATTGAAGTCAAAAAACACTTGGAGCGTACATGCAGTAAACCCATTTGTATGGATTCACAAAGACTTGGGCTTCTGGGAATTGAAGTCCAAGAACACTTGGCGTGCCAGTAAATCCATTCGTGTGGATTCACAGAGACTTGGGCTTCTGGGAATTGAAGTCAAAAAACACTTGGAGCGTACGCGCAGTAAACCCATTTGTATGGATTCACAAAGACTTGGGCTTCTGGGAATTGAAGTTCAAGAACACCTGGAGTGCCAGTAAACCCATTTGTGTGGATTCACAGAAACTTGGGCTTCTGGGAATTGAAGTCCAAGAACATCTGGAGTGCCAAGGTTCGCCATCCCTGGGTTAGGATGTCTCTTTCCCTGACCCATATTTGGCACAAGATCGGCAGGGCAGCAGATTAGGAAAGCATAAACGTAGAGCGATATTCAAAGGGCTGTCGAAAAGAAGTTGTGAAATTAATTATCAAATTTATCAGCTCCCAGATTGTGTGGTAGGAAAGGCGAGGGCAGGGGAGAAAAATGTGCTTTGCAGGCGAGGAGGTCATTGAACTAGAGTAGCCCCACTTAATTAAGAAGGATTGAGAGAAAGGAATCCGAGGCCTTTTTTGCCTACATGGATCTGGGTGGAACCAAGTTTTGGGATTAAGTGTTTTGTTTTTTTCCTGTTATAGCCAAATTCCACATGCGCTAAGCCTATTAGGTTGGTTCACATGCTCAGCTTCGGGTCATTTAGGGTAATTGCCCACAATATTGTGTTTACCACTTCATAGCCGCAGTGTCTGCGTCAATATGGCCACTTATGCCGCCTGTCAATGGGGCCACTTGGGCCGCCTGTCAATGGGGCCACTTGGGCCGTCTGCCAATGGGGCCACTTGGGCCGTCTTGGGTGTAATGGTGGACTCTGACGGAGGAGTTGCACAGGGAAATCAAGAAGTGTTCGGCTCTGTGGGAACTACCTGTAAAGGGTGCAATCCTGATTAATAACAATAACAACGGCATATTATCTAGTTCAGTGTTTCCCAAGCCCCAGAGGGGGACTTAAATTCCCAGAAGCCTGAGTCAGTCCATTGGCTGATCCATGCTTTGGGGGATTGACTTAGGCTTCTGGGAATTGAAGTCCGAAAACCAAAGGTTGGGAAACACTGCTCTAGTCCAGTGATGGCCAACGTTAACTCTCCAGATGTTCTTGGACTTCAATTCCCAGAAGCCCTGATGAGCAGGAGTGCTGACTTGGGCTTCTGGTAACTGAAGTCCAAGAACACCTGGAGTGCCAGGTTTGGCCAACACTGGTCTAGTCGATTCCAAATGGTGATCCTTTACAGGGTTTTCTAGGTAGAGAATACACAGGAGTGGTTTCCCATTCTCGTCTTCTAGTGGGAGCTCTTAGGACTGTGCAGTTTGCCCAGGATTACACAGGCTAGGTCTTCCCCATGGAGGCACAATGGGAGAATCGAACTCCCAACCTCTGGCTCCACAGACAGAGACTGAAGCCACTTTGTTATCCAACCAACCAATAATAATTGTGTACCATCAAGTCATTTCTAGGATTTTCTTGGTATAGACTAGGGTTCAACAAACTTGGTGTTCTTGGACTTCAATTCCCAGAAACCCAAGTCAGCACACCTGCTGATCAGGGCTTCTGGGAATGTTAAGTCTGAGAACATCTGGAGAGCCAAGGATATAGAGCAGGGGTCAGCAAACCTGGCTCTCCAGATGTTCTTGGACTTCAATTCCTAGAAGCCCTGTACTGACTTGGGTTTCTGGGAATTGAAGTCCAAGAACATCTGGAGAGCTGAATTTACCAACCCCTGATATAGAGGATATGCAGAAGTGATTTACCCTCCCCTTCCTCTGGGGGGAGCTCTTGTGACTGTGCAGTTTACCCAGGGCTACATAGGTTGACTCTTCTCCTAGGAGAAGAATTTGAACTACCAACCTCTGGCTCCATAGACCAGGGGTCAGCAAACCTAAGGCCAACTGGCTGGTTCTGACCTGCGACACCATTTCATGTGCCCCCACCCCACCCCTCCAAGGGCATTTGAGAAACAAAATGGCTCTTCCTTTGAAGCTATTGGGACAAAATGACCATCCCTATCATGCAGGTGGGGCAAAATGGTCATCTGGCCCTCGAAGTTGATTGAGAGAGCATACCCCGGCCCCTGGCTTGAAAAGGTTGGGAACCCCAGCCATAGACAGATATCTAAACCACCCAGTTATCCAGCCAGCATGCAATCCTGATGAATCAGAAGCATGTTCCTCTGTGTTCAGTGGGCTTCACATGCAGGAAAGTTAAGCTAGGATTGAAGCCAATCCCAAAACCATTTCAGGAAGCCTTACTTCTGCCCCATATATTCTTTTCTTAGTTCCGTGAGAACATCCAAGATATCTTCCCTGCGCTTCCAGTCCAAGAAGATTACTACATCTTGAAATGGCTACGAGGTAAGAAGAAATACTCTGGGGAAAGATACCCCCTGAGTTCCATCCTTGGGTTACTTCTAAGACTGCACTGTTTGGGGGTACAGGCAAGGTTTTGCTGTGGCACATGGCAAGTTGGGTTTCCCATTATAACAGTTTCATGTCAGAAATTATTCGGGGTTGAAAGGATTTTTTGCTGGAGAAACTCCACTCAGGGGACGCCCGAATGAGGCTCCTTCTTTCATGTCCCCAAAATCTTTTCCCCACCGAAGAGGTCCCTATTGATCGACTTGCAGTTTCTTGCTTTGGAACTGCTAGGCCGGCAGGAGCTGGGACAGAGACGGGCACTCATCCCGTCATGCCGGCCTTCCAGCTAACAAGGCAAGCTTCGTAGCCACCGAGTCATCGCAGCCCTTATCCTAAGTGGTTTGATGGCATGTTGAAATGACAACGTTCTTCCCAGAATGCCAGCTAAACCACCACAGGTTCTGGTTTGCCAAGTCCCTGCTACGCTCTGTCAAGTTCTTCCTTGTGGTCTTTGTGGTCTCTGTGCATCCACACATATGGGTTTACTGAGCGTATGCACAGTAAACCCATTTGTGTGGATTCACAGGGGACCACGAAAAACAAGGGCAGTTACAGGTAAGCATATTCTAATGATGGGCTATCTACAATGTCTTTTTCTGCCCCTAGTACGCTCTTATCAAGTTCTTCTTTGTGGTCTCTGTGAATCCACACATATGGGTTTACTGAGCGCACATACAGTAAACCCATTTGTGTGCATTCACAAGGGACCATGAAGAAGGACAGTTACAGGTAAGCAATTCAGAGAGCAAACAAAACAGAACAAGGGTGGGGGACAAAAATGTTGTGGCACTTTAAAAACTAGCCCCTGCATTTATATGTGAGCTTTCGTGGACCAAATCCACTTCATCAGACAGAAAAGTGAGGCTAAGACACTGACTGGAAGGTGGGAGGTCAACAGTTCGATTCCTGAGTACTACATGCCGGAGTGAGCTCCCATCTCTGCCCCAGCTCCTGCCAACCTAGCACTTCGAAAGCAAGACATTGCAAGTAGAGACCACTTCAGTGGGAAGGTAAACAGCGTTCCGTGCGCTCCAGTGTCTAGTCGTGCCTGCCACATGACCACGGAAACGTCTGCAGAAGCAGACAGCGCTGTCTCTTCGGCTCCCAGAGGTGAGCACTGAACCCTAGAGTCGGATACGACTGGCTGTCGAGCAAGGGAAACCTTTACCTTTAAGCAATTGTACTTGATATTTTAAAAAATCTTGACTTGGATTTTCTCCAGTTTCTCTGCCAAACTCCATGCACCGAAGGCAGTCCCCTTTCCTAGGGAGTTTCGTGCCAGGCACAATAAAAGGCTGGTTTACAACAGGTCTAAATCAGTGCGAATCTGGAGCCATGTTCCAAGGCCAGGCTCATATTGCTGAATGCTTAATCTAGTCCAGAGGATTCGTGCCGATATAAAAATTGCTGAGCAGAGTAAACTTGAGGCCTCCTTTATCATTGCATTTTCAGTGCAAAGGGTCCCTGTTATATTTATAATTTTGCATGTGTCTGTTCATTAAGCTGTGCAGATTGTTTTTTTAATTGGATGAGAAAACTTGAGCGTGCATGTTTCTAAAAAATAATAAAAGCCAAAAAGTTAAAAAGAAAAGGTATCGATGACAGTAAGTGTAGGCTTTGGAAATAAATGGAGGCAACCGTGGACCACATTATCAGTGAAAAAGATCACATAGACCAGGGGTTCCCAACCTAAGGCCCGTGGGCCGGATTCAGCCCATGCTGCCATTTCATGTGGCCCCCGCACCCCTCCAAGGGCATTCAAGAAACAAAATGGCCACCCCTTTGAAGTTGTTGGGACAAAAGGGTCAAACCCCACCCCCCAATCGTGCAGGTAGGGCAAAATGGCCATCAGGCCCTCGAAGTTGACTGAGAGAGCGTGACCTGGCCCCCGGCTTAAAAAGGTTGAGAACTCCTGCTCCAGACATTACTAGGGTTGAATTATTATTATTATTATTATTATTATTATTATTATTATTATTATTATTATTATTTTGTTAAGCTGATTAATGTGGCAATCCTTGGTGACGTTCCCAAGGAAGAAAAAGAGGTGGCATATATCATGAGATATCAGGATTCGAGAACTGATGGCTGAAGCATAATATCTCCGGGAGAAAAGGGCAACTGTGAGAGCAGCAGCGACAGGAGCATTGGGTGGGATCAATCCCAAAAGGGTTGAAAAAATATAATCTCTGAGTGCAAATGGCATTGATAAGTTCACGACAGAGCAATCGCAGAGAGTAGCACTGCTAGATACCACCAGCTACATTATCAGGCAATCGCTCACTGAATCTTAGATCCAGGACTAGGCAAGGGTCAGGGTCGCCCTTGCTCGAAAGCCAGTCGTATCCAACTCTAGGGTTCGGTGCTCATCCCAGTTTACAGCAAAAGACCCAACAGACGTTCCTGTGGTCATGTGGCAGGCAGGACTAGAGACTGGAGTGTACAGAACTGTTACACTTCCTGCCCAAGTGGTACCTGTTTAGTAAAGGTAAATCATTTAGAATTTTTAATGGGGTTTTTAAGGGCTTTTAATTAGTTTGATGTTGCTTTTAATTGTTGTTAGCCGCCCAGACTGAGTCGTTGCCGAGTTGGGTGGCAATAGAAATTTGAAAAATGAATGAATAAATGAATGAATAAAGGTTTCCCTTGCTCGAAAGCCAGTCGTATCCGACTCTATCTCTTGCTTTGGAACTGCTAGGCTGGCAGGAGGTAGGATAGATGACAGGAGCTCACTCGGTCATGCAGCACTCGGGTCTCGAACCGCTGACCTGCCGACCATCCAGTCGTCAAGTTCAGCGTTTTAACCATTAAGCTTCTTCCGTTCCCCTAGCATTACTGGGTGCCAGGTTGGTACATTATCAGGTGATGTCTCTCATTGACTCATAAGTCCAGAACTACTAGGACTCAAAGCTCTAAAACTCCGGTCTGGCCACTTGGCAGACCGTGCATACCTTTGATTATAAATATCACGTTCTCTTTTTTATTACGCATTGTATGCTAGGGGTGCCTTGCAAAATGTAGAAAGTTCAGAATCGACAGACTGCGTCCAGCTCTGTGCATTACTTCGGGAATTGCAAATCTGGTCTTCTCCCTTCCATACCCAGGAGGGAACAGCTCCTCCGGTGGCTTAGTGGTTAAGGCGCTAGGCTTGGAGGCAGGAAAGGTGGGTTCGATACCCGTGAAAGCAGCCTCATTCGGGCGTCCCCTGCAAAAAAAATCATTTCAACCCAGAGTAATCTCTGACACGGAAACGAATTCTGCTTTGGGCATCCCCTCCCCTTGCTGGGAGAAAAAACTTGGAAATCTCAATTTCACCTCCCCCGCCCCCCCCCCCCCCAAGAAGGTAAAGGTTTTCCTTGCTCAGAAGCCAGTCATATCCAACTCTAGGGTTCAGTGCTCATCTCTGTTTCAAAGCCAAAGAGGCCAGCGCTCTCTACTTTCTGCAGACATATCCGTGGTCATGTGGCAGGCACAGGAGTGCATGGAACGCTGTTTACCTTCCCACCAAAGTGGCCCCTATTTAACTACTTGCAATGTCTTGCTTTCAAACTGCTAGGTTGGCAGGAGCTGGGACAAAGAGGGAGCTCACTCCGTCCTGCAGTACTCGGGAATCGAAGTGCTGACTTCCCGCCTCCCAGTCAGCATCTTAGCCACTTGAACTATCACTGTAAACTAAATGTATTGCTGAACTCAGAGGGGTGTGGGGGGGCTGATGATTTGTTTACATGTGCAGGCTGGATCTTGCTGTATCATATCCTATGTCTTCATTATCCCACAGTAAGATCGATGTCTCCCTTATTCGAAAGCCAGACGTATCTGACTCTAGGGTTCGGTGTTCATCTCCGTTTACAGCCAAAGAGCCAGCACCGTCTGCACCTGCAGGTGTTTCCGTGGTCACGTGGCACTCTAGGTGCATGGCTTCACTAGCACCCATGACTAGACACGGAATGCTGTTACCTTTCCCATCAAAGTGGTACCTATTTACTTGCAAATTCTCAGGTTCAGACTGCTAGATTGGCAGGAGCTGGGGCAGATGATCGGAGCTGACTCCATCACGCAGCACTCGGGTCTCGAACTGCGGACCTGCCGACCTTCCAGTCATCGTGCTCAGCATCTTAACCACTTAGCCACCGGAGTCCCTTATCCCACAGTGGACAGATCCATTTCTGTTGGGATTTTGAGGTCACGGCACAGGACGGAGACGGCTCTGGCCGCTCTGCTCGGTGACCTTTTGAGGAAGATGGACGAGGAAATGTGACCTTGCTAGTCTTCTTCGATCTCTAAATGCAGGGGTGCCCAAACTTTTTGGGCCGTGGGCTGGTCATGTGGTTCAGGGAGCTAGTCACTTTGGCCTGTGGGCAGATCCGGCCCCCAATGCCAATTCATCTGGCCCACAAAGCTCTCGTCGCTCCTGGAAGCAGAAGTAAAACGCGCCCTGCACATGCGCGGAACACATTTAGCAGCAATCTGCGCAAGCGTGGGGTGTGTTTTACTTCTGCTTCTGGAAGCAGTGAGGGCATGAGGGGCCAGATGAACTGGCATCAGGGACCGGGACTGACTCACGGGCCATAGGTTGCGAATGCTTGGCATAAATAAGTGAGCGTCAAGTGTAAGCATGTGTCACTGGAGACCAAAGCCAAGCTCTTTCACAATGTTGTATTCTTAATTAGCAAACCAAAACAATCACACTTTATACACTGCCCCATAGCGGAAGGCTGAGTCAACCTTGAGCTCTGGTCAGGATTGAACTCACAACATTTTGGATGGGTGCGCCTGGGGGAATGGGACGGTGCAGAAAAGTGGCAGGAAAACATATTGATCCGTTAGAAGTAGGCTGCTGGAGAGAAAAGATTTGTGGGTACCCAGGGCCTGCCAGAAAGATGATCAAGTGGATCCTGGAGCAAATTAAGCCTGAACTGTGTCCGGAGGCAAAAGGGGTGAAGCTGAGGCTGTCTTACTTTGGATGTATTATGAGAAGGCAGGATTCCCTGGAGGAGTCAATAATGGCAGGAGAGTTGGAGGGCAGCAGGAAATGAGGAAGGCCAGATGTGAGATGGATTGACTCTCTAATGGAAGCCACAGGCTTGATCCTAGAAAAAAATGAGCAGGGCTCTTGATGGCAGGACATTTTTCAGATCTCATTCATAGAGCTGTTATAAGATGGAGGCAACTTGACAACATGCGAGAAAATGATATTTCCCTGGTCCCTAGCAAACAGGGCCTAAGAGGCATCTATCTCCTCCCAAGCTGTCAGGTGTATGTGCCCCATGTAGCTAATCTTTCTGTACCATTATGAAGGGACTGCAGTAGCTTAGTAAGTCTGAACTTGATGACTGGAAGGTTGGCAGGTCAGCAGTTCGAGACCCGAGTGCTGCATGACCGAGCGGGCTCCTGTTATCTGTCCTAGCTCCTGCCAACCTAGCTGTTCGAAAGCAAGAAATTGCAAGTGGATAAATAGGTACCAGTTCGGCGGGAAGGTAAACAATGTTCCATGCACTCCGGTGTCTAGTCATGCCTGCCACATGACCACAGAAACCTCTAGCTACTTTGCATGACTGCTTGAGCTTCAATTTGATGTACATTTGCACAGTCAATGTATGGAGGTAATGCAGCATCTTAAATATGAAGGTTGGTCCCTGACCTCTTTGATTTTCTTTTGCAGCCAGATGTTTCGATCTGCAGAAGTCCGAAGCCATGCTCCGGAAGGTATGCGGGCCCCTCTTCCTTCCTTCCTTCCTTCCTTCCTTCCTTCCTTCCTTCCTTCCTTCTTTCCTTCCGTCCTTTCTTTCTCACCCTCCCTTCCTTCTTCTTCCCTCCCTTCCTCCCTCCCTGTCTCCCTACCTAAGTGGTTAGATTTTCTTCCTTCCTTCCTTCCTTCCTTCCTTTCTCCCCTCCCTCCCTTCCTACCAACCTAAGTGGTTAGATTTTCTCTTTCTTTCTCCCCTCCCTCCCTTTTTCCTCCCTCCCTCCCTATCTACCTACCTAAGTAGTTAGATTTTCTTTCTTTCTTTTCCCCCTCCCTCTTTTTCCTTCTGTCCATCCATCCGTCCGTCCTTCCTACCTACCAACCTAAGTGGTTAGATTTTCTTTCTTTCTTTCGTCCCTCCCTCCCTTTTTCCTTCCTTCCATCTGTCCTTCCTTTCTTCCCTCCTTCCTACCTACCTACATGTGGTTAGATTTTCTTTCTTTCCCTCCCTCCCTTTTTCCTTCCATCCGTCCTTCCGTCCGTCCTTCCTTCCTTCCTTCCTACCTACCTACCTAAGTGGTTGGATTTTCTTTCTTTCTTTCTACCCCTCTCTTCCTTCTTCATTCTCTTCCTTCCTTCCTTCCTAACTTACTTAAGTGATTAGATTTTCCTCCCTCCCTCCCAAGAGTTATAGATGCATTCAATAAATAAGTTACAGGGTGTGGAGATGTGCCTGTTTCCTTCTCTGACCTTTCAGTTTTCTTCTTTGCTTCCCCCCCCCCCCCCCCCCAAAATAGCACATCGAGTACCGGAAGCACATGGGAGCGGATCACATTGATGAATGGAAGGCCCCAGAGGTGAGAGCTCTACATGTCTAGTCCTGGCCCAAATTTCTCCGCCGCTCTGTGCCGTGTAACCCCCTATGCTGACCTACCTCTCTGTGTGTGTGTCTGTGCGTCCCCCACAGGTGGTGGAGAAGTACATGACGGGAGGGACCTGTGGTTTCGACCGCGACAGCTGCCCCATCTGGTACGAGATCATCGGGCCTCTCGACGCCAAAGGGATCCTCTTCTCCGCTTCGAAACAAGATTTGCTCAAGAAGAAGCTCCAGGACTGTGAAAGGATGCGGAAATTGTGCGAGGAACAGAGCATAAAAGTAAGGCATGGGTCGAGAGGAGCCCACGGAACATGAATTTATGCCTCCTGTTGGGAGTCTAACAGAATAGTTTGTGGGTAAAACTCTATGAAGGGACTGCGGTGGCTTAGTGGTTAAGACGCTGAACTTGATGACCGGCAGGTCAGCAGTTCAAGACCCGAGTGCTGCATAGGTATTTTTCCAACGTTAGCCACCAGAAGCATGCCAGTTTTAAAAAAAATATTCAGTGATAAATTAAATATTTAAGAAATAGGAACAGAAGTGCCTGCACAAATCCCATTTTTAATTTCCTTCTCTTTGGTTTTCTTTTAAGCTGGGCAGGAGGATTGAAACCATCCTGATGATTTATGACTTTGAAGGGCTGGGCTTGAAACATCTGTGGAAGCCAGCTGTTGATGCTTATGCAGAGGTGAGCATGAAAAGTAAACCTGGTGGCTCAGTGGTTAAGAAGCTCACCTTGTTAGCTGGAAGGCTAGCAGTTTGAAAGCAAGAAATTGCAAGTACCGTATTTTCCGGTGTATAAGACAACTTTTTAACCCCGAAAAATCGGTGCCAAAGTTGGGGGTCGTCTTATACGCCGGGTACTCTGGAGCCATGGGTTGCCCGGCGGGGAAAGCCATTCGCCACCACCACCACGAGGCCTCCGGAGCAAGGGGCCGCCTGGATACCACCACCTCCAGCATTGCGGCGGCGTATGGCTTTCCCCGCCGGTCAGCTGCTGATCCTCCTCCTCACCTCCCACTGGGGTGGTGGTATCCGGGCGGCCCCTTGCCCCCTTGCTCCGGACGCCTCACGGCGGCGGCGGAGGCTGGTTTTCCCCGTCGGTCAGCTGATGCTCCTTCTCCACCGCACCACCACACCTAGCCGGGGGGTGAGGAGGAGGAGGAGGAGCATCAGCTGACCGGCGGGGAAAACCAGCTGCCACCGCGGCGAGGCCTCCGGAGCAAGGGGCCGCCCAGATACCACCACCCTCAGCCTCGCGGCTGCAGCTGACTCCCCCCCCCGCCAGTGAGTTGCTGCTCCTCCTCCTCACCCCCACCCCCACCCCCGGCTGGGGTTGTGGTATCCGGGCAGCCCCTTGCTCCGGACGCCTCACGGCGGTGGCGGAGGCTGGTTTTCCCCGCCAGTCAGCTGCTGCTCCTCCTCCTCACCCCCCGGCTGGGGGGGGGGGTTGCGGTGGAGAAGGAGCATCAGCTGACTGGCGGGGGAAACCAGCCACCGCCGCGAGGCCTCCGGAGCAAGGGGCCGCCCAGATACCACCACCCTCAGTCTTGCGGCTGCGGCTGCCTCCCCCCCCCCCCACCGTTCAGCTGCTGCTGCTCCTCCTCACACCCCCACCCCTGGCTGGGGTGCTGGTATCCGGGTGGCCCCTCGTTGTGGATGCCTCGCGACAGCGGTGACTGGTTTTCCCCGCTGGTCAGCTGATGCTTCTCCTCCTCTGCACCACCACCCCCAGCCGGGGGGTGAGGAGGAGGAGGAGGTGACCGGTGGGAAAAGCCAGCCACCGCCGCCACGAGGCCTCTGGAGCAAGGGGCCGCCCAGATACCACCACCCTCAGCCTCGCGGCTCCCCCCCCCCCCGCTGGTCCGTTGCTGCTCCTGCTCCTCCCCCCCCCCCCGGCTGGGGTGGTGGTATCCAGGTGGCCCCTTGTTCCAGACACCTCACGGTGGCGGCGGCTGATTTTCCCCGCCGGTCAGCTGATGCTCCTTCTCCTCCACACCACCACCCCCCAGCCGGGGGGTGAGGAGGAGGAGGAGGTGACCGGCGGGAAAAGCCAGCCGCTGCCGCTGCAAGGCCTCCGGAGCAAGGGGCCGCCCGGATACCACCACCCTCAGCTTCGTGGCTGTGGCTGGCTTCCCCCCCCCCCCCCGCCGGTCAGCTGCTGCTCCTCCTCCTCAACCCCCCACCCCCGGCTGGGGTGGTGGTATCCGGGTGGCCCCTTGTTCCGGACGCCTCGCGGCGGCTGGTTTTCCCTGCCGGTCAGCTGATGCTCCTCCTCCGCACCCCCCCCCCCCCAGCCGGGGGGTGAGGAGGAGGAGGAGGAGGTGACCGGTGGGAAAAGCCAGCCGCCGCCGCCACGAGGCCTCCGGAGCAAGGGGCCACCCAGATACCACCACCCTCAGCCTCACGGCTGCGGCTGACTCCCCCCCCCCACCAGTCAGCTGCTGCTCCTGCTCCTCACCCCCCCCCCACCCCCGGCTGGGGTGGTGGTATCCGGGTGGCCCCTTGTTCCGGACGTCTTGCAGCAGCGGCGGCTGGTTTTCCCTGCCGGTCAGCTGCTCCTCCTCCTCCTCCGCACCACCACCCCCAGCAGGTAAAGGGAGCCATTCCCGGCCCGGGAAGCTCCGAAGACGCCGCCGTTGGAAGAGGGGTAGTCATACGGCGAGTATATTGCAAACTCTACATTTTAACTAGAAAAGTTGGGGGTCGTCTTATACACCCAGTCGCCTTATCCGTCAGAAAATACGGTAGATAAATGGGCATCATTTTATATATTTATTTTATTTTTCTAATTTATATTTCCATTTTGGTGGGGGAAAGATCTTGGGGACATGAAACGAGCCTCATTCGGACATGCGCTGAGCAGAGTTTCTGCAGCAAAAATCCTTTCAACCCAGAATAATTTCTGACATGAAATTATTATTATTATTATTATTATTATTATTATTATTATTATTATTATTATTATTATTATTATTATTAATTATTAATTATTATTAATTATTATTAATTATTAATATTATTAATTATTAGTGGGATGATTTTGCCTCACACCTGGTTTTTACAGGTTTAGTGGGTTTTTGTGTTTTCCTATCAACTTCTGCTTAATTTGTCATTTATACATTTGGCCTGCTGGGCAGTTCTACTTTAGAGACACTGTTTAGGATTTTGAAGGCTATGTTAGGAATAAAGAGAATTATTACCCGGGAAATGTCTATATAATTTGTAATGGAGGATTGGTATATAGAACTATGGACATTGGCCATAAACAATAAACTGACAGGTGAATTAAAATTAAAGACAGGTTTGATAAAGAAAAATGATTTTATAGATCAGGGGTTCTCAACATTTTCCCGCTGTGGGCCGGACCATGCCCCCTCAGGCAGCTGAACGGGCCAGACACTAAACACTGCCGTAAACCAAACGTGTAGTTATAATTCAAAATACTCAAAAAAATTGTTGGAGATGTAATTGTTGGAGATGTAAAAAGGAGGTTGAACTGTGGAGGCTCAAGTGGTTAAGACGCTGAACCCGAAGAGTGGAAGGTCGGAGTTCGATTCCTGGGTACTGCACGATGGAGTGAGCTCCCATCTCTGTCCTGGCTTCTGCCAACCTAGCAGTTCGAAAGCAAGAAATTGCAAGTAGATAAATACGTACTACTTCGGCGGGAAGGTAAACAGTGTTCCGTGCACTCCGCTGTTTAGGCATGCAGCCTAGAGATGTAAAATTTCTGGAAATTTTGAAGCTTGGGGAAAAAAAAACGTTGTTTTTTTTTCTGGGGGGAAACGGAAATGTTTTGGAAAAATTGAAAATAATTTGCTACCATACATATTTTTTTAGAAATGATTTATAAAATATTTGAACCCAGCCTTATCTTTAAATATGTTATTCATCATGTTAAAATAAAACATTCCATAATATATTTTTTTATCTTTTCAATTTTTCCAATTTTTTTTGGGGAAAAAAACCAAAAAAAGGTTTCAGGAAAAAATGGTTTTCCCTCCGAATTTTTTCGGTTTTTTCCCGGGCCTTCACATCTCTTGGCATGCCTTTCACATGTCCACGGAAATGCCTGCAAATGCAGACAGCGCTGGCTCTTTGGCTATAAGCAGAGATGAGCACCGAACCCTAGAGTTGGATACGACCAGCTTTTGAGCAAATATGACCTTTACCCTTACCTTTACTTATTTTCGTTTATGTGGGAGTGTGTAGAAATACAAAAAATATGGAAAATGAAGTTTTACAAAATCAGTGAGATTATTACCTGTTAATCGGATATGTGTGAAAGAAGTGCATTGTCAGCTACCTTTGGGGATTTATATTGGAATGGGGGGGGGGGGATTAATGATTGTTAGTGATTAATGATGGTCTAACTTGGTATGAATTTGTCTCTTCCATTTTGTTACTCGTTATTTCCAGCTTCTTTCGATGTTCGAAGAGAACTATCCCGAGTCCCTTAAGTGTATATTTATCATTAAAGGTAGGTGCAAGTCCTTCTCTGTGGTGGGCTTAGAAGATGTGTCCATACCTGTTAACCTTCCCGGATTGGCCGAGATTTCCCGTTTTTCGGCGCCGATTTGCGCCGTTTCCCTCCCGGAGCTGCCAAAACCCCGGAATTTGGCAGTGGGGGGAAAGAGGTACTGCGCATCCCTTCTGCACAAGTCACCTTCTATGCATGCGTAGAAGGCTTTTACGCTCACGTAGAACCCTTCTTTGCTTGCGTAGAACCCTTTTATGCTTGCGTAGAACCCTTCTACGCTTGCGTAGAACCTACGCATGCGTAGAAGGGTTCTACGCAAGCATAAAAGGGTTCTACGCAAGCGTAAAAGCCTTCTTCGCATGCGTAGAAGGCGACTTGCGCTGAACCATTCTGCGCAGGTCCCGGATTGTCCGGAGGTATGGATGTGTCCCCCCTTTCCCCTGCCACACATGCTTTTCTTTTTTCCCCTGTAGCTCCCAAGCTGTTCCCGGTGGCTTACAACCTGGTGAAGCACTTTCTGAGCGAAGATACTCGCAAGAAGATTGTTGTCTTAGGAGGTGAGAAGTAGTTTAGGAGGATGAGATTAAAGGCCTCTTCCGGTCTCCCTTCCTTGAAAACTGGCGTGCATTGACATCGATGGGTTCATAGGGAGGTTAAGAGCCAGTCTAGATCATTTTTCTAGAATCCTGGACGGTTGTGTTTTAATCCTTAAAACAAAACAGCAGTGGCAGAATGGTAAAGATAATCCACGAAAAAATAACCATTCAGAAAACGATGTATATAGTCTATTCAATATTATTATTCTTTCAATGTTCTATGCACAACAAAGTATACAGTTCTGAAACTTTATCTGGTACAAAGTTTTTCGATACTTCCTCAGGGAAACGTAATGATATGATTCTAAAATATAATAATAATGGAAATTAATGAACAATATATTCATTATATATACATTATAATTATGTATATAATCTGTATAGATGGCTTGAGATGTAATTTTGGTTATTAGGTCTTGAACATATTGTTCATTAGTTTCCATTTTTATTATTATATTTTAGAATGATTGCATATCATTACGTTTCCCTGAGGAAGTATCGAAAAACTTTGTGCCGGATAAAGTTTCGGAACTGCATACTTTGTTGTACATAGAACATTAAAAGAAGCATAATACTGAATACACTATATACATCAATTTCTGAACTGTTATTTTTTTGTGGATTGTGTTTCAATCCTTAGCTTTTAACAACAAAAGTGTCTTCCCTCCCTCCATCCAGATTGCCAGTCAGTCTGTCCGTCCATCCAGATTGTCAGCATATCCATCCATCCAGATTGTCAATCTGTCTGTCTGTCCATCCAGCTATTCAGATTGTCAGTATATCCATCCATCCAGTTTTGCAATTCTCCATTCATTGATCCATCCAAACGATCCATCCATCATTCAACAGTATCTATCTATCCACCCACCCACCCGTCCCTCCCTCCATCCATCCATATCCTGCCATTTTGATACAAGCGCCGCTCAGGCGGATTTACAATATATAAAGATATACAACACACTTCACATAATAGATGTATGAGATAAGAATAAAATCAACCAAGAATGACCCAAAGAGACCAAACCAGATGGTGTCAGAAAATTTTAAACCCTAAATTCGGTAAATGAAAGGAACCTGAAATATGCTTCTTATATCTGCCAGATATCATCATTTTTTTGGGAGAACTGGGCATTTGAGGGGGAAACGTGCTGTCAACATTTTCCTATCCTTTCGACCGTCTTCCTTTCTCCTAGCTGACTGGAAAGAGGTTTTGCTAAAGCACATTGACCCCAAGGAGCTGCCTGTGGAATATGGGGGGAGCTTGACTGACCCAGATGGAGACCCCAAATGTAAGACTAAGGTATGGAGGAATGAGAGCTAGTGGTTAAGATGCTGAGCTTGACCGACTGGAAGGCCAGCAGTTTGAGACCCAAGTGCTGCACAACAGAGTGAGCTCCCTGCTCATGCCAACCTAGCAGTTTGAAAGCAAGAGATTGCAAATAGATGAACAGGTGCCACTTCAGTGGGAAGGTAACAGCATTCCGTGTCTAGTCCTGCTTGCCACATGACCACAGAGATGAGCACTGAATCCTAGAATTGGATATGATTGGCTTGACCTTGACCTAAAATTTGTCCAGGGCCACGGTGGCTTAGTGGTTAAGACGCTGAGCTTGATGTCGGTCTCATTTGCAGCTCAACTACGGCGGGGAAGTCCCACAGCAATACTACGTTCGGGACCAACTGAAACAGCAGTACGAGAACTCGGTGGTGGTGACCCGGGGCTCCTCACAACAGATGGAGTACGAGATCCTCTTTCCAGGCTGTGTCCTCAGGTGAGACGGAGTGGGAAGTGAACCTGGGAGACAGAGCGGAAGGACGAGGCAGAATCCTGCAGTGGCTAATGGGTGTCTGCACATGTTGTTTACTTACAGCAGGGTTTCCCAACCTTTAGTAAGGACTAAAGGTTGAACTTCAGTCCCCCAAAGCACGTACTGTCAGAGTTCGATCCCCGAGTACTGCAAGACGGAATGAGCTCCCGTCATCTCTGTCCCAGCTCCTGCCAACCTAGCAGTTTAAAAGCAAGACATTGCAAGGAGATAAATAGGGACCACTTCGGTGGGAAGGGAAACAGCATTCCATTCTGACACGTTGATGGTTGACACTGGATTTGCCTCCCCCGCCCCTCTTCCCCAGTCTGAGTTTAAAGCTCTAGTTGTTAAAATGCTGTACCTTATTGCAAAGGGTGGGTTAGCGGTTAAGACGCTGAACTTGACAACTTGAAGGTTGGCAGTTCGAGACCCAAGTGCTGCATGATGGAGTTAGCTCTCATCTCTGTCCCAGCTCCTGTTGATCTAGCAGTTTGAAAGCAAGAAATTGCAAGTAGATAGAGGTACCACTTCAGATAGAGGTACCACTTCAGCAGAAAAGGTAACAGCTTTCTGGTACCAAGTCATGACTGTCACATAACCAGGCAGATGTCTGTAGACACAGATAGTGTTGGCTCTTTGGGTGTAAACAGAGATGAACACTGAACCCTAGAGTCAGACACGATTGGTTTTCAAGCAAACCTTTATGGGTGCCTTGGGACAAATTTAAAAATGCTGAATTTTTAAAAGACCATTATCTTACCTTACCTTAAATCAAAGCAAAGCAAGGACACTTACAGTATATACTGCCTCATAGGACTTAGAGCACTGTCTGGGCGATTTACAAATACGGTGAAACCCCGCTTTACAGAATTAATCTGTTCCACAGGGTTTTCCTTATAGTGATTTTTCCTTAAAGCGAAGCACGGTTTCCCATAGGAATGCATTGAAAACCAATATTTCCATTCCCATACCTGTCAACCATCCCGATTTGGCCGGGATTAACACGGAATTTGACGCTGATTGATGTCATAACCCGCCCCACGCTGCCAAAACCCCGTAATTTGGCAGCGGGGGGAAACGCTTACCCTTTCACGCATGCGTGGAAGCGCTACGCCGCTTGCGTAGGGGCTGCGCAAACGGTGTAGTGCTTCCACGCATGCGTGGAAAGCGACTGCGCACAAGCGATCTGCGCAGGTCCCGTTTTTTCCGGAGCCGCGGGTTGACAGGTATGCATTCCAGAGGTTAGAAAAAAATCCCCCCCAAAACCCCGTATTTTTTCAGTTCAAAACTCTATAGTGGCAAAAACACAGCAAAAAAATTCCAAGGTGCACTTTTGAACAGATAAAATATGTTAATTTGGCTTTTTTCTGAGCTTGGGAATTTATTATTTTGGTTTGCAATGCAGATTTGGCACATTTCCGACAGCGCCATCTAGTGGCCAGCACTGGTAATTGCAGGAAAAGTACCTGCCAAACAACTGATGAGGGGATCCGGGGTGGGGGAGATTTCAACACTTCCTGGTTGCAGGGAATGTTTCTGGAAGCGATGAAGAAGTTCAGAAATGGAGCAGAAATGCTCCGGTCACTCTCCCACCGCCGAAAGCGTCAGAACACCCAAAAAACCAGCCACCCTTTCCGTATAGCGATCCCCCCCAGTAAGCGGGGCATCATTTTCTCAGGACTTCCCTCTGTATAGCGAGTTCTCCGATAAGTGAGCCGTCCGTAAAGCGGGGTTCCACTATAATTTGCATTTTGCTCCCAACATGTTAGGTACTAATTTTACCGATAGAACTCAAGATCGAACTCACAGGTTGCAGGACAGCACTTTATCCCCATGCGCCACCAGGGCTCCTTAATGCAAGGGAGGAAGCCTGGAATCTCAAGCTTGCTGCAGCCGCTAAGACCACCTCCCTGTCGGAGCCCTCAGCTGGGTTTGCAAACCTTCACTTCCTCCCCATATCCATACTGAGCTGTAGTTTACACCAACAAGAGCTAAGCTTGGGATTTTTGGACTAGAGCGTCCCTGATCGGCCTGGAATAAAGCAGGGGGAGAAGTTTGCATTACAAAAATGCTCATCTTCTTTATCATCTTTCCCCCACTCAACCTTTCCTTCTCTGTGACTTTTCCATCCCATGTCTGTTCTGCACAGGTGGCAGTTTATGTCCGACGGGGCTGATATCGGTTTCGGTGTCTACCTGAAGACGAAACCCGGAGGGCGTCAACACGCTGGTGAAATGACCGAAGTGGTTCCGACCCAGCGGTACAATGCGCATCTCGTGCCCGAAGATGGATCTCTCACCTGCATGGAGATCGGTGTCTGTAAGCATACCTTGAGCAACCAGTTCTACCTCACTGGCTAGACTGGGTTTAACCTGTTGCAATCCAAATTGCTTGCTTAAAGCAGGAGTTCTCAACTTTTTAAAGCCGGGGCATACCTGTCAACTATCCCATTTCCCCCGGGAAAACCCCTTATTTTTACCCCTCTTCCCGCCCATCCCGTTTTATTAATTTCCCTGTATTTTCCCTTATTTTTTAAAAAAATATCCTGACCGGAGCCCTCACAGGCGAAGCTGCAGTATTTTTTTCCGACCACCAGAGGTCGCTGTGTGGCAGGCTTTTTGCTTGTGGAAGGGGAGAGAGAGAAGGTGTGTGTGTGTGTGTGTGGGGGGGGCGTTCTGTACTTTCTCTTTTCCTTCCCTGCCACATGGTTGTCATGGAGGCTGCTTCGTTTTGGCTGCTGGGAGCAGGAGTCTATTCTAGGTGAGCGATATATTTCACATATGCAGGGGCAACCTCATGCTTTATTGAGCTGTTTCTGACCTGCCTCCTGGCTGGAGGATTTCGTTTCTAGAGTTCTAGAGTTAACTTGGGAGGGGTGGGTTTTCTTGATCACTATATGAGAGAGAGAGGGGGGGAATTAATCCCTTGCTCCTCCACCTTAATTGGGGGGGGGTATTGCCTGATCACTATATGAGAGAGAGGGGGGGTTTCCTTGCTCGAAAGCCAGTCGTATCCGACTCTAGGGTTCAGTGCTCATCTCTGTTTCAAAGCCGAAGAGCCAGCAGCGTCTGCAGACATTTCCGTGGTCATGTGGCAGGCATGACTAGACACCAGAGCGCACGGAACGCTGTTACCTTCCCACCAAAGTGGTCCCTATTTATCTACTTGCAATTTCTTGCTTTCGAACTGCTCGGATGGCAGGAGCTGGGACAAAGACGGGAGCTCATTCCGTCCTGCAGTACTCGGGAATCGAACTGCTGACCTTCTGACTCCCAGTCAGCTTCTTAGTCACTTAAGCCACTGAGTAAACAAGAAAGAAAACAAAAAAAAGTCCCCCAAGAAGATGGGGAAAGGGTTCTTTGGCCCACACAGCTTTGTCCCCATTGCATCTACAATGCCATCTAGCCATCTTATTTTTGGCCACCCCCTTCTTTTGTCCTCCACCTTTCCCAGCATCAAGGCTTTCTCAAGTGAATCCTCTCTTCTCATTTGATGTCCAAAGTACTTTAGCGTCATCTTTACTATTTGATCTTTAGTGAGCAGTCGTGGTTGATTTCTTCTAGGATTGACCTATTTCTAACACCACATTTCAAAGGCATCTATTTTTCTGCGCTCAGCTTCCCTAATGGTCCAGCTCTCGCACCCATACATCACCACTGGGAATACCATTGCTTTGACTATGAAATTTTTTGTTTGCAAGGTGATGCCTCTACTTTTCACTATGTTCCCCAGGTTTCTCATAGCTTGTTTTCAGTCGCCTTTTTATTTCATGGCTGCAATCACCATCTGCAGCGATCTTTGATCCTAAGAAAGTAAAATCTGCCAGTTGTATCCAACTCTAGGGTGCAGTGCTCATCTCCATTTACAGCCGAAGAGCCAGTGCTGTCTGTGTTTGCAGACGTTTTCATGTCCATGTGGCAGGCATGACTAGAGCCCAGCAAGTCACATGGCTTTATTTGGCCATGCCCACAGATTTGACTACACCCACAGAGGGGTGTGGCCAAAATTTCCCTTATTTTCAAATCCAAAAGTTGACAGGTATGAGCCGGTAGCCGGGTCACGCTCCCTCAGACAGCTTCGGGGGCCGGACAGCCATTTTGCCCTTCCTCCATCACATGGCACTTCCGGGTATGGTGGAGGCAGTGGTGGTGGGGCACATAAAATGGCACCGGGGGCCACATCCGGTTGAGAATCCCTGGTTTAGAACAGTGGCTCCCAATGTGGGGCCCAGTGCTGACCATGGGATTTACACCAGCTGATCACTGCTTTGGGGAATTGACTTAGACTTCTGGGAATTGAAGTCCAAGAACCAAAGGTCTGGAAACACTTCTTCTGCTGCTGTATCCGAATCCGAATATTGGCAATCCCCATGGTGATCAGCCATGAAGACTGTGCTGAGAATATAATGCAAAGGTCTTCCATTTGCCTTCCACATCACAGCATTGACACCCATAGTACCACTGATCCAGTTCCTTGAGTCCCTTTCTGGTCCTGAGCCCTTTGGGCACACAAAGTCCTCATCATCATCCCCAGGCCAGGATGGATGAAGCTGCTGCCCTCCCTCAAGATGGACTTGAGTGGGATTTAATTGACTTTGGGACCCTCACCCTTCCCTGTGGACTTCACCACTCAAGCACGTTAGTCCTCAGGGTGGTCAGGTTAATTAACCGCCGCCTGACACTCGGTGTGAAGTCGCTGCCAGTAGGGTCTACTCCCTTACCATAGCAGGAGAACCTGGCCAGACACATGAAAAATACTACCCTAATTTTTTTTTTGTCTCTTTCTCTCTCTTGCCTTACCTGCCGTTCAGACGTCCTGCGCTTCGACAACACGTATAGCTACATCCATTCCAAGAAGGTGAGTTACACGGTGGAGGTCCTGCTCCCGGACAAGAAGGCCGAAGAGCAGTTCACGTTGCTGGACAAACAGAAGGAGGAGGTGCAAGTGAACAACGCCTGACGGATCTCACTGCCCCAAAATTGGAAATGTGCATTGCTCTCCCCACAACAGGGAGGGGCTTTTTTGGGCAAGGGAGCAGAAACAGACTCTTCCAGGAAAAGCTCCGTAAGATTCGGGGAGTTTTTGCGGGCTGGGAGGCAGGGTGGGGTGGGGGGGCTGATATCCGGATGAATTTTACCATTGGGCAGTTGCTGACCTATCAGTCCCTCCTACTTTGTGTTAAATGCACACCGACCCATATGTTTTAGGGTTCTGGAGGATTGCTAAAGCAAAGTGGCTTTTACGTGACCCCGGTTTGAAGCTCAGGTTTCGTCTTTCTCTGGTTTTGGGCAACTTCAGATGGACATCTGGACAAGGGAGGGCTGGAAACGGCTTCACTTTGTGTTTACACACTGCTTCTGCCCCCTGCTTAACAATTGTGAAGCATGGGTCTGAATCAAATCCCCAAACTCACCATAAGGCTGTCATCTATGCCAGGAGTTCTCAACCTTTTTAAGCTGGGGGCCGTATCACGCTCCCTCAGACATCTTCGAGGGCCGGACAGCCATTATGCCCATCTTCCACCACATGGCACTTCCTGGTGTGGTGGAGGCAGTGGGGGGCCACATGAAATGGTGCTGTGGGCCACATCGGCCCACGGCCCACAGGTTGAGAATCCTGATCTATGCGATGGTGCTTCCTCTTTCTCCGGCGTTTACCTTTGGTTCCCGATAGTTAGGGCTACACTACCTCTGTATGTGGAGGTTCTACTTAGCTATGATAGGTAATGGTCATTGAGATACCGGCCTCCCACGAATTTCTCTTAGCTCTGCTTTCTCCACCCAATTAAAAAAAACAACAACCTTCATCTCTTGTGATGAATTCCGTACATTAAGGTACGTTATCAAGGAGTTCTTTACAAACAATAAGCCAATATGTACAATATAACCTATCAAGCTTCATCCAGCCCACCACTTCCATTGTCCAGCTTTTCCTGTTCCCGTTGGAACTCCATGGAGAAAGACATCTGGACCACCTTCACGATTGACGAGCAAGAAAAAAAATGTTTAAGAGGTGGAAGGGTGGCCTGTTTTTGATTTGTCTCCGGCTGCCTTTCTCCATCCTGTTTTTGCTGCTAATGGATTGCCTTAAACAATTAACCTAGCACCTGCTTTGCTGGCTGAAATGCCTGTGATATCTGAATGCCGGCCGCCAGCATGGCACTCGCTCCAAATGTTGGACCATCCTGAGCAAGACTTCACGGTCTGCACAACTAGATGTTGGTTTTTGTTTTATTTGTATCGCATCTAGGTCAGTGATGGCGAACCTTGGCACTCCAGCTGTCCTGGAACGTCAATTTCCAGAAGCCCTGATCAGCAGGAGTGCTGACTTGGGCTTCTGGGAGTTAAAGTCCAGGAACACATGGAACGTCAAGGTTTGCTGTCATGGATCTAGGTGGTTTCATTTGTACCTACAGCGAGTTTCAGAGATGGTGAGAAGGAAGTGATAGAGGCTGCCCAACATTCATCTATCCATCCATCCATCCAATCCATCCCTCCAACTCAAACCAACCCAACTCAATGCAACCAATCCACTCCATCCATCCACGCAACTCTTCCCATCCATCTTATCCATATCCAATCCATCCATCCCAACCCATCCATACATACATCTGCACAACTCATCCCGTCCGTCCATCTCATCTATAGCCAATCCAATCCATTCAACCCAACCCATCCAATCCATGCATCCCAATCCATCCAACTCAACTCAACTCAAGCCAAGCCAACCTAACTCATCACATCCATCCATCCAACCCAACCTAACTCAACTCAACTCAAGCCATCCCATTCCATCCCCTCCATTCAGTTTTGCACCCCTCCCTCAGAATGTCTTATCAAATGTTTGAGTGCTCAGGCAGCATTGGAAACCGGTCGCCTGTCCACCTCTGTCCCGAAGACCTGTCCATCATTAGCGAGACCCTCCATCCTGCGGGATGATCCAGAAACAGCATTACCCTTTGGACCCCTCTTCTTGTTTTGTCAATGATTCTGAAAATGAGAAAGTTTTAATAAAGGTTCAAGTAATTATTTAGACTTGCGCTCTCTTGTCTGAATGTCAACATCTGGATTCACAGGAATGTCCTGATGGTATGACCATCTTTAGCAGATGGTGGGAGCCCATAAAACTGGGCCGAACTCTGGTGTGATGGCTTTGCTGGGCTCCACGGTCCCCCTGGGATTTGTGAGTGGGTGGGTAGAATTGCCCCAAACACAGAATATGATAGTTTTAAGTGTGGGGAAGCTAACTATGATTCATTTTCTGTTGGTAGACTGTCTTAGCAGGATAGGTTAGCCTGAAAGGTACTTTAAGAGTTTAGTAAATTAATAAACCAGTATGCCAGTTAGCATACAGTGTGGAATACTGGGTAGAGTAATGGCCTAAAATTGGGGGATCAGAGTATAAACCGCCCTCTTATTGGTGGAACTGGTAAAAGTCACTCCTTAAATATCTCACTTCCTTTCAAAGCCTTGTAAGGGTCACTAGAAGTTTACTCCAACTTGGCAGACACACAAAATACACACTGGTTACACAGAAGATTGTGAACCCAAGACATGCCTTCCTCCATGTACGAATTGGGAATTCAGTTAGGGATTTGTTAATTAGTAGCTAATTGCTGCCATTGCAGATATACCAAGGTAAATAGTCAGTTGGAAGTTGTGCATTTGTTCCCTTCCTTCTCTGTGTTACAAAAATAATTTGCTTATTCTCTATCTCTGGCAGAACCTTATAAGCTAGGGGTACTCAACCTTTTCACACCACGGGCAGGACCACAGCCCCTCAGGCAACTGAGTGGGTCGGACACGGGGTCTCCCTGCTGTAAACGATGCCGTAAACCACGGCGGGTGCTGTCGTAAATGCGTCTGCTTCTGGGGTCGACGCCGCAGGGCGGATGATTTGCTGCCATGGGCCAGGGCCGGCCTGCGGGTCGTAAGTTGCAAAACCCTGTTCTAAACTTTCTAACCAAAAAATAGCCACCCACAAGGTATTCTTCAGAATAGGGATACTGTACTGGGACATAACTTTATTAGATTGTCACATAGCTTTAATAGGGTTTTTGTGATATGCAGATTATTTCCATTAATTGACAGGCCGACTAAATAACTAAATAACATCAGAACAGAATGGAACATACAGTATTTCCGATGTTCCTTTGCTTGTTTCTGTCCTTGCTTAGTACAACCTCTGCAATGTCATGAGTTTGTCTTATGCAGAGAGGGGAAAAAGCAGGGAGCATCGTGTTTTAGAAACAAGACTTTCAGAAATGGTCAAAGGTTTAAACTCAATCACTGCTCCTAATAGCATGCTTTTCTAAAAGGTACTTTCACAATAGTAGTACATTTAACATTGCAAATAAAAATACATGTAATAGTTTTTATAACATCTTCAGTGGCCTTGAAGGGTAGAGGTGGCTTTCTCTTTCTCCTTTAGCCTCATGACAACCCTTGGGGTGGGTCAGCCTGAGGAAACAGAATGACTGGCCCAAGATCACTCAAAACTGGCATGGTTACATAAGAACATAAGAACATAAGAACAGCCTTGCTGGAACAGGCCACAGCCCATCCAGTCCAGCATTCTGTCTCACTCAGTGGCTCACCATTTCCTTCAGGGTATTCCCAAGGAGATGCCTTCACCTGCTTAGGATTCCCTGGAAATGGCATTGAGAGATATCCTGCCTATCTCTCCAACCCGGAGGTTGTCCTTAGGTATCCGTAATAATTATAGCCATTGATCCCCTTGTCCTCCATGAACTTGTCTAATCCTTTCTTAAAGCTGTCAAGACTGACAGCTGTCACCACTTCTTCTGGCAGGGAGTTCCATAGACCAGTAATCCTCTGGGTGAAAAAGTACTTTCTCTTATTTGTTTGAGAACTAGTACCCAAAAGTTTCACGGAGTGTCCCCTAGTTCTAGTGTTGTGCGATAGGGAAAACAGTTTTTCCTTATCTACCTTGTCCACACCGTGCATGATTTTATAAACTTCAATCAGGTCACCTCTTAGACGCCGTCGTTCAAGAGTGAAAAGGCCCAACCGTTGCAGCCTCAGATGGTAAGGAAGGTGTTCCAGTCCCCTAATCATTCTGGTTGCCCTCCTCTGTACTTTCTCCAACTCCATAATATCCTTCTGGAGGTATGGCGACCAGAACTGTACACAATATTCCAGATGGGGCCTCACCATAGATTTATAAAGAGGCAAAATGACACTTGCTGACTTATTTTCTATACCCTTCCTAATGATCCCTAACATTGAGTTTGCTTTTTTCACTGCTGAGGCACACTGGGTTGACATCTTCATTGAGTTGTCCACCAGGACACCAAGGTCCCTTTCCTGGTTTGTCTCAGAGAGTTCAGACCCCATCAGTTTATAAATGTAATTGGGGTTCTTTGCCCCAACATGCATCTCTCTGCACTTACTAATGTTGAAGCTCATTTGCCACTGTTTTGCCCACTCCCCCAGTGTCAAGAGATCCCTCTGGAGCTCTTCACAATCTCTCACAGTTTTCACTACCCTGTATAATTTAGTGTCGTCAGCAAATTTGGCTACCTTGCTTTTTACTCCTACCTCTAGATCATTTATGAAGAGGTTGAAAAGCAGGGGTCCCAGTACTGAACCTTGGTTGGGTGAGCATCTAGAACTACATTTCCCAAATCCCATTCCCAACACTTGTGAGCACGTCGCCACACTGGGATCTGGCTCACAAACAATACAGAGGAAGGAAAAAAAGATGGACATGATTAAATAAGGGAACTGGGTTTGGTTTTTATGATGCAGAGTTGGAGGAAAGTGGGTTTGGAAAGGCAGAAGTCCCTAAAAGAGAAAAGTTTGTTTTCCAGAGAACCTCAACTGGCATGGATGATGGAAGTAAAATAAAGTTCCCACTCAGGTGGAACCTCAGCAGATTGATAAGAAGAGAAAAACCAATTAGGCAAAGATAAAATTGGCCTAATGATCAGCTATTGGTTTTTTCCACTCCTAATTCTGCATTTTCTCATTTGCAAAACCAGGAGTGGCTAGTCTTTGATGCAGCATTGCTGATGTAAAGGAGGAACTATTTAAATCTCCTTAGAGAAGTCCCAGGGACTGTGGTGGCTTAGTGGTTAAGATGCTGAACTTGAATGACTGGAAGGCCGGCAGGTCAGCAGTTCAAGACCCGAGTGCTGCATGATGGAGTGAGCTCCCATCTCTGACCCAGTTCCTGCCAACCTAGCAGTTTGAAAGCAAGACATTGCAAGTAGATAAATAGGTACCACTACAGTGGGAAAGGTAACAGCATTCCATGCACTCCAGTGTATAGTCATGCCTGCCACATGGCCATGGAAATGTCTGGAGAAGCAGACAGTGCTGGTTCTTTGGCTGTAAACGGAGATGAGCACCGACGCCTAGAGTTGGATATGACTGGCTTTCACGCAAGGGAGGCCTCTATCCAGCCATATAGGAGAAAGTCCTGTTAAACTCAGGTGGGGCTTAAATCTAAACCAAACAGCACTGGATTAGGAACAAAGCATCATGATTAGATGCAGGAGGTTTATCGCACCGTTAAGTAAGAGCCAAAATCTCTCCTATCATTTATATTATTCAGGCTTACTTCTTTGAGTGACCAAGGGACTGGTCACTATTTCTTCCTTCTTAGATTTTGGGCTATCTCCAGAGATCATCATGCATTCACTAGCACAGGGATTTGCAACCTATGGCCCGTGGGCCTGATCTGGCCCATGGTGCCAATTAATCCAGCCCACAGTGAGGATACCGGGGCCACCTCTGCCACCACCAGAAGTGAAAGCACAGCAGAAAATTCTGGGAACATGGTGAAAATGTGCTGCCCTCACTCCCACTGCCATGGAAGAGGTGAAAAGAGCCGAGATCGCACCATGAATGCCGCCGCTGCCACCAGAAGCAACAGGAGGAGCCATGCTTCCAGCCCGCTCACCTGTGTGAGGGGGGCATGACCCTTTGCAATTAACTATTCTCAGCATCATTACATTTTAAAAAATATATTCTGCCCCCTCGTTTCCAAGAAGAGAATACTGTACATCTTGCTCTGGTTTTACTCCTTTCCATTCCACTAATACATAGTTCTGAAAATCCTCTCCATATTTTTCTAATCCCCTTTTTTTTACCATTAGCTCACATGTTAATTTATCATTTATGTCTATATTCCACATCTATAACAAATCATTTAATTCAAATTCCCAATCTACTTTCCACTTTTTAACAATATCCAATCACACGTTGATGATGAATAGGTTATGGAGGAAGAAATCTGCTGTTGTGTGTACCCATAGATCAGGGGTGCCCAAACTATAGCCCAGGGGCCAGATCTGGCCCTAGTAACCGGTCCCCTTAACCACATGACTGGCCCACAGCCCGAAAAATTTGGGCACCCCACCCTAGATATTTGGAAATTTTGGACTTGAACATCCTTAGTAAAGGTCACCTTTGCTTGAAAGGCAGTTGTATCCAACACTAGGGTTTGGTGCTCATCTCTTTATAACCGAAGAGCCAGCCCTGTCTGTTGTTTGCAGAGGTTTCTGTGCACATGTGGCAGGCATGCCTAGACACTGGAGTGCATCGAATGCTATTTACCCTCCCACTGAAGTGGTACCTATTCATCTACTTGCAATGTCTTGCTTTCGAACTGCTAGGTTGGCAGGAGCTGGGACAGAGGACGGGAGCTCACTCTGTCATGGATTACTAGGGAATCGAACTCTGACCTTCCAGTCATTGAGTTCAGCATCTTAACCCCTTCAGCCACTGTATCCTTACTCTTTACTTTACTAGGAACTGCATATATACTCAGACATTCCTTTAACCGTTCTTAGGCACTTGGTTAGGGCTTGAACTGCTAATTTCATCCCAATCCTCCAGTGTGAATTGAATGATAGGTTTGTATCATCATCATCATCATTACCACCACCATAATGAGTGGTAGTAGAAGAGGAAGAAGAGGAGGAAGGATAAAACCAGGACCAAAATATTTAACTTTTTTTTTTGTTAACAGGGGATAAGAATTAGAAATGTACATACTATATATTTATGATTTTAACTATTGTCAACTGCCCGCAGTGGGGTAATTTCCCAGAGGGGCGGTATAGAAATCGAATGAATGAATGAATGAATGAATGGATGAATGAAGGGGAACCGTTCAGATTATTAGGGTAAGATAACGTCCCATTGATGGCAGGGGCCCATATTTGTTGATGTCATGTTATTTTCACAACTATTTTTAGTGTTGCATTTCTGGTTATAGAATGAATAGATGATGATGAATGGTGGTGGTGGTGGTGGTATAGAAGCAGGATGCTCGGTGCTGAGAGGCTGGTGTGTCCCTTTTAGAAGAGGCGAAGAGCGGTCATCATCATCATCATCCTAACCGGGCCCCTCCCTCCCGGTCCCGAACGGTCCACCTGCCCCAGGGAGGGAGGGAGGGAGGGAGGGACGGATCCCGGCTGCCTCCGCCCCCGAAGGGCCGCCCCGGGGCTCCACGCGGCCGGCCAGGCGAGGCGAGGCGAGGCGGGGCGGAGCGGGGCGGAGCGGGGGCGGCCATGGCTTCCCGGGCCAAGCCGGAGGAAGAGGAGGGCGCAGAGGCTGGCAAGGCGGTCGACCTCTACCGGGACACGGCGCTGCGCTACCTGGGTGAGAGAGGTGCTTTACTCCCGAGGAGAACAACGGGAATCGGGTTGGCTGGCTGGGAGGGGATCCGACCCGACCCTTTGGGGAAGGAGGAGGAGCGGGGAGGGCTTTTCGCCTAGGCAAGTGCCTTTGGTGCGCAGCAGGCAGAAGTCCGCCCGGTGCACAGCAGGCAGAAGTTCACCCGGTGCACAGCAGGCAGAAGTTCACCCGGTGCACAGCAGGCAGAAGTTCACCCGGTGCACAGACGGCAAATGTTCGCCCAGTGCACAGCAGGCAGAAGTTCACCCGGTGCACAGACGGCAAATGTTCGCCCAGTGCACAGCAGACAGAAGTCCGCCCGGTGCACAGCAGGCAAATGTTCACCCGGTGCACAGCAGGCAGAAGTTCACCCAGTGCACAGCAGGCAAATGTTCGCCCGGTGCACAGCAGGCAGAAGTTCACCCAGTGCACAGCAGGCAAATGTTCACCCGGTGCACAGCAGGCAAATGTTCGCCCGGTGCACAGCAGGCAGAAGTTTGCCCAGTGCACAGCAGGCAGAAGTTTGCCCAGTGCACAGCAGGCAAATGTTCACCCTGTGCACAGCAGGCAGAAGTCCGCCTGGTGCACAGCAGGCAGAAGTTTGCCCAGTGCACAGCAGGCAAATGTTCACCCGGTGCACAGCAGGCAAATGTTCGCCCGGTGCACAGCAGGCAGAAGTTTGCCCAGTGCACAGCAGGCAGAAGTTTGCCCAGTGCACAGCAGGCAGAAGTTTGCCCAGTGCACAGCAGGCAAATGTTCATCCTGTGCACAGCAGGCAGAAGTCCGCCTGGTGCACAGCAGGCAGAAGTTTGCCCAGTGCACAGCAGGCAAATGTTCACCCGGTACACAGCAGGCAGAAGTTCACCCAGTGCACAGCAGGCAAATGTTCGCCCAGTGCACAGCAGGCAGAAGTTTGCCCAGTGCACAGCAGGCAAAAGTTCCCCGGGTGCACAGCAGGCAGAAGTTCCCCGGGTGCACAGCAGGCAAATGTTCGCCCGGTGCACAGCAGGCAGAAGTTCACCCGGTGCACAGCAGGCAAATGTTCGCCCAGTGCACAGCAGGCAGAAGTTTGCCCAGTGCACAGCAGGCAAATGTTCACCCGGTGCACAGCAGGCAGAAGTCCGCCCGGTGCACAGCAGGCAGAAGTCCGCCCGGTGCACAGCAGGCAGAAGTTCACCCGGTGCACAGCAGGCAAATGTTCGCCCAGTGCACAGCAGGCAGAGTTCACCCGGTGCACAGCAGGCAAATGTTTGCCCAGTGCACAGCAGGCAGAAGTTTGCCCAGAGCACAGCAGGCAAATGTTCGCCCGATGCACAGCAGGCAGAAGTTCAACCGGTGCACAGCAGGCAGAAGTTCAACCGGTGCACAGCAGGCAAATGTTCTCCCAGTGCACAGCAGGCAGAAGTTTGCCCAGTGCACAGCAGGCAGAAGTTCACCCGGTGCACAGCAGGCAGAAGTTCACCCGGTGCACAGCAGGCAAATGTTCGCCCAGTGCACAGCAGGCAGAGTTCACCCGGTGCACAGCAGGCAAATGTTTGCCCAGTGCACAGCAGGCAGAAGTTTGCCCAGAGCACAGCAGGCAAATGTTCGCCCGATGCACAGCAGGCAGAAGTTCAACTGGTGCACAGCAGGCAGAAGTTCAACCGGTGCACAGCAGGCAAATGTTCGCCCAGTGCACAGCAGGCAGAAGTTTGTCCAAAGCACAGCAGGCAAATGTTCACCTGGTGCACAGCAGGCAGAAATTCACCCGGTGCACAGCAGGCAAATGTTCGCCCGGTGCACAGCAGGCAGAAGTTCACCCGGTGCACAGCAGGCAAATGTTCGCCCAGTGCACAGCAGGCAGAAGTTTGCCCAGTGCACAGCAGGCAAATGTTCACCCGGTGCACAGCAGGCAGAAGTCCGCCCGGTGCACAGCAGGCAGAAGTCCGCCCGGTGCACAGCAGGTAGAAGTTCACCCGGTGCACAGCAGGCAAATGTTCGCCCAGTGCACAGCAGGCAGAGTTCACCCGGTGCACAGCAGGCAAATGTTTGCCCAGTGCACAGCAGGCAGAAGTTTGCCCAGAGCACAGCAGGCAAATGTTCGCCCGATGCACAGCAGGCAGAAGTTCAACCGGTGCACAGCAGGCAGAAGTTCAACCGGTGCACAGCAGGCAAATGTTCGCCCAGTGCACAGCAGGCAGAAGTTTGTCCAGAGCACAGCAGGCAAATGTTCACCCGGTGCACAGCAGGCAGAAATTCACCCGGTGCACAGCAGGCAAATGTTCGCCCGGTGCACAGCAGGCAGAAGTTCACCCGGTGCACAGCAGGCAAATGTTCGCCCAGTGCACAGCAGGCAGAAGTTTGCCCAGTGCACAGCAGGCAAATGTTCACCCGGTGCACAGCAGGCAGAAGTTTGCCCAGTGCACAGCAGGCAGAAGTCCGCCCGGTGCACAGCAGGCAGAAGTTCACCCGGTGCACAGCAGGCAAATGTTCGCCCAGTGCACAGCAGGCAGAGTTCACCCGGTGCACAGCAGGCAAATGTTTGCCCAGTGCACAGCAGGCAGAAGTTTGCCCAGAGCACAGCAGGCAAATGTTCGCCCGATGCACAGCAGGCAGAAGTTCAACCGGTGCACAGCAGGCAGAAGTTCAACCGGTGCACAGCAGGCAAATGTTCGCCCAGTGCACAGCAGGCAGAAGTTTGCCCAGTGCACAGCAGGCAGAAGTCCGCCCGGTGCACAGCAGGCAGAAGTCCGCCCGGTGCACAGCAGGCAGAAGTCCGCCCGGTGCACAGCAGGCAAATGTTCGCCCGGTGCACAGCAGGCAGAGTTCACCCGGTGCACAGCAGGCAAATGTTTGCCCAGTGCACAGCAGGCAGAAGTTTGCCCAGAACACAGCAGGCAAATGTTCGCCCGATGCACAGCAGGCAGAAGTTCAACCGGTGCACAGCAGGCAGAAGTTCAACCGGTGCACAGCAGGCAAATGTTCGCCCAGTGCACAGCAGGCAGAAGTTTGTCCAGAGCACAGCAGGCAAATGTTCACCCGGTGCACAGCAGGCAGAAATTCACCCGGTGCACAGCAGGCAAATGTTCGCCCGGTGCACAGCAGGCAGAAGTTCACCCGGTGCACAGCAGGCAAATGTTCGCCCAGTGCACAGCAGGCAGAAGTTTGCCCAGTGCACAGCAGGCAAATGTTCACCCGGTGCACAGCAGGCAGAAGTTTGCCCAGTGCACAGCAGGCAGAAGTCCGCCCGGTGCACAGCAGGCAGAAGTTCACCCGGTGCACAGCAGGCAAATGTTCGCCCAGTGCACAGCAGGCAGAGTTCACCCGGTGCACAGCAGGCAAATGTTTGCCCAGTGCACAGCAGGCAGAAGTTTGCCCAGAGCACAGCAGGCAAATGTTCGCCCGATGCACAGCAGGCAGAAGTTCAACCGGTGCACAGCAGGCAGAAGTTCAACCGGTGCACAGCAGGCAAATGTTCGCCCAGTGCACAGCAGGCAGAAGTTTGTCCAGAGCACAGCAGGCAAATGTTCACCCGGTGCACAGCAGGCAGAAATTCACCCGGTGCACAGCAGGCAAATGTTCGCCCAGTGTATAGGAGGCAAATGTTCGCCCAGTGCACATCAGGAAGAAGTTTACTTGGTGTACAGCAGCAAATGTTCACCCAGTACACAGCAGGCAGAAGTTCACCTATTTTATTAACATTAATTTGTCCATTGCCTGTATTTGCACCAGGCCCTGGGGCCATGTATTAAATACACCAGTCATACTGCCTCACTGTTACGTCAAACAAAATGGACTTGATCCGCAAAAGTTCACTTTAAAATATAGGGACGCTGGTCTTTTAAGGTGCCACAATATATTTTTCCTTTTCCCCCCCTTTTGTATGTATGTCCTTTGTTACATTTTTCTTTTTGTCAGCCACGTGTTTGTCCTAAAACATGGCTTCATAATAGGAAACTACAATTCTCATAACTAGAAACAATGTTTAGAAGAGTACAAGAACAACAAAATAACAAAATTGTACTAATAACAATCAACAGAAGCATAAGAAAAGAATTAACACTGGTCTCTGTTGTCGTGCTTGTCAAGTCGGCAGCCTTAGGAAGGAGAGACCTAAAAAATGTCTTCTCCTCGACAGCCTTGCTCAGCTTTGGCAAACTCAAGCCTGCGGATTCCTTTAGGGAGTTGATGCATCTCACATGTTACCTTCCTCTTTTCCTTCTGCCTTCCAAATATCCCTCTGTTTCTGATTCCTCCAGGGAAGCCTGCCTTCTCAGCTTCATCGTTTCTCGCTCCAGAGACAATTCAGGCTTGATTTTCTCCAGGACCCACTTGGTCATCTTTCTGGCACTCCAGGAGATCCCCAGAGATTTCTTCCACCATCATGTTTCAAATAAATCAAATTTCTCCCTATCAGCTTTCTTTCCTGTCCAGCTTGTCTAGCACTGCCCAGTACAGGAGACGCAGCGGCAAAATCAGGCCACGGTTCAATATATTAATCTTGTCTTCCTATACTTTGAGATGGAAACCTTCCTTTGAACTGGGTGGCTTTATTTATTTATTTATGTATTTATTTATTTATTCATATTTGTATTGCCACCCTCTCACCGAGGTGACTCCAGGCACCTCACAGGTGTAAATATAAAAACATTCCATATCAATAAAATCAAGAAACTTATCTAAAAACTATCAGACGTTAAAACCTTTAAAATACCCGTAACATACCGTAACAAGGTTTTTTTTTTTCATTAAAAGAAAGGTAGCTTATTTTCTTTTAAATTCTGCACCAATCCGTTCTCTGTCCTTCTTTTTTCTGATTTGCAGTGGCTCAAGTGGATAAGACGCTGACTGGGAGGCGGAAGGTCAGCAGTTCGATTCCCGAGTACTGCAGGACGGAAATGAGCTCCCGCCTTTGTCCCAGCTCGTGCCAACCTAGCAGTTCAAAAGCAAGACATTGCAAGTAGATAAATAGGGACCACTTCGGTGGGAAGGAAACAGCGTTCTGTGCGCTCCGGTGTCTAGTCATGCCTGCCACATGACCACAGAAACGTCTGCAGAAGCAGACAACGCTGCCTCTTCAGCTTTGAAAAAGAGATGAGCACTGCACCCTAGAGTCGGATACGACTGGCTTTCGAGCAAGGGAAACCTTTACCTTTATCCTCTTCTGCAAATACTAAAACCCAGGCTAGCCCTTATATAAGCCACGGGAGGGGAGGGGGGTCCCCGCACTAGTGGAAATACGGTTAGCAATTAGACTTCTATACCACCCCATATCACCTAGTTCACTCTGAGCAATTCACAAGTTAATTAGCATTTTGCCCCCAACATGCTGGGTCCTCATTTCTTTTATATATATATATATATATATATATATATATATATATATATATATATATATATATATATATATATATATATATATATATATATATATATATATATATATATATATATATATATATATATATATATATATATATATATATATTTTCTTAATTTTAAAAATAACAAAATGGGTCCTCATTTCAACAACCTTGGAAGGGTGAGTCAACCTTGGGCCCTGTCAGGATCGAACTCCCAATGTTCTTGCTGCAAACCACTGTGCCACTAGGGCTCTTAAATGGAGCTTAAGCATAGGGGACTTAGATCGGAGTTTTTAAATCACTCAACGAGAGTCGCAGCAGGCTGGATTTCAATTTAATTATTAAAGAAAAAGAGGGTTTTTTTCCTTAAAAGAAAGGTCGCTTATTTTCTTTTTAATTCTGCCCGTCCATTCTCTGTCCTTCTTTTTTTCTGATTTGCATTTGTTTATTTTGCAAGAAATCCTTTGCACAACAAAAGCCCATAATGTAGTCCAGGAATTCTCAATCTTTTAAAGCCGAGGGCCGGGTCATGCTCCCTCAGACAGTTTTGGGGGCCAGACGGCCATTTTGCCCTTCTTCCACCACATGGCACTTCCAGGTGTGGTGGAGGCAGTGGGGGCCTACATCAAATGGTGCCACGGGCCACATCCGTCCCACGGGGCACAGGTTGAGAATCCCCGATGTAGTCATTTCCAGCAGGACAGGAATTGCTGCAAAAATGACCCAAGGTCACTTTTATTTTTAAAGGTTTCCCTTGCTCGAAAGCCAGTCGTATCCGACTCTAGGGTGCAGTGCTCATCTCTGTTTCTAAGCCGAAGAGCTTAGGAGCGTTATGTAAAAAGGCAAGAAGTGGGTTGAGTTTCTGTAGCATCGTCGTAAGGAAGGGAGGTGGATTTTCAAGATGATGTCCTCTGGGTTCCCGGAAGGGCTCTTCTAGGTCAGGAGGAGGAGGAGGAGATACACAATCCTGCAAAATCCTTGCGCAGGGCGGTGAAATGCAATCTGGTGCGAACAGCTGCCTAGACTCAGAACACGATGACGACGACGACGAAGAAGCTGCTGCTGCTGCAGGACAGTCCATAGGAACAAAACTCTGGAAGCAGATGGAGCAAAATGAATCCCACACACCCCAATAAACATCAAAATAAAAATTACAGAGAGAGTGTAGATCAGGGGTTCCCAAAGGAAGGCCTGTGGGCCGGATCCAGCCCACGGCACCATTTCATGTGGTCCCCCACCCCTTCAAGGGCATTTGAGAAACAAAATGGCCACCCCTTTGAAGCTGTTGGGACAAAATAGCCATCCCCATTGAGTAGGCAGGGCAAAATGGCCGTCTGGCCCTTGAAGCTGACTGAGAGAGTGTGACCCAGCCCCTGGCTTGAAAAGGTTGGGAACCCCTGGATTTAGATGCTATATTTTTTTTGCTTATTAGACATTTTGGCGCACAAAGGATTATGGATGCTTTAGGATTGTATTTAGGGTTAGTTTTAAGGAGTCAAGAATATACACTATATTTCTTGAGTCCCATGGTTGCCAACCGTTTAAAGTTGGGGGCCGGGTCACGCTCCCTCAGACAGTCAAGCGGGCCGGATTGGTGGTTTCCCCTGCCGTAAACGCTGCCATAAAATGAGTCCACGGCTGTCATAAATGCATCTGCTTCTGGTGGCAGTGGCGCTGGCTGAATGATTTGGCACCGTGGGCCAGGTACGGCCTGCGGGTCGTTAGCTGCTCACCTCTGCTGTATATGCTGGTTTTTTTTGTTTTGTTTTGTTTTTGCTTATCTGAGCCTGATTGTTTTGTTTCTTTGTTTTTAGGTTACCGAGTGCAGTGTAATTGTGGATAGAGTGGTAGACACAGTAGGCCTGGGTTTGAAACCCTGCCAAGGTTGATAAAAATCAATGATTTTTAAAAGCACACATTTTTTTCATTTAAATTGGATTTCATTTAAAAAAATAATAATAATTAAAAGACAAAACACCACAACAAAAACCTAAACAAAAATACACCTAATACAATATAAGTGTCTATTTTAAAAAATAAATTGAAGTGAATAACACAGATAACTAGTGGCTCAAGTGCCTAAGACGCTGACTGGGAGGCGGAAGGTCAGCAGTTCGATTCCCGAGTACTGCAGGACAGAAATGAGCCCCCGTCTTCGTCCCAGCTCCTGCCAACCTAGCAGTTCGAAAGCAAGAAATTGCAAGTAGATAAATAGGGACCACTTTGGTGGGAAGGTAAACAACGTTCCGTGAGCTTCGGTGTCTAGTCATACCTGCCACATGACCACGGAAACGTCTGCAGCAGCAGACAGCGCTGGCTCTTTGGCTTTGAAACAGATGAGCACTGCGCCCTAGAGTCGGATACAACTGGCTTTCGAGCAAGGGAAACCTTTACTAAGATTTAAAAAGAAAAGAAAAAAAGAAGAGGGAAAAATTATACTTAGAATATCTAGTTTTTAGAAAAGAAATGAAAAAAGAAGCAAACAAATCTTTATACTAAAACAATTTAGTTTATTAAAACAATAAATGAAAAAAGAAGCAAAAAGATCTTTATACTAAAAATATCTACCGGTAGTTTATTTAAAAAAGAAATGAAAGAAGCAAAAAAATATTTATATTAAAACAATCTAGTTTATTAAAAAGAAGCAAAAAAAATCTGTATACTAAAAATATCTAGTTTATTAAAAAAAGTTTTAAAAAAGAGAAAATCAACAAAAAAAATCCCTCTGCTGACCTCTGACCTTCGTTACAGGCTACGCTAATGAGGTTGGGGAGTCCTTCAGGGCGATTGTGCCCGTCTCTGTGGTTTGGGCCAGCTACGGCGTGGCAACTGCTTACGTGGCCGCCGATGCCATGGACAAGGGAAGGAAAGCCGCCACCGTAAGTAGAAGTTAATTCTCTGTCCTGCCTTCTCCCTGCTTTAAGTGGAAAAGCCTCCTCTTTTAATTGCCCGCTTTCTTAACGATGGAGCAGAACCGAACACGAGTGGCACAGTTATGGGGTAAGATGGGGAAAGCCCAAACATGAAGTTGATGGGTTTTGTGGTTGCGATTTTGCAACGATGCAGGCCGGTTTTGAGGAACCGGTAGACGACGGACGGAGTGGAACAGAAGTGAAATCTCGGAGTCACAACACATGTTTTGTGCAAATGCTGTGGTTTCGGTATCTCCAGCTCAAAAGGCTGATACAGAAAGCACTGGGGGGAAGCCTGTGTTGGAGACCCTGGCAATGCTGCTGCCAATCAGAGTTGGAAATAAATGCCATAAGGCCAGGGGTTCCCAACCTAAGGCCTGTGGGCCGGATCCGGCCCATGGCATTATTTCATGTGCACCCCACCCCATTCGAGAAACAAAATGGCCACCACCCCCTTTGAAGCTATTTAGACAAAATGGCCACCCCCATCGTGCAGGCTGGGCAAAATCCGGCCCTCGAAGCTGACAGAGAGTGAATCCCGGGCCCTGGCTTGGAAAGGTTGGGAACCCCTGATATAAAGCAGTTTGCAGTAGAAATGGGACAGGAGAAACTGAAAGTGCCCCTTTACACAAGGTTTGCAAAGGCAAGGGAAAGAAAGTGGAGACTACCGCATGGGTTAACGATGCACACCCCTCCAGATGTTGAGCACATATGGAGGGCCCTGCAGCTCCTAGCCGAGGGGCCATAGAGGGTTTTATCTGGAAAAATCTGAAGATGGGAATTAAAACAGGTATGGAGCAACATGTGGAAGCATCGCATGCCTAGGACAGATGCAGAGTTGGGTCATAGCCATGGCTGATGTTCTGTGCAGCCAAACAGAGTCCCATTTATCAGACCCGTTTTGAGTCTCACTCTACCCTTTTGCAGGAAACGCCCAATGGCGAAGGACGGACCACGCGAACAGCTGTGGCAGTCGTGGATACCTTCATCTGGCAGGCCCTGGCCTCCGTCGTCATCCCGGGCTTCACCATCAACCGCCTCTGTGCGGCCTCCCTCTACTTCATGGGCAAGCTGACCCCGTGGCCCCTCTCGGTCCGGAAGTGGGCGACCACTGCCGTGGGGCTCTCGGCCATTCCTGTCATCATCAAACCCATTGACAGGTAGATGGGGTGGATTCCAGTGATTATGCCTTTTATAAGATCAGGCTGGGCGGCCATGTACTGGAGCGGGCCGCGGGCCTAGTTCATTGATGGCGAACCTTTTAGAGACCGAGCACCCAAATTCAACAGGCTGCCGTCCACGCCATAGAGGGGCGGGGTGAACTCTGTACTGGGGGAATGGAGGAAGTGCTCCCATTGGGCTGCTGGGCAGAGGGGCGGGACGGATTCTGTGCTGGGGAAGGGAGGAAGCGCTCCCATTGGACTGCTGGGCAGAGGGGCAGGACGAACTCTGTGCTGGGGTGAAGACGCATGTGCCCACAAAGGGGGCTCTGAATAGCCCCTCTGGCACACATGCCATAGGTTTGCCACTACTGGCTTAGTTGTACAACTACTTTGGAGTTCCGTGATTTGAACTCAGAGCCTCCTTTTGTCTTTGGAAAGGAAGAGAGGAAAGGGGGTTGATAGAAATCAGTGGGGACCGGGGACCGCACCCTAACACACAACCCCATAGCTGTGACCCACATTGTCAACTCACAACTGCTGTCCTCTCCAGAGCTGGACACATATTCTTGTCCTGGTCTGACTCTTTTCACGAAAGCACGTTTATTAAATTCTCCCCGTTTCACTCTAAAATCAGATTCTTTTTAATCCCCCTTTTTTAAAAGATTAATTCACATGTCACTCTATCATTTACTGCCATATTCTATCTCTCTTTAAACCAATCACCCAATTCATATTTACAACCCGGTCCACCATTCTTAATCAGAAGTGATCTCAGTTATTTTCATTATTATTATTCTGCCATCAACGTGAAGTTATAGCTGGGGTGCTTTTCAGTTGTGGGCTACAAAATCTATAACAGGTTCCCAACCTAAGGCCCGTGGGCTGGATCTGGCCCGCAGTGCCATTTCATGTGTTCCCCATGGCATTAAAAAACAAAATGGCTCCCACTATGAAGCTGTTGGGGCAAAATGGCTGTCCGGCCCTCAAAGGTGACGGAGAGAGCGTGACTCAGCCCCTGGCTTGAAAAGGTTGGGAACCCATGATCTATAAACTCAAGGCAGCACAGCCAGTGATAAAGGAGAATGGAATTTGTAGTCCGACATGCATGGCTAGGCCTGATGTCCCTTTCTTAGCCCATCATCTTCATCATCAACTTGAGTGCGAACGTCATTTGCCAAGGTTTCCAAGGGGCTTTTAAGGAAGTCTTTGGGGCTCCTGAGTCTAGAAATTTTGAAACATCTGGCCTTCTATGTTGGAGGCGTTTCCGGCCAGATGTGGTTCGCTTTCACCTCTGGAGTCTCCATTTTGAAAGGTAAAGGTTTCCCTTGCTCGAAAGCCAGTCGTATCCGACTCTAGGGTTCAGTGCTCATCTCTGTTTATAGCCAAAAGCCAGCCCTGTCTGTCTGAAGACGTTTCCGTGGACACGTGGAAAGCATAACTAGACACCAGAGTGCACAGAATGTTGTTACCTTTCCCACTGAAGTGGTCCTTATTTATCTACTTGCAATTTCTTGCTTTCAAAGCGGCTAAATTGGCAGGAGCTGGGACAGACAATGAGAGCTCACTCCGTCGTGCAGCACCTGGGTCTCGAACAGCTGACCTGCCGCCCTGCCCATTGGCAAGTTCAGCGTTGTAACCACTAAGCCACCACAGTCCCTTAAATGCATCTATACCAGGGGTTGCCAACCTTTTCAAGACGGGGGCCATTGGGTCACGCTCTCTCAGTCAGCTTCGAGGGCCGGACAGACATTTTGACCTACCTGCACGATTGGGGGGGGGGGGGCATTTAGTCCCAACTGCTTTAAAGGGGGTTGTCATTTTGTTTCTCGAATGCCCTTGGAGATGTGCGTGTGTGGGGGGGGGGCACATGGAATGGCACTGTGGGCCAGATCCAGCCCATGGGTCTTAGGTTGGGAAACCCTGATCTATACCCTTCCTCCAACCCCTTTTCTTTTGCTAAATGCATTCCAGGGAAATAAAAGGAGGAATTTGAACTGGAAGAGCTTTTCTTGACATCCCAGAGGATAGAACCTGGGATTTATTTATTTCAAACTAGATCTCTAGCCCCTGTGAATAAATATGATCCCTGACGAAGTATCCAGCTCATCTATAAATAAACATTATGCCGACAGAGTGCTTTATGCAATCAGCATTATATTGCAAACGTGTTCTTTTCCACTGATCCGGAATGCCATGACTTATTGATTAAGCTCTGCTTTTTATGCGCCGTCTAACTGGCTCCCTGGTTGGCAGAAAAGACTAGTTTAATTTTGCCATTAGGTCTTACTGGTTCGAAAGTCAGTCGCCCCCGATTCTAATGCTCATCTCCATTTAGAGCCAAAGAGCCAGCACTATCTGCGTCTGCAGACGTTTCCGTGATCATGTGGCAGGCATGACGAGATGTCATAGCGCACGGAGCACTGTTACCTTTCCCGCCGAAGTGGTACCTATTTATCCACTTGCAACGCCTTGCTTTCAAATTGCTAGATCGGCAGTAGCTGGGACAAAGATGGGAGCTCACTCCGTCCTGCAGCGCTCGGGTCTCAAACTGCCTTCTGGTCGTCAAGCTCAGTATCAACCACTAATCCACTGTGGCCCTCAACTTGGCCATTTGCCCACAAATAATTTTCTTTCTAGAGCAAGGGTAGGTAAAGCCTCTCCAGATGGACTCCAATATTGCAATCTTTCAAGTTCAACAGGACTCTTCTTCCTATTGGGCAGAGCTTGAGGAGGTAAAACAATAAAGGCCCCCCAGTTAACCTTCACTAGATATCCCATCATCCAGCTCTGAAAGACCTTTTAAAATCATTTTTAGACTTCTGTGTTTTCCTCTTGCCTCTCTTAAGTTCTCTAGTGCCAAGCCTGAAGAAGAGTCCTGTTGGGATCAAAAGCTTGCTGATTTTACTATTTAAAACTATTAGAAAAAAATAATCTTAATATTTAAAAATACTAGTAGAGGGTAAGGGTCTCCCTTGCTCAAAGCCAGTTGTATCCGACTCTAGGGTTCAGTGATCATCTCTGTTTCAAAGCCGAAGAGCCAGCGATGTCTGCTTTTGCATACATTTCCGTGGTCATGTGGCAGGCATGACTAGACACCAGAGTGCACAGAACGCTGTTTCCCTTCCCACCAAAATGGTCCCTATTTATCTACTTGCAATTTCTTGCTTTCAAACTGCTTAGTTGGCAGGAGCTGGGACCAAGAAAGGAGCTCATTCCGTCCTGCAGTATTTGGGAATCGAACTGCTGACCTCACGCATTCCAGTCAGCGTCTTAACCACTTGAAAAATATTTTTAATATGTAAAAATATTTAAAACCTAGATAAAGGTGTTAACTGTCGTATTTTTCATTTTTCATTTCTGTAGCAATTCAGAGAACTAAGCCAAGTTTAACTAACTTGACCACCCTGAGGACTAGCGGCCTTGGCGAAATCTACAGGGAAAGGTGATGGTTCCCAAGTGGATTAAATCCCACTTGAATCCATCTTGATGGTGGACAGCAGCTTTATCAATCCTGGCCTGAGGATGATGATAAGGACTTTGTGGGCCAAAAGGACTCAGGTCTAGAAAGTGACTCGTGGAACTGGATCAGTGGCATGGGTGTCTCACTGCGATGTGGAAGGCAGATGAAAAACCACTGCATTATATGGTTCTCAGGACAATCTTCACGGCTGATCGCCATGAGGATCGCCAATATTCGGATTTGGATATGGCAGTAGTAGAAGAAGAAGCCAAAAGTTTGACTCCTTGTGTGTCTGCAGTTCATTGTGCTCAAGTGCTGAGTAAACCTGGAACATTTTATACCGTCTCCCCAGTTAAAGATTAAAAGCAGGGGTTCCCAACCTAAGGCTTGTGGGCCAGATCCAGCCCCTGGTGCCATTTCATGTGGCCTCTCCTACCCCTCCAAGGGCATTTGAGAGACAAAATGGCCATCCCTTTGAAGCTGTTGGGACAAAATGGCCACCCCATCATGCAGGCAGTGCAAAATGGTCATCCGGCCCTCAAAGCTGACTGAGAGAGCATGACCCGGCCCCTGGCTTTAAAAGGTTGGGAACCCCTGATTAAAAGTATATCATAGGAAAAGCGCTGGTTTTTCCTCTTTCTTGACGCCTCTTTTCCTCTTCTGCAGGTCAGTCGATTTCCTGATGGACTCCAGCCTTCGCAAACTCTACAAGAGGGAAGAGAAACCGCCTACCTCCTCTTGATGTGCCCGTCTCAACCTCTAAAATTGGCGGGTTCGTCCCTACGTGGTCGCCAGTCTTCATGCCAACTGAATGGTGCTTGAAGTGGAACTAAAGGGAAAATGTCTCACCCAGTTGGCTTATAGCCGAGGAAGTAGAGAAATAGGGCAAAGATGGAACTCGGGGCATCTTTGGGACCCAAAGATGAAGGTGTTGTAGCACTGTTTCCAAACGTGGGCCCAGGCCCCACAGGTGGGACTTTAATTCCCAGAAGCCTAAGTCAGTACATTGGCTGATCAGGGCTTTGGGGCAATTGACATAGGCTTCAGGGAATTGAAGTCCAAGAACCAAAGGTTGGGAAACATTGCTCTGTGAATCCACATTAATGGGTTTACTGCACAGATGCGCAGTAAACCCATTTGTGTGGGTTCAAAGAGCAGTGTTTCCCAACCTTTGGTTCTTGGGCTCCAATTCCCAGACGCCTTTGTTAGTCCATAGGCTGATCAGTCCACTTTGGGAATTGACTTAGACTTCTGGGAATTGAACTCCAAGAACCAAAGGTTGGGAAACACGGGGCTGTAGGAATGGAGAATGGGATTTCTCATGGACCAGAAGAAAAGAAATCTCACCAATTTTCTGAAGCCCACCAGAGAGTAGTTTGGGATCTGTGACTGTGTTGTGTTTGGTCCTGTATATCAAATAAATGTTCTTTATAGAGTCATATTTTTAAAAAGTTGGAATTTTTGAGATGGTAGCCATGTGAGTCTGTGTTTCAAGCATAACAGAGAGTAAACAGAGCAAAAAGACAAAAACCATTGTGGCACCTTAAAGACTGACTGCTGTATTTTTATGTGAGCTTTCGTAGATCAAGTCCATTTCGTCAGACAGAAGGGCGAGGCTTCATGGGGCATCAATTTATGCACATCAGGGACAGAGGTTGTTGTTACTATTAACCATTTGCAATTCAAAAGGACGAAGCTTCAGGCATTATGCTAACCATTCTGTACCTGATGTGTAAAAATTGATGCCATGAAGCCTGTACAGAATGGTTAGCATAACATAAGTATACTAGTCAATGTGTTTTTTTTACAACTGGTAATACCTGTTGTTCAGATTAGTTGTGAAGCTTCGCCGTTCTGAATTGCAAATAGTTACTAAATGGATGCAAGACAACTTACCAGTTCAAGTCAAATCACTTTATTACAGTCATTGACCAGTACGGTAAAAAGGGTTTAGTACACAAGATACAATTAAAATGTACCACCAGAAACATATCTACTTGAGTTGAAATAAAATAGAATAAAATAAAATAGAATAAAATCAGTTCTTAAAATTGGTGCTACATTTGGACTAGGTAATGGAACAGCACCTCTGAATCTGAATTAAAAAGAATAAAACAACACAGATTTATACAGATAGGACAGCAAAGATCTCTAAAATCTGACGTAATTTCAAAAGTTTAAAAGTTATAGTTATAAACATGAGAATAAAAGTGTCTGTATACAAATGCACATAATAGATACAGTATGCATCAGTAGGATAGAATAGGATTACAAGTGCAAAGTAAAAATTATTATGGCTAGTGTTTAACCTGTCCCCGATGTAGCTGGTTCTCCTTAATGCTCCGTACCCTGGTTGCCTTCCAAGCAAACCTGGCAATCGCTGTGGTCAGATCAGTTATTTTATCTGAGAGCATGGTTCTAAACATGATTATTCAGCTCGATTTGAGGGAAGGTCACGTCTAAGGTTATCATATCGCTTCGGCAGCACATATATTAAAATTGGAACGATACAGAGAAGATTAGCATGATATTACAAGGTGTAAAAACAACCTCTGTACCTGATATGTATACATTAACAGCGTGAAGTCTCACTCTTATTTCTGACCAAGTGGACTTGATCCACAGTGTCTGGCTGGACATCCCACTACAGCCAGCGGCTCAACGCCGAGTGTCAGGCGGTGGTTAACTAACCTGACTCCCTAAAGGGGCCGATGGCTATGGGTGGATGAGCCCCTTTAGATGGGGTGATGGTCCCCCTCACTGGAGGAAATGTCACTAGAAACCATCATATTGGGCCCAACGGCAAAATGAACGGAGGAAGAACTCTGATTCCCAACGGTCATGGAGGCGGAAGAAGCCATGCCAGATGGACTGGCTGTGAAGGCGCACCTTGTCCATATCCTCAAGGTTGCGGCAGTCCATTGCAGTCCCGGTGTTAAGGGGCCATTCAACAATCACGTGATCCTTGAAGGGGGAGGGGTCTGCTGTCTGAATTACGGAAACATTACTTGGGGGCAGGGGGGGGCATGTCAAAGATTACGTAATCCATTTGGAGCTGTTGTGCATTAGGCACCAATAGTGAAAAGCTCTAAAAATTAGAGTTGTGATACAAAAGCTCAATTATGTAATTTTTTTTTTTTTTGGGGGGGGGGGTCAAAGCTAAAATTACAGTCAGATTACATAGGGGGGAGGCGGTCAATTTCCCCACCCCCCAAAAAAAATATATTGGATCACATAATTGTTAAATGGCCCCTAAATCCTGCATGTCTCATGGAGATGGCTCCGTGATCAGTGTGTGGGACACTTCATGGCAAGCCAAACAAACTCATGTCAATGGCATTTTCCTTGCTTGGCTTGGAGGGCGAAGGTAGCCCAAGACCAGCTCTCCTGGTGCCCTGGGGCAGGGGGAAAACGTATACTCTGATCGAGTTGCAGCCGACGACGATGGACTTCATCCACAAAAACTCACATTTATTTATTTATTTATTCAATTTGTATAGCTGCCCCAATCGACGTACGACTCTGGGCGGCGTACATAAAATCCCCAGCATTTAAACTACAGAGACCCTTAAAATTCCGAAAAACTACTCTCTGATATACTTAAAAATGGAACTTTTCCTGCAAATAAATCCTCGATTTACCACCGGTCCCTCCCAAGAGCAATGTGGACATTTTAAATGGCATTTCCCCCCCTGCACTGGGAGACCTTCAATTCCCAGAACAAGAAGCCCTGATCAGCAAGAGTGCCAAGGTTCCCTCACCATCACCGCCTTATAACATCTGGCATGGTTAATCACACTAGCTGTTTCAACTTGAATTTGGATCAGCTCTTGTTCATTGTCAAGTCGTTGGGTTGGGGAGAAAAACCACATCTTTTAATATTGGATGGGTATGATGAGCTCCCGTCTTCGTCACTGCTCCTGCCAACCTAGCAGTTCGAAAGCAAGAAATTACAAGTAGATAAATAGGGACCACTTCGGTGGGAAGGTAACAGCGTTCCGTGCGCTCCGGTGTCTAGTCATGCCTGCCACATGACCATGGAAACGTCTGCAGAAGCAGACAGCGCTCGCTCTTTGGCTTAGAAACAGGTGAGCACTGCACCCTAGAGTCGGCTACGACTGGCTTTCGAGCAAGGGGAACCTTTACCTTTATTGTAGTCTGAGAAAGGCGTTTTGTAGATCCTTGAGCTTGGAATCTCTGTCTTGTATCAAAGATCTTTTAATATTTTAGTTAGCCAATAAAAGTATTATTTAAATTTTATTTCCCCATCCTTATTTTATTTCCTCGTCCTTATTGTTCTTCCAACTGGCTTAATGAAAACAACAGGAATAATGAGCCAAATCCTTCTTGTGGGGGGAAATGTGTATCTGACCACAATTGCACAAGTGTATTTCCAAGTGTGGGTTTGGCTGTTGTGAACCAAGTCTATTAAACACTCGGGGAAGGGTTGGGTACAGGAGGGACAACCCAGACAAGTTACCTCCCATGATTTGCCCGTTTGCTCTTAGACCAGGGGTGCCCAAACATTTTGGGCCACAGGCCTGTCACGTGGTTCAAGGAGTTGGTCACTATGGCCCACATCCGGCCCCCAACGCCAATTCATCCGGCTCACGAAGCCCTCGTCACTCCCAGAACTGTACCATACAGGTGTGTTTTACTTCCACTTCCGGGAGCAACGAGGGCGTCGAGGGCTGGATGAATTGACATCGGGGGCTATAGTTTGGTTACCCCTGTCTTAGACGATCACATAAACTCATTTTAAATGGTTTTTTTGCCTCTGAATTCCTCTGAAGCAGCTTCTGTGACTGTTTGCTCAACTAGTACCAACCTCCGCCTCCTAAGCACTTTGCGAGACAAAGTATTAGTACGGATTCTTTGTGCTAAGGATGTTTTGCGGGATTTTCCCAGCCTCATCAATTAATCAGCCAAGCTTTTATGCCCAGAGAAAGTTTCCGAGAACAGCTCCGCATGTCCTATAAAAGCTTCGGTAAAGAACAAAAGAAATATATACACAGAATTGAGATAATGGTACTTCTTCACCATTGCTTTCTCTGGCACTGACGCTTTGGAAGAGTTTACTGGAACAGATTCGTCAAAACAACGGGATGAGCGCCCATCTCTGTCCCAGCTCCTGCCAACCTAACGGTTTGAAAGCAAGAAATTGCCAGTACATAAATAGGGACCACTTCGGTGGGAATGTAAACAGTGTTCTGTGCACTCAGGTGTTGAGGCATGCCTGCCACGTGTCCACAGAAACGTCTGCAGATGCAGACAGCGCTGGCTCTTTGGCTGTAAACAGAGCTGAGCACTGAGCCCTAGAGCTGAATACGACTGGCTTTCGAGCAAGGGTGACCTTTACTATGTGACTGCTCAGTGTAGTGGTTCTCGACTAAATTGGGCAGGTTAAAATGTCATCCATCCAGTTTTGCAATGCTCGATCCATCTAGTTAGTTAGTTAGTTGGTTAGTCCCATCCATCGATCCAGTTTTGCAATGCTCCATCTATCTATCCATCCATTCAGCTTTGCAATCAATCATCCTTGCATTCTTCCAGTTTTGCAAGCAATCATCCATCCAGTTTTGCAAGCAATTGTCCGTCCGTCTGTCTAGTTTTGCAATGCCTGTCCATCCATCCCAATCCAATCCCCATTAAAAGCCAGCAAAAAACAGTTTTTTTTTTAAAAAAAAGGGGGATTTAGCTCTTACTTAGGAAGCACCAATGAGGGTTTATCTGAGACAGTTGAGAGTGGGTGTTGTGTCCTAAAGCATGTGCCTTTAAACAATGTACCTATCCATGTGTATCCAATGTAACATTGTAACCCCAGCTGCATCTCTGTAACCCTAATAGGACGCGAGCTAGTGACCACTAGATGGCAATAGCGAGCGTCCAAGCTCATTGGTTCAAGACTCACCTAAGAGCAATAGCGCGGGAAGATTCCCGCCATCACCTTCACCTGGACAAGAAGGGCGTGACCTGAAATGACGTCACGCGGACAGTAGCCAATAGACTGTCAAGGAGCCACATTCAAATGTATAGCCACTGTATATATTGAGCTGTTCGTCCGCCATTACCACATGTTCCCTCTGACCAGCATGTAATAAAGTTGTGTTAAGCCAGCTCTTCGGCTGTCCTGGTGTCTTTGGTCCCATACACAAAATTGGCGACGAAGGTGGGATCATGGCTGCCCACGGGACCAAGACATACGCCGGTTTCGACATCAAGAAACCACAAGATTGGGAACTTTTCGAAATGGACTTCCAAGGCGCGCTGGTGGAGTTCGAGGTTACGGACGAGGCGAAGAAAAGAGCCATTCTCACCAGAATGCTCGGGCACGACGGCAAGAGGGCATTGATTGACCTCATCGCACCCAAAAAGGCGGCTGAATTCAAGGCAAAGGAGCTCCTGAAGGTGTTGCGAGACCATTTCCGGCCCTCGGTGGCGATGTTTCCTGCTCGGAGCGCGTTTTGGAGGCGAGTCCAAGCGCCTGGAGAGTCGGTCTCCGCCTTCGTAGCGGCCCTGCGTCTGGCTGCCGGCCCATGCAAATGGGAGAACTTGGAAGTCACCCTCAGGGACTGCGTGCTATGCGGCCTGAAGGACGCCGAGATTCAGCGCACGCTAATGAATCAGGAGCCGCCCCCCACGTTGCAGGAGGTCCTGAAAGCGGCACAGGCCGCGGAAGCCACCAAGGCCGGGGTACAAGAGCTCCAGGACTGGTGACCGAAGGCCGGCAAAGCAGAGAGTTCGGTGCACGCAGCCCGGCGAACTTCGAAATCGTCCGCCGAAAGCAGCGACGACGAGGACGTCCGGAGGGTCCGGAAGGAGGGCCGGCGCTGCGACGGCTGCGGGGCGGCTCACGACCGTGCAAGGTGTCCGTTCAGAAAAGCCGAGTGCCACAACTGCGGGCGACGCGGGCACATTGCCAAAGTCTGCAGACAACGACGCAAGGACCGGAGGAGCTCGCCCGACCGCTCAGCGAGGCCAGATCGTTCGTCGAGACCAAAGGATGGCGCTCGGCCCACGAGGAAGCAGGACGGCGTGGGCCGCATCTCCGACGACAGCGGCGCCGCCGCCCCAGTTTTCAGCGTGTCCATGGGACACCCCCGCTACTGTGTTGAGGTACTGGTGCAAGGGGCCCCTGTTAGGATGGAGATTGACTCTGGCTCCTCATATTCCCTCATTCCCCAGAGGGAGTTCTTGAGAATTGCCCCCCGCGTACGGCCCAAGCTCAAAGCGTTGAGGTCCACGCTTCGGGACGTGCAAGGGAACAGTATCCCGGTGTTGGGGGTTGGGAAATTCCAGGTCCAGTATAAGCGGCACACCGCGGAACTCCCCCTAGTCGTTCTCAAGGGGGGTAATTGCAGCCTCCTCGGGACTCAATGGTTTCAGCCCCTGGGTCTATTCATTGGGGGGGTGCACGCCGTTGGGACTGACCCAATACAGAGGGTGTGCGACGCGCACCCTGAAGTCTTCAAAAAGGGACTTGGGAAATTCAATGGACCCCCAGTAACTTTCGACCTGGACCCGGAGGTCCGCCCAATAAGACTCAAACCGCGCAGAGTGCCTTTTGCACTAAAGGACAAAATAGAGGCGGAACTGGACAAATTAGTGGGCCAGGGGATTCTTGTTCCTGTTGATTCTGCGGAGTGGGAAACTCCAATTGTCACGGCACTGAAGGCCAATGGGGAGGTTCGCATTTGCGCCGATTATAAGTGCACCATTAATAAGGCAATCCGCCCTAATGTGTATCCGGTGCCGGTGGTCAGCCATTTGCTAGCCAGGTTACATAAGAACATAAGAACAGCCTTGCTGGAACAGGCCACAGCCCATCCAGTCCAGCATTCTGTCTCACACAGTGGCTCACCATTTCCTTCAGGGTATTCCCAAGCAGATGCCTTCACCTGCTTAGGATTCCCTGGAAATGGCATTGAGAGATATCCTGCCTATCTCTCCAACCCGGAGGTTGTCCTTAGGTAGCCATAATTATAGCCATTGATAGCCTTGTCCTCCATGAACTTGTCTAATCCTTTCTTAAAGCTGTCAAGACTGACAGCTGTCACCACTTCTTCTGGCAGGGAGTTCCATAGACCACTGATCCTCTGGGTGAAAAAGTACTTTCTCTTATTTGTTTGAGAACTAGTACCCAAAAGTTTCATGGAGTGTCCCCTAGTTCTAGTGTTGTGCGATAGGGAAAACAGTTTTTCCTTATCTACCTTGTCCACACCGTGCATGATTTTATAAACTTCAATCAGGTCATCTCTTAGACGCCGTTGTTCAAGAGTGAAAAGGCCCAACCGTTGCAGCCTCAGATGGTAAGGAAGGTGTTCCAGTCCCCTAATCATTCTGGTTGCCCTCCTCTGTACTTTCTCCAACTCCATAATATCCTTCTGGAGGTATGGCGACCAGAACTGTACACAATATTCCAGATGGGGCCTCACTATAGATTTATAAAGAGGCAAAATGACACTTGCTGACTTATTTTCTATACCCTTCCTAATGATCCCTAACATTGAGTTTGCTTTTTTCGCTGCTGAGGCACACTGGGTTGACACCAAGGTCCCTTTCCTGGTTTGTCGCAGAGAGTTCAGACCCCATCAGTTTATAAATGTAATTGGGTTTTTTTGCCCCAACATGCATCACTCTGCACTTACTGATGTTGAAGCTCATTTGCCACTGTTTTGCCCACTCCCCCAGTGTCAAGAGATCCCTCTGGAGCTCTTCACAATCTCTCACAGTTTTCACTACCCTGTATAATTTAGTGTCGTCAGCAAATTTGGCTACCTTGCTTTTTACTCCTACCTCTAGATCATTTATGAAGAGGTTGAAAAGCAAGGGTCCCAGTACTGAACCTTGGGGGACCCCACTCTTTACTTCCCTCCACTTGGAGAAGTGTCCATTTAGTGCTACCCTCTGTTTCCTGTCCCTTAGCCAGTTGCTGATCCAGGACAAGACCTGTCCCTTTATTCCATGACTGGTAAGTTTATTCAAGAGCCTTTGGTGTGGGACCTTGTCAAAAGCCTTCTGAAAGTCCAGATAAACAATGTCAACTGGATCCCCCTTATCCACATGCTTGTTGACACTCTCAAAAAATTCCAACAGATTAGTGAGGCATGATTTGCCCTTGCAAAAGCCATGTTGGCTCTCCTTTAGCAGTGCCTTCTCTTCTATGTAACTATTAATTCTGTCTTTTAGGATGGTTTCCATCACTTTACCTGGGACACATGTCAAACTGACAGGCCAGTAATTTCCTGGATCACCCCTGGATCCTTTTTTGAAAATTGGTGTTACATTCGCTACCTTCCAGTCATCAGGCACAAAGCCTGATTTGAGGGAAAGATTATATATTTTGGCTAGGATATCCAGCAATTTCATCTTTAAGTTCCCTGAGAACTCGTGGATGGATGCCATCTGGTCCTGGTTATTTGTTAGTGTTTAGCTTAACAAGACATGCAAGGACCTCCTCCCTGGTTATTTCTATCTTGCTTAATTCTTCGGTTTCCCTCCCTACGAAGATAGGCTCTGTTTTGGGCATGTGGTCTCTGTCTTCTTCAGTGAATACTGAAGCAAAGAATTCATTGAGTCTCTCTGCAATCTCTGTTTCCTCTTTAATAACCCCTTGCCTTCCATTGTCATCTAATGGTCCAATGGCCTTCCTAGTTGGGTTCTTACTTCTAATGTACTTAAAGAAGTCTTTGTTATTTCTCTGAGTATTTTTAGCTATACGCTCCTCAAAGTCTTGCTTTGCTTTCCTGATTGTTGCCTTGCATTTGTTCTGCCAGAATTTATGTTTCTGCCTGCTGTCCTCATTTGGACAAGCCTACATGGGGGAAAGTGTTTCGCTAAGTTCGACCTGGCACAGGCCTATCAGCAACTCATGGTAACCCCTGCCGCAGCTGCTGCACAGACCATAAGGGGGCGTTCCAGGTGACGCGCCTCCAATTCAGCGTGAACTCGGCGCCTGGAATTTTCCAGTCACTCGTGGAACGCCTCCTCAAAGGGCTGGACGGCGTTTTGCCATATTTTGATGATGTTGTGATAACGGGGGGGGGGGGGGGGAGTGAGGCTGAGTTGGCTGAACGGCTAAACAAGGTCCTGGAGGCATTCGAACAAGCGGGGTTGCGGTTGCGAAAAGACAAATGCGTCTTCTTCGCGAAGGAGGTCGAGTTCTTAGGGTTCCGAGTAACACCCGAGGGGATCAAACCGTCCAAATCCAAGGTGGCCGCCATCAAGAAAGCCCCTCGCCCCACCTCCAAGCCCGAGTTGCAGTCGTTCCTAGGGCTCTTAAATTTCTACCACTCCTTCCTTCCTCGGAAGGCTGCGGTGGCTGAGCCGCTTCACAAGTTGCTCAAGAAAGATGTGGCATGGAAGTGGGGCGATGACCAGGAGAGGGCATTCACGGAACTGAAACAACTCCTGGCGTCTGACGCCATTCTGACCATTTCGACCCCAAACGGCCGGTGGTACTGATCTGTGATGCATCCCCGGTGGGGGTGGGGGCAGTGTTATGCCACGTGTTGGAAAATGGGAGGGAGGCCCCAATAGCGTTTTACTCCAGGTCCCTGTCCCAGGCGGAGAGGAATTACGCCCAGACAGACAGGGAAGCGCTGGCGATAATTGCAGGGACCAAAAAATTTCACGATTTTCTATATGGCCGCCCCTTCACCATCATGACCGACCACAAGCCCCTACTAGGCATTTTCACCGCAGATAAGCCCACGCCACAGATCCTGTCCCCGAGGATGCTCAGGTGGGCCATTTTTCTCAACGCCTACCAGCACGCGTTGGCGTACCGGCCCGGGAGAGAGATCAGCCATGCGGACGCCCTGTCGAGGTCCCCCCTCCCCCAGACACAAAGCCACGTGGGCGAGGAGGAGCCGGACCACCAGGTGCTCATGATAGAAGTCTTAGATTCGCCCCCCATAGTACCCGCAGATATCGCTAAAGCGACAAGCAGAGATGGGACGTTGGCGGCGGTTAGCTCCTGGGTACAGAAAGGGTGGCCAGCGTCTTCCCCAGTGGAGGAGTTCGCCCCATTTTTCGGGAAAAAGTTGGAGCTGTCCCTAGAGAGGGGGTGTCTCTTGTGGGGGCAGCGGGTGGTGATCCCCACATCCCTCCGGCCGCGGGTGCTTAAACTGCTGCACGTCAGCCACCCCGGAATTGTGCGCTCCAAAGCACTGGCCCGGAGCTACTTTTGGTGGCCCCAGTTAGACGCCGACATCGAGCACATGGTCGGAACTTGCGAGAGTTGCCAATGCTCCAGACCAGAGGAGGCCCGCCTTCCCCACAGGGAGTGGGACGCAGCTAAGGGGCCGTGGTCCCGGATACACATAGATTTCGCGGGCCCGTTCCGAGGAACTCTGTTTCTCCTTGTTGTGGATGCTTTCTCTAAGTGGTTGGAGGTCATCCCAGTCACGAGCACCTCCTCGGCCGCGACAATAAAGCATTTGCGGAGAATTTTTTCCACGTTCGGCATACCCGACACTCTAATTAGCGATAACGCTAGTTGCTTCACGTCCGCTGAATTCAGGGCATTCACAGAGATTAACGCCATCCAGCACATCACCTCCGCCCCTTTCCATCCGGCCACCAATGGCCAAGTGGAGCGCCTCGTGCACACCACGAAGGACGCGCTGCGGCGCATGGGCCCCGGGGACCTCAACCTGCAAGTGTGTCAGTTTCTGCTAGGGTACAGGGTGACCCCGTTGGCGTCAGGATACTACCCCGCGGAGCTCTTAATGCGCAGGAAACTGGCCACCATTCTCACCAGGCTAGACCCCACGAGAGTAGAAGATAAGGGGAGGAACATCGGGCTAGAGGCCACAAAGAGTTTCAGCGTAGGCGCCCCCGTGCATTGCAGGAACTACGCCAGCACGGGGCCAGCCTGGGTGCCGGGGGTTGTCGTGGAGCAGACCGGTCCTGTATCATACCGCGTGGAGACCAGCATGGGTCTACTGTGGCGGCGACATGCGGACCAGCTCCGGAGCCGGGTCCCAGAGAGGCAGGGCTCGGAAAGCACGGACAGGGATTCAGCATTAGGGTTCTCCCCCACCCGTTTAGCCCAAGGGGGAGGAGAGGAAAAGGAATTTGTCCTCATAGATACCCCGCGGGATCACCCAGCAGAGTTTGATTTTGAGTTTCAGAGCCGGGGTTTTTTTTCGGAGTGGTCCCCCACCCATCCAAGCGAGAAGAGGGGTTTTACGTTAGTCCCTGGTGCCCCCGGTTCGCCCACAACGGAATCTACCATTTCCCCTAAAGCTGCAAAACCGCAGCAAGCCACTAACAAGTCTCCCTCTCCCATTACAGGACAAGGGTCCAGGGAACAAGGAAGCGGTAGCGGCCCCCGGGTGGGCCAACCCACATCGCGGCCCAAACGCGAGTGCAAGAAACCATCTTGGTTAAGAGACTTCGTCTCATCCTAGCGGGGAGGGATGTTGTGTCCTAAAGCATGTGCCTTTAAACAATGTACCTATCCATGTGTATCCAATGTAACATTGTAACCCCAGCTGCATCTCTGTAACCCTAATAGGACGCGAGCTAGTGACCACTAGACGGCAATAGCGAGCGTCCAAGCTCATTGGTTCAAGACTCACCTAAGAGCAATAGCGCGGGAAGATTCCCGCCATCACCTTCACCTGGACAAGAAGGGCGTGACCTGAAATGACGTCACGCGGACAGTAGCCAATAGACTGTCAAGGAGCCACATTCAAATGTATAGCCACTATATATATTGAGCTGTTCGTCCGCCATTACCACATGTTCCCTCTGACCAGCATGTAATAAAGTTGTGTTAAGCCAGCTCTTCGGCTGTCCTGGTGTCTTTGGTCCCATACACAAAAGTAGGGAACCCCAAAGGGTAGCATGAGTGTGAAATTAATTCAGCATGGGTCAGAGTCTTCCTAACAGATGAGAAAGTTTTACTAAAGCAGGTGGAGTAAAAGAAAGTCAAGCAAGCACAACCACATTGGGCAAAGACGTCCTTGAGCACTTTTACGAAATTATGCCTGTGTTTTTAATTTTCACCCAGATTTTGGGATTATTCTGCTTCCGGGCTGTCGCTTTTCAGCCTGCAATAGTCCAGGGTCGACTCCTTCTCGATCTCTTCCGAAACGGCCAGGGCTTCCACCACCGGCTGGAGCTCGGTCTGGTATGGCGGCTCCTGGCGGTTCTTCAGCAGCCGGTGGCCCTGGCCGGTTCTGGAGTAGCGGAAGATGGAGATCACCAGAGCCAGGAGGGCGCTGACCAGGAGGGCGGCCAGGATGCTGCTGCCCACGAAGGCCACGCTCACCAACAGCAGTTTCTTCATGGTGTGGCACCGACCTGGAACAGGGTGGGGTAGAGAGGACAAGTTGGGGTTGGTATCATTTGGAAGATGGGCTTCTAGTTCTAGGTGCCAGCAGCGAATTGGGGGGGGGGGGGATATCTGTATTTTCAAGGTCTTTTACAAAGTTGCATCGTGTCACCCTTGCCACCAACGGTTACAGTGATAAGTAATAAAATAATAGGGATTACGATGACTTAGTGTCATGATGGCAAACCTTGGCACTCCAGATGTTCTTGGACTTCAATTCCCAGAAGCCCCACACAAATGGGTTTACTGCGATTCATTCGACCCATGCTGCCCTCGTCGCTCCCGGAAGCAGAAGTAAAACGCACCTATACAGAGGAAGGGTTAACCCAGAAGAGCCTTAACCGTAGAGGCGTGTTTTACTACCGCTTCTGGGAGCGACGAGGGCGGCGTGGGCTGGATGAATCACAGTAAACCCATTTGTGTGGATTCACAGGGTGCTTGGGCTTCTGGGAATTGATGTCCAAGAACATCTGGAGTGCCAAGGTTCACCATCACGGGCTTAGTGGTTAAGAGGCTGAACTTGAACTTGACAACTGGAAGGTCGGCAGGTCACAGTTCAAGACCCGAGTGCGGGGCAACAGAGTGAGGTCCCATCTCTCCCCCAGCTCCTGTCAACCTAGCAGTTTGAATGCAAGAAGTTGCAAGGAGATAAACAGGAACCACTTGGGTGGGAAAGTGACGGCATTCAGTATCTGCCAAATGTCCACAGAAACCTACCTTCAAACCATGGGACGTCTTCTTTGCGGGCAACCAGAGGACCAGCCACAACCCAGTGCAATTTGCCTTCCTCTGGAAATGCTGTTTGGGGTAAAACAAGATGCCTTTGGGGACAATCATGCAGCCAAAAGAAACCAGTCAACGGTGGACTCGATGGACTCAAAGGGAGCTTCTAAAAAACTATGGCCACACAGGTATATGTCCTCTCTATGAAATTTAGATTTTTGATAAACCCTCAGCATGCATTATTTTATGTATAGTGATGGTACAATAAACGTTTAGCAAACTGCCTAAAAGGCCATATTGCAAATCAGCAGGTTCAGAGGCACTGTAATTGCTGTGAGCAACTCAAGACAAGAAAACCTGCTAAAAGTAACAGCTCACTTGACAAACCAAACGAATATTACTAGCACTCCTCCCTCAAACTTTGTTTTTCAGAGAATAGAAAGAGACCTTATGGAGGATCCTCATTAGAAGTGGGAATTCCTCAACTGATGAAAGCATCTGAGTGCACTGCAGGAGTATATTTATTTATAGTATATCGCTCACCTTATTTGCAGCTCAATTTGCTTTGTGCGTCGAACTCCAGAATAGTGTCTCTCTCAACCATCATGATTTCAGCTTTAACCACAAATTGTCTAGAATTTCCCTTTTTGCATCACAAAAAATTAAATAAATATTATCTGCTACTTGGTCTAAACCATGGGTTCTATACTAAATCAAAATCTGAATCCAAATCTGAGTTCTGACTCTGCCTAGGGCGTCAGGAGCTTAAATTAGCAAATCTCACCCTCTTGGTTAGGTTCTTGCGTTGATCACATGGAGTGTATTTGCCACAAAGGTAGCAAACATTGTCCGGTTTATTAACACAGCTGCGCCAACTCCTCTTTAGCTCAAAACAGACTCACTCTGGCTTAGCTGTACTATCCAATAAGATGGTTTCGCACTAGAGACAAGCCCTTGGTCCATCTCGCCTTATATACCTATTTCTGACATCAGCTCACTGACTTGTCCAGCTGCTTCTGGAACACGCATGCCACCAAGGGACGTGATTCAGCTGAGGTGGCAGCAGGCCTAGTGGTAGCTGCAACTGTTGTAATGTTCCCATGTAAAAATACATTACCCAATGACTGACCATTTGAACAGCCTTAAAATCTGTACATGATAGGCAAATACTGAGTTCCGATTTGGAATCAGCACATGCGATATCATGTAAATCACACGTGTTATTCCCAGGAAGCATACCTGTCAAGTTTTGGATTTGGAAATAAGGGAAATTTCCCGGCAAATACGGGATACTTGACAGCTTTGCTTATCCTGTGCTGCCCTCCAATGGTGGCAATAGGGCATTGCAGTCTAATTAATAAGGGATGACGGCGGGAAAGAAGGTAAAATAAGGGGTTTTCCCAGCCAATAAGGGATACTTGACAGCTATGCTTATCCTGTGCTGCCCTCCAATGGTGGCAATAGGGCATTGCAGTCTAATTAATAAGGGATGACAGCGGGAAAGAGGGTAAAATAAGGGGTTTTCCCAGCCAATAAGGGATACTTGACAGCTATGCTTATCCTGTGCTGCCCTCCAATGGTGGCAATAGGGCATTGCAGGGATGACGGTGGGAAAGAGGATAAATAAGGGGTTTTCCCGGCCAATAAGGGATACTTGACAGCTATGCCAGGAAGCAAAATGTTGTTGTGCAGTGTGATCTAACTTAAAAACAGATACAGAAGGACGGACAGTGGATACCTTTAACTCTTCCAGTAGGATGAGATTCCAAGGGGCAGAAACTGTCACAGCAATCGCAGACGGAGGTCTTGGTGGGTTCATCTACATTCTTCCACCTAGACGGAAGCGGGGACTTTTTAAATTGCCATTTACAGGTACAGAAAAGACTTGCCACTTGAACAAAACCCGGGCAGCAAATTTTGCAGAAAAGCACTACTTAGGTCAGGGGTTCCCAACCTAAGGATGGTGGGCCAGATCTGACCCACGGCACCATTTTATGTGGCCCCCAACTCCCTCCAAGGGCATTTGAGAAACAAAATGGATACTCTGTTGGGACAAAATGACCTCCCCCCAAAAAAAAATTGTGCGACCAGAGAAAAATGGCCATCCGGCCCTCGAAGCTGACTGAGAGAGCATGACCCGGCCCCTGGCTTGAAAAGGTTGGGAATCCCTGACTCAGGCTTTATCTGCCTCCCATTTTGCATTTTCCCACCAGACCCGGAAAGAGGTGTATGCGTTTTTGAACTACAACGGCCCAAATTTCCCAACTTAACATTGCCTCTGGCCACTCCTGCTAGAAAACAACAATATGTTTCTGCGTGTCCCCACATTGCTTCTTACTTGTTTCTTCTGCTCTAGGCTTGCTTTGCTGCAAGGCAGAGAGTCTGTATGCATATGTATACCTCTACAATAAAGCCGTTCTCTCTCTCCTAATTTTGGTGCATGTAGCCCTTTTGGTAACCACAGCCACACGAGTTGCGATTTGCAACAAACCAAATGCAATGCCTGGACAGCAACACTTCAAGTGTGAAACAGTTTCACAACAAAAAGCTTACCGGTAGAAACCTAAGCAATAAGGCACACAAAAATGCACATTAATAATAATAAAAAAATCAGTTTAGAGTTCTAATCAAAACGGCCATGATGTTTCCTATCTACCTCTCCTATGGTGAAGGGTGAATCTATTCTACACACAGTTTGAAGAACTGACCCTAAACAATTTCACAATTTCCTGGTTTTGCACATGCCAGCTGATTTTAAAGAGTTGCAATCTGTGGGAAGGTAAACAGGGTTCTGTGCACTCCAGTGTCTAGTCATGCCTGCCACATGTCCACAGAAATGTCTGCAGATGCAGACAGCGCTGGCTGTTTGCCTATAAACAGAGATGAGCACTGGACCCTAGAATCGGATACGGCTGGCTTTCGAGCAAGGGCAACATTCACCTTTAGCTAAGCTAAGTATTAAGAAGCAAAGTAAGGAGGACTTTGAACTAACCTGGAAGAAACACTGTCAAAATAACAGGCTTTCTTGCCAGCATTCGAAGGAATCTTTTGACTCCATGCTGTCGTGAAGCAGTGAACGTAGATCTGGGAAAGGAGAAGAAAAGCTGAAATTGGTGGTAAGGAATTTTAAAATGTGTTGGATTTTTTAAAAAATCAAGACCTCCCCTGCAAATGTAGCCTAGGGCAGTGGTGGCAAACCTATGGCACACGTGCCAGAGAGAGCACTCAGAGCACTCTTTGTGGGCACACGCAACATCACCCCAGTACAGAATTCGCACCGCCCCTCTGCCCAGCAGCCCAATGGGAGCGCTTCCTCCCTCCCCGCAGCACAGAGTTCGCTCCGCCCCTCTGCAGCTTGTTGAGTTTGGGCACTTGGTCTCCAAAAGGTTCGCCATCACTGGCCTAGGGGCTAAAATTTGAACCCAGAACATATTTACATTTAATCTTAATTTTTTGGCCACTAGATGGCGGAATAGGCCTTTTAAAGTAAAAATAAAACAACTATACATACTGCATGTTTATAAATATACAGCATATACATTTAAAATAAGATGGAAGTAAGGTTCACAAGGCCAAGAATAGTTCAGGGACGGATGTTCACCCTTGACTTAGACATTTCATTTCCAGCAGAAGCGATTCCTAGGTTTGACCAGAAACAAAGCTTTTTGCTTTCAATTTCCCGATATTGTGTCAAGCGGCTTAAAGGGCAACTTCATCACTTTATGATATTGGGAAATCAAAACTGTCCTCTTCTCCTCTGTGGAAATATAGTGGAAGGAAACAAAGGAGTTTTAAAAAGCCTATTAGGGCAGAACTTTTTTTTTTGGTGGGGGGGGGTGGTTAAAAATCTGAAAGAAGAGGAGAGAGGAATGGGGAGGAAGGCAAATTTCTGTCTCAAACTCACTCCGGTTGAGCCATCTAGAAAAGTCCTTAATTCTCAAAATTCACAGCTTGCTGAATGTTACAAGACATGCTAAATCTGCAGTTCTCAATCTTTTTAAACTGGGGGGCAGGTCACGATCCCTCAGTCAGCTTCGAGGGCCGGACGACCATTTTGCCCTGCCTGCATGATGTGGGTGACCATTTTGTTTCAACAGCTTCAAAGGGGATGTCCATTTTGTTTCTCGAATGTCCTTGGAGCGGTGGGGGCCACATGAAATGGTGTTGTGGGCCAGATCCGGCCCATGGGCCTTAGGTTAGGACCCTCTGTTCTAAGTGGAACAAGTTGTAGTTATATCTAGTCTAGCTCTGTTGACATTAGGATTTCCTAACTCCATTTCCGTGATCTTTTATGAATTGCATTTGGAAACGCATCTCTGCCAAAACCAATCCCTACCTTTTCGGATTCACTCGCTAGCAAGAAGGCCGGCACACGCAACATGAAGACCGTCGCGGAGTCTTCTTTACGGAACCAGCTCGCATCCGAGTCTTGGCCATAGAGGCAGCTGTACAGTTAATTTTAACCAAGATTAGATCAGCAAGTAAATTCATCCTGGTGTAAATGTAATGGCAGGGACTCCGGTGGCTTAGTGGTTAAGACCCTGAACTTGCCGATTGTAAGGTTGGCAGATCAGCAGTTTGAGACCCGAGCGCTGCACGACAAAGTGAGCTCCGTGGTCCGTCCCGCGTCCAGCCAACCAAGCAGTTTGAAAGCAAGAAATTTCAAGTAGATAAATAGGTACCACTCTGGTGGGGGAAAGGACACAGTGTTTCCTTTCACGCCAAAGTGGTACCTATTTATCTACTTCCAATTTCTTGCTTTCGAACTGATAGGTTGTCAGGAACTGGGACAGAAGATAGGTACTCACTCCGTCATGCAGCACTCGGGTCTTGAACCGCTGACCTTCCAGTCAACAAGTTCAGCATCTTAACCACTAAACCACCACACTCACTATGCAAATAATACTATTATGTAAAAAACTTATATTTCCTCTAGAAGCAAAAATGACTGGGGAAAGGTTCTTAAAGTTTGGGCACAGCCTGAGAAGTCTCACTGCAGAAGACAGTAATATTGGGGAAAGCGATAGGCAGCAGGAAAAGAGGAAGCCCAAACGTGAGATGGATTGACTCTCTAAAGACAACCATGGCTGTTAATTTCTGGGCTTGCTCATGGCAGAGCTGTCTGGACGTCACTAATTCATGCGGTCACCATAATTAATAAATGACCTGATAACATATCTCTTCAACAACTAGTCCTTCTGACTGATATACATTCAATCCATTCAACTAGCTCTCAAGGACTTCAGCTCTTTCTACGTCTACACTAGATTCATCCATCTAGCAGTGGGACCGCCATCTTTCCCATTGTTTTCGACCTTCATCTCTAGGAGGTGCAGCCAATCAGTGGTCAAGGATTAGATAAATTATAGTCCCAAACATCTGAAGAGGGCAAGGTTGGAGAAGGCTAGTTGGCGGTGTTGAGATGGTCCTCCTGGCCTCCAAATTCTGCTGTTGTTACCTGCCGTCAAATCATCTTTAACTTATGGTGACCCTACGAATGCGAGATCTCCAATATGCCCTGCTCAGCTCTTGCAAACGGAAGTCTGTGGTTTCCTTTAGGGAGTGAATCCATCTCACATTTGGCTTTCCTCTATTCCTGCTGCCTACCACTTTCCCCGGCATTATTGTCTCCCCTGTCCAGAGAGTCTTGCCTTCTCATGGTGTGTCCGAAGCAGGACAGCCTCAGCTTCTGGAGGATCCTCGGAAAGATGCTACTTTGTCAAAGCAAGCTGCATGGGGTCATTCCTTCAGTTCTGAACTGTCTGTCTAGAGATGGTTAATGCCACTCACCCGTGGTTTTCCACAATGATGTAGGCCCGCCTGGAATGGCGATGGTGTGGCGCATCCGTCACCAGACATTCATCGATGAAGAGCTTGGGGAACAGACCTGGATCTGCCTGGACTCTCACTTCGAGGCGGATGGTAGAGCCTTCAACATATTCACCAGGTTCTTCTGCCACACTCAGGTCCTCTGAAGGAACATGGGAAGACCCAGGGGGTTAAATAGGACCAGGTTTCATCCACAGATCCCCACCTTCTTCTCATCCCCAGCACCCAAGATACAATAAGCCAGAAGCCAACAAAATATGGTAGAGTTCAGATTGTTTGAAGAGGAGGTCATGGGTTCCCATTGCAAGAGGAATGGATGATGGAGACCTCACCTAATGCTCAAGGATACCCAAGGGAAGAACAAGAAAGCAAGGGACTGTGGTGGCTCAGTGGTTAAGAAGCTCGCCTTGTTAGCTGGAAGGCTGGCAAGTCAGCAGTTCGAGACCCGGGTACTGCATGACAGGTTGAGCATCAATGTCTGTCACAGCTCCTGCCAACCTAGCAGTTCAAAAGCAAAAAATTGCAAGTAGATCATTTGGGCATTCCCTGAGTGGAGTTCCTTTAGGAAAAAATTGTTTCAACCTAGAACAATTTCTGCCACAACATTATTATTATTAATGAGAAAGCTGGTCCCATGGTGTGGAAGCCTTTCTTTGTAGACAACGGTTCTCAATGTGAGGGTGGGACACCAGCTTTCTCCCTTTCCCACCCGTGGGGAAGATTTCCACTCAGTTTAAAACACTGAAAGGCTAATTTGGTGGAAGAGATAGTATGGTGTAGTGGATGAGCATCAGACTGGGACTTCAATTCCCAGAAGGCCACGTCAGCACACCTGCCGATCAAGGCTTCTGGGAATTGAAGTCCAAGAACATCTGGAGAGTCAAGTTTGAGGAACATTGGTCTAGATCAGGGGTCATCAAACGTAGCTCTCCAGATGTCCTTGGACTTCAATTCCCAGAAGGCCACGTCAGCACACCTGCTGATCAGGGCTTCTGGGAATTGAAGTCCAAGAACTTCTGGAGAGCCAGGTATGCAGACCCCTGAACTGGATGGTGCCTAGCAACAGAGTTCTGCATTGCTGACCTTTCTTGTTCAGGAGCTCACATCCAATGCTACTGTTAAGCATTGGGCTTCCCGGCACCTCAGCTATTCTTGTGGAGGAAAGGACATGGGAGATAAAAAGATCTTCCTTGCTTGAAAGCCAGCCATGTCAGACTCTGGCAACCTTGCAGTTTGAAAGCAAGAAGTTGTAAGTAGATAACCAGGTACCATTTTGGTGGGAAAGGTAACATCTGCAGATGCAGACAGTGCTGGGTCTTTGTCTGTAAGTGGAGATAAGCACCGAACCCTAGAGTTGAATGCAATGGGTTTTTGAGTAAGGGACACCTTGACCCAAGTCTATGTTATAGCAGGCCAGTTGGACTCCATGGGGAACTTCCAGAGGAGTTGACCCGTTTAATCCCCATGGGTTCAATGGACCAACTCTAGGGTGATTTACTAGGTTAAGGGGCCAGATGTGGTCTGTGAGTTGAGCACCCTCCTCCCTTCCAAGCTGAGAAAAGAAGTCTCTTACCATTCAGGACCCTCACTGAGAAGTTCATCCTGGAAACCGCTTGGCCGTGGGAAGCTTGAAGGAAGTGAAGGTGACCTTGCACTGTGGCTGCTGGGGAGGTCGGGGGTGCTGGGGCGGCACTGGGTGAGTTTCTCCACGTCATACCCTTGGCAGCTGTGGGGGCAAAGAGAAGGAAGATGGGCTGGGCTGGATCCCTGCAACAGACCATTAACTCATTCATTCATTCTTTCAATCCATCTATCAATCTATCCACCCATCCATCTTGATTGCCAGTCTGACTGTCTGCCTGCCTATCTAGCTATCTTGATTGCTAATTCATCCACCCAGATTTGCAATGCTTGCTCCATCCATCCATCCATATTGCCAATCCATCCATTTTGTTTGCCAATCAATCAAACAATCAATCAATCCACCCACCCATCCGATGCATCCATTTTTGATTGCCAATTAATGTATCCATCCATATTGCCAATCCATTCATTTTGATTGCCAATTCATACAGCCATCTATTTTGATTGCCAATCAATCAATCAATCAATCAATCAATCAACCCATCTTGATTCTTGAATGCCAATCCACCCACCCATCCATCCAGATTGCCAATTCTGCATCAGTCCATCTGTCCATTACCCCAGTTGGTGCAAACACCACTCTGGGTGTCTTACAAGAATGAAATAGACAACCCACAAAACAGAACAGCCCAAACAAAATAACATCAATGATAAAAATTATTTTTTTTAAAAAATGCCTACCTAGATGGCATTAATCAATCCAGAGTCTTACACTAATTAACAACAGGCATTTTCTAGTCACAGCCAAAATATAACCCGATCAGCACAAAAAACATAAACAAAACAAATTGAGTTTAAATTAAATTGAAAACAATTAAGTTCATTAATTAAGGAATCCTGCACGTTTGTAATCAATTTACTTAAGAGGAAAATGCTAGTTGGAAAAGGAGCATCTTTAACTGTTTACTAACTGCTGTAAGGGTGGAAGCAGATCTAATTCCCATTAGTGTCCAAATGACAGCCAAAGTTCATCAGATCCTAATAATAGGTGATCTTTTTTGAATTTGAATCTTTTTCAGGAACAGGGCCCTTCTGGCTTTCTGAATATTTTAGCCTACAGCTCCCAAGCAACACAGTCAACGGATCACTGCACCACAAAAAAAACAACAACTATTGTCTGCTACTTAGTCTAATCTATGTGTCAGATACTCAATCCAGTGCGCTGAATCCAAATCTAAAGTCCGATTTTGCCTGGGATGTCAGGATCTTAACTTAGCAAATTCACCCTCTTGGTTAGGCTCTTGCATTGATCACATAGGATATATTTGCCTCAAATGTAGCAAAAACTCCCATGTCCTTTCCTCTGCAAGAATAGCTGAGGTGTCCTGTTTATTAACACAGCTGCACTTACTCATCTTTAGCTCAAAACAGACTCACTTTGGCCTAGCTGTACTACCCAATAAGATGGTTTCGCACTAGAGACAAGCCCTTGGTCCAGCTCACCTTATATACCTATTTCTGATGTCAGCTCACTGACTTGCCCAGATGTGCCCGATCGCTGCTGGAACATGCATGCCACCAAGGGACGTGATTCAGCTGAGGCAGCAGCAGGTCTAGTGGTAGCTGCAACTGTTACAATGTTCTCATGTAAAAATATATGACCCAATACCATAGCTATAGCACGCCTTAAAATCTGTACATGATAGGCAAATTCTGAATTCAGATTTGGAATGAGCACACTCGATATCATGTAAATCACATGTGTTATTCCCAGTAGCAAAATCGTTGTTGTGCAGTGTTATGGGAACTGTAGTCCAAGAAATGCAGAGGCCAACAGATTCCCCATTCTATTGGTATTTGGCAGTGGACATTTAATTTCAGTCTTCAGAGGAGATGTCAACCTCCCTGCTTCTGCCTGAAAGAGAGGAGGAGAAACCTAACCCCAATTAAGGAAATCATTCTTAATGAGGATTCTTATCAAGCACTTGGTGAGAGATGAGATGAGATTCACCTGAAGGCCACCTCTGGATGCCTTCAGAAGAACATCACTTCTGGACTCCACCTTCCTCTAAACCACAGCGTAGTCCTCTCTGGCTCCGTTGTGCACCCCTGACCTCACATAAGTCCTCTCACCGTGAAAGATTTTCTGGAAGAAACTCATCTCTGGGGTTGTGGCAGGAGGGGAGCTGGAATCATCTGCTGGAAAGCCATCATCCTTCGTCAAAACCTGGGCAGCTGAAGATTGCAAAGCAACCCAACAATGGAGATCTTTTATTTTTAAAATTAATTATCAGCAGGAAAAAAATACATATAAACAGAAACACAACACTAAAATTAAGAAAAATAGCACTGCATCGACACATACCTGCAGTCACCATCAATGGGACATTATTATTTTATTACCCTGGGGGTGTGCTGGCTCAGTGGTTAAGAGGCTCACCTTGTTAGCTGAAACTTAAGGCTGGCAAGTCGGCAGTTCAAGACCCGGGTACTGCATGATGGATTGAGCGCTCGTCTCTGTCCCAGCTCTTGGGGACATGAAAGGGGCCTTACTTGGGCATCCCCTGAGCGGAGTTTCTCCCACAAAACATCCTTCCAACCCAGAATAATTTCTGACATGAAATTATTATCTTACCCTTATAATCTAAACAGAAATTCCTTTTTATTCTTATCCCTTATTTTTCCAAAAGTTAAATATTCTTGTCCTGGCTTTATCACTTTAGTTTTAACAAACACATAATTAATATACTACTCACTTCATATCTTAATTTTTCTTTATCAGTCCTCTCTTTAGTTTCAATACACATGTCTGTTTATCATTTATAGCAATATTCCACAATTCCTTGTAGGTCGCCCTCGCTCGAAAGCCACTCGTATCCAACTCTAGGGTTCAGTGCTCATCTCTGTTTACAGCCAAAGAACCAGCGCCGTCTGTGAATATTTCCATGGACATGTGGCAGGCATGACTAGACACCGGAGTGCATGGAACGCTGTTTACCTTCTCACTGAAATGGTCCCTATTTATCTACAGTAAAACCTCGCATAAAGAACGCCTCGCTTAGAGACTAACTCGCATAAAGAGCAGAACTTTATCTGAATGGTCGCCTCACTTAACAACTAAAACCAACCAAAAACTCGCTTAACAACTAAATCAGGGCTCACAACCCCCCCCCCCCCGCCTCGAAGTCACAATCAGTCACTTGCAATGGTGTTTCACTTAAAGAGCAAACTTGCTTAAAGAGCAATTACACGGAATGCATTATGTTCTTTAAGCGAGGTACCACTGTATTTGCAATTTCATGCTTTTGAACTGCTAGGTTGGCAGGAGCTGGGACACAGACGGGCGCTCACTCAGTTGTGCAGTACCCGGGAGTTGAATTCTGACCACTCATTTTGTATCTCAATTTTTCCTTATCAGACCCTTCTTTAGTTTCAATGCACATATCTGTTTATCATTTATAGCAGTGATGGTGCACCTTGGGACTCCAGGTGTTCTTAAACTTCAATTCCCAGAAGCCCTGATCAGCAGGTGTAATGACTTGGGCTTCTGGGAATTGAAGTCCAAGGACACCTGGAGTGCCAAGGTTCACCCTCACTGATTTATTGCGATGTTGCATAATTCCTTATAGCAATCCTCTAATATAAATTCAATATACAGTAAATGTTTCCATTGTTTAGCCATTAACAACCTTGCTGTTACCATAATCACAACCATCTTTTTCTTATTTCTATCCACCTTTACGTTACCAAAACCCATTAGCTCTTCTGGGAAACATTTACAATTTTAAAGACAATGTTTGATTTATTTCTTCAAATGCAAGTCTTTTTTTTAAAACAACTTTACAATCCCACCACAAATTTATTTATTTATTTATTTTATTTGTTAGACTTATACAACCACCCTTTTCGCCTAAACGGCCCAGGCCGGCTCACAACGTCAGTAAAGGTTTCCCTTGCTCGAAAGCCAGTCGTATCCGACTCTAGGGTTCAGTGCTCATCTCTGTTTCAAAGCCAAAGAGCCAGCGCTGTCTGCTTCTGCAGATGTTTCCATGGTCATGTGGCAGGCATGACTAGACACCGGAGCGCATGCAACGCTGTTACCTTCCCACCAAAGTGGTCCCTATTGATCTACTTGCAATTTCTTGCTTTCGAACTGCTAGGTTGGCATATACCGGGTACTAATTAAAACTAAAGACTGTAAAACTATCTAAAAGCGTTTATAAAACCGCCCCAATCCCCTTAAAAAGAAGGACACCCAGGGGGGATTAAATAAGGTCACCTTGGCTGGCTAAATAACAAATGCAGGTATGTTCCATCCACAAAGATCTGATAGCTCAATGCTCACTCCATGAGCTATTTAACCCTCGCATACACAACGTAATAGTTGCAGATTTAAAGGTTTCAATGGGACACTTTTGGAAGAGGGAAATTTCCCCCCATCCTTCAAGTGCTGCCTGGAAAATATTGTCAGAAAAATCGGGGTGGTGGACTTACTCGTCATTCCGACCAAGAGCATGAGCCAAATGTTGGCCATCATCACAGCCTCCCTGCGCATGGCCATCTTCTACCTGGGGGAACAGAGAAGAGGGGAAAACCCCTCAAATTAAGCCAATTATCCTTAAAGCAGTTTCCTATCAAGCACTTGGTGAGATTTGAGATGAGATGCACCTGAAGGACAAAGTACACTTGCCAGGATCTCTCTCTCTCTCTCTCTTTCCATCTTTGAGAGAGAGGAGGAGATCTCAGAGTTGCAAGGAGATTAAATCCCAACCCTGAGAGATTTATTGATTTTTAAAATTGACTTTTGGATGAGAGAAATCCCCCCCCCCCAGCATCCTTCAATTTATTGTAAAAAAATGTATGTAGATGTAAACATTTATTGATTTTTAAGGTTTAGTAGTTAAGATGCTGAACTTGATGCCTGGAAGGTTGGCAGGTCAACAGTTCGAGACACAAGTGGTGCACGGAGGAGCGAGCTCCTGTCGCCTGCCCCAGCTCCTGCCAACCGAGCAGTTCGAAAGCAAGAATTTGCAAGGAGATAAATAGGCACCATTGTGGCGGGAAAAGTAACAGTGCTCTGTGTCTAGTCATGCCTGCCATATGACCATGGAAATGTCTGCAGATGCAGACAGTGCTGGCTCTTTGGCTGTAAACGGAGATGAGAAGGGGCTGTGGTGGCCTACCGGTTAAGAAGCTTGCCTTGTTAGCTAGAAGGTCGGCAAGTCGGCAGTTTGAGACCCGAGTGCTGCACAACGGTTTGAGCACCTGTCTCTGCCCCAGCTCCTGCCAACCTAGCAGCTCAAAACTAAGAAATTGCAAGTAGATAAACAGGGACCACTTCAGTGGGAAAAAAAGATCTTGGAGACATGAAAGGAGCCTCGTTTGGGCGTCTCCTGAGCGGAGTTTCTCCAGCAAAAATCCTTTCAATCCAGAATCATTTTTGACATGAAATTATTATTATAATGGAGATGAGCACCAAACCTTAAAGTCGGATACGACTGGCTTTTGAGCAAAAGCTTCTACAACTGCCCAATGTATTGTGCAGCACTCCTCAGGGCAATTCCCAAAACACAAAGGTAGATGTAAGAGTGTGTGAGGATTATAAGACATTAAGCAATCGTCCAGACCGAGCTAACCACCACCAGCAAATAAATGCGCGCGCACACACACAAAATCCGTATGTCCAAAATAAATAAAAATCGATGGAAATGAATGGGGAAAAACCCAACCCAAAACCTCTCTACTGGGAAGGGTGTGGGTGAAGGTCTCCTTTCTCCAGAGAAAGGTCTCCAGGTCTGTTTGAGACTCTAAGGGACAGCTGAGCGTCTCTTTCACGTTTCAGCCAGCGTCCTGACAATCCTTGCCGCGATCCCTTTAAACAACTGCAAGCAAAGCACACTTATGGATAAATCAGTGAGTGCAGGATGAGGCCACCAATGGCCTGTTCTTCCTCACCTTCAAAACCCATCTGCAGGCTTACAAGGGACTCATCCTGGCAGAACTCTCTCCATTGAGACCAGGGGGCAATCTATACTTAGGGTCAGTAATAGTAATAGTAATAGTAATAGTAATAGTAATAGTAATAGTAATAGTAATAGTAATAGTAATAGTAATAGTAATAATTTCATGTCAAAATTATTCTGGGTTGAAAGGAATTTTGCGGAAGAAACTCTGCTCATGGGATGCCTGAATGAGGCTCCTTTCATGTCCCCAAGAGCTGGGACAGTACCTGTCAAGTATCCCGGACTGGCCGGGAAATCCCCTTTCCCAGCACCGTCCCGGATTTAGAATGGGGAAATGGGTTAATGTGCATATGCGCAGAACCCATCTGTGCATGCGCAAATGTGTTCTGCGCATGCACAAAGGGGTTCTGCGCATGTGCAGTGGGGTTTTTCCTGCCCCCGGGCTGGAGCAGTTCCCGTATTTTCCAGAGTGGCGCTTGACGGGTATGGGCTGGGACAGAAATGGGTACTCAATCCATCATGCAGCACCCGGGTCTCAAACTGCCAACATGTCAGCCTTCCAGCTAACATGGCGAGCTTCTTAACCTCTAAGCCATCACAGCCCCTTCTGCCTTTTATGAATGCAATAGACTGAGGACGAGGTAAAGGTAAAGGTTACTCAAAAGCCAGTCGTATCTGACTCTAGGGTTCAGTGCTCATTTCTGTTTCAAAGCCAAAGAGCCAGCGCTGTCTGCTTCTGCAGATGTTTCCGTGGTCATGTGGCAGGCATGACTAGTGCATGGAATGCTGTTTACCTCCCCACCATAGTGGTCCTTGTTTATCTACTTGCAATTTCTTGCTTTCGAACTGCTAGGTTGGCAGGAGCTGGGACAGAGGCGGGAGCTCATTTCATCCTGCAGTACTCGGGAATCAAAATGCTGACCTCCCAGTCAGCATCTTAGCCACTTGAGCCACTGCAGTCTTATGTTTACAGTGACACAAATTTAAGAGAGAAGTAACAGTAGACGCCGAGAGAACTTAGCAAGAGAAGGACCCTCGACATCCTCTGAACGGAGATGAGCCTTAAATCCATAGGTTCAGATCCCGGAAGAGCTTCATGGCAAGGGCAAACATTCTTGAAGGTAAGCAAGAGCAAAACCAAGTTAGAAGATGGAGGAAGGAGCTCAATGGACAAGGAAGGACATTAGAGGAGGAGATGGCTGAGGAATTCAACCTTCTCTACGTCACTTGGAGGACCCTGAACAGGTTCATTAATGTTATATATTGACAATAAGTTGAAGGTTCATAATGTCTTGGTGGTGGTGGGTGCACATATTTGATTATAGTCTTCTTGTGTTGTAGCCGATTCCGAATATTGGTGATCTTGATGATGATCAGCCATGAAGATTGTCCTGGGAGCCGTATAATGCAGTGGCCTTCCATTTGCCTTTTGCATTGCAGTGTGACACCCATAGTACCACTGATCCAATTCCACGAGTCACCTTCTGGTCCCGAGCCCTTTTGGCACGCAAAGTCCTCCTCTGCCCCAGGCCAGGATGGATGAAGCTGCAATCCTTCATCAAGATGGACTCAAGTGGCATTTAATCCACTTGGGGACCATCACGCTTCCCTGTGGTCTTTGTCACCCAAGACCGTTAGTCCTCAGGGTGGTCAGGTAAGTTAATCACCAGCTGACAATTGGCAATGAGTCGCTAGCAATAGGGTCTACTCTATGACCATAGCAGGATAACTTGGCCAGACTGGATATATTGCTTTATATAATATATATTGTTCTTATCATTATGGTTCTTATTATTGTTTGTTTTAGGAACAATTTTTTTTATATTGTTTAAAAAAATTCTTTTTAAAAAGGCGACCAACAGGCTCATCCAACTCCCATCAAGATTCCAGTTGGGATCTTTACCTCCTTTGTCAAACCTTTGAGACAAGCATGATCTGGTAACTCAGTGGTTGCATCTACAGTATTTGCAAATTGAAACCTGGGCATCACCAGGATAGAGCCAGGAATGATTCCCCCAAACCCCAGAGCGTCTCTTGTTCATAGTCATTGTCAAAAGTAGAGTGTTAGATGGACTGAGGGTCTGGCTCACCTTAAAGTCCTAGAAGTGGGAAATTTGGTGTTTCTTTTTCCCAAGGATTGAAAAAAGTTCCATTCTCATACTGCGCCTCCCAGGCTAGATACCTCAGCCACCAAATGGACTAGCTATAGTCCTATAACAGTAACGTTCCTCATCTTCTCTCCAGGGTTGCAGTGGTGCATTTGGAAATTCAAGTAATCATTCTATCCCCAAAGTTCCCAAATACGATAGTCCAAAAATGCAAACAGCACGGTTTTTCCCTATCGACAATTGAGGAGCTGGTCTTTTGTAAATACAATGGCTCACAATAGTCCTTTCAGAATCAAACCACCACCAGTGACTTTGCTTCACTATTTCTCGCCCAGAGACTATGAGGTTTGCAGCTAAGGTTATAGACCAATGATGGTGAACCTTGGCATGCCAGGTGTTCTTAGACTTCAATTCCCAGAAGCTCAAGCCTCTGTGAATCCACATAACTGGGTTTACTGCTTGGCACTCCAGGTGTTCTTGGACTTCAGTTCCCAGAAGCCCAAGTCTCTGTGAATCCACACGGATGGGTTTACTGTGTGTACCGAGTCTTGGGCTTCTGAGAATTGAAGTCCAAGAACACCTGGAGTGCCAAGCAGTAAACCCATTCATGTGCATTCACAGAGACTTGGAGTGCCAAGGTTCACCATCATGGTTATAGAGAGTAAAGCGAGGCTGAGATTGGTGGTGGAAGATAGCACACCATTTCCAGCTGAAAAACAAACAAACAGAGTCTTCACCTCCCAAGACTCCCAAATTCACTCTCACTGCTTTTTTGGGGTTGCCATGTCTGCAATAAAGACTTTTGACTAGCTGTGAACCTAAGTGGGTTGTTTGTTAGTGCGTCACATCTCCAAAGAAAGCTAAGCAAGACCACCAGGGCTATTGCAGTGGTTGGGTTGGGACTTTGTTTATTAAGCTTATTTCACATCTGGATTGATACATCTGAAGTCCTCCTCGGCATTCACGAGGCCCCATGTCTCCTGAGCCCATCATCAGTGCGGTAGAGAAGCCAGCATCCGTTGTGCTAGCCACTGTAGAAGGAACGGCAGCCCAAAGAGAACAGAGAGATAGGCCGATGGCTGGTGGTCTCATGGCTCGCTCCACACCACCTACCAGGAGAGAAACAGGGAAATAGTCCCATTTACACAAGGTTTTAAAGTGATCAAAGAACTGGGTATGTGCAACTTCTCACAAGGTTTTAAAGTGATCAAAGAACTGGGTATGTGCAACTTCTACACGCAAATAAACACTCACAAAACAAGTTGACATTGCTGTTAATGAAGTTATGTGTAGAGTGACAGGATGCCTCAAACTTACACCAGTTGAGAAAAATATACCCTCTCTTTGGTATCGCTCCACCTAAGATCAGGAGAGAAGTAGCAGCGGACGCCGAGAGAACTAAGCCAGAGAAGGACCCTCGACATCCTCTGAACGGAGATGAGCCTCAAATCCACCGGCTCAGATCCAGGAAGAGCTTCATGGCAAGAACAAACATTCTTGAGGGTAGGTAAAAGTAAAGGTCACCCTTGCTTGAAAGCCAGTTGTATCTGACTCTAGGGTTTAGTGCTCATCTCTGTTTCATAGCAAGAGCAAAAGCAGATTAGAAGATGGAGGAAGGAGCTCGCTGGACAAGCAACAACATTCAAGCAGGAGATGGCTGAGGGACTCAACCTCCCCGATGTCACTTGGAGGACCCTGAATAGGCTGAGGGTTGGAGTCCCTAAATGTAAGACCAACAGGCTCAAGTGGGAGCCAGCTGGTGGACAACAACATGTGGTGTGAATGTGGAGAGAGACAGGATCCGGCTCATATGCTGGTCTGCCAATGACTGCTAGAAATATACACCAATGCGGACTTAAGTTTGGCCAACGACACGGCCAAGAAAGTGGTTTCATTTTGGCAGTCCAGGGTTTGATCGAGACACGAAAGAAGAATACCGCATACAGTACTGTACTCAAATCCTATCTGCAATCACCCAAGGTTTGTATAAGTTGCTGCAGTTAATTGCAGCCAATTAATTATTTCACAGAGCGCATCTCGGTGGTGCAATTAGGCACCCAACCAAGGCAATGTGTTGGCACCTTCATCAAATGAAGCAGCCAATTAACCCACATATGAATTCTAAGAGGTTTCAAGCCGTTGTTGTTTAGGTTCAGTTTCCTTCTTGAATTTAAAAAACCTCCATGTGGCCCAAATCGAGATCAGGACCATCAGCAGTAGGAGCAGGAGGCCGTGATTCTAGTGAGGTTGTAAATCTACTTCAGGTTCTCCTCTGAACTTAAAAGAAAACTACAGTATTTTAACGCCCCGAAGGTATTTGGGGAATAACTTTCAACACCCTGGACAGCTCCTGTGAACTGAATACACCTGGGCAGAGTTGTACGCATTTCCCCTCCACCTGTGTGTGTGTGTGTGTGTGTGTGTGTGTGAATGTTTGATTGTTGACACACTTCCACTCTGAATCTGGCTTCACCCCTTGGCTCTGTCCAGCATTGGTGTGTCTCCCACCCCACCAATCCCTACAGAAGCCAGTGATCATAAACAAGGAACTACAACCCCAAGCCAAGCGGGTGGGATTACAGATCTCTCCAAGACCAGGTTGCACGCTTGAAGTTAAACCCAAGCTCTACAACGCTCGTTCCACCACCTGAAGTTCTCCAGATGTTTTGGGACCACCATGAACTCCAAACACTGGGTCGTGCTGGCTGGAGTATCTTTTAGAAGCCCTCAACATCTAGAGATGGATAAGCCAGGAGGTCACTGCTCTAGGGCCCAAGGAGAAGATGGATGATTACCCAAAACCCACCAGATATTGGAAAGACAGAAGTTTAAAGCTTCAAAATTGGCACCATGGAGAGTAGTTAAACAATTCTAGGGCGAGGGAGGGCATGATTTTAACGTGTGAAATGTAAAGTTCCGCCCTGTGATTTCTACTCACATTCGCTTTGTGGCTCCTCATCACTAGGGAACTATTTGGGTTCCACTCATACCTCCCTACATTTTGAGCTGGTCTCCGAACCGTCAAATGTGGAACCACCGCATTCAACTGCAATGACGCAGTTTGCACAGGAGAACCTAAAAGAGGCCAGAGAAAAAGTCACATGTGGTCAGATCTTAAGGAGAGAATGCTGCAATGCAGAAAACAAATGAAAAGCCACTGCAGGATATTGTCCCCAGCACAATCTTCATGGCAGATTGCCAAGAGGATTGCCAAGAGGATCACCAATATTTGGAGTCAGGTACAGCACAAGAAAAAGGAAAAAAAGAAAAGAAGAAAAGATGATAATACTTAGGTAAAGTTAAAGGTCACACTTGCTCAAAAGCCATGCATATCTGACTCTAGGGTTCAGTGCTTATTTCTGTTTACAGCCAAAGAGCTAGAGCTGTCTGAGTCTGCAGACGTTTCCGTGGATATGTGGCAGGCATGACTAGACACTGGAGTGCATGGAGAGCTGTTACCTTTCCACCTAAGTGGTACCTGCTTATCTACTTGCAATTTCTTGCTTTGGAGATGGCTAGGTTGGCAGGAGCTGGGACAGACAACAGGAGCTCACTCCGTCGTGCAGCACTCGGGTCTCAAACTTCTGACCTGCCGCCCTTCCAGTCATCAAGTTCAGCGTCTTAACCACTTGAGCCGCCGCAGACCCCCAGAATATACGTAGACAACCCTATTAAGGTTCCAGAAAGTTAGAAGTGACTTGATAGCGCATAACTACAAGTTTACCGAGGGCTCCATCTCAGCAGTGATAAATAATAATAATTTCATGTCAGACATTATTCTGGGTTGAAAGGATTTTTCCTGGAGGAACTCCGCTCAGAGGACGCCCGAATGAGGCTCCTTTCATGTCCCCAAGATCTTTTTCCCCCACTGAAGAGGTTCCTATTTATCTACTTGCAATTTCTTGCTTTCAAAATGCTAGGTTGGCAGGAGCTGGGACAGAGACGGGTGCTCAAACCTTCATGCAGCACCCGGGAATTGAACTCTGACCTTCCAGTCAGCGAGTTCAGCATCTTAACCACTTGAGCCACCACAGACCCCCAGAATATATGCTGCTCAAAAAAATAAAGGGAACACAAAAATAAGGCATCCCACGAGCTGAATGACTGAAATACTATATTCCTATTGTTGTTCACATACTGTACACTCAGAGTGACAGTGGAAGAAAACACTACAGGCTGATCCAACTGTGATGTAATGTCCTTAAATCAAGTCAAAATGAGGCTCAGTAGTGTGTGTGGCCTCCACGTGCCTGTATGACCTCCCTACAATGCCTGGGCATGCTCCTGATGAGGTGGCGGATGGTCTCCGGAGGGATCTCCTCCCTCACCTGGACTAAAGCAACCCCAACTCCTGGCCAGTCTGTGGTGCAACATGGCATCGGTGGATGGAGCGAGACATAATGTCCCAGATGTGCTCAATCGGATTCAGGCTTGGGGAACAGGCGGGCCAGTCCATAGCATCAATGCCTTCGTTGCAGGCAGCATAACGTTCTCCACAGTGTCTCCAGACCCTGACACATCTGTCACATGTGCTCAGTGTGAACCTGTTGTCATCTGTGAACAGCACAGGGTGCCAGTGGCGAACCTGTCAATCTTGGTGTTCTCTGGCAAATGCCAAACGTCTTGCACGGTGTTGGGCTGTGAGCACAACCTCCACCTGTGGTCGTCGGGCCCTCATACCACCCTCATGGAGTCTGTTCTTGACCATTTGAGCAGACACATGCACATTGGTGGCCCGCTGGAGGTCATTTTGCAGGTCTCCACCTGTTCCTCGTTGCACAAAGGCGGAGGTAGTGGTCGTGCTGCTGGGTTGTTGCCCTCCTACGGCCTCCTCCACGTCTCCTGGTGTACTGGCCTGTCTCCTGGTAGCGCCTCCATGCTCTGGACACAACGCTGGCAGACACAGCAAACCTTCGTGCCACAGCTCGCATTGATGTGCCATCCTGGATGAGCTGCACTACCTGAGCCACTTGTGTGGGTTGTAGGCTCCGTCTCATGCTACCACTGGAGTGAAGGTACTGCCAGCGTTCAACAGTGACCAAACCATCAGCCGGAAAGCAAAGGAACTAAGAAGTGGTCTGTGGTCACCTCCTGCTGATCCACACCTTTATTGGGGATGCCTTGCAAATTGCCTCTCATGTCCACCTGTTGTCTCTCCCGTTTGCACAACAGCATGTGGAATTGATTGTCAATCGGTGTTGCTACCAGGGTGGACAATTTGATTTCACAGAAGTGTGATTGACTTGGGGTTATATTGTGTTGTTTCGGTGTTCCCTTCATTTTTTTGAGCAGCATACTTAGACAACCCTATTAATGTTCCAGAAAGGTAGAAGTGACTTGATAGCACATAACTATAACTTTACCGAGGGCTCCATCTAAGGAGAACTGAGAATGGTTAGTTGTTGTTGGCTGGTTCAGATCGATTCAACTTCCTGCCTTATTACTCATGTTCGGGGTTAAGCTCCAAGGATGATCAAGCTGAGCACCTTAAACTTTATCATTGTGTTGCTGTACCTCTGATCTCTCTCCGGTGGCGAGCCTGGTCCGTGTGGCACACAGAGTCACAACAGTCACAAACAGAACTGGATGGATCGTCCAGGTTCTCCCACCTAAGAGAGGAATCGCAGGGTCACCTCAGAATTGGCCCTAGTGTCACGAGCATTTTTAAACAAACACATGATAAATAAAATCAGCATTACTGTTACTTAGAGGAAGGGCGACCTTACTACTTAGAACAGGAGTTCCCAACCTTTTAAAGCCGGGGGGCCATTGGGTCACGCTGCCTCAGACAGCTTTGGGGGCCGGATGGCCATTTTGCCCTTCCTCCTCCACATGGCACTTCCTGGTGTGGTGGTGGAGGTGGTGAGCCACATGAAATGGTGCCACGGGCCACAGGTTGAGAATCCCTGGTTTAGAAGATTGATCGACCTTGGCTCAGGAAAAGAAGGCAGAGCACACACAAACACAGGGGGAAACTGAGGCTTTCATAAAGACAAATACATTGGAACAGAAGCCATATTTGTATTTTAAAATACTTTTTATCCATGTCGCCTTTGCTCAAAAACTAGTCATATTCAACTCTACGGTTCAGTGCTCATCTCTGTTTATAGCCAAAGAACCAGCACTGTCTGTATCCTACAGACATATCTGTGGGCATGTGGCAGGCACGACTAGACAATAGAGTGCATGGAGAACTGTTACCTTTCCCACCAAAGTAGTACCTATTTATCTACTTGCAATCTGTGTTGCTTTCGAACTGCTAGGTTCGAGAGACATTGCTCCAGAAATTCAGAGAGATTTTCAGCTAGAACTTAAAAATCAACTATAAGCAGGGATTCCCTGCATGGGGCCCAGGCCCCACAGGGTGAGTTCAATTCCCAGAAGCCTAAGTCAGTACATTGGCTGACCAGTGATTTGGGGGACTGACTTGGGCTTCTGGGAATTGAAGTCCAAAGAACTAAAGGTAGGGAAACACTGATTTAGAATAGACCACAGGTCCTCAAACTTGACTCTCCAGATGTTCTTGGACTTCAATTCACAGAAGCCCCGATCAGCAGGTGTGCTGACTTGGGCTTCTGGGTATTGAAGTCCGAGAACATCTGTTGAGATAAGTTTGAGGAACCCTTATCTAAACCACCCTACCCTCCATCAATCCAGGAAACCTTTGGAGTCCATATAAAAGCACAATGAATATTTGTGGATAAGCCTGGGGTATCTCCCATGCTCATAGGCAAAGATAACTTGCTTGGCCCTTCCTGCAGAAAATGATGTCCCATCATGCTTACCTATTAATGTCTCTTCGATAAGAACAGGCCTTCCTTGTAGGGTCTGTGAGGACATCTGGATCCCAGACTAGAACCTGGCAGTGAAGGTAGACCTGGAAAAGAAAGGCCACCATGAAGCCCAAATTAGCTGTGAAGATGGAAATCACACAAACTCTGGCTTTACTGGTAGTTCTGTTTTGTTTGCCACAGGACTGGGTAGGATGAGGCCCGCTGGAGATGCTGATGGATTACAGATCCCATCAGCCTGCAGTGGCACAGCCAGTGATGGGGGACGATGGGGATTCAAGACCGTCCATATCAGGAGGACCATCCTTCCCTCCCGTTTTAACTTGACTACATTTGGAATTGAAAGCATTACTAGCATTACATGTTTTCACCTCTTTGCCATTTAGATTCCCAACTTAAGGCCCACGGGCCGGATCTGGCCTGCAGCACCATTTCATGTGCCCCCTCAAGGGCATTTGAGAAACAAAATGGCCACCCCCATTGTGCAGGCAGGGCAAAATGGCTGTCCGGCCCTCAAAGTTGACAGAGAGCATGACCCGGCCCCCGGCTTGAGAAGGTTGGGAACCCCTGCCTTACCCCTTTATTTGAACACAAGCCTTGTACGTTTTCGCCCCTTCTACTAGAGCTGTGCCTAAGTATTTGTTCAATAGTGGAACTGAGGAAAAAGAAAGGGGAATTGGGGAGGTCTTGCATTTCAAAGTGTTCTTCCTGAGTCCTTGGCTTCACCAGCTGCAAAGATTATCCAACCAGTTCCATTTGAAAAAGTTCCTAATTCTGAAGGCTGCAACTGGGTCAGCCATAGACTTATAAAATGCATGTCAGGTCTCAAGTTACACTGGCGCAACTCCTGTTAGTTCAGTTACTCACATCGGTGTCCACGCCAACGAATTCGAAGGCCTGCAACGAGAGGTGGATCACGTCAGGAGATCCCCGAGGGAGGAAATGGGACTTTGAAATCTTGCTGTCCAGCAGGCACCTGCCCCAAAGGGAAAGAAGCGGATCAGAACCAGAGAACTAAGAGACATCTATCAGAAAACATTTGAGATTATTTAAATTTAAAAGAGAGTTTTCCCAACCTTTGGTTCTTGGACTTCAATTCCCAGAAGCCTAAGTCAATTCCCCAAAGCACTGATCAGCCAGTGCACTGACTTAGGCTTTTGGGAATTGAAGCCCCCCCCCCTGTGGGGCGTGGGCCCCACATTGGGAATAAAGCAAATCATTCACAGCCCACAGTGCTCAGTGCACTCTCTAGGTGGTTCACATGTTAATTATCATTTTGCCCCCAACATGCTGGGTACTCATTCAACTGACCTTGGAAGGACGGACGGTTGAGTCAACTTTGATTCCTAGTCAGGATCGAACTCACCACCTTCTGGTTGCATTTCAGCCATTTATCCACTGCCACTAGTTTGGAGGCATTTATCTATAGCTTTTGTGCTGTGGATAAATGCCTGGTAGCTCATGAAATTGACGTTTGATGCATGTGTTGCCAAAGACAGAAAGCAGAAATGCTGATAGTTCTTTATTGGGTGCCTAGCCTCCCTTTCACAACATCCCTGCAGGGCAGTCAGGCTGATAAAGTATAGCTTGTCCCAGACTACTAAGCCTGCTAAACTGGTTGATTGATAGACAGACAGACAGACAGAGTATAGCTGATCCCAGACTGCTAAGCTGGTTGGTAGATAAATAGATAGACGGATAGATAGATAGTTAGACAGACAGACAGACAGACAGACAGACAGAGCAGGCTTGGCCAAACCCCAGCCTCCCACATGTGTGTGTGTGTGTGTGTGTGTGATCAACCATCATCCTTTATCATAGGCTCCGTGGGCATGTAGCAGGCATGACTAGATGCTGGAGCACACAGAACGCTGTTACCTTTCCCACCGAAGCGGTACCTATCTATCTGCTTGCAATTTCTTGTATTTCAATCTGCTAGGTTGGCAGGAGCTGGGACAGACAACGAGGAGCTCACTTAGTCGTGCAGCATTCGGGTCTTGAACTGCTGACCTGTAGACCTTCCAGATTTTTGGATTAACAATCGAATATAAAGTCAACCATTAATAAGAACTATTTGCACTTTGCAAAGTTGTCCCTCTCGCATTCTTTCCAAAAGCATCAACACCTGAGTTTTCGGAGAATTATTGAGCTCTAGTAAATTCAAGGCAGGAGAACCTATCGAATACAAGCCTCCACTCGATAGTTACCCGTGGTTTGCAATCACAGTGTAATTCCTGGGAGACTGATGCAATTCTGGAGTTGTGGCGGCGACACATTCATCTACAAAAACCCGCAAGCGTCGGTGGAGAAAACTCTTCACGGCAAACTCTATATGGATCTGCGAGCCCAGGAAAAACATGTTGGAGCCGGACGGAGCACTGAAATCCTCTATAGAGAGTCAAAAGTGAATGATTTAGACCAGTGACGGCAAACTTTTTAGAGATTGAGTGCCCAAACTCAACAGGCTGCCGTCTATGCTTCAGAGGGACAGGGTGAACTATGTGCTGGGGGTAGAAAATGCTCCCATTGGGCTACTGGGCAGGGGGGCGGGGTGAACTCTATGCTGAGGGGAGGGAGCGCTCCTATTGGGAAGCTGGGCGGGGGGCAACTGAGAGCATGCGTGCCCACATACAAGGCTCCAAGTGCCCACTCTGGCACACATGCCATAGGTTCACCACCACTGGTTTAGACCAGTGTTTCTCAACCTTTGGTTTTTTGACTTCAATTCCCAGAAGTCCAAGTCAGCATACCTGCTGATCAGGGCTTCTGGGAATTGAAGTTCCAAAACACCTGGAGTGCCAAGGTTCGCCATCACTGATCCATGGTCTACTCTAGATCAGTGTTTCCCAACCTTTGGGTTTTTGGGCTTCAATTCCCAGATGCCTAAGTCAATTTTCCAAAGCACTGATCAACCGATGTACTGTCTTAGGCTTCTGGGAATCAAAATCCACCGGTGGGGCACGGGCTCCATGTTGGAAACCACTGGTTTAGATGGTCTACCCCATCAAACCAGCAGCCCTGGAACGGAGGCACATGAAACCCACGCTTTCTCCCTGGCTTGCTGATCCTACGAGTCATGGAAATACCCTAAACCAGTTGTCTAGTGCAGTGATTTCCAGATGTTTTCCTTTACAACTCACATAATTGTCCCTGGCCTAGTGACTCATGCATGCTTGGAATTACAGTATGTCACAATCTTAGCTATACCTTTAGCAGCTTTCTAAGAAGAAATCAGAGACAGGGTTTGGCTGCACAGCTCAGTTGGAGTAGGCTGGAATGGATTAAATAAGACTAAGCTAACTTCCACAGAACAGCCTTCTCTTGACCTCTTTCCTCCTCCTTCTCTGGAGAAATTTTCATTTTTTAAAAATTAAAGGTATAGCTCTGTCAAAGAGCAGGGAGGAGTTCTTAATTTCCCAATGTCACTAAGCAGCTAAGCTGCCTCCTTGAGCCACTTAATGATATCGGGAAATCAAAAGCCACGAGCTCAGCTTTGGCTGCGTCCCAGCCATTGCTGGTGCTGGAAATGGAGCCAAAATGGATCGATCCTACTTGCACCTCTATGGAGATTGAACCCGGAGCCTTCTGCATCCATCTGCTCTTCCACTGAGCTATGACCCTTTAGTTAGGAAGAATCTGACCCAGTGGCCCATGTGCCTGGTATAGAGCTGCATGCTGTGGGTGATCTCCCTCCTTGTGGGTCTTTATCTTGAACTTAGGTACCCAACAGCCTTCCAAAGGAGATTTTGTGAAAGAGGAATGTTTTCAAATTGAAAACTTTCGACTGGAAAGACTGACCTATGTCCACCTCTTGTCTAGAAGGAAGTGGATATTATTTACCGTTCATTATTGTCCCTGTGAAGGTTAGCCCGCTGGAAGCAGACAGCTGTCCGGTCACCGATGACACTTGCGATGCAATCAAACGCTGAGCCCTAGAAGGTTGGACGAGACGGTGAAACTCAAAGGGAAAACCCTAAATTTCGATCTCTTTCCCGCAGGGCCAACATTATACATCATTTCCTGTCTTTCTTCCCATTAATGTCCTGGATTCAGGCTAAGCCTCACGTGTACGGCTGTTTGAGAATTAGGCTAGAAGCAATATTGTCATACATGTTCAACTGAAGTCATTTCTGCTATGAATGTAATGCCTTGAGTGGCCTCTGATTTCCATAGCTGTCAAGTATCCCTTATTGGCCAGGAAAACCCCTTATATTACCTTCTTTCCCACCATCATCCCTTATTAATTAGACTGCAATGCCCTATTGCCGTCATTGGAGGGCAGCACAGGATAAGCATAGCTGTCAAGTATCCCTTATTGGCCAGGAAAACCCCTTATTTTACCCTCTTTCCCGCCATCATCCCTTATTAATTAGACTGCAATGCCCTATTGCCGCCATTGGAGGGCAGCACAGGATAAGCATAGCTGTCAAGTATCCCTTATTGGCCAGGAAAACCCCTTATTTTACCCTCTTTCCCGCCATCATCCCTTATTAATTAGACTGCAATGCCCTATTGCCACCATTGGAGGGCAACACAGGATAAGCATAGCTGTCAAGTATCCCTTATTTGCTGGGAAATTTCCCTTATTTCCAAATCCAAAACTTGACAGGTATGCTGATTTCACTTTGCATTTGGTTTCTGCAGCTCCCAGGAAGAGCATTTGTTGACTGGTGAAAAAAGGTAAAATGTCAGGAAAAAAAGTTTCTTCTTTGTCTTCTTCTGCCATATCCGGATCTGATTACTGTATACGACAGAGGTTCCCAACCTAAGGCCTGTGGGCTGGATCCGGCCCCTGGTGCCAGTTTATGTGCCCCCCACCCCTCCAAAGTCATTTGAGAAACAAAACGGCCACCCCTTTGAAGCTGTTGGGACAAAATAGCCACCCCATCATGCAGGCAGAGCAAAATGGTCATCCGGCCTTTGAAGCTGACTGAGAGAGCGTGGCCCAGCCCCCCCGCTTGAAAAGGTTGGGAACATAGCTGTAAAGTATCCCGTATTGGTCGGGAAAACCCCTTTTTTACCCTCTTTCCTGCTGTCATCCCGTATTAATTAGACTGCAATGCCCTATTGCTGCCATTGGAGGGCAGCAAAGGATAAGCATAACTGTCAAGTATCCCGTATTTGCTGGGAAATTTCCCGTATTTCCAAATCCAAAACTTGACAGGTATGGTTGGGAACCCCTGGTATAGGCGATCCACATGGTGATCAGCCTTGAAGACCGTCCTGAGAATATAATGCTGTGGCCTTTCATTTGCCTACGGCATTACAGTGTGACACCCATAGTACCACTGATTAAGTTCCACAATTTACTTTCTGGCCCTGAGCCCTTCTGGTACACAAAGTCATCATCATCATCTCCAGGCCAGGATGGATGAAGCTGCTGCCCTCCATCAAGAGGGACCATTTAATTCACTTGGGGACCATCACCCTTCCCTGTGGACTTCACCACCTAAGGCCGTTAGTCTTCAGTGTGGTCAGGTTAGTTAACCTCCATCTGACACTCGGCATTGAGTCACTGGCAGTAGGGTCTACTCGACTGCCATAGCAGGATAACCTGGCCAGATGTAGAGACAAAAGCTGATTAGCAAAAAAAATATTTTTACTGGGACAATTTTTCTTTCTTTCCAAAGAGATCCATTCCATAGTTCCAGTGTCTGTTATCAACCATAGGTTCAAAGGAGACCAGATGCGCAACTCATGTTGAGACATTGAAAGCATGTGATGGTGAACCTTGGCATGCCAGCTGTTCTTGAACTTCAATTCCCAGAAGTCCTGATGACCAGGTGTGTGGACTTGGGCTTCTGGGAATTGATGTCCTGGAACACCTGGAGTGCAAAGTTCATCACTGACTTAATGATGGGATCTGTCTACAGTAAAACCCCAACTTTCAAATGCCTCGAGTTGCATAAAATTTGACTTACATAATGATTTTGTGCTAAAACCATGTCCCGATTTGCACGATTTCCTATGGGTTTGCTTCTAGGTAGTTACATAAAGATTCTTTTTCCTATGGGTTTGCTTCATTTTACATAAAAAATTCATTTTTCCTATTGGTTTGCTTCAAGTTACATAAAAAACTGATCTAAGCAAAAGCCTACGGAATGGACTTTTTACGTAAGTCGGGGTTTTACTGTATTTTGATGTTCATTCAACTGGGAATGCTTCCCCGTGCCCTGTGATGATGCTTACTCGTAATCCGTGCAATTGATCTGTTCGGAGAAAGGGCGGTTGTAGAATTGGCCAGGGTTGGATGGAGGGGCGTAGACGAGGTTGGAGGAGTACTCAACCATTTTGCCCGACGTCTGCAAGAAAACGGACACCTCAAATGAAGAAAGAACCTCCATCACGCAAACCTGCTCTGTCATCCAACTTTCAACTATACTTTCATACAAACCTTGGGTGGAAGACTTCTGTCTAAAGCAGAGCTTCCCAACCGTTGGTTCTTGGACTTCAATTCCCAGAGGCCTAAGTCAATTCTCCAAGGCACCAACCAGCCAATGGATTAACTTAGGCTTCTGGGAATTGAAGTCTCTCTGAGGGGCTCACTAGTAAGTTTGAGCTTTAACTCTCATCAGTCACAGACAAAACTGAGTGATGGCATGGAAACTTGCCTCTCCATAACTTGGGAAGGCGTCAGGTTAACAAAGAAGGTCCTAAGCATCATGCTCAAGGTGGCTGGAGAAGGTATTTGACCTATCTAGGGCCACCAAGGGGCATCCAAGCAGTGGTGGGCTCCAAAAAAATTTACTACCACACTGTGGGTGTGGTCTACTCTGTGGGCATGGCCATGTGACTGGGTGGGCGATCTAGTGATGCCTGCCCACGGTGGGATTCAATTTTTTTACTACCTACTCTGTGGGCGTGGTGGGCGTGGCCAGGGGTAAAGCCCTGCATTGCACCCAAATTAGGACTAATTACAGTTGACCCCCTATTAACGACGCGTTCAATTACCGACAAATCCGATTAACAACGCTGTTTTTGCATCGCATTCCCCATCCACACAATGACATCACGTTGTTGTGCGGAACGTTGTTAATCGAGGTTTCCCCATAGGGAGCCGGTTTTTTAGCGTCGCTATGCGTAAACGTCGTTAATCGAGGTTTTTCCATAGGGAGCCGCTTTTTTAGCGTTGTTGTGCAGGATCTCGTGATTAACGATGAATCGCACATAATGACGCTAAGATTGGAACCAAGCTTTGTCGTTGTGCGAGGGTCTACTGTACTTTATTTCAAAACTTGGATGGGCAGGGCCAGCCAGAACTTCTGCTACCGGTTCTGGTGAATTGGCGCGAACCTGCTGAAGCCCACCACTGCATTCAGGTGACAAAGATACCAGCTTCCTGTTGATCTCTCCCTCTGCATCCCTTAATACCACTTAGTAGGCTTGAGAATGATAGCATAGCGGGGCTAAAACACACAAAATCAGGAAAATCTTTCTTTTATGCATTTACATTGTGCCGATTTCTTACAAAGCACTCTCCTTCGTATGCATGTCACCTGAGGTCGATAGGAAAGAGAAGTCCTGGCTTACATTTCAGTGACTTTTTTTTTTTTTGCCTTTCGTAACACTGCACAACAATAATTTTGCTACTGGGAATAACACGTGTGGTTTACATGATATCGAGTGTGCTGATTCCAAATCTGAACTCAGTATTTGCCTATCACGTACAGATGTTAAGGCGTGCTATAGCTGTTCAAATGGTCGGCAATTGGGTAATGTATTTTTACATGGGAACGTTATAACAGTTGCAGCTACCACTACGCCTACGCCTGCTGCCGCCTCAGCTGAATCATGTCCCCTGGTGGCATGCACGTCTGGGCAAGTCAGTGAGAAGATGTCAGAAATAGGTATATAAGCGAGTTGAACCAAGGGCTTTAGTGCAAAACCATCTTATTGGATAGTACAGCTGTTTTGAGCTAAATATGAGTAGTGGCAGCTGTGTTAATAAACTGGACAATTTTTGCTACATTTGTGGCAAATATACCTCATGTGATCAGCACAAGAACCTAACCAAGAGGGTGAGATTTGCTAACTTAAGAGCCCGACGTCCTAGGCAGAATCGGACTTCAGATTTGGGTTCAGCGCACTTGATTTAGTACTGTATAGGATGCATGGATTAGACCAAGTAGCAGACAATATTCATTTTTTCGTGGTGCAGTGTAATCATACCTTTTTCACCATGTGAGAGAGCACTGTTTCTAGATACAGAATCAGCATCTCCTCAAGGGAGGCCCCAAGAGCTTCAACACCATACAACACTCGATACAGTGGTGTATTCAGAATCTTGACACAGGTTTGCTCCTTTAAATTTTTGGGATGATCCGTTATTATGGAGTAAATAATGGATGCTTTGTGAGATAGGATCAACTCACTATGGATTTCGGTGCCTTCTGGCATTCAGAAGGCCAGAGCTTAGAGAGACTTGTTTGGAGCACAACACCCAGAATCCACCAGACAACATGTGGGCTCTGGTAGTTGTAACTCAGTAAGTAACTTCCAAGGGCTGTGAAAGACCAGCTCCAATACTTCACATGGACGCTTCATTGCATCTCCCAGACCCACAGAAAGACCTTTGGGGGTATGTACAGAAATCAAGCGTTCAACTACTTGACTTTCCTTTGCAATGAGGACAGTTGCCCATCCGACAGGTCCATGTTCCTGGAAGTTGTGGATCCTTTTCAGGTTAGATCCCTGACATACTTACCAGCCGGACAAAGCCACACTCTTTGAACAGGTATTGGAAATGGAAAAGGCCCTGGCGTGGATTCTCCAAGGAAGGGAAGCAGGTGCCCAAATGCAGGTATTGTGGATTCAGACGGAGCCCCGTGCCCCAAGGGTCCGTCTTGACGACCAGGTGGACGCTGGTCTTGTTGCATTCATAGACAACGGTGGAAGCCGGCACTAGAAGTGGAGCAAAGGACCGGGAAAGTTATACTGCAGTTAAAGGCAGCGGAAGCTCCTTCAAGCAGCCACATGGGTTTTGTGGTGGAGCAAGACACTGGATCTCAGGGACGGAAAAGAGAGGAAGTTCTCCCCTTGGCTAATTAAAGCTGGTTTGCCATTCTCATCTCACCACTTTCAGGGGGGGAAAAAAGATAAATTTTCCATCTTCTTACAAAGCAAGATCAACACAAGACCCACAACAAGAGGCCCATTAAGAGTGGCTCAAGTGGTTAAGAAGCTGACTGGGAGGTGGAAGGTCAGCAGTTCAAAACCTGAGTACTGCCTGACTGAATAAGCGCCCATCTCTGTCCCAGCTCCCGCCAACCTAACAGATCGAAAGCAAGACATTGCAAGTAGATAAATAGGGACCACCTCGGTGGGAAAGGTAAACAGTGTTCCGTGCACTTTGGTGTCTAGGCATGCCTGCCACATGACCATGGAAATGTCTGCAAACGCAGACAGCGCTGGCCCTTCGGCTATAAACAGAGATGAGCACTGGACCCTAGAGTTGGATATGACTGGCTTTCAAGCAAGGGTGACCTTTTCCTTTACTTTTAAGAGACCTCTTGAGAAAAAGTTGGAAGGACCCTAAGAGACCATCTAGTCCAGTGATGGCAAACCTTGGTACTCCAGCTGTTCTTGGATTTCAATTCCCAGAAGCCCAAGTCCCTGTGAATCCACTAGAATGGGTTTACTGCACAGGGACGTGGGCTTCTGGGAATTGAAATCCAAGAACAGCTGGAGTGCCAAGGTTCGCCGTCACTGATCTAGTCCAATCCTCCACAGAAAAGCTGTTGAAGCATCGCAGGAACCACCAGTCCCCTTCTTAAAGCAGCCACCACCACCCCCCCACACACACACATTTCAGGAAAGGAAAGCCTCTACTTTGCTAAATGGGTCCCTTTGAACAAATGGTAACGGTTGCTCGAAAGCCAATCGTATCCGACTCTAAGGTCTGGTGCTCATCTCTGTTCACAGCCAAAAAGCCCATACTGTTTGCATCTGCAGACATCTCCGTGGCCATGTGGCAGGCATGACTAGACACCAAAGGGCACGAAACGCTGCTACCTTTCCTATCTATCTATTTACTTACTTGCAATTTCTTAAAGTTCACACCCACAGCACCGTAAAACACACATACCTGTCCTTCTTCCTGTACCCAAGGCTAGTGGCTTAAAAGCAGCTGAACGCACTCAGGGGAATTATAGGGCCAGATTGCCTGCATTGTAGTGAGTTGGACTAGGCCAGGGTTCTTCAAACTTTGCTCTCCAGATGTTCTTGGGATTCAATTCCCAGAACTCCTGATCAGCAGGTGTGTGGACTTGGGCATCTGATTATCAAAGTTCAAAAACATCTGGAGAGCCATGTTTGAAGAACCCTGTAGAAGACCCCTTCTAGACAAGATGATCTAGACCAGGGTTCCTCAAACATGGCTCTCCAGATGTTCTTGGGCTTCAATTCCCAGAACTCCTGATCAGCAGGTGTGCTGACTTGGGCTTCTGATCAATGAAGTCCAAGGACATCTGGAGAGCCATGTTTGAGGAACCCTAGACTAGGTGGTCTCTTGAGGTCTCTTCCCACCCAAGCCTAGGGGTAGTTTTTCTTTACTGCCCAGAGCAGCAGAGAACTAAAAAGCATCCTATTTATGCCTCCATAATGGTAAAGGTTTCCCTTGCTTGAAAGCCAGTCATATCTGACTCTAGGGTTCAGTGCTCATCTCTGTTTCAAAGCCGAAGAGCCAGAGTTGTCTGCTTCTGCAGACATTTCCGTGGTCATGTGGCGAGCATGACTAGACACCGGAGCACACGGAACGCTGTTACCTTCCCACCAAAGTGGTCCCTCTTTATCTACTTGCAATTTCTTATCCAGATTTCAGTGGAAGGGACCAGAAGAAAGAAAAGAAGCAGGTTAGCAAAACTCAGGCTTACTATAAAACACCAACCTTGAGAGAATATAAGCCTCACCTGTTTGAGGAGCAGCAGCCCCCAAACTCCAGACTAAGACTACAAACAGCCTTACAATCCACTCCATCTTGGTCTGTCTGCCTTACAGGGCTGAGGGAAGATGCTACATGTTCCTCACCTGTCAAATACCCCTTTATACTCACCTTCTTAAAGAGGCACCACCCATTCCCCCCATCCACAGGTGCCTCTTGTTCTGCATCCTTTTTTCTGAGCAGCCTGCCTTTCAACAGGTAGAGAGGCAGATTGGTTTCAGCCAAGGGTGAATTGAGTTATATTGCATATGATGTAATTTTGTTTAATTAATGTTCTTCTAACCAAATTCTGAACTCCAAAGCAAACCAAACTCCATTTGGAGTTTGGGTGATTTGCGCTTAAATAGATAAGCAATGACACATCAATGCTGAATGTTTTCTCTGCTAGTGTAACAGTCAGCTTTTCCTATCCCTCGTACCTTGGAGGTTATTTTTTGGCTGGGGAATCATTCAGTTCCCTCTGGCAACCTTCCAGAGGCTCACAAGTCACCCTTAAGGCGTGATGACATGGTGTGGGGAGAGGTAGCAATTAAACTTGCATTCTGGGCGGAAACTGGTTCTCAAAAGTTTTGCAACACTAGAAAATTCTGGCACGCTGCTAGGCAAAGCCAGAAGTGCAAAAAATGAGACACAGGCCCTGCCCTCAACTTAGAAAGAAAGAGCTCCAGGTGTAGCAAACAAATGTCTAATTCTTTAAGAAAGGATTAGACAAGTGCATGGAGGACAAGGGTATCAATGGCTATAATTATGGATACTTAAGGATAACCTCTGGATTGGAGAGATAGGCAGGATATCTCTCAATGCCATTTCCAGGGAATCCTAAACAGGTGAAAGCATCTGCTTGGGAATAATACCCTGAAGCAAATGGTGAGCCACTGTATGAGACAGAACGCAGGACTGGATCATGGGCTCCGTGGACTCTTCCAGCAAGGCTGCTCTTATGTTCTATATTCTTATGGCATGCACCACTGGTCAGCAGTTTGATTCCCGAGTACTGCAGGATGGAATGAGCTGTCTTCTGTCCCAGCTCCTGCCAACGTAGCAGTTTGAAAGCAAGAAATTGCAAGTAGATAAATAGGGACCACTTTGGTCGGAAGGTAAACAGCGTTCCGAGCGCTCCGGTGTCTAGTCATGCCTGCTCCATGACTACAGAAACATCTGCAGAAGCAGACAGCGCTGAACCATCAGCTATGAGAGATGAGCACTGAACCCTAGAGTCAGATACGGCAAGCAGTATTATTATTATTATTATTCACATGCACCTATTATTCTGATTTAATATCCTGGTCATGGACTGTCATAAAAGCAATTGATTGATATTTTTGATTTAATGTCTGCTTTGTTTGGGTGTGTTTATAAATAGGAGTTTAAAAAGAAATAATAAAAAATTGCTGCATAAAATGCATTTACACAGTATTTTATTGTATCACATCATTGAGGGAAGGCATGAGTACACAAAGAAACCGCCATGTCATATTGCGGGTTCCGCGAGCACAATTGGCATAAAATGGCCCCTGGCAGAGGTTACACCGGTCGAAGAAGGTTCCTGGTCACTGGCCCTTGCCAGTATGGAAATTGGTGAACTGATTAATAATCATAGGGTTGATTCACCCACATCTGACCTGACCGGCAGTTCTGCTGAGGGAAGCGAATCGCTAACCTCCGTTAGACATTAGGCAATTACTCACTCACAGAAGAGCCTAAGCTCTAGTGCAAATAGTGGCCATATTTATCCTGGTGTAAGCCCCGAACAATGGATTTCCCCTGTCAGTGTTTGCCCTAGTTAATTAACTTCCCCAAGAGAGATTCCCCATTAACCTGGGTAAATGGGTGGTGTGATTTTCTGTCAGATGACGATTCTATCACACATTGCCTTGAATTCCTATAAATGATGTTGTCTTTTCCTCAATAAACCACTGGTCTTCGCTCCATCTTGTCTCGTGTCGTTCCTTGACCAGTCTCCTCCGGAACCTCACGGCCGCCCCGCGGCCCCAATCCAACATCTGGTGACCCTGAGACGTGATCTTACCCGAGAGTAAGCGATCAACGCGGTCCGGTTCTATGCTAGAACCGTGTCCGATCATCCCGGAGGACAGCGTGGCAGCCCGATCGGAAAGCCAGCCGATCGGGAAGACAGCTCCGCGACGAGGCATTTCAGAGAGGCATCCTACAGCTTGCTCCGGCTTTCGCAGCGGCTTACAGCACGGAAAAACGCGTTCCGCTCAGGGTCGGCTGTGAACCCCTGACAGCGTGGCGGCAGTCCACGCTCCGAGCTCTACCCAGAGATTCGTCACGCAAAACCTATTGCCTGAGCTACAGACGCGTCGAATCGTCCCGAGAAGGAGACTTCAAAGGACCCCCGCAGGTAATATGGGGACTTGTCCTCAGTGGCAACGTCCGTCTGCTAGTCAAAGAATTCATGAGGATGAATTCAAAATCCTGGCCAGGGTATATCAGATAAGCTTTCACAGTGGAGAACTAGCGCGGCTTTTGGTGTTCTTGAGGGAACACTGCCTGCTTTACCCAGAAGCAGGTACGTTATCCCTTCAGCTCTGGGATCAGATAGGAGTCTGCATTCAGCAACCCCCGAAAGCTCCAGAAGGCATAGTTCGCACATGGAGCAAATGTAGGAAAATTTTAGCAGAGGTAGATCCAGTCCGGGTAGAGGCTAAGGAACCCCCAGCGTCAGCAGAGCCATCGGCGCCCACGGTGCTCTATCCGTCATTTCAGTTTAAGCAGAGTAGTGTAGGGAGCTTTCCCTCGGTGACAGCTGCAGACGTCACCGGTGGAATGCATGGAATGGGAAGCGCTGACGCTTCTCTGACAGCTACAGGTTCCCGAACTAAGAGTGCCCTTCAGCGCACAGTTGAGGAAGAGATCAGGAAGGGGGAATTGCCAGCAGAAGAACTAGCTGAGCTTAGTCAGATTTGTCCAATTCGCTTGGTAATGGATGCCCTCACAGGGCAGCAGCAGGTAGTTCATTCACCAGTCCCATATAAGCTCCTCATGGCTATACGGAAGGCCATTTCAGAGACAGGACTACAGAGTCGATTCACTAGGGGCACGCTTCAGCAAGTGTGCGAGAACACCATGTTCATCCCGCACGACTGGAAAGCCGTCATGCGGATGATGCTCAACCCCAGCCAGTATTTGCTATGGGACAGCGAGTATCGCCTCGAGGCTCAGGCAAGGGCTGCCAGGATGGGGGGGAGGCAGTAATTCCTGACCAGTTATATGGCTCAGGTGCCTTCGAATCCATCGATGCGCAGACCGCCCTGCCACTCGCCACTCTTCAGATGTCAGCTGAGGCTGCCTTCAGGGCTTTCCTCAAAGTCCCAGCAACTGGCAAAGCGGCCAAAAATTACACCGCAGTCAAACAGGGCGCCCAGGAGTCCTACATGGACTTTATCAATCGCTTAGAGGAAGCGATTAGTAGACAGATTGATAATGAGCAAGCCCAACAAGAGCTCATGATGAAATTGGCTAAAGACAACGCCAATCTCGACTGCCGTAAGATCTTGCAGTCACTGGGCAATCGTCCCGACTTGACTCTCACGGACATGATTAGAGCTTGCGCCGACGTTGGCACGGACTCTTACAAAATGGGTCTGCTGGCAGCAGCGGTGCAAGGGGGTAGGAGACCCAAGAACAAGAACAAAGGGGCATGTCACAATTGTGGCAAGGTCGGTCACTTCGCTAGGGAGTGCCGATCCAAGAGCGGCGGACAACATTCCGGCCGTTCCAAGGCTCCAACCACCCCGTGTCCGAAGTGTAATAAAGGCTTCCATTGGTCCAGATTCTGTCCGAATTCGGGAAACCGGAACGCGGGCACGTCTCTGGCCCCGGTCCAAACAGAGGCTTCCCTTGCTCTGGGCGAGCCAGAGCTGGATTAGATTCCATTCACATTCCAGGCATTGCGAAGGCGCAGGCCAGCCCCAAGGGTAGTACAGGGCTAGAATTGACTTGCCAGGCACAGTCTATCTGGTGGATTCCCAGTACATGGGACCCCTGCCCAAAGGCTTCATAGGTTTAGTTTTGCCTCGCAGTGTAGCAGGAGCACGCGGAATTCTTGTAATTCCGGGAGTCATTGACTCCAATTTTTCGGGTGTTCTCCAAGTTCAACTCTGGACGCACCTAACCCAGACCATTCACAAGGGAGACACGCTAGCACAACTGATTATGGTTCCTTGTAACTCGCCAGCAGATAGCCAGGGAAGGCTCAGGGACAGCGCAGGGTCCGGGTCAGAAGACCGCTCAAGCGCAAGTGAGGCAGTGCAAGGATACCAGGTCTTAGTGACAGTGGAGACCAACATAGAGTGGAAACAGCGACCAGTTATCGAGGTATTTTTGAATAAAAAATCGTTCTCAGGGTTGCTGGATACCGGAGCTGACGTCAGCGTGGTCAGCCAAAGCCAGTGGCCACGAGAGTGGGCCATTGAGCCGGTCTCCTAGGCGGCATCCAAGAAGCGTTTAGGAGCCGGGAGTGGGTGGAAGTCATGATCCCTAAGGCTGACGGCACAGCGGTCATTCGGCCACACATTCTGGATGTGCACATCAACCTTTGGGGGCGAGACATTTTACAGCAATACAGTGCCACTCTTACCTTCGGGTAATGGCTTTGCCACTTAAATGGCTTACCAACACGCCAGTCTGGGTGGAACAATGGCCGGTAGTGGGGGAGAAATTGGTCGCCCTAAAGCAACTGGTTAAAGAACAGCTAGATGCAGGACATATAGGGCAGTCCACTAGTCCTTGGAATTCACCCATTTTTGTCATCAAGAAGAAGTCGGGGAAGTGGCGACTCCTCCACGATCTCAGAGAGATCAATAAATGCATACAGCCAATGGGTCCGCTCCAATGCGGCATCCCAAATCCTAATATGATTCCCGAGGGTTGGGAGATCCTGGTCGTAGACCTAAAGGATTGCTTTTACACCATTCCCTTAGACCCCAGGGACCGGGAAAGGTTCGCCTTTACGGTGCCGGTTGTGAACCACAGTGAGCCCACGCAGCGTTACGCGTGGAAATATTTGCCACAAGGGATGCTCAATTCGCCCACCCTGTGCCAAATTTATGTTCACAACGCGCTGGCAAAGTTTCGAAACCTTCACCCCACAGCTTTAGTATGCCATTTCATGGATGATATCTTGGTCGCAGCGCCGCAACTCGGCAGCGAAATGTTTACAGACCTCCAAGCCAGCCTGGGGAAAAAAGGGTTACTCATTGCCCCGGAGAAAGTGCAGAGAACCGAGCCCTTCTCATACTTGGGTCATCGGCTTCTCCGTTCCTTTGCAGCACCCGTTTTGCCCCAGATCAACTTAAAAGACTCAGTCACCTTGGTAGAATTGCAGCAAGTTTTGGGTAACATTAATTGGGCCAGACCGTACTTCAGATTGGATACGGATCTTTTGAAACCGCTCTTCTCGCTGCTAACGCTAGGTAAGCAGCCGGCAGACCGGATACGAATTCCTCGAGAGGCTCGCTTAGCTCTCGAGAAAGTCAACCAAATTCTCAGCCAAAGGTGGGTGGACAGGATTGCTCAGGGGCCATATGCCCCGATCCTGAACTTGTACATCGTTCGGGCCGGATCCATGTTCACCGGAGCCCTAGGAGTGGACTCCGAGAGAGGAGTGAGTATCGTGGAATGGGTGTACTTGCCGAACACCTCTTCCCGAAACATCGTTCCCCCCCAAGAGTTGGTCTCCGCGGTGGTCTACCGCGGAAGGCTGAGAGCTAGGGACATTTCAGGGCACGACTTAGCAAAAATCGTGGTCCCATTCACCAAAGAGCAGATTCAGCAGCTGATGCAGCTCGGTGACTCGCTTCCAATTGCCTTGGAAGGATTCACCGGATGCTTGGCATACCACTTGCCAAAGGAACCCAGACTTGTCTCGCTTCAAACACAGACAGTCAGCTTGTACGAATTGCTCTCGCTGGTTCCACTTCAGGGTGCCAGAACAGTTTTTACTGATGGGGGTCGCACATATGGTGTCTTAACTTGGCAGGAGGGCCAGGCTTGGCGCACGCTTCTAACTCTTCCACAGAAGTCCGCACAGTGGGCAGAGTTGGCAGCAGTGAACCTTGCTTTGCGCACCTTCGCCAAAGAGCGTCTAAAAATTATTACTGACAGTCAGTACGTTAGGAATTTGCTTCACAGTCTACCGGGAGCATACATCACTCCCGCAATAGACAAAAATTTGCTGAGTCTGTTCCTCACAGCTCAATTTCACTTGTGAAACCGCACGGAAGCGCTCTATATTGCCCACATCCGAAGTCACCAGGACCTACCGGGTCCGATTTCCGCGGGCAATAGCAGAGCGGATGCGGCCACAAAGGAAATTCAGCAACGGTCAGTTTTGGGTGTTTTCACTACTCCAATTCAGAGTCATGCATTCTTTCATCAGAATGCCAAAGCGCTCGCCAGACAGTTTAACCTGCCACTTTCTCAAGCCCAAGGCATAGTTCGCTCTTGCCAGCATTGTGCAGGGGCACCGGGGGGGCCCTCGTGGGGGGTCAACCCACGAGGGACAGAGGCTAACCAGGTGTGGCAAATGGACGTCACACATGTCCCGCAGTTTGGTAGATGGCAGTATATGCACGTTTGCATTGATACTTTCTCGCAATTCGTTTGGGCGACAGTGCAAAAAGGGGAGACTGCTTCCCACGTGGAGCAGCACCTCCTTGCCTGCTTCGCGGCAATGGGCAAACCACGGCACGTGAAAACCGATAACGCCCCGTCCTACAGCTCCAGGCAGTTGGCTAGCTTCATGGCCACCTGGGACATTAAGCATACCTTTGGCGTTCCTTACAATCCGCAGGGGCAAGCGATTGTGGAACGAGTCAATCGGACACTCAAGTCCTACATTGACAAAAAAACAGAAAGGGGGGAGCCACCAGCCCTCCCCAAGTCACAGGGTCAGGCACAGCATTGTCTGAACAAGGTGTTGTTCACGTACAATCACCTTAATGTTTTTTCCGATTGCACACCGCAGGAGAAACACTTCCGCCGCTCGGAAGCTCTTGCACGGCCGCTGGTTCGTTACCGAGTGCCACCGGACCCTTCCTGGAGGGGCCCGGCGCCACTCGTAACCTGGGGAAGAGGGTATGCTGCAGTTATGTCTCCTACAGGTGTCATCTGGATTCCAGCCCGGTGCGTTAAGCCTCATTTGGAACCACATGGCGTGGACCCAGGCCGACCCGAGTCCGATCCCGGAGATGGAGGACCTCACCCTGACCGAGGGGACCCGGCGGAAGAAGCGGCGACAGCGGACGGAGCCGAAGGTCACCTGGGGGATGGTCAAGACCCTTTGCCGTGAGGCCGAGGACGTCGTCCGGCATGAGGACTGGGAGCCAACACCGGAGAACATCGTGTCTGCAGTGTTTTCCCTGATTACCGCCAACACCATGGCAGTCACCATCATCCTGACCCTCTCCCTACTTGCGGGGGGAGGCGTTCAGGCCAGCGATCTGATGCCAGGCGGAGATCTCTCTGCCCGGATGCACTACAACCTATGGGAAAGGTTGGCGGGTCTCGTCAACCAGTCCGATTTTTGCCTGAAGCAGGACATCGGTTCTGCCTCAGTTCTGAGCACCTGTCTCATCCCTGTGTGCCACACTCCAGACGCGCACACCAAGGATGGTGACTGGCTGGTGAGGCGGATTTTCAGTCCGTTTCTTCCAACAAGTTTCACAGCATACGCTCGCTGGGGAATGCAGCTGACTATGACTTTGCCGGCTGATGCAGCCACTCTCCACACCCCTCGAGTGGCGGTCAGCCCGAACTCTACTTGTGCTCGAATGACCGGCTGCTCCACAGTCGGCCGAACTCGGCGCCACTGCCTTGACGCTGGCAGCAGCAACTGGACTTGTAATAACCCAGAGACACTTGGTTCTATGTATGCTCATGTTACCCTACCTTCAGGTTGGTTCTTTACATGCAATCAGTACACTTGGAACTACATTCCCGCAAATGTATCAGATTCCACTCGCTTGACATTGTTACTCCCCACTAGGGATATGATTGTTCCAAGCACAAATGTTTCCGCACCCATACGGCGCACTCGTGCCACCCAGTTAGACAGCTCATGTGATAGCAACATTAGGGTTCTGAGTCCAGCTGAGTACGTCTCGCTGACAGTCAGCATACTTGGCGTGCCAGGCTTAGCCGTCGGCAACGCTCGGAGAATTGGTCAATTGGCTTGCGGATTATCAAAGGCCATTAACCATACCTCCTCAGCAATAGCGCTGCTCAACCAGGAGCAGGCAGAGCTTCGCCATGCCATCCTAGACAATCGAGCAGCTATTGACTACCTTCTGTTGTTACATCATTTGGGTTGCGAATCTGTCCACAGCATGTGTTGCTTTAATCTCACAGACAATACCCGTAAAGTACAGAGCCAGCTCACGGACCTACACACCCTGGTCCAGAACATCAAGGAGGATTCTTCATGGGGGTGGTGGGATTCGTTGTGGTCGTGGCTCCCATGGGGGTGGCTCCAGACAACGCTCAAAGTGATTGTGGGAGTGGTTATACTGAGCATAGCAGGATGTTGTTTCGTGCAATGTATCCCCTCGCTGCTATCGAGATGTCCCCCATGGAGGGAACCCCGACACGTCATTCCCACACACCAGCTGATGCCCCTCCTATGCAGGGCTGTCTGTCAGGTCCATAAATAACAAAGAAAGGGGGGATGCGGGTTCCGCAAGCACAATTGGCATAAAACGGCCCCTGGCAGAGGTTACACCGGTCGAAGAAGGTTCCTGGTCACTGGCCCTTGCCAGTATGGAAATTGGGGAACGGATTAATAATCATAGGGTTGATTCACCCACATCTGACCTGACCGGCAGTTCTGCTGAGGGAAGCGAATCGCTAACCTCCGTTAGACATTAGGCAATTACTCACTCACAGAAGAGCCTAAGCTCTAGTGCAAATAGTGGCCATATTTACCCTGGTGTAAGCCCTGAACAATGGATTTCCCCTGTCAGTGTTTGCCCTAGTTAATTAACTTCCCCAAGAGAGATTCCCCATTAACCCGGGTAAATGGGTGATGTGATTTTCTGTCAGATGACGATTCTATCACACGTTGCCTTGAATTCCTATAAATGATGTTGTCTTTTCCTCAATAAACCACTGGTCTTCGCTCCATCTTGTCTCGTGTCGTTCCTTGACCAGTCTCCTCTGGGACATCACGGCCGCCATCACTGTTTGTTTGAAGAACTGTTTGTCTTGTCAAGGTGACTTAGTAGGCGGAGGAGTTTGCGTTACTCAGCGTGGAATGTGGGTGATAGAAACTGGTCATTTGCCCAGGGCTGTGCCTCAAAGGGCCACATCCTGATGGATCTTGGCCAGGGGGATATTAGCCAGCATTTGGACACATCTGTGTGTTTCTTTTGCTACATGATATGCTTCATCTCTCCTTGTGGTTTTTAGAAAGAGAAGCAAGGCTAACCGTATCGGGAAGAAGTCCAATATATACATTATAATTATTTTACAAAAGGAGGATGAGTTGCATTTATCTTCGCAAGGGGAGAACGTGAAGCAAATGCACACGTGACCAGGTAAGCAGATGACCATGGTCAGCCGCCACCACACATGGAGAGAAGGGTAGAAGGCATCTCAAGAACTTTCCCGTTATTATGACCCCGTGAATAGTTGACTGACATCTTTCCACACAAGGGCCATTCACAGGGACTGGCCTTTACCTTTCCACGTGGATGGGTTCTACTTCCTGAAGTTGGGAGACTTCCATCTTTGCAGCTGTTCTTGAACCTCAATTCCCAGAAGCCCTGATCAGCAGGTGTGGCGACTTAGGCTTCTGGTAGTTGAAGTCCAAGGACACCTGGAGAGCCAAGTTTGGAGACCCCTGATCTATGTTGACCCAAGTGGGATTTCCAAAGGATGTGAGACATTCAAAGATGGATTTACCATTGTCCCACCCAGTGAGTGGGGTCCGTTGGCCCAATAAAGATTTGAACCCAGATCTCCTGAAATCTTGTAGATGTGTCAAGGGCTAAAGATAAATCCCTTGTGGGATGGGAGGGAGGTTCTTTGGTCTCCTTTGCCACACTAGACAAAATGAACCTTCCCTCTGATCTTCCCCTGGAGCAGTGAAGGCCAACCTTGGCACTCCAGATGTTCTTGAAATTCAATTCTCAGAAGCCCTGATCAGCAGGTGTGGTGACTTGAGCTTTTGGTAATTGAAATCCAAGGACACCTGGAGAGCCAAGTTTCCAGAACCCTGACCTACGTTGATCCAAGTGGGGTTTCCAAAGGATGTTTACCATTGTCCCACCCGATGATTAGATTCCCTTGGCCCAACAAGGATTTGAACCTGGGTCTCATGAAATTTAGTCTGATGCTCAGGAGTTCTCAATCTTTTCAAGCCGGGGGCCGGGTCACACTCCCTTAGACAGCTTCTGGGTCTGAACAGCCATTTTGCCCTTCCTCCACCACATGGCACTTCCTGCTGTGGTGGAGGCAGTGGGGGCCACATGAAACGGTGCCTTAGGCTGCATCTGCACTACATCATACTGTTTCTTCCACCAAATTAGAAATCCTGGCCTTTCAAGGTTTTAGACTGAGTGGGAATCCTCCCCACGGGTGGGAAAAAGAGAAAGCTGGTGTCCCACCCGCCCCCTCACATTGAGAGCCATTGTCTACAAAGAAAGGCTTCCACTTCATGGGGCCAGCTTTCTCATGGGCAGCCTTGAGCATTAGATGAGGTCTCCATCCCTCTTGCAACGGGACCCAATGACCTCCTCTTGAAACAAACTGAACCCTACCAAATTCTGTTGGCTTCTGGTTAATCCTGTCTTGGGTGCAGGGGACTGAAGTCCAAGAGCACCTTGGTTACCACCTACCTTTGTCAGCTGTGAAGGGGGAGGTCTATGCACAGAAACTTCTTTCCTCTCCACACACAGTGGAAGACGACTAATGTGTGAGATAGTAAGGCAGTTGACTGTCATCAATAGATAAACCGATGTCCGTGTTCTAGTGTGTTTGTTTGAAGAGTCCACCCTTCTGGGAATTTTGCACATCCCATACTAGAAAAAAATTTGCCTATAGACGGAGATGTAGCTCTTGTCCTTTGAAATGAGTAGAGAGATTCCAGCACTACCAGATGCCACTAACCTCCACTAGGCATGGAATTTTCAGATTGTTTTGGATTACAAATCCCATAACTGTCCATCCCCACAAGTTCCATCTTACAAATCCATACCTGCAAACACCCAGATGTGTCTCATCAGCAGAGAAGACCCGGCTTGGAAGGTTTCAGAAGCCTACTATAGCTTTCCTCTACCCTAGTTTCCTGTGCAGAAAGGAAGGTCCCAGTTAGCAGCGGGGAAAGCTTCATTTCTCCACACAAACCTAGGGCAAACCTAGGCCTAGGCTAATGATGGCAAAGCTTGGCATACGCGCAAGTAAACCCATTTGTGTGGATTCACAGACTTGGGCTTCTGGGAATTGAAGTCCAAGAACACCTGGAGTGCCAAGGTTTGCCATCATGGGCCAATGCTAAGCTTTACTGGATCCATAGGTATGTGGATGCACGGTGGAACTCTCAGGATGGAGAATTATGGGATTTGAAGCTCCAAAAATCTGACTATCCCATGCCTAGACTCCTCCTTGCCCATAACATGTCAAGTTTTTCTCTCCTTGTTTGGATCACAGCCATTCCCAACTCTTGTGTTGGGGCAACCTGGAACCTACAGACCTCCTCAATGTGGTTCAAGCAATCACTTGGGGAAAGAGCAGCTCTTCTAGCTGAAGGCTCACTTGTCCCATGCGGGCAGAGATCCCAAATCTTTCTCGAGCTTGGATTCTGGGCTGAGTGAAATCCTCAGCTTTTTCTTCGCAGGTAACCCACCATTTTTCCACTCTCTGTCTCAGCCCACCTCTTCCTGGTGTCTCCATTAAGGTCTGCATCACTTCCTGAGACTAACTGATGAAGGGCTGAGGGTGTGTCTCAGTTGCGTGCCTGGTTATGGACTTAGATGCACCCTGGCATTCTGTCGATTAGCTGCAATTAGCCACATCAAGTGATACAAACCTTATGGGAAATCCCAAGAGGATTCTGGCCATGGACAAACAGCTGCCCCAAAGATGTGGCAAATAACCCATGTATGAATTGTGGCCACGTCAAAGTTCCTCCTGGATTCTCTTCATGGTGAGAAGCAGCAACCGGAGATCTTGGTCTCCCACAATCGTCTTTCTTGCTTGAGATCTCTCTGTCAGTACACTGGTTCTCAGTTGATCCCATCATATGCTCTCCTCACTCTTTTAGGAGAGCAACTCTGCGACTCTCAAACAAGTACAGGTATCAACTCTGGCAGCAACCACAGAGTTTGGAGACAGAGGAATAGGCTAGAACAGGGGTGGCCAACATTGGTGCTCCAGGTGTTCTTGGACATCATTTACCAGAAGCCCAAGTCAGCACACCTGCTGATCAGGGCTTCTGGGAACTGAAGTCCAAGAACATCTGGAGAGCCATGTTTGAGGAACACTGGTCTACATCAGAGGTCAACGAAGTTGGCTCTCCAGGTGTTCTTGGACTTCATTTACCAGAAACCAAAGTCAGCACACCTGCTGCTAAGGGCTTCTGGGAATTGAAGTTCAAGGACGCCTGGAGCGCCAAGGTGCACCATCACTGGACAAGGTTCAGTTGCAAACAGGCCAGCCCACAGAGAGATAAAGATACAGGTGGCTTAGGTGGAGCACAGGCATACATACACGCAGATATATCATACATGTTGTGCTCAGAGAGTGTTAACCTGATGTCTTCAATGAATTCTGAACAGCGGCAACAGCTTCAGGTTGGTCAACAGGCCCTCTTGATGCAAGGCTTGGGTTTAAGAAATATAAATAAGCAAACAACATGAAGTTTTCACAGGGTTTTTTTTTTTTTGGCACTACATGGCTTGGATTTACTGGGTTATCAGTGGAGGGAGAGGTGTCATTCATTCATCATTAGGCTATAACAGAGGTTTCCAAACTTTTGGGGCCGTGGGCCGGTCACATGGTTCAGGGAACTGGTCACTACAGCCCATGGGCCAGATCTGGCCCACAACACCCTCGTCACTCCCGGAAGCAGAAGTAAAATGCGTTTTATTTCCGCTTCCAGGAACGACGAGGACGTTGTGGGCCAGATGAATTGGCACCGGTGGCCAGAGCTGGCCCATGGACTGTAGTGACCAGTTGTGGGCCAGGAGAATTGGCACTGGGGGCTGGATCTGGCCCATGGGCCATAGTTTGGGCATCCCTGGGCTATATATCTGATCTTGTCTTCCTACACCCATTTACAAAATCACAGGCACAGACGGTGCTTCAAAATAAATAAATAAAAACCTACTTACTGCAACTACCAAGCAAAAAAAGAGCGAAAGAAATGGTTGAGATTTAAATGAGCCAAGGAGAGGCAACTGAAGGAGGCGAAACTAGACACGCAAACGTACACACATATCCACACAAAGGCTGAACACAGTGGTATTTATCCTCAACAAGGCAACTCAGCCTGATTATTTGTAAGCACCACAATGTGATTAAAAGATAAGTCATCTAAGAACCGACCAGGTAGCGGATCTTCCCCTCCTATCGGGGATCATGAGATAGCTGGCACTGGTGGACTGATTCACCTTGGACACTTGTTCTTGCACGCAGTTCTGAAGAGGCAGATTTGAGACAATAACAGGGAACACACATGTTTGTATTCATGCGCAGCTCCTGCTAAACACTGCCTAGATTCAGTCTCTACTGAAGAATGTCAGCAAACAAGCCAAGAAAACATCAGCTTCCCAAGGGTTTACAAGGGAGCTTGCCTTGAAAATAGAGAAAGCACATTTCTATATATAAGTGATGGCCAACCTTGGCACTCCAGGTGTTTTTGGACTTCAATTCCCAGAAGCCCAAGTCAGCACCTGGAGTGCCAAGGTTCGCTGTCACTGCTATATACAATCCATTCATGGAAGTGCTTCCATCTCATATGGGCACATCTGCATGGCAAGCCTCTAAGTCTGTGATGGTGAACCTTGGCACTCCGTGTGTCGTTGAACTTAAATTCCCAGGAGCCCAAGTCTCTGTGAATCTACACGAGGTGTTCTTGGACTTCAATTCCCAGAAGACCAAGTCTGGGTTTAGTGTGCGTCCGTGTGGATTCAGAGACGTGGGTTTCTGGGTATTGGAAGTCCAAGAACACCTGGCGTGCCAAGGTTCGCCATCACTGTTCTAAGGCATTTGTATTGGCTAGACTGTGGTTGCCATCAGCCTTGCTAAAACATCCTCCAAATGCCCATAGACACCTTTCTTTTTAAAAAAAGAAGTTCCATTGATCCTGTACACACCGCCTAAGAATTGGTACACAAACACATACTGCCACACAGTCGGTTCCCTAACAATGTTGTAGCTGAAGAAGATAAACCTGGCAGTTCATCTGTCACAGCAGTTGCCCATGGCAGCTTGAAACAGCTGTCAAGAAGGTAGAGGGGTGCGGGAGAGCTCTAATAATTAGCAAAATACTGTAACTGGTGAAAGGGGCCTGGCTCTGGTCTTCTTTTGCCATGTGCTCAAGGGATTCTGAACCTTTAAAAGCCACGGGCCGGGTCACGCTCCCTCAGACACTTGAGCGGGCCGGACTGGTGGATCCCCTGTCGTAAACGCTGCTGTAAACTGCAAATGCAGCTGCTGTAAACATGTTTTTACATGTTCATGACAGCCGTGTCTGCATTTACGGCTGTTTCCGACACTTCCGGTGGTGGTGGTGGGAGCAAGGGTGGTGGGCCACATGAAATGGCGCTGCATGCCAGATCGGGCCCACAGGCTGTAGGTTGAGAACTCCTGACCTAAAGCAAGGGGGAATCTCGAGAAAGGGGAAGCCTTCTCTCTGCTTCAGTCTTGAATGTCCCCTGCTGCCAAAGAAAGCCCCAGATGAATGGGTGAGCAGTAGATCAATGGATCCCAGTAATCTGGTCCTTCTTCTACCTCTTCCTCAGCCAAGGGGGTCAGAGTTCCTTTTCACCTTCAAGTCATTCCCTGTATCTGCTGGTGGCACAACAAAAGAGATGTCCAACCAACAAAGGCAAGAGGGGAAAACTGGGGGGCATGGGGAGACATCAAATTGCAAGCACTTAGATGTCTTCTTGGACACGAGGTCTGGAGGGCAGGAAGAAGGAGAGTCTGATCCTTCTACCACTTGAGGAACTCCCGGATCCGGCTCCATAGCTTAGTGATCCAGAGGTTGACCCCCAGGTCTGTCAGATACTGGATCTCAGGGGTCAGCATCTTGCGGCAAAGCTTCCGGTGTTTCTTGTTGATCCTCTTCTTCAGGTTGTAGCCCAAAATGGACTTCTTGCCCACTGGCTGCCAGGGCTGCATGCCCGACTCCTGGATGGCATTGGCGTCCACCGGGCGGCCTCCGTCAATGCAGATGCTCTTCATCTTCTCATTCTCTTCGTTGAGCCGGGTCACGTCCTCAGCCATCCGCTCTCGCCCATAGGTGTCCACTTTGTGCCAGAAGGTGGCATTGAAGTAGCGGTAGAGCTTGGCATCGATGAGGTTCCAGGCGGTGGCTTTTTGGTAAAGCTCCTCTGTTAGCTTCGAGACGGTGGAGTCTTTCCGAGCATTGAACTTGAAGTAGAGTATGTCTTCTAATTCCCAGCAAAGCAAGTCCTTCAAGAGCACCAAAGACTCGTCGAAGTATTCCAACAGCATCACCAGATGGAAGCGTTCGTCAATCTCGTGGATGTACTGGTCAACTAGGGGACTGTTAGCATTCATGGTGTTGTCATAGCCCAGGTCGAAGAAGAGGAGGTTCTGGAGGTAGTGAGCATTGTACCCATTGGGATCATAATAATGCCAAGGGTCACTAAGGAACTCTGCCAGCTTATCCTCGGCTGAGAGCTTCCAAGTCAAGGGAATGATATGCTCAAAGTAGTGTAAAGAAGACTCAAAGAGGTAGGCAGGGTCCCTCAACACTGTCACGAAGGTGGTGTCGGTGGGCAGAAGCCTGCGCACTTCCTTGTAATTGAAGCGCATGTGGTTGCAGATGATGTTGAAGCACATGCCTGGGTGGTAGTCGCGCACATGGCTCCGTGTGAAAAAAGACGGGTAGTAGAAATCGTTGCGTCCGTTGGGGAAGGCAAACTTCAGGCGGTGCTTCTCCCCGAAGCGGAAGAGGATGTTGAGGATGGTGCTGCTCGCCGTCTTGTGGGTCTTCATGAACATGATGTCCAGCTTGGGGAGGCACGTCTGTCCTGGTGTACCATGGCTGCCATTGGCTGAAAGCGGCAACCGGCTCTGAGTGGGGTAGGAAGAGCAGGAATAGGGGACTGGAACCCTGGAAAGAGAAAAGTGACATTATTAGGGTCTTCCTCGAAATACATGCAAAGGGCTCCTGTGCTTGTCCTGGGCCACCCTTGCTCAAAAGCCAGTTGTATCTGCCTCTAGGGTTTAGTGCTCATCTCCGTTTCTAGCCAAAGAGCCAGCACTGTCTGCATTTGCAGACATTTCTGTGGACATGTGGCAGGCATGAGTGCACGGAATGCTGCTACCTATTTATCTACTTGCAATTTCTTGCTTCTGAACCACCGTAGGAGCAAAATGCTATTTGGATACAGGGGTTCATGCTAAATAGCATTTTGCTCCTGCCCCCAACCTCAAGTAGCTTTTTGAAAGTCATTTTTACATGGGTTTAGGAAGGTCAAGGTAGAAAAACTCCATGGTTAATTTTCTAGTAAACTGACCAAGAGTCTGAATCAAAGCTGAACTGACAAAGGGTTGATTTCCAATTCTCTCTTGAATGCTTTCAGTGTTGGAGTGCTCGCCACCTTTGATGTAGGCAGATTGATTGCACACGAGCCGGCAGATGAGCTAAACACTACTTTATTGTAACATGATGAATCTGTACATGAGGCAATGGCGGAGCCTTGCCTATTTACATATGGTACCTGATACATTTGAATCTCGCCCGAAGGCGCCTATTGGTTACAGTATCGGTGACGTCTTTCTGACGTACTGCATACCTGACATAGTTCACTTGTGGCAGGAAGGTTTCCTGCGCTAGTTACTCATTGGATAAATTGGAGCCACATGAGCTCCATCAGCTGCGCTAATGGCGAGCAGCTGAACTGCATGCATACACAACATCCCTCCCCCCTAGGATGGGATGAAGTCCCTCAACCATTGTGGGGGACGGCAGGTGCGCTGTGGTCGGCCTGTTGATTCAGCGGTGCTGCCGGAATCAGCTGTTGCGCCTGAACTTTCCCCCTGGGAAAACTGCAGTGTCCCATCGAATCCCGGCAAGGGCAGGGATGGGGTATCTCTGTGTAGGGGAGGATGGGGAGATCTCTGGGGCAACTCAAAGCCCCGCTGCTCACTGGGATGAGTGGGGGAACACTCACGAAAACTCCCCCCATCCTGTAAGAAAAAATTAAACTGGGGTTGTTCATCTCTGGGTTGGGAGATGGTCTCCTGTGGGTCTATGCAGTCTGTTAAGCTGAGTCCTGTATTCCCCTCTTGGGTTACGTGGGTAGGAGGCAACCCTATCGCTGACTCGTCAAAATACCCACTTTCCCCAGTGGCTTCCGTGACTCTTCTCCTAAACTGATCGGCGTGTCTCCGCCACAGCAACCCTGGCCTTGTCTTTACTTGATACGATACAGGCCTGGTTTGTTCCACCACTTCCCCGGGTACCCACGCTGGCCCTGAGCTCACATAATTTCTGCAGTACACTGGATCGCCTGCCCCGAACACTTTCCTCTGATCTACTGCCACATTCGTGCCTCTATCCTCCATCCTGGAAGGATCCAAGCGGTTAAACAATGTTGTGAGTCTTCTTCGCATCCTGGAAGGATCCAAGCGGTTAAACAATGTTGTGAGTCTTCTTCGCATCAGGATCTCCGTGGGGGATTGCCCCAACGCAAGTGGAGTAACCTTATAGCACAGGAGGAATTTGTAGAGCTGTAGCTCCAGATCCCCCGGACCCATCCTCCTTAGTGCCTCCTTTGTAGTGCGGACCAGGCGCTCTACTTGACCGTTTGTGGCAGGGTGAAACGGAGCGGAGGTAACATGCCTGATTGCATTCCGTTTGAGGAATGCCTGAAATTCGGCAGACGTGAATGTGGTCACGTTATCCGAAATTAACACATCGGGCAGGCCAAAACACGTGAACACCTTCCTCAGGTGTTTTGACTGTGGCTGCGGAGGATGTGTTTCACACTGGAATGACCTTCTTCCATTTCGAGAACGCATCAACCACTAACAAGAACATTGTACCCCAGAAGGGCCCCGCAAAGTCCACGTGAACCCTTGACCATGGTCCGCGGGCTGTGTTCCACTCCCTGGGGGGTAGTCTGTGCTCCTCGGGCTGTGAGTATTGGCAACTCTCACATGCACCCACCAACTGCTCTATGTCCTTATCTATGTTGGGCCACCAGAAATAGCTTCTAGCCAGAGCTTTCAACTTCACGATCCCCGGGTGACTCGTGTGTAGCAAACGGAGCACCTTGGCTTGAAAAACCTTGGGAATTACTACAATCTGGCCCCAGAGGAGGCATCCTCTCTCGAGCGAGAGCTTGAAACGTTTCCTGAAGAACGATACATGTTTCTCGGATGGGGATGTTGTGGGCCAGCCCTTCTTTACCCATGCCAATGCCTGGGACAGAACCTTGTCTTTGGAGGTTGCCTTGGCGATATCTGAGCGCACGATGGGGGGCGAGTCGAGAGACTTGATGAGCAGCACCTGGTGATCTTGCTCAACCTCGCACTCGGGTTCCCCCAGCTCTGGTAGGGGAGACCTGGAAAGCGCATTTGTGTGAGCGATGTCTTTCCCTAGGCGATGTACCACTGTGAACTGGTATGCGTTTAAGAAAATCGCCCATCGTAACATTCATGGGGATAGAATCTGGGGAGTGGGCTTGGCTGTGACAAGATTCCCAGGAGGGGCTTGTGGTCTGTGACAATGGTGAACTCTCTCCCATACAAGAAATCATGGAATGTCTTAGTCCCTGCGATGATTGCGAGGGCTTCCCTATCCGTCTGTGCATCATTGCACTCTGCTTTCGAGAGGGATCTTGAGTAGAACGCAATCTGTGCCTTCCTCCCGTTCTTGAGCATGTGGCAGAGGACAGCCCCGACCCCCACCGGTGAGGCTTCACACACAGTACTAAGGGCTTTCTGGGGTCGAAATGAGTTAATATCACCTCAGAAGAGAGGAGCCACTTTCACTCATTGAACGCTCGCTCTTGACCCTCCCCCCACCGCCAGACTGCATCCTTCTTCAGTAAGTGGTGTAGCGGCTCCGCCACGGATGCCTTCCGTGGGAGGAAGGAGTGGTAGAAGTTCAGTAGCCCTAAGAACGACTGTAGCTCTGGTTTGGCGGTTGGTCTGGGGGCGTCCTGTACTGCCGCAATTTTGGATTTTGATGGTTTTACCCCATCGGGGGTGATTCGAAACCCCAGAAACTCAACCTCATTTGCATAGAACACACATTTGTCACTTCTCAGACGTAACCCAGCCCTCTTGAACACAGATAGTACCTGATCTAACCTCTGGGCTAGCTCTGACTCATCACCAGCTGTTATCAATACGTCGTCAAAATATGGCAAGACCCCGGGGAGACCCTTAAGGAGGTGTTCCACAAGCGCCTGAAATATCCTGGGGGCTGAACTGGAGGCACTTCACGCCAAACTGGAGGGCTTCACCTTAAATGTACCCTTGTGCGTAACTATCATCTGGGCAGCTGCAGCTGCAGGTGTAACCATTAACTGTTGGTAAGCCTGTGCTAGGTCCAACTTTGCAAAGCATTTACCCCCGTGTAACTTGGCCAGCAAGTGGCTAACTACCGGCACCGGGTAGGCATTGAGGCGAATTGCCTTATTGATAGTACACTTGTAATCAGCACAAATTTTAACCTCCCTGTTAGATTTCATGACAGTTACAATCGGTGTCTCCCAATCTGCGTAGTCCACCGGAACCAAAATCCCCTGACCCACGAGTTTGTCCAGTTCTGCTCCGATTTTGTACTTTAGTGCAAAAAGCACTCTTCGTGGCTTGAGCTGTACGGGGCGGACGGAAGGGTCCATATCAAAGTCCACAGGAGGCCCCTTGTACTCCCCAAGTCCTTTCTCGAAGACCGTGGGATGTGCATTGCACACATCCTGAATGGGGTCACCTTGGACAGCGTTGATGCCAGTCAGTGCAATGCCCAGCGGTTTGAACCACTGGGTCCCTAGAAGACAACTGGACCTCCCCTTAAGAACCACCAAGGGCAGCTTCCTTGTGAAGTTTTTGAAACGGACGGTGAAATCTCCCACCCCCAGGATCGGAATGTAGTTACCCTGAACATCCCGCAAGTTCGTCCTGAGGGCTCTCAGTTTGGGGCGGTCCCTAGGGGGTATTCGCAGAAACTCCCTCTGCGAGACTATGGAATAGGCGGTCCCTGAATCCACCTCCATCTTTACCTGGACCCCCTGCAACAGTACCTTCTCAAAAAAACGGGTGCATCGGTCCAACACACGTCTCACCACGGTGTCCCCCGCACGCACTTTCCGGACGGCTTCGTTCTTTCGGCCGTAGCGGCTGGTCCAGTCAGGGCCTCGGCCTCTGCATTGTCTGCTCACCTTCGCTATGTGTCCCAAACGTCCGCAGTTGTGGCACTCTGCCTTCTTGAAGGGACATTTCTTCCGGTCATGTGAGCCCCCGCACCCCTCGCAGCGTCGGCTTGCTTTGGTGGTGTCTCTCTTTTTGGACGGCCTTTTTCTCACTTTCTGGACCTCTGGTTCACTCTCGCTCTCGCTGGATCCCAAACAGGACATGGCGGCGGTGGCCGCGGCTCTCGACTCTCGTGCACGGTGTGACGAACATCTGTGGGCTTGCATCATGGACACCGAGTTTCCCAGGGCTGCGGACCTCGTCCTGCATGCCCGTACTCCGTCCTTTACCGCCCCAGCAGCTTGTGCGGCCCGCAAGACTTGCTCGAACATGATGTCTTCGTATTGGGCTAATAGTTTCCGCTGAGCCTCTTCATCCTGCAGGCCGAGTAGGAGACGGTCTCGCAACGCTTTGGCCAGGAAGGCTCCCCACCGGCATGGAACGGCCACCAGCCTCAGCGTGGCTACGTACTCCGCTAAGTTTCTCCAGGCCGTTGGTCTCGCCGGCTAAACGCCAATCTTGCCGGGAATATGGACACCTTTGGCCGGAAATGTGCCCACAGGGCAGCAAGGATTTCAGCCAGTGGCACCGTCTTGAGTACCCTCGGCATCAGGAGGTTCCTTGCCAGTTTCAGGGTTGGCAACTCACACTGAGCCAGTAGGCAGGCTCGCCTTTGTACTTAGCCCTCAATCTTCTCCGCGTCCATTGTATACAAAAACTGTTCCTCGTAGAGGTCCCATGACACCGGCTGGGAGGTACCGAACGGAGAGAGGGTGATCCTGTGGGACACCATTATCCCACCTTCATCACCAATTTGATGTAGGCAGATTGATTGCACACGAGCCAGCAGATGGGCTAAACACTACTTTATTGTAACATGGTCAATCTGTACATGAGGCAATGATGGAGACTTGCCTCCTTATATACGGTACACAATACATTTGAATCTTGCCCGAAGGTGCCTATTGGTTGCAGTATCGGTGACGTCTTTCTGACGTACTGCATACCTGACATAGTTCACCTGTGGTGGGAAGGTTTACCGTTCTAGTTACTCATTGGGTAAATTGGAGCCACGTGAGCTCCATCAGCTGCGCTAATGGCGAGCAGCTGAACTGCATGCATACACAACACCACCTCTCGAGGCGGTGGGTTCCAATGTCGTACTGCTCTAACAGTTAAGAAGTTTTTCCTGATATTCAGCCTATATCTGGCTTCCTGTAGTTTTGGCCCATTATTATGTATCCTGCACTCTGGGGTGATGGGAAAGCAAATCCTTCCCTTCCTCTTTATGATCATCTTTCAGGTATTTGAAGAGTGCTGTCATCATCCTCTCCCCTCTCCTTTTCTCAAGGCTAAACATGCCCTGTTCCTTCCACCTTTCCTCCTAGGGCTTGGTTTCCAGTCCTCTGATCATCCTTCTTGCCCTTCTCTGTACTTGCTCTAGTTTGTTTCTTATAGAAGTGTGGCGCTCTGTCTTCCAAGGTGTTAACTATTCCACCCAGTGTTGTGTCATCTGCAAATTTGACAAGGGTTCCCTCCACTCCCTCATCCAAGTCATTGATGAAAATGTTGAAGAGCAGAGGACCTAGGACTGAGCCCTGTGGTACTCCACTTGTTACCCACTCCCAGCTTGAGAAGGAGCCATTAATTAGAGAGTGGTTCTGTATATGGTCCTGACACTTGTGTTCTCAAGTGCCAAACAGAACCTGTAAGCATGATGTTTCTCATGCATGCCAGACTTACTCACTCAGTCCTGTTGACTTGGAAGGGTGGAATGATGTAGGAGTAGAGGAGAAGCATGAGGCTGGCCAGGAGTGTCCCCAGGACAAGCCCCTTCAACATGGACTTCCAGCTCTTTCTGTTCTGGTGCATTGCAGTCACCTGGGAAAATGTGTGAGAAAAGGCGACAATGCGTAAGAACAGGAGTTTGTTGTTATTTAATGAGGCAAATGATGCACATAGGAAAGGATGTTGTAGAGCAGGGGTTCCCAAGCTAAGGTCCGTGGGCCAGATTCTGCTGATGACGCCATTTCATGTGCCCCCCCCCTCCAAGGGCATTCGAGAAACAAAATGGCTGCCCCTTTGAAGCAGGGCAGAATGGCTGTCTGGCCCTTGAAGCTGACTGAGAGAGCATGACCTGGCCCCTGGTTTGAAAAGGTTGGGAACCTCTGTTGTATTGAATGAGAGCCAGGCCCCACCTGGAAATGCTGAGAATAGGACCTGGGACTTCCTTTGTGCAAAAGCATGTCCTTAGCAATAGCCATCACACGTATATACCTGCGCCATAGTGCTTAGTGCGCTCTTTGGGAGGTTCACAAGTTAATTAGCATTTTGCCACAAACATGCTGGGGACTCATTTTACCGACTTTAGAAACATGGAAGGCTGAGTCAAACCTGGAGCCCTTGTCAGGCTCAAACTCACAACGTTCTGGCTTCAGTTTAAACCCTGCACCACCAGGACTTTAAAATGACAGGTTGCTTACCTGTAATTGGTCTTCTTCTTTGTGGTCCCCTGTGAATCCACACAAATGGGTTTACTGCACGTACGTTTGAATTCACACAGACCATGAAGAAGAACTTGACAGAGCATAGGGGCAGAAACAGACACTTCAGATCAGTAGTGCCCAAACATTTTTGGGCGGTGGGCTGGTCTCATGGTTCAGCGGGCGGGCAGGCCATGTGGTTCAGCGGGCCGGTCACATGGAAATAAAATGTGCCTTGCAATCTGTTTTGCAACAGGATGAGATAGATTTTTAGGCTGCCATTTTCTCTGCTTAAAGCAGGGGTGCCCAAACTACGGCCCGTGGGCTGGATCCCTGGCAACAATTTACCCGGCCCATGCCACCTTTGCCACTCCTGGAAGTGCAAGTAAAACACCATCGGTGGTGTGGGTCGGATGAATTGGTGTTGGGGGCTGGATCTGGCCCATGGGCGGTAGTTTGGGCATCCCTGCTCTAGATAGTCCATCATTAGAACATTTTTATATTTAACAAGGATTATGTTCAATAAGGATTTAGCAATAGCGATTGCTCTTCTACACCACCCTACAGTGCTTAGTGCACTCTCTGGGTGGTTCACAAGTTAATTTGCATTTTGCCCCCAACACGCTAGGTCCTCATTTTACTGACCTTGGAAGGATGGAAGGCTGAGTCAACCTTGATCCATGGTCAGGATCGAACTCATAGCCTTCGTGTTACCATACAGCAGTTTTAACCACTGTGCCCTCAGGGCTCTTCGACTGATCAAGTGAGTAACAGGAGAGAAGAATGCTCCGAAGGTTAGCTAACAAGACAGAGTTCCAGAGAAAGCTACGACTACTTACAACCAGCAGCTCCTTAGAAAGAAGAGGTGGTACATTAAATTGTCATGGTCTCTGGGATAATGTGGCTGCATGCATGTTCTAATACTGCCCCGCATGGCCAGAGGTTATGCAGGATCTAAAGTTAGTTTCTACTGTAACGGGCTCTGGTTACTAAGCTAAACTTAGTACAAAGAACAATATCATCAGGAAGGTGACAAACTATACTTGGGGAACTCAACCATCTATGCTGCCGTACATCAGCTCTGGCCCTGAGGATCATTGTGGAAAAGTAGGCTGCTCCAGTATGGAGCAGATCCACACACACAAAACAAGTTGACATCATTGTTAATGAAACAATGTGTATTGTGACAGGATGCCTCAAACCTACACCAATTGAGAAAATATACCCTCTTGTTGGTATCGCTCCACCTAAGATCAGGAGAGAAGTAGCAGCAGATGCCGAGAGAACTAAGCAAGAAAAGGACCCTTGACATGTGAATGGAGATGAGCCTCAAGTCCACGGACTCAGATCCAGGAAAAAGCTTTATGGCAAGAACAAACATTCTTGAGGGTAGGCAAGAGCAAAACCAAATTACAGTAAAAGATGGAGGAAGGAGCTCACTGGGCAAGGAACAACATTAAAGGAGGATATGGCTGAAGATCCATTGTCAATCTCTTCTACGTCACTTGGAGGACCCTGAAAAGGCTGAGGGTTGGAGTTCCTAAATGCAAGACTGACATGCTCAAGTAGGGGCTGTTAGCAGACAACAACACGCTGTGTGAATGTGGACAGACACAGAATCCGGCTCATTTGCTGGTCTGTCGATTACTACCAGAAACATGAGGACTTAAGTTTGGCCAACGAGAAAGCCAAGATGGTGGCTTTATTTAGGCAGTTGGAACAGGACACAAGAGAAATAAAAATGGGCTTGGGTGGTTGAGGGAGGGATATGGTACCCAGAAGAAAGAGAGGGCCCTCCCCTCCCATCTCCGCAATCTGCTCTACTGTAGACAGGGATGAGCAAAGCAGGTGGAGAAAAGGTTGCATAGGCCTGAGATTCGAGTGCAGTGATGGTGAACCTTGGCACTCCAGGTGTTCTTGGACTTCAGTTCCCAGAAGCCCAAGTCTCTGTGAATCCACACGGATGGGTTTAGTCCACACAGTAAACCCATCCGTGTGGATTCACAGAGACTTGGGCTTCTGGGAATTGAAGTCCAAGGACACCTGGAGTGCCAAGGTTCACCATCACTGCACTAGAGGATTTAAATAGAAATTTCAGATTCCATAGCTGGGAGGAGATATGAGTAGGATTGGAGAGAGGCAAGCCTAAGCCATTGTTGCGCTGTTCTGGCTGACATTCTTCCCACCATCTCTCTAGATTTCTCCCTCTCACACACAAATATTCATTCTTGCCCTCCCTTGTCTGTGAGTTTGCAGACATTCTGTATCGGGGAATACAGTTTTTTTCTCTCCTGAAAATCAACAACTCCTGCACACGGAGACACGCCAGGCCTTCTTCAATCCTGTCCCCACCCCACCCCCTGCCTTCTCCGTCTGCATCGTGACCTCAGGGGCTGATGTGGCTCAGTGGTTAAGAAGCTCGCCTTGTTAACTGGAAGGCCGGTAAGTCGGCAGTTCGAGACCCGGGTACTGCAGGACGGATTGAGAGCCCGTTGTCTGTCCCAGCTCCTGCCAACCTAGCAGTTCAAAAGGAAGAAATTGCAAGTCGATAAATAGGGACCGCTTTGGCAGGAGAAAAAAAGATCTTGGGGACATGAAAGGAGCCTCGTTCGGGCGTCCCGTGAGCAGAGTTCCTCCAGCAAAAAGCCTTTCAACATGGAATAATTTCTGATACTTGGCCAGGAGGGCTTTCGCACAGCTTCGATTAATTCGCCAGTTGCACCCGTTCCTGGACAGGGACTCCCTGGTCATGGTCACTCATGCTCTGGTCACCTCCAGACTAGTTTATTGTAATGCGCTCTACATGGGGCTGCCCTTGACGACCATTCGGAGGCTGCAGCTGATCCAGAATGCGGCGGCCCGAGTGGTGATGGGGTGTGGACGTTATGCCAATGCCTCGCCACTGCTTCGGGGGCTGCACTGGTTACCAGTTTGCCTCTGGGTGTAATTCAAGGTGCTGGTTTTGACCTTTAAAGCCCTACATGACAGTGGGCCAGGCTACCTAAGAGACCACATCGCCCTAAGGACGTCTGTCTGTCCAACCAGGGCGGACTGGAGGGGCTCTCTTATTGTACCATCTGCTAGAGGGGCTCGCCTCTCTGGCACAAGGAGGAGGGCCGTCTCTGTGTCCGCACTGGACCTCTGGAACCTCCTGCCAACAGAGCTTCGTCTCCAGATGGAATTGCTGTCTTTCAGAAAAGAACTTAAAACCTGGCTGGCAGGCCAAGTATGGGGTGCAGGTGGAAGGGAGAGGGTAGTTTTAAAGCAATTTTTAATCATGTTTTTATTATGATTGTGAACCATCCTGAGTTGGCCTTGGCCAAGTGGGCGGTATAGAAATCGAAATGATAATAATGATAATAATGATAATAATGATAATAATGATAATAATAATAATAATAATAATAATAATAATAATAATCATCATCATCATCATCATCATCATCATCATCATCATCATCATCATCATCATCATCGTGACCTCCACACCAGCAGGGAGCAAGGCTACCCCACCTGCCCACAGTCAGCAGGAATCCCATCTCCGAGTCTTCCCCAGATGCTATGGGGCTGGAGAGAGGACAAACTCCTGCCGCCGCTTTGCTCTCAGACAGAGCGAAGGCGTTGGTGAGTGACTGCACTGCAGTTGCACTGACCTCTGTGCCAGGCCAAGGAGACCTGCTTCCTGGGGCTCTGCGGGAATGAATAGCAGGAGAGGAACAGAGATGGAGGGGATCACAGCATGCAGGACACCAAACAAAACACAGGGGATTAAGTCAATTGGAATAGGGGCTGCGGTGGCTTCATGGTTAAGACCCTGAGCTTGACAACTGGAAGGTCCGCACGGCGGAGTAATAATAATAATTTTGTGTCAGAAATTATTCTCGGTTGATAAATAGGGATCACTTTGACGGGAAAGGTAACAGTGTTCCATGACTCCAGTGTACCACTTCGGTGAGAAGGTAAACAGCGTTCTGTGCACTTTGGTGTCTAGGTGTGCCTGCTACATGTCCACGGAAACGTCTTCAAATGCAGACAGCGCTGGCTCTTTGGCTATAAACAGAGATGAGCACTGAATCCTAGAGTCAGATATGACTGTTCCACTCTTTTTAACATTGTGAGCTGTCCAGAGTGGGAGTGTAGCCCAGATGGGTGGGGTATAAGTCGAATGAATGAATGAACAAATGAATGAACGAACAAACGAATGAATGAATAAAGGTCACCTGTCCTCCTTCGTGGTCTCAGCAGCTCACACAGGTGAGTGACTTAACAGCTTAAGGAAGGATGGAGGCAAGTTGCATTGCAGAGCAAGATATGTAATCAATTCAAGATTTAAAAAGTGGTGGGAATTAGTCTTCTATACCACCTCATACCAGACTGTGGTGACTTAGCAGTTAAGAGGCTGAGCTTAATGGTTGGAAGGTCGGCAGGTCGAGACACAAGTGCTGCACGATGGAGTGAGCACCCGTCATTTGTCCCAGCTCCTGCCAACCTAGCAGTTCGAAAGCAAAACATTGCAAGTAGATAAATAGGTACCATTTCAGCAGGAAAGAAGGTAGCAGCATTCCATGCACTCTGGTGTCTAGTCATGCCTGCCACATGTAGTAAACCCATTCATGTGGATTCACATGGACTTGGGCCTCTGGGAATTGAAGTCCAAGAACAGTTGGAGTGCCAAGGTTGGCCATCACGGACCTAGGAGAAAAGCCATGGATGTTGGAATATCCTTTGCACTCTGTAGCAGAGAAAGCCTCTCTAGTATAGAAAGCTTGTCAGTTTCCATCACCCACATTGCAAACATCTGAGAGGGAATCAGGTAGCTTTTCTCCAGACCTTGGTCACACAGGAACAGACTTAATGAATTAGTAAACTCTTATGTCCTTGTGATGTAGGAAGATTTGTTGTTCAGTCGCAGAGTAAGAGTCCATTTTTTGTGACCCCATTGGCCACATCACACCAGGATCCTCTGTCATCCGTCAGGAATGTTCCGTAGTCCTCCCAGATCTACGCCCATTGCGTCAATGACTCCATCTAACCATCTCATCTTCTGCCGCCCCTTCTCCTTTTGCCTTTGATCTTTTCCAGCATCATCAGGGCCTTCTCAAGTGAGTCCTCTCTTCTCATTTGGTGGCCAAAGTACTTGAGCGTTAGCTTCAAGATTTGTCCTTCCAAGGAGCAGTCAGGGTTGATTTCCTTCAGGATGGACTGATTTGATCTTCTTGCAGTCCAAGGGACTCTCAAGAGTCTCCTCCGGCACCACAGTTCAAAAGTGTTGGGCCTTTTCACTCTTGAACGATGGACAGCGTCTAAGAGGTGACCTGATTGAGGTTTATAAAATCATGCACGGTGTGGACAAAGTAGATAAGGAAAAACTGTTTTCCCTATCGCACAACACTAGAACTAGGGGACACTCCATGAAACTTTTGGGTACTAGTTATCAAACCAATAAGAGAAAGTACTTTTTCACCCAGAGGATTACTGGTCTATGGAACTCCCTGCCAGAAGAAGTGGTGACAGCTGTCAGTCTTGACAGCTTCAAGAAAGGATTAGACAAGTTCATGGATGACAAGGGGATCAATGGCTATAATTATGGCTACCTAAGGACAACCTCCTGGTTGGAGAGATAGGCAGGATATCGCTCAATGCCATTTCCAGGGAATCCTAAGCAGGTGAAGGCATCTCCTTGGGAATAATACCCTGAAGCCAATGGTGAGCCACTGTGTGAGACAGAATGCTGGACTGGATCATGGGCTCCTGTGGCCTGTTCCAGCAAGGCTGTTCTTATGTTCTTATGAATTGTTTTTGGAGCAGTAGCCATACTAGGTGTTTGCCCAATATGGAGTAAGTGAACCTCTTATCAGATTTTGTAAAAACTTATATAGTGACTGCAGAAGAGCAGTTAGAACAAGCCGTCTGTCCCCAGCTCCTGCCAACCTAGCAGTTCGAAAGCAAGAAATTGCAAGTAGATAAATAGGACCACTTCGGTGGGAAGGTAAACAGCATTCTGTGCTGGTCAGTTTCAGAGGGCCAGTGCTAGAGAGGCGAGCCCCTTTAGCTGATGGTACAATTAGAGAGCCTCTCCGGTCCGCTCTGGTTGGACGGACAGACGTTCTTGGGGCGATGCGGTCTCTTAGGTATCCTGGCCCTCTGTCATATAGGGCTTTAAAGGTCCTTTACCTAATTAGCTGCTCATTTCCCTGCAACACTCACTGTGACCAGCTTATTCAGAAGCAATAAAATTCTGGCACTTTTCTACTTTGTTGTGAATGCCTTAAAAAAAAGCTTCTTCTTCTTGTGCCGTATCCGAATCTGAATATTGGTGATCATTACGGCAATCAGCCATGATGACTCTCCTGAGAATATAATGCAGTGGCCTTTCATCTGCCTTCCGCATCGCAGCGTGACACCCACAGTACCACTGATCCAGTTCCACGATTCACTTTCTGGTCCTGAGCCCTTTTGGCATGCAAAATCCTCATCATCAGCCCCAGGCCAGGTTGGATGAAGCTGCTGCCCAACATCAAGAGGTAATCAAGTGGGATTTAATCTACTTGGGGACCATCACCCTTCCCTGTGGGCTTCACCAAGGCCGCTAGTCCTCAGGGTGGTCAGGTTAGCTAACCATCACCTGACGCTCGGCATTGAGTCACTGGCAGTATTGTCTATTCTATTACCATAGCAGGATAACCTGGCTAGACTTGCAAGACCTTTTACCTTAGAAAAATAACCTTGCAGGCAGGAAGGATAGGGAAAACTGTCTATTACACGAGCAGAGAAATCATACCCACATGTGAGCGTGCAAGCATGGACGTTAGAAAACATTCCAATATCCAATCCAGTATCAATTTGTCGTCACTTACCTATCCAGGCTACCAGGGCTTCTGGGAATTAAATCACCATTTGGAGTTCAGTTTGGTTTAGAGTTCGGAATTTGGTTAGAAAACATTAACTAAACAAAATTACATCATATACAATGTCGCTCAATTCACCTTTGGCTGAGACCAACCTGCCTCTCTTCCTGTTGAAAGGCAGGCTGCTCAGAAAGGAGGATGCAGAACAAGAGGTAATCTCTAGGGTCAGCAAGGGAAGTGAGGAGGCTGCAGCTATGTGGATTGGGGGGGGGGAAATGGGTGAGGCCTCTTTTCAGAAGGTCAGTCTACTCTATTTCCATAGCTGCAGCCTCCACCCCCCCCCCCAGATTGGGAATGTGCCATTGTTGAGAAAAGAGGTTTGGTATCCCCCCCCTTCCACCGTGCCCTCCCCATATCAACGAGGGAGAGAGGGATGCTGGTGTCGGCAGAGCACATTATGCAGGTGAGATTCTCATATCAATGAATAATGAGTGGAAATTGTAACTGGATCCTGAACTGGGTAACAAGACTCCCTTATCTTTCTTTCCTGCCATTCAGCAAGCGGCAAGCGAGCATCTTGTGTTGCCCTTTCCCGGAAGGGGCTGGACCACCAAAAGAGAGGACAGCCTGGTGCAGACTGAAAGTACAGGAAAGAAAGGTTGGGGTATTGTTGTGTATTGAATGTATTTGTAACCACACGAATGGGTTCATGTAACACTGTAACCTTCTGTATGAGGACGCGAGCTAGTGGCCACCGGGGGCAGTAGCGAGCGCCCAGCTCAAATGGTACACATTCCTCAAATGCCCTCAGCTGCGCGGGAAAGATTCCCGCGCTCACCTCACCTGGACAAGAAAGGCGTGACCAAGGATGACGTCACTTGGACAGTTGCCAATGCCTGTCGAAGAGCCATATTCAATTGTATAGCCACTGTATAAAAAGAGCTGTTTGTCCGCCATTACCACATGTTCGTACTGTACTCCATGCAATAAAGATGTGCTAGGCTAGCTTACAGCCGTTTCCATTGTCTTGATTCCCAAACACTAAATTGGCGACGAAGGTGGGATTATGGATTCCCACGGGGACAAGACAACTTCACAGCAACCAGTCTTCGACGTGACCCATCCCGAGCGACGGGACTGGTTTGAAATGCATTTCAAGAGTACGGTAGCCTATGCCGGCATCACCGACGCAGGAAAGAAGCGAGGTCTTCTCATCACGATGCTCGGTTTCCACACGGTGCAAGCGCTGATGGATCTGGTGGCACCACGAGAGGTGGATCAGGTTTCGGTAACCGAAATACTGGCAACTCTGAGAAACCACTTCAAGCCCAAGGTATCCTTCTTCTCTGCCAGGGCCGCCTTCACGAGGAGGGACCAAAAGTCGGGTGAGTCTGTATCCGAGTATGCAGCGGCCCTCCGTTTGTTGGCAACCCCATGCGAATGGCGGGAGATTCTAGACATGGCCCTAAGGGACAGGATGCTCTGCGGGATGAGAGACGGGGAAACCCAGAGGAAGCTCATGAACCGCGGCCACGACCTCACCTTTAAAGAGGTACTACAAGAGGCGCTAGCAGCTGAATCCACGTGGGCCGGGTACAAGCTTCTCAAGGCAAAGCCTCCACCAGTAGAGGCAGCTGCATCCGCAGTCCAGGCGTCTTGGAGGGCGGCCCCTGCCCCACGCTCGCCCACATCCTCAGAGGCTTCTGCCACCCCAGGCTCCAGTGAAGATGAGGGGGTCCGGAAGGTCAGAAAGGGGCTGAGCGAGAAGAAAGGGAAAGGGGGTCGGCGCTGTGATGGTTGCGGGGCGTCCCATGAGAGGAGCAAGTGCCCATTCAGGAAGGCTGAGTGCCACAACTGCGGACGGAAGGGCCACATCGCCAAGGTCTGCAAGCAACGCCGGGACGAGAGTAAGCGCTCCACGAGGAGACGGGATGGCGTCGGCAGAGTCTACTATGGCGGCAACGACCCAGAGGGGGACCACGTGTACCAAGGAGTACATGCGGAAGACGACTTGGCCGTCCACAGCGTGCCTCTAGGGCAACCACGTTTTTATGCTGAGGTACTGTTGCAAGGGGTTCCTGTTAAGATGGAGATAGACTCGGGGTCTGTATACTCTCTCATTTCCCATAAGGAGTTTTTGCGCATTTCCCCCAAGGAGCGACCCAAACTCAAAGGGATGAGAGCGAACTTGAGAGACGTGCAGGGAAATGCGATTCCAGTTGTTGTGTTCTCTAAAGCTGTGCCTTTAACAATGTACCTAGCCATGTGGTAACAATGTAACCTTTCTGTGTGCAACATTATAACCTCCAGCTGTATCACTGTAACCCTTATAAGAGGACGCGAGCTAGTGACCACTAGATGGCAATAGCGAGCGTCCAGCTCTCATGGCCCAGATTCACCCTTGATCAGCAGCGCGGGAAGATTCCCGCCACCTCCTCACCTGGACAAGAAGGGCGTGACCTTCTATGACGTCACGCAGGCAGCAACCAATAGACTGTCAACGAGCCACATTCAAATGTATAGCCAACTGTATATATTGAGCTACCCATCCGCCATTACCACATGTTCCTCCGGATCATCATGCAATAAACCTGTGTTAAGCCAACCTTTCGGCTGTTTCATTGTCTTTGGTCCCATACACTAAATTGGCGACAAAGGTGGGATATGGCTGCCCACGGGACCAAGACATGCGCCGGTTTCGAAATCAAGAAACCGGGAGACTGGGAGATCTTCGAAATGGACTTCCAGGGAGCACTGGTGGAATCCGAAGTCACGGATGAGGCAAAGAAAAGGGCCATCTTCACCAGGATGCTCGGACAAGAAACCAAGAGAACCTTGGTGGACCTGATCGCACCGAAAAGGGTGAGCGAATTCAAGGTCAAAGAACTCCTACAGATGCTGCGCGAGTATTTCCGGCCCTCGACGGCGATGTTCCCCACTCGGAGCGCGTTCTGGAGGCGAGTCCAAGCGCCCGGGGAGACGGTCGCTGCCTTCGTGGCGGCCCTGCGACTGGCTGCCGGCCCGTGCAAATGGGAGAACGCTGAAGTCACCCTCAGGGACTGCGTGCTATGCGGTCTGAACGACGCCGAGACTCAGCGCACATTGATGAATCAGGAGCCACCCCCCACGTTGCAGGAGGTCCTGAAAGCGGCACAGGCCGCGGAAGCCACAAAGGCTGGGGTGCAAGAGCTCCAGGACTGGCGGCCAAAGACGGGCAAGGCAGAGACTTCGGTGCATGCAGCCCGGCGAATTTCGAAATCGTCCCCAGAGAGCAGCGACGACGAGGACGTCCGGAGAGTCCGGGAAGAAGGCCGGCGGTGCGACGGCTGTGGAGTGGCCCACGACCGCGCCAAATGCCCGTTCAGAAAGGCCGAGTGTCACAACTGCGGCCGCCGCGGGCACATCGCCAAGGTATGCAGAAAGCGGCGCGAGGCCCGGAGGAGCTCAACAGACCGTTCGGCGGGACAAGACCGCTCGACGAGACCCAAAGACGGCGCCCAGGCCACGAGAAAGCGGGACGGCGTGGGCCGCATCTCCGACGGCAGCGAGGACGACGCCCCAGTATTCAGCGTGTCCGCGGGACACCCCCGTTACTTTGTTGAGGTACTAGTGCAAGGGGTCCCCATTAGGATGGAAATTGACTCGGGTTCCTCATATTCAATTATTTCCCAGAGGGAGTTTTTGAGAATTGCCCCCCACATGCGACCCAAGCTCAAAGCGTTGAGGTCCACGCTACGGGACGTGCAAGGGAACAGTATTCCAGTGTTGGGGGTTGGAGAATTTCAGGTCAGATTTAAGAAGCACGCCGCGGCTCTCTCCCTAGTTGTGCTTAAAGGGGGAAATTGCAGCCTCCTCGGGACTCAATGGTTTCAGCCCCTGGGTTTGTTCATTGGGGGGGTGCACGCCGTTGGGACTGACCCGGTACAGGAGGTGTGCGACGCGCACCCCGAAGTTTTCAAAAAAGGACTGGGGAAATTCAAGGGGCCCCCAGTGACATTCGACCTAGACCCGGACGTCCGTCCAATACGACTCAAACCGCGCCGGGTGCCGTTTGCACTCAAAGACAAAATAGAGGCGGAACTGGACAAATTGGTGGGCCAGGGGATCCTTGTTCCTGTTGATTCTGCGGAGTGGGAGACTCCAATTGTAACAGCACTAAAGGCCAATGGGGAGGTCCGCATATGCGCCGATTACAAGTGCACCATCAACAAGGCGATCCGCCCTAATGCGTATCCGGTGCCGGTAGTCAGCCATCTGCTGGCCAGGTTGCACGGGGGGAAGTGTTTCGCTAAGCTCGACTTGGCACAGGCCTACCAGCAGCTTTCGGTGTCCCCTGCCGCAGCTGCTGCACAGACCATAGTCACCCATAAGGGGGCGTTCCAGGTGACGCGCCTTCAATTCGGCGTAAATTCGGCGCCTGGAATTTTCCAGTCACTCGTGGAACGCCTCCTGAAGGGGCTAGAGGGGGTGTTGCCTTATTTTGATGACGTGTTGATAACAGGGGGGAGTCGGGCTGAATTGGCCAAGAGATTGGGAAAGGTTCTGGCAATATTCGAAAAAGCGGGGTTGAGACTGCGAAAAGACAAATGCGTCTTCTTCGCGACCGAGGTTGAGTTCCTAGGGTTTCGTGTGACTCCTGAGGGAATAAAACCATCCAAATCTAAGGTAGCCGCCATCAAGAAGGCCCCTCGCCCCACCTCCAAGCCCGAGCTGCAGTCGTTCCTAGGGCTGCTTAACTTTTACCACTCCTTCCTCCCCCGCAAGGCAGCAGTGGCTGAACCGCTACACAAACTGCTGAAGAAGGACGAGGCATGGAAGTGGGGCGACGACCAAGAGAGGGCATTTAGTGAACTAAAACATCTCCTGGCGTCTGATGCCATACTGACCCATTTCAACCCCAAGCGCCCGGTGGTCCTGATCTGCGATGCATCCCCGGTGGGGGTGGGGGCGGTGCTGTGCCACATGCTGGAAAACGGAAGGGAGGCCCCGATAGCATTCTACTCCAGGTCCCTGTCCCAAGCGGAGCGAAATTACGCACAGACAGACAGGGAAGCGCTAGCGATAATTGCGGGGACGAAAAAATTTCACGATTTTCTGTATGGCCGCCCTTTCACTATCGTGACTGACCACAAACCCCTGCTAGGCATTTTTACCGCAGATAAGCCCACACCACAGATCCTGTCCCTGAGGATGCTCAGGTGGGCCATTTTCCTCAACGCGTATCAGCACGCGTTGGTGTACAGGCCTGGGAGGGAAATCAGCCATGCGGACGCCCTGTCGAGATCCCCCCTTCCCCAGGATAGCAGCCACGTGGGCGGGGAGGAGCCAGACCACCAGGTACTGATGATAGAGGTCCTAGACTCACCCCCAATATTGCCCGCCGACATCGCCAAAGCGACCGGCAAGGACAATACCTTGGCGAAGGTTAGCTCCTGGGTGCAGAAAGGGTGGCCTGCGTCTTCCCCGGCAGCGGAATTCGACTCATTTTTTCGGAAAAAGCTAGAGTTGTCCCTGGAGAGGGGGTGCCTTCTGTGGGGCCAGCGGGTAGTGATCCCTACGTCCCTACGACCGCGGGTGCTCAAACTGCTGCACGTCAGCCACCCCGGGATTGTACGCTCCAAGGCCCTGGCCTGGAGCTATTTCTGGTGGCCCCAGTTAGACGCCGACATCGAGCACATGGTCGGCACTTGTGAGAGTTGCCAATGCTCCAGACCAGAGGAGGCCCGCCTTCCCCACAGGGAGTGGGACGCGGCTAAGGGGCCGTGGTCCCGGATACACATAGATTTCGCGGGCCCGTTCCGAGGAACTCTGTTTCTCCTTGTGGTGGACGCTTTCTCCAAGTGGTTGGAGGTAATCCCAGTCACGAGCACCTCCTCGGCCGCGACAATAAAGCATTTGCGGAGAATTTTTTCCATGTTCGGCATACCCGACACCCTAATTAGCGATAACGCTAGTTGCTTCACGTCCGCTGAGTTCAGGGCATTCACAGAGATTAACGCCATCTGGCACATCACCTCCGCCCCTTTCCATCCGGCCACCAATGGCCAAGTGGAGCGCCTCGTCCGCACCACGAAGGACGCGCTGCGGCGCATGGGCCCCGGGGACCTCAACCTGCAAGTGTGTCAGTTTCTACTAGGATACAGGGTGACCCCGTTGGCGTCAGGATACTCCCCCGCGGAGCTCTTAATGCGCAGGAAACTGACCACCATCCTCACTAGGCTAGACCCCACGAGAGTAGAAGACAAGGGGAGGAACATCGGGTTAGAGGCCACAAAGATTTTCAGCATAGGCGCCCCTGTGCATTGCAGGGATTACGCCAGCGCGGGCCCAGCCTGGGTGCCGGGCGTTGTTGTGGAGCAAACCGGCCCCATTTCGTACCGCGTGGAGACCAGCACAGGTCTACTGTGGAGGCGGCACGCGGACCAGCTCCGGCACAGAGTCCCCGATGAGCAGGGCACGGACCGAGAGGAACAAAACTCAGCGTTAGGGTCCTCCCCCACCCGTTTAGCCCAAGGGAGAGGGGAAGGGGGCCGCGGGTCCCCACCAAGGGGGGAGGAAAGGGAATCTGTCCTCGTAGATATCCTGCGGGATCTTTCGGCGGAGGAGGAACCCGACCTCATACATACCTCGCGGAATCCCCCCACAAATACGGATACCCCAACTGAGTTAGGATTTCATTTTCAGAACCGGGGGAGTTTTTCGGAGTGGTCCCCCAACCGTCCAAGCGAGAAGAGGGGTTTTTCGTTAGCCCCGAGCGCCCCCGGTCTGCCCACAATGGAGTTTTTCCCTTCCCCTAAAGCCGCCAAGCCACGGCAAGCCGCTAACAAGTCTCCCTCTCCCATTACAGGACAAGGGACCAGGGAACAAAGAAGCGGTAGCGCCCCCGGGGCAGGTCAGCCCACATCACGGCCCAAACGTACTTGCAATAAGCCATCTTGGCTGAGAGACTTCGTCTCATCCTAGGGGGGAGGGATGTTGTGTTCTGTAAAGCTGTGCCTTTAACAATGTACCTAGCCATGTGGTAACAATGTAACCTTTCTGTGTGCAACATTATAACCTCCAGCTGTATCACTGTAACCCTTATAAGAGGACGCGAGCTAGTGACCACTAGATGGCAATAGCGAGCGTCCAGCTCTCATGGCCCAGATTCACCCTTGATCAGCAGCGCGGGAAGATTCCCGCCACCTCCTCACCTGGACAAGAAGGGCGTGACCTTCTATGACGTCACGCAGGCAGCAACCAATAGACTGTCAACGAGCCACATTCAAATGTATAGCCAACTGTATATATTGAGCTACCCATCCGCCATTACCACATGTTCCTCCGGATCATCATGCAATAAACCTGTGTTAAGCCAACCTTTCGGCTGTTTCATTGTCTTTGGTCCCATACACTAAACCAGTGCTGGGAATTGGGGACTTCGAGATACAGTACAAGGGACTCCGAAGGAAACTTCCCCTAGTAGTTCTAAGGGAGGGGGGGGGGTGTAATCTCCTGGGAACACAATGGTTCAAACCCCTGGACATCTTCATAGGCGGCGTCCATGCCATCGGGGGGAATGAGATCCAGGCAGTGTGCGACGCACACGCAGAGGTATTCAAGAAGGGGCTCGGGAAGTACAAGGGGCCCCCAGTTTCTTTCGACCTGGACCCGGAGGTCCGCCCAATTAGACTCAAGCCACGTCGGGTTCCATTCGCCCTAAAGGACAAAATTGAGGCGGAACTGGACAAACTAGTGGAGCAGGGGATTTTAGTGCCTATGGACTCTGCAGACTGGGAGACTCCTATTGTTACAGTGTTGAAAGCAAATGGGGAGGTACGAATTTGCGCTGACTACAAGTGTACAATTAACAAGGCGATCCGCCCTAATGCCTATCCAGTGCCGGTAGTTAGCCATCTGCTGGCTACTCTACATGGGGGAAAGTTTTTCGCCAAACTAGACCTGGCGCAGGCGTACCAGCAGCTTCCAGTAACCCCAGCCACAGCTGCTGCGCAAACCATTGTAACTCACAAGGGGGCATTCAAGGTAACGCACCTACAGTTTGGCGTGAACTCGGCGCCGGGGATATTTCAGTCTCTTGTGGAACGTTTGTTAAAGAAGTTACCGGGGGTCTTGCCATTTTTCGATGACATATTGATATCTGGGGAGAGCGAATCAGAACTGGCCCAGAGACTAGATAAGGTCCTTACAGCCTTCGAATCCGCCGGGTTGAGGCTGCGGAGGGACAAATGTGTGTTTCTGGCCAGGGAGGTTGAGTTTCTGGGGTTCCGCATAACCTCTGAGGGGGTGAAACCCGCGGAGTCCAAAGTCTCAGCCATTCAAAACGCCCCTCGCCCCATCGCGAAACTGGAGCTGCAGTCCTTCCTGGGGCTGCTGAATTTTTACCATTCCTTCCTGCCCAGGAAAGCGTCGATTGCAGAGCCCCTGCATAGGCTGCTGAAGAAGGATGCGGTTTGGCGGTGGGGGGAGAATCAAGAGCGGGCTTTCAGGGAACTCAAGCAGCTCCTCTCCTCAGAGGCTATTCTAACCCATTTCGACCCAAAGAAGCCGGTAGTCTTGGTCTGCGACGCCTCACCAGTGGGGGTGGGGGCGGTCCTTTGCCATGTGTTAGAGGGGGGGCGAGAAGCCCCTGTTGCATTCTATTCGAGATCATTGTCCAAGGCAGAACGAAATTACGCCCAAACAGATAGGGAGGCCCTTGCTATTGTGGCGGGCACAAAGAAGTTCCATGATTTTTTGTATGGTCGCCCATTCACCATTGTAACCGACCACAAGCCACTATTGGGTATCTTCACCTCAGACAAGCCCACTCCACAGATCCTCTCCCCCAGGATGCTTCGGTGGGCGATTTTCCTCAATGCATACAAGGGTTCATTAGAGTACCGCCCCGGGAAAGACATAAGCCACGCGGACGCACTCTCGAGGTCCCCTCTTCCCCACCTGGGAGACCCAAAGTGTGAGGTAGAGCAAGACAGCCAAGTCCTCCTCATAGAAGCCCTAGATGCACCCCCCATACTTCCCGTGGAAATTGCTGCAGCCAGGCCAAGGATAAAACGTTAGCCCTTGTGAGATCCTGGGTACAGAAGGGGTGGCCCACGGCTCCCCCCGCAGACGAGTTTTCTGCGTTTTTCAGGAAGAGGGTTGAGTTGTCCACAGAAAGGGGGTGTCTTTTGTGGGGGGAGAGGGTGGTGGTCCCACAAGCATTGAGAGCGATGGTGCTACGGCTTTTACATGTCAGCCACCCAGGGATTGTGCGCTCTAAGGCGCTGGCCCGAAGCTATTTCTGGTGGCCACAGCTAGACGCAGACATTGAACACATGGTGAACACCTGCGAAAGCTACCAGAGCTCTCGACCTGAGGAGTCCCGCCTTCCACACAGAGAATGGGACACAGCTAGGGGGCCGTGGTCCCGCCTCCACATAGACTTCACAGGGCCATTCAGGGGTTCATTCTTTCTGCTGGTGGTGGATGCATACTCCAAGTGGTTAGAGGTAATTCCAATGCGCAACACCTCATCAGCTGCAACCATAAAACAACTGCGCAGGCTGATAAGCACCTTCGGGATACCTGACGTCATTATTAGTGACAATGCGAGTTCCTTCACGTCAGCCGAGTTCCAGGCGTTCTTAGAGTCCAACGCCATTCGGCACATTACCTCAGCCCCCTTTCACCCTGCAACAAATGGCCAGGCGGAACGTCTGGTGCGCACAATGAAAGAGGGGCTGCAGCGCATGGGTCCAGGGGATCTGGACCGGCAGCTCTGCCAGTTTCTGTTGGCATACCGGGTGACGCCATTGGCGTCGGGATTCTCCCCCGCTGAACTCCTCATGAAAAGGAAATTTCACTCATTGTTAACTAGATTGGATCCCACCAGGGTGGAGGATAGGGGAAGAAACATTGAGCTCAGCTCCACAAAAAACTTCCAGATAGGAAAACCTGTACATTGCAGAAACTACGCTACTACAGGGCCAGCCTGGGTGCCGGGTGTAGTCATTAATCAAACGGGACCAGTGTCATACTGTGTCGAGACCAACACGGGTCTCCTCTGGAGAAGGCACGCCGCCCAACTAAGGCATCGAGTGATTGGGGGGCCGGACAGAGGGGTCCAGCAGCAAAACTCAACGTTAGGGTTCTCCTCCACCCGCTTATCCCAAGGGGGAGAAAACGAAGGGCAACAGTCCCAAACAAGGGGGGGAAGCATAGGCTCAAACCCGTATCCTTTTGATACGCCAGTCCTACCCAGTCCTTTGAAAGAAAGGAATGAGTTTGCCCCTGTTGCCCCCGAATTAGATCTTGAGTTTCCAAACCGGGGGGTTTTTTCGGAGTGTTCCCCCACCCGTCCAAGCGAAGAGCGGGGTTTTTCTTTAGCCCCTAGTGCCCCCGGTTTTCCCACATCCGCATCAGAAACCCTTCCTCCCCCTTCTCCTGCCCATTCCAAAGCTGCAAGTCCGCGGCGAGTCACTAACGAGTCATCCTCTCCAATTGTAGGACAAGAGCCAGGAGGACACAGACGAGGGGGCACGGCCGAGTCAAGCATAACGGCCGCACGCCCAAAACGCACATGCAGGAAACCAGTTTGGTTGAGGGACTTTGTCCCATCTTAGGGGGGAGGGATGTTGTGTATTGAATGTATTTGTAACCACATGAATGGGTTCATGTAACACTGTAACCTTCTGTATGAGGATGCGAGCTAGTGGCCACCGGGGGCAGTAGCGAGCACCCAGCTCAAATGGTACACATTCCTCAAATGCCCTCAGCTGCGCGGGAAAGATTCCCGCGCTCACCTCACCTGGACAAGAAAGGCGTGACCAAGGATGACGTCACTTGGACAGTAGCCAATGCCTGTCGAAGAGCCATATTCAATTGTATAGCCACTGTATAAAAAGAGCTGTTTGTCCGCCATTACCACATGTTCGTACTGTACTCCATGCAATAAAGATGTGCTAGGCTAGCTTACAGCCGTTTCCATTGTCTTGATTCCCAAACACTAAAGGTATGGGGGGTCTCCAGTGCCTGAGTGGATCGAGACACCTCCTGTTGCTTTTCTCTCCTTCCAAACTTAAAACCTGCTCCCCTCACTGAACAGGGAATGGAATGTGACATTCGTTATGCAGTGGAGATCTAACTCTCGCTACAAAGATCCAAATGTGTCTGTGTTTCGTGACAGAGGTTGAAAGGATTTTTGCAGGGGATGATGCCCAAATGAGGCTCCTTTCATGTCCCCTATCGTGCATGTCAGATATAATATCACACACTGACGATCTCCATATACCACAATGCAATGCTCTAATGTATCATGACACTGTTGCCCTATAACCCATGACCAGGTGACATCACCAACCCTATTAAAGGACCCTAACCTTTCCCACTCCTCACTTCCCTTGCTGACCCTAGAGATTACCACTGACCGCCATGTGGGCAGTGGAAATAAAGACTATTAAAAGGTAATAGCTGTCTCTGGAGTTATTGGACCGATCCATCAGCATCTCTCTAACAGTGCAGCTCTCAGGGAATCAAACCCCGTCCTTTCGGTCTCCAAGCACGGTGCTTTTACCCACTGAGCCACCGGGGAGCTAAAGAACAGTGAGATGTGACTTATTTCCAGTGTTGCTCTATGGCAGGGATTCTCAACCTGTGGTTCACAGGCTGGATACAGTCCACGACACCATTTCATGTACCTCCCCCCCACTGCTCCACCACACTAGGAAGTGCCACATGGTAGAGGAGGGGCAAAATGGCCATCCGGCCCCCAAAGCTGTCTGAGGGAGCGTGACCAGGCCCTGGCCCCTGGCTTAAAAAGGTTGAGAATGCCTGCTCTACGGCAGTGGTGGCAAATCTTTCAGAAACCAAATGCCCAAACTCAACAGGCTGCCACAGAGGGGCAGAGTGAACTCTGTGCTGGGGGAGGGAGGAAGCACTCCCATTGGGCTGCTGGGCAGAGCACTCTGTGTTGGGGTGATAGTGCGTGTGCCCACAGAGAGGGCTCTGAGTGCCCCTTCTGGCACTTGTGCCATTGGTTCTCCAGCACTGCTCTGTTGGATCAGGGCCCGATGTGGGCCAGAGGGTCCTGGAGGAGACTGGTCAAGCAAGACACATGAGGCAAGATGGAGCGAAGACTAGTGTTTAATGATGACAAATCAGAAGCTTTTATGCCTGCCTGATCTGGCTGCGTGCATACGTTGCGCGTAGCGATACAGAGGAAGCCCTGAGTCTGCACATCATGTTTACACAAGTTAATTGGGGAAGTCTTCACCGGGGGAAGTTTCTTATCTAGCTAATTAACTACCGAGGACATGCATTGTTCCTTGCTATCGGGAGCAAACAAGTGGCCAAAGTTGACTCTTAGACTTTAGGGCTTCTGCGGATGCAAGATTACCCATTACATGCCTATCGAGTTAACCATCTGTGATCTTTAGCTCTCTATTGTCCTAGCTGCCTGTCAGGTCAGCAATAGGTGAATCAAACTATATCTAATATTCCGCTCCCCAATTTATTTTTATTTTATTTTTTTATTTATATACCGCCTTCCTTGCCCTGGGGTGACTCAAGGCGGTTTACATTTCATAATATACACAGGGCCCCAACGGCTCCTCTTCTGCCCACCCAGGCCTTAGGTGGGCGAGAGTCCTGGGGGTGGGGGTGGGGGGCGGCACAGATGGAAAAGGTGCCTCTCCCCCCCCCCCCATGGCTCCTCTTCTCTGTCCCCTCGAAACCAGCAGCTCGAAGGAGTGATCTCCCATAACTGCGGTTCTGTGGAACCCACACTGCTCTGTGGAGTCGAAGCTTGGACATTGACTAAAGCATCTGAAAAGAAAATCGATGTTTTGAAATGTGGATCTTCAGGTGGCTGTTAAGGATATCATGGCACTACACACAACATTAAAGGCAGTTTTACTTGTTCTTCTACCAATGTGATTTATGCCATCTCTTGCCAAAAATGCCTTTCTGTGCTTTATGTAGGACAAACAGGACAATCTTTGCGCAAAAGAATTAATGGGCATAAATCAGACATCCAGAATGGCAATACAGAGAACCCTGTTTCAAACTACTTCAATCAACCTGGACACTCTATCCAAGACCTGAAATTTGCAATTCTGGGACAGAGAAATTGCAAGAATAGGATCCAGAGAGAGACAGCAGAAATCAAATACATCCATCTGTTGGACACCCATCACAGAGGTTTGAATATTAGCCAAGGGTTTCTGGGACATTATCAAATTTGATACATGAGTTGGCTATATGACTCATGTAGAAGTGTTGCACTGGATGGATAATGAACAAGGACAGTTTAAGACCATTAAGCAAAGAAAGATCCAATACCTTGGCCATATCATGATGAATGACATAAAATATAGAATACTCCAACTCGCTCTGCAAGGAAAGATCCTTGGGGGAAAAGGAAGGCCCTGGATTTAATTTTAATTTAATTTAATATTTACATTTACCGTGTTTCCCCGAATATAAGACACTGTCTTATATTTTTTAAAACTCCAAAATTAGCACAAGATCTTATTTTCAGGGGATGTCTTATTTTTCTATGAAGAAGAATACGAGTCTCGATCACGCTTCCCCACTCACAACCAAGGGACGCTTCCCTTGGTTGTGAGTGGGGAAGCGCGATCCAGACTGGCCTTAGCTGTGAGGCGGCCGGAGTGGCCCATAAGAAGGCCTGCCGTGTTGGAGTCTCGATCCCGCTCTCACCAGGGGAAACGTCTCTTGGTTGTGAGTGGGGAGGCAATCGAGACTCCGATGCAGCAGGCTTTCTTATGGGCCACACCAGTCGCGTTACAGCCAGGAGGTAAGGAGGTCTTATTTTTGGATGGGGCCTTATATTTCAAAGGCAGAGAAAAAAAAAAGGGGGGGTGTCCTATTATGGGAGGAGGTCCTATATTCGGGGAAACAGGGTATATGCCACCCAACTCGGCAAACGTGGCTCCGGGCAGCTCACAACAGTACTCAATAAAATCACTTACAATAAAATAAAGTACGAATCATCCAAAACGTCCAAAGTTCAAAGTCAACCGTCATAAGTCCAGGGCCTAAGCTGATGATGTCCTACTCCCTGCTCCAACGGCCAAGTCCCCGGCACCAAACAGCACAACCCCCAGCCGTGGATGTCATGGCTGAAGAACCTGAGAGACTTGTGTTGCATGTCCTCGGAAGAACAGGGAAACTATCGTCATTATGATAGCCAATATCTGGAATGGATAGGGCATGTGAGGATGAAGAAGTTGTTGTCCATCCCTGAAGCCCATCTTGCCAAAGCACACTTTGCCCAAACAACTTCAACAAACCAACTTCCTTGTTGCCCAAAAGTGTGCCTGAAAGAAGGTGAGGGCTTCATGGTAACTCTGAACCTGAAGACTTTACATTCCCCTTTCTGCTCCCTCACCCAGTCCACCTCGGTGTGACACTTGATGGGAACACTCTCTTTTAAGCAGCAATGCTTGAATACAAAAGCTAAAGTAAGTAAGAAGAACAACATCATCATCAGGAAACTCACAAACTATACCTAGGGAACTCAGCCATCCACACTATGTACATCAGTTTTGGCTCTGAGCGTCTCTGCAGCAGAGTATGCTGCTCCAATATGGAGTGCATCCACACATGCAAAACAAGTTGACATCACTGTTTATGAAACAATGCTTATAATGACAAGATGCCTTAAACCTACACCAGTTGAGAAAATATACCCTTTTGTTGGTATCGCTCCACCTATGATCAGAAGAGAAGTAGCAGCGGATGCCGAGAGAACTAAGCAACAGAATTACCCTCAACATCCCCTGAATGGAGATGAGCCTCAAGTTCTCCGACTCAGATTCAGGAAAAAGCTTTATGGCAAGAACAAACATTCTTAAGGGTACACAAGAGCAAAACCAAATTAGGAGATGGAGGAAGGAGCTCACTGGACAAGGAACAACATTAAAGGAGGAGGTGGCTGAGGAACTCAACCTCCCCTACATCACTTAGAGGACCCCGAATAGGCTGAGGGTTGAAGTCCCTAAATGCAAGACCAACAGGCTCAAGTGGGGGCTGCTGGCGGACAACAACACACAGTGTGAATGTGGAGAGAGACAGAATCCGAGCTCATTTACTGGCCTGCTAATTATTGCCAGAAACATGCACCAATGAGGACTTATGTTTGGCCAACGACAAAGCCAAAAAAGTGGCTTCATTTTGACAGTCCAACCTTTGATCTGGACACAAAAGAAGAACTTAGTCCACTGTGGGCTCCACGCCTACCGCCTCACTTAGGTCCACTGAGGATCCAAGCATCATTGGCACTACATTCCATACCTGATAAATTAAGTTCCTCTGCCTGCTTCGCATTGCATATTACATGACTAATTTCTTATAGCTTCATTCTCCTTTTTATTACAGGCATACAGAAGAGGCAGCAGCAGTAGTAACGGGATAAAAGGTTCCACCCATAGTCTTATCATTCTTACTCAAGGGCCATAGCCTGTTACAAGTCTGCGACAAACCAGGAAAGGGACCTTGGTGTCCTGGTGGACAGCTCAATGAAGGTGTCAACCCAGTGTGCCTCAGCAGTGAAAAAAGCAAACTCAATGCTAGGGATCATTAGGAAGGGTATAGAAAATAAGTTAGCAACTGTAATTTTGCCTCTTTATAAATCTATGGTGAGGCCCCACCTGGAATACTGTGTACAGTTCTGGTCGCCATACCTCCAGAAGGATATTATGGAGCTAGGAAAAGTGCAGAGGAGGGCAACCAGAATGATTAGTGGACTGGAACACCTTCCTTACCATCTGAGGCTGCAACGGTTGGGCCTCTTCACTCTTGAACGATGGCGTCTAAGAGGTGACCTGGTTGAAGTTTACAAAATCATGCACGGTGTGGACAAAGTAGATAAGGAAAAACTGTTTTCCCTATCACACAACACTAGAACTAGGGGGCACTCCATGAAACCTTTGGGTACTAGTTCATGGAGGACAAGGGTATCAATGGCTATAATTATGGATACCTAATAATAACTTCCGGGTTGGAGAGATAGGCAGGATTGTTGTTTGTTGTTGTTCAGTCGCACAGTCGATTCCGACCCTTTGCGACCCTATGGACCATCGTTCTCCAGGCGCCTCTGTCCTCCACCATCCCCCTCAGTCCTCCCAGCTCTGTGCCCATTGTGTCTACAATACCATCTATCCATCTCATCCTTGGCCTCCCCCTTCTTCTTTTGCCCTCCACCTTTCCCAACATCACGGCCTTCTCAAGTGAATCCTCCCTTCTCATTTGATGCCCAAAGTACTTTAGCCTCATCTTTACTATTTGACCTTCCAATGAGCAGTCAGTGTTGATTTCTTCTAAGATTGACCTATTTGTTCTCCTCGCTGTCCAAGGTACCCTCAAATCTCTCCTCCAACACCACATTTCAAAGGCATCTATTCTTCTGCGTTCAGCTTTCCTAATTGTCCAGCTCTCACATCCGTACATTACCACTGGGAATACCATTGCTTCGACTATTCTAATTTTTGTTTTCAAGGTGATGTCTCTGCTTTTCACTATGTTCCCCAGGTTTCTCATGGCTTGTCTCCCTAGAATCAGCCGCCTCTTTATTTCATGGCTGCAATCTCCATCTGCAGTGATGTTAGATCCTAAGAACGTAAAATCTGTCACTGCTTCTACTTCTTCCCCGTCTATTTTCCAGGAACTGATCGGGCCTGTTGCCATTATCTTGGTTTTCTTGATATTGAGTCTCAAGCCAGCTTTTGCACTCTCTTCCTTCAAACCGATCAGGAGATTCTTTAGGTCTTCCTCACTTTCTGCCATTAGGGTGGTGTCGTCTGCATATCTCAGATTGTTGATGTTTCTCCCAGCAATTTTGATCCCATATTGTGATTCCTCCATCCCTGCATTGCGCATTATGTGCTCTGTGTATAAGTTGAATAAGCAGGGTGACAGAATGCAGCCTTGCCTTACTTCTTTTCCTATTCCAAACCACTCTGTCATTCCGTGTTCTGTCCTAACTGTTGCTTCTTGGTTCATGTACAGATTTCTCAGGAGGCATATGAGGTGCTCTGGTATTCCCATCTCTTTAATCACTTGCCACATCTTGTTGTGATCCACACAATCAAATGCCTTAGTGTAGTCAATAAAGCAAAAATAAACTTGTTTCTGGTATTCCTTTGTTTTCTCCATGATCCAACGTATGTTGGCAATGTGGTCTCTAGTCCCCCTGCCTCTTCTGAAACCAGCCTGCACCTCTGGTAATTCTCTTTCCACATGCTGCTGAAGTCTATCCTGTATTATCTTGAGCATCACCTTGCTGGCGTGTGGGATGAGCACAATTGTTCGATAATTTGAACATTCTTTGGCATTGCCCTTTTTTGGGATTGGAACATATACTGATCTTTTCCAGTCCTGTGGCCACTGTTTTGTTTTCCAAATCTGCTGGCATATTGAATGCAGTAATTTGATGCCATCATCTTTTAGAGCTTTGAAAAATTCAACTGGGATACCATCATCTCCACTAGCTTTGTTGTTTGCAGTGCTCTTTAGGGCCTTTCTGACTTCACTCTCCAGGATGTCTGGCTCAGGTTCAATTTCTTCATCATTGTGACTATCAGGAGTGTTGAGTTCCTTTTTGTAGAGTTCCTCTGTGTACTCTTTCCATCTTTTCTTAATCTCTTCTGCATCAGCTAGCTCCTTTCCGTCTTTGTCCCTTATCATGTTCATTTTTGCTTTAAATGTTCCCTTGATTTCCCGGATTTTTTTGAAAAGATCTCTGGTTCTGCCTCTTTTGTTGTTTTCTTCCATTTCTTTGCACTGTTCTTTTAGATAGTTTTCCTTATCTCTCCTTGCTTTTCTTTGAAATTCTGTGTTCAAATGATTGTATTTTTTCCTTTCTCCTTTGACTTTTGCGTTCCTTCTTTCCTCTGCTATTTTAAGAGCCTCATCAGACAACCACTTTGCTTTCTTACTCTTCTTTTCTTTTGGTATGGTTTTCTTTGCTGCTTCCTGCATGATGTCCCTCATCTCTGTCCATAATTCTTCTGGCACTCTATCTATTGAGTCTAAGCCATTGAATCTGTTCATCACCTCCACCGTGTATTCTTTAGGGATGCTGTCTAGGTGATATCTGTCTGGTCTCTTTGTTTTCCCTATTTTCTTTAGTCTAAGCCTGAATTTTGCAATCAGTAGGTTGTGATCTGAGCCACAATCTGCTCCAGGTCTTGTTTTTGCTGACTGTATGGAGGTTCTCCATCTTTGGCTGCAGAGTATGTAGTCAATCTGGTTTCGGTGTTGGCCGGCATGTCCAGGGCATCCTAAGCAGGTGAAGGCATCTGCTTGGGAATAATACTCTGAAGCAAATAGTGAGCCACTGTGTGAGACAGAAGGCTGGACTGGATGGGCTCCTGTGGCCTGTTCCAGCAAGGATGTTCTTATGTTCTAAGTACAGTGGAACCTCAGTTAACAAACGGCTCAGTTAACATAAAAATCGCATAACAAAAGGAAATCCATAGAAAATAGTGGCTCGGTTTAAGGATCTCTCCCCCCCCCGGAATGGATTAATTGGTTTTCAATGAATTTCTATGGGAAACCATGTTTTGGTTAACATATTTTGGTTTTCAATGCATTCCTATGGAAAAGTCAGTTTAAGTAATTTTTGCTTTAAGAAACATCCCGGGGAACGCATTATTTACCGCATATACTCAAACATAAGCCGACCCAAATATAAGACAAGGCACCTAATTTTGACCTGAAAACACAGGAAAATAGATTGGCCAGAGTATAAGCCGAGGGTGGGAAATGCAGCAGCTCCTAGTAAGTTTCAATCAAAACACATGAAAATAAGGTAAATTTAATTAAATTGTTGGTGCATCTCAATCCAGCACAGTCTTGAGACCATCGTGTTCATTGACCTGAGTATAAGCTGTGTTCCCTTTTTGGGAGTCATTTTTGGGGCTAAAAAAACTTGGCTTATACTCGAGTATATATGGTATGTTAACTGAGGTTTTACAGTATTTTGCAATTACCAATATCCAGTATTGGAGAACAGCTACTGTTTCTCACCTTGGGAGGGATGCCTACGTTTCTGATCTAGTACTATAGATGTGACAAAATAAGATGTGTATAAAGGTCACCCTTGCTCGAAACCCAGTTGAGTCCGACTGTAGGGTTCAGTGCTCATCTCTGTTTATAGCCAAAGAGCCAGTGCTGTCTGCGTCTGCAGACGTTTCCGTGGACATGTGGCAAGCATGACTAGACACCAGAGTGCATGGAACGCCATTTACCTTCTCACTGAAGTAACACCTATTTATCTACTTGCAATTTCTTGCTTTCGAACTGCTAGGTTGGCAGGAGCTGGGACAGAGACAGAAGCTCACTCCGTCATGCAGCACTGGGGTCTCAAACTGCTGATGTGCTGACCTTCCAGTCATCAAGTTCAGCGTCTTATCCACTAAGCCACCTCCGTCCCTTAGGATGTGCATAACCCCTTGCAACTCCTGTGCCCAACGGTGTCTGTATCTGAAACCACTCAGTCAATAGCTTCCATTCACTGCTATGGGATAGGCTGTGATTTGTAAGACCACTGTTGGAAGCCTTAGATCAGTGATGGCAAACCGTGGCACTCCAGGTGTTCTTGGACTTCAATTCCCAGAAGCCGAAGTCAGCACTCCTACTGGCCTGGACTTCTGGGAATTGAAGTTCAAGGACACCCGGAGTGCGAAGGTTCGGCATCACTACCTTATATGTTATCGGCTCTGCAGACGACAAGCAGAAAGCCACCGACTCACAGATATGTACTGTTAACTGGCGTAAGTAGATCAAAGTGTATGAGACGTGAAATGAGAACCTGCTCTACACAGAAGACACCAGCCTCAAATTTAACTTGGATTGCATATGTGCCACTCCCAAAACAAGGATTTCAAGTCCAGATCACATTGCTGGCTCAACGGTGCAGTGGTTTCTCTCTCCCATTTGTAGAGCTCATCATCCCTGTTGACATAATACTCAAAGCGCAGGTTAATGATTTATTCACTTCCCTAAGAAGAAAGGAACTCAATTTCCCTTGCAGCAATCCAGCTCCTGAGAAATCCCCAGATATCCATTTGCACATACAGTACTGTAGGTCTATAACTTCTTCTTAAAGGTAAAGGTCACCCATGCTTGAAAGCCAGTCTTATTTGACTCTAGGGTTCAGTGTTCATCTCTGTTTATGGCCTAAGACCCAGTGTTATTTTCAGACTCTTCTCCCAGTTTAAAGTATGTTTTCAGCGAGAGGAGATTCACAAGAGAGAGAGAGAGAGAGAGAGAAGGGGTGGTGGTGGGGTGGGGTGAACTAACCTGAACATACACCTTGGGATCGTCACACACCATGTAGACACCACATACACAATCTCAGTTACATTCACAATCTCTGCAACAACCATTATCATGGAAAAGTGTCTTCTGAAACGGGCTGAGCAATCCAGTTGCCTTTTGGCAACGCGAGCAGGTTGAAAATAGCATTTCTTAGAGTAAATATTAATTCATACACTTATTTGCATGCTAGCCCACAAAAGTCAATGAGACAGGTTTGCATAAGGGCCTCAGGTGTAATTTTGGGTTGAGGGAAGCTCTGAACCTGTTTCACATGTCTAAACATGAGCTGCGTCCAACATTCCTAAGCCAATGCTTGCCAGGATTTGTGAAATATTCTCTCCCTTTTACGCTTTCTTTTTAAAGGTAGTATAGCCAGCCCTGCAAATGTAATACAGGAGAAAGTGCTTGTCTTTTGAAAACTAAAAATGAAGGAAAAGATAAATGCACAAAAACACGCACGGTTTATTTTGAGCCAGGGTTCTCCACTCCTGCCAGTTGCTAACCTGGAATGCATCAGATCCTGCAACTTCTATGAATAAAAAGATACCCCTGCCCAATTACAACAAATAATCTCAGTATTACAGCGCATCGCCTAGAGTCCATTTCACCTCTTGTCTTATTTTCTCCATCTATAGCAAGATATGGAGGCATAAGCAGCGTCGTACATCACCTTTTCCTGGGTTTGTGTGCCTTCCTCCTTTTGCTCCGTCCAGACGAAAGCAGAGCTTGCTAGGGAAATTGTGGGATGCTTCTCCGACATGGAATGGTTTCGTCTCCTGCAGATCTGTTTCTGCACCTTACGAAGGGCCTTAGACACCTTTGAGATCCCGGTCAAAAGCTCCAAGCTGAATTTCTCCTCCCTGGATTGGCCAGTTCAACCCTCGTTTCTCCCACAAGGAAAATGTGCAGAGACCTGGACTTCTGCTTCAGCATCTAACCAAGGCTGACACCCTGACTGTGTTTCTCCTCCCACTTTTGTGTAAAACAGAGAATTCATTCACAAGGCTCCACAGCCAGCTCTGAGAACAACGTGACTGTTTGTCTCAATGCAGTGCTGGCCTCAACAAAGACATTGTCCCCAGCATAAAGGGTTTGACTCCCCCTATTTCTCCTGGGCAGTAAACTCCGTCCGGTCACCATCTCGGCCAATCACCGTAAGAACGCAAAAAAGAAAGGTACCAGGTACTTTTTCTTCAAGTGCCATATCTGATTCCAAATATTCTCTATCCTCATAGTGATCACTCTTGAAGATTGTCCTTGCAACAATATAATGCAGTGGCTTTCCATTTGCCTTCTGCATTGCAGCGTGATACCCAAACCACTGATCTAGTTCTGTGAGTCGCTTTCTAGTCCTGAGCCCTTTTTGGCACGCAAAGTCCCCCTCAGCCCCAGGCCAGGATGGATGAAATTGCTACCCTCCATTAAGAAGCACTCAAGTAGGATTTAATCCACTTGGGGACCATCACCCTTTCCTGTGGACTTTGACACCCAAGGACATTAGTCCTCAAGGTTGTCAGGTTAGATAACCACTGACAGACGATTGCCGTTGAGTTGCTGGCAGTAGGGTCTACTCCAGTGAAGGTGCCTTTTAGTGACCGGGTGCCCAAATTGCAACCCCAACCCCACTTATTTATTTATTTATCTGATTTGTATTGCCGCCCAATTCCGAAGACTCTGGGTGGCTCACAGAAAATAAAACCAATGGCAGTTTTAAAAAAGTAATAAAAACCCATTAAAAACTACGGACAATTTTTTTAAAAAGATAAAAAATTAAAAGAGAGAATATTCTACTAAATTAGCCAGCAGGCCGGGGTTACCATGTCACTGGTACCCCACACCTGCCCTGCCAGCCAGGTTCTTAACCCTTTCCTGAAGGGCAGCAACTCTGTCTTGGAGATGCAGCTCAATTGGCAGGAGGTTCCACAGGGCCGGAGCAGACACAGAGAAGGTGCTAGAGAGACACACCTCTCTAACAAGATGGAACTATCACGGAGCCTCTCCGGCCTGCTCTGGTGGGACAGACAGATGTTCTTGGTGTGACACAGTCTCTTAGGTATCCTGGCCCACTACCATGTAGGGCTTTAAAGGTCATTACCAGCACTTTGAATTGCACCCGGAGGCACACTGGCAACCAGTGCAGCTCCCGAAGCAATAGCGAGGCACGGGCATACTGCCCGCACCCCATCACCACCCGAGCAGCCACATTCTGGAGCAGTTGCAGCCTCCGAATGGTCATCAAGGGCAGCCCCATGTAGAGTGCATTCCAATAGTCAAGTCTGGAGGTGACCAGAGCGTGCGTGACCATGAGCAATGAGTCCCGATCTAGGAGCGGGCATAACTGGCGTATAACACGAAGTTGTGCAAAAGCCCTCCTGGCCACGACTGTCACCTGCTCTTCGAGCAGGAGTCGTGAGTCCAGGAGGACCCCCAGATTACGCACCGGGTCTGTTTGGGGTAAAATAGCCCCATCCAGAACCAAAGATGGTAGCTCCCAAGATAACGCAGGGCCCCGGACCCATAGCCACTCAGTCTTGCCAGGATTCAGTTGTAGCCCGTTGTCCCCCATCCAGACCCTTACAGCCTCCAGACACCTGGATAGGACTTCAACTGCATTGCTTGGATCACCACGGCCCGAGATGTATAGCTGAGTAACATCTGCACATTGATGATACCTCACCCACTGGGAACAGATGATCTCAACCAACGGCTTCATGTAGGTGTTAAATAGGAGAGGAGAGAGCACCGAGCCCTGAGGTACCCCATATTAAAGGGTCCTAGGGCTGGACCTCTCACTCTCCAACCACATCGACTGGGTCCGGCCCTTCAGGAATGAGGATAACCAGGACCACACAGTGCCCTGGATCCCCAAACTTTTGAGCCATCCCAGAAGGATACCGAGGTCCGTCGAAGGCCGCTGAGAGGTCAAGAAGAGCAAGGACAGAGGGATGACCTCTGTCCTGCTCCTGCCAGAGATCATCCATCAGTGTGATCAATGAGTACCATATCCGGGCCTGAATCCTGACTGAAAAGGGTCCAGATAATCCGATTCATCCAGGACCTTCTGTAACTGCCACGCCATTGCCTTCTCCAAAACCTTCCCCAAGAAGGGCAGGTTGGATACAGGCCAGTAGTTGGCGAGTACTGTAGGGTCAAGCGATGACTTTTTCAGGAGGGAGTGCACCAAGGCATGTTTCAATGCTGCTGGGAAGACCCCCTCCCGCAAAGAAGAGTTCACAATCACTCTGATCCAGCTGCCTGTCACTGCCCTAGTAGTGGGGCAGGATCTAACCAGGGGGGGGGGGCATGGATCTAATGCACAAGCAGTGGCGCAAACAGATTCCAGGAGCTTGTCCACTTCCTAAGGGACAACTGATCGAACTGATCCCAGATAACATGTCACTAGCTCGCGTTCTATTGTGTATTGTTACATTGTTTCTATTGCAAGATACAGCTTGTTACATTCGCTCATTCATGTGGTTACAATTACATTCAATATACAACAGTGGGGATCCCCTTTATTCTGGACACCAGATGCCTCCCTCGACCACCCAAACCCCTTTTTCTGCTCCTCTGCTTCGGGAGCTGCACTGTGTCTCCAGGTGCAATTCCATGTGCTGGTAATGACCTTTATAGCCCTACATGGTAGTGGGCCAGGATACCTAAGAGACAGTGTCATCCCAAGAACATCTATCTGTCCCACCAGAGCAGACCGGAGAGGCTCTCTAACTGTGCCATCTGCTAGAGAGGTGTGTCTCTCTAGCACCAGAAAGAGGGCCTTCTCTGTATCTGCTCCGGCCCTGTGGAACCTCTTGCCAATTGCGTTGTGACTCCAGATGGAGCTGTTTCCATTCAGAAAAGACCTAAAAACCTGGCTGGCAAAGCAGGTGTGGGCACCGGCGATGTGGTGACTCCAGCCTGCTGGCTGATATAAGATTGTGCCCTCTCTCTTTTAGCTAATGGGGTAATTTTTGTACGTTTTTGTACGTTTTAATGGGTTTTTAACCGATAAGATTATGATGTTGATTTTAATAGTTTGTGAGCTGCCCAGAGTCATTCAAGTTGGGTGGCAATATAAATAAATAAATAAATAAAATTCTCTAATTGGGTTACAAGCTGTCGTAACAAAGTTAGAACATTAAAAAAAATTAAATGCATACCAATGAGATTTATATGCATCAGTTTAGTGTATGAGAACCAAGACACAGGAAACAGCCATGGGCTGGTTTAACTCAGGTTTATTGCATGGTGGACAGAGGGAACATGAGGTAATGGCGGATGCAAAGCTCTATATATACAGTGATAAACATTCGAATGTGGCTCCACGATAGCCGGTTGGCTATTGTCTGCGTGACATCATTGCTGGTCACGCCCTTCTTGTCCAGGTGTAGGTAGTGGCGGGAAACTCCGCGCTGTGGCTATTGATGAGTATGGACCAAGAGAGCTTGGACGCTCGCTGCTGCCCACTGGTGGTTATCAGCTCGCGTCCTAATACAGGGTTTATGTGATACAGCTGACGACTATATTGTTACTTGTGGGAAAGGTTACATTGTTAAGATACATTGTTATCACATGAAGAAGGTTACACTATTAGAACACAACACTCCTCCCCCCTAGGATGAGATGAAGTCTCTCAGCCAAGATGGCTTATTTCGAACACGCTGGGGTCTCGGTGCGGGCTGCCCTGCCCCGGTTTTGCTACCTTCTCCTTGTCCCCTGGCTTCCTGTCCTGTAATTGGAGAGGGAGACTTGTTAGTGACTTGCCGCGGTTCTGCGGCTTTTATGGGAGGTGTGTGCTTTATTTGGGAAGAACCGGGGGCACTGGGGGCTAACGAAAAACCCCTCTTCTCGCTTGGATGGGTGGGGGAACACTCCAAAAAACCCCCCCGGCTCGGCAACGCAAAATCAAATTCGGGGGCAGCAGTCGCAAACTCCTCACCCTCTTCCCCGGAATCGGATAGAGCTGGCGTGTCAAAAGGATCTGAGTCGGAACCGCTGCTTTCCCCCCTTGTTTGGGACTGTTGCCCTTCGTTGTCTCCTCCTTGGGCTAAGCGGGTGGAGGAGAGCCCTAACGCTGAGGCATTTTCCATGCCGTCCGTGGATTGCTTCCTGGGAACCCGGCTCCTGAGCTGATCTGCATGCCGCCTCCAGAGTAGACCGGTGCTCGTTTCCACCCGATATGACACTGGTCCCGTCTGTTCTACAACTCTCCCCGGTACCCAGGCTGGCCCTGTGCTGGCGTAGTTCCTGCAATGCACAGGATCACCGGCGGCTAAACCTTTCGACACCGCTACCCCGACGTTCTTCCCTTTGTCCTCGACCCTCGTTGGGTCTAACCTGGTCAGAATCGTGGTCAGCTTTCTCCGCATCAGCAGCTCTGCCGGCGAATATCCGGATGCTAAGGGGGTCACCCTATACGCTAATAAAAACTGACATACTTGGTGATTCAGGTCCCCCGAGCCCATGCGCCTCAGCGCATCCTTTGTTGTCCGCACCAACCGCTCCACTTGGCCATTCGTGGCCGGGTGAAACGGCGCGGATGTGACGTGCCGAATGGCGTTTGCCTCCATGAATGCCCTGAACTCAGCGGACGTGAAACAACTAGCGTTATCGCTGACCAGAGTGTCGGGTAAACCGAACGTGGAAAAGACTCTCCTTAGATGGTTAATTGTAGTGGTGGAGGACGTGCTCTTTACCGGAATCACCTCCAGCCACTTGGAGTACGCATCCACTACCAGGAGAAAAAGGGTTCCTCGGAACGGGCCAGCAAAATCTATGTGCACTCTGGACCACGGCCCCCTTGCCGCGTCCCATTCCCTATGCGGGAGGCGAGCCGCCTCTGGTCGGGAGCCCTGGCATGCCTCACAAGTGCCGATCATGTGCTCTATGTCTGTGTCCAGCTGGGGCCACCAGAAGTAACTCCGGGCCAGCGCCTTGGAACGGACGATCCCCGGGTGGCTGACGTGCAACAGTTGGAGTACCCTCGGTCGCAGGGATGTAGGGACTACCACCCGTTGGCCCCACAAAAGGCACCCCCTCTCTATGGACAACTCTATTTTCTTCCGAAAAAATGGGTCGAATTCCGTACTTGGGGAGGACGCCGGCCACCCCTTCTGTACCCATGAGCTTACTTTCTCCAGCGTTCTGTCCCTGCCTGTCGCCCTGGCAATGTCGGCTGGTACTATTGGGGGTGAATCTAGGACCTCTATTAACAATACCTGGTGGTCTCTCTCTACCCCTACCTTTTGGTCGCCCGACAAGGGCAGAGGAGACCGTGAGAGTGGCTGATCTCCTTTCCGGGGCGGTATTCCAACTCATGTTGGTATGCGTTGAGGAAGATAGCCCACCTCAGCATTCTCGGGGACAGGATCTGTGGCGTGGGCTTATTTGCAGTGAAAATTCCTAACAGAGGCTTGTGATCGGTCACGATCGTAAACGGGCGACCATACAGAAAATCGTGAAATTTTTTGGTTCCCGCTACTATCGCTAATGCCTCCCTGTCGGTCTGTGCGTAATTCCGTTCTGCTTGGGACAGGGACCTTGAATAAAACGCTATCGGGGCCTCCCTTCCGTCGTCCAACACGTGGCAAAGCACCGCCCCCACCCCCACCGGGGACGCGTCACAAACTAAGACCACTGGCCGTTTGGGGTCGAAATGAGTTAGGATTGCCTCGGATGTTAGGAGTTGCTTTAACTCTTTAAAAGCCCTCTCTTGCTCGTCACCCCACAGCCATGTTTCCTCCTTTTTAAGCAACCGATGGAGCGGTTCGGCCACAGACGCCTTCCGTGGAAGGAAGGTATGGTAAAAATTTAGGAGCCCCAGGAATGACTGTAGTTCGGTTTTGGATGTGGGGCGAGGAGCCTGCTTGATGGCGGCTACTTTGGATCTGGACGGCTTAATTCCCTCGGGTGTGACACGGAACCCTAAAAACTCAACCTCTGTTTCGAAAAATACGCATTTGTCTTTTCTCAGTCGCAGCCCCGCTTTCTCGAACACAGTCAGTACTTTATCCAATCTCTTTGCCAGTTCGGCCTCACTCCCCCCTGTTATCAATACGTCATCAAAATAACACAACACTCCCTCCAGCCCCTTCAGGAGGCGTTCCACAATTGACTGAAAAAGGCCGGGTGCCGAGTTCACGCCGAACTGTAAACGCGACACCTGGAACGCCCCTTTATGTGTAACTATAGTTTGTGCCGCTGCCGTGGCGGGAGTTACAGGGAGTTGCTGGTAGGCTTGTGCTAAATCGAGCTTAGCGAAACATTTTCCCCCATTCAGCCTGGCCAGAAGGTGGCTGACCACCGGCACCGGGTATGCATTAGGGCGAATTGCCTTGTTAATTGTACACTTATAATCAGCGCAAATGCGCACCTCCCCGTTAGCTTTTAGTGCTGTAACAATTGGAGTTTCCCACTCCGCGGAATCAACAGGAACAAGAATCCCCTGGCCCACCAGTTTGTCCAGTTCCGCCTCTATTTTGTCCTTTAGTGCGAACGGCACCCTGCGTGGTTTGAGTCTTATTGGGCGGACCTCCGGGTCTAGGTCGAAGGCTACAGGGTGTCCCTTGAACTTTCCCAGTCCTTTTTTAAAAACGGCGGAGTGCGCGTCGCACACCGCTTTTATTGGATCCGCACCCACAGCATGCACCCCCCCTATGAACAAACCCAAAGGCTGAAACCACTGAGTTCCGAGGAGGCTACAATTTCCCCCTTTGAGAACAACTAGAGGGAGTTCCGCAGAATGTTTCTTAAAACGGACCCGAAATTTCCCGACCCCCAACACTGGAATGCTGTTCCCCTGCACGTCTCGTAGCGTGGACCTCAACGTTTTAAGTTTGGGCCGCACGTGGGGGTCGATTTTCAAGAACTCTCTCTGGGGAATTATAGAATAGGAGGACCCCGAGTCAATTTCCATCCTAATAGGGGCCCCTTGTACTAGTACCTCGACGAAGTAATGGGGTTGTCCCGCGGACACACTGAACACGGGGGCGTCGTCCTCGCTGTCGTCCGAGATGCGGCCCACGCCGTCCTGTTTCCTCGTGGTCCGGGCGCCATCTTTGGACCTCGCTGGACGGTCCGGTCTGGCCGAACGGTCTTGTGAGTGCCTCCGGCCCTCTTTCCGATTTCTGCACGCCTTGGCGATGTGGCCCCGACGGCCGCAGTTGTAACACTCGGCTTTTCTGAATGGGCACTTCGCGCGCTCATGGGCCGCTCCGCAACCATCGCAGCGGCGCCCTCCTTTTCGGACCTTCTGGACCTCCTCGCCGTCGCTGCCTTCCGTAGACGACTTCGAGGTTCGTCGGGTTGCGTGCACCGACTGTCCAGACTTGCCGTGCACCGAATTTTCCGCTTTGCCGGCCCTAGGACGCCACTCACGCCACTGGTGCATTTCGTCTACCCCAGCATTCGTGGATTCCGCGGATTCCGCGGCCTCCACAACCTCTGCCAGCGTGGGTGGCGGGTCCTTGTTCATCAGGCTGCGCTGCACTTCCTTGTCCTTCAGGCCACAAAGAACGCCGTCCCTTAGGGCCATCTCTAGGTTGTCCCATCTGCAGGGGGCGGCGGCTATTCTCATGGCTGTTACGAAGGTCTCCACCGACTCATCCGGCGCTTGGACTCGCCTCCAAAACGCGCTCCGAGCGGGAAACATTGCCCTCGAGGGTCAGAACCGGTCACGCAGCAGTTTCATAATGTCCTCGGCTTTGAAGTCACTCATCTTCTTCGGTGCAATAATGCTCACCAGCGTTCGCTTGGTTTCTATCCCAAGCATCCTGGTGAGGATGGCCCTCTTCCTTTCCTCGTCGTCTTTGACTTTGAGTTCCACCAGTGCCGCCTGGAAGTCCATCTCAAAGAGCTCCCAGTCTTGCGGTTTGGTAATGTTGAAACCGCTCTGTGCCCTGGCTCCTTGGGGATCCATCATCCCACCTTCGTCGCCAATTTAGTGTATGAGAACCAAGACACAGGAAACAGCCATGGGCTGGTTTAACTCAGGTTTATTGCATGGTGGACAGAGGGAACATGAGGTAATGGCGGATGCAAAGCTCTATATATACAGTGATAAACATTCGAATGTGGCTCCACGATAGCCGGTTGGCTATTGTCTGCGTGACATCATTGCTGGTCACGCCCTTCTTGTCCAGGTGTAGGTAGTGGCGGGAAACTCCGCGCTGTGGCTATTGATGAGTATGGACCAAGAGAGCTTGGACGCTCGCTGCTGCCCACTGGTGGTTATCAGCTCGCGTCCTAATACAGGGTTTATGTGATACAGCTGACGACTATATTGTTACTTGTGGGAAAGGTTACATTGTTAAGATACATTGTTATCACATGAAGAAGGTTACACTATTAGAACACAACAATCAGTAAGCTTCTTTGGAGGGGAATTCTTCCATGTGATTCTGTTACTTGAAAAGTAAGGTGCTCTTTAAATTAAACCACCTAAAATACATTATATATCGCAGCATCACAGCTCATACTTTTAGTGTCCTTGGCTCACATGGAAGAATTTCTCTCCAAAGAAGCTTTCTGAAACATATACATCTTTTTTGGTATGTATTGAAATATTTTTTTTTGATGGCTTTAGGGACTTTTGGTGTTCAGTTAATCAAGACAATGGAAGCAGCCGTACAAGGCTTAACACATCTTTATTGCATGGCATACAGTATGAACACGAGGTAATGGCGGTGATACAGTTCCTTTTATACAGTAACTATACATTTTGAATGTGGCTACACGGTAGCCTATTGGACACTGTCGGTGTGATGTAATCCTGAGTCACGCCCTTCTTGTCCAGGGTCATCCGGAGTCACGCCCTTCTTGTCCAGGTGTGTCTGTGGCGGGAATGTTTCCCGCAGCTGGAGATGGTTGGGGAATTTGTACCATGTGAGCTGAATGCTTGCTGCTTCCCTCTCTGGTAGCAAGCTCGCATTCTCATACAGCTGAAATACAGTGTGTTCTATTACAGATTGCGTAAGGATACATTCTTTCCTGAAGTAATTACATTCATCTCAAAGGTATAATGCAGCAGTTACATTCCATACACAACACCCCTCCCCCCTAGGATGGGACGAAGTCCTTCATCCAATATGGTTTTCCGCATGTGCGCTTGAGGCGTGCGGCTGCTGGGCTTGGTTCGGGGGCACTAGCACTTCTCTGTTAGCTCGGCTCTTGCCCTGCAATGGGAGAGTTAGACTCATTAGCAGCTTGCCGCAGTTGCGCAGCCCCTGGCTGGGAGCGTGGGGAAATGGGGGTGCGCGGTTGTGGTTGTGCAGCCCCTGACTGGGGACATGGGGAAGTGGGGGTGAATTCCAACCCTGAGAAACCGGGGGCACCTGGGATTAAACCAAAACCCCTCTTTTCGCTCGGACGGGTGGGGGACCAGTCCGCAACCCCCCCTGGTTTCGTAAATCAAAATCAAAGTCAAAGTCAAACTCTTCCACGCACACATACTCATCCCTCTCTTCCAAAGTATTCTCCTCCCCCCAGGTGGAAACGAGGATCTGCATTTGAACCTGGGGGGTACCCTGTGTCTCCCCCTTGGGATAAGCGGGTGGGGGAGGACCCTAACGTTGAATTCTGTGACTGAGTGTCTGAGCCCTGCCTGTTGGTAACCCGTCGCCTGAGTTGGTTGGAATGCCTTCTCCAGAGTAGACCTGTGCTGGTTTCTACACAGTACGATACTGGCCCCATCTGCTCAATGACTACTCCTGGGACCCAAGTCGGCCCTGCGGCTGCGTAATTCCTTCAATGTACGGGCTCTCCTATCTTGAAACTTTGGTGTTTCCCATTTCTATGTTCCTCCCTTTGTCCTCCACCCTGGTTTGATCCAGCCAGTTAAGAAGCGTTACCGGCTTCCTGCGCATGAGGAGCTCAGCAGGTGAGAGTCCCGATGCCAAAGGGGTCGACCTGTAGCACAGCAGAAACTGGCACAGTTGCAGGTTTAAATCCCTGGGGCCCATACGCCGTAGGGCGTCTTTCGTGGTTCGCACCTGGCGTTCTACCTGGCTGTTTGTTGCGGGATGAAAAGGGACAGAGGTAATGTGCCGAATGGCGTTCCTCTCAATGAATGCCTGAAATTCCGAAGATGTGAAGGTACTGCCGTTGTCACTCACAAGCACGTCCGGCAGGCCAAAACAGCTGAACACCTTGTGCAATTGCTTTACAATTGCGGCTGATGAGGTGCTGGACATCGGAATAACCTCCAACCATTTGGAGTATGCATCAACTATTAACAGGAAAAGGGAGCCCCTGAAAGGACCAGCAAAATCTACGTGCACCTGAGACCACAGTCCTCGGGCTGTGTCCCATTCTCTGTGCGGAAGTCGGGACTCTTTGGGTCGAGAACTTTGGCAACTCTCACAAGTGCCATCCATGTGCTCTATGTCAGCGTCCATTTGGGGCCACCAGAAATAGCTTCTGGCCAGAGCTTTAGAGCATACAATCCCTGGGTGGCTAATGTGTAGTAGCTTGAGCACTTTCGACCTCAATGCCTCAGGAATTACCACCCGCTGGCCCCAAAGGAGGCCATGTTCTTATGTGGAGAGTTCAACCCTCTTTCTAAAATATGCCATGAATTCCTCCGTGGGGAGAGTCGATGGCCACCCTTTCTGTACCCAGGAGCTAACTAGGGACAGGGTCTTATCCTTCACCGTGGCTTTGGCGAGGTCTGCGGGTACTATCAGGGGTGAGTCTAGGGCTTCGATCAGGAGCACCTGATGATCTCGCTCCACCTCGCACTCAGGGTCTCCTATCTGGGGCAGGGGCGACCTGGAAAGGGTGTCCGCATGGCTAATGTATTTGCCCAGGCGGTGGACCAACGTGTACTGGTAGGCATTGAGAAAAATGGCCCATCAGAGCATCCTGGGGGACAGAATCTGTGGCGTGGGCTTGCCCGTGGTGAATATACCAAGCAGTGGCTTGTGGTCGGTCACAATAGTGAATGGCCGACCATACAGGAAGTCGTGGAATTTCTTTGTTCCTGCGACTATGGCGTGGGCCTCCCTGTCCATTTGTGCATAGTTACGCTCCACCTTTAAAAGTGATCTGGAGTAAAATGCAACCGGGCTTCCCACCTGTTTCCCAACACGTGGCACAACATTGCCCTCACCCCCACTGGTGAGGCGTCACAGACCAAAACTATGGGCTTTCTTGGATCGAAATGGGTCAGGACCGCGTCTGAGGATAACAACTGCTTTAACTCTTTAAAAGCCTTCTCCTGACTGTCTCCCCACCGCCAAACCGCATCTTTCTTGAGAAGCCTATGTAGTGGCTCCACAACAGCCGCCTTCCTTGGCAAGAAGGAATGGTAGAAGTTTAGGAGTCCTAGAAATGACTGCAACTCCGGTTTTGTGGTGGCACGAGGGGCATTTTGGACAGCCGCAACCTTCGACTCGGAGGGCTTTACACCATCAGCAGTTATTTTGAACCCCAGGAACTCCACCTCCATCACAAGAAACACACATTTGTCCCTCTTCAGTCTTAGCCCCGCTTTCTCGAATATTGTCAGAACTTTGTCCAGTCTCTTAGCCAGTTCTGACACGCTCCCCGCTGTTGTCAATATGTCATCAAAGTATGGGAGAACTCCGGGAGCCCCTTAAGCAAATGTTCCACGAGGGACTGGAAGACCCCGGGGGCCGAATTTATGCTGAACTGCAGGTGCGTGACCTTAAAAGCCCCCTTGTGGGTTACAATCATTTGCGCAGCGGCGGCAGCTGGAGTTACAGTCAGCTGTTGGTACGCCTGTGCCAAATCCAATTTAGCGAAGCACTTTCCCCCATGTAACGTGGCTAACAAGTGGCTAACTACCGGCACCAGGTATGCATTTGGGCGGATTGCCTTGTTGATTGTACACTTATAATCTGCACAAATCCTAACCTCCCCGTTAGGCTTTAACGCAGTCACAATAGGGGTTTCCCACTCCGCAGAGTCCACTGGAACCAAAATCCCCTGGCCCACCAGTTTGTCCAATTCCGCCTCTATCTTGTCCTTGAGGGCAAATGGGACCCTCCTTGGCTTGAGCCAAATGGGTCGGATTTCCGGGTCCAGGTCGAACAAGACTGGGGGCCCCTTGAACTTTCCGAGCCCCTTCTCGAATACTGCCAGGTGTGTGTTGCACATGTCCTGGATTGGGTCGGCCCTGACGGCATGGATGCCCGCTATTGCAATTCCCAGGGGCTTGAACCACTGTGTTCCCAGGAGACAGCATGCCCCCTCTTTAAGAACTACTAGGGGCAGCTTCTCCGTGTATTGTTTGAATTGGACCTTGAATTCCCCCACCCCACACACTGGGATCCCACAGCCTTGAAAGTCCCGCAATTGAGTCTTTAGGGCTTTAAGCTTTGGTTGAGCATTGGGGGGAATGCGCAGGAACTCCCTCTGGGAGATAATGGAGTAGGATGACCCCAAGTCTATCTCCATCCTAACTGGGACCCCTTGCAACAGTACCTCAACAAAAAAGGGGGTGCCCCAAGGATACGCTGTGAACAGCCGCGTTGTTGTTGCTGAAGACCCGTCGATACACGTGGTGCACTTCCGAGTCGCTGTCATCGGAGACCCTGCCGATGCCGTCCGATCTCCGAGGAGGACGTTCTGCCGGGCCCTTGTTCTCCCCTAGCTGTCGTCTGCATACCTTGGCGATGTGGCCCCGCCATCCGCAGTTGTGGCACTCGGCTTTCCAGAATGGGCATCTACTTCGGTCATGGGACGCTCCGCAGCCATCGCACCGGTGGCTTTCCTTGCTCCGCTTCTCGGCCACCCCCTTCCAGACCTTTTGGACGTTTTTGTCCTCGCTGGAGCATGTTGAGATCTCCGAGGAGGAGGGAGGTGAAGTTGGGGTTTGTGGGTTCCGCCAGGCCGCCTGTACTGGGGTACTTTCCCCTTCAAGTGGAGGAGGCTTTGCCCTGAACAGCTTAATCCCGGCCCTCGTTGCTTCGGCCGCCTGTGCTTCTTTCAGTACCTCTTGGAAAGTCAGCTCACAGCCCCGATTCAAGAGCTTCCATTGGGTCTCTACGTCCCGCAGACTGCAAAGCATGCGGTCCCTGAGGGCAATCTCTAGGTTTTCTCAATCACATGGGGCTGCGGCCAGGCGGAGGACCGCCGCATAGTCCGCCACGGACTCTCCCAGGTTCTGTGCCCTTCTCCAGAATGCAGCTCGAGCCATGAAGATGGAGACAGTTGGCTGAAAATGCCCCCACAGCGCTGCCAGGAGTTGCTTCACGGGGACCTCCTCTACCTTCCTCAGTGCCATTAGGTTCACCAGGAGCTTCATAGCGGGGTACCCGAGCATCGTGATGAGATGGGCGCATTTTCCCCCTTCGTCTGTGATGTCGGCAACCGCCAGCGTGCTCTGAAAGTGCATCTCGAACAATTCCCATTGCTCCGGATGCTTGATGTCAAAACTCGGTGGTGTCTTGATTCCGTGGGAAGCCATATCCCACCTTCGTCGCCAATTTGGTGTTCAGGGAATCAAGACAATGGAAGCAGACGTACAAGGCTTAACACATCTTTATTGCATGGCATACAGTATGAACACGAGGTAATGGCGGTGATACAGCTCCTTTTATACGGTGTGACGTAATCCGGAGTCACGCCCTTCTTGTCCAGGGTCATCCGGAGTCACGTCCTTCTTGTCCAGGTGTGTCCGTGGCGGGAATGTTTCCCACAGCTGGAGATGGTTGGGGAATTTGTACCATGTGAGCTGAATGCGCGCTGCTTCCCTCTCTGGTAGCAAGCTCGCATTCTCATACAGCTGAAATACATTGTGTTCTATTACAGATTGCTTAAGGATACATTCTTTCCTGAAGTAGTTACTTTCATCTTAAAGGTATAATGCAGCAGTTACATTCCATACACAACAGGACTACAACCTGTTATGTATGCATGTACAATGTTACTTTAAATATATGAATGTAACCAGTCCACAATCACAATGTATCTCAGCTGTTAAGGAACGCGAGCAAGTCGCCCATAGAGGGCAGCTGCGAGCGTTCAGTCTCACATGGTTCACATTCCCCAAATCACGAACAGCCGTGGGAATTTCCCCGCATGATCAAGAGCTACAGAAGAAGAACTACAGAAGAGAGGCGTGACCTGGGCGAGGCCACGCCGGTAGCAGCCAATGAGCTACCGTGCAACAAGATTCAAATGTATTGTGTTACTGTATATAATGAGATGTACCTCCGCCATTACCACATGTTCATCCTGACCATCTATGAATAAACCTGTGTTAGTCCTTCCTGCGACTCCTTCTTTGTCTCCCGCGCAAGACACCAAATTGGCGACGAAGGTGGGATAGATGGCGAATCCCAAAGTCAAGCCGTACCAGTTCGATGTCAGCGAACCCAAGCAATGGGAGCTCTACAAGTGCCAGTTTCGGCACACGATGGAAGCCGCCGGCGTCGACGACGACGCGAAAATGCGCTCACACTTCCTGGCCCAGGTGGGGCCGGCCGCGATGCGGATCTTGATGACCCTGGTGGCCCCCCGAAAGGTGGACGATGTGCCCATCGACCGCATTTTGGAGAAGCTTCGTGACCATTTCCAGCCGCCCGTTTCAATCTTCCCAGCCCGGGTCGCGTTCCATAGGCGAGACCAGCGCCCAGGCGAATCCGTGTCCGCCTACGCGGCGGCCCTCAGGCTTGCAGCGGTGCACTGCCAGTGGGACGACCTGGACCAGGCCCTCCGAGACCGCATGTTGTGCGGCTTGAAGGACGAGGAGCTACAGAGGCGCCTGATGACCCGCGACCACCGCCTCACGTTCAACGAGGTACTGCGGGAGGCCCAAGCAGCCGAGGAGGCCAGGAGCGGGGTCAGGCTGTTTAAGTCCCGAGGGACCGCGTCCGAGAGGGCCAAGTCACCAGTGCAAGCGGCCCGGCGGACACCAGCGAAGACGGCCTGGCGGGCCCCCAAGCCGCCCGCCGGCTCACCAGCGACGTCCGAGGAGTCGTCCACAACGGCAGACCCTTGCTCCAGCGAGGACGACGACGTCCAGCGGATAAGGAAACGCGGGGAGAAGCGCGAGACCCGCGAAAGGCAAGACCGCCGCTGCGACGGTTGTGGGGCGCCCCACGACCGCACGAGGTGCCCGTTTCATAAGGCCGAGTGCCACAACTGCGGCCGAAAGGGGCACATCGCCAGAGTATGCAGACGCGGGTGGACCGAGGACAAGAGCGGTCCAAGCCACCTCCGGGGACACCAACGGAAGGCGACCGGCACCAGAAAGGTCTCAACCGGCTTCGACGAGGAAGGCGTCAACCGCGTGGGCCTGGAGCACCGGCGTTTCTTCGTTGAGGTACAGTTGCAGGGGCTCCCAGTGAGAATGGAGATAGACTCGGGGTCGTCCTATTCTATCCTATCCCAGAGAGAGTATATGCGCATTCCCCCAGAGGCGCGGCCCAAACTGCGGGCCTTGAAGTCACACTTGCGGGACGTGCAGGGAAATGGGATCCCAGTGTTGGGGGTGGGAAAGTTCGAGGTAAAATTCAAGAACTATTCCGAGAGACTGCCCCTAGTCGTCCTCAAGGGGGGAGATGTTGCCTTTTGGGAACACAGTGGTTTGCTCCCCTGGGAATCGAACTGTCCGGCATTAACGCCATCGAGACTGACCCAATGCGGGATGTGTGCAATGCGCACCCGGACGTTTTCAAAAAGGGGCTCGGGACGTACAGGGGCCCCCCAGTTTCTTTTGAACTGGACCCAGAAATCCGGCCCATCCGCCTCAAGCCAAGGAGAGTGCCCTTCGCCCTAAAGGACAAGATCGAGGCGGAACTGGACAAGCTGGTGGGGCAGGGGATTTTGGTTCCAGTTGACTCGGCGGAGTGGGAAACGCCAATTGTTACGGCCCTTAAATCAAATGGGGAGGTCAGGATTTGTGCGGACTATAAATGTACGATTAATAAGGCCATTCGGCCAAATGCATATCCGGTGCCCGTGGTCAGCCATCTACTGGCCACATTACATGGGGGGAGGTGTTTCGCCAAGCTAGATTTAGCGCAGGCATATCAGCAGCTCTCGGTAACCCCAGCTGCTGCCGCCGCACAGACGATTGTAACGCACAAGGGAGCCTTTAAGGTGACGCGCCTTCAGTTTGGCGTGAATTCGGCCCCCGGGATTTTCCAGGCCCTCGTGGAACGCCTATTAAAGGGACTCCCAGGTGTTCTCCCCTACTTCGACGATGTCCTGATAACAGCGGTGAGCGAGGCAGAGCTAGCGAGGAGGTTAGATGGGGTCCTCTCAGTTTTCGAAAAAGCGGGGCTTCGCCTACGAAAGGACAAATGCGTGTTTTTCGCGAGAGAGGTCGAGTTCCTCGGGTTTAAGGTAACCCCAGAGGGAATTCGGCCCTCGGAGTCCAAGGTTGCGGCTGTAAAGAACGCCCCTCGCCCCACCGCGAAGCCAGAGTTGCAGTCTTTCCTAGGGCTCCTCAACTTTTATCACTCATTCCTGCCTAGGAAGGCATCGGTCGCGGAGCCACTCCACGCGCTACTAAAGAAGGATGCGGCTTGGTGGTGGGGGGACAGGCAGGAGAAAGCATTCATAGAGCTAAAGTCACTCCTTTCATTGAATGCCGTCCTGACTCACTTCGATCCGAGAAAGCCAGTGGTTCTAGTATGTGACGCGTCCCCGGTGGGGGCGGTCCTGTGCCACGTGCTAGAGAGCGGGCGGGAGGCCCCAGTGGCGTACTATTCAAGGTCCCTTTCAAAAGCTGAGCGCAATTACGCGCAAACGGATAGGGAGGCCCTGGCCATAATCGCGGGAACGAAAAAGTTCCATGACTTTTTGCATGGCCGCGAGTTTACGGTGGTGACGGATCACAAGCCGCTTCTGGGGATCTTCACTAACGGCAAACCGACCCCCCAAATCTTATCCCCCAGGATGCTGCGTTGGGCTATATTCCTCAACGCTTACCAGTACGAGCTAATTTACCGCCCAGGGAAGGAGATCTCCCATGCAGACGCACTGTCCCGATCCCCTCTCCCTAGCCTAGGGGACCCCGCATGCGAGGTGGAGCAGGACCACCAAGTCCTGCTGATCGAGTCCCTCGACTCACCCCCCATTGTTCCGGCCGACCTCGCCAAGGCCACGGCGGCCGACAAGATCCTGGCCCAAGTCAGCTCCTGGGTTAGAAAAGGGTGGCCCACGACTCCCCCAGATGAGGAATTCAAGCCGTTTTGCAGACACAGAGTGGAGCTCTCCCTGGAAAGGGGCTGCTTACTCTGGGGACAGCGGGTAGTCATTCCAGAGAAGTTAAGAGCGAGGGTACTGAAGCTACTGCACACCAGTCACCCAGGGATTGTGCGCTCCAAGGCTCTAGCCAGGAGTTTCTTTTGGTGGCCCCAAAAGACCGCCGCTGCGGTTAGTGGGCACGTGCGAGAGCTGCCAGAGCTCTCGGCCCGAGGAGTCCCGGCTACCCCACAGGGAATGGGACACGGCCCGCGGGCCATGGTCCAGGATTCATGTCGACTTCGCGGGGCCTTTCCGCGGGGCCACGTTCCTACTGGTAGTCGACTCCTACTCCAAGTGGTTGGAGGTAATCCCTATGAGCAGCACTTCCTCTGCGGCGACCATTAGGCAGTTGCGCAAGCTTTTTGCCTGCTTCGGCCTGCCAGACGTCCTCGTGAGCGACAACGCGAGTACCTTCACGTCTGCAGAGTTCAAAACGTTCATAGAAAGGAACGCAATCAGGCACATCACCGCTGCGCCCTTCCACCCCGCCACAAACGGTCAGGTAGAGCGCCAAGTGCGCACTACGAAAGACGCACTGCGGCGCATGGGTTCCGGTGAGTTGAACCTGCACCTGTGCCAGTTCCTCATCTGCTACAGGACAACCCCCTTAGCTTCAGGTTTTTCCCCGGCCGAACTCCTCATGAGGAGGCGTCCGGTAACACTTTTTGACCGGATGGATCCGTCCAGGGTGGAGGATGAAGGGAGAAATATAAGTATAGGGGGAGGGAACTCCAAAAGTTTTTCGGTAGGGGACCCGGTTCACTGCAGAAACTACGCGGCCTCGGGACCAGCGTGGGTACCGGGGACAATTGTGGAGCAAACGGGGCCGGTATCCTACAGGGTCGAGACCAGTTCAGGTCTACTATGGAGAAGGCACGCCGACCAACTCAGAAGGCGAGTCACAGGGAAGGGGGAATCAGCGTTAGGGTCTTCCCCCACCCGCATTACCCAAGGGGGAGACACAGCGGCTCCAGGGATTACAAATGCATACCCTCGGTTTTCACCCACAGCGGAGGATACCCCAGAAGAAGGGGCCGAACTTGATTATGATTTTCCGTACCAGGGGGAGTTAGCGGAGTGGTCCCCCACCCGTCCTAGCGAGAAGAGGGGTTTCAGTTCAGCCCCTGGTACCTCCAGCCCCCCCAGTCCTTGCGTACTAGAGTACACCATAGCTCCGGCCCCTAAAAGACAGGCAGCCGGTGGGAGCTCGCCCGCCGCAATCTCCCGAACTCCCGAGCAGGCAGCAGGAGGTGGCGGGACCACGAGGGCATCCTCGTCGGTCCCGAGGTTCGTGCTGGGAGGGTCCCCGGGCTCTTCAGGCAATAGACAGGGGTTCACTTCCCAGCTCTTCGTTCCATTCCCGTCCCCCAAGGCAAGGGTGTCGCAGACTCCCCACAGAACCACTAACGAGTCTCCATTTTCCGTTGCAGGACGAGACTCCGTGGAACCAGGGGCCACAGGCTCCCCTGTATTAGGTCAGGCGGCCGCACGCCCCAGGCGCACGTGCAGCAAGCCACAATGGTTGAGGGACTTCGTCCCATCCTAGGGGGGAGGGATGTTATGTATGCATGTACAATGTTACTTTAAATATATGAATGTAACCAGTCCACAATCACAATGTATCTCAGCTGTTAAGGAACGCGAGCAAGCCGCCCATAGAGGGCAGCTGCGAGCGTTCAGTCTCACATGGTTCACATTCCCCAAATCACGAACAGCCGCGGGAATTTCCCCGCATGATCAAGAGCTACAGAAGAAGAACTACAGAAGAGAGGCGTGACCTGGGCGAGGCCACGCCGGTAGCAGCCAATGAGCTACCGTGCAACAAGATTCAAATGTATTGTGTTACTGTATATAATGAGATGTACCTCCGCCATTACCACATGTTCATCCTGACCATCTATGAATAAACCTGTTAGTCCTTCCTGCGACTCCTTCTTTGTCTCCCGCGCAAGACACCAAACAACCTTTAGCCTATTCAGGGTCCTCCATGTGATGTAGGGGAGGTCCTCCTTTGATGTCGTTCCTTGTCCAGTGAGCTCCTTCCTCCATCTTCCAATTTGGTTTTGCTCTTGCCTACCCTCAAGAATATTTCTTCTTGCCATGAAGCTCTTCTTGGATCTGAGCCGGTGGAATTGAGGCTCATCTCTGTTCAGAAGATGTTGAGGGTCAGTCCCTTGTTTAGTTCCCTTGCTGATATGATACTGTACCTATTTATCTACTTGCAGTTTCTTGCTTTCGAACTGCTAGGCTGGCAGGAGCTGGGACAGATGATGGGCGCTCACTCCATCGCACAGCACTTGGGTCTCAAACAGCTGACCTGCCAAACTACGAGTTGTCAAGTTCAGTGTCTTAGCCACTAAGTCACCACAGCCCACTATGATACTGCTATAGTCGTTGCCAATAATAATACAGTATTGGCAGTCAATGAGACAGAGAGCTTTGAAAATTTACTGTTTTGGTCTACAATCTGATTCCACACAGACTCCCCAAAGGCAAGGTCAGGATCTAAATCAACTGCAGTCCAGGAAGTAACTTTTACTGTCTGGAATGCCAGTTAAGCTCCAAAATATTCCAACCATTTATGTCCTAGTAAGCCTTATCCATCAGTACAAGCAGGATCCAGTCCCCACTACCAGTTACAGTACAGACCCTTTTTGTCCGCAAAAGGGTCTCCTGGTCCTTGCATTCTTGAGAATTGAAAACATTTAAAAATGTCGATTGCTTGTGTCACACGGTAGCAATGAAATGGCAATCCTCGAGGTATCAATGGAGTGGTTTGAGCACAGGTTTCCTGTTAAACATCTACCACCCCTGTGCATTATAATGAAGAGGTTCTTATGCTGAAACATGTCTAGGTGCCGTGGATTTCAGTGGGAGAGATTTCCACAACCGCCAAACTCTCTCAAGGAAAACTGGTAGGACATTAAACCTCTCCTCGCTTGTAGTACAGGAAAAGGTTGCCCTTGCTCAAAAGCTGGTTGTATCTGACTTGAGTTCAGTATTCATCTCTGCTTATAGCCAAGAGTCAGCACTGTCTGCATCTGCAAACATTTCCGTGGACATGCGACAGGAATGATGTTGTGTTTCAATACTATGCATTGTGTTTTCTATACTGTGCCTTTAAACCATACATCAATGTAACCCGCTCCAATCAGGACGTGAGCTAATGACCACCTGGTGGCAATAGCAAGCACCCAGCTCTCAGGTCATAAATTACCAAAGAACGACAGCGCGGGAAGATTCCCGCCACTACCTCACCTGGACAAGAAGGGCGTGACCAGGAATGACGTCACGCCAATGGTAGCCAATGGGCTGTCGTGGAGCCACATTCAAATGTACAACCACCGTATATATTGAGCTGCTCATCCGCCATTACCTCATGTTCCCTCTGACCACTCATGCAATAAAGATGTGTTAAGCCAATCCTTCGGCTGTTCCTTTGTCTTGGTTTTCATACACTAAATTGGCGACGAGGATGGGATATAGCTTCCCACGAGACCAAGACACATGCCGGTTTCGATATCAACAAGCCGGAAGACTGGGAGCTCTTTGAAATGGACTTCCAGGATACGCTGGTGGTGTCCGACATTACAGATGAGGGGAAGAAGAGAGCCATCCTCACTCGGATGCTGGGGAACGCCGCCAAGCGAGTTTTGGTGGACCTGGTATCACCGAAGAAAGTGAGCGAACTGACGGCCAAACAGCTTCTTAAGGTGATGCGAGACCATTTCCAGCCCACGGTCTCGATGTTTTCGGCTCGAGACGCATTTTGGAAGAGAGTTCAAGCGCCCGGTGAATCCATCGCCGCCTTCGCAGCGGCCTTGAGACTGGCCGCCGGCCCATGCAAGTGGGAAAACCTCGAAATCACCCTCAGGGACCGTTTGCTGTGCGGCCTATGGGATGAAGAGGTTCAACGGAAACTGATGAACCAGGAGCCGCCGCCGACGCTACGCGAGGTCGTGAAGGCGGCCCAGGCTGCGGAGGCCACGAGGGCCGGAGTTAAGGGGTTCAGAGAGAGACCCCCGCAGCCCGACAAGGCCGCGGCCTCGGTGCAGGCAGCCAGGCGCACGCCGAAGTCTTCCACGGAAAGTAGCGATGATGAGGACGTCCGGAAGGTGCGGAAGGACGGCCGACGCTGCGACGGCTGTGGAGCAACCCATGACCGCATCAAGTGCCCGTTCCGGAAGGCCGAGTGCCACAACTGCGGACGCCGGGGTCACATCGCCAAGGTCTGCAGACAACGGCGTAGAGACCAGAGAAACCCATTGGACCGGCCGCCGAAGACCAAGGAGGGCGCCCGGCCCGCGAGAAAGCAGGACGGCGTGGGCCGCATCTCCGACGACAGCGGCGACGAGACCCCCGTGTACAGCGTGTCCTTGGGACACCCACGTTATTTTGTTGAGGTACTGGTGCAAGGGGCCCCTGTTAGGATGGAAATAGACTCGGGTTCTTCATACTCAATTATGTCCCAGCGGGAGTTTTTGGGAATTTCTCCCCACGTGTGCCCTAAGCTCAAAGCGTTGAGGTTCACGCTGCGGGAAGTGCAGGGAAATAGCATTCCAGTTTTGGGGGTTGGAAGTTTCAAGGTCCAATACAAGCAACACGCCGCGGAACTGCCCCTGGTTGTTCTTAAAGGGGGAAGTTGCAGTCTCCTCGGGACTCAATGGTTTAAGCCCCTGGGGTTGTTCATTGGGGGGGTGCATGCCGTCGGGACTGACCCAATACAGGAGGTGTGTGACGCGCACCCCGAAGTTTTCAAGAAAGGACTTGGAAAGTTCAAGGGACCCCCAGTAGCGTTCGACCTGGACCCGGAGGTCCGCCCTATCAGACTCAAGCCACGCAGAGTGCCTTTCGCACTAAAAGACAAGATAGAGGCGGAACTGGACAAATTGGTGGGCCAGGGGATTCTTGTTCCTGTTGATTCCGCGGAGTGGGAAACTCCGATTGTAACTGCACTGAAGGCCAATGGGGAGGTTCGCATTTGCGCTGATTATAAGTGCACCATCAATAAGGCGATCCGCCCAAATGCGTATCCGGTGCCGGTAGTCAGCCATCTGTTGGCCAGGTTACACGGGGGAAAGTGTTTCGCCAAACTTGACCTTGCGCAAGCCTATCAGCAGCTCTCTGTAACCCCAGCTGCGGCTGCTGCGCAAACGATAGTCACTCATAAGGGGGCGTTCCAGGTGACGCGCCTACAGTTCGGCGTGAACTCGGCGCCGGGTATTTTCCAGTCGCTCGTGGAACGCCTCTTAAAGGGTCTGGAGGGGGTCTTGCCATACTTTGATGACGTATTGATAACGGGGGGTAGCGAGGGGGAGCTGGCTGAGAGGCTGGACAAAGTGCTGGCGGTGTTCGAAAAGGCGGGGTTGAGGTTGCGGCGAGACAAATGCGTGTTCTTCGCCAAAGAGGTTGAGTTCTTAGGTTTCCGGATAACCCCCGAGGGGATCAAACCCTCCAAATCAAAGGTAGCCGCCATTCGAAATGCCCCTCGCCCCACCTCTAAGCCCGAATTGCAGTCGTTCTTAGGACTCTTAAACTTTTACCACTCCTTCCTGCCGCGGAAGGCATCAGTGGCAGAGCCACTGCACAAGCTACTTAAGAAAGACGAGGCGTGGAAGTGGGGCGAGAACCAAGAGAGGGCATTCGTAGAACTGAAGCAACTCCTAGCGTCTGACGCTATTCTAACCCATTTTGACCCCAAGAGACCGGTGGTTCTGATATGTGATGCGTCCCCAGTGGGGGTGGGGGCGGTGCTGTGCCATGTGCTGGAAAACGGGCGAGAAGCTCCAGTAGCATTCTACTCTAGATCCCTGTCCCAGACAGAGCGGAATTACGCCCAAACAGACAGGGAGGCCCTCGCCATAATCGCGGGGACGAAAAAGTTCCACGATTTCCTCTATGGCCGCCCTTTCACCATTGTGACCGATCACAAGCCCCTGTTGGGCATCTTTACTGCTGACAAGCCCACTCCTCAGATCCTGTCCCCTAGGATGCTACGGTGGGCCATTTTCTTAAATGCGTATCAGCACGCGCTGGTCTACCGCCCGGGTAGAGAAATAAGCCATGCAGACGCCCTGTCGAGATCTCCTCTGCCCAATGTTAACAACGTCGTGGCCGACGAAGAGCGAGACCGCCCAGTGCTCCTGATCGAAGTCCTAGATTCGCCCCCCATTGTGCCCGCTGATATCGCTAAGGCGACAGGCAAGGACTCGACACTTGCTCGCGTCAGCTCCTGGGTGCAGAAAGGGTGGCCTGCGTCCTCCCCGGCGGCCGAGTTCGCCCCGTTCTTCAGGAAGAGGCTAGAGTTGTCCCTAGAGAGGGGGTGTCTTCTGTGGGGCCAGCGGGTGGTGGTCCCCGATTCCCTGAGGTCTAGGGTACTCAAACTGCTGCATGTCAGCCACCCTGGGATTGTTCGCTCCAAGGCTCTGGCAAGGAGCTATTTTTGGTGGCCCCAATTAGATGCCGACATCGAGCACATGGTGGGCACTTGCGTGAAATGCCAATGCTCCCAGCCCGAAGAGACGCGTCTGCCGCACAGGGAATGGGACGCGGCAAAGGGGCCATGGTCGCGGGTGCACGTTGATTTTGCTGGGCCGTTTAGAGGGACACTTTTTCTCCTCGTGGTGGATGCTTACTCTAAGTGGTTGGAGGTAATTCCGGTTACAAGCACCTCGTCAGCAACGACGGTGAAGCATCTGCGGAGGGTCTTTAGCACGTTCGGTATACCCGACACCCTAATTAGCGATAACGCGAGTTGTTTCACGTCCGCTGAGTTCAGGGCGTTCACGGAGATCAACGCCATTCAGCACATCACCTCCGCCCCCTTCCACCCGGCAACAAACGGCCAGGTGGAGCGCCTCGTGCGCACCACTAAGGACGCGCTGAGGCGCATGGGTCCGGGGGATCTCAACCTTCAAGTGTGTCAGTTCCTGCTAGGATACAGGGTGACCCCCCTAGCTTCAGGATACTCGCCCGCAGAGCTCTTAATGCGTAGGAAGCTGACAACGATCCTGACCAGGCTGGATCCGACGAGGGTGGAGGACACGGGGAGGAACATGGGGCTAGCGGCCACGAAGAGTTTCGCAGTGGGTGCCCCGGTACATTGCAGGAACTACGCTAGCGCGGGGCCAGCCTGGGTCCCGGGCGTCGTCGTAGGCCAGACGGGTCCCGTGTCATATTGTGTGGAGACTAGTACGGGTCTACTCTGGCGGCGACACGCGGACCAGCTCCGGCGCCGGGTCCCAGACGGCCGTTCCGCGGATGGCGCGGCAGTGACTTCAATGTTAGGGTTCTCCCCCACCCGTTCAGCCCAAGGGGGAGGAGAGGGGCATCAGTGGTCCCCACCTAGGGGGGAGGGGAAGGAGCCCGAAGCGGCCCCCGTAGATATCCTGTGGAATCTTTCTAATGTAACCCCAGGGGATAATTCTGATTTTCAGTTACAAAACCGGGGGGGTTTTCAGGAGTGGTCCCCCACCCTTCCAAGCAAGAAGCGGGGTTTTTCGTTAGTCCCCAGTGCCCCCGGTTTTTCTGCCCCTTCCCCAACAGCCGCTGAGCCGCGGCGAGTCACTAACGAGTCTCCCTCTCCCATTGCAGGACAAGGAGCTGGGACAAGCCAGCCCACAACACGCCCAAAGCGCATTTGCAATAAACCATCTTGGATGATTTGGTGTATTAGAACCAAGACACAGGACACAGCCTCGGGCTGGGTTAACTCAGGTTTATTGCATGGTGGACAGAGGGAACATGAGGTAATGGCGGATCAATAGCTCTTTATATACAGTAGTAACACATTTGAACGTGGTTCCATGATAGCCCATTGGCTACTGTCTGCGTGACGTCATTGCTGGTCACGCCCTTCTTGTCCAGGTGTAGGTGGTGGCGGGAAAACTTCCCGCGCTGTTGCCTTTGATGAGTTTAGACCAAGAGAGCTTGGACGCTCGCTGCTGCCAGCTGGTGGTCATTAGCTCGCGTCCGATTACAGGGTTTATGTGATACAGCTGAAGGTTACATTGTTACCCGTTGGCAAGGTTACATTGGTTAAGATACATTGTTATCCATGTAGAAGATTACTCCATTAGAACACAACACTCCTCCCCCCAGGATGAGACGAAGTCTCGAATTCAACACTCCCCCCCCCCTAGGATGAGACGAAGTCTCTCAGCCAAGATGGCTTATTTCGAACACGCTGGGGTCTCGATGCGGGCTGCCTTTCCCCGGGTTTGCTACCTTCTCTTTGTCCCCTGTTTTCCTGCCCTGTAATTGGAGAGGGAGACTCGTTAGTGACTTGCCGCGGCTCCGCGGCGTTGTTGGGAGGTGTGTGCTTTATTAGGGAAGAACCGGGGGCACTGGGGGCTAACGAAAAACCCCTCTTCTCGCTTGGATGGGTGGGGGAACACTCCCGAAAACCCCCCCGGCTCGCAAAATCAAAATCAGAATTCAATTCGGGGGCAGCGGTCGCGAACTCCTCTCCCCCTTCCCCGGCCCCTGATAGAGCTGACGTATCAAAAGGGTATGAGTCGGGGCCGCTGCTTTCCCCCCTTGTTTGGGACTGTTGTCCGTTGCTGTCTCCCCCTTGGGCTAAACGGGTGGGGGAGAACCCTAACGCTGAATCCTGTTGCTGGGCCCCACTGACCGGCCCCCCACTCACTCGGTGCCTAAGTTGGTCCGCGTGCCTCCTCCAGAGGAGACCGGTGCTAGTCTCGACCCGGTACGACACTGGCCCCGTCTGTTCCACAACCGTCCCTGGTACCCAGGCTGGACCTGCGCTGGCGTAGTTCCTGCAATGCACAGGGTCGTCGACGGCGAAACCTTTCGAGACTGCCAACCCTATGTTTTTTCCTTTGTCCTCGACTCTCGTCGGGTCTAGCCTGGACAGGATCGTGGTCAGTTTTCGCCGCATCAGCAGCTCTGCCGGCGAGTAACCTGACGCTAGGGGGGTCACCCTATACGCTAATAAAAACTGACATACTTGGTGATTTAGGTCCCCTGGGCCCATGCGCCGCAGCGCATCCTTTGTTGTACGCACCAGCCGTTCCACTTGGCCATTCGTGGCCGGGTGAAACGGCGCGGATGTGACATGCCGAATGGCGTTTGCCTCCATGAATGCCCTGAACTCAGCGGAGGTGAAACAACTAGCGTTATCGCTGACCAAAGTGTCGGGTAGACCGAACGTGGAAAAGACTCTCCTTAGCTGGCTAATTGTAGTGGCGGAGGACGTGCTCTTTACTGGGATAACCTCCAGCCACTTGGAGAACGCATCCACTACCAGGAGAAACATGGTTCCTCGGAACGGGCCAGCGAAGTCTACGTGCACCCTGGACCATGGCCCCCTTGCTGCGTCCCATTCCCTATGCGGGAGACGGGCCTCCTCCGGTCGGGAGCCCTGGCATGCCTCACAAGTGCCGACCATGTGCTCAATGTCCGCGTCCAGCTGTGGCCACCAGAAGTAACTCCGGGCCAGCGCCTTGGAACGGACGATGCCCGGGTGGCTTACGTGCAGCAGTTCGAGTACCCTCGATCGCAGGGACGTAGGAACCACCACACGTTGACCCCACAAAAGGCACCCCCTCTCTAGGGACAACTCTATTTTTTTTCAAAAAAATGGGTCGAATTCCGTACCTGGGGATGACGCCGGCCACCCCTTCTGTAGCCATGAACTAACTTTCCCTAGCGTTCTGTCCTTGCCTGTCGCCCTAGCAATGTCGGCCGGTACTATTGGGGGTGAGTCTAAAACCTCTATTAACAAAACCTGGTGATCTCTCTCCGCCCTTTCCTTTTGGACGCCCGACAAGGGCAAAGGAGACCTCGAGAGTGCGTCTGCATGGCTGATCTCCTTTCCGGGCCGGTATTCCAACTCATGTTGGTATGCGTTGAGAAAGATAGCCCACCGCAGCATTCTTGGGGACAGGATCTGTGGCGTGGGCTTATTTGCAGTGAAAATTCCTAGCAGGGGCTTGTGGTCAGTCACGATTTTGAACGGCCGACCATACAGAAAATCGTGAAATTTTTTGGTTCTCGCTACTATCGCTAATGCCTCCCTGTCGGTCTGTGTGTAATTACGCTCTGCTTGGGACAGGGACCTTGAATAAAACGCTATCGGGGCCTCCCTTCCGTCGTCCAACACGTGGCAAAGCACCGCCCCCACCCCCACCGGGGACGCATCACAAACTAAGACCACTGGCCGTTTGGGGTCGAAGTGAGTTAGGATTGCCTCGGATGTTAGGAGTTGCTTTAACTCTTTAAAAGCCCTCTCTTGCTCGTCACCCCACAGCCATGTTTCCTCCTTTTTAAGCAACCGATGGAGCGGTTCGGCCACAGACGCCTTCCGTGGAAGGAAGGTATGGTAAAAATTTAGGAGCCCCAGGAATGACTGTAGTTCGGTTTTGGATGTGGGGCGAGGAGCCTGCTTGATGGCAGCTACTTTGGATTTGGACGGCTTAATTCCCTCGGGTGTGACACGGAACCCTAAAAACTCAACCTCTGTTTCGAAAAAAACGCATTTGTCTTTTCTCAGCCGTAGTCCCGCTTTCTCGAACACAGTCAGTACTTTATCCAATCTCTTTGCCAGTTCAGCCTCACTCCCCCCTGTTATCAACACGTCATCAAAATAAGGCAACACCCCCTCCAGCCCCTTCAGTAGGCGTTCCACAAGCGACTGAAAAAGGCCGGGTGCCGAGTTCACGCCGAACTGTAAACGCGACACCTGGAACGCCCCTTTGTGTGTGACTATCGTTTGTGCCGCGGCCGTGGCGGGAGTTACAGGGAGTTGCTGATAGGCTTGTGCCAAATCGAGTTTAGCGAAACACTTTCCCCCATTCAGCCTGGCCAGAAGGTGGCTGACCACCGGCACCGGGTATGCATTAGGCCGGATCGCCTTATTAATTGTACACTTATAATCAGCGCAAATGCGCACCTCCCCGTTAGCCTTCAGAGTGGTCACAATTGGAGTTTCCCACTCCGCGGAATCAACAGGAATAAGAATCCCCTGGCCCACCAGTTTGTCCAGTTCCGCCTCTATTTTGTCCTTTAATGCGAATGGCACCCTGCGCGGTTTGAGTCTTATCGGGCGGACCTCTGGGTCTAGGTCGAAGGCTACAGGGGGTCCCTTGAACTTTCCCAGTCCTTTTTCGAAAACGGCGGGATGCGCGTCGCACACCGCTTGTATTGGATCCACCCCCACTGTATGCACTCCCCCTATGAACAACCCTAGGGGCTGAAACCACTGCGTCCCTAGGAGGCTACAACTTCCCCCCTTAAGGACAACTAAGGGCAGTTCCGCAGAATGTCTCTTAAAACTGACCCTAAATTTTCCGACCCCCAACACCGGAATGCTGTTTCCCTGTACGTCTCGCAACGTGGACCTCAGCGTTTTAAGCTTGGGCCGCACGTGGGGGTCGATTTTCAAGAACTCTTTCTGGGGAATTATAGAGTAGTAGGACCCCGAGTCAATTTCCATCCTGATAGGGGCCCCTTGTACTAGTACCTCAACGAAGTAATGGGACTGTCCCGCGGACACGCTGAACACGGGGGCATCGACCTCGCTGTCGTCCGAGATGCGGCCCACGCCGTCCTGCTTCCTCGTGGTCTGGGCGCCATCTTTGGACCTCGCTGGACGGTCCGGTCTGGTCGAACAGTCTTGTGACTGCCTCCGGCCCTCCTTCCGCTTTCTGCATGCCTTGGCGATGTGCCCCCGGCGACCGCAGGTGTAACACTCAGCTTTTCTGAATGGGCACCTCACGCGCTCATGGGCTGCTCCGCAACCATCGCAGCGGCGCCCTCCTTTTCGGACCTTCTGGACCTCCTCGCCGTCGCTGCCTTCTGTGGACGACTTCGAGGCTCGTCGGGTTGCGTGCACCGACTGCCCGGACCTTCCGTGCACCGAATTTTCCGCTTTTCCGGCTCTAGGACGCCACTCCCGCCACTGGTGCATTTCGTCCACTCCAGCATTCGTGGCTTCCGCGGCTTCCGCGGCTTCTACAACTTCTGCCAGCGTGGGTGGTGGCTCCTTGTTCATCAAGCTGCGCTGCACCTCCTTGTCCTTCAGGCCACACAGAACTCCGTCCCTGAGGGCCATCTCTAGGTTGTCCCATCTGCAGGGGACGGCGGCTATTCTCATGGCTGTTACGAATGCCTCAACCGACTCGTCCGGCGCTTGAACTCGCCTCCAAAACGCGCTCCGAGCGGGAAACATTGCCCTCGAGGGTCGGAAACGCTCACGCAGCAGCTTCATAATGTCCTCGGCTTTGAAATCGCTCACCTTCTTCGGTGCAATGATGCCCACCAGCGTTCGCTTGGTTTCTATCCCAAGCATTCTGGTGAGGATGGCCCTCTTCCTCTCCTCGTCGTCTTCTTTGACTTTGAGTTCCACCAGTGCCGCCTGGAAGTCCATCTCAAAAAGCTCCCAGTCTTGCGGTTTGGTGATGTTGAACCCGCTCTGTGCCCTGGCTCCTTGGGGATCCATGATCCCACCTTCGTCGCCAATTTGGTGTATTAGAACCAAGACACAGGACACAGCCTCGGGCTGGGTTAACTCAGGTTTATTGCATGGTGGACAGAGGGAACATGAGGTAATGGCGGATCAATAGCTCTTTATATACAGTAGTAACACATTTGAACGTGGTTCCATGATAGCCCATTGGCTACTGTCTGCGTGACGTCATTGCTGGTCACGCCCTTCTTGTCCAGGTGTAGGTGGTGGCGGGAAAACTTCCCGCGCTGTTGCCTTTGATGAGTTTAGACCAAGAGAGCTTGGACGCTCGCTGCTGCCAGCTGGTGGTCATTAGCTCGCGTCCGATTACAGGGTTTATGTGATACAGCTGAAGGTTACATTGTTACCCGTTGGCAAGGTTACATTGGTTAAGATACATTGTTATCCATGTAGAAGATTACTCCATTAGAACACAACAGATGAGAGACTTCGTCTCATCCTAGGGGGGAGGAATGTTGTGTTTCAATACTATGCATTGTGTTTTCTATACTGTGCCTTTAAACCATACATCAATGTAACCCGCTCCAATCAGGACGCGAGCTAATGACCACCTGGTGGCAATAGCAAGCGCCCAGCTCTCAGGTCATAAATTACCAAAGAACGACAGCGCGGGAAGATTCCCGCCACTACCTCACCTGGACAAGAAGGGCGTGACCAGGAATGACGTCACGCCAACGGTAGCCAATGGGCTGTCGTGGAGCCACATTCAAATGTACAACCACCGTATATATTGAGCTGCTCATCCGCCATTACCTCATGTTCCCTCTGACCACTCATGCAATAAAGATGTGTTAAGGCAATCCTTCGGCTGTTCCTTTGTCTTGGTTTTCATACAAATGACTAGACACAGAATGCTGTTTACCTTCTCACCGAAGTGATCCCTATTTATCTACTTTCAATTTCTTGCTTTCAAACAGCAATTTCTTGCTTTCGGATGAGAGTCCAGCTCATTTACTTGTCTGCTAATGACTGCCAGAAGCATACACCAATGAGGACTTAAGTTTGGCCAATGACAAAGCCAAGAAAGTGGCTTCATTTTGGCAGTCCAGGGTTTGATCGGGACACGAAAGAAGATCTCTTCCTGCTTTGTCAGCCAAGTTTTTAGGTCTTTTCTAAATGGCAACAGCTCCGTCGGGAGTCGCAACTCAATTCCACAGGGCCGGAGCAGACACAGAGAAGGCCCTCTTTCTGGTGCTAGAGAGACACACCTCTCTAGCAGATGGCACAGTTAGAGAGCCTCTCCGGTCTGCTCTGGTGGGACAGATAGATGTTCTTGGGATGACACTGTCTCTTAGGTATCCTGGCCCACTACCATGTAGGGCTATAAAGGTCATTACCAGCACATGGAATTGCACCTGGAGACACACCGGTAACCAGTGCAGCTCCTGAAGCAGAGACGAGGCACGGGCATAATGCTCGCACCCCATTACCACCTGAGCAGCCGCATTCTGGACCAGTTGCAGCCTCCGAATGGTCATCAAGGGCAGCCCCATGTAGAGCACATTACAATAGTCTAGTCTGGAGGTGACCAGAGCATGCGTGACCATGAGCAAGGAGACAGCGTAACTGGCATATAACACGAAGTTGTGTAAAAGCCCTCCTGGCCACGACTGCCACCTACTCATCGAGGACCCCCAGATTATGCACCGGGTCTGTTTGGGACAAGAATGATTTATTGCTGAAATTTAGTAATACTGTATAATTTTACTCTGCATAATTGTACTGCTTAACAGATAATTACATGTTAAGTCCTGAGGAAGATTCTAAAAATCGGCGTGTTACCCGAGCCACTTCGACTTACAATTCCTCTTAAGAATCTTTTAAGTAAATAATTATTTACCCCCCAAAATTGTTTTGTTTTCTGCCACAAACGGTTTCTTCTCCTACTCAATGCAAGAACAACATACTCAAATTGGGGCTGATGGTGGGCAACAACAAATGGTGTGAATGTGGTGAGATACAGAATCCGTCTCATTAACTGGTTTGCCACAAATATGCACCGATGAGAACTTAAGTTTGGCCAATGACAAAGCCAAGAAAGTGGCTCCATTTTGTCAGTCCAGGGTTTGATCAGGACACGAAAGAATATCTCTTCCATGGCATGAATTTCACTCGCCAATGGAGACCAAGATGGTGGAGAGAAGCAAACCTCAGGCCATTCTGAGGAAACCTGATAGTTAGTCTTCGCAAGAAATTGCAAGTAGATAAATAGGGACCACCGTGCACTCCGGTGTCTAGTCATGCCTGCCACATGACCACGGAAATGTCTGCAGAAGCAGATAGCGTTTGCTCTTCGGCTATGAAACAGAGATGAGCACTGAGCCCTAGAGTCGGATATCACTGGCTTTCAAGCAAGAGAAACCTTTACCTTTAATGCTACGTTATGATTATGATTGACTTTCTAAGATAAAATTCTCTCTTTCCATTTCAAAACATCTCTGTTTTATTTACATCAATTAACTTAAAAACTGGCCATCTTTTTGACAGTTTGAGTGACACCCCTCTATGTAAATCTGCTCCTTCTCAAATATGCGCAGGCCCTGGCATGTTGCGGAACAACCACAAGAAAAGCAGTTTACACTTTGATGATGAAACCGTATCTTCAAAGCACCTTCAAGTCCTTTGCAGCCAAAAATAAAACACATGCACAGACCGAGATATGACATCAGGGTGGAAGCAATCTTCAAACTGAATGATGCAACTGAATGAGCTTTCATCCTGATTTCCTTCCCAACCAACACTCCAGATGTGGAAACCTGCTCCCAACCTACCCAAAGATGAAAGCACAGTTGCTCTTCCCATGCACCAGTCCCGTGACTGCCGCTGCCACCGCTGCCAGTCTGGCTCCACAGAGCCTTCTGTTCCTCTGAGCATTTCTTCTGATCCTCACTGCTCTGCTCTGCACCAGAACCATGAGCAGAAAAGGAGAGATTTCCCTGGTCACCTTTAGGCCAGGGATTCTCAACCTGTGGCCCATGGGTCGGATCCAACCTGTGACACTATTTCATGAAGCAGAATTTAATTGAGGTTGTGCTTCAAACCACGGTAAAGTTGAATTGCTCTGACATTCTTTACTAAGAACCTGTTCACACCAAAACTTTGTTCAGCTTTCCTCACATCAATAACACTCAGTATTGCATCCTGGGGTCTGTATAACGCAAGGTGTCTGAATTGGTACTTATTTATTTACTGCAGTGGTTCAAATGGTTAAGATGCTGATGGAAAGGTGGCAGGTCGGCAGTTCAAGACCCGAGTACTGCATGACAGAATGAGCTCCCGTCTTTGTCCCAGCTCCTGCCAACTGAGCAGTTCGAAAGCAAGTCATTGCAAGTAGATAAACAGGAACCACTTCAGTGGGAAGGTAAACAGCGTTTAGTGCACTCCGGTGTCTAGGCATGCCTGCCACATGTCCATGGAAACGTCTGCAGACGCAGACAGCGCTGGCTCTTCAGCTATGAAACAGAGATGAGCACTAGAGTTGGATACGACTTGCTTTCAAGCAAGAGCGACCTTTACCTGTACTGATTTCTTGCTTTTGAACTACTAGGTTGGCAGGAGCTGGGACAGAGACGGGTGCTCAATCCATCACGCAATACCCATGTCTCGAACTGCCGACTTGCCGGCCTTCCAGCTAACAAGGCGAGCTTCTTAACCACTGAGCCACCGCAGCCCCTCCTCGTCACTCGTAGGTCTGTGTAAAGACTGTGTTTTTGTTCAGCAGAAACAAACTGTCCCTTCTGCTCTCTGTCGAAGCCAAGCCTTGTGGGAGAGGCAGCCCACTGGTTCTTTTGTTCCAAGAAAGCAGCATGATGGGATCTGAGAGAGGAGGCTTACAAGCATGGGCTTTCCGGCCACATGGTAGCAGTGGCAGAAACCCCCCCCCCCTCCCACTATACAGAACAAGAGGCATTGTGTTATTTGGCACCAGCCGACGCTTCTGACTCAAAAAAAGCCCAGCCTGATGCTTCTTTCAAGAGGGTTGTTTTAAAGGGACACCACGTGATACCCTTGAATTCAGGGTACTCTTTTACAAGGGGTGGATTTTGTTCTCTCTTGTGCCTTGGCCTCTTGAAGCCATGTGCGAAGAGGAAGACTTGCAATCCTAGATGGAGCCCTAGCAGTGCAGGGGTTAAACTGCTATACTGCAACCCGAAGGTTGTGAGTTCAATCCTGGCCAGGGCTCTAGGTTGACTCATCCTTCCAAGGTTGTATCCAGCATTGTCGGGGTTTGGTGTTTGGGAACATTCAATACACAACACGGGGCAAAATGCTAATTAACTTGTGAACTGGCCGGAGAGTGCACTAAGCGCTATAGAGCAGTATAGAAGTGTAATTGTTTTGTATATCAATTCAATAACTAAATAAATAAATAGATAAACATTTCCCCTCTATTGTCGTTGGCTGCAACTAGGGTTGCCATAATTCTCTCCCACAAATCTGGGACAGAAGTACAGTGGAACCTCATACAACAATTGCCCCGTACAACAACGAAATTGCATAACAATTAGGTTTTGGGGGGAAGACCACCGCCGCCGCCCGAGGTCCATGGCCACAGCTGCGGGGGGGCTCCGCCCTCCTCTCCCGTCCCTTGCGGGAGGGATAAAGGGCCGTGGGCCGCCGCCTGAGGACTTAGAACATGGACTCTGTTTCGGCAGGGGTGAGGACGCCCCCGGCTAGGAGCGCGTGGCGTGGACTTGCACCCCTGCTGGCATTCTTGCCCCCCCAACCCAGGTTTGGAAGGACGGGAAGGGACTGTCTTGGGGTATATTTTTATTATATTGTATGCTGTTTTGGCAGTCTATATGTATTATAGTGTTTTATAACATGTTTAATATGTCTCTGCTACTGTACTGTATTGTGTGGGGATTGAACATTGTATTTCTGGGACCTTTGTTACTTTTATTGTCATATTGATTGTATAGATTATCTTGTAACTATTGAATTGCTATTACTGCTGCTGCTTGTTAGATTTTGTATTTTGTATCACGTATATTATTGCTGTGAACTGCCTTGAGTTGCCCACTGGGTAAGAAAGGCGGTATAGAAATAAAACTTCAATCAATCAATCAGTTGGAGTCCCAGGGCAGCCAGGCGCTGCTGGCGGGTCAGCCCCTCACTGTCCGCACACGCTTTCACCAGTGGCGCTGCTGGGAGGTGCAGATTGGTGGGCTGGTACTGGCCTCCCCTTCTAGCGCCGCCGGAAACGCATCCTGGACGTGGCGCATTGGAAGTGTTGCTGGCGACACTGCTGGGAGGTGAGTGGGGCAGGGTGGTGGGCTGGCGCTAGCTTCCCCCTCCCAGCGCCGCTGGAAACGCATCCCATTCACGTCGCCCAGGGCCGAAGGCACGCAGGAAGTGCGGAGGTGAAAGCGCACCTTCGGCCCTGGGCAAGGTGCATGGGACGCATTTCCGGCGGCGCTGGGAGGGGGAGGCTGAGAGGTGGGTGTGGCCGGCCAAGTGGCCATGGCCTGGAATTTCCGCTATCGGTTTGCAAGAACCATTCAGAACCAGCCTGTTATGTATGGAATACTATGCCTTTAAGATGGAATGTAATAATGTAACCAAATGTATTGCAACAGTTACAACGAGCTACCGCTGCCTCTAGATGGTATCGAGAGGCAGCTGATAGCGATCTACACACATGATACAAGTAAACCAATTACAGCCAGCCGCGGGAATTATTCCCGCCACAGGTAAACCTGATGAAGAACGCCGTGCGCCACAATGATGTCACGAATACAGTAACCAATGAGCAACCGTGTACCCAGTTTCAAATGTACAATGCTGTATAAAAGGAGCTGCGCCTCTGCCATTACCTCATGTTCAGATTGCTTACTCTACAATAAAGATGTGTTTGGCCTTATGAATTCTGCCTACCACGTATCAATCTGCAAACATTAAACAGCCCCAGTACATCACTGGGTGTGGACCAGATGAATTGGCATCAGGGGTCGGATCCAGCCCACAGGCTGTAGTTTAGCCACCCCTGGTTTAAGCAGAGAAAATGGCAGCCTAAAAATCTATCTCATCCTGTTGCAAAACAGATTGCAAGGCACATTTTATTTACGCTTCTGGTAGGAGGAACCATGTGACTGGCCTACGGCCCGAAATGTTTGGGCACTCCTGCTCTAAGTGGCCTCAAATCTTTCACAGCTATAGGGATGTGATAATCACTGGGACCCTAGCAGGCTTGCATGAGTATAATGTTTCAATTCCCCTGTTGCATTCTTCCAGAAAATGCATCCTTGGAGGCTCATATGGATTTTGGGAGACATCCCCTTATCAACACCCAATACAAACTTCACCTTCAGAGACGAGGGTTCTGAATGGCAATGGGGTGGTTTGGTGTCTTGCACGGAAGACAAAGAAGGAGTCGCAGGAAGGACTAACACAGGTTTATTCATTGATGATCAGGATGAACATGTGGTAATGGCAGAGGTACCTCACATTATATACAGTAGCACAATACATTTGAATCTTGCTGCACGGTAGCTCATTGGCTGCTACCGGCGTGACATCGTCCAAGTCACGCCTCTCTTCTGTAGTTGTTTGGGTGGTGCGGGAAAGTTCCCGCGGCTGTTGGTGATTTGGGGAATGTGAACCATGTGAGGTGAACGCTCGCAGCTGCCCTCTATGGGCAGCTTACTCGCGTTCCTTTACAGCTGGGCTACATTGTAATTGTGGTCAGGTTACATTCATACATTTTGAGGCTACATCTCTTAAAGCAACATTGTACATACATAACATCCCTCCCCCCTAGGATGGGACGAAGTCCCTCAACCATTGTGGCTTGCCGCACGTGCGCCTGGGGCGTGCGGCCGCTTGACTTAACACAGGGGAGCCGGAGGCTCCTGGTTCCGCGGAGTCCTGTCCTGCAACGGAAAGGGGGGACTCATTAGTGGCTCGGTGTGGAGTCTGCGGTAACCTTGCATTGGGGGACGGGAATGGAATGAACAGTTGGGACGTGAATCCCTGCCTACCGTTTGAGGAGTTTGGGGTCCCCCCCCCAGTACGAATCTCGGGACCGACGAAGAGGCCCTTGTGGCCTCGCCACCCCCCGTTACCTGCCCGGGAGTTCTAGAGACTGTGGTGGGCGGACTCGCCCCTGTTGCCTGTCTTGGGGGTGTTGGTCTCCGGGGAGCTGGAGCTATGGTATATTCTAAAACAAAAGGGCTAGGGGGACTGGAAGTACCAGGGGCTGAACTGAAACCCCTCTTCTTGCTAGGACGGGTGGGGGACCACTCCGCGACACCCCCCTGGTACTGCAACTCATAATCAAAATCGTCCCTCTCCTCCAAGGTATCCTCCTCTGCGGCTGAGAATCGAGGATATGCATTTGTATCCGCGGGTGCCGCCGTGTCTCCCCCTTGGGTAACGCGGGTGGGGGAGGACCCTAACGCTGATTCCCCCTCCCCGGTGACTCGCCTTCTGAGTTGGTCGGCGTGCCTTCTCCAGAGTAGACCTGAGCTGGTATCGACCCTGTAGGATACCGGCCCCGTTTGCTCAACAATTGTCCCTGGTACCCACGCTGGCCCCGAGGCCGCGTAGTTCCTGCAGTGAACCGGGTCCCCTACCGAAAAACTTTTGGAGCTTTCTCCCCTATGTTGATATTCCTCCCTTCATCCTCCACCCTGGACGGATCCATCCGGTCAAAAAGTGTTACCGGACGCCTCCTCATGAGGAGTTCGGCTGGGGAAAAACCTGAAGCTAGGGGGGTTGTCCTGTAGCAGATGAGGAACTGACACAGATGAAGGTTCAACTCACCGGGACCCATGCACCACAGTGCGTCTTTCGTAGTGCGCACTTGGCGCTCTACCTGACCGTTTGTGGCGAGGTGAAATGGGGCAGCGGTTATGTGCCTGATGGCGTTTCTCTCCATAAACGTCTTGAACTCTGCAGACGTGAAGGTACTAGCGTTATCACTAACAAGGACGTCTGGCAGGCCGAAACAGGCAAAAAGCTTGCGCAACTGTTTAATGGTTGCGGCAGAGGAAGTGCTGTTCATGGGGATTACCTCCAACCACTTGGAGTAGGAGTCGACTACCAGTAGAAACATGGACCCGCGGAAAGGGCCAGCGAAGTCGACATGAATCCGGGACCATGGCCCGCGGGCCGTATCCCATTCCCTATGGGGTAACCGGGACTCCTCGGGCCGAGAGCTCTGGCAGCTCTCACACGTGCCCACTAAACGTTCTATATCCCCGTCTATCTGGGGCCACCAAAAGAAACTCCTGGCCAGAGCCTTGGAGCGCACGATCCCGGGGTGGCTGGTATGCAGTAGCCTCAGCACCTTGGCCCTTAGCTTCTCTGGGATAACTACCCGCTGGCCCCAGAGTAAGCAGCCCCTTTCCAGAGAAAGCTCTACTCTACGCCTGAAAAACGGCTTGAAATGTTCCTCGGGAGGAGTAGTGGGCCACCCTTTCCTAACCCAGGAACTAACTAGGGCCAGTATCTTGTCGGCCGCCGTGGCCTTGGCGAGGTCGGCCGGGACGATGGGGGGGAGTCGAGAGACTCGATCAGCAGGACTTGGTGTTCCTGCTCTACCTTGCATGTGGGGTCCCCTAAACTAGGGAGAGGGGATCGGGACAGGGCGTCCGCATGGGAGATCTCCTTCCCTGGGCTATAGACCAGCTCATACTGGTAGGCGTTGAGAAAGATGGCCCAACGCAGCATCCTGGGGGATAGAATTTGCGGGGTGGGTTTGCCGGTAGTGAAAATCCCCAGAAGCGGCTTGTGATCCGTCACTACCGTAAACTCGCGGCCGTATAGGAAATCGTGGAACTTCTTCGTTCCCGCGATTATGGCTAGGGCCTCCCTATCTGTTTGCATGTAATTGCGATCGGCCTTCGAGAGGGACCTTTAGTAGTACGCCACCGGGGCTTCCCTCCCGCTCTCCAACACGTGGCACAGAACTGCCCCCACCCCCACTGGGGACGCATCACAGACTAAAACCACTTCGGATCGAAGTGGGTCAGGACAGCATCCGAGGATAGGAGTGACTTAAGCTCCTTGAATGCTTTCTCCTGCCTCTCCCCCCACCGCCAAGCCGCTAGCGCGTGCAGTGGCTCCGCAACCGATGCCTTCCGAGGCAGGAAGGAATGATAGAAATTTAGGAGCCCTAGAAATGACTGCAGCTCCGGTTTCGCGGTGGGGCGAGGGGCGTCTCTCACGGCCGCAACCTTGGACTCGGAGGGTTTGATTCCGTCCGGGGTTACCTTAAACCCTAAAAACTCAACCTCCATCGCAAAGACACTTGTCCCTCCTCAATCGAAGTCCTGCCCTCTCGAACACTGAGAGGACGCCTCGTTTTCTCGTCTGCCGACGACTCTGCTAGGTCTGAGTCAGTCGTCTCATTGTCTGTTGACTCAATTGGTCGTCTCCAAGAAACTTGTACATATATATATATATACATATATATTTTTGTTACATCTGTAGACGCTTGAGAAAGCATTACGAAATGTCCCATTACCGGAAGGACATAGCACAGACGTCTACTTTTATTTGAAGACACAAGGCGAATGAGAACCTTCTAAGACTTATCTTCTCAACAATTCACAACGTCATATTACAGCTACAGTACTTTTGCTGCCGGCAGTCCCCGCAGACGCTAACGTGACTTTGCCAATAGACGTACTCGGCGGTCCGAGGCATTCATTGACGCTGTGTTCATCTTATACGCTCTTAGTACGACTGTCAGAGTTCTCACCCAGCTGGCTTTCTACAAATGAGGCTTATCGCACAGTTTTGGACTCAGCCATACAGGCAGTTAACTTGGACATTATTTTCTGACCATATTTTCCAAATAATCATACTGCTCATTCCAGCTCAGGAGGCAGCGAACTTGAACATTAATTAATTTACTTATGACTGATAACAAGAGTTCCAAGTGTTCCAAGTGATTATACTGCTTTTTTCAGTTCCAGATAGCCTCACAGTGCATTTGCATACGCAGATTATATTGCATTAAAGCCACCCACACGTCTCTATCGACTTCTGCTTTGGGAGTGCTTTTGGAGACGACCAATTGAGTCAACAGACTATGAGACGACTGACTCAGACCTAGCAGAGTTGTCGGCAGACGAGAAAACGAGAGATCCCTATAATTTTCGGACCAACCGCTACAGATCAAGAACTGCCACGACTAGTGCTCCCAAGACAAACAGTAGGAGTGATTTTTTAGAGCAAAGACCCCAGAGACGCACCAAGAAGAAGTGACCCTCTCCCTGGTCTTTAACTTGTCTAGTCGTAATCTAACAACAAGGGAAACACAACTGCTAAACTTAGGACTGGGGTTCGTACCCACTCCGCGTTACTCTCCGTTTAACACTAAAATTGACATCTTCAAACTAATTAGATTATTAAAGCTGAAAGCTTTCTTTAAAGAACCTTTGGAATCCTTGAGCACACCCAGTCTGTTTCGTCCTTGGTCGACCTTTACTCCAAATATAGAGTATCCATCAATTGAAGTTTTTAAAAGGATAGTCACCCGTGATATTGCAATTGCTGAAGCTCAGTCCAAAAAAGCTTACAATTTAACTTACGAGGACATGACATTACTTAAAAATCTAGGGAATGACCCCAACATCGTTATAAAGGCAGCAGACAAAGGAGGTGGGATAGTTCTACTTGACAAGGAAGATTATCTCAAGGCAGCCTGGTCGCAGCTATCGAACACAGCATGTTATCGCAGATTAGATCATAATCCCACTGCTCATATTACAAACATACTCACGACAATTCTACAAGAAGGACTGGCAAAAGATTATATTACTGAGAACACATTTCGCTTCCTACTGAATAAATTTTCAAGAGTGCCAATTTTTTATTTGCTGCCGAAGGTACACAAAGATCGGGCAGCTGATGACGTCATCCCTTGTAGACCTATAATCTCCGCGAATAACTCTTTACTGGAACCGGTAGCCAAATACATTGATTATCATATACATACGTTTGCTACAAACTCTTCATCATACGTCAAGGACTCAGCCCACTTCATCCAGATGCTAGAAAATTTCCCAGTACCATCAGATGCAGTACTCCTCACCATGGATATCACCTCCCTGTACACCAACATCCCGCTGGGTGAAGCACGCACTCTGATTGCCCATGCGCTGGAGACTCGCACCGCCAATCAACCACCTGTAGATTTTTTATTAGATCTTATAGACACGTGCTTTGAAAACAACTTCTTTAGGTTTGACAATTCATATTTTTTGCAGACACAAGGAGTCTCCATGGGCTCAAACTTTGCCCCATCAGTAGCCAATATATTTATGTGTAACTTCGACAACACTTTCATCTTAGATCCCCGGACCAATCCTTTTTTTACCAACATCATCTGCTATAAAAGATATATAGACGATCTATTTTTCATTTTTAAGGATTGTACAAGCATAGACAACTTTTGCACCTGGATGAACAGCCTACATAGACAATTAAAATTTACTCATACTGTGAATCCTGCATCCTTAGCATTTTTAGACCTCACAGTGTATATTGAAAACAACCAGATACAGACAAAATTATACCACAAGCCAACAGACCGGTTCGCGTACTTACAATATAAATCATTCTATCCACATCACCTAAAAGCTAATATACCGTACAGTCTACTGCTAAGAGCAAAAAGAAACTCATCTAAACACCAAGACTATATAATAGCGGCTGAAGACATCTCTACCACCTTAGGTAAGAGAGGATATCCAGGTAATATCATTGCCAAAGCACGAACCAGAGCTGACTCACGCAGCCGAGGAACTTTATTTAGAAGCCATACTGTTCAAACAAAAGTACAACAAGGACTCTTTTGGTCATTAGACTATACACCATTGGCAAATCAAATTAAACATATCATACACAGGCACTGGCATATATTGGATACAATACCAGGATGTCAGCAGAAACCGACGATAGGCTTCAGGAAGACACAGACGATCGCCAGCCTTCTGTCTCGAGCCGACATTTCCTCGCCGAACAACAGGCGCTCTACTCTCACTCATGGCCACCACCGGTGTGGACACTGCAAATACTGCGTCCATATGATATGTTCCAAGTCTGTTAAAATACCGTCCAGTGATTACACCTTAAAACTCACCTCGTTCTCAAATTGCAACTCCAAGGACATTATTTACATGATAATATGCCCATGTCAGTTGGGTTATGTAGGACAATCGAGACGCCCGCTCAAGATACGCCTAGGCGAACATCTCTCACGGATTAGAAATCGAATCACCACCGCTCCTCTCGTAAACCATTTCCTCGACAAGCAGCACAAATTGGGTGACCTCAAGATAATCGTATTAGAAACCATCGTTCCAAATAAATATCAGATCAAGGACACAGAACGTACCCTTTTGCAAAGAGAAGCCTTTTATATTCATCGGTTTAATACCTTAATGCCCCATGGTTTAAACACAGAATGGGAACTCTCATCATTCTTATAACTCTAGTTGCCACTGTAATTCGTTACTCACCAAGATTAGCACACTGGCCCCTTTAACAGTTTTTGATAACTAGTCCATGGAGGCAGACATTTGCTAAGTTGCATTTCAATCTACCACACATGTAAGCAGAGGGTTGCCTCATTGTGACATTAATTAACTGCACATGCGATTGTTTGTAATAAGGTTACATATGGAGTAGCATTTTGCATGTAGATAACACGGGCACACGATATAAGACTTTAGGAGGTGCGAGACGCGCGAAAAATTTACATTAAGGTATGTACGCAGCCCGTTACATACACAACTTGCTCTATTTTGTTTGATATTCGTATGTTAATCCAGTCTTTGTATAAGTGTTAGATGTATGGTTCTAGCATTGATTGCAATATATTACACATAATGCACTAGAAGAAGGATTTTGCTTATAGAGATATACACATGTGTACATATATATATACATATATATTTTTGTTACATCTGTAGACGCTTGAGAAAGCATTACGAAATGTCCCATTACCGGAAGGACATCGCACAGACGTCTACCTTTATTTGAAGACACAAGCCGCATGAGAACCTTCTAAGACTTATCTTCTCAACAATTCACAACGTCATATTACAGCTGCAGTACTTTTGCTGCCGGCAGTCCCCGCAGACGTTAACATGACTTTGCCAATAGACGTACTCGGCGGTCCGAGGCATTCATTGACGCTGTGTTCATCTTATACGCTCTTAGTACGACTGTCAGAGTTCTCATCCAGCTGGCTTTCTACAAATGAGGCTTATCGCACAGTTTTGGACTCAGCCATACAGGCAGTTAACTTGGACATTATTTTCTGACCATATTTTCCAAGTAATCATACTGCTCATTCCAGCTCAGGAGGCAGCGAACTTGAACATTAATTAATTTACTTATGACTGATAACAAGAGTTACAAGTGTTCCAAGTGATTATACTGCTTTTTTCAGTTCCAGATAGCCTCACAGTGCATTTGCATACGCAGATTATATTGCATTAAAGCCACCCACACGTCTCTATCGACTTCTGCTTTGGGAGTGCTTTTGGAGACGACCAATTGAGTCAACAGACTATGAGACGACTGACTCAGACCTAGCAGAGTTGTCGGCAGACGAGAAAACGAGAGATCCCTATAATTTTCGGACCAACCGCTACAGATCAAGAACTGCCACGACTAGTGCTCCCAAGACAAACAGTAGGAGTGATTTTTTAGAGCAAAGACCCCAGAGACGCACCAAGAAGAAGTGACCCTCTCCCTGGTCTTTAACTTGTCTAGTCGTAATCTAACAACAAGGGAAACACAACTGCTAAACTTAGGACTGGGGTTCGTACCCACTCCGCGTTACTCTCCGTTTAACACTAAAATTGACATCTTCAAACTAATTAGATTATTAAAGCTGAAAGCTTTCTTTAAAGAACCTTTGGAATCCTTGAGCACACCCAGTCTGTTTCGTCCTTGGTCGACCTTTACTCCAAATATAGAGTATCCATCAATTGAAGTTTTTAAAAGGATAGTCACCCGTGATATTGCAATTGCTGAAGCTCAGTCCAAAAAAGCTTACAATTTAACTTACGAGGACATGACATTACTTAAAAATCTAGGGAATGACCCCAACATCGTTATAAAGGCAGCAGACAAAGGAGGTGGGATAGTTCTACTTGACAAGGAAGATTATCTCAAGGCAGCCTGGTCGCAGCTATCGAACACAGCATGTTATTGCAGATTAGATCATAATCCCACTGCTCATATTACAAACATACTCACGACAATTCTACAAGAAGGACTGGCAAAAGATTATATTACTGAGAACACATTTCGCTTCCTACTGAATAAATTTTCAAGAGTGCCAATTTTTTATTTGCTGCCGAAGGTACACAAAGATCAGGCAGCTGATGACGTCATCCCTTGTAGACCTATAATCTCCGCGAATAACTCTTTACTGGAACCGGTAGCCAAATACATTGATTATCATATACATACGTTTGCTACAAACTCTTCATCATACGTCAAGGACTCAGCCCACTTCATCCAGATGCTAGAAAATTTCCCAGTACCATCAGATGCAGTACTCCTCACCATGGATATCACCTCCCTGTACACCAACATCCCGCTGGGTGAAGCACGCACTCTGATTGCCCATGCGCCGGAGACTCGCACCGCCAATCAACCACCTGTAGATTTTTTATTAGATCTTATAGACACGTGCTTTGAAAACAACTTCTTTAGGTTTGACAATTCATATTTTTTGCAGACACAAGGAGTCTCCATGGGCTCAAACTTTGCCCCATCAGTAGCCAATATATTTATGTGTAACTTCGACAACACTTTCATCTTAGATCCCCGGACCAATCCTTTTTTTACCAACATCATCTGCTATAAAAGATATATAGACGATCTATTTTTCATTTTTAAGGATAGTACAAGCATAGACAACTTTTGCACCTGGATGAACAGCCTACATAGACAATTAAAATTTACTCATACTGTGAATCCTGCATCCTTAGCATTTTTAGACCTCACAGTGTATATTGAAAACAACCAGATACAGACAAAATTATACCACAAGCCAACAGACTGGTTCGCGTACTTACAATATAAATCATTCTATCCACATCACCTAAAAGCTAATATACCGTACAGTCTACTGCTAAGAGCAAAAAGAAACTCATCTAAACACCAAGACTATATAATAGCGGCTGAAGACATCTCTACCACCTTAGGTAAGAGAGGATATCCAGGTAATATCATTGCCAAAGCACGAACCAGAGCTGACTCACGCAGCCGAGGAACTTTATTTAGAAGCCATACTGTTCAAACAAAAGTACAACAAGGACTCTTTTGGTCATTAGACTATACACCATTGCCAAATCAAATTAAACATATCATACACAGGCACTGGCATATATTGGATACAATACCAGGATGTCAGCAGAAACCGACGATAGGCTTCAGGAAGACACAGACGATCGCCAGCCTTCTGTCTCGAGCCGACATTTCCTCGCCGAACAACAGGCGCTCTACTCTCACTCATGGCCACCACCGGTGTGGACACTGCAAATACTGCGTCCATATGATATGTTCCAAGTCTGTTAAAATACCGTCCAGTGATTACACCTTAAAACTCACCTCGTTCTCAAATTGCAACTCCAAGGACATTATTTACGTGATAATATGCCCATGTCAGTTGGGTTATGTAGGACAATCGAGACGCCCGCTCAAGATACGCCTAGGCGAACATCTCTCACGGATTAGAAATCGAATCACCACCGCTCCTCTCGTAAACCATTTCCTCGACAAGCAGCACAAATTGGGTGACCTCAAGATAATCGTATTAGAAACCATCGTTCCAAATAAATATCAGATCAAGGACACAGAACGTACCCTTTTGCAAAGAGAAGCCTTTTATATTCATCGGTTTAATACCTTAATGCCCCATGGTTTAAACACAGAATGGGAACTCTCATCATTCTTATAACTCTAGTTGCCACTGTAATTCGTTACTCACCAAGATTAGCACACTGGCCCCTTTAACAGTTTTTGATAACTAGTCCATGGAGGCAGACATTTGCTAAGTTGCATTTCAATCTACCACACATGTAAGCAGAGGGTTGCCTCATTGTGACATTAATTAACTGCACATGCGATTGTTTGTAATAAGGTTACATATGGAGTAGCATTTTGCATGTAGATAACACGGGCACACGATATAAGACTTTAGGAGGTGCGAGACGCGCGAAAAATTTACATTAAGGTATGTACGCAGCCCGTTACATACACAACTTGCTCTATTTTGTTTGATATTCGTATGTTAATCCAGTCTTTGTATAAGTGTTAGATGTATGGTTCTAGCATTGATTGCAATATATTACACATAATGCACTAGAAGAAGGATTTTGCTTATAGAGATATACACATGTGTACATATATATATACATATATATTTTTGTTACATCTGTAGACGCTTGAGAAAGCATTACGAAATGTCCCATTACCGGAAGGACATCGCACAGACGTCTACCTTTATTTGAAGACACAAGCCGCATGAGAACCTTCTAAGACTTATCTTCTCAACAATTCACAACGTCATATTACAGCTGCAGTACTTTTGCTGCCGGCAGTCCCCGCAGACGTTAACATGACTTTGCCAATAGACGTACTCGGCGGTCCGAGGCATTCATTGACGCTGTGTTCATCTTATACGCTCTTAGTACGACTGTCAGAGTTCTCATCCAGCTGGCTTTCTACAAATGAGGCTTATCGCACAGTTTTGGACTCAGCCATACAGGCAGTTAACTTGGACATTATTTTCTGACCATATTTTCCAAGTAATCATACTGCTCTTTCCAGCTCAGGAGGCAGCGAACTTGAACATTAATTAATTTACTTATGACTGATAACAAGAGTTCCAAGTGTTCCAAGTGATTATACTGCTTTTTTCAGTTCCAGATAGCCTCACAGTGCATTTGCATACGCAGATTATATTGCATTAAAGCCACCTACACGTCTCTATCGACTTCTGCTTTGGGAGTGTTTTCCCTCCTCCACTGCTAGTAGTTTGTTTGGCTGAAGGTCCTGCCAGGATTGTTCTGATCTTACATGTTGCGGCACAGAACCTGGTAGTGTTTTGGGTGAAGGTGGGTCTTTCATGAGATAGCGGCCAGTGGGTGTATGTGCTGTTTGGCCAGGATACTAGCAGAGCAGAGGAGATATGAACTTGTTCTGGATGTCTCTATTAAAAAGGCAGCTGCAGAGTACCCTTCCCACGGACCATCCAAGTGAATTCACCTTCCTCTCAAGCTCTAAAACTAGCACATTGGACTATTTCTCATTTGTTTCATCCCTTGATCCAAAACATGATCTGTCATAGGACAGAGGGGAAACACAAACTGCTATAGCCGGAGAGCCATACAACATGGTAATTGTGCGACCTGTCCATTCAAAGCACACACAAATCATCCTTCCACAACCACCATCCTACAACTCTGCAAAACAGCTGGCAGAGGTCTTTCAAAAAGGCACTTCAGGGGGAAAAATGCATTCTCGGATATTAGTTGCAGCCGATGACGATATATACGGTATTTGTGTGTGACATCCTCTAGCAAGATTTTAACTTCAGATATTAAAGTGCACAGGTCTGTGGTTTTTCCCTGGGGAATTTATGACAGCTGTAATCCAGAAACACAAATCTGTGCACCTCCACAAATTGAAAATCTGGGCCTACCTATCAACCCTATTTCTTTGCACATACATTTTTATACTTCATTTTCCAGTTCTATGTATATTGTTATATTGGGCCATAAAGACAACACACCAAGACAGATGCCCAATGTTTTACATTGCCTCTTGTATTCAAGGCTAATGCCAAAAGACAGACACTTGCTTCTAAGCGTATTTCTAAAATCTGAGGTTTTACGTCAGTGAAAATTTAAGACTCTGAGGAAAGAAGGGAAAAATATAGCAAAGAAGAGTAGCAGATGGCCCATAATTCATTTTCTTTCTATTTCGTAGAATTTGAATTTTGAACGTGACCAGCCCTCCCGCCAGAAGGAGAGAAATAGTGTTTTAACTGAATGTTAAACCTAATTGTGGCCATTGAAGCCCTTACCTTGGAAGGACTAATCACTGAATCATCAGAACAATTTCCTCTGTCTTCCTGGAAAAGATATGTCAGAAACTGTGAAGAGGAAAGGATTCAATCAGATGTGAAAATTTTCAATCCTCCCAAAAAGTGCTGGTTTCCCATTTCATTACTTTCACCTGTTTTATTTTTAAAACAACTCCCCGCCCACAGCAAAAAGCGCACACGTATGAAGTTTTGCACACAAAACCCCCCAAGATAAAATATTCATCTATTGTAATATGTAGATATATTATTACAAGCAAAGGCAGCAAAATGTAATGGGGAATGATGTTTTGAACAGCTTTATAAAGCTTGGTCTTGGCTAATTACCAAAAAAATCCCCCAAAACCATACCTGTCAAGTTTTGGATTTGGAAATAAGTGAAATTTCCCGGCAAATAAAGGATACTTGACAGCTATGCTTATCCTGTGCTGCCCTCCAATGGCGGCAATAGGGCATTGCAGTCTAATTAATAAGGGATGACTGCGGGAAAGAGTAAAATAAGGGGTTTTCCTGGCCAATAAGGGATACTTGACAGCTATGCTCAAAACAAACCCACAATCTAGAAATAAAATACAAAGGACAAGTACCACACAATCAGTTGTAGATTATCCCAAGTGATACACTGTAGAATCCAAGCACAAATGAATTTAGGTCATTGTTCAATGGGAGAACTCTGTGGACACAACTAAGGAACTAGGCACTGATACATAAAGGTAAAGGTTTCCCTTGCTCGAAAGCCATTTGTATCCGACTCTAGGGTTCAGTGCTCATCTGTTTCAAAGCTGAAGAGCCAGCGCTGTCTGCTTTCTGCAGATGTTTCCGTGGCCATGTGGGAGGCATGACTAGACACTGGAGTGCATGGAACGCTGTTAACTTCCCACCAAAGTGGTCCCTATTTATCTACTTGCAATTTCTTGCTTTCGAACTGCTAGGTTGGCAGGAGCTGGGACAAAGACGGGAGCTCATTCCATCCTGCAGTACTCAGGAATCGAACTGCTGAACTTCCGCCTCCCAGTCATCGTCTTAGCCAGTTGAGCCACTGATAACAACACTGTAATCATCTGTAATAATATTTTGATCATACAGTAAAACCCCTACTTACAAAAAAAAGTCCATTCCGTAGGCTTTTGCTTAAATCAGTTTTTTATGTAACTCGAAGCAAACCCATAGGAAAAATGAAATTTTTATGTAAATCGAAACAAACCCATGTGTCAGTTGCCTGCCGCGGCCTCTGCCCCCTGCTTGGCCGGAGGGGAGAAAAGCCGACATGGACGTTGCACCGGAGGCCCTCCAGGCTCTCTCTCTCCGGAGCAAGGTGCGCCTGCTGCTGCACACCTGTTCAGCCTGGACCTTGCTAAGGCTTGTACTTGTTTTTGAATTGAATTATTTTGTTATGTAATTGTATTTTATTGTATTTGCTGTATTGCACTGTGACACATTGCACTTTTTAATGATATTTTTATTCTGTAATTTGTGAATCTGTACCTTGTAAACCGCATTGAGTCTCCCCTTGGGCAGAGAATTGCGGTATATAAATTAAAAAATCAAATAAAATGAAATGAATCTTTATGTAACTCGAAGCAAACCCATAGGAAATCGTGTAAATCGGGACATGGTTTTAGCACAAAATCATTATGTACATTGAATTTTATGTAACTTGAGGCATATGTAAGTCAGGGTTTTACTGTATATTGTTACTCTGTAATGACCAGTAGAATATCTGACTAGGATTCAAGAAGCCATGATTGACATTCCTGATTAACCAAGGAAACTCAGGGGAAACATTTAATATCCATCAAAAACCTATTCCAATCCCCATAAACTCATAACACAACCTATTCTGCAAATTTTGATTTTACAGCTGGATCCATAGGCTGCTGTTGTGATTGTTTATTATTTATACGATGTTTCTTTATTGCAACATTTTCCCTAACACACTTCCAAGAAGCCTAGAAAGATGTCTCTTCCAAACCTTTCTTAGAATCTTATTTTTACTCTCTCTTTTCCAAGTTATTTACATATTTCAGTCTGCTCAGCCTTGACAATGCAGTCAAGAATTTGTGGTTTGGACCCAGATTTAATTAGTTGACCTGTGAAATCAATGCAACATAAGTTTAGCCATGATTGATTTCAGTGGGTCTGTGCTAACTCTGTATAAATCTTGATCCACACCAGCAGGTCATAATTTTAGGTCTGAAGCCAAATGTTCAAGTGCCAAAGTACAATGTACTGTATTTTAATTATTTCTTGGTCATTTCATTAAGCTAAAAAAAAAGCAAAACCATTTGAGGCTGTAACCATCCAAAAAGTAAACAACTTTCAGTCCATCAAATATGTTAATCAATTATTTATTTATTCTATTTCTGTCTGTAGTTATATCTACTTGCAATTTCTGTAGTTATATAAATACAAATTCAAAAATCTCTAAGCTTCTACTAAATCAACTGAAGGTTCAAAACAAGTTCTTAATCTCTGTAAGTCTTTACAATTATTAACAGAGTGTTCACAAATGCTGTGGATAAATCACACCTACTGATATGAAGAGAAGGAGGTTTCCTTTGCACATCTAGAGTCTGGGTGCTTAGTAAAGACTTACAGAGATTAAGAACTTGTTTTGAACCTTCAATTGATCTAGTAGAAGCTTAGAGATTTTTGAATTTGTATTTTTATTTGACTTAGCAGAAGCACCAAAGTACAAGAGACTATTTGACCACGTTGTGGTTGAGAATATATAACTACAGACAGAAATAGAATAAATAAATACAGTAATTGATTAAGATATATGGACTGAAAGTTGTTTACTTATTGGATGATTACAGCCTCAACGGTTTCACTTTTTTTGACTTTACCATATACCGTTTGGCCCGTTCTTTAACATACATTAAGCCAACACCTAATTTAATCATCTCACACAGGCATTTTTCTCACTACGTTAACTTGTGCAATGGCTGCGTATTCAGACTGAAATATAAATTTGTTTTGCATCTGTTTTGGACTTGTGTGGTTTATCCGCAGATGTAATTGGCATAACCTTTCCTGAAAGGTTGGGGGTTCGGGCGCACACGCCCTCAAGCCCTCATAACTTGGTTAGAATGGAAATTGGGTGCGGATGAATATTAGCCATAGTTAAGGATTCATACACAACACCTCGGCCATTCGCTCGGACAAGGTGGTAATTAAAGGTAAACACACGATGTATTAGTCATATCCACAGACTCCCTAAGTAGGAGAGTAAACTGCAATGTGTCATAATTGAAGAAGTTAGTCCCGGAAAGATTCCGTGATAGGGCAAGACAATGGTCTCGCCAGCCAGTAGTTAATTAGCAGATAACAGACTTCCCCGGTAATTTCCTGATTACACATTTCCTCCAAGTAACTTCTGTAAATGTAACTGGATTAACAATGTGCCACGTCGGCAGTCTTCTGTGACGTGTCACGCGCAACCTATGCACGCAGGTACCCGAGGCAGGCAATAAATGCCAGCACTCCGAACCAATCGGGACTGGTCTTCCACCTAACCTTTGCCTCCGTGCCTTCCTTGTGTCGTCACTCCGTGACCCAGCGGGCCATTTCTGGCCCACCATTGCAACAGACTTGTTGTTTTACATGCTATCAAATCACCTTTTCCTCATTAGCTTAAGCCTTAAGAAGGAATACATCCAGGAAGAGATAGCTTGAGTTTACACTGTATTGTTTCATTTTATTTCCTCTTGACTCTACACCCCTGGTAGTGCCTATTGAACACCCCAAAATTTAGGCATTGCATTGCATGTGGAGTATTACCAATATTAAGAAAATCAGTAACAATAAAACCTTCGATAACATGCTAAAAAATGTGGAATGTGCATATTTCTTTAGTAATACAGTAGACCCTCACATAACAACGTTGCTTGGTTCCCCAAGTAGCGTCGCTATAGGGGAAACGTCGTTGTGTGGTTTTCAATGGCAGCTGCGCCATCTAGTGGCAAAAAACTGTCATTATCCGCACAACGATGTTAAAAAAACATCGTTAATCCGCACGACGGTTTATCGTCGTTGTGCGGAGTCACGTGGCAAGTGACGTGTCGTTAAGCGGAAATGACGCTATTCAAATGTGTCATTAATCGAGGGTCCACTGTAATCTATTTTGAGGCACACAAAGAACCCTGAGTAGGCTCTGCCCTCATTTTAAAATGTTTGTTATTAAATCTTTTTTAAAACCCGCACTCATTTTCTTATTTGTCAGTTTGGAAAAATTATGTCAAAATCCATTGAAGCAGACCCGATACTGGGAAGTAACCCCCTTGCATAGGAAGACCCTAAGAAGGAATACTTTTGCAACTACTCTCAATATAACAAAAATTATCAGTCCTTAATTTAATTTTTAATTATTTTATGCATATCCTTCCCCTCCCAGCTATGTTGGAAGAACAGCTCGCCTCATTTAAACTCTTGATTTATCACAAAACAATGCAGGAGGGAAGTGATACAGTATCTTTATTAGATCACTGAAAATTATTACTATTATTTATTAATTTTTAATATTGAATTAAAATGATGTAAGCTTCCTTTCGAGATCCAAAATCTTTTTCGGGCGTGGCATGAGGTCTCCTTGCCAGGGACAAGGCGACATCATGCCATGCCCTAAGCATAATTTTAATTGCATAATTTTAATTTTCAGTGATCCAATAAAGATATCGCCTTCCCTCCTGCACTGTTTGTAATTTTTTTGTAATTTGAATATGTATCGCACGGTTAACCTGCTCTTGATTTATTAGTTACCCTAAAAGCACCTCTGTTCAACTGCTCCGGGTGGCTGCCCCTTTACAGAAATTATTTTGATTATATAAAAGCTTTTTAATTATAAATATATGCCACCATACACACCGCAGCCTATAAGGGTGTCTTATGTTATGGAGGAGGGAGGCCAACAAAATGGCACCTGACTGGAATGTAAGCCAAGGCCTGCCCTATAGACATGTTAATTTATTTTTAAATTTAGGGGGTTAAATTAAGACACTTGGGCACTATTTTGTCTTCTCCTCTCCCCCCGGAAAGAAATTTTGGGGGTAAAATTTCGGGTTTGCCAGGCTGGCCTGGGCAGTTGTGCAAGGTAGGCCTGGGCAGTTGCCATGGCAATGTCGGACTTTGTCTGGACGCTAGGCCTCACTCCAGCCTGAGGAGCACAAGGGAAAAAAAATTGGGGGGTGGGTGCGGGGTAGAAAACAGAAAAAACCCTCTGCCCTTAAAAAAAAAAACAGGTTGGGGGCTTGCATCAAATCGCAAATTCCCAAAAAAGACAAATAAGAAATAAATTCCTGACGCCAAAATTTGGGAGCCGCACAGGCCTCAGGCTGTGGTTTCAAAAAGGCCCACTAGGCCTCTTGGTCTCCCGTCAAGGACAGACTTTTCCTCTCTATGGCCAAAGCCCAGAAATTGTTGTTTTGGAGGCAGTGGTGGTAATTATAGCTCCCAGAATCCCCAACCAACATGCTCGGAGGATTCTGGGAACCGTAGTTAAGAAAAGTTGCGTGCCACATATTGGAGTTCTGTACAGGGCTTTGCTTTACACACACACACACTATCAGTTAACATATACAGTAATACCTCATACAAAGTCCGCTTCGTACAACATCGAATTCATACAACATCACCTAAAATCCTTGAAAAAAGTTGCGACTTTGTATGAGGCATTGGGGTTTTTCCCAGGTTGCATTGTGCCTGGAAAGTATAAAAGGCAGGACGCATGCGTGCATTGCTCTTGTGGGTTTGGCACGAGGCAAAGAGTGTTTAGGAGTGGTTTTGATCACGATTTTGGATTGTTCGGTGTTTGCTGCTGTGGTTTTTAAAAACAGATTGCATGCTCCATAATTTTGTTGGTCTTTTGGGGGGGAGCACTGTTTGGTGGGGTGAGCAATTATTTGGTGTTTGCTGCTGTTTGGATGATTAACACTGTGCTGCATGATGGGACATGGTGGCATCCATTTTGTCCTTGCTTCCATCCAATAATTGTTTACAGTAGCTTGTACAAAATGGATGATCGACTGCATGGCTGCAGATTAACAGTGCTGCATGATGGGACATGTTAACTTTTAAACCTGCACTTCATAAAGTTTTCAAAAGTTAAAAACTTGTTGTATGGTTTGTCCCCTAAAATCAGGGTTTGTTTGTTTAAAAACTAGATGTTATTTATTTTACAGATATTTAAATTGGTTATATCTGGCCAGATGATCCTGCTATGGTAATAGAGTAGACCCTACTGTCAGCGACTAAACGTTGAGTGTCAGGTGGTAGTTAACTAACCTGACCACCCTGAGGATGAACAGCCATGTGTGCCAAAGTCCACAGGGAAGGGTGATGGTCCCCAAGTGGATTAAATCCCACTTGAATCCATCTTAACAGAGGGCAGCTGCTTCATCAATACTGGCCGGGGGCCGATGAGGACTTTGTCCGTCAAAAGGGCTCAGGACCAGAAAGGCACTCGCGGAATTGGAACAGTAGTATGGGTGTCACGCAGCGATGCGGAAGGCAGATGAAAAGTCACTGCATTACATTCGCAGGACAGTCTACATGGCTGACCACCATGAGGATTGCTAATATTCACTTTCAGTTATGACAAAACAAGAAGATTTAAACTGGTGTAAAATATATCAATTTGAACTATGTTGGCAAGTGGAGTTAAACCTAGAATTTCATTTTTTAAACAATCCATCCACGCTTTATTGATCACAGCCTTTGACTGCATGGATCACAAAAAGCTATGGAGCACTCCAAATGAAACAGGTATACAGCCTATGAATGTCCTGATGCATGGAGTACACTGTGGAAAAGAAAAGGCAGGTTGCTTACTTGTAACTGATGTTCTTCGAGTGGTCACCTGTGAAGCCACACTAATGGGTTTTCCTGCACATGCGCAGTTCAGTCCGGAAATCTTCCATAGCTTTGTAGGAGTCTCAGACTCTGCCCTTCGTGCCAATCAGGAGCGAGCCCGCCCCCAATCCTCAGTTCAAAATGTTGCTGCCGCAGAAAAAAGGTCTGACAGCTGGCAGTGACAATAGTGGGGAGGATGGGCGGGAACGTGTGGCTTCACAGGTGACCACTCGAAGAACATCAGTTACAGGTAAGCAACCTGCCTTTCTTCTTCGTGGTCCCTGTGAAGCCACACTAATGGGTGATTAAAAAGCTGACTACCAGGCTGGCGGGTTGTCACTGCCGTGGCACAGCTACAACCCCTACACCTCACAAGAGCTAGTATGTCATCTGGCATTGACACGGTAGTGTCAAACAAATCTTGACAGGTAGTAGGCTGACCTAGAGATAGAATTTGCACAGGTAAAGTGAATGCAGCTAATTTGTCAGCAATCGGTGAGATAATTCAATAGTTCCCACTGTTCAGTGAGAATATTAGCTGGGATAAAGAGCCTACCCTTTCTGATTGGAATGATAACCAAGAATCTCCTCAGTTGGCTAATGTCCTAATAACAGGTTAATTGCCACCCAGAATGTAGAGGATGAAGCGTCTTCTCATGTGCGAAATTCATGCGTATAATATATATCCACACACTATATATGGATAAGGAATGATAGATTGGTTGGTCCCAATGTGAGAAAGGGGGTATGGTGACCCCTGAAGAAAAAAAGGTGGTCTGTACGCAGTATTACCCCTTTGGAGTAAAGTGTGGAAATACCTGTGAAAGGACTAACTTCTAGACCGAAAGAACAATAAGTCATTAGAGTGACAGGTATGCCACCTGGGAGATAGGATGTGTGTAGAAAGCTAGTTAAAGGTAAAGGTTTCCCTTGCTCGAAAGCCAGTCGTATCCGACTCTAGGGTGCAGTGCTCATCTCTGTTTCTAAGCCGAAGAGCCAGCGCTGTCTGCTTCTGCAGACATTTCCATGGTCATGTGGCAGGCATGACTAGACACCGGAGCGCACGGAACGCTGTTACCTTCCCACCGAAGTTACAATGAGTAAAATGGTGTCATGGCACATACTATGGGAGAGGAGATTACCATTCACGATTCTGCAGATGTGTTACATACGGACTAAAATGAGGAATGGTTGGTAGCAGACACGGTATGACTATGATTGCTGTGACCCCGAAATGAAGTACTGTATTAGCAAAGAGGTAGTCAATGTGGACACCTGTACAGCTGAGGTGGAACAAACCTGGAGGTATGTGATACCAGGTTGATGCATGGAGTATATGGGGAAGTCCTTATCCTATCTCCTAGTTGCAAAAAAGAAATCCATATAATAAGTAGACCTCAGTAGATGGCATATTAGATAGAATGCCATTAAGATAGATAGTAAAGGTTATCCTAGTCAAGGTTCTAGGAAGGACGGTGAAATGTATTTGTGGTGCCTTGTGATAAGATTCACTGGAGGAAGAATGTAGTCCCGTAACGCGTTAACAGTATACAGAGGACATATTGGTGTAGATTCTCTATAGGGAATAATAGGTAGTACCGATACAACAGAGAAATTGCCCAGGTCATAAATTATATATACCCACTGCCTGTATCTAGCCCCATTGACGTATCCTTTGTAAGTTTGTCTCGTCTATCTAGTCTGCTATAGCATTGTTCTGTCATGAGGTAAATCACAGATATGTAGAAAATCAGTGGTTCAAAAGTATTCCTGGTGAGTATTACCAAAAATTAAAGGTTGGTTGTATAACGATGATGTCTGTGTTAAGAGACCAATGAATTATGCTAAAATTGCAATTATAGGAGTGACTTGTAGAACAACGGGAAGTGGTGTCATGCATAATCCGCTAAGATACAGATTCAGATATCTTAGGAACTAAAAGACCACTTGAATGTTAATGGATCATGTATAGAAGAACCTTCCCTGGTTGAGGAGGATGTTACAAGCTATGTACATAAATGAAGGTATCAACGTAACCAAAAAAGTAGGTGTCCCTGATAGTCAGACACAGTGCCATGTGTAGGACACATAGGTGGGAGCAATCTCAACCAGAGTTAGGTCCAGTTGAGTGCAGTTAGGGAGGATTCCGATAGTGATGCCTATAATCCCTTTATACAAGAGTTATAAATTTTAGATTAGGTACACTGTGGATGGGTGTACTCATGCCTGCTTTATATGTCCAGAAATGCTGGTATCATGCCAGTGGATGCTATGGATGGGATGAAAGATCTTGGCTGTCCATATCTAAAGTGATTATTAATACTTAGGATTAGATCTGTGTAGGAACAGAAATCCTAGTGAGGGATGCAGAACTAGCACCCATGGCCTCAGGTTCCAGGAACGATGATTGAGAAAGACAGGAAGAGTTATGATGTGGATTTGACATAGGAGGGGAATAGCTTGGCATTATATTATTGATTGTCTGTTCCCTGATATAGAGGGAGAATTAGGGACGTTAAATGCAAGCACTGTAAGTGTTCTTGTGTGACATAGAAAGCTAGATCTTTAACATCATTAGCGTAGAAAAATATGCCCTCAGGCATTCTATGCAGGATGTCAAGCTTTTGAAGTGGACCATTTGTAGAATCAGAAAAGAACTGTTCTAGTGTGATAAAAGTATATACTGCACTTATTTATTTATTTATGCATTTATGTCCCCAAATGAAATAGATGGGGGAAACAAATCCACTCTAAATTGTGGATGGTGAGGCAGAGTAAAGCAAAAGTGAGTGCTCTTATAGCATTGTCCTATAGACCTTGGCAGCATGGTGCCACTGGAATAATGAAAAACATCCAAAGGTTCCACTCAATAAAGAGATGGAAATGGGTAAGCATTGTCCAAATGATCCACGAACAGTTGAGAATAGGGGAGAACAGTGGGGTGGACTCTATTACGTGGTGAATCAGATTAGTGGGATGCAATACACAAACTGAGGCCTTTGGTGAAAACTGCAATAGAAGGAACAGGTTGTACTCCAAGGCATAACGTCAATAGTGGGTCAGTGCTGGAAGTGTCCAGCAGAGGGTAGGCGAGGGCTCTACTCCACACCCTAACCTCAGTGGTGAAAAAGGCAAAATAATTGCAGGCATATATAGCAGCACAGCGCTCACTGTACTGTCTGGGTTCACCACAAACCAATTAGTATTCTGTGCCCAACATGTTGGGTCCCTATTTATTTATTTATTTGAAACAAAAGTAAGTGACCTCTGGGGAAACCTAACTAATAAGATATGGAACTAGGATTCTCAACCTGTGGCCCCTAGGCCAGATACAGCCCATGGCACCATTTCATGTGGCTCCTCACTGCCTCCACACCAGGAAGTGCCAATGTGGTGGAGGAAGGGCAAAATGGCCATCTGGCCCCCAAAGCTACCTGAGGGAGCGTGACCCAGTCCCTGGCTTTAAAAGGTTGAGAACTCCTCATATAGAAAGTATATAAATGTAAACAGTAAAGGCTCCATTCCATAACGTGACATCAAGAGGTAGACCTCGAGGTTGATGGTAAAGACTGAGTCTGAAGAGGGGGTAATTAATAACTAAGAGATTAACTCCAGGTCTCAACATGAATTGTATGTTGGCGTCTGGAGGGTCAGTAAGTTCTACCCCATGTTCTGACAATATTTTCAAGAAGAAACACTTCATTTTGTGCATCTGTACTCAATCCCAGATCAAGGGGGGGAACAGACTGTACTCAGCAACCTGACATCAGTGGTGCATTTGCCCTCAATGGGAGGGATTGATAATAACAGACTCTACTCTGTAACCCGATATCGATGGTGAGGTAACTTTAAATCAGAGGGACTGCTCCCATATTTTCTACATCTCTGTGTAGTGCAAACAGTGAGAGATGACAGACTCCACCCTTGAACCTGATTATCAATGGTGAAGCAGTTCTCAATTGGAGATTGTTCACATGAAGTTTTATTTCTAGCAGTTCTCAATTGGAGATTGTTCACATGAAGTTTTATTTCTGTACTAGCATGGGTTGCCCGGCGATGCCGGGCTTTTTTTGGGGTTTTTTTAAAAATAAAACAATGCCTTTTTGGGGTTGTTTTTTAATAAACACTCCTGCACCACACGTGGAAGTGCCATGTGGTGGAGGAAGGGCAAAATGGCCATCCGGCCCCCAAAGCTGTCTGAGGGAGTGTGTCCTATCGTGTTGGATACTAAAGGCTTTCGTTTATTTGTTGAAGCAATGGTGATGTGCTGTTTTAAATGGTGGTGTATTTTTTTTGGAATAATATTATTTATTTTTAAATTTAATTTTGTTTTTTAAAATGTTCCTTATTTTTTGTTTTGGTTTTTCATAGTGAAAAGTGGCTTTATTTTGGTAATTTTTGAGATTAGTGTGGGTTTTTTTTTGAATGTTTGTATAAATTATGTTATTAAATGTGGAATTATTATGTTTTAAATATTGTAGAATGTTGTTTCTGTTTTGGCCACTGGGTGGTGGTGTTGAGCTTTTGAGCTGTAAGTTTCCTCTTTCTCATTTGTGTTCTGGTTTTCGTAGTAGGAAGACGTCTTTTTGTCAGGCATGTGGGGGTTTTTTGGGGGGGAGGGGTTGGGGGTTGATTCTTTTTTGGGGGTGTATGTGTGTGTTTATCTTCTTCATATTTGGCTGTTTGTGTGTTTATTGTTTTGGTTTGGGTGTGTTTTTGAATGGTTTTGTTTTGTGATTGTTTGTGTTTTTTCAAGTGTGTGTGTGTGGGGGGGTGGCTTTCTTTCTCGCAGGCCATGCTGGATGGCCCGTGGGAAGGAAGGCCAATTGCGGGGATGATTTTTTTCCCCATGGGCCATGCTGGATGGCCCGTGGGAAGGATAGGCATTTGCGGGGAGGCTTTCTTTCCCACGGGCCATACTTGCTGGCCCATGGGAAGGAAGGGCAGAGGCAGTGGGGTGTTCATTCTTTTTTCCCGCGGGCCATACTGGCTGGCCCGGTGGGAAAGAAGGGCAGTTGCGGGGGGTGGGTGGGTGGGTTTTTTGCTTTAAGTTTTGGTGCTGTGGCTGGCCCTTCGAAGGGAAGGGCAGCGGCGGCCGGGGGTGCATTATTTTTTTGTTTGTTTCTCGTTTTTTTGGCCCGCCGGCTGGCCCTTCGATCGGAAGGGCCATGGTGGCGGTGGGGGGGGGGTTTCCCCCACGGGCCATGCTGGCTCGGCGGTGGGGTTTTTTTTAACTGTTATTTTTCGTGCGCCGGCCCTTCGAACGGAAGAGTAGCGGCGGTGGGTTCTTTTTTTTTTCCCCTCCACGGGCCATGCTGGCTCGCCCGTGGGGTTGAATGGTTGCGGAGGCGGGTTTTTTTTAGTTTTGTTTTTGCGCGCCGGCTGCCTCCTCGTTCTGCTCGCACATTGCGCGCAGGACGCTGGGGCTTGTAGTAATGTGTTGGTGCTTTGTGTTTGTGCTGCGTTTTTTTAAAATCCTTTTCTTTTGATTGGCTGCGGCGCGTGTTCGAACGCTGCTCCGTGCGAGAGCCTCTCAGCCTGATTGGCTCTGGCGCGGCGCGGCGCAAGGACTTTCGGGACGTGAAGTTCTTTACGTTTCTTGCCGTTAGTGGGGCTGATGCCCCAATCGCGATTTTTTAAACCATTCGTTGACCTGCGTAGGCACTTAGCCCGTGCTCTCGAAGGGAGGGAACGGGTAAGTAAGGCGACGTATAGCAGCCCATAGCCCATTCCAACGGTGAACACTTGGTTTTATAGGTTAAGATTATCCATGTGCAAGGAAAGCATAACTGGAATTTTCTGCATATGCAAGTAAAACAGCAGACTGGACTCCAGTCTGTAAGCTGATATCGACGTGGAAGCCATGCTCTCAAAGGAGACTGCTTACGTGAAAAGCTTCTGCATTTGCAAGGAAAAATAGCAGATTCCAGTCTCTGTAAGCTGATATCAACGTGGAAACCATGCTCTCCAAGGAGACTGCTCACGTGAAAAGCTTCTGCATTTGCAAGGAAAAATAGCAGATTCCCGTCTCTGTAAGCTGATATCAACGTGGAAGCCATGCTCTGGAAGGAGAGACTGCTCACGTGAAAAGCTTCTGTATTTGCAAGGAAAAACAGCAGACGCCAGTCTCACACCGAAGGTGTGGCTGACCTCAAAGGAGGCACGGCACACATGAATCCTTCTCCATATGCAAGGAAAAACAGCAGATGCCAGTCTCTGGAAGCTGACACCGAAGGTGTGGCTGACCTCAAAGGAGGCACGGCACACATGAATGCAAGGAAAAACAGTCTCTGCAAGCTGACACCGAAGGTGAAGGTTGCCTGAAATGGAGAAACTGCTCACATGGATGAAAAGCTTCCGTTATCTGCGAGAAAAGCAACAGACTCCTGACTGCAAGCTCGTATAGGGGGGAGGGGGGGGAGAGGCTGCCTCAAATGGAGGGACAACTCACATAAAATCTGCATTTGCAAGGAAAAATAGCAGACTCCTGATTCAAGCTCCTATGGGGGGGAAAGGGAGGGGGGAGGCTGCCCCCATGGAGAGACAGCTTAATAAAATCTGCATTAGTAAGGAAAGCAGAAAAGGCTCCAGCCTGGCTCCACAGGTTTGAGCGGGGGTGGGGGGGGTGGGAGTTCCAATCCTGGGAGGGGGGGGAGTTGGTGGATCCGGATTTGAATTACATTGAATTTGTTTTAACTGTTAGGATCCCTTAATTTATTTATTTTGTAGTGGTGGTGTTTTCAAAAACGGAGATACTTAAGAGGGTAATCAGATAAAAATATCTAAGCAGATAATGGCATTAGGAAATGTAATAAAGTACTCAATAAATTAATTAAGAATGTAAAAACCCATAAGGGCAATCAATCTGAAGATTGCTAATCCAAATATTACTAGCTATAACAAAAAATAGCATTGGGAAAATAAATAAGATATAAAATCCTTATGAGAAAAATCTAAGTGAATAACATTATTTAGAAATTATTTAAGAACTTACTAGAGACTATTTAAGACCTATAAAGACCCATAGGGGGCAAGCAATGTTAACAAATAGAATTATTAAGCAAGAACTACAAAATCGCTCTCAGTAAAAAAAGGAGGGAAAAACCGTTAGTCTTGGGCACAAAGGGAGCTCTGAAGACACAACTGACTCTTGCGGCGGCAAAGAAAGAACTGGGGATTGGGGCGGGCTCGCTCCTGATTGGCATGAAGGGTGGAGTCTGAGACTCCTACAAAGCTATGGAAGATTTCCGGACTGAACTGCGCATGCGCAGGAAAACCCATTAGTGTGGCTTCACAGGGACCACGAAGAAGAACCATTGTTGTACTGCACATGGAGAAACAGAAAAGTTTCTCATAGCAAAGGTATCAGACAAGGCTTTATTTTAAATCCCTGCCTGTTGCAATCATCAGTCCAAACCCTTTGAAGAATGTCCCTGGATAAGCAGCAACAACCCATTTCTGAATTAACAGGACTGTTGCACGTGCAATAGGGAAATGCTATCAATGCTCAGAACATGCAGTTTTCCCAAACTAAAGCAGAACCTTTTGCTTTCCATCCACTTCCAAAATCCCCAGAGCTGTCCTAGCTTTTTAAAAAGCATGCCTTTAGTTCTGCCTTAAAGCCATTGCCATAGGACAGTGATGGCAAACCATGGCACTCCAGCTGTTCTTGGACTTCAATTCCCAGAAGCCCAAGTCAGCACCCCTGCTGATCAGGGATTCTGGGAATTGAAGTTCCATAACACCTGGAGTGCCAAGGTTCACCATCACTGCCGTAGGATAAGTCCAGAGCAGCCAACCTTTTGTAACATTGGCCACCTTGAGAGGTCACAAGAGTCTGATGAAGGCCATGACTTCAAAGTTCAGTTTAATAAGAGGAAAAGAAATTATGTCTTCCAATTTACAATCAAAATGCAAAAGGCACAGATGGTTCCTGGCTACAACATTTTATTGCAACTGTGCCAATTATGGAAGGCTCTTAGGAGAGGCTAAGAAACAAGAAAGACAAAGTAGAAAAGGAAACAAATATATATATTTTGCTTTTCTTTCCCCACCTGCTGTTACATAGATTAGACCAGTGTTTTTCAACCTCAAGTCTCCAGATGTTCTCAGACTACAGTTCCCAGAAATCTTGGCCAACGCAGTTAACGGTGAAGTTTTCTAGGAGCTGTAGTCAAAGGACATCTTGGTGTGAAACATCGGTTCCCAACCTTGTATTCCCAAAAGTTCTTGGATTGCATCTTGATGAAATCTTGGCCAGCACAGTCAACAGTGAAGGCTTCTGGGAGCTGTAGTCCAAGAACATCTGGGCACCCAAGGTCGGGAGTCACTGGATTAGACTGTAAACTGAGCCTCCTATGCTGGTTCTTTAAGTAAATTTATTAACAAAGCACAACCAGACATCAAACGTAATGCTGTATTCTTTTGACTACAGCTTTCTCTTCCCCATTCACTGATTGGGAGAATGCAAGATTTTAAAATGAAAAGTCTCCTTGACGGGATTAGGTTTACGCCTAATTATTTAATTCTGTGCCAAAACCACCTAGAGAAGCAGTTAAAATTTTTTTTGCAAAATGTCTTCTGATAAAAAATACGTGTGGATGAACCCATCTTATTCTTGGGTGACAAAAGTCTCTTGTTCATGGGGACAGTGAATCCAGTAAAGGTCACTCCACTTTGCCCCATAGGTTAATTTTAAACTGATCCAGAAAAACCCAATTTGACCAGCTGACTTACTGGTCCCTCAGTGAAAATCATGCACGAGGAAGAGAAGGACCAGTTTTAAATATAAGGGATACTTTCCGAAGAAGTTTTGAAATACAGGGCCCCTGTTTGAAAGGGTTCGGCCTCAGGTACAATAGGATCCAGGGAAGAGGGCAGGAGAACAGGAAGCTCAAATAGGGTGTCCATCTTCATCGGAGGAACTCAACTCTTGGCCCTAAGGGTCCATCTTACAGGTCCGCTTATGAAAAGACCGATGGAGAGACACATTCATTACTCCCGCCGTGCCTTCTTGCTCTTCTTCTCAGATTTTGTGGCGGCATCATGAGCTTTCCGTTTCTCCGCCAGCTTGTTTGCCTGAAAGAGAAAAACCAATCAATGGATGAAAGCAGTGCGCCAAAATACTGTCAACACCTCCGGCACCAAGCTTCCAGAATGGGCACTTCTTTTGCTGTCGGGGTGAGCCACCAATCAAATTTCTCTGAGTACAGACTAAAGCTCAAGAAAGCTAGATATAGGCTGAATATCAGGAAAAACTTCTTAACTGTTAGAGCAGTGCGACAGTGGAACCAACTGCCTTAAGAGATGGTGAGTGCTCCAACAGTGGAAGCATTCAAGAGAGAACTGGGCAATCTCCTTTGATTCGGGTTCCTGCATTGAGCAGGGGATTGGACTGGATGGCCTCAAAGGCCCCTTCCAACTCTGTTATTCTATGATTCTGTGATCGTCTCTTTGCCTTTTCTGCATCTTAGCAATGTCTGGAAGCGTTGCTATGAAAGAAAGTCTTCCAACCCTGACGTCCGAACTTGCCCCCATAAGAGAGACAAGGGTCACACCTATCCCTTTCTTCAAAACTGATGCGACCAAAAGGCCCCTTTTAACGCAAGTTATCGTGATTCTATAACAGCTACATTTGGTAGCATTAACAGAAATATAGTCTCTAAAACCTGTGAGGTACTACAGTAAAACCCTGACTTATGGCTCGAGTTACATAAAATTTGACATACGTAATGATTTTTGCACTAAAACCATGTCCCGATTTACATAACACAATTTCCTATGGGTTTGCTTTGAGTTACGTAAAAAAATAGTTTTTCCTATAGGGTTGCTTCGATTTACGTAAACATCATTTTCCTATGGGTTTGCTTCGAGCTAAGTAAAAAAATCATTTTTCCTATGGGGTTGCTTCAAGTTAAGTAAAAAACCGATTTACATAAAAGCCTACGGAACAGACGTTTTATGTAAGTAGGGGTTTTATTGTACTTGTTCCCTTCCATTCAGGACTAGTTAGTCCAATTAAGAAAGAGGCAAGCAAACTAGAGCAGCTACAGAGAAGGGCAACAAGGGATGATCAGAGGACTGGAAACCAAGCCTTAGTAAGAAAGACGGAAGGAACTGGGCATGTTTAACCTTGAGAAAAGGAGACGGAGAGGGAATAGAATGATGATAGCACTCTTCAAATATTTGAAAGACAATCATAAATATGACAGGATTTGTTCTCCATCATCCCAGAGTGTAGGTTGTATAATAACTGGTTGAAATTACAGGAAGACAGATGTATCAGGAAACACTTCTTAATGGTTAGAGCAGTACGATAATGGACCCACTGCCTCATGTGGTGGTGAGCACTCCAACACTGGAAGCATTCAAGAGAGAATTGGAAAGCTACCATTGGTCATGTCTGCTTTGATTCGGATTCCTGCCTTGAGCAGGGGTTGGGTTCGGGATTCTCAACCTGCAGCCAGTGGGCTGAAATCGGCCTGCAGCACCATTCCATGTGGCCCACCACCATCTCCACCGCACCCAGAAGTGCTATGTGGTGGAGGAAGGGCAAAATGGCCGTGCAGCCCCCAAAGCTGTCTGAGGGAGCGTGACCCGGCTCCTAACAGCTTAAAAGGCTCCTTCCAACTCAGTGATTCAATGACTGGAAACCTGGCCATAACATTCCGGCCTCCCAAGACTGGAAAAGCATTCAAGATCCACAAGAGGAGCCACAAAAGGAACAAAGCTACTCTGGGAGAGAACAGTCCCTCCTCAATACCTCTCGGATTTTGCGCCTCTTCCCAAACATGATCTTCTGGTACAGGTACTTCTCCCGCTTCTTCATCATCATGATGGCCAGACGTTTGTCTTCATTTTCCTGCTCTTGAATCAGCCGGTGCTTATCTTCCTTCAATACCTTTCCGGCTGTGACCTTCACAGGGAACTCCTAGGCAAGGAAGGAAGAAGCAGTTAGCATAGAAGGCAAAATCTTTGGCAAATGGAACTCTTAGTTCATTTTTTCCCTCGAATATCTTAGGAAACTTTCAGTTAACCGAAACAAACCACTGCAGTGGCTCAGTGGTTAAGAAGCTCGCCTTGTGAGCTTGAAGGTTGGCAAGTTGGCAGTTTGAGACCTGGTTACTGCATGACAGATTGAGCGCCTGTCTCTGTCCCACCTCTTGGGGACATGAAAGGAGCCTCATTTGGGTGTTCCCTGAGCGGAGTTTCTCCCACAAAAAACCTTTCAACCCAGAAAAACTTCTGACACAAAATTATTATTATAACTAAAATTATGGATTTTTGTAAACAATAAAAAAATGCACAGGCACCAATCTTACAGACAAAAAAAAACCTAGAAAGGATAATAGAATCACTATACATTAGGGGCCGCAGTGGCTTAGCAGTTAAGATGCTGAGCTTGACAAGCGGAAGGTTTGCAGGTCACCATTTTGAGACCCGAGTGCGGCCTGACAGAGTGAGCACCCATCATCTGTCCTCAGCTCCTGCCAACCTAGCAGTTTGAAAGCAAGAAATTGCTTTGGCAAGAAAGGTAACAGCATTCCATGTACTTCGATGTCTTGTTATGCCTACCGTGTGACCAGAGAAACATCTGCAGATGCAGAGAGTGCTAGTCATAAATGGAGATGAGCACTGGACCCTAGAGTTGGATAGGAATGACTTTCGAGTAAGGGCAATCTTTACCTAAATTTAATTTGGTAACACACACGGTTCTCTTCTCTTATTTAATTATTTGTTCATTCATTCATTTTGTATTTATCATTTCAATAAATCTGCCTACGCTGCTAACCTCATGCCCCAAGCTGATCAAGTATTTATTAGCCGTGGGTTCATTTATTAACCGGCCGGTTGATTATTTTACAACGCCCAAGGACATCTTCCTTTGTCAGGCTGTACTTCTCCTTTCCGAAGAAAATTTATTCATGCTCTGTTTATCAAAGGCAGCCAAGTTAACTGCCAAAGCAAATAATCTGCACCCTTCCTTAAAATTGAGGAAAGGGGTGAAAAACCAAAAACAAGACTCCAAAGCAGTCGTAGCCCTCAAAGGTCTTGAGCACCTTGCTTTGAGTCCTCTGTTTTTCCATCTTTTTCAGCCTTCCTTCCTCTTCTTCATCAGATGCTTCTTCCTCTTCCTCTGAACTCTCTGTTGCTACATCCTCGTCCTCTTCCGCCACCTCCGATCCACTCTCTTCTTCTACGGCACAAAATCAAATTGCGTTAGTTTAGGACAAGGGTGGCCAAACTATAGCCATGCCGCTCTCGGAGGTGGAAGTAAAACATGCCCACGCATTGGCAAAATACTGCCATAAATGCACCTGCGGCTGGTGTAAACACGTTTCCAGCAGCGTTTTGCGCATGCCCATTTTACTTCCGCTTTCGGGGGGGGGCACGTGAACAACCTGCTCAACCATATGGCGCAAAAAGTTTGGGAACCCCTGGTTTTAGGATGTTAGCCGCTCTGAGTAGGAATTTTTTTTTCCTAGAGGGGCGGGATATACGTGTAATAAATAAAAATAAATACATTTAGGAGAACCAAAATCACCAAGCTGATTGGAAGAGGAAAAAACCCACCATCTACACAACAGAAGCAGATGGCGCCAAGCTGTCACTCAACCATACCCGTCAAGTATCCCGTATTGGCCAGGATTTCCCGTATTTCAGCGCTCGTTCCTCCCCTTTCCCGCTGCCCCGTATTTTGAACGTCGGGGAAAGGAGTTACTGCGCATGCACGCCCATCAGGCCATTCTGCACATGCACAAAGGGGTTCTGCGCATGCACAAAGGAGTTGTTGCTGTGCATGTGCACCCGGGCTGGAGCAGTTCCTGTATTTTCCGGAGCCGCGCTTGACAGGTATGCCCTCAACCCTGGCCCGTCCATACAGGGAACACGATCTGCTTACCTGCCCCGTCGCCTCTCTGCAAGGCTAAGAGCTTCAGCTTCTCCGGCGGGATATAATCGCCCTCCTTCTCCGTGACGAAAGGCGAGAGATGTGGAGGCAGAATCACCCCCGGGAAATAATCTGCCACCGGGAGGCACATCTTAGCGTTGACTGAGTCAAAGACCCACTGTGGCTGGAGGTAATACCTGTGGTGGACGGACAGAATCGGAATATCAGGACTGCCTCCAGTGTAAGCCAAAAGCAGTCTGGCAAGGCTACCCTGCTATGGTCATAGAGTAGACCCTACTGCCAGCAACGATTGAATGAGCCTGTTGCCTGGCCAGAAGGCAACGGCGAAAGGGCTCTAGCTTACCAATGAAAGCACTCGCTCTCCAGAAGGGTCCTTTGCTTTCTGAAATTACTGTATTTGCTGGCGTATAAGACCCATTTCCCCCCTTTAAAATACATGGGGAAAATTGAGTGCATCTGGGGGACAAAGGCGGGAGCTCATTCATTAAATATCTTTACTTAATAATCACCCAATGTAATACATTATTTTTCTAATCCAATTAAAAAAATAAAAAATATACACACCCAGTTTAGACTAGCGGTTCTTTCACGTTGAGTAAAGATTCTAGCCCCAGCAGTTTCCCCCGCCCCTCTACCCAGCAGCCTAATGGGAGTGCTTCCTCCCTCCCCCAGCACAGAGTCTGCCCTACCCCTCTGCCCAGCAGCCCAATGGGAGTGCTTCCTCCCTCCCCCCAGCAGTCTGCCCTGCCCCTCTGCCCAATGGGAGTGCTTCCTCCCTCCCCCCAGCACAGTCTGCCCTGCCCCTCTATCCAGCAGCCCAATGGGAGTGCTTCCTCCCTCCCCCCAGCACAGTCTGCCCTGCCCCTCTGCCCAGCAGCCCAATGGGAGTGCTTCCTCCCTCCCCCCAGCACAGTCTGCCCTGCCCCTCTATCCAGCAGCCCAATGGGAGTGCTTCCTCCCTCCCCCCAGCACAGTCTGCCCTGCCCCTCTGCCCAGCAGCCCAATGGGAGTGCTTCCTCCCTCCCCCCAGCACAGTCTGCCCTGCCCCTCTGCCCAGGGGGAATGCTTCCTCCCTCCCTTCAGCAGAGTTCGCCCCGCCCCTCTATCCAGCAGCCCAATGGGAGTGCTTCCTCCCTCTCCCAGCACAGTCCACCCTGCCCCTCTGCCCAGCAGCCCAATGGGAGTGCTTCCTCCCTCCCCCAGCACAGAGTCTGCCCTACCCCTCTGCCCAGCAGCCCAATGGGAGTGCTTCCTCCCTCCCCCAGCACAGTCCACCCTGTCCCTCTGCCCAGCAGCCCAATGGGAGTGCTTCCTCCCTCCCCCAGCACAGTCCACCCTGTCCCTCTGCCCAGCAGCCCAATGGGAGTGCTTCCTCCCTCCCCCAGCACAGAGTCTGCCCTACCCCTCTGCCCAGCAGCCCAATGGGAGTGCTTCCTCCCTCCCCCCAGCACAGTCTGCCCTGCCCCTCTGCCCAGGGGGAATGCTTCCTCCCTCCCTTCAGCAGAGTTCGCCCCGCCCCTCTATCCAGCAGCCCAATGGGAGTGCTTCCTCCCTCTCCCAGCACAGTCCACCCTGCCCCTCTGCCCAGCAGCCCAATGGGAGTGCTTCCTCCCTCCCCCAGCACAGAGTCTGCCCTACCCCTCTGCCCAGCAGCCCAATGGGAGTGCTTCCTCCCTCCCCCAGCACAGTCCACCCTGTCCCTCTGCCCAGCAGCCCAATGGGAGTGCTTCCTCCCTCCCCCAGCACAGTCCACCCTGTCCCTCTGCCCAGCAGCCCAATGGGAGTGCTTCCTCCCTCCCCCAGCACAGAGTCTGCCCTACCCCTCTGCCCAGCAGCCCAATGGGAGTGCTTCCTCCCTCCCCCCAGCACAGTCTGCCCTGCCCCTCTGCCCAGGGGGAATGCTTCCTCCCTCCCTTCAGCAGAGTTCGCCCCGCCCCTCTATCCAGCAGCCCAATGGGAGTGCTTCCTCCCTCCCCCAGCACAGTCCACCCTGCCCCTCTGCCCAGCAGCCCAATGGGAGTGCTTCCTCCCTCCCCCCAGCAGTCTGCCCTGCCCCTCTGCCCAATGGGAGTGCTTCCTCCCTCCCCCCAGCACAGTCTGCCCTGCCCCTCTATCCAGCAGCCCAATGGGAGTGCTTCCTACCTCCCCCCAGCACAGTCTGCCCTGCCCCTCTGCCCAGCGGAAATGTTTCCTCCCTCCCCTCAGCAGAGTTCGCCCCGCCTCTCTATCCAGCAGCCCAATGGGAGTGCTTCCTCCCTCCCCCAGCACAGAGTCTGCCCTGCCCCTCTGCCCAGCAGCCCAATGGGAGTGCTTCCTCCCTCCCCCCAGCACAGTCTGCCCTGCCCCTCTATCCAGCAGCCCAATGGGAGTGCTTCCTACCTCCCCCCAGCACAGTCTGCCCTGCCCCTCTGCCCAGCGGAAATGTTTCCTCCCTCCCCTCAGCAGAGTTCGCCCCGCCTCTCTATCCAGCAGCCCAATGGGAGTGCTTCCTCCCTCCCCCAGCACAGAGTCTGCCCTGCCCCTCTGCCCAGCAGCCCAATGGGAGTGCTTCCTACCTCCCCCCAGCACAGTCTGCCCTGCCCCTCTGCCCAATGGGAGTGCTTCCTCCCTCCCCCCAGCACAGTCTGCCCTGCCCCTCTATCCAGCAGCCCAATGGGAGTGCTTCCTACCTCCCCCCAGCACAGTCTGCCCTGCCCCTCTGCCCAGCGGAAATGTTTCCTCCCTCCCCTCAGCAGAGTTCGCCCCGCCCCTCTATCCAGCAGCCCAATGGGAGTGCTTCCTCCCTCCCCCAGCACAGAGTCTGCTCTGCCCCTCTGCCCAGCAGCCCAATGGGAGTGCTTCCTCCCTCCTCCTAGCACAGAGTTCACCCCATCCCTCTATGGAGTGGACAGCAGCCTGTTGAGTTTGGGCACTCGGTCTCTAAAAGGTTCGCCATCGCTCCCCTAAATGATGCTCAACGACAAGGCTTCCAGCTCCAAAAAGCCTTCCATTCCCATTTTGACCCACAAACAGAAGTGCCCACCTGCCAATCACTTGTTGGTCCAAACCAGGCCGGTCAACAATTTGGTGGGTGATTTTCGGATCGGTCACGTCATACGTTGCGCCAATGCAGACGGATTTATCCCATGACACTTCGCCTCCGAAGCACCTGGTTAAGGGGGAGACAACGTCGTTGAGCAGATGGTTAAAACCAGACCCAGTGACCCCTTTTAGCTCCACACAGGGTTGTGCGGGATGGGAAAGGCACAACTAGGCTAGACTAAGCAGGCCTGGGACTCACACTGGCTTCATTCTGAGGACCCTGTTGGGAACTACAGAGCTTGCTGTGACTCTGAATTCCTGGACTTCACTCACAAGCACAACGAAAGCTGACGTTTAAATACAAGAGTTAGTCTTTAAGGTGTCACAACCTTTTTGTTGTTTTGTTTCATTTACTCTCTGATAACCACACAACTATGTTGGGCTAGTAATGACAAAAGCTGCCCATGTTGTTTACGGCCATAGTGACATATAGTGACATAGTCTTTAAGGTGCCACAACATTTTTTGTCTTTTTTTTCTGTTTTGTTTACTCTCTGATCTGCGGTGGCCTAGTGGTTAAGACACTGAACTTGACGAATGGAAGGTCGGCAGCCCAGCAATTCAAGACCCGGGTCCTGCACGACGGAGCGAGCTCCCGTCGTCCGTCCCAGCTCAGGCCAACCTAGGAGTTTGAAAACAAACAAAACAAAAACTGCATAGATAAGATAGTAAAGGTAAAAGTCTCCCTTGCTCAAAAGCCAGTTGCGTCCAACTCTAGAAGTCGGCACTTTTCTCCATTCACAGCACTGTCTGCATTTGCAGAAATTTCCATGTGGCAGGCATGACTAGATGCTGGAGTGCATGGAACGCTGTTACCTTTCCTGCCAAAGTGGTAACTAGTTATCTACTTGCAATTTCTTGCTTTCAAAATTGCTAGGTTGGCATGAGCTGGGACAGACGACGGGCGCTCATTCCATCACACAGCACTTGGGTCTTGAACTGCTGACCTGCCAACCTATCAGCTGTGACTGGGAGGAGGTTACACAGCATCCATCGGACAGCGAAATGGACCTTAGCAACGCAAGTTTGACATACCGGACCACAAAAGCCAGAGGTTCCCGGGGCACTTCGCGGTTGAGAAAGAACCGGAGGCCCTCAAAGAGCTTCTTCTGTTTCTCAAGGGCTTCTTGCTCCTTCTGACGGGACTCTTGTTGCTCTTCACTCTCCTGGTATGGGAGGAAAAAAAACAATGGTGAGAAATCCGCTCCGTCTCTGCAACATACCCATTTTATAGAACCATAATGGGAACCGGCGAGGCTTCTCAAACATGAGCTATAAATATCGAAGATGCGGAAGCATTGTTGTTGTTGTTCAGTCACATAGTCGACTCTGACCCTTTGCGACCTCATGGCCCATTGCCCTCCAGGCACCCCTGTCCTCCACCATCCTCCTCAACCCGCTCAGCTCTGTACCCACTGCGTCTACAATACCATCCAGCCATCTCATTTTTGGCCACCCCCTACTTCTTTTGCCCTCCACCTTTCCCAGCATCAAAGCTTTCTCAAGTGAATCCTCTCTTCTCATTTGATGTCGAAAGTACTTCATCTTCATCTTTACTATTTGTCCTAAGGAGCAGTCAGGGTTCATTTCTTCTAAAATCAACCTATTTGTTCTCCTCGCTGGCCAGGGGACTCTCAAAAACTTTCCTCAAACACCACATCTGAAAGGTGTCTATTCTTCTGCACTCAGCTTTACAAGCCTCCAAAATTCTTCACCTGGTAGGATTTAAATTCAGGGTGAAGAAGAAAGGACACCTTCCTTGCCCTGAATTGGTCCCCAAGGGGTTAGGATCAAAAAAGTAGAGATGATTCCCTGAGCAACAGGGAAATGGCCCTCAAGATCTAGGGCTGTGATGGTGAACCTTGGCACTCCAGGGGTTCTTGGATTTCAATTCCCAGAAGCCCAAGTCTCTGTGAATCCACACGAATAGGTTTACTGCACATACGCATATTGCCACTAGCTAGACAAGACTGGGGTCCCCAAACCCTCCCCAGTTCAGGAGTCTCTCGCACAATACTCACCCCCTCCACGGGGAACTCGTCCACCTCGGCTTCGTCCTCCGGGTTTGGCATGACCGTTCGGGCCAGGCTAGCACTGAGAGCTGACAATTTCTGCGGAGGATAAAGGACAGCCGATACTCAGGATGCGAGATTCAGGGTGAAATTCACATAGGCAAATGGATAGCATTTGCTTGCTACACAGATGTGGTGCAATTTGTTTTCCTACAATCACACAACATGGAAGGAAAGGCGCTCAAACCCTACCCAGAGCCATGCTAGATCTTCTCAGTCTTGCTGTAGGGCTAATATTTGGAGAGAGATGGGCTGGAGCATTTCCCCGACAAGACAGAAGCGCTGCTTTAAGTGAGATCGCTCCCATTAAAGTGGCCATGTTCAGCTACAATCAGGAATCGAATCATAGAATCACTGAGTTAAGTTAGAAGGGACCTTTGGGGCCATCGAGTCCAACCCCCTGCGCAATACAGGGATCCAAACCAAAGTAGATCTGACAGAGGGTTGCCCAATTCTCTCTTGAATGCTTTCAGTGCTGGAGCGCTCGCCACCTCTCGAAGCAGTGGGTTCCACCGTCATACTGCTCTAACAGTCGCAAAGCTTTTCTTAATATTCAGCCTAGATCTGGCTTCCTTTAGTTTCAGCTCGTTATTACGCATCCTGCATTCTGGGACGATGGAGAACAGGTCCTGCCCTTCTTCTTTATGACCTTCTTCTTCTTCTCGTGCCATAGCCGATTTCGAATATTGGTGATCCTCATGGTGATCAGCCATGAAGAATGTCCTGCGAATATAATGCTGTGTGGCCTTTCACCTGCCTTCCCCATTGCAGCGAGGCACCCATACCAATGATCCAGCTCCGTGAGCCACTTTCTGGTCCTGAGCCCTTTTGGCACACAAAGTCCTCCTCAGCACCAGGCCAGGATGGATGAAGCTTCTGCCCTCCATCAAGATGGATTCCAGTGGGATTTAGTCCACTTGGGGACCATCACCCTTCCCTGTGGACTCCACTAGTCCATAGGGTTGTCAGTTTAGCTAACTGCCGCCTGACACTCGGTATTGAGTCACTGGCAGTATGGTCTACTCCATTACCATATCAGGATAGTCTAGCCAGACTTTATGACCATCTTTCAGATATTTGAAGAGTGCTCTCATCATCATCCTCTCCCCTCTCCGTCTCCTTTTCTCAAGGCTAAACATGCCCAGTTCCTTCTGTCTTTCCTCTTAGGGCTTGGTTTCCAGTCCTCTGATCATCCTTCTTGCCTTTCTTTGGACCTGCTCTAGTCTGTTTGCCTCTTTCTTAAAGTGCCCAGAATTGGACACAGGACTCTAGACGTGGTCTAACTAGTGCTGAATAGAGGGGGACTGGTCGTACCTCACGGGTACTGTGGAATGAACTCACCAAAAGGTGACTTCACTTTGGCATTTTCACGTCAGGCACGGAAGTAGTAGCACATGGGTTCTAGTTGTCTCACGGGTACCCTACTTGTGATCACATTGGGACTAGCCTAGACAGCCTTACTCAACTCACATTTTTTTCCAGGCTACAATTCCCATCTTCCCTGCCCAGTCTGGTGTGATGGGAGTTGGAGTCTCGCAAATCTAGTGGGACACTGGAGGGGGAAAGCAGAAGTGAACTACAGCGGAACCTCGGTTAACGTAATTGATGCGTTCTCCGGGACGTTTCTTACAGTGAAAATTACTTTAACCGAATTTCCCATAGGAACGCATTGAATGCAATTTCCCCATAGGAATGCACTGAAAACTAAAATACATTAACCAAGATGTGGTTTCCCATAGGAATGTATTGAAGACCAATTAATCCGTTCTGGGGGAAAAATCTGTAAACCGAGCCACTATGTTCTATGGGTTTCTTTTTGTTATGCATTTTTATGTTAACCGAGGCATTTGTTAACTGAGGTTCCACTGTATACAAGTGTGACAAAAGCTGAGTTGCTGATTTGTTTCCTTAGCAAGACCATGATTGGGGGGGGGGCAGGCTGGGGTTCCAGCAACACCACATTGCCGGGAAGACCGACGCTCTCACCTCCAAGTAGCTCTCCGAATCCAAAGCATACGCCTCCCCTTCCTCTGGCCTCAGCTCAGCTAAAGACTGGCCTTCGATCTAAAAGACAGACAGAAGGATATAAGGATCGTGTGCCTCCCACAAAAGGCCTTCTTGGGAGGACTTGCCAGCATGTTGGGTTTGCACCAAGGAAAATCTCTGGCATAGGAAAACCAAAGAATCACAGAATTGTTGAGTTGGAAGGGGACCTGTGAGGTCATTGAGTCCAACCCTCTGCTCAATGCAGGAATCCGAATCAAAGCAGACATGACACATGGTTGCTTTCCAATTCTCTCTTGAATGCTTCCAGTGTTGGAGCACTCATCACCTCTTGAGGCAGCAGGTTCCACTGTCGTACTATTCTAACAGTTAAGGAGTTTTCCCTGATATTCAGCTGTCTTCCTGTCGTTTGATCCTGCTATTACACGTTACAAAGGATTCACTGAGGTTTTAGCATTCTTTTGTCTAGAGCAGGGGTTCCCAACCTAAGGCCCTTGGGCCGGATCCGGCCCCTGGCACCATTTCATGTGCCCCCCCAACCCTCCAAGGGCATTCAAAAAACAAAATGGCTGCCTTTTTGAAGCTGCTGGGACAAAATGACCACCCTCATCATGCAGGCATGGCAAAATGGCCGTCCGGCTCACAAAGCTGACAGAGAGCTTGAAAAGGTTTGTAACCCCTGGTCTAGAGCCATGGTTCCCAACGTAGGGCACATGCCCCCGGGGAGGGGGATTTGATTTTTAAGGGGTGCAAATTGATTTTTAAGGGATGCAAGCCTTTTAGGCTTCCTCTGTGTAGATAGGAGTGCTCTTTTTGAATAACAAGAGTATTTGCCAGTATAAGACACATTGGAGTATAAGACACACTCCGTTATTACCAAATATGCCACACTCTATTTTTCCAATGTATTTTAAGGGAGGAAAGTAGGTCTTATACACAAGCAAATATGGAATATCTGACCGGAGGGGGGTCATGGGGAATCAGGATTTTAAGAGATGTTTAGAGGGGCCATGGTTGGGAGCCACTGGTCTAGAGAGCAAAAAGTGTAGCTGAATCTTTTCACAATGGAACATCAGCTTAACTACACACCATGGCGTTCCCCATCTAATGAGGATTATTTCGGTTATTTGCTCTCCACCCGAATGTAAGAGATCAAAGATTCTCCTTGATCTCTTCAAACTTGGACAACCTTGCAAAGAGAAATGGGGTAGAATTGTGGCCAGTCTGCCTCATTCCTGTCTGATGGTGACCTTTTTGGAAAACCCATGTGCCTGTCACGTCCCGGGGAAACCTATTTCACCCACCTTTGGGGGATAGTGCAGGTTGAGGGATTGGTAGATCCGAAAGTTTACGAAACCAAGGATGGTGGTGTAGAACTCCGTGAAGGTTGCCATGACTCGGTAGTCCACGTCGGTTGGATGCTGGGAGAAAATAGAATAGCCTATCAGTCAACTGCCCCGCATAACAAAGGGGTTAGTTAGTAAAGGTTTCCCTTACTTGAAAGCCAGTCGTATCCGACTCTAGGGTTCAGTGCTCATCTGTTTCCAAGCCGAAGAGCCAGCGCTGTCTGCTTCTACAGACATTTTCGTGATCATGTGGCAGGCATGACTAGACACCAGAGTGCATGGAAGACTGTTTACCTTCCCACTGAAGTGGTCCCTACATATTTACTTGCAATGTTTTGCTTTCGAACTGCTAGGTTGGCAGGAGCTGGGACAAAGATAGGAGCTCATTCTGTCCTGCAGTACTTGGGAAACGAACTGCTGACCTTCCGCCTTCCAGTCAGCATCTTAGCCACTTGAGCCACTGCAGTCAGATGTATAAAATATGCTAACAGATGACCGTCTGCTGATGAATATCAGGGTAGATGTATTCAATACGACAGCGTTACCAGCAATGTTGTACGCGTTCGAAACATGGGCAATAACAAAGTGAGAGGAAGAAAAACTGGCGGTAGCCCAAAGAACAATGGAAAGACGGATGTACAGAGTAACAATCAGGGATAAGATCAGCAATAAGGAATTGCGACAAAGAACTGGACTGTGTGATGTGGTTGGTAAACTATATGTGGCATAAAGAAGATGGCCAGGCCATATCACCTGCCTAAAGGATAACAGATGGACCTGTGGGCTAACAGACTAGATACCAAGGGGCCACAAAAGACCACTAGGGCAGACCCCAAAATCGATGGGATGAGCCGATGGTAAAGCCTTTTGGCCAGAGATGGAAGCAGAAGGCTAAGGATAGAACATTTTGGAGTTCAGTTCATTTGTGCTAAAATTGACGACAAATTGATTATTTGATTGGATAAAATATCTCATGGAGGATGATGATGTACAAAATGCTTTAAGAGGAACTTGGGAAATGGATTTAGGAGTTGAAATTAAAGAAGAGAAATGGGGTAAAATATGGACACAAGGGATCATGGAAAATATGTCGGTCAGAATCAAAGAGAACTGTTGTATAAAACAATTTGGAGGTAGTATATTCTTCTTCCTCTTTCGTGTCCCGATCTAACTCTGGACTGCCACTTTCTTGGCTTTGTCGTTGGCCAACCTTAAGTCTTCACTGGTGCATCTTTCTGGTAGTGATCGGCAGACCAGCAAATGAGCCGGATTGTGTATCTCTCCACATTCACACAGCACATTGTTATTCGCCAGGATCCCCCGCTTGAGCCTGTTGGTCTTGCATTTAGGGACTTCAACCCTCAGCCTATTCGGGGTCCTCTAAGTGACGTAGAATAGGTTGAGTTCCTCAGCCACATCCTCCTTTAATGTTGTTCCTTGTCCAGTGAGCTCCTTCCTCTATCTTCTAATTTCATTTTGCTCTTGTGTAACATCAAGATAATATACAAACCCAATATGGTTAAGCTATTATGACTCAAAACATAACATGCTGTCCGGCTCCTTTTCGTCCTAAACAGGTTGCATTTTAAGGGTCCTGGATTGCGGTACTTTCTGGCTATTGTAATGTGTGGCGATGATTTTATTGGGATTTTTATAGTGTGTAGTTTTTAACTTTTGATCGTTATATGACTGGTTTTATGACGTTAGCCGCCCTGAGTAGGGATGATTTCCCCCCCCCACCCCCGAGGAGCGGGATAGAAGTGTAAATAATGAAATAAATAAATAAATAAGGATTGATGGAGATGTAAAAAAATCTGGGACATACAGTAGAACCCCGTATAGCGATCGCCCCATACAGCGATGAAATCGCATAGCGATGAGGCTTGGACGGGCAGAAGCCGTTCCACTTAGCGATCGTTCCTATGGGAAAATCTGTACAACGATTTTCCAATGGCAAAAAACTGCTTAGCGCCAAACATCGTTGTACGGTTTTTCCCATCGTACAACGACGAAAACCACATAGTGATCAGCTACAAGGAACCGATTCAAATCGCTATATGGGGTTCTACTGTATTTTCATTTATGGCAGAATTGTAACTATGTAAAGAAAATGTGGAATTGTAATTATGTGAAGGAAATGTGGAAAAGAGATTATTATTATTATTATTATTATTATTATTATTATTATTATTATTATTATTATTATTATTATTATTATTATTATTATTATTATTATTATTATTATTTTTGGGGGGGATTAATCAAATATTGTCTAAATCCAACTGCTGTTTTGAACCTGGAAAGGCTGTGGATTTTCCCCAGATGGACGATTAACGGGATTTAGAATCCTGTATAGATAATTTCCCTCGCAAAACCAAACATTTTTAATGGTGGGAAACACTCTACCTAAAGCAATAGTTCCCAACATGGGGACCAGGCCCCAGAGAAGGACTTTAATTCGCAGAAGCCTAAGTCAGTACATTGGCTGATTAGTGCTTTAGGAAATTGACGTAGGCTTCTGGGAATGGAAGTCCAAGAACCAAAGGTTGGGAAACATCGACCCAAAGATGTACAATGTGGGAATTTTCCCACCCCATTTCACTGACCCTTCCAGGTGGTGCTACCCGAAAAATCTTTGACTGTGGATTGACTTTGGGTCTCACTGGTCCACCACCACGTTGACCATCCCCTTTCAGGGCAAATCAAGGATCTGAAAGTAATAGAAATACTCTGTTCCTATTCAGTGAAGCTGTCTTGTCTGCTCACCTTGAGCTGGGTCTACCATTCAAGCACGTATGGGCAGTACAGATGTTACCGGTACAACTGTGAGATGCTTTGAAGTATGGCATAATTGGAGACTCGAGTACTGCACGACAGAGCTCCCGTTTCTGTCCCAGCTCCTGCCAACCGAGCAGTTTGAAAGCAAAAAGTTGCAAGTAGATACATAGGGACCACTTTGGTGGGAAAGGTAACAGTGTTCCGTGTTCTTTGGCATTTAGTCATGCCTGCCACATTTCCATGGAAATGTCTGCAGACGCAGATAGCGCTGGCTCTTTGGCTGTAAACAGAGATGAGCAATGAACCCTAGAGTTGGATATGACTGGCTTTCGAGCAAGGGCAACCCTTTACTTTTACTATAATTGGGGAAAAGAGGTAGTTAGGTTAGGCAAATAAAGAGATCCACCTGTCTCTTGGGAGTTGCTAGACTTTTAGCCAAAAAGAACAGCCTACCTTAAGGGTCAGTTGGGAGTCTTACTCCTGTACCTGCCCCCTTGCAGGGTAAGGGACTCCCTGCCTGAGCTCCTCGAGGCCATCTCAGCGTTGGCATTGGAGTTCCCTAGACTGATGGTTCTGGGGGACTTCAATTTGCCTTCGCTGGGGACTGGCTCCGGGGTGGCTCAGGAGTTCATGGCTTCCATGGCAGATATGGACCTGATTCAGGTAATTCAGGGCCCGACCAGGGGCAGTGGCCACACACCAGATTTAATCTTTTTGTCGGAGCGGTGGCAGAGTGATCTGAGACTACGGAAATTAGACATAACACCTGTGCCATGGTCAGATCACTATTTGGTGGCTCTAGACTTCCTGGGTGCATCGCTTCACCGTAGGGAGGCAGGGCCTATTAGAATGGCCCGCCCCAGGCAACTGATGGATCCTGATGGATTCCAGAGGGAACTGGGGGATTTCCCTCTGGATCGGCAACACAATTCGCCCGAGGCGCTGGTTGACCTGTGGAACAGGATGACAACAGCGGCCTTGGATGAAATCGCACCACTACGGCCTCTCAGAGCTCATGGAGCTAGGTCATCTCCGTGGTTCACAGATGAACTGCGGGAGCTCAAACGGGCAAAGAAACGCCTAGAGCGCCGCTGGGTGAAGACCCAGAGAGACTCCGATTGGACACTAGCTAGAGCCGCTATTAGGGCCTATCTAGTGGCGATGGAGGTGGTGAGGCGGCAATACTTCACCACCCTTATTGCCTCCGCTGATAATCGCCCGGCCACCCTGTTCCGGGTTACCAGGTCTCTCCTTGGTAGGGGGACCCCGGTGCCTGGTTGGCAGGGGTCGGCTGAGGACTTTGCTGACCATCTAGTGGAGAAAATCGATCGGATTCGCTCTGGGTTTAATCCTGGCGTGGATGGGGAGAGTCCGGAGGGAGCTGGAGTACAGTCTTGGCATACCATCTGGGACCGGTTTGATCCAGTTGCCCCTGATGAAGTGGACAGGCTCCTTGCAGCTGTGCGCGCCACTACCTGCCCATTGGACCCCTGTCCCACCTGGTTGGTGAAAGCCTCCAAGGCGGTGACAGGTGACTGGGTTGGGGCTGTGATCAATGCATCATTGCGGGAGGGGGTGTTTCCTGCACCTTTAAAACATGCTTTGGTGCGCCCCCTCCTGAAGAAACCTTCCCTCGACCCAGCTGTCCTAACCAACTATAGGCCTGTCTCTAACCTCCCCTTTTTAGGGAAGGTGTTGGAGAAGGCAGTGGCGTGTCGGCTGCAGGGGGTGCTGGATGAAGCGGATTACCTGGACCCCTTTCAGTCAGGATTCAGGCCGGGATATGGTACCGAGACGGCATTGGTCGCACTGATGGATGATCTCTGGCGGGAGCGGGACGGTGGTCACCCATCCGTCCTTGCTCTTCTTGACCTCTCAGCGGCTTTCGATACCGTTGACCACGGTATCCTTCTGGGACGGCTCCGAGAATTGGGAATCCAGGGTAATGTGTGGTCCTGGTTTTCCTCATTTCTGAGGGGTCGTACCCAGTCGGTGTGGTTGGAGAGTGAGAGGTCCAGTCCTAGGCCCCTCAAATGGGGGGTGCCTCAGGGCTCGGTGCTCTCTCCTCTCCTATTTAACATCTACATGAAGCCGCTGGGTGAGATCATTCGTTCCCATGGGGTGCGGTACCATCAGTACGTGGATGACACTCAGTTGTACATCTCGGCCCATGGGGACCCCAGTGATGCCGTCAAAGTCCTTTCCAGATGCCTGGAAGCTGTGGGGGTCTGGATGGGGGCTAACGGGCTACAACTGAATCCCAGCAAGACTGAGTGGCTATGGATAGGGGGTCCTGCGTTAACCCGGGAGCTACCATCGTTGGTTCTGGATGGGGCTATTTTGCCCCAGACAGACCCGGTGTGCAACTTGGGGGTCCTCCTGGATTCACGGCTACTGCTAGAGGAACAGGTGGCGGCTGTGACCAGGAGGGCTTTCGCCCAACTTCGGGTGATCCGCCAGTTGCGCCCACTCCTGGACCGGGACTCCTTGCTCATGGTCACTCACGCTCTGGTTACCTCCAGACTAGATTATTGCAATGCGCTCTACATGGGGCTGCCCTTGACGACCATTCGGAGGCTACAGCTGCTCCAAAATGCGGCAGCCCAGGTGGTGATGGGGTGTGGGCGTTATGCCCGTGCTTTGCCACTGCTCCGGGAGCTGCACTGGTTGCCAGTTTGTCTCCGGGTGCAATTCAAGGTGCTGGTTTTGACCTTTAAAGCCCTATATGGTAGTGGGCCGGGTTACCTAAGAGACCGCATCGCCCTGAGGACCTCTGTCCGTCCAACCAGAGCGGACCGGAGGGGCTCTCTAATTGTTCCATCAGCCAGAGGGGCTCGCCTCTCTGGCACAAGGAGGAGAGCCTTCTCCGTGTCTGCACCGGCCCTCTGGAACCTCCTGCCAACAGAGCTACGTCTCCGGACGGAATTGCTGCCTTTCAGAAAAGATCTTAAAACCTGGCTGGCGGGTCAAGTGTGGGGTGCAGGTGGAAGGGTAACCGCCATTGGGTGGTTGGTGTAGAAGAACTCTTCCCCATGGTGCCTTTGGATCCTGCAGCCCTTGTTTTTAGGGGGTGGGTAGTTTTAACTGTTTTAACTGTTTTAACTTGTGTTTTTAATTTTTATTGTGAACCGCCCTGAGTTGGCTTTGGCCGAGTGAGCGGTATATAAATGTGATAATTAAATCAAAATTAAATTAAAATTACCTGAGGTTAATTGTTAAAGCATTTCTGCTTCTAATTTTGAAGTTAATGATTTTTAATCCAAAATAACTTTGGCAGGTACAGGTTGGAACGAAGGACGAGGGGTTGGCCGGGGCAGAACACAAATCACAGAATCACTGAGTCAGAGGGGGCCTTTTAGGGCATTGTTGTATTGCTTTTAATGCTGTGAGTCACCCTGAGTCATTTTGAGTTGGGCAGCTATACAAATTGGAAATCTATACCTATAAATCTGTGCGTTAACCGTTGGAATGTGACAAAGGATGTTGCACCAGGCCCCACTAGCCCCGACCGAGCCTCCCTGCACTCACCCGAACCGGGTTCACAGGTAACTGTCGGGTTGAGAAATGTGGCAGTGGGGCAGGAGCCCCCCGAACGTGAACAAAGAAAAAGGACTTCAATTCCCAGCATCCTTTGCACTGTGCAACCCCTCAGCCAATCAGGCTGAGGGATACGAGCACAGAGGAGGCTGGGAATGCGCGCTGACTGAAAAAAAACAAAATGGTGGGAGCCAGAGGGAAAGACTTTGAAAGACGCAGCTGGAGGGAGCCAGGAAAAGATAAGGGTTAGGTAAGGGTTAGGGGGTGGGTGAGGGAGGCAATGAAAGGTGCTGGGTCCAGAAGGGTTGGGGGGACAGACCCCTTTTGTCCCCCCAATCCTACCAAACCCAGGGGACCAGGGAGAGGAGATTGAATACACCCCCCTCCCAAACACTCCTTTTTAAAAGTGGTTTCTTCTCTTTAAAAACGGAGTGTTGTTTGTTTGTTTGTTTTTTGGGGGGGAAACGATCCTCTCTCTGCTGGGTCCCCTGGCTCTGGAAAGGTTGGGGGGACAATACACACACACACACGCACGCACACGCACACACACACTACTTCTCTTTCTCTCTCACACACACACATACACACACACCACTCCTGCCTTGCCAGGAATTTTTAATGTGTGTATTGGTGGTTGGAGTGGTATTGTATGGGTAGTGGTGGTTGTGCACACCCAAAACCACCCCTAACCACCAACACACCTCTTTTTTACATAAATTACCAAAAAGAATTAACCTTACAACACAATTTAAAACAGCCCGGCTCTTTACGAACATTAAGAAAAAAAACCTTCCAAAACCATTTAAAACAGCCCGGCACTGCCGGGCAAAATCTGCTAGTTAAAATTAAAATTAAAAATTGAGTCTGACCTACTGCTCAACACAGGAATCTGAATCAAAGCAGATCTGGTTGTGCAATGCTCTCTTGAATGCCTCCTGCGTTGGAATGCTCACCACCTCTCAAGGCAGTGGGTTCCACCGTCATACTGCTCTAACCATTAAGAAGGTTTTCCTAATATTCAGTCCTTTAGTTTGAACCCGTTATTATGCATCCTGCACTCTGGGATGATGGAGAACATGTTCTTCCCTATGGCTATCTTTCGGTACAGTGAACCTTTGCTTTACAGACGGCTCGCTTATCGGACAACTCGCTTCACAGACAGAAATCCATAGGAAATGACAGTCCGCTTCATGGACAAAAATCGTGATACGGACTGGCTTTCCCCAGGGTGTTAAGCTTTTTTGTGCTGCTTGGGAACCCTGTGCTGCTTTCCATGGTGGCAGGAGGGTATTTGGAGCATTTCTGCTCTGTTTATTGAATGTTTCATCACGTTTTCTGTGCGATTCAGCAGCTTAAAAGTAGCATTCAGCACTTCCGGGGGGGGGGGGGGGGGGAGCTGAATGTCGGGCCATTACCACAGCTGGCCACTAGATGGCGCAAAGCACAGTTTCCCATAGGAATGCATTGAAAATCAATTTCTTCTGTTCTGAATGTCAGAAAAAATCCAAAAACCTATTTTTTCCTGTTCAAAATTCTTCAAAAAGTGCACTTTGGAATTTTTTGCCACTTTATAAACAGTTCGGAACATTTAAAACCATTATTTTTGGCTTATTTCCTGAGCTCCGGAATCTCCCCCATGCATTCCTATGGGAAACCGCAGTTTGCTTTAAGGATAAATCACTTTAAGGACAAACTGGCGGAACGGATTAGTTCCGTAAAGCAGGGGTTCACCGTATTTGAGGAGTGCAATCATCATAGTCTTAGTCTTCTGATTCAGTCTTGCTTGGAGGAGGAAGAGCTACGCCAGACTACATCCCCGCAGTCTTTTAAAAAAACAACTAAAGACACTGCTCTTTGAGGAGGCCTTTGGGAATGTACTGTCTATTTCTGGTCATTAGATATGCTGCCCAATTCCTTTTCATTCTAAATAGGTTGCATTTTAAGAGTCCTGGATTGCGGTATTTTTTGGCTATTGTAATGTGTGGTGATGATTTTATTGGATTATTGTAATCTTTAAGTTTATGACTGGTTTTATGAAGTTAGCCTCCCTGAGTAGGAATGATTTCCCCCATAGAGGGGTGAGATATGAGAGTGAGTGAGTGAGTGAGTGAGTGAGTGAGTGAGTGAGTGAGTAAGTAAGTAAGTAAGTAAGTAGGCTGGAAGTGAAACTCCCCCAAAGGTCCTTGTAAAAGTTTGAATCGCAGGCACGAAATTAAACTGGGCAGAAGATGACAATCACCACCCAGCTCTGGTGTCTGAGGTAAGACTCACTTTAAAAATGTTGTGGATTAAAACACGATAGTGTGAATTCTGCCCTGACCAAAGAGGAGTAAAGCCACTGGTACTCACATTGTGGGAAAAGGCATACGGGGTTATCCAGGTGATCAGCTGCCCCATGACCTCCGCCTGATAGTAGATGCCTTTAATAGACAAGAACACCTGGCAAAAGACCACAAAGAAGAGGGTTCAAGTCGGAAAAGGCAACACGAAGGACCACATAGAAACCCTCTTCATAGAATAAATGGAGTTGGAAGGGGGGCCTTTGAGGCCATCCAGTCCAACCCTCTACTCACGGCAGGAATCCAAAGCAAAGCAGATCTGACATATTTCTTTGTCCAATTCTCTCTTGAATGTTTCCCTTGTTGGAGCGCTCACCACCTCTCGAGACAGCGGGTTCCACTGTCGTACTGCTCTAACAGTTAAGAGGTTTCCCTAATCTTCAGCCTATATCTGGCTTCTTTTAGTTTCAGACCTCTGGGATGATAAGAGAACAGATCCATCCCCTCCCTCTTTATGATTATCACTCAGGTATTTGAAGACCGCTATCAGCATCCTCTCCCCTCAGTCTCCTTTTCTCAAGGCTAAACATGCCCAGTCTTCCAAGGGTTTGGTTTCAGTATCCTCTGATCATCCTTATTGCACCTTCTCTGGACCTGCTCTAGATTGCATGCCTTGAAAGGAAGATGATACTTAGAAGGTGGCTTACATTTAATTTAGAATCATAGTATGACTGATTGATGGCAAACCTTTTAGAGTCCGAGTGCCCAAACTGCAACCCAAAACCCACTTATTTATTGCAAAGTGCCAACACGGCAACAGAGGAGGAAGGAAGCTCTCCCATTGGGCTGCTGGGCAGTGGGGCGGGGCAAACTCTGTGCTGGGGTGACTGCATGGGTGCCCACAGAGAGGTCTCCGAGTGCCACCTCTGGAACACGTGCCATAGGGTCGCCACCACTGTTTTAGGCCATCTGATCCACCCTTCTGCTCAAGGCAGGAATCCAAATCAAAGCAGATCTGACAGAGGGATGTCAAATTCCCTCTTGAACGTTCATCACCTCTCAAGGCAGATGGTTCCAACATCGTACTGCTCTAACAGTTAAGGAGTTTCCCCTCATATTCAGCCTATACAGTGGTACCTCTGATAAAGTCCGATTCGGATAAAGTCGTGGTTTTCATGCACACGTGATGAATCACATAAAGTCTAAAACCACTAAAAATGGACGTTATCCAAGGTATTTGGTATAGGAACCTCGGATAAAGTCCATTTTTGGACATTATCCGATGCATCGCCCATTTGATTCAGATAAAGTCCAAAATCGGATCAAGTCCAAAGTTGTGGAACGGAGTTTGGACTTTATCCGAGGTTCTACTGTATCTGGCTTTAGTTTGAGCCCATTGTTATGTGTCCTGCACTGTGGGATGATGGAGAACAGATCCTTCCTTTTCGCTTTATGATTATCTTTCATAAGAAGATAAGAACAGCCTTGCTGGAACAGGCCACAGCCCCTCCAGTCCAGCATTCTGTCTCACACAGTGGCTCACCATTTCCTTCAGGGTATTCCCAAGCAGATGCCTTCACCTGCTTAGGATTCCCTGGAAATGATATTGAGAGATATCCTGCCTATCTCTCCAACCCGGAGGTTGTCCTTAAGTATCCATAATTATAGTCATTGATACTCTTGTCCTCCATGAACTTGTCTAATCCTTTCTTAAAGCTGTCAAGACTGACAGCTGTCACCACTTCTTCTGGCAGGGAGTTCCATAGACCAGGGATCCTCTGGGTGAAAAAGTACTTTCTCTTATTTGTTTGAGAACTAGTACCCAAAAGTTTCATGGAGTGTCCCCTAGTTCTAGTGTTATGCGATAGGGAAAACAGTTTTTCCTTATCTACTTTGTCCACACCGTGCATGATTTTATAAACTTTCATGTATTATCTTTCACGTATATGAAAAGGGCTATCGTAGAATCACAGAATAACTGAGTTGGAAGAGTCCTTTTAGGCCATGTAGACCAACCCCCTGCTCAATGTAGGAATCCGAATCAAAGCAGACCTGTCAGAGGGTTGGTTTCCAATTCTCTTTTGAATTCTTCCAGTGTTGGAGTGCTCCTCACCTCCCAAGGAAATATGGGTTTCACTGTCGTACTGCTCTAACTATTAAGAAGCTTTTCCTGATATCATTTCTTCCTACAGCTGATCTGCTCTGAATACTCCTCCACCCCCCCAAGGGACACATTTGTTGGCTAACAACACTTTGGTCTGCATGAAACAAAGTCTTCCTCCCTGTGACACCAGGCCTTTCTGCAGCTCACCTTGCGCAAAGAACGGGAGGCAATGACGTAGTTGAGGAACTCCACGGTGAGCCGGCGGCACAGCTGGATCGTCTGGACGTGACACTTGCCGGTGCGGGGGAAAGTGGCAAAGAGGAAACACATGGACAGGGCATCATCGAGGTCTCGCAGGGCATCAATGAACGTCGGATATCTGCCCGCCAGGCCAGGGGAAGCAAAAGATGAGAGGAAGCAAAAGCCAGAAAATATTGATATTGTAATATACAGAAACTACAGAGAACAACTTCCACATCCGACCTGTACAGAATACAGTAGGAGGAATAGGAGCCTATCAGGAGATTTTACAAGGCTTGATGAGGCCCTCAGATCTCTGAATAAAACATTTCTGGGACTCCAATACAACTCGTGGTGATCATCTTGGCGATCAACCATGAAGACTTGTCTTGGGATCAATATAATGCAGTTGCCTTCCACATTGCAGTACCCCTAAACCAGTTACTTTTAGCACAGGAAAGTCTTCCTCAGCCCCAGGCCTGTATGGATGAAGCTGCCGCCGGACATCAAGATGGATTTAAGTCAGGTTTAATCCACTTGGGGACCATCACCCTTCCCTGTGGACTTCAGCACCCAAGGCCGTTAGACCTCAGGTTAATTAACCACCACCTGACAATCAGCATTGAGTTGCTGGCAGCAGGGGCTACTCTATGACCATAGCAGGATAGCCTGGGCAGACTTGGTTCCTGATCTTACCTCTCCTTAACGATGCGGTCCAATTTGTAAGCAGGTTTGTTGTCTTTCAGCCGTTCCACTGTGTTCCACTCGCTCTTCCCATATGCTTTCCGTAACTTGCGGACAAACACCTAGCAGAGACAGAAAGGAAAAAAAAGACTTCGGATCTATCATCCTACTGCCCAGCCTGTTCTAGACCAAAATTCCACTAGGCCAAATTCCCTTGTCTATAAACTGCTCCACAATCGCAAGTGGGTTTCCCCACCAGAAATACTAACACCGCTTAATTGTAAACTGATCTAACCAAACTGGTGAGTTAACTGTTCAAAATGAGCTTCTTTTTATTCTTCTTTCCTGTCCAGATCAAATTTTATACTGCCAAAATCATGCATTTTGACTCTGCATGTGCTCTTAAGCAGAGCTGCTGCTGAGGAGAGCCAAACAAAGGAAGTGAGCACTGGTAAGTTTTGCAGTTGGAGTAGAGCTGCTTTAGAGGCCTCTACTAATTTAAATTGATAATTGAAACTGCTGAGAGCCACCTCTGTTCAAACAGAGGAAGCAGTTTGAAGCTTCCAGAAGCAGGGGGGCAGGGCCACACCAGGCCCTTCCCTGAACTGTGACTCATAGGGGCGGAGCCACACTAGCCTTTAAAAGCTCTGAGCTCTTTCAGGGTCAGCCATTTTGACTCTGCATGTGCTCTTAAGCAGAGCTGCTGCTGAGGAGAGCCAAACAAAGGAAGTGAGAACTGGTAAGTTTTGCAGTTGGAGTAGAGCTGCTTTAGAGGCCTCTACTAATTTAAATTGATAATTGAAACTGCTGAGAGCCACCTCTGTTCAAACAGAGGAAGCAGTTTGAAGCTTCCAGAAGCAGGGGGGCAGGGCCACACCAGGCCCTTCCCTGAACTGTGACTCATAGGGGCGGAGCCACACTAGCCTTTAAAAGCTCTGAGCTCTTTCAGGGTCAGCCATTTTGACTCTGCATGTGCTCTTAAGCAGAGCTGCTGCTGAGGAGAGCCAAACAAAGGAAGTGAGCACTGGTAAGTTTTGCAGTTGGAGTAGAGCTGCTTTAGAGGCCCGCGCGACTAACGGCGCGCGAGATTACAAGCTAGGAAAAAAAAATATAGTCTTACTAGGTAGAAAGGTAGTAAACGTGTACATTTTTGAGGCCCAGAATACTGCACTTGTTAAAATGGATTCTGAGGGAACAGCTGTAGTTACCTGCAATTCTTGTGCCATGTTTGTGTTCTTGCCAAAGCATATGGAGAACTACACTTGCAGCAAGTGCAAGCTGGTTGCACTACTAGAAGAGAAGGTCCAGCAGCTAGAGGCCCGCATATCTAACCACCAACAAATTAAGGAGCTTGAGCTGTTCTTGGACAGAGCGGAGCAGACTATGCTGGACAAAGAAGTGACAGGGCACAGTTCTGAGGGAGAAGGCCCTTCACTAACTCAGGAGGGAGATGGTTGGAGGAATGTGACTCAAAGGAGGAGAAGAGTAGGGGATCACTCTGAGAGTCTGAAATTACAGAATAAATTTGAGGCTCTTTCCCTTATCACACCTGATGAGGAACACACAGAGGAACAACTGGTTCCACCTGATGATCTCTCCTTCATCACACTTGATGAGATCCAGGAAGATGAACAACAGGAACAAACTGAGGTTCTCTCCCTTAATATGGTTGATGAGGTGCATGTAGATGAACAGATTGCAGGAGAGGCTCCTTGTACTAGGCGATTCAATAATTAGAAATACAGAGAAATGGATTTGTGATGCACATGATAACCGTATGGTGACTTGCCTGCCAGGTGCAAAAGTTGCAGACATCACAAGAAATCTAGATAGATTGTTAGAGAGAACTGGGAACGAGCCAGTTGTCATGGTACACGTTGGTACTAATGATGTTGGGAAGGCCAAGCGGTCTGTCCTGGAAGCCAAATTTAGGTTGTTAGGAAGAAGATTGAAGTCCCGGACTTCCAAGGTAGCATTTTCAGAAGTGCTGCCTGTCCCTCGCGCAGGACCTACCAGGCAGGCAGAGCTCAGAAGCCTCAATGCGTGGATGAGGTGGTGGTGTCGAGAGGAGGGCTTCAGATTTGTCAGGAACTGGAGAACATTTTGGGACAAGCCAAATCTGTTCAGGAGGGATGGGTTGCATTTAAACCATGATGGGACCAGATTGCTGGCACTCAACATCAAAAAGGCTGCAGAGCAGCTTTTAAACTGATAACTGGGGGAAAGCCGACAGGAGCTGGGCAGCATCCGGTTTGGGAAAGTGTGTACTTGAGTAGTGAGGAGGATGCAAAAATTACTGAGCAGAGCAAGGAGCTAGTCACTAGCATTCTAGCAGAAGGATGCAAGAGGCAGTCTAACAATGCAACTGGACTCAAAAGACTGTATCAGGAAAGCATATATAAATGCTTGTATACAAATGCCAGAAGCCTCCGTAACAAAATAGGGGAGCTGGAATACTTAGCAATAGATAAAAATATTGATATTATTGGTATCACTGAAACCTGGTGGACGGATGATAACCAATGGGATACAGTTATCCCAGGCTACAAACTGTACAGGAAGGATAGGAAGGGGCAAACAGGAGGTGGTGTAGCCTTGTATGTCAAAGAAGTGATAAAATCGTATGAATTGGAATATCTAGGTGATTTGGAGTCACCATTAGAAGCTCTGTGGGTAAGAGTACCAGGCCACAAGGATGGTCTAACAGTAGGCATATACTATCGGCCTCCGACCCAAACTCTTGAGGGAGACTGGCAGTTGGAGAATGTTGTAAAGGAGGCATCCAGGAAGGGAAGCCTGGTTATAATGGGGGACTTCAATTACCCTCACATAGACTGGGTGAACTGTTGTTCAGCACATGATAAAGAGATAAAGTTCCTAGATATGCTCAATGATTGTTCCCTGGGACAGATGGTTGAAGACCCAACTAGAGGTACAAGAATCCTTGACTTGATCCTGAGTAATACTCAGGATCTGGTGCAAGATGTTAATGTGACTGATCCAATAGGGAACAGTGACCACAACTCAATTATGTTTAACTTGATCATAGACCGCAAGTCACTGATAAAATCTAACACAGAGACCTTAAATTTTCAAAAAGGAAATTTCCCAAAGATGAGGAAACTAGTAAAAAAGAAACTGAAAGGGAAAATTGAGAGAGTCCAAACACTCCAAGAGGCATGGAGGCTGTTTACAAAAACAATAACAGAGGCTCAATTGGAATGCATACCCAAAAGGAAAAAGGGCACTGCCAGGTCCAAGAGGACTCCGATGTGGCTTACAGGAGCTGTTCGGGAAGTGATCAAGAGCAAGAAAAGCTCATTTAGAAGATGGAAGGCTTGTCCAAATGAGGACAGCAGGCAGAAACATAAATTCTGGCAGAACAAATGCAAGGGAACAATCAGGAAAGCAAAGCAAGACTTTGAGGAGCGTATAGCTAAAAATACTCAGAGAAATAACAAAGACTTCTTTAAGTACATTAGAAGTAAGAACCCAACTAGGAAGGCCATTGGACCATTAGATGACAATGGAAGGCAAGGGGTTATTAAAGAGGAAACAGAGATTGCAGAGAGACTCAATGAATTCTTTGCTTCAGTATTCACTGAAGAAGACAGAGACCACATGCCCAAAACAGAGCCTTTCTTCGTAGGGAGGGAAACCGAAGAATTAAGCAAGATAGAAATAACCAGGGAGGAGGTCCTTGCATGTCTTGTTAAGCTAAACACTAACAAATCCCCAGGACCAGATGGCATCCATCCACGAGTTCTCAGGGAACTTAAAGATGAAATTGCTGATATCCTAGCCAAAATATATAATCTTTCCCTCAAAGCAGGCTTTGTGCCTGATGACTGGAAGGTAGCGAATGTAACACCAATTTTCAAAAAAGGATCCAGGGGTGATCCAGGAAATTACCGGCCTGTCAGTTTGACATGTGTCCCAGGTAAAGTGATGGAAACCATCCTAAAAGATAGAATTAATAGGCACATAGAAGAGAAGGCGCTGCTAAAGGAGAGCCAACATGGCTTTTGCAAGGGCAAATCATGCCTCACTAATCTGTTGGAATTTTTTGAGAGTGTCAACAAGCATGTGGATAAGGGGGATCCAGTTGACATTGTTTATCTGGACTTTCAGAAGGCTTTTGACAAGGTCCCACACCAAAGGCTCTTGAATAAACTTACCAGTCATGGAATAAAGGGACAGGTCTTGTCCTGGATCAGCAACTGGCTAAGGGACAGGAAACAGAGGGTAGCACTAAATGGACACTTCTCCAAGTGGAGGGAAGTAAAGAGTGGGGTCCCCCAAGGTTCAGTACTGGGACCCCTGCTTTTCAACCTCTTCATAAATGATCTAGAGGTAGGAGTAAAAAGCAAGGTAGCCAAATTTGCTGACGACACTAAATTATACAGGGTAGTGAAAACTGTGAGAGATTGTGAAGAGCTCCAGAGGGATCTCTTGACACTGGGGGAGTGGGCAAAACAGTGGCAAATGAGCTTCAACATCAGTAAGTGCAGAGTGATGCATGTTGGGGCAAAAAACCCCAATTACATTTATAAACTGATGGGGTCTGAACTCTCTGCGACAAACCAGGAAAGGGACCTTGGTGTCCTGGTGGACAGCTCAATGAAGGTGTCAACCCAGTGTGCCTCAGCAGTGAAAAAAGCAAACTCAATGTTAGGGATCATTAGGAAGGGTATAGAAAATAAGTCAGCAAGTGTCATTTTGCCTCTTTATAAATCTATGGTGAGGCCCCATCTGGAATATTGTGTACAGTTCTGGTCGCCATACCTCCAGAAGGATATTATGGAGCTGGAAAAAGTGCAGAGGAGGGCAACCAGAATGATTAGGGGACTGGAACACCTTCCTTACCATCTGAGGCTGCAACGGTTGGGCCTCTTCACTCTTGAACGATGGACGGCGTCTAAGAGGTGACCCTGATTGAAGTTTATAAAATCATGCACGGTGTGGACAAAGTAGATAAGGAAAAACTGTTTTCCCTATCGCATAACACTAGAACTAGGGGACACTCCATGAAACTTTTGGGTACTAGTTCTCAAACAAATAAGAGAAAGTACTTTTTCACCCAGAGGATTACTGGTCTATGGAACTCCCTGCCAGAAGAAGTGGTGACAGCTGTCAGTCTTGACAGCTTTAAGAAAGGATTAGACAAGTTCATGGAGGACAAGGCTATCAATGGCTATAATTATGAATACTTAAGGACAACCTCCGGGTTGGAGAGATAGGCAGGATATCTCTCAATGCCATTTCCAGGGAATCCTAAGCAGGTGAAGGCATCTCCTTGGGAATACCCTGAAGGAAATGGTGAGCCACTGTGTGAGACAGAATGCTGGACTGGATGGGCTGTGGCCTGTTCCAGCAAGGCTGTTCTTATGTTCTTATGTTCTTATGTAAAACGAAGCCACCTTCTTGGCTTTGTCATGGGTTAAAATTAAATCCCTATCAGTACTTTTCTGGCAGTGGTCAATAGATCAGTAAATGAGCCGGGCTCTATGTCACTTTGCATTTACACAGCAATTAACTAGACTCACTCTAGACCAGTGGTTCCCAAACTTTTTTTGGCCATGCCCCAACCTAAGCATCTCTAAAATCCTGATCCCCACCCCCTCTTAGTGACATATAATTCTTATTTTTCAGAAAGCAAACTCCTATTTACATGGAGAAAATCTAAAAGTCTATTAACTTGGTCTAACTCAGCGGTTTCCAACCTTTCTTTTTTTTTTTTTGGCCATGCCCTGGTTAAGCATCTCTAAAATCCTGATGCCCCCTTCAGAACCTGAAACATATAATTCTTATTATTAAAAAACTGAATAATGGAGGAAGCTGAAAAGGCCATTAACTTGGTCCAAACAAGCTTCCAAAAGAATTCACTGTTAATCATTCATTCCTGAATTGCCCGCCCCAACATAAAATTCAAATTGCCCCCCATGTGGGGCGTGTGCCGCACGTTCAGAACTACAACCCTAAATCAAACCAAAAGAACTAAAGAATTAAAATTAGCTGATGAGAGAAAAATCGCAGGCTTAAATCCTCTTAAAGCAGGGATAGCAAACCTTGGCACTCCATGTGTTCTTGGGACTTCAATTCCCAGAAGCCCAAGTCCCTGTGAATCCACATGAATGGGTGGATTAAGGCCACTTGTGTGGATTCACAAGGACTTGGGCTTCTGGGAATTGAAGCCAAAGAACAGCTGGAGTGCCAAGGTTCACCATCACTGTCTTAAAGCAGGAACTGTGACAGCCTCCACAATCAAGTTAGGAGGACGTGTCCTAATTATTGGGGTGACAGACCCCAATTCCTGAAAGTACCATCCGCTCCTTTCTCTGCTTTTACTTCGGTGGTATAGATCAGAGCTCTAAAATAGTCTTCCTGCAAGGAAATCAATGCACTCCTTCCCGGGGGACGAATGGTTTCCTTTACATTCCAATACCTTGTATTCTCGGAACTTGTTGACGATGGGTTCGTGGAGGAGAAATTTTATGTCTTTCAAGAGGTAGAAAGTTCGGGCTGCGGTGGATCCTTTGTTCACCTTCTTCTTGTGTTTGGGTTCATGGGGGTAAATCCCCTTCAGGATGCAAAGCCGCCTGGAAAAGTCAAACACAACCGTTGGGAACTCAGCTTTGCGTCTCCCCAGAAGGTAAAAGGAAGCAAAGAGATAGGTAAAGGTCACCCTTGCTCGAAAGCCAGTCGTATCCAACTCTAGGGTTCAGTGCTCATCTGCGTTTATAGTCAAAGAGCCAGTGCTGTCTGTATCTGCAGACATTTTCATGGGCATGTGGCAGGCACGACTGAACATGAAATGCTGTTTACCTTCCCACCAAAGAGGCACCTATTTATTTACTTACAATGTCTTGCTTTCGAACTGCTCGGCTGACAGGAGCTGACACAGAGATGGGGGTTCTCTCCGCCGTGCAACACTGAGGTCTCGAATTGCTGACCCGCCGACCTTCCAGTCATCAGGTTCAGCATCTTAACCACTAAGTCGCCGCAGTCTCACAAAGAGATACTTCCTCCTAAACTATCCCAGTTCAGCAGTTGAAGCCCAAATTCCATAGCTAAAATGAAGCCATGCTCCGCTAACCAGCACCAAGATTGGATCCGTTCCATGTGAGTAATGCGAACGGCAGCCTTTTTCTTTTAACACCACCCTTGTTCCTTACCTGAAGTCTGCAAGGCTCAGCTGAAGTTTTTTCCGGGCTTTGTTCCTGGTGATGTAATTGGTGGCAGAACCCCTCTCATACTTAGAATTAGGATAAGGAGAAAAATATGACAAATGTTAGTACTGTACCAGCTGACCCTAACCCACAGCTCATTACAAAAAGCGATTAAAACTCTGCCTTACGGACAGGTTAAGAGGAGGTTTGCTGGGAAAGTTTCAATAAAAGTTATATCAAACCGGTGACTGTTTTGCAGCAGGTCATGGGAAATACTTCCATAACATGAGGGGGAACCACCCACACACCCTATTGCCTCTTCACTTGTCTCAGACATTTCACAGGAAGCAAACTAGAATAAATGCAGGGTTAAAGGTCAAGGTCGCCCTTGCTTGAAAGCCAGTCATATCTGACTCTAGGGTTCAGTGCTCATTTCCGTTTACAGCCAGAGAGCCAACGCTGTCTGTGTCTGCAGAAGTTTCCATGGTCATGTGGCAGGCAGGACTAGACGCCGGAGCACACGGAACACTGTTGCCTTTCCCATCGAATCAATACCTATTTATCTACTTGCAATTTCTTGCTTTCAAACTGCTAGGTTGGCAGGAGCTGATACATAAAAACACCTACAAAGTACAATAAATAAACCAAGCAGCCCAAGACCAACTTCTTCTTCTTCAGGCACCCTATCTATTCCGGATATTGGCTCTCATCCTGGCGATAGTCTTCCTGTCCTTAACTCCTCAGAAGGACCTTCCACACCAGCCTCTCAGGTTCTTCAGCCACGAAGTCCGTCTCCATCAGGGCTTTTCAACCTTTTCATGTTCCCTCAGACAGTGAGTTGGAGGATTCCATACTTCATGTTGTTCCTCATGATGTGGCCAAGGTCTTGGAGATTTCTTTGCTTGACGGTCTTAAAGAGTTGTTTTTCTTGATCCACCTGGCGCAATACTACTACTACAGTGGACCCTCGATTAACGACGCGTTCGAATAGTGTCATTTTCGGTTAACGACGCTACAACGCTCCCAATGTGATTGTTCGAATGTTGTTAATTTGAATAACGACGTTATTTTTACTCTTATTATTAGAATAACGACAGTATTTTTACCATCGTTATTCGAATAACGGCGTTTTTTGTTGTTATTTGAATAACGACGTTATTCAAATAGCGATGCTACTTGGGGAACCAAGTAACGTCATTATTCGAGGGTCCACTGTACATTAGTAGTAGTTTACGATCCACCCACAATATCCTTAGTAGCCGTCTGGAGATCCACATTTCCAAAGTTTCGATTCTCTTTCCAGATGCTTTAGTCAATCAATGTTCAAGCTTCGACTCCATACAGCAACACTGGGAATACATCACATCTCACTATTCAGATCTTTGTAGCGAGAGTTCGATGTCTACTGCATAACAAGCATCACATTTTTTTTAAGAAGGTGGATCTTGCTTTGTCTATTCGCATTTTAATCTCCACCTCGGGATCCCAATTTTCATTCAACCTGAGACATAAATACATCTACAAAGTATGATAAATAAACCACACAGCTCAAGACCAGCTTCTAATGGGGGAGAATCTCTATTTTTGCTTTGTTTCCTCTCCCCAATATGCTTGAACGGGGGAGCAGAGTCACAGAAAGGTGTGATAACTATGCTTTCCTTCCACCCCGTATCCTAAAATGCTGCTGTTCAGATAGACTGCCATACTGTGAGGCTCTATTACCGTGATGGCGAGCCTTGGCACTCCAGCTGTTCTTGGACTTCGATCCCCAGAAGCCCAGGTCTCTGTGAATCCATATGAATGGACTTACTGGCACTCCAGGTGTCCTTGGACTTCAATTCCCAGAAGCCCAAGTCTCTGTGAATCCACATGAATGGGTTTACTGCGTGTGGATTCACAGAGACTTGGGCTTCTGGGAATTGAAGTCCAAGGACACCTGGAGTGCCAAGGTTCGCCATCTTTGCTCTATTATTTCGTGGTCAGGGAGCAGAAGGGGGCAAGACCAGCCGCCCAAAAGAGTCTGAATTCGGATCTTTAGGGGGAAGGGCGAGCCCGGAAGACACGTGTTCTGGCTTTCAGACGTGTCAGGACGCGTGACACAAAATACCGGGGGAGGGAGCGCGAAAGAAACTAGGCTGTCTTGATGCGAGCGGTACCTTCTTTTTCTCCAGGCCACCCATCGCTGACCCAGACCTCCGGTTCTCACACGCACACGCGGTCACTCCGTCCAGACAGGTGCCGGAAGTCCCGCCTCTCCGGGCGCCCTCAGGGCCCCCGCGGCTTCCTCTCGGGTCGTCTCGCAGCGCCTGAAAGAGCGTCGGTCGTCGTGGGTCGGATTAAACGAGGTCAGGCCGCCCCAGATATTACCCGAGACTATTTCCCCAAGTAGGGGCGCTTTATTTTACCACCAGCACCCAAAATCCGCCCGCGCGGCGATATTTTCTGTGCAGGCACTCCGTTGGTCGCCTTAAAAATAGGACTCTGAGGCAAAGCCCCCTCTCGAACGACGCGGAGCAATGCTTGGGGAATAGAGAGGAGAGGCTAGAGAGGCAGACGAAGAAGCGGAGGAGGAGTTGGACATCATTCATGCGCCCTCCAGTGGACCCTTGGGAAACTGCAGGGCGCTTTTCTTAGTGTTTTCACCTGAGACGCTCAATATTGATTTAATTTGTTTCATTCTGTTGGAAGTTAGGCTTGGGCGGCACTGATTTGTTTGTTTTATGCTATTTATGATACAGTACATTGTATTCAGGGCTGGATTACGACGCTTAGAGGCTCTAATATACTCATTAAAGATTTGGGTGTCCCCATTTATTGTTGTTGTTGTTAATAATTAAATTTGTACCCCGCCTTACTCGCACAAGTGCGACTCAAGGCGGCTTCCAATACAAACAGCATTCTGAGTAACAAAAGCAAAAATACAATGTAAATAACAAAATACAAATAAATTACAATTACAATAGAAATCTCCACGATATGGCAAATTCTCTAATACAGGGTACAATAAGTACAAAACACAACATAAGAAATATAAATAAAGCAAAACTACAACACGACCAAACTGACAACTTTTTTGTTGTCAGTTTTTTGTAACTCAAAATATGAACAATAATAAACCATAAAATAAATTTTTATTTCTCGAAATTAAACAATTAAACTTACAGTAAGATATAAAATAATGTTTATTTTTGAATACTTCTGTTAGCTGAGAAATTGTTACCTTTTAAATTTGGGGGATCGTTCCACAGGCAGAGTTGAATCAGGAAACAAAGACGACATTAGATTGTGGGTTAATGATCATATAAATGATCGTAGAATTGGATTAATGATAAGAATATATAACGAGAAAGAGAAATATGTATTATATTGAATTTTGACAAGTTTTAATATGCATTATAATGTATTTAGTTATGTATTGGATTATTAAGTATGTACCTTGTTTGTAAGGGACTGCAGTGGCTCAAGTGCCTAAGACGCTGACTGCATAGCTGTCAAGTATCCCTTATTGGCCGGGAAAACCCCTTATTTTACCCTCATCCCTTATTAATTAGACTGCAATGCCCTATTGCCACCATTGGAGGGCAGCACAGGATAAGCATAGCAGTCAAGTATCCTGTATTTGCCGGGAAATTTCCCTTATTTCCAAATCCAAAACTTGACAGGTATGGCTGACTGGGAGGCAGAAGGTCAGCAGTGCGATTCCTGAGTACTGCAGGACAGAATGAGCTCTCGTCTTTGTCCCAGCTCCTGCCAACCTAGCAGTTCGAAAGCAAGAAATTGCAAGTAGATAAATAGGGACCACTTCAGTAGGAAGGTAACAGCGTTCTGTGCACTTCGGTGTCTAGTCATGCCTGCCACATGACCATGGAAACGTCTGCAGCAGCAGACAGCGCTGGCTCTTTGGCTTTGAAACAGAGATCGGCACTGCACCCTAGAGTCGGATATGACTGGCTTTCTAGCAAGGGAAACCTTTACCTTGTTTGTATTTTTTAAGATTGTATATTGTACTTTTTCTTTTTGTTGATTTGTTTGTACTTTTTGAAAATTTAATAAATAAAATATTTAGATTGTGGGTACCATATACACTCGACTATAGGTCGTCCCAAATAGAAGTCGAGGTACCTAAGTTGGACCTCTAAAACTAGGAAAACAGATTGACCCAAGTATAAGTCGGGGTGGAAAATTCAGCAGCTGCTAGTGAATTTCAATAGTTAAAATACATGAAAATATGGTAAAATTAATTAATTTAGACATTTGTGTGGGCATATTTTTGAGTTTTTACGGTAGTGTTAGGGGGTTTTTTTTACTGTGTGTTTGAATTTGCACCACTGTGGTTTTGGGACCCTCAGGGTCGTTGACCCAAGTATAAATCGAGTCCCCTTTTTGGACCTCACTACTGTCTACTTAAATCTTGCCTCTTGAATGAGCAACTTAGAAGAAAATGCTCTTAGATAAGGAAGAGATTGAGACCGCTCAAGGCCGAATTGGATGAGAAGCCCTTATCAGAAGCCCTGATCAGCAGGAGGACTGACTTGGGCTTCTGGGAATTGAAGTCCAAGAACACCTGGAGTGCCAAGGTTGGCCATCACTGTGTAGGGCAGGGATTCTCAACTGCAGCCTGGGGGCCAGATGCGGCCTGTGGCACCATTTCATTTGTCCCCCCCCTCCCACTCATACCAGATGACAGCGCCGAAGGTCACCTGGGGGATGATCAAGGCTCTTTGCAATGAGGCCCAGGACGCCCTCCGACGCGGGGAGAGGGAGCCGACGCCGGAGAACTTCTTGGCTGCAGTCTTCGCCCAGATCAACGCCAACTCCGTGGCAGTTCTCATCATCCTGACCCTATCCCTGTTTATGGGGGGAGGCGTTCAGGCCGCCCCATTTGGGGCCAGCGGTTTGCTGCCAGATGGAGACCTCTCCGCCCGGATGCATTAAACCTGTGGGAAAGGTTGGCGAGTCTCGTCAACCAGTCCGATTTTTGCCTGAAGCAGGATGCAGATTCTGCCTCACTTCTGAGCACCTGTCTCATCCCAGTGTGCCACACCCTCGATGCGCGCGCCAGGGATGGCGACTGGCTGCTGAAGAAGATTTTCGGACCGCATCTCCCTGCGAGCTTTGCAGCCTATGCTCACTATGACTTTGCCGGCTGATGCAGCCACTCTTCACACCCCGCGAGTGGCGGCCAGCCCGAACTCTACTTGTGCTCGAATAGTCGGCTGCACTGCAGTCGGCCAGACCCAGCGCTGCTGCCTCGATACCGGCAGCAGCAATTGGACTTGTGATAAACCAGAGACACTTGGTTCTATGTATGCTCATGTTACATTGCCATCCGGTTGGTTCTTTACATGTAATCAGTATACTTACAACTATATCCCTGCAAATGTATCAGATTCCACATGTTGCCTTAGTCGTTTGACACTGCTGCTCCCCACTAAGGATATGGTTACCCCAAGCACAAATGTTTCACATGTTCCCACACTCACACGGCACACTCGCACCACACAGTTAGACAGCTCATGTGATAGCAGCTTTAGAGTCCTGAGTCCAGCCGAATATGTCTCGTTGTCAGTCAGCATCGTTGGCGTGCCAGGCTTAGCCGTCGGCAACGCTCGGAGGATCGGTCGTTTGGCTTGCGGATTAGCCAAAGCCATTAACCGTACTTCCACAGCGATAGCGCTACTCAACCAGGAGCAGGCAGAACTTCGCCACGCTATTCTTGACAATCGAGCGGCCATAGACTATCTCTTATTGTTGCACCACCTGGGTTGCGAATCCTTTCATGGTATGTGTTGTTTCAATCTTACTGACAATTCCCGCAGAATACAGACTCAGCTCACAGACCTCCACACCATAGTCGAGGGTATCAGAGAAGGCTCGGCATGGGGGGCTTGGTGGAGTTCATTGTGGAGCTGGATGTGGTCATGGATTCCATGGGGGTGGCTCCAGACGGTACTCAAGGTGGTTGTGGGGGTGATTATACTAGGCATAGCATTATGCTGCTTTGCACAATGTATTCCCTCACTGATCTCGAAGTGCCGCCCAGAGAAGGAACCCCAAAACGTCATTCCTGCTCAGCAGCTGATGCCGCTCCTACGCAAAGTCGCCGGTCAGGTCCTTAAATGAAATTTAAAGGGGAGATGTGGTTTCCCCGTGCCCGGTGGGCACGGAACGGCCCTGGCAGAGGCCACTACGGTAGAGAAAACTCCTGGCTCGTGGCGTCTGCGGGCAGAGAAATTAAGGGGGGTGGATAAATGATAGGGTTTGATTCACCCAATTCCTTGACCTGACTTGCGGTTCTGCTGAAAGAGCAAATAGCTAACTCTGTTACCCATTAGAGTAAATCACTCATCTCCAGGTCTCAGTCTAATCCCCGGCACAAATAGATGCCATGTTTACCCCTGCCTGATCCCTGAACAATGAGGATTCCTAAGTCCATGTTTGCCCCAGTTAATTAACTTCCCCAAAGAGATTCCCAATTAACTTGAGCACGCAGGTGATGTAATTTCTGCCGGATGACAGTTTTGCCACCGTTGCGCTTTTCCTTCTATATATGTTGCAGCCTTTTCTCAATAAACTACTGATCATATCCTCCTCCATACTGCCTCGTATCGTTCCTTGATCAGTCTCCTCCGGGACCTACGGCCCTCAGCGGCCCCGATTCCTACATCTGGTGACCCCGACGTGATCTACTCGTGAGTAAGAGCAGTCTTCCTCAGAGTAGCGATCACACACGGTCCGGTTCTGCGCTCGAACCGTGTCCGAATTGTCCCGGAGGACAGCGCGGCACTCCGCCCGGCAGCCAGCCGATCGGAGGGACGGCCTGCGGTGAGGCAGTCCAAAGAGGCATCCTACAGCTTGCTCCTGACTTTCGAGGCGGCTTGCGCCAAAGGGAAAAACGCGTTCCGCTCAGGGTCGGCTGTGAACCCCTGACAGCGCAGTGGCCACCGAGGGCCCGTGGCTGCAGTCCACGCTCCGAGCTCTACCCAGAAGCGACGTCGCCAGAACCTATTGCCTGCCAAAGACGCGTCGACCCGTCCCGAGGAGGAAACTTCGGAGGACCCATCGCAGGTAATATGGGGACCTGTCCTCAGCGACAGCGTCCATCCGCTAGCCAAAGAACTCGTGAGGAAGGGTTCAAAATCCTGGGCAGGGTATTTAATTTGCGTTTTCACAGCGGAGAGCTAGCGAGACTTTTGGTGTACCTAGGGGAACACTGCCTGCTTTACCCAGAAGTAGGTACGTTAACCCTCGAGCTCTGGGATCAGATAGGACACTGCATTCAGCAACCCCCGAAAGCTCCGAGAGGCGTAATTCGCACATGGGGCAAATGTAGGAAACTCTTAGCGGAGATAGAGCCAGTCCGGATAGAGGCCGAAGAACCCCCGAATCTGCCAGTTACGCCAGCCGAACCAATGGCGCCTACGGCGCTCTATCCGTCACTCCAATTTAGGCAGAGTAGCGTAGGGAGCTTTCCCTCGGTGACAGCTGCAGACGTCGCCGACGGAATGCAAGGAATGAGGAGCGCAGGCGCTTCTCTGACAGTTCCGAGTTCCCGAGTTACCAAGAGTCCCCTTCAGCGTACAATTGAAGAGGAGATCAGAAAGGGGGAATTGCCAGCAGAAGAACTAGCTGAGCTTAGTCAGATATGTCCAATCCGCATGGAGATGGATGCCCTTACGGGGGCCCAGCAGATACTTCACTCCCCAGTCCCGTATAAGCTTCTCATGGCTATACGGAAAGCCATTTCAGAAACAGGGCTCCAAAGTCGTTTTACAAGGGGCACGCTTCAGCAAGTGTGCGAGAACACCATGTGGATTCCCCATGACTGGAAAGCCGTCATGCGGATGATGCTTACCCCTAGCCAGTATTTAATTTGGGACAGCGAGTATCGCCTTGAGGCACAGACAAGGGCTGCCAGGATGGAAGGCGCAGTACTTCCTGACCAGTTATATGGTTCAGGTGCCTTCGAGCCCATCGATGCCCAAATCAACTTGCCTCTCGCCACTCTTCAGATGTCGGCCGAGGCCGCCTTTAGGGCGTTCTTTAAAGTCCCAGCAACTGGCAAAGCGGCTAAAAATTACACCGCTATCAAGCAAGGAGCCCAGGAACCATACATGGACTTCATCAATTGCCTGGAGGAAGCAATTAGCAGGCAGATTGACAATGAACAGGCCCAACAAGAGCTCATGATGAAGTTAGCCAAGGACAATGCCAATTTAGACTGCCGTAAAATCTTGCAGTCCCTGGGCAATCGTCCTGATTTGACCCTTACGGACATGATTAGAGCCTGCGCTGACGTTGGCACAGAATCCTACAAGATGGGATTGCTAGCGGCAGCGGTGCAAGGGGGTAGAAGACCAAAAGGAAAGACCCAAGGAGTGTGCCACAATTGTGGCAAGGTCGGTCACTTCGCTAGGGAGTGCCGATCCAAGGGAGGCGGACAAAAGTCCGGCCGTTCCAAGGCTCCAAAAACCCAGTGTCCAAAGTGCAAAAGAGGCTACCATTGGGCTCGAGACTGTCCGAATTCGGGAAACCGGAATGCGGGCATGTCTCTGGCCCCGGTCCAAACAGAGGCTTCCCTCATTCAGAGCTCTCCAGAACTAGACTAGATCCCGATCACATTCCAGGCATTACGAGGGCACAGGCCAGCCCCAAGGGTAGTACAGGGTTAGAATTGACTTGTCAGGCAGACGTTACATGCGACCTGCCAGGCACGGTCTATCTAGTGGACTCCCAGTACATGGGTCCACTGCCCAAGGGCTTTATAGGTTTAATTTTGCCCCGTAGTGTAGCTGGAGCACGCGGAATTTTCATAATTCCAGGAGTCGTTGACTCAAATTTTTCAGGTGTTCTCCAAGTTCAACTTTGGACTCACCTGCCCCAAACAATTCACAAAGGAGACACCCTAGCGCAACTGATCATGGTTCCTTGTCACTCGCCAGCAGAGAGCCAGGGAAGGCCCAGTGACAGCTCCGAGTCCCGGTCAGAGGACCGCTCGAGCGCCAGTGAGGCAGTGCAAGGATACCAGGTCTTAGCGACAGTGGAGACCAACATTGAGTGGAAACAGCGCCCGGTTATTGAGGTATTTTTGAACAATCGTTCGTTCTCAGGCCTGTTAGATACCGGAGCAGATGTCAGTGTGATAAGCAGGGGCCAGTGGCCAAGGGAATGGGCCATTGAGCTGGTCTCCGATGTGTGGGGGGTAGGCGGAATTCAGGAAGCGTTTAGGAGCCGAGAGTGGGTGACAGTCACAATCCCAAAGGCTGACGGCACGGCGGTAATTCGGCCGCACATTCTTGACGTGCACATCAACCTTTGGGGGCGAGACATTTTGCAGCAGTACGGTGCTACGCTTACCTTCGGGTAATGGCGTTGCCACTTAAGTGGCTCACCGATACACCGGTCTGGGTGGAACAATGGCCGGTAGTGGGAGAGAAATTAGTCGCCCTGAAACAGCTAGTGAAAGAACAGCTAGACACAGGACATATAGAGCAGTCCACGAGTCCCTGGAATTCGCCAATTTTTGTCATAAAGAAAAAGTCGGGGAAGTGGTGACTCCTCCACGATCTCAGAGAGATCAATAAATGCATCCAGCCAATGGGTCCGCTTCAATGCGGCATCCCGAATCCTAACATGATTCCCAAGGGGTGGGAGATTCTAGTCGTAGATCTCAAGGATTGCTTTTATACAATCCCTTTAGACCCCCGGGACCGGGAAAGGTTTGCCTTTACGGTGCCGGTTTTGAACCACAGTGAGCCTACGCAGCGTTACGCGTGGAAATTTTTGCCACAGGGCATGCTCAATTCGCCCACCCTGTGCCAAATTTATGTTCACAACGCACTGGCAAAGTTTCGAAACCTCTACCCAAAAGCGATAGTTTGTCACTTCATGGATGATATTTTGGTCGCGGTGCCGCAACTCGGCAGCGAAATGTTTTCTGACCTCCAGGCCAGCCTGGGGGACAAAGGTTTACTCATTGCCCCAGAGAAAGTGCAGAGAACCGAGCCCTTCTCATACTTAGGTCATCGGCTTCTCCGCTCTTTCGCAGCACCAGTTTTGCCTCAGATCAATTTACAGGACTCAGTCACCCTAGTAGAATTGCAGCAAGTTTTGGGGAATATCAATTGGGCCAGACCGTATTTTCGTTTGGATACGGATCTTTTAAAACCACTCTTCTCGCTGCTAACTCTAGGTAAGCAGCCGGCAGACCGGATACACATTTCTCGAGAAGCGCGCTTAGCTCTCGAGAAAGTGAACCAAGTTCTCAACCAGAGGTGGGTAGATAGGATCACCCCAGGGCCATACGCTCCGATCCTGAATTTGTACATCGTACGGTCAGGATCCATGTTCACCGGAGCGCTCGGCGTAGATGCCGAGAAAGGGGCGAGTATCGTGGAGTGGGTGTACCTTCCGAACACCTCCCCACGAAACATCGTTCCTCCCCAAGAATTGGTCTCCGCGGTGGTTTACCGCGGAAGGCTGAGAGCTAGGGACATCTCAGGGCACGATTTAGCCAAAATTGTAGTCCCGTTCACCAAGGAACAAATTCAGCAATTGATGCAGCTCGGTGACTCGCTTCCAATCGCTTTGGAAGGATTCACCGGATGCTTGGCATACCACTTGCCAAAAGACCCCAGACTTGTCTCACTTCAAACGCAGACAGTCAGCTTGTTTGAATTACTCTCGCTGGTTCCGCTTCAGGGAGCCAGGACAGTTTTTACTGATGGTGGTCGCACATATGGTGTCTTTTGCTTAGGCTCGTAGTAGACACTATCTGAAGACGGGAGACAAGAAACTTACATTTATTTATTTATTTATTTCCACGAAGCGATGTGGTTAATCAAAGAAATGCCATGATGTCAGCTGGAAAAATGATCCAATCCAACTTTAAGCAACAGACTCTTGATTTAGCATAGATTTTAACGTAAGCCTTTAAAATATTAAGTCTATTTGCTGTTGTTGTTGTTTTTTTCAAAATGCAATATGCTCATGTACAAATAGGTGTGAGAAATTGCCTAACATCTGTGCACAATTCCTTTATATTTTGTCCTGTTGATCTTCTTTTGCTCCGCTTTCTAAGGCTCCTGGCTTAGCCTACCGGCCTTATTCTTTTCCAGTGAAACACCCTCCCAAACAGCTGACTTCAGCAGCTGGAAAGAGCATCACGTGGCCACAAGTAAACAAGAGTCCAAGAGGCTCCGTCCTGTTTTGCTTGCTCTCGGCACATACAAAAAAGGAAGGGAGGAAGCTTATTTCGGGCCTTCCGCATCCTTTCTGCACCTGCAGGGAAAAGCCGTGGGACTTCAGGGCATGGAATTGATCAGAGCTGCAGGAAAATAGGTCTGTATGGAAGCCACTGCTTTTTATCTGCCCTTCTCCTCCTCCTCCTCTTCCTTCCTCTCCTTCTCCTCCTTCTTGTGCCATATCCGATTCCGAATACAGTGGAACCTCGCTTAACAAACGGCTCACTTAACACAAAAATCATACAACGAAAGGAAATCCATAGAACACAGCGGCTCGATTAACAATCCCCCCCCCCAGAATGGGTTAATTGGTTTCCAATGCATCCCTATGGGAAACCTCATTTCAGTTAACAAATTTTGGGTTTAATGCATTCCTATGGAAAACTAGATTCAATGCATTCCCATGGGAAATTCGCTTTACAAAATTTTCCGTAGTATAAAAGGTCCTGGAGAACGCTTTAAATTTGTTAAGTGAGGTCCCACTGTATTGGCTATCCTCATGGCCACCATCCGTTAAGATATAATAATGCCGTGGCCTTCCACTAGCCTTCCGCATCACAGCATGACACCCTGATCCAGTTCTGTGAGTCACGTCCTGGTCCTGAGCTCTTTTGGCACACAAAGTCCTCCTCAGCCCCAGGCCAGGATGGATGAAGCTGCTGCTCTCCATCAAGAGGGATCCAAGTGGGACCATTTTTTAATCCACTTGGGGATCATCGCCCTTCCCTGTGGACTTCACCATCCAAGGTCATTAGTCCTCAAGGTGGTTGGGTAAGTTAACCACCACCTGACAATCGGCGTTGAGCCGCTGGCAGTAGGTTCTACTCCAGGGATGGCCAACCTTGACACTCCAGGTCTTCTTGGACTTCAATTCCCATAGCAAGATAACCTGGCAAATCTGCCTTTGGTTACTAAAATCCTTGACCGCACATAACAACATGTGCAAGTAGGAGAAACCCTTGGAACTGGTGATCCGTCACGACAGACCTCTGTTTGGGCAATATCTTCTCTGTTTGTGTCTCTGGCATTTTGTGTCTTTCTCTCTCTATGTGTGTGTGTTCAGCCAAAGTCCTTCTGGTTTTGCAGACTCAGCTTTTGCTCCAGGAGAAACTTTCGCTCTTGTGTCATTTCCCCCGCTGGTTTGAGCTCTGATCCTGCCTGGACTTCCCTCCCTGCCTGGCAGAAACTCAGCTGCTTGGAAGAGACCTTTGAGCTTTCCTTCTGCCTTTTCTAATCAGCCTCTTTCTCCTCCTTCCGCCCTTCTAGCTACAAGCATGGATCGCAGATGGTCCTGGTTCTTGTCCATTCTCCATATCTTATTTTCCTCCGTTCGACTGTGTGGTGAGTCCATGCACTTCTTATTAAATTTATAAGTGGCTAAGATGCTGACTGGAAGGCAGGAGGTCAGCAGTTCGATTCCTGAGTGCTACACGATGGAATGAGCGCCCATCTCTGCCCCAGCTCCTGCCAACCTAGCAGTTCGAAAGCAAGATATTGCAAGTAGATAAATAGGGACCACTCCGGTGGGAAGGTAAACAGCATTCCGTGTGCTCCGGTGTCTAGTCATGCCTGCCACATGACCACGGAAATGTGTGCAGAAGCAGACAGCACTGGCTCTTCGACTTTGAAACAGAGTTGAACACTGAACCCTATAGTCAGATACGACTGGCTTTCGACCAAGGGAAACCTTTTATCTTAAACTACATCTTCTGTTACCAGTGCCAAACATGGACACCTACAACAAAACATAAGCCATGGAAACTAGATGTTTGAGGAAGGCTCCTGGAATAACTAGAAAGGATAAAATCAGGAATGAGATTGCAAGGGAAAGAATATAAGTTTACAGAATTCACTGACAGAATGTGAAGGCAGGGACCACTAACTTAGGTAAAAGTAATGGTCGCCCTTGCTTGAACACCAGTCATATCCAACTCTAGGGCTCAGTGCTCATCTCTGTACATAGCTGTCCGCATCTGCAGACGTTTCTGTAGTCATGAAGCAGGCAGGACTAGATTTCAAAGCATACAGAACACTGTTATCTTCTCTTCCCAAGTGGTACCTATTTAATCAACTTGCAATTTCTTGCTTTTGAACTGCTAGGTTGGCAGGAGCTAGGACAGAGACAGGAGCTCACTCCATCGTGCAGCACTCGGGTCTCTAACTGTAGACTGCCAACCTTCCAGTCATCAAGTTCAGCATCTTAACCACTAAGTCACCACAGTCCCCATCCAAAATTACTTGGGGAGCTTAAAAAGTAATCAACTACAGTTACAAATTCCAAGAGGCCCTGCCCCAAAATTAGTTGATTGTCTACTCTAGTTAGCATTTTTAGAAGTCACTCTTTGCCTTCTCATTCCTCAGAAGAAACTGAAACACTTGTATTTTAAGGGTTTGTTATATATATGACTCTGGTACAGTTAAGCTATGATTCAAAATACAAGAAGGATAGTTGGAGATGTTAAAAAAAGAGATTGGGACATACCGTACCTTCATTTATGGTGAGACTGCAAGTTTGTCTGACTGTCTGTCTCTAGAGGTCATGGAAGATTGGGATGGTTTAGCCGTAATGGTGGCCAACCTTGGCACTCTAGCTGTTCTTGGACTTCAATTCCCAGAAGCCCAAGTCAGCCCTCCTGCTGATCAGGGCTTCTGGGAATTGAAGTCCAAGAACATCTGGAGTACCAAGGTTCGCCATCACTTTAGGGAGACCTCAGAAATAGCCTCAAGCACCCATACGTGCCCCATAAGCTATACCAGGGATTCTCAATCTGCAGCCCGTGGGCTGGATGTGGCCCATGGCACCATTTCATGTGCCCCCCCCCCCTGCCTCCACCCCACCATGAAGTGCCATGTGATGGAGGAAGGCCAAAATAGCCATCTGGCCCCTGAATCTGTGTGAGGGAGCATGACCAGGCTCCCGGCTTAAAAAGCTTGAGAACTCCTGAGCTATACAGTACTTTCCTCCACTGCGCTATATACTAAGCAAAGTAATTTGTGACTAAAGGAGAGCTTAGAGAGGGTAGATCTACTGAACCTAGCTAACACTTCTTCCTTCTTTCATGGTGTGGGTCTTGGTTTTCTCCTGCAAAGAAATCCCCAGGGGAAATTTGCAGCACGTCGACTCATTGAACGTCGAGCTCTTGAAATTCACGGAGGATGTTTCCGAAGAGCCGAACCCCAGCGTCTACCTGGCCCTGCGCCTTTCCGATGATCACAGCCTGCAGCGAGAGAACCGGTACCTTCGGCGGCTGAAGGATGCCTTCCAGCCCAATGGCAGTAGGTGAGTTCAGCTGGGACAGCGGGCGGACGGGGCAACTCTAGACCAGCTGATTGGGGTTGGGTTCAAGAAGGAGAAATCTCTTAGCTTGGTGGTTCTTCTGTCGTGTCCCGATCAAACCCTGGACTGCCAAAATGAAGCCACTTTCTTGGCTTTGTCATTGGCCAAACGTAAGTCCTCGTTGGTGCATGTCTCTGGCAGTCATCGGCAGACCAGTAAATGAGCCGGATTCTGTATCTCTCTACATTCACACAGCATGTTGTTGTCCACCAGTAGCCTCCACTTAAGCCTGCTGGTCTTACATTTAGGGACTCAGACCCTCAGCCTATTCAGGGTCCTCCAAGTGACCGAAGGGGAGGTTGAGTTCCTCAGCCACCTCCTCCTTTAATGTTATTCCTTGTCCAGTGAGCTCCTTCCTCCATCTTCTAATTTGACTTTGGTCTTACATTTCGCTCAAGTGATTAAGATGCTGACTGGGAGGCAGAAGGTCAGCAGTTCAAAACCCGAGTACTGCATGATGGAGTCAGCGCCCGTCTCTGTCCCAGCTCCAGCCAACCTAGCAGTTTGAAAGCAAGAAATTGCAAGTAGATAAATAGGTACCACTTCGGTGTTCCGTGCACTTCGGTGTCAAGGCATGTCTGCCACATGTCCAGGGAAACATCTGAGACGCAGACAACGCTGGCTCTTTGGCTATAAACAGATATGAGCACTGAACCCTTGATTGGATACGACTGGCTTTTGAGCAAGGGTGACCTTTACCTTTACCTTTACTATCCTCATGAACACCGGGATTGTAGTGGCTTAGTGATTAAGATGCTGAATTTAACAACTGGAAAGTTGGCAAGTCAGCAGTTCAAGACCTGAGTGTTTCGCAACAGAGCGAGTGCCCATTGTCTGTCCCAGCTCCTGACAACCTAGCCGTTCGAAAGCAAGAAATTGTAAGTAGATAAATAGGTAATTCTTCAGTGGAAAAGGTAACAGTGTTCTATGCGTTCTGGTGTCTAGTCCTGCCTGCCACATGACCACAGAAACGTCTGTAGATGCAGACAGCGCTGGCTCTTTGGCTTTAAACGATGAGCACTGAACCCTAGAGTCAGATACGACTGGCTTTTGAGCAAGGGAGACCTTGACCTTTACCTTCCCTGACGAATGTTTGTTCTTGCCATAAAGCTCTTCCTGTATCAGAGCCAGCTCTGTTCCTTTGGTTTCATCTATTCTTGGAAAGATTAGCCGACGAAGTTCTTTCTGTGTCAACCAGAGTGATTTTTCAACAAAACACAAAGGGTTGGAATGACGGTGGGAGAGAAGAAGTCCCGGAGAGTCGCCATAGGTTCAGGCTGGACGAAAGAGGCTAACTGGATTTTGTCTGATTTGCTTTGGTCCAGTCCAACCGCTGTGGTCCACTATCATCAACAGCCCGGTACCGGTCAACTGGCTCTCTACCTCCTTGCCCTACGAGCTGCGTGCCAAAACATGAATACCCCGGAGGGGAACCAGCTGATCACCCAACTGAAGCTTCATTTGCACGAGGAGCAGAAGAAGATAGGTAAGACGCCGCCGTCCATGACCTTTCCTGGCTTCTTCTTTCATGTCCCGATCAAACTCTGGACTGCCAAAATGAAGCCACATTCTTGGCTTTGTCATTGGCCAAACTTAAGTCCTCATTGGTGCAGGGCCGCCATCAGAAATTTCTGGGCCCCATACTGAGCAATCCTATCCCCCCCCCCCCCCCCACACACACACACACATAGTTATGACCCCTGTCAGCTCCGGGCCCTATACGGCAGTACTGGTAGTACTGCCCTGATGGCAGCCCTGCATCGGTGTATGTTTCTGGTTCTTCTTTTGTATCCCGATCAAACCCAAGTGGCCATAATGAAGCCACTTTCTTGGCTTTGTCATTGGCCAAACTTAAGTCCTCATCGGTGCATGTTTTTGGTAGTCATCGAGAGCAACGAGTCCGTTACAATCAACAGATCAGCAGATGAGCCGGATTCTGTCTCTCCCCATGTTCACACTGTGTGTTGTTGTCCATCAGCAGCCCCAACTTGACCCTGTGGGTTTTGCATTGAGGGACTCTGACCCTCAGCCTATTCAGGGGCCTCCAAGTGACGTAGGGGAGTTTGAATTCCTCAACCAGATTCTCCTTTAGTGATGTTCCTGCTACACGAGGCAACACAAGGCAGTCCACAAGGATTGCCTCCTGTTGATTCCTTCTGTTGCTGAGAAGCCATGGATGCCTGTGAAGTCCTGGGTTGTCCAGCCCAGAAGAAGCAATCCAGGCTGGTTGGGAGGGTTCCCCAATGGCCATGAAGCAGAGCGGGGACCTGGCTCAACCTCAGGCTCAGTGATCTCCTGCCTCCATTTTTAAATTAACTTTCCATAGCTGTGACGGCAGCAAAGAGGGCAGTTAGGAAACCCGTTCTCCTCTTTGAGAACAAAGTGTCCGGGAGCGAGCAGAGCTAGCAGAGAGAATCTAGGCGTGGACCACCAGAAGTCCGGAGCTCAGCCACGGTTTGGTACGGAGAGCAGTTGAAAACAGAAGTGAAAGCACCAACAAAACAGGGAACAGCAGAATGAACGGAACTAGTAAGAACCCATAGGGATAAAGACCTTGATATGTTTTGCTGACAAGACAGCTTAAGAGCATGTTCAGACAGGGCATATAACAGCTCAGTTGAACTCTTGGGGCTGTCACTCCTAACTTATGGCATTCAGACTAAGTGGACACTGGAGTGGACACCAAACACACACACACACCCCAGGACTACTTTTTGAACCCCAGTCAAGAGATTCAACTTTTGGGGCTCACTCCAATATGCTTTTTCCTTCAGGTTATCAGATATTGAAATTAAACACTTCCCCTGCTCCTCTGTGGAAGGGCAGGGAATGTGTAATTATTTCCCCCCCCCTTCTGTTTGATTGTTGCAATGTTGCATCTGTAGTGCTGATCAAAAGTGAGAAGTTTCTCGATTGGAACTAGAGAGAAAAACAAAGACATTTCCCCCTCTACTGAGGCAGTGTTACAGTGATGACGACAACAACAACAACAATTTTGTGTCAGATATTATTCTGGGTCGAAAGGATTTTTGCAGAAGAAACTCCGCTCAGGGAACACCCAAATGAGGCTCCTTCCATGTACCCCAAGGTCTTTTCCCACCGAAGTGGTCCCTATTTATCTACTTGCAATTTTTTGCTTTCAAATTGCTAGGTTGGCAGGAGCTGGGACAGAGACAGGCGCTTAATCCATCATGCAGTACCTGGGTCTCGAACTGCTGACTTGCCAGCCTTCCAGCTATCAAGGTGAGCCACCGCAGCCCCATGTTACAATGATCAGACAGGAGGAAGAGAAACAATTACACTTTCCCTGTTCCTCCGCAGAGGAGCAGGGAAAGTGTTTAATTCACTTACATCGTTAAGCGGCTTGTTAACCATTTCATGCCAGGGACAAAGGTTGCTTCTGTTTGGAGGGAGGGAGTGGGCTAAATATGATTTAACTACTCCCCAGTCTTCAAACTACTGGGGGAAATAAACAGTGATCCCAGACTGCTTAGAAGATTGTCCCGTCCTGCTTCTCTGTGGAACCAGTCTCACAGGACGTAAACAGGACCTTATCTCTCAGAGTGTCTTTGTCTGAACCTAGGCCACGAAGGCAACGGCCACCCCATCACCAACTATTACCAGTATGGTTTGGGACTCTTGGCCTTGTGTGTCCATGAGAAGAAGATCGACAGTCATGTGATACAGAAACTCCTGCACGCCGAGGAGCATGGGAAACTTCAGCACAACAACAAGATCTCTGTGGGTAAGGACCGCATTTGTGCAAGAGGGGACAGCCCCTTCCTCTAGATCGCAAGCGAACATCTCTGAAGTCACCTGCCTCTAGGGCTGGGAGAGATGGCCTTTCGAGCAACCAGCTTTGAATGCCATTAAAGGATGCAATATTGTCAACATTCAATTAGGTAGAGATGGAATTCGTAATTTGGACCCGTCAGATAGGGCATTGGGGGCATCACAAACCAGCCTGGCCTTCTCCCTGGACCGTGGGGACTATGTGGTCCTGATAATTATTATTATTATTATTTTGTGGGGGAGAAGGAATGGGTGATTCATGTAGATATGGAAAGGTTACTTAATCGGGGACAGCAAAGCAACCCCGTCCAACGATGGTCAGCACCCTTTCCAGATTTCAAGGTTCTCTTTCTGCCTCCTGGTCTCCCCTCAGGGTCCTCCAAGAGACATATGTCTCCTTCTTCTTTGTCTCCTCTGTCTTCATCTCCTCCTTCTCTATCTCCACCTTCTCCTTTATCTTCATCTTAATCTCCTTCTCCTTTGTCTTCATCTTCATCTCCACCTCCTTCTTCATCTTTATCTCCTTGTTTGTGTCTGTCTCCGTCTCCTCCTCCTCCTCCATCTTCTCCTTCTCTTCTATCATCTCCTCCTTCTTCATCTCCTTCTCTTCCTTCATCTTCGACTTTTCCTGCTTTCATCTCCTCCTCCTCATTCTTCTTCATCTTTGTCTCCTTGTCCATGTCTCCTTCTTCTCCATCTTCATCTCCTTCTTCATCTCCTTCTCCTTCTTCTCTTCCTTCTCCATCTCCTCCTCCTCCATCTCTGTCTCCTCTTCTTCTCCTTCATATCTCTTTCCCTCTCCTCCTCCCTTTCTTCTTCTTTTCCTCCTTCTTCTCCTTTTTCTTCATCTCCTCTTCCTCCTCCTTCATCTCCTCCTCCTCCTCCTCCTCCATCTTTGTCTCTTCTTTCTCCATCTCCATCTCCTCCTCTTCCTTCATCTCCTCCTTTATCTTCATCTCCTCCTTCTCTTCCTCCTCCATCTCCTCCACCTTCATCTTTGTCTCTGTCTCTTTCTTTGTCTGTCTCCATCTCCTTCTCCTTTGTCTTTCTGTCTGTCTTCTTCTTCTCCTTTTCTTTCTCTCCTGCTCCTCCTCCTCCATCTATGTCTCCTTCTTTGTCTCCTTCTCCTCCATCCTCATCTCCTTTTCCTTCTCCATCTACTTCTTCTCCTCCTTCATTTTCATCTTTTCCATCTTCATCTCATTCTTATTCTTCATCTGTCTCCTCCTCCATCTTCATTTCCTTCTCTTCTTCTCCTTCATCTTTGTCTCTGTCTCCATTGTCATCTCCTTCTTCATCTCCTCCATCCTTCCTCTTCTCCTCCTTCCTCCTTTTTCTCATCCTCATCTTCCTTCATCTTCACCTTCATCTCCTCCTCCTTCATCTTCCTCTCCTCTTTCTATTTCTCCTCCCACAGACACAGAAGCCATGGCAGGGCTTGCTTTCGCCTGCCTGGAACGGGCCCGCTTCTACACTCCTGAGCTGGTGGCAAAGCTCAGCCACTCTCTCCAGAGAGTGAAGCAGAAAATCCTGCAGTCTCAAACCTCCAGCGGTGCTTTTGGGAACATCTACAGCACGCCCTTAGCAGTTCAGGTGAGGAAAACCGGGATTTCCCCATTAAGTTTCCTCTTTCCTGTCGGAAGAGAGAAGCAAACAGAACCTTCTTCGTTCTGGTCAAGAATCAGGTCCCATCTCCTGGTCTTCTAGCTCACTGCATGTAGAAAACTAGACGATCAGGGAGGGAACTAGCCAATCATGCATGGCAAATGTTATGTCGGTCGGAAACGGCATTCAGGGGTCTGCAGTCTAAAGCAGGACAAACACAAAGCAAAAAAGCAAAGCAATCAGACTTATGTACCCCCTTTCCATAGCGCTTAATGCCTTCTCTGGGTGGTTCACAAGTTAATCAATGTTATGCCCCTGACATGCTGGGTCCTCATTGGAAGGATGGAACAGGATGAGTCAACCTTGAGTCCTCGCCTGGATTGAACACATAACACTCTGGCTGCAGTACAGTAGTTTTAACCACTACACCACCAAACCTGATACTGCTTGATGTAGTTCCCATGATGTTTCTCTTGCTTTTGATGTCCAACGTCTGGCTTATAAAAACATCCTACCTGAAGCCCCAGACAGCTGTTCTTGTTGGGGCACATAATTATATCAGCACAATAAGGAATGCCACCCGATGAATGGGCCACCCCTGGCCATGCAGGCCGGAGGGTTTTCCCTTCTTCTGAGAAACATCGAGTACGGTGGGCAAAAGACAGTTTCCCTTTCTTCTCACCTCTTTCTGTCTCCGGACGATGCAGTTTCTCCTTGCTTCGGGGATCAACCAGAAGAGACCGGAATGCGTCAAAGTTGGGCCGGTACTGATTCAAAGCCTGGAGCGAGGCGCCTTCCGAAACCCGCTCACCAAATCCCAGCTTTTGCCGGTACTTTACGGCAAAAGTTACCTGGACATCGCCGGGAAGGAGTGCCGGGCGGAGAGAGGCAGAAGAGAAGGTAGGAAGGAGGTCTGGCGCTAAGCAATAGCAATAAACACCTCTGCACTGGACTGTGGTGGCTCAAGTGGTTAAGATGCTGAACCTGACGACTGGAAGGTCAGCAAGTCGTCAGGTCGAGACCCGAGCTGCATGATAGAGTGAGCTCCCATCTCTGTCCCTGCTCCTGCCAACCTAGCAGTTCGAAAGCAAGAAATTGCAAGTCGATAAATAGGGACCACTTCGATGGGAAAGGTAACAGTGTTCCGGTGTCTAGTCATGCCTGCCACATGACCAGGGAAACACCTGCAGACGCAGACAGCTCTGGCTCTTCGGCTGTAAACAGAGATGAGCACCGAACCCTAGAGTCGGACATAACTGGCTTTCAAACAAGGGAAGACGTTTAAGTTCACTGCCCCATAGCAGCAATTAGCAATTACACTTGCATGCCACCCCAGGGTGCTTAGTGCACTCCTCTGGGAGGTTCACAAGTTAATTAGCATTTATTTATTTTTTATTTTTCTCAATTATATTGCCGCCCAACTCTGAAGACTCTGGGCGTCTCTCAGAAAACAAAACCAATCACATTTTAAAAACATTTTGCCCTCCCCCCCAACATGCTGGGTCCTCATTTTAGCAACCTGGGAAAGATGGAAGAGGTTGAGTCAACCTTGAGCCCTGGTCAGGATCGAACTCCCAACGTACTGGCTGCAGGACAGCAGTTTTAACCCCTGCGCCACCAGGGTGCTATTAAGGACAGGTGGCAAACCTGTAACTCTTCTTCTTTGTGGTCCCCTGTGAATCCACACAAATGGGTTTACTGTGCGTATGCTAGGAAATGAACCACTAAACTCCTGCCAATCAAGGAAGAGAAAGAAAATAATAACATGATGATGATGATGATGTTTGTTGTTGTTGTTGCAAAGTGGGGGGAAACTTATGGAAAATCTTGGGGTTTTTTAAAAAAATAAATCACTAGATATACAGGGCGCTCATAGGTCCCTGCCCGTCCATCTATCTTATGTCAGAGGATCCCAACCTTTTCAAGCTGGGGACCGGGTCACGCTCTCTCAGTCAGCTTCAAGGGCTGGATGGCCATTTTGCCTTGCTTGCACGATGGGGGTTGCCATCTTGTCCCAACAGCTTCAGAGGGGCAGCCATTTTGTTTCTCGAATGCTCTTGGAGGGGTGGGGGCCACATGAAATGGCACTGCAGGCCAGATCTGGCCCATGAGCCTTAGGTATCCAATGTATCTGTGTGCTGTCCCATATTCCTACTGCATAATATTATGCGTACTTGTCACAATATGCTCTTCAAGTGTAAATGGGCTTAAATCGGCCATATTTCTCTGGGGGGGAGGGGGGGAAGAGAAAAAATTAATAATACATACATAATTGAAAATAACATACTAACATATGGGTGGGTACGGACCATACCTGTCAAGTTTTGGATTTGGAAATAAGGGAAATTTCCTGGCAAATACGGGATACTTGACAGCGATGCTTATCCTGTGCTGCCCTCCAATGGCGGCAATAGGGCATTGCAGTCTAATTAATAAGGGATGACGGCGGGAAAGAGGGTAAAATAAGAGGTTTTCCCGGCCAATAAGGGATACTTGACAGCTATGGTAGGGACTTATGGGCCACCCTGTAGAGACAAATCTTAAGTCCTTCTGGATGGTGGGGAAACTGTTGGGCAGTTCAGTGACCATCAGGTACATTTTGGGGAATATTACAGGTATGCTCATTCTCCAGAACAGGTCACTGGTGCAAGTTCTGAGAAACAACTGGGTGGTTCCGAGCATGTGCAAAGTGTCTTGCTACCTTGTAAGATGTCCAGAGTCCCAGTAGGGTTACTTCAAACTAGAGGAGAGGGAGATTCAGATAGGAAGGTGGAACCGGAACAGAACTGGGGCAGGGCGAGAAATCGGAAATAAATCAAATGTGCTGAATCCAAATCTGAAGTCTGATTCTGCCTCAGGATCTTAAGTTAGCAAATCTCACCCTCTTGGTTAGATTCTTGCGTTGTTCACAAGGCGTATATTTGCCACAAATGTAGCAAAAATTGTCTGGTTTATTAACACAACTGCGCCTATTCATCTTTAGCTCAAAACAGACTCACTCTGGCCTAGCTGTACTATCCAATAAGATGGTTTTGCACTAGAGACAAGCCCTTGGTCCATCTTGCCTTATATACCTATTTCTGACCTCAGCTCACTGAGGAAAAGATGGAAAGAGTACACAGAGGAACTCTACAAAAAGGACCTCAACACTCCTGATAACCACAATGATGAAAAAACTGAACTCGAGCCAGACATCCTGGAGAGCGAAGTTATAAAGGCCCTAAAGAGCACTGCAAACAACAAAGCTAGTGGATATGATGGTATCCCAGTCGAATTTTTCAAAGCGCTAAAAGATGATGGCGTCAAATTACTACACTCAATATGCCAGCAAATCTGGAAAACAAAACAGTGGCCACAGGATTGGAAAAGATCAGTATACGTCCCAATCCCAAAAAAGGGCAACGCCAAAGAATGCTCAAATTACCGAACAATTGCACTCATCCCACACGCCAGCAAGGTGATGCTCAAGATAATACAGGACAGACTTCAGCAACATGTGGAGAGAGAACTACCAGAGGTGCAGGCTGGTTTCAGAAGAGGCAGGGGGACTAGAGACCACATTGCCAACATACGTTGGATCATGGAGAAAACAAAGGAATACCAGAAACAAGTTTACTTTTGTTTTATCGACTACACTAAGGCATTTGACTGTGTGGACCACAACAAGATGTGGCAAGTAATTAAAGAGATGGGAATACCAGAGCACATCATATGCCTCCTGAGAAATCTGTACATGAACCAAGAAGCAACAGTTAGGACAGAACATGGAATGACAGAGTGGTTTGGAATAGGAAAAGGAGTAAGACAAGGCTGCATTTTGTCACCATGCTTATTCAATCTATACACAGAGCACATAATGCGCAATGCAGGGATGGAGGAATCACAATATGGGATTAAAATTGCTGGGAGAAACATAAACAATCTGAGATATGCAGACGATACCACCCTAATGGCAGAAAGTGAGGAAGACCTAAAGAATCTCTTGATTGGGCTGAAGGAGGAAAGTGCAAAAGCTGGCTTGAGACTCAATATCAAGAAAACCAAGGTAATGGCAACAGGCCCAATCAGTTCCTGGAAAATAGATGGGGAAGAAGTAGAAGCAGTGACAGATTTTACTTTCCTGGGATCAAAGATCACGGCAGATGGGGATTGCAGCCATGAAATAAAAAGGCGACTGATTCTTGGGAGACAAGCCATGAGAAACCTGGGGAACATAGTGAAAAACAGAGACATTACATTGCAAACAAAAATTAGAATAGTCAAAGCAATGGTATTCCCAGTGGTAATGTACGGATGTGAGAGCTGGACAATTAGGAAAGCTGAACGCAGAAGAATAGATGCCTTTGAAATGTGGTGTTGGAGGAGAGTTTTGAGAGTACCCTGGACAGCGAGGAGAACAAATAGGTCAATCTTAGAAGAAATCAACACTGACTGCTCATTGGAAGGGCTAATAGTAAAGACGAAGCTAAAGTATTTTGGACATCAAATGAGAAGGGAGGATTCACTTGAGAAGGCCCTGATGTTGGGAAAGGTGGAGGGCAAAAGAAGAAGGGGGAGGCCAAAGATGAGATGGCTAGATGGTATTGTAGACACAATGGGCACAGAACTGGGAGTGCTGAGGGGGATGGTGGAGGACAGAGGCGCCTGGAGAACAATGGTCCATAGGGTCGCAAAGGGTCGGAACCGACTGTGCGACTGAACAACAACAACAACTCACTGACTTGCCCAGCTGCTGCTGGAACATGCATGCCACCAGGAGACGTGATTCAGCTGAGGTAGCCACAGGCATAGTGGTAGCTGCAACTGTTATAATGTCCCCATGTAAAAATGCATTACCCAATGACCGACCATTTGAACAGCTATAACATGCCTATAAATCTGTCAGTGATAAGCAAATTCTGAGTTCCGGTTTGGAATCAGCACACTTGATAGCATGTAAATCACATGTGTTATTCCCAGTAGCAAAAGCACTGTTGTGCAGTGTAATTGGCCATTGATTCCTCTGTTTTCCTTCCCCCGTTTTGCAGAGAATTTGGCCCTCGCGACAGCGTCTCCTGCCTCTCGGAGGAGAATCGGCGTGCAGCTGGTTGTAAAGAAACTGCGCCGTTCGCTGCCGTTGTACAGACACGTCCTCTACGTCCCCTTGGGCTCGACTCTGCTGGATGTTCTGAACGCGGCGACACAGAAGGGCCACGAGCCGTTAACGTGAGATCCTTCGCCTCCTTTCTCTCCCGGGCTGGGTGATGCTGAGAGTCTGGTGTGGAAGGAGAGAGTTTAACACTGAAATCCTATCAGTCCCCCGGGTTCATGGCAGGATGTGACCAAGCAATAGCAAATAGCAATCACACTTATCAAGTGGCTAACTGGGAGGCCGAAGCAGACAACGCTGGCTCTTCGGCTTTGAAACAGAGATGAGCATTGAACCCTAGAGTCGGATACGACTGGCTTTCGAGCAAGAGAAACCTTTACCTTTACTATGGTGCTTAATGCCCTCTCTAGGTGCAGGCAGCCTCTCTAGGGGCTGCAGTGGATCAAGTGGCTCAGACGCTGGCTGGAAGGCGGGAAGTCAGCAGTTCAAGACCTGAGTACTGCAGGACGGAATGAGCTCCCGTCATCTGTCCCAGCTCCTGCCAACCTAGCAGTTCGAAAGCAAGAAATTGCAAGTAGATAAATAGGGACCACTTCGGTGGGAAGGTAAACAGCGCTCTGGTGTCTAATCATGCTTGCCACATGACCACGGAAACGTCTGCAGAAGCAGACAACACTGGCTCTTCGGCTTTGGAACAGAGATGAGCACTGAACCCTAGAGTTGGATATGACTGGCTTTTGAGCAAGGGAAACCTTTACCTTTACCTAGATGGTTCACAAGTTAATTAGCATTTTGTCCCAAACATGCTGGGGCTTCACTAGACTGACCTGAGAAGGATGGAAGGCTTTGAGTCAACATTGATCCCCACCAGGATTGAACTCACAAACCTTTGGCTGTAGGACAGCAGTTTAACCCCTGTGCCACCAGTACTCTATAATGACAGGTTGTTTTCCTGTAACTGTGGAGTCACATGAATGGGTTTACTGCACGTATGTGCAGTGAATCCATCCATTCATGTGGATTCACAAAGAACGTGATAGAGCATAGGGGAAGAAATAGACATTATAGATAGCCCAACATTAGAACGTTGTTATTTTAACGAGGATACAGTAAAACCCCTACTTACGAAAAAAAAAGTCTGTCCCATAGGCTTTTTCTTAAATCAAATTTTTATGTAAATCGAAGCAAACCCATAGGAAATTGTGTAAATCGGGACATGGTTTTAGCACAAAATCATTTTGTAAGTCGAATGTTATGTAACTCGAGGCATATGTAAGTCGGGGTTTTACTGTATAGCAATAGCAGTGACACTGAAATACAGCTCCATTGTGCTTAGGGTACTCTCTGTGCGGTTCACGAGTTAATTAACATTTTGCTCCCAACATGCTGAGTACTCATTTCACTGACCTCGGAAAGATGAGAGGCTTTGAGTCAACCTTGAACCTCATCAGGATCAAGCTCACAAACCTCTGGCTGCAGTACAACAGTTTAACCACTGTGCCAGCAGGGCAATCTGGCCCAGGGCTTCAACCTGCCCTGTCATCCTGGGGTACTGAGGCTGAGAAGGACAAAAACACATGAAGTACTCATTCTGTGGTATTTGGTAGTGTTTAGGCCATTTAGGCTTTCAAAACCCGCCTCTCTGTCCGTTCTCCTGCACAGGTTTGAGACAGAGAACAGCCTGTCCGGGCCGATGCTTGTAAGCGTGATGGGGATCAAAGCTCAGGAAGGAGAACGCATGTATTGGAAGATTGTCCGGGCGCCGAACACTGCCTTGGATGAAGGTGGGTATTGGAATCACAACCACACACACACAACTGGTAGCTCTCCTGTACACACTAGGTCAATGATGGGCAGTCTTGGCCCTCCAGCTGTTCTTGAACTTCAATTCCCAAAGCCCAAGTCAACACACCAGCTGGTCAGGGTTTCTGGGAATTGAAGTTCAAGAACAGCTGGAGGGCCAAGACTGCCCATCACTGATCTAGACCTATGATGGCCAACCTTCTAGAGACCGAGTGCCCAAACTCAACAGGCTGCTGTCAATGCCACAGAGGGGTGGGACGAACTCTGCGCTGGGGGCAGGGAGGAAGCACTCCCATTGGGCTGCTGGACAGAGAGATGGGACAAACTCTGTGCCTTTGGAAGGGAGGAAGTGCTCCCATTGGGCTGCTGGGCAGAGGGTCAGGGTGAACTCTGTGCTGGGGCAACAGTGCGCATGGCCACATGCGTGGCCTAGGTTCGCCACCATAGGTCGCCCTTAGTCGAAAGCCAGTTGTATCTGACTCTAAGGTTCATTGCTCATCTCTGCTTATAGCCAAAGAGCCAGTGTTGTCTGTGTTTGCAGTCATTTCCATAGACATGTGGGAGGCACGCCTCAACATAGAATGCTGTTTACCTTCCCACCAAAGTCCCTATTTATCTACTTGCAATTTCTTGCTTTCAAACTGCTCGGTTGGCAGGAGCTGGGTCAGACGACGGGTGCTCACTCCGTTGTGCAGTACTTGGGTCTCCAACTCCAACCTTCCAGTCTTCAAGGTCAGCGTCTTAACCACTAAGCCACCACAGTCCCCTACGTAGGGATGAATGGGAAGTGGGTATGAGCACATCTCCCGTCGATGAGTCCGCAGGGTGTCGCACATCAAGGCTTTAAAACTACTTTTATGTTGCAATGTGCAACATACAACTTCTGTGGGGTTAGTGCGTAGGATTCTGAGCTTGGTGACCGGAAGGTCAGCAGGTCGGCAGATCAAGACCAGAGTGCTGCGTGACTGAGTGCACTCCTGTTTTCCAACCCAGCTCTTGCCAACCTAGCAGTTCGAAAGCATGAATGTACAAGTAGATGAAGAGGTTCCGCTTTGGCAGGAAAGGTTACAGGGGCGATGGTGGATCAGTGGTTAAGAAGCTTGCCTTGTTAAGTGGAAGGCTGGCAAGTCGGCAGTTCGAGACCCGGGTACTGCATGATGGATTGAACACCCGTCTCTGTCCCAGCTCTTGGGGACATGAAAGGAGCCTCATTCAGGTGTTCCCTGAGTGGAGTTTCTCCCGCAAAAATCCTTTCAGCCCAGAATAATTTCTGACATGAAATTATTATTAGGAAAGGTTACAGTGTTTCTGCCTGCCACATGACCTGGAAACGTGTGCAAATGCAGACAGAGCTGGTTCTTTGGCTAGAAATGGAGATGAGCACTGAACTCTAGAGTCGGATACAACTGGCTTTTGAGCAAGGGCGACCTTTACTTTTACCTATGTTATGTTACTCCTTGCAACCTAGCAGTTCAAAAGTAAGAAATTGCAAGCAGACTAACAGGTACCACTTCGGTGGGAAGGTAAACAGTGTTCTGTGCACTCCAGTGTTTTAGTCATGCCTGCCACATGACCACAGAAATGTCACAGACACAGACAGCACTGGCTCTTTGACTACAAATGGAGATGAGCACTGCACCGTAGAGTCAGATATGACTGGCTTTCAAGAAAGGGAGGCCTTGACATTTACTAAACCAACTCCAGAGTTCTGGAGTTACAGGCGCATGAGTGTCTTTGGGGCTCCATCAAAGCTATGCGCAAAGCTATGGAAGCAAATCTAATAGCCAGAATCCTGCTGCTGATTTATGCTTGCGTAAGGGAAATCTCACAAGTGTGGCTTGAAAGTTGTCACTCGTTCCACGTGGCGCCGGTTTCATTCTCAGTGCCAGGAATGCAAGCAATTTTCAGCCACAACGCTTGCCCCTGAATTTATGCTGGTGTCAATGATTTGTAGGATTTGGGACACGCTGAGAAGACAAGGCTGACTGGAAATCACCATAAGGGTGAGGAAAGCAGAAGGTAGGGAGAAAAGAGGAACGTCAAACACGAGATGGATGGACTCTCTAAAAGAAACCACAGGCTTGTGTTCGCAAGAACTGAGCATGGTTGTTGTGGAAGTGAGATTTTGGAGATCTCTCGTTTACAGGGTCACCATGGATCGGAGGGGAAAGGAACTTTTTCCAAAGCACCCTCCAATAAGTGAAAGATTCTCGTGGTTTCTGCTACAGTTTTCTGAGTTCAGCTTATCTTTATAAGCCTGATGGCTGCAAACATATAAAATGCTTCAAACACATAAAATCAGGGCAATCGTTGAGACTAACTTGTTTATTTCTGTATGAGCCAAACACTTGCAGATATCATTCATTAATTCGGACTTATCCAGAGAAATAATTTCTCTCCCCTAAAAATCTTGTATTTTGCCCCTCTGTTTTAGGTATCGCTGACTATATCCCAAAAGACAAAGAAACCATCATGTTACGATTCGTTCCTTGGTAAAGAGGGCACTTCTACGCCGGGCTTTCTCTACCAACTACAGAAATACGCCGTGTGTCGACACCGGAGAGTTACACAACAGCCAAGTCTTCCTCTTTCCAACTGTGGGATAGTGAAAGAATGCTCATTATGTCAGACCATAACCAGATCACTTAGAAGGATGAGCCTAAAATGCAGACATTTCTATTGATCTATATCAATGAATAAGGAGCAGGTCTTTTGTAAAGTTAATGGCTCTGAATTGCGCGATTGAGACCGGTCTTAAATACTCTTCATATCCTAATAGCTTGCTTGCAGCATTTCTTTCTCTGCTACTGTGAGCATTGCAGTTAAGGACATAAGGCAGGGGTGCCCAAACTACGGCCCATGGACCAGATCCAACCCTTGACACCAATTCATCCGGCCCACACTGCTTTCGTCGCTCCCGGAGGGCAAATTTTACTTCCGCTTCCAGAAATGACAAGGACGGCATGGGCCAAATGAATTGGCATTGGGGGCCAGATCCGGCCCATGGGACATAATTTGGGCACCCCCATTTTAAGCAGAGAAAATGGCAGCCCAAAATCTATCTCATCCTGTTGCGAAACACAGATTGTAAGGCACATTTTACTTTTGCTTCCCGTGGGAGGAACCACGTGACTGGCCCGCTGAACCACGTGACCGGCCCACGGCCCCAAACATTTGAGCACCCCTGACATAAGGGGACTGGGAAGTCTTAAGAGAGTGATATCATTGCCATTATTCCTCAGAAAACTCCAGGCTTTTGACCTTGTGAGTCCTAAATCCACGATACCGCTGCTCCTTGAACGAGGACTTGAAGCTTAAACTTTTAATAAGATTGCATGTGCTGGCATCAGAACTATTTTTCTTATCAAATAATTTTTTTTTTTTACTGTGGAGCGCTAAGGTTCGGAGCAAAGGACCGACAACCACTGTATCCATCAATTAATGTTGTGAAATGGAAACTGCCAGCGTGCGATTCATGTGCTTTAGGTTGGGCCTGGTTGCACATTGATTTCACACGTGTCTCTAAAACAATGCATTCCATCCGAGCTCAAGTCACTGGTGCAAATTTAAAAATATATATATGGATGAATGCAATCTTGAATTATCGACTGGAAAATCATAAAACTGATCTAATGGAGACTGTGAACTTTGAAAACCTTGCAATAAACCTTTTCTCTAATTAAGCTTGTCATCTTTTGCAAAGCCAACTGGCATGGAACTAAAGCCCCCACCCCACCCCACCTTACTGAATTATGTGCTGATAAATGCTTACCAAAAAGGGACAGAGTGGCTTAAGTGGTTAAGATGCTGAGCTTGATGACTGGAAGGTCGGCAGGACAGCAGTTCGAGACCCGAGTGCTGCACAACAGTGAGCGCCTGTCTCTGTCCCAGCTCCTGCCAACTTAGCAGATCGAAAGCAAGAAATTGCAAGCAGATAAATAGGGACCACAGGTAAACAGCGTTCCGTGCACTCCAGTGTCTAGGCGTGCCTGCCACATGACCACAGAAACGTCTGCAGATGCAGACAGCGCTGGCTCTTTGGCTGTAAACAGAAATGAGCACTGAACCCTAGAGTTGGATATGACTGGCTTTCGAAAAAGGGCGACCTTTACCTTTACCTAAAGCCCCCCAGTTTACTGAATTGTATGCTGGTAAATGCTTTCCAAAGAGGGACTTGCAGTGGCTTCATGGCTAAGATGCTGAGCTTGACGGCTGGAAGGTCGGCAGGTCAGCCGTTTGAGACCTGAGTTCTGCATGATGGATACTCCCGAGTAAGCCAGACAGAAGGCGAGTGGGTGGCTCTTTTTTTATTTTTTTAATACTCCTGCACTGGGAACTGGAGGAGGGAATAGAGGGGATCAGATTAGGATTGGGATACGCTTTTAGCCTCCCTCCGGGTATCCTTCCCATCTCCTGCCACCACCACCACCACCCTTTCCTCAGGGAGCCAAGCAAGAAGGAGCCGCCATGGCTTAGTGGTTAATATGCTGAACTTGGTGACTGGAAGGATGGTAGGTCAGCAGTTCGAGACCCAAGTGCTGCAAATTTGCCAGGCTATCTTGCTATGGCAATAGAGTCTCTGCCCCAGCTCCTGCCAACCTAGCAGTTCAAAAGCAAGACATTGGAAGTAGATAAATAGCTACTGCTTCGGAAGAGAAGGTAACAGTGTCCCATGTCCTGAGTGCTGTATGACGGAGCAAGCTCCCGTCTCTGTCCTAGCTCCTGCCAACCTAGCAGTTTGAAAGCAAGAAATTGCAAGTAGATAAATAGCGTTCCGTGCACTCCGGTGTCTAGTCATGCCTGCCACATGACCACGGAAATGTCTGCAGAAGCAGACAGCGCTGGCTCTTCGGCTTAGAAACAGAGATGAGCACTGCACCCTAGAGTCGGATACGACTGGCTTTCGAGCAAGGGAAACCTTTACCTTTAAATAGGTACCACTTCGGAAGAGAAGGTAACAGTGTTCCATGTCCCAAGTGCTGCATGATGGAGCGAGCCCCCGTCTCTGCCCCAGCTCCTGCCAACCTAGCAGTGTGAAAGCTAAAAATTGCAAGTAGATATATAGGTACCGCTTTGGCGGGAAAGATAGTGGGCTCTAGTCTTACCTGCCACATGACCACAGAAATGGTTATAAGCGGAGATGAGCACCGAACCCTAGAGTCAAACACGACTGGCTTTCGAGCAAGGGAGACCATTATCCTTTACTGACCCACTTCTGCATCTCTACCTAGGAAACCCTGGGAGGAAGAATACTTGAGCAAGAGACAGAGAGTGAGAAAGAGAGGCTAGGTCAGGGGTTCTCAACGCTTTGAGGTTGCGGGCATGGCCACATCCCCCCGGAGAGTTAATCGGGCTGTTCACGTGGTTCCTCCCGCCAGACGCAGAAGTAAAACACACCTGTGTATGCGCAGAATGCCTTTACAGCAGCACGGGCACGTTTTACTTCCCCTTCTGGGAGCGACACGGGCCAGATGAATTGGGCCGGGGGCCGGGGCCAGCCTGCGGGCTGTAGGTTGCGAATGCCTGGGTTAGGTAAAGGTAAATATCTCCCTCTAGGATGCGGTGCTCGTCTCCGTTCACAACCAAAGAGCCAGCGCTGTCTGCGTCTTTAAAAGTTTTTCGTGGACATGTGGCAGGCATGACTAGACACCAGAGTGCATGGAATGCTGCTACCTAACAAGGCTAAAAAGCTCGCCTTGTTAGTTGGAAGACTTGGCAAATTAGCAGCTCAAGACCTGGGTACTGCATGACGGGGTGAGCACCTGTCTCTGTCCCAGCTCCTGGCAACCTAGCAGTTCGAAAGCAAGAAATTGCAAGTAGATAAATAGGGACCACTTCGGTGGGAAGGTAAACAGCCTTCCGTGCGCTCCGGTGTCTAGTCATGCCTGCAACATGACCACGGAAATGTCTGTAGACACAGGCAGCAATGGCTCTTTGGCTTTGAAACAGAGATGAGCACTGAACCCTAGAGTCAGATATGACTGGCTTTCGAGCAAGGGAGACCTTTACCTTTACCTGAGTGGAGTTTCTTCCGCAAAAAACCTTTCAACACAGATTAATTTCTGACCTGCTATTATTATTATTATTATTATTATTATTATTATTATTATTATTATTATTATTATTATTATTATTATTATTATTATTATTATTATTATTATTATTATTATTATTATTATTATTATTATTAGTTCAGCAGGAGAACAAAGAGATGAGGACCACCCATCTGAGCCTGTGGGTTGCATAAGATTCACCTCATGCTCTCTCTCTCCCTGTGGCCTCTGAAATCACGACTCACAGGGGGATGTTTTGATGCTCAGTAACGCCAGGAGCGCGCCCTCAGCATCACCCCCTCCCCAGGCCTTCTGGTCCTTTATCCCTTTGGCCTGCCTTGAACCCGGCCCGCTGGAAACAATTGGCTGCTCGCATCCCGTGCCAGTGACGCCCTGCCTCTCTCTCTGGGAGTGGAGCAGCGCACGGCCGATGGGTGGGCATGGCAAAGGAATGCTGTCATGTTGCCTTAGCTGCTTGGGAAGCCGCACAGCGGCGGTGCCTGTTTATTTAGCATTCCCCTGACGCCTATTTTTCTCTTTTCTCTTTTCAGGCGGCGTGTCTTGATCTCAAAGGAGGCGGAAAGCATGAGTCCTTCCAGCTGGGCCCACGTATTAGTGTGTCGGCTTGTGTGGCTCTGCGGCGCAAGCACATGACCGGTGACTGCTGTTGTTTTGCTTCCCACCGTTGCAAAACCATCACCCTTTCCACTGGCAGCTTCCAGATTTGATGGCTCTTTGCACATGGCTGGCACACAAAAGCCTCCACCAGCAGCGACAGGCGCCCGATACAGCTGATCCCAGGCCCCCAAATCCCAGCAGAAGAGCATGACAGCAGTGCGCTAAAGCATGGCCGTTCCACAGATCAGGATGAGGCCCACCCGGGGGGAGTGGATGCAAAGATGCTGAGTTCTCCGGCTGTTTTTCCCAGGCTGGGTTTCCTCTTCGGTCTGTTCCAGATTTCGTTGACGTGCGCAAAGGGTTTGTTGTGTTGTGTTTTTGCTGCCAGGCTGGTCTGGTTGGAAACCTGATCCCGGTGAGTCACAGTGTGGGAAGTTTGGGGAAAGGGCACCAGAGCATAAATGCCATAGCAGGGTGAGACATTTGCCCAGCGTAAATCAGGACGTCGGAGCAAGAAGGAGTATTTAGACCCTGTCCAGACTCACCGTGGGCATCTCGGCCTGGCCACGCTGCCCTGCCCGATGTGCTTGCCCTCTCGGACGACGGGTGCCGGCACAATGAACTCTGCCGACGGAGCGTGGTCTTCTTCACCCTGGAAGCCGGATGGAGGCCCGCAGTTACTGGCCCGGGTGCTGCCCACTTGGCCCCTGGCGGCCGCGGTTTTTGTCTGGATGGCTGCGGGCACTTCCATGTCCAGCCTGAACAAGTGGATTTTCGCTGTCCACAACTTCCGCTACCCGGTGCTGCTCTCCTCACTCCACATGCTGACCGCCATGCTAGTGGGCAGCCCGCTGGTCAAGCTCTGGGTTGGAGGGAACGGCCGCCCGGACCTCCACCCTGAAGCCAAACTCCGGGTCTTCCTTCTGAGCCTCACCTTCTGCACCAGCGTGGCGTTCGGGAACTTAGGACTCAACTACGTCCAGCTGGACTTTGCCCAGATGGTTTATACCACCACGCCGCTCTTCACCTTGACCCTCTCCAAGGTCTTGCTGGGGAAGCGTCACCACCCGTTGCAGTACGCGGCCATGGGGCCCATATGCCTGGGAGCATCCCTGAGCATCATCGGGGAGGTGCATTTCGACCAAGCGGGATGTTGCTTCCTTTTCGCCGCTACGTTCCTCCGTGGGTTGAAGTCCATACAGCAAAGTAAGTAACTTCAAGGAGCAGGGAATTATGCCAGGTTTAGCTTCCCAAGCCACTGGCTAAGTTTCTAGTCCTCATGGCTACAGAGAGATAGGTTTACTTACTTACTTGCTTACTTACTTAGGTAAAAGTTTCCCTTGCTCGAAAGCCAGTTGTATCCAACTAGGGTGCAGTGCTCATCTCTGTTTCTAAGCCGAAGAGCCAGAGCTGTCTGCTTCTGCAGACGTTTTCCGTGGTCATGTGGCAGGCATGACTAGACACACTGGAACGCACGGAACGCTGTTTACCTTCCCACCGAAGTGGTCCCTATTTACCTACTTGCAATTTCTTGCTTTCGAACTGCTAGGTTGGCAGGAGCTGGGACAAAGACGGGAGCTCATTCCGTCCTGCAGTACTCGGGAATCGAACTGCTGACCTTCCACTTCCCAGTCAGCGTCTTAGCTACTTGCTTACTTACTAATAATAATTTCGGGCCAGAAATTATTCTGGGTTGAAAGGATTTTTGCAGAAGAAACTCCGCTCAGGGAATGCCCAAATGAGACTCCTTTCATATCCCTAAGAGCTGGGACAGAGACAGGCGCTCAATCCGTCATGCAGTACCCAGGTATCGAACTGCTGGCTTGCCAGCCTTCCAGCTGGAAAAAGACATGGAAAAAGATGTAGTAAACTGAATAAATCCATCCATCCATTCATATTTACACCCTGCCAATCTGGCTAAGAACCCCACTCTCTCTCTCTCTCTCTCTCTCTCTCTCTATCTATCTATCTATCTATCTATCTATCATTCCTCTCTCTCTCCATCCATCCATCCATCCATCCCTTAATCTAAGCAATTCAAGCTTAAAATACAGTACTAAGACAAAACATACACAAAGGTACACAGTTTTTTAAAATTGTGTCAGAAGCACACAAAGGTGCTTTCTGGGTTGAAAGGATTTTTGTTGGAGAAACTCCACTCAGGGGACGCCCGGATCAGACTCCTTTCATGTCCCCAAGATCTTTTTTCCCACTGAAGTGGTCCCTATTTATCTAATTGCAATGTCTTGCTTTCAAACAGCTAGGTTGCCAGGAGCTGGGACAGAGACGGGCGCTCATTCCGTCGTGCAGTACCCGGGTCTCAAACTGCTGAGTTGCTGGCCTTCCAGCTAACGAGGCGAGCTTCCTAACCACAGTCCAGATGGCGATAGCAATTGAATATTAATCTAAAATCCAGATTAACAAATAGGAAGCAAATTCCGTAAATTCTGCTTTCACTAAATTGCAAAAAATAAATAAAATAAAGGTGCATTGCTGGCAAAATGGTCAAGGCTGACGGAGTCACCACCAAGAAGACCTGATTCTTAGTCCTAACCTTTGGGGCTTCTCTCGGGATGGGTCATCATCACAACCCCAACACCTGGGAAGAGCAGGTGACCCCGAACTGATTTAACCAAGAGAGATCTTCCAATGGGTATAGGTCCGTGATGGCGAACCTTGGCACTCCAGGTGTTCTTGGACTTCAATTCCCAGAAGGACAAGTCTCTGTGAATCCACACAAATGGGTTTACTACACAGTAAACCCATTCGTGTTGATTCAGGGAGACTTGGGCTTCAGGGAATTGAATTCTAAGAACACTTGGAGCATACGCACAGTAAACTCATTCGTGTGGATTCACGGAGACTTGGGCTTCTGGGAATTGAGGTCCAAGAACACCTGGAGTGCCAAGATTCGCCGCCACCAGCATAGGTTATAGCTTGAGCTGATAGATTTGGGTTTACATCTGTATTTGCCAATGTTGGGATTCAGTTAGAGTCACTAATTCCACTCTGTACATTGAATTTTGAAATGCTAGGTAGGTACAGAGAAGGGTGTTGCACGTGGAAAACTACGCCTTTGCGGGGAAATGATTCATCCTTACCCAGACGGTCGCCTTAGAAACGCATCAACAAGAACTTGGGAGGTTAAAACGACGCAGTTGTAAAATTGGAATATGCTTCTTTTTGCGAACCAGGGAAGCTGAGCTGCGAACAGCTTCACTCCTGGAAATTGTGTTTCTCCTGAATTTGACTCAAGGGAAAGGGAAAGGTATCCCTTGCTCAAAAGCCAGTCTTATCCGACTCTAGGGTTCAGTGCTCATCTGAATCTTAGGCATCCCAATTAGGGATCTCCCAACTGGATCCTCGTCAATATTTCCCTGTAGTTTATCCAATGTTTCCGCCCGTTCTGTAGAGTTTGGGACTCTGATCTTGCAATTTGTCAAGGTCTTGGCTTCATTTCCTCCTTGAATGACAACTCCTGGCACTGCAGCCTAATTATGCACCGTTCCTTATTTTCCTTAATTATGTTCTGTCCTTGATGGTATCAACTTCCATGTACCTCCCACTGCTGAACAGCTGGATTTAAGGACATACAGTAGCTGCAGTGACCTACAATAATGATCAGAGAATAAACAAAAACAACAACAACCCCACATTGTAGCACTTTGAAGACTAACTGTTATAGTTTACTGTGAGCTTTTGTGGATCAAGTCCACTTCCTCAGACATGGGAGTGAGACTTCATGGCATCAGTTTATATACATCCGGTACAGAGTGATTGGTTAGCATAACAGATAAGTGTACAAATCAATATGGCTTTTTACAACTGGCAATAGCAGAGACTGCGGTGGCTCAAGTGGTTAAGATGCTGAAGTTGCTGACTGGAAGGTTGGAGTTCGATTCCCGCGTACTGCATGACGGAGTGAGCTCCTGTCGTCTGTCCCAGCTCCTGCCAACCGAGCAGTTCGAAAGCAAGAAATTGCAAGTAGATAAATAGGCAGGGCAGGCATGCCTCAACGGAATGGTGTTACCTTTCCCGCTGAAGCGGTACATCTGCAGACACAGACAGTGTTGGTTCTTTGGCTACAAACATAGATGAACACTGAACCCTAGAGACAGATACGACTGGCTTTCAAGCAAGGGCAATCTAATAGCAGATGATCTCTGGTTGTAATTCGGATTAGTTGTGAAGTTTCACCCTGTTGACTAAGGGACTGCGGTGGCTCAAGTGGTTAAGATGCTGAACTTGACGACCGGAAGGTCAGCAGGTCAGCAGTTCGAGAATGGAATGAGTACCCGTCTCTGTCCCAGCTTCTGCCAACAAACCCAAGCCATTTGAAAGAAAGAGATTGCAAGTAGATAAATAGGGACCACTTTAGTGGGAAGGTATACAGCGTTCCGTGCATTACAGCTTCTAGTCATGCCTGCCACATGCCCATGGAAATGTCTCCAAACACAGACAGCGCTGGCTCTTCAGCTGTAAACAGATGAGCACTGAACTCTAGAGATGGATACAACTGGCTTTTGAGCAAGAGGGACCTTTACCTTTACCTTCATCCTGTTGCAAATAGCACTGCATCACAAAAAATGTAAATATTGTCTGCTACGTGGTCTAATCCATGCGTCCTATACTAAACCAAGTGCGCTGAATCCAAATCTGAAGTCTAATTCTGCCTCGGACGTCAGGGTCTTAAGTAGGCAAATCTCACCCTCTTGGTTAGGTTCTTGCGTTGAACACGTGGGGTACATTTGCCACAAATGTAGCAAAAACTGTCCGGTTTATTAACATAGCTGCGCCTGCGCATCTTTAGCTCAAACCAGACTCACTATGGCCTAGCTGTACTACCCAATAAGATGGTTTTGCTCTAGAGACAAGCCCTTGGGCCATCTGGCCTCCTATACAGTAATACCTCGGATAACGTTTGCATCAGATAACGCTAAAACCGCATAATGTTAAGCAATCTGGAAAAAAAATTGCATCGCATAACGTTCAAATCCTATGGGATGCATCGGATAACATTCGCTAAAGCCTGTGCCGGTTACACTGTATCTCTATGGAGTTTTAATGTTATGCAATTCATCCCATAGGATTTTAACTTTATCCGATGCATGCATCTGGTAATGTTAAAAATCGGATAACACTAAGACTTGTGGAACCAAGTTTTGGTTTTATCTGGGGTTTTTACTGTACCTATTTCTGATGTTCACTGACTTGTCCGGACATGCCCAGCCACTGCTGGAACATGCATGCCACCAGGGGACATGATTCAGTTGAGGCAGCAGCAGGCATAGTGGTAGTTGCAACTGTTATAATGTTCCCTTGTAAAAATACGTTACCTAATGACGATCAATTGAACAGCTATAGCACGCCTTAAACTCTGTACGTGATAGGCAAATCCTGAGTTCAGATTTGGAATCAGCACACTCGACATCATGTACATCGCATGTGTTATTCCCAGTAGCAGAATCGTTGTTATGCAGTGTAGTAGGAGGATACAAGACAAACACCTGGCATTAAACATTTGCTAATGAGTTTAACCATCAGCATCTATTGACAATTGTGTGAGTTCACCCTTTCTTCTGTGAGACAGCCTATGCTGTGAATGGGAATTCTACCAGAAAGTTTCTGTGAAGGTGGCACAACAACAGCAACAATTGCGGCGGTAGCGACTACAACGACAACAACAACAACAATTAATTTGTGTCAAAAATTATTCTGATTTGAAAGAATTTTTGATGGAGAAACTCCGCTCAGGGGACTCCTGAATGAAGCTCCTTTCATGTCCCCAAGAGCTGGGACAGATGACAGGCGCTCAATCCGTCATGCAGTACCTGGGTCTTGAACTGCCGACTTGTCGGCCTTCCAGCTAACAAGGCGAGTTTCTTAACCACTGATCCACCGTAGCCCTAAATTTTGTGTCAGAAATTACTCAGGGTTGAAACGATTTTTGCTGGAGAAACTCCACTCAGGGGATGAAGCTCCTTTCATGTCCCCAAGATCCGTCGTGCAGCACTCGGGTACCGAAGCCCAACCTTCCAGTCTCCAAGCTCAGCATCTTAACCACCAAGCAGCATATAACATACAACATATATAGCAGCATATAACAACCTGTGTATCAAATTTGACAGAATGTAGTGGTTTAGCAGGTGGCTTTCTGTCCTCCTGGACATTCCCAATGACCTCTCTCTTTCCACTTTCCTGACAGGTACCTTGTTGCAGGAGGAGCACCTGGACTCCTTGAACCTGTTGTGCCTCACCTCCGTGCCCAGCTTCTACATCCTCTTCACAGCTGCCCTGGTCCTGGAAGTGGGCCCTGCCTGGGACGGCACCCTGGCCTACGGGGCCGGCCTCTGGGCTTGCGTCCTGCTTAGCTGCCTGGGCTCAGTCCTCTACAACCTGGCCAGCTTTTCGGTCATCTCAATGACTTCGGCCCTCACCATCCACGTCCTGGGGAACTTCAACGTGGTGGGCAACCTGCTGCTCTCCCGCCTGCTCTTCGGAAGCCAGTTGAGTGTGCTCGGCTATGCGGGCATCGGGCTCACCCTCTCAGGGGTCTTCCTGTACCACCACTGCGACCGCATCGTGGACCGGTGGCACAGGTGGAGGGCCAGGCAGGAGAAAGAGGAATGAAAGGAATTGTGGGACTCTGTTGACCCCGGTAGGCTGGGATGGTTTTCACCATGCCACCAAAAACATCTGGAATAGAGCCAGCCTTGCCAAGGAGGAGACGGGAAGAGTCTTGAGACAACCAACCTCTTTGGATTGGGGCCTTCCAATGTCCCCTGGACATCCTACACGTTGGCCAAGAGCTCCCATCAAAACGGAGCTCGGTTCTGCGGATTGCAAGGACTGGAAGGCCCTGCCGCCCAAGAAAGAAAGACGCCTGAGGCTGGCTTTTGGCTTAACCCTCTGTTGGCGTGGGTTAAAGGAGGCTCCCACATCACAGGCGGCTGCAGTATACGGACTCTGGGATGAGGGAGAAGGAGCCAAGGCGGGGAGGAAAGAGGCTGAAGGGGAAAGACCTGGGAAGTAGAAATGGAGTGTTGAAGGGGAACAGAGATGTCTTTGTCCAGGAGTCACTCCTTCCTTCTGGGGTTCTCAGCTGCTAGATTGGGGGTGGCCAGTTGGGTCAATGTTGAGCTCTGCCGCAGCTTTGAAGCAGGGCAGTCCTTGCACTTACAGTGGTTGATAGTGGAAGGTATGTCCATGCGTATTTAATTTATCTCCTTCCTTCTGTTCATTATTCCTTCCTTATTCCATCTGTTCATTATTCCTTAGTTTATTCCTTCCCTACTCTTTCAGTTCATTATTCCTTCAGTTCATTATTCCTTTATTCCTTTCCTTGTTTCTTCTGTTCATTATTCCTTGCTTCCTTCAGTTCATTATTCCTTTATTTCTTCCTCATCCCTTTTGTTCATTAATTCTTCTGTTCATTTTCCCTTTATTTCTTCCTTATTCCATCTGTTCATTATTCCTTTATTCCTTTCCTTATTTCTTCTGTTCATTATTCCTTCCTTCCTTCCTTCCTTCAGTTCATTATTCCTTTATTTCTTCCTCATCCCTTTTGTTCATTAATTCTTCTGTTCATTTTCTCTTTATTTCTTCCTTATTCCATCTGTTCATTATTCCTTTATCCCTTTCCTTATTCCTTCAGTTCATTATTCCTTTCCTTATTTCTTCTGTTAATTATTCCTTCCTTCCTTCTGTTCATTATTATTTTATTCATTCCTCATCCCTTCTGTTCATTATTTATTCTGTTCATTATTCCTTTAATCCTTCCTTATTCCACCTATTCATTATTATTTCTTTCCTTCCTTGCTTTCGTTATTCCTTTATTCCTCTCCTTATTCCTTGTGTTCATTATTCCTTCTGTTCATCATTCCTTTATTCCTTCCTTATTCCTTCTGTACATTATTCCTTCTTTCCATTCATTATTCCTTCCTTCCTTCCTTCCTAACACACCAGGGGGTGGGAATTGAGTGTTGTCTCTCTGATCTCTGCCAGTCATATTGAATGTTTGCCAATTCTGGTATTGTTCCTCACCAACCCATGAAGCAGACCCCACAGGGCGAGGTGGCATGGAATTCCTCCTTCCCCTATCAGGGGTCCCCAACTTAAGGCCTGTGGGCCGGCTCTGGCCTGCAGTGCCATTTCATGTGGCCCCCCACCCCTCCAACGGCATTCGAGAAACAAAATGCCCATCTTTTTGAAGCTGTTGAGACAAAATGGCCATCCCTATTGTGCAGGCAGGGCAAAATGGCCTTCCGGCCCTCGAGGCTGACAGAGAGAGCATGACCTGGCCCCCATCTTGAAAAGGTTGGGAACCCCTGATTTAGATAATTGGTTTTCAACCTTGGGCTTACCAGGTTTTTTTAGACTTCAGTTCCCAGAAGCCTTGATAAGCAGGTCTGGTCATTGAAGTGCAAGAACATCTGGCGGCCCAAGGTTTAGAAACACTGGACAGTAATCCTGCATCCTGTGGAAATGCCTGGGCTCATGCAGATGGGTTGTTGTTACCACTCGCTATTGCCACCTGCAGGTTGCGGAGCATAGTGCAATTGTATGTGTTTTTACACTGTTGCCCTCTGCTGGTTGGAGTAAGTTAAGTCTCTGTGTTTCTATTACCATGTGTGCAAACAAACTACGAAATTTTGTTCCATAACTTATGGCCTTCCATTAGGACGGCTGTGGCTTCACTCTGCTGGACAGAGCATTGCAGCCATGTGGGGTGTGTGAGTGTGTGTCTGTGACAGAGAATGTGTGTGTATAAATGCATTTTCTTATGGGTTTATCTCTACTATTTCCCCACCCTAAGTGGCGTGTATAAAGACCCAGGTATTCACAGTGTTCATTTGCTTTTGGGATGCCTTAATAAGAATGGCATTTATTAAGGCCACTGGGTAAGCATGGCCAGTATTATCTTCCATGGGGCAAATTAAAATTGTAGTGCAGATAAAGGATATAACCCATTTTTTTTAAAAAAACTATTGGCTGATCTTTGTGTACAGATGAAACTGCCATAGTTCCTTAGATCAGGGGTTCCCAACCTAGGGCCCATGGGCTGGATCTGGCCCATGGGACCATTTAATGTGCCCCCAAGGGTATTCAAGAAACAAAATGGCCACCCATTTGAAGCTGTTGGGACAAAATGGCCACACACACACACATCATGCAGGCAGGGCAAAATGACCGTCCGCCCTTCGAAACTGAGTGAGAGAACATGACCTGGCACCCGGCTTGAAAAGGTTGGGAACCCTGCCTTAGACTGTACTAAGAAAGTGTAAATTCCCTCTCAATGACCATTTTACATTTTGAAGTGTCTTCTGGTTTATCTGCCAGTATAGATTGGTTCTCCATCGCCTTTCCCCCGAAAGGTCGTTGGAGAATGTAAATCTATAGCAAAGGTTACCTGGCCACCAGTTCTTGAGTTGGTGAAAATATGGTCTGAACGGTGCAAGGTAAAACTGTAGAGAAAAACTGTTCACAAAAGGTATAATCCAAAATCGTCACAAAAAATATTTATTAAATCATCCAAGATATGCAAAAAATGTGTGTGGTCTTCTTTGAAAGATCAAAATATGTATATCAACAAAACAACTCTTAACATCTGAGCAAAAATCCAAATTAGAATAGTTTCATAGTCACTTATCCAAAAATTAATGAAAAACTTGTTCGAAAGTAGAAATCTCAAAACTAAAGTACAATAACTTCCAAATTCAAATTCCAAAGTCCAAATTTGAAGACTTTCCGGTACTATCAACAATAAGGTTTTTCAGAAAAACAAATTTTCCTTCCTCAGGAATTCTACAAGGAAAGTATATAAAGGTAACAGATAGTTATATAAACACATAAAAAGATACTCCAATAATACTATAGCTAAAGTAAGAAATGTAATAACCCACCTCAAATTATATTAGGAAGTATCTAATCCCAAATCGTTTTATTTCATCGCGTCCACTGCCTCCTTGTGTAATTTCTTAAGGTGCATAAGGACGTTAAAATCAAAAGACAACTAGAACTATATATATTCTCTTAAATTCCCCGCATCTGTGGTTTATCACATCATTAAGAACCATGACCATTACCGTAATGTCTGAAAATTCACAAAAGGAGCCCTTCACAAATAACAAGAAAATTCTATCTCCTGATTGAGACCATGTGGTGAAATGGAGTCAAACCTATGAATATAACACGCTTCGTGCTGTAGGAGCCTCTTGTCCAAATTAGTCTTTTCAAATCTCTTTGGAAACAGGATCTCCAGAACCACAAACCTGAATTCATTTTCAGTGTGCCCAGCTTCCATGTAAAGGCTAACCAACGGTGCCTGTATATTTTGCGATTGAATCTTCGATCGATGTTCGGATAACCAAGTCCTGATTTCTCATGATGTTTTACCGATGTAAATCATGTTGCATGGGCAAACCCACATGTAGATTACATTGGGGGGTCGACAATTACTGAAATGTTTGAGCTTTAAAGTAAATTCCTTACCCGGAATCTGTACCTCCCTCGTCTCCCAGCAGAAACGGCAACATACGCAACTGAGGCACTTGAAGTGTCCCGAGATTACATCTCTGAACTGACTCTTATGTGCCTGATGGTCAGATCTAACAAGTATATTGCCCAAGGATCTGGTTCTGCGAAACACAATAGTAGGTTTTTGATCACACCCTGGTATTTCACCTAAAACATTCCAATGTTTATGAATAATGTTCTTAATTGCAGGAGCCAAAGGAGAAAATTCAAAGGAACAAAAGAAGGACTCCCAAATATCCTTCTAGTGTGACCTCAAGGCAGGGGTTCCCAACCTACAGCCCATGGACTGGACCTAACCCATGGCACCATTTCATGTGACCTGCCGCTGCCGTACCCGGAAGTGGAAGTGGATGTGTTTATGACAGCCATAAAATGTGCATGCATAAATGTGGTTATGTCAGCCATAAATGCACCCACGGCTGTCATAAATGTGGAAGCAAGCACATTTACTTCCACTTCTGGGGGCATGATCTGGCCCGCTCAGCTGTATGTGGTCAGGCCCGCAGCATAAAAAGTTTGGGAACCCCCTACCGTAAGGGCGCTTAGCCAAACCAGGGTAGGAAGAAAGCCAAGGGAATTAAAATTGCAAATTGATGGGAGATTGAAACAGAAGTTTCACCATCTGTACTTGTGGGGCTAATTTTGTGCATGAATAGCCCCCCCCCCCAGGGTGGGGGCTCTGTCTATCTTCTTGTTCTCTATTTTTTCATGCTTCCGCATCCTTGATAACAGGGACAATAACTGTTATTGTCTTGCAATAACACAACCCATGGCCCAAATCAGGCAAAACTGTTTCAAACAAGACACACGCATAAAAGAGTAAACAGAACAAAAAGTCAAAAAAAAATTGTGGCACTTTAAAGACTAACTGCTGTGTTTTAATGTGAGCCTTCATGGATCAAGTCCACTTCGAAAGACATAAGAGTGGGACTTTGTGGCATTAATTTACACCAGGGGTACCTAAACTATGGCCTGTGGGCTGGATCTGGCCCATGGTGCAATTAATCTGCCCCTCGCCGCTCCTGGAGGCGGAAGTAAAATGTGCATGTGCATGCACGTAACGTGCCTGCACATGCACGTTTTACTTCCACTTCTGGGTGGGAGGAACCACGTGACCGGCACGCTCAACTACGTGACCAGCCCGTGGCCTGAAAAGTTTGGGCACCCCTGATTTATACAGAGGCACACAATGGCTAGTTAGTATAACAGATAAGTTTACAAATCAGTACAGCTTTTTATAACGGGTAATAACAGAAGAGCCCTTGATTGGTATTACCATTTGTTATTGTGAGGTTTGGTTCTGTTGAGTTGCAAATGGTTGTAGATAGATGAAAAATAAACATTGCGGCATTACATGTCTGCTAATGAGATTCTGCCTGAGAATCATTGGCCGTCTTTTTGAAGTTTGTTTTGTGAAGGTGGTATGGTAAATTACAGCATATAACAACCTGTTGGTTGTGACAATTTAAATTTGATAATGTCCCAGAAACCCTAGACTAATATTCAAACCTTTGAGATGGGTGTCCAATATATGTATATATTTTATCTCTGCTGTCTCTCTCTAGATCCTTGTCTTGTAAGGACAAGAATCCTTATGTCAGAAGAAGTGAATTGGTCCATGAAAGGTAACATTAAAATAATAGATATCAGAGAGTAAACTTCCTCTTCTGCCGTGTCTGAATCCGAATATTGGCTCTCCTCGTGGCGATCAGTCATGAAGATGGTCCTGGGAACAATATAAGGCAGCGGTCTTTCCATCTGCCTTCCGCATCGCAGCGTGACACCCATAGTACCACTGATCCAGTTCCACGGATCTATTTCTAGTCCTGAGCCCTTTTGGCATGCAAAGTCCTCCTCAGCCCCAGGTCAGGATGGATGAAGCCACTGCCCTCCGTCAACTTGGAGTCAAGTGTTTGCGAAATGGTCACCAGTGTACATCTGTGAGAGCGTATCAGGGAGCAAAGAAAACAAAAAGACAAAAACCGTTGTGGAACTTTAAAGGCTCACAACAGTATTTTGAGGTGAACTTTGGTGGATCAAGTCCACTTCGGTAGACCTAAGAGTGAGGCTTCATTGCATTATTTTATCCATATTAGGTACAAAGATACACAATGATTGGCTAGCATAACAGATAGCTGTTTACAACTGATAATAACAGAATCCGGCTCATTCACCGGTCTGCTGATGATTGCCAGAAACATGCGCCGATGAGGACTTATCTTTGGCCAACAACAAAGCCAAGGAAGTGGCTTCATTTTGGCAGTCCAGGGTTGGATTGGGACATGAAAGAATAATAATAATGGAAGATCAGTTGTGGCTATTTACAACAGGACGATCCCTGATTGGGGTTAGATTTATTACCATGAAGTTTTGCTTCTCTTGAGTTGTAAATGGTTAGTGGACTGATGCAAAATAAACATTCTGGCATTACACATCTGCTAATGAGTTAATTGAGCACAGTGAGAATGACCTGTTATCCACCCTGTTCTGTTATGCCAACCACCAGTGACTTAGTGGTTAAGGTGCTGAGCTGGAGACTGGAAGATCGGGTTTTGATACCTGAGAGCTGCACTTGGGGACATGAAAGGAGCCTCATTCAGGCATCCCCTAAAAATCATTTCAACCCAGAGCAATCTCTGACACAAAATTATTATTACCAACCCTTGTGTGCCTCTGGCTGATATGTATAAAATAATGAATGATAAAATAAATCTGAGTGAATACCAATCAGGGATCTTCTGTTATTAGGTAAAGGTAAAGGTCACCCTTGCTCGAAAGCCAGTCATATCTGACTCTAGGGTTCGGTGCTCATCTCATAAGAACATAAGAACTGCCTTGCTGGAACAGGCCACAGACCATCCAGTCCAGTATTCTGTCTCACACAGTAGCTCACCATTTGCTTCAGGGCATACCTGTCAACCGCGGCTCCGACGAATCCGGGACCTGTGCAGACCAGGTCTGCGCAGGTCGCGTTGTATGCATGCGCGTGGAGGGCTACGCCACTTGCGTAGCCTTCTACGCAGGCGGCGTAGCCTTCTGTGCATGTGTCGAAGGGAGCTATGGAAGTATAGAGCCCTTCCACGCATGCGTGCAACGTGACCTGCGCAAATGGGCTGCACAGTGCCTCCTTTCCCCCACTGCCAAATTATGAGGTTTTGGCAGCGTGGGTCGGGAAATGGCGCAAATCAGCGCCGAATTACGGGGTAATCCTGGCCAAATTGGGATGGTTGACAGGTATGCTTCAGGGTATTCCCAAGGAGATGCCTTCACCTGCTTAGGATTCCCTGGAAATGGCATTGAGAGATATCCTGCCTATCTCTCCAACCCGGAGGTTGTCCTTAAGTATCCATAATTATAGCCATTGATACTCTTGTCCTCCATGAACTTGTCTAATCCTTTCTTAAAGCTGTCAAGACTGACAGCTGTCACCACTTCTTCTGGCAGGGAGTTCCATCTCCGTTTACTGTCAAAGAGCTGTCTGCATTTGCAGATGTTTCCGTGGACATGTGGCAGGCATGACTAAACACCGGAGTGTGTGGAATGCTGTTTACCTTCCCACCGAAATGGCCGCTCTTTATCTACTTGCATTGTTTTGCTTTCAAACTGCTAGCTTGGCAGGAGCTGGGATAGAGACAGGAGCTCACTCGGTCGTGCAGCACTCGGGTCTCAAACTGCTAGCCTGCCAGTCTTCCAGTCATCAAGTTCAGTGTCTTAACCACTAAGTCACTGCAGTCCCTTTCTGTTATTACCAGTTGCAAAACAACAGCAGCAGCAGCAGCAACACACTGATTTGTAAAGTTATCTGTTGTGCTAGCCAACCATTTTGTGCCTCTTTGCCTGATATGTATAAATCGATGCCATTAAGTCTCATTCTTAGGTCTGATGAAGTGGACTTGATCCACAAAAGCTCGCACTAAAATACAAGAGTCTTTAAAGTGTCACAATGTTTGTGGTCTTTTTGTTGTTCTTTTGTTTGCTCTCTGATATGCTCGCACGGACTTCAACCGCCCACCACTTCGAAAACAAGACCCACACGCACTCAAAACCGAAGCCAAGACCAAGGTACGGATTGTATCTTGTGAACTGTATGTACTCCTCCGTTCGCTGCAGAAGAACCGGCCGACCTCTGCCCGAACCAAGAGCACAACGAGTCTCCGGTTGCTTCAAATAAATCTTTATTTTTGCCTTAACGCCCGTGTGGTGTCCTTGAATGACCCCAGGGAGGGAAATGCCTCACAGCAGAGGGAACATATGCAACACAACCTGTTTCCTCCCTCTACGATTCCTATGTTCCTCCATCCAGCTGTTGATCCGTCAAAATAAACATGCACCGCACTTGGGTGTCATGGGTTGGACATCACAATTCCCAAAGGTTTCGGGTTTGGTTGGTTGGTTGATTTCCGTTTTCTGTTGTGTGTTTCCATTGGCGGTTGCCAAAAAAGAAGACGGCCCAACGAGCCTGGCCTGGCTATTTCTGCCCGTCGCACCCCATTGCTATGGCAACCGGGCCGGGCTGCCGATGGTTTTTTCCGGCCCACCTGGAGAAAGCTCAACGGGTAAGCCGTTTGGCACACGCAGCATGTACAACATTTCCCATGCACTGTGGAATCGAAGAAGTATAACGCAGCGTTTGTCAGACAGATAAAAACGGTTTTAGGAACAGCATCCTTTGGCCAGACAAATGCAATTAATTTTCTTTGCTGCACCTAAAAAATCATAACAGAAGCACAAGCCTGGATTGGGGCTTGGTTTGATGCTGGTTTTCCCTCAAGTTCCGGAAGAATAAGGTAAAGGTTAAAAGGTCGCCCGTGCTCGAAAGCCAGTCGTATCCGACTCTAGGGTTCAGTGCTCATCTCTGTTTATAGCCAAAGAACCAGCGCTGTCTGCATCTGAAGACGTTTCCGTGGTCATGCGGCAGGCATGACTAGACACCGGAGTGTACGGAACACTGTTTACCTTCTCATTAAAAGGGGTCCCCATTTATCTACTTGCAATTCCTTGCTTTCGAACTGCTAGGTTGACAGGAGCTGGGACAGAGACGGCAGCTCACGCAGTCATGCAGTGCTCGGGTCTCGAACTGCCGGCCTTCCAGTCATCGAGTTCAGCATCTTAACCGCTTGAGCCACTGCAGTCCCCTACTCTGAAAGAATATTTGGGCTATAAGTTTGGTAAATTTTGGAGTCACGGGGACCGAGTTATGACCCCGCATCAAACTCCGAGAGACGCAAACGTCAGGCTAGAATAAAACATTGGCAAAGCTTTTTAGTCAGGCTCAAAAAACATCCTAAGATCAGCTTCAAGCAAGAGCCTCTTCTTACAGGGAGATGTAAAGATTATTCTGACCAATTCAGTGTGTCCAGAGCAAGGCTTACTCAAAAGTAAGCAGCACTGATTTTGGAGGAAGCCACAAACAAATCCGGCAAATCCGACCACAAAGAGGTCCAGCAAAAAAACATAAATGGGGAATTGCATCTTCTGCCAAAGGTCGTCATCGTTCTTCAAAACGAAAGAAGGACAAAGCTCAAAATCTATTTTGCTCTGCTTATATTGCATATATTGCTTTGTTTAGCTCCCTTAGGGACTGCGGTGGCTTAGTGGTTAAGACATTGAACTTGACGACTGGTAGGTCGAAGGGTCAGCAGTTCAAGACTCGAGAGCTGCATGACAGAGTGAGCTCCTGTCACCTGTCCCTGCCAGCTCCTGCCAAACTAACAGTTTGAAAGCAAGAAATTGCCAGTAGATAAATAGGTACTGCTTCGGTGGGAAAGGTAAACAGCATTGAGTGCACGCCATTGTCTAATCATGCCAGCCACATGTCCAACGAAACGTCTACAGACTCGGACAGCACTGGCTCTTTGGCTATAAACAGAGATGAGCACGGAGACCTAGAGTCAGTTACTACTGGCTTTTGAGCAAGGGTGATCTTTACTGTTACCTTAAAGGTAAAGGTATCCCTTACTCGAAAGCCAGTCGTATCTGACTCTAGGGTTCAGTACTCATCTCTGTTTCAAAGCCGAAGAGCCAGCGCTGTCTGCTTCTGCAGACGTTTCCGTGGTCATGTGGCAGGCAGGACTAGACACTGGAGCGCACGGAACACTGTTTACCTTCCCACCAAAGTGGTCTCAGTTTATCTACTTGCAATTTCTTGCTTTCAAACTGCTAGGTTGGCAGGAGCTGGGACAAAGACGGGAACTCATTCTGTCCTGCAGTACTTGGGAATCGAACTGCTGACCTTCCGCCTCCCAGTCAGCGTCTTAGCCACTTGAGCCACTGCAGTATTAGTTTTAAATGTCCCCCTTTCAATCTTAAAAGTGTGAAGTTGCCAAGCAAAGCATACGCCTGCCAAATGACCAAACATCTGCAGAAGATGGTGAACCTTGGCACTCCAGATGTTCTTGGAATTCAATTCCCAGAAGCCCAAGCACCCTGTGAATCCACACAAATGGGTTTACTGCCATTCATCTGGCCCGCGCTGCCCTCGTCGCTCCCGGAAGCAGAAGTAAAACACGCCTGTACAGTTAGGGCTCTTCCAGGTTAACCCTTCATCCGTACGGGCGCGTTTTACTTCCGCTTCCAGGAGCAACAAGGGCAGCGCGGGCCAGATGAATCGCAGTAAACCCATTCGTGTGGATTCACAGGGTGCTCGGGCTTCTGGGAATTGAAGTCCAAGAACATTTGGAGTGCCAAGGTTCACCATCACGGACCTAGATGCTCTTTAAGCTCCTGGAATGGAGACACCTGCACAGGTATTGGCTGCCTTGCAGCATTTCCTGCCTGGCTGAAAGGTGCGTTTCTGTGGTTGGGGATAAACCGCTGAACTTTGGCAACTACCAAGACGCTGCACAAAACTCAAGGGCTGGAAATTCACTGGCTTGTGGGATTTTTTCTCCAGACGGTGACGCTGCAAAGGTCTAGCGCACCAACTTCCTGCAAAAGGTAAACACCTGACACATTCTTTGCTTTGGAAGCAGAAGTTTAGCAGTTGACGTTCCACGTCGTTTCCGATTCTACACACATGCCGTTGTGCAGAAACAGCAGCAGGAGAGGTTTACCTGGATACCTGAGTAAGGTAAGGGTCTCTCTCGCGTGGCTCAAGTGGCTAAGATGCCGACTGGGAGGCGGAAGGTCATCAGTTCAATATAGAGATGTGAAGCCTCTGAAAAAAACCGGAAAAATTCGGGGGGAAACCCAGTTTTCCCATGTTTTTTTTCTGAAGCCTTTTTTGTTTTTTCCCCGAAAATTGGAAAAATTGAAAAAATAAAAATATATTATGGAATGTTTTATTTTAACATGACGAACAAAATATTTTAAGATAAGGCCGGGTTAAAATATTTTATAAATCATTTATAAAAAAAATATGTATGGTATCAGATTGTTTTCAATTTTTCCGAAAATTTCCCATTTTTTTCTGGAATTTTTTTCCGAGCTTCAAAATTTCCGGAAATTATACATCTCTAGTTCAGTACCCGAATACTGCAGGACGAAATGAGCTCCTGTCTTTGTCTCAGCCTCTGCCTACCTAGCAGTTCGAAAGCAAGACGTTGCAAGTAGATAAATAGGTACCACTTTGGTGGGAAGTAAACAGCATTCCGTGTGCTCCGGTGTCTAGGTGTGCCTGCCACATGACCACGGAAACGTCTGCAGATGCAGATAGCACTGGCTCTTCGGTTTTGAAACAGAGATGAGCACTGAACCCTAGAGTCAGATACGACTGGCTTTCAAGCAAGGGTGACCTTTACCTTTACCTCCTACTCAGTCTATTGCATTCATAGAAAGCAGAGGGGTTGTGGTGGCTCAGTGGTTAAGAAGCTCACCTTATTAGCTGGAAGGCTGGCAAGTCGGCAGTTCGAGACTCGGGTACTGCATGACGGATTGAGTGCCCGTCTCTGTCCATAGCTGTCAAGTTCCGGATTTGAAAATAAGGGAAATTTCCCGGACAAAACAGGAAACTTGACAGCTATGCTTATCCTGTGCAGCCTTCCAGTGGCAGCATTGGGGCATTGCAGTCTGACTGATACGGGATGACACCAGGAAAGAGGGTAAAATACGGGAGGTGGTCCCTCTTTAGGTAAAGGTCGCCCTTGTTTAAAAGCCAGTTGTATCCGACTCTAGGGCTCGGTGCTCATCAATGTTTATAGACAAAGAGCCAGCACTGTCTACGTCTGCAGATGTTTCCATGGACATGTGGCAGGCATTCTTCAACACCAGAGTGCACAGAACACTGTATACCTTCCCACCAAAGTGGTAATTATTTATCTACTTGCAATTTCTTGCTTTTGAACTGCTAGGTTGGCAGGAGATGGGACAGAGACAGCAGCTCACTCCATCATGCCATACTCAGTTATTGAGTTCGAACTCGACAACTGGAAGGTTGGAGTTCGATTCCCAAGTACGGCATGACGGAGTGAGCTGCTGTCTCTGTCCCAGCTCCTGCCAACCTAGCAGTTCAAAAGCAAGAAATTGCAGGTAGATAGATAGGTACCACTTCAGTGGGAAGGTAAACAGAGTTCCGTGCACTCAGGTGTTTAGTCCTGCCTGCCATATGTCGACGACTCTTTGGTTAGAAACAGAAATGAGTGCTGGCTCTTTGGCTGCAAAAACAGAGATGAGTGCTGAACCCTAGAGTCGGATACGACTGGCCGAGCAAGGGCAACCTTTACCTTTAAGGTAAAGAATATTTCTTTTTGCCTTAAATCTTTTGGGATGTTTGGTGGGAGTTTTTCTAGTCAGTTGCCTTCCACCATGGGCCTTCCAGTCAAGCCGGTTAGGAGGGGAAGTTGCAGGATTACTAGCAGCCCTTTGGATCATGAGATCAGGAAATCTGAAACCTACCGCCTTTCAGGGAACCCTGGAGACCTGCTCGTGGAGTTGGCCTCAGACGGAAGAAGGTGTCCTCGTGCCTTCACAGGTGTAAAAGTTTGGAAATGTTATGTTTGTTCTAATGTAGGCTTCCATATGAGTCGCAAGCTAATTTGTGCCATGAAACCTGACTCTTATGTCTGATGAAGGAGACGTGATCCACAAAGGTAAAGGTAAAGGTAAAGGTAAAGTTTGCCCTTGCTCGAAAGCCAGTCATGTCTGTCTCTAGGGTTCACTGCTCATCTCTGTTTACAACCAAAGATCCAGTGCTGTCTGCATCTGGAGACGTTTCCAGGGTCGTGTGGCAGGCATGCCTAGATACTGGAGTGCACGGAACACTGTTACCTTTCCAACCAATGTGCTACCTATTTCTTGCTTTTGAACTGCTTGGTTGGCACAGGCTGGGACAGAGATGGGAGCTCACTCCGTCATGCAGCACTTGGGTCTCAGACTGCTGACCTGCCAACCTTCCAGTCGTCAAGCTCAGCGTCTTAACCACTAAGGCACCACTAACATTAAATATGGTAGACATTGTTGAAGTGGTCACGGCGAACAAAACGGAACAAAAAGACAAAAACGTTGTGGCACCTTTTGGTTGCTGCTCCAGTGTCAGTTTTCACGCCACCTTGTCAATAGGTGCTTGGTCTGAAAGATGAACTCATTAACAGGAGAGAAATGCCACGATGGTTTATTTCACTTCATGTACAAGTTCTTTGGCCACCAAATGAGAAGAGAGGACTCCTTTGAGAAGACCCTGATGCTGGGAAAGATCGAAGGCAACAGGAGAAGGGGGCGGCAGAGGATGAGGTGGCTCGTTGACGCAATGGACGTAGATCTGTGTGGGATGTGGAAGATGGCGGAGGAAAGGGGTGCCTGGCGTGCAGTAGTCCATGGAGTCCCAAAGGGTTGGACTTGATTTCTAAACATATCTGTTATGCCAGCCAACCATTGTGGGCCTCTGTAGCTGAGGTGTATAAATTGATGCCATGAACTCTCACTCTTAGGTCTGATGAAGTGGACTCGATCCACGAAAGCTCACGCCAAAGTACAGCAGTTAGTCTTTAAGGTGCCACAATGGTTTTCCCCCTTTTTTGCTTTATTTTGTTTACTCTCTGATATGGTGGTTCTTTGACTTCTTATTCCTTTCCAGATGGATTCAAGGAGCCAACACCTGGTGCAATGCTTGCGGGAGATCCATAAGGTAAGTAGCCTCCCCCGACCCATGCATAGCTAAGCCACCCTGTTTTCTGTCTGCTTGGGTTTCAGGGAAATTAATGGAGGAGTGAATTTTCTTTACATTCCTTATTATTCTATATACTACACATAAAGGTCAAGGCCCCCCCTTGCGGTCCTGTCAGATTACAGCCAAAGAGCCAGCGTTATCTGCATCTGCAGATGTTTCTGTAGCCACCACGTGACAGAAATGACTAGACAGATTGGTGTTACCTTTCCCACAGAAGCGGTACCTGTTTATCTAGCTGCAATTTCTTGCTTCCAAACTGCTTTCCAACAGGTACTTCAGATGAGAAAAGGCTGCTCTAGGACGAGGCTTTGTGTCGCATTTGCAAATTCTTTCTCACTTTTTCAGTTTCTCATATCCCCCCCCCCCCTAAGTCCTTTAAGCAAGAAAGGGAAAATATGTGTCTCATGTTTTAGCGGAGGGATAGTTGGTTTCGTGTAACCTTTACCCCCTCTGCTGGTTCGGCCAAAGGACTGCATGTTCTTATTAGTTCAGAAGGGAATACGGTGGCTTAATGGAGGGCAAACAGGCAGAGGTCTTCCAGCTGTGGTGTGCAGATGTGACCATCCACTCTAATCTCTTCCGGCTTCCTCTACAGATCATCGCAAAAGCCAACACAATCCTTGCTGGTGTCAGCCAACCGTCGGTGTGCAGGGAGGTATTACTGTCCACACGTGGGACGGCATATGTCATAGGTATGGACTAGATTTGTACATGTAAGGAAAGTTAGTTGGTCTGGCCAGGTTATCCCACTATGGTCATAGAGTAAATCCTACTGCCAGTGACTCAATGGCGAGTGTCAGGTGGCGGTTAACTAACTTGACCACCCTGAGAGCGAACGGCCTTGGGTGGCGAAGTCCACAGGGAAGGGTGATGGTCCCCAAGTGGATTAAATCCCACTTGAACCCATCTGGATGGAGGGCAGCAGCTTCATCCATCCTGGCCTGGGATGGAGGAAGACTTTGTGTGCCAAAAGGGCTCAGGACCAGAAAGTGACTCATGGAACTGGATCAGTGGTACTATGCGTGTCACACTGCGATGCGGAAGGCAGAGGAAAGGCCACGGCATTATATGATTCCCAGGACAATTTTCATGGCTGATTGCCATGAGGATCACCAATATTTGGAATTGGATATGGCAGAAGGAGACAGATTGTTGGTGTAGTGATCTCTCCAGTCTATCTGTTTTCCTTCCGTTGGTCTTTATAGGTAAAAAAAAAAAGAGAGGTATAAATATCAATTTGGAGTATAAATAACAATGCAGTCCTTACCAGCGGAGCGACTTTGATAGATCTTGAAAGTCCATTTTCTTCCCTTGGTTTCTTCTTCCGAACAAGCTGAAAAGTGTGAAAGCAAAGCAAAGCATTCACACTTATATACCTGCCCCGTAGCATTTAGTGCACTCTCTGGGCAGTTCAAAAGTTAATTAGCATTTATTACCCCCAATATCCTGGGTCCTCATTTGACCAACCTTGAGCCCTGGCACGGATCGAACTCACAACCTTTTGGTTGCAGGACAGCAGTTTAACCCCTGTACCACCAAACAGAATTGCAAGAGGCCAGAAGTTAGCCATTTTGTTTAGGGTGCCACCCCACTCTTTTTAGGTCCCGTTTGGTCTTCAATATGGCAGGGAAAAAGGGGGGGTTAAGACGCTGAGCTTGGTGACCAGAAGCTCGGCAGGTCAGCAGTTCGAGACCCTAGTGCTGCACGATGTTGTGAGTGCCCGTCGTCTCTCCCAGCTCCTGCCAATTTAGCAGTCCGAAAGCAAAGAAATTGCAAGTAGATAAATAGTTACCACTTCAGTCAGAAAACACAGTTAACATACATAACAAGCTGGAGATCCTAGAGCAGGGGTTCTCAAGCTTTTCAAGTCAGGGGCTGGGTCATGCTCACTCAAATAGTTGTGGGGGGGAAGGGGCTGGACTGCCCCCCCCCCCCAATTTATGGCTGTTGTAAAAACATTCATGAAGGCTGTAAATGAGTCCATGGTCGATTCCGCCAACAGTGGCGGTGGCTGTAGTGAGGATGGGGGCTGGATTATTTGGTGTTGAGGGTCGGTTTTGGCCCGTGGGCCGTAGGTTGAGAATCCCTGCCCTAGTGCTTCTTAACCCTAGAGCTGGAGACTTGGAATTATATAAATTTAGAATTACACAAGGTCGGTAAAATGAGTACCCAGCATGTTGGGGGCAAAATGCTAATTAAACTGTGAACCACCCACCGCGTGCACTAAGTGCTATGGGGTGGGATAGACGTATGATTGCTTTTGCTAAGTGCTATTTTTGGCCAGGAGTAATGTGTCTGCAGTGGTCGCAGGCCTTTGGTGACTTTCAGGTTGGACTACTGCAATGCCCTCCGTGTGGGGCTGCCCTGGACGCTGAGATTGGTTCTGATAGTTTCAGCCAGACTTTTGAGTGAAGCAACCTATGAACATCATATAGTGGTGGGGAAAGAACATGATGTACCTTCCCAATGTGTTGGACTACAAGCCCCATCATCCGAGTGTGGATTGTGAGAGTTAGAAAGTGCCAGGTGTGGAAAGACAGCCCTTAGGCTCAGTTGGACGCAACACCATTTTGCTTTTCTTCTGGCCTGCAGCATTGGCGGAGATATACCGGGTCTCTCAGCGTTTAGAAGACGGGATGAAAGCTCGGCAACTAGACAGTAGACCGCTGTGGCAAACTCTGTGTGACGTGAATTTAGCTTGGAATAACCTGCTCGCTTTTCTCGCCTTCGATCCCTCCACGTTCCAGATGCTGGTAAGGGATTCTGATCCACCGGCAAACCTTAACCATTTGAGCGGATAGGGGACTAAACAGTACAGGATCTCAAAGAAACTCTTCTCCTTCTCCCTTAACAACTTAAGGCAGTACTATAAGGTCATCCATATGCTCCCCAGATGGCGAGCCAGCCAGGAGCATTTTCCTTTGCGGCACAGGCTGTTGTGTTTACGGAGAGCAAGGGGTCGAACCGGAGTGGACAAAACGGCATCATACGGAGTCCACGTCCTGCTGTTTGGTCCACTCTGGGGCTGGGCTGGTTTGTTCAGCGACTGGACAATGCAAATGTCTTAGCTCCGCATCAGCCGATGTGGGGGAACATTCAGGGAGTGATTTATTTTTATTTATTTTTTGGGGGGTGTTAAATGGCACAAGAGCCCTGCCAGGAAAAAAAAAGCCTTGGCAACTTGAGTTTGTGGGTTCTGTCTTCAAATTTACAGAATTTGGAACCATCTTTGAGAAAAGATATTTGCACATCGGTTCCTAGTCTGGAAGCAAAACAAATCTGTGGCGTTTGCTTCACAGAGATGAACCACGAGCCCCAGGTAATAATTCTTCCCACCACCACCTCCTCCTCTTTCCTTCCTTCCCTTCCCTTCTTCCTTTCCTTCCTTCCTTCCTTCCTTCTTTCTTTCCTTTCTTTCCTTCCATTCCTCTTCCTTCCCTTCCTCTTTCTTTCTTCCCTTCCTTCCCCCTTTCCTTCTTTCCTTCCTTCCTTTCCTATCCAAAAAAATATTTTTATTGAGATTTTAAAGAATCATAAGTTAACAAAAATACCAACAATAACAAAGAAAATAAGCAAACTACATACATAAGAGATGCTAAAAGGAAAGAAGAAAAAGATAACAACAACAACAAACATAAACGACACCTATCATCAGACATATCTTTTCATTTTCCCATCTTCCTCATAAATCTCAATTCTTCCTTTTATACATTTATATCATTCTTCATATACTTCTCCTCTTTCCACCGATGCCTTGTAAGGTCTGGACTTACAAGACATTCTCTCCAAATGGGCAAACCACTTTCAGCCTAATATCTGATCTGAAATCTCACTTCAGTGCATCAATGACAAATGTTGACACTATAGATTGGCGAAGCGTCCTAGATCCTAGGGAATCAATCCATTGTCCTGATGAAAGGTCAAAGCCCTGGGATATTCTGATGGGGCAGTGTCCCATCATCCACTATAACAATAATTTTGTGTCAGAAATTATTCTGGGTTGAAAGGATTTTTTGCTGGAGAAACTCCACTCAGGGGGCGCCCGAATGAGGCTCCTTTCATGTCCGCAAGAACTTTTCCCACCCAAGTGGTCCCTATTTATCTATTTACAATTTCTTGCTTTTGATCTGCTAGGTTGGCAGGAGCTGAGACAGAGACGGGCACGCCATCCATCATGCAGTACCTGGGAATCAAACTGCCAAATTGCCAGCCTTCCAGCTAACAAGGCAAGCTTCTTAACCACTGAGCCACCACCAGCCCTTGCCCGTCTAGTTATTAACTCTCTCTTATTTTCTTTCTCTTTTTCATTTTCCTTACCAGGGGCATTCGGGGAACTCCGGTCCAGTTACACATCAGGGTAGCTATTATCACGCCAGCTGTGCCAACTTCTGGCTGAACTGTATGGATTCCACCCTGCCTAGAGAGACGTGACCCTTCTGCTCCTCTTGGGTTTCCACTTTTCACGCACACAGAAGTCGTTTCTTTCTCTTTTTGTGCAGCCGGGCACTTGTGAATAGGAAAGACGAGAGAGCCATTTCTTAAGTCAAGGGTCGACCTGCCAAAGTTGGTCCATTTATTTTCTCAAGGATGTCTTGTATGGCAAGATGAATGCCCAAACTTGCAGAGGGAAGGAAGAGAGGGAAGGAATAATAAAGAGAACGAGGAAGGAGGAACTGGATTTCTACTCCAGGTTTTGAAAAAGTTGTTTTTGTGTATATGTGCGTTAAATGATGCGGGGGGGGGGGGGGGGCTGGCAGTCTATTAAAAATGCTAACCACTATTAGTTAGCAAGAAATTGCAACTAGATAAATAGGGACCACTTCGGTGGGAAGGTAAATGGCATTCCGTGCACTCCGGTGTCTAGGCATGCCTGCCACATGTCCACGGAAACATCTGCAGACACAGATAGTGCTGGCTCTTTGGCTATAAGGAGATGAGCACTGAACCCTAGAGTTGGATACAACTGGCTTTCGAGCAAGGGTAGCTTTTACCTTTACTATTAGTTAGAATATCGGAACCCTTCGCAGTAACATCTGGATCAGTGTACCCCAACCTTCAATTCCCAGAAGTCTCAGTCAAATCCCCAAAGCACTGATCAGCCAGTGTCCTGACTAGGCTTCTGGGAATTGGAGTCCCTCTGTGGGGCCTGGGCCCCATGTTAGGAAACACTGGTCTGGAGAGAGGCAGGGATGCCTACTATTGCCACTATTATTAATCACCTACATACACAGGTAAAGGTCACCTATGCTCAAAAGCCAGCCGTATCCGACTCTAGTGTTCAGTGCTCATCTCTGCTTCATAGCCAATGAGTCAACACTGTCTGTGTCTGCAGACCTTTCCGAAGATATGTGGCAGACAGGACTAGACACGGAACGCTGTGTACCTTCCCACCGATGTGGTCCCTATTTATCTACTTGCAATTTCTGTTAGGTTGGCAGGAGCAAGGACAGAGACGGGAGCTCACGCTGTCGTGCAATACCTGGGGATCAAACTCTGACCTTCCAGTTAGCGAGTTCAGTGTCTTAACCCCTTGAGCCACTGCAGTCCCTTCTACATAGAAAACATAAGCAAAAAAGCTAAGCCTATGGATGGAAACAATATCAATATATTAACTTCTTGAAGATGATCAAGCATTGATAGCTTACGGAATGACAACCACACATTATGTCCCACGTCCCTGAACCAAGAATGTAAGATAAATCATATGAGGATCAATAAAGAGAACTGAAGTTTTGGCAATTGGAAGGAAACAACATACTCTAGCTATCGAAATTTTTGAAATGGTAGCCGTGTTAGGCTGTCTTTCAAGCATATCACACAGTGAACAAAACAAAAAGACAAAAAAATGTTGTGGCACTTTAAAGACTAACAGTATTTTGTTAGCTTTCGTGGATCAAGTCCACTTCATCAAACATAAGACTGAGACTTCACGGCATCAATTTATGCACATCAGGTACAGTGGAATAGTTAGCATAGCAGATAAGTATACAAATCAATGTGGTTTCATATAAAAATCAATGGTCTTGCATCCATCTACTAAACATTTGCAATTCAACAGGGCGAAGCTTCACAACTAATCTGAATAACACGTATTACCAGTTGTAAAAAAACAACACCCATGTTGATTTGTATACACCAGGTGTCTTGGTGGTGCAGTGGTTAAACTTCTGTACTGCAACCAAAAGGTTGTGAGTTTGATCCTGACCAGGGCACAAGGTTGACTCAGCCTTCCATCCTTTCCAGGTTGGTTGAATGAATATCCAGTGTGTTGGGGGGGAAATGCTAATTAACTTGTGAAAACACCTAGAGAGTGCACGAAACACTATGGGGCAGGATAGAAGTGTGATTGCTTTGCTTTAAGTTGAAACTGGAAAGGGGTCTCTGATCTCCTTCTGGCATCTCTGCCTTCTGGCATCCTCTGCCAAGGATCCAGGGGTGATCCAGGAAATTACCGACCGGTCAGTTTGACATGTGTCCCAGGTAAAGTGATGGAAACCATCCTAAAAGACAGAATTAATAGGCGCATAGAAGAGAAGGCGCTACTAAACATGGCTTTTGCAAGGGCAAATCATGCCTCACTAATCTGTTGGAATTTTTTGAGAGTGTCAACAAGCATGTGGATAAGGGGGATCCAGTTGACATTGTTTATCTGGACTTTCAGAAGGCTTTTGACAAGGTCCCACACCAAAGGCTCTTGAATAAACTTACCAATCATGGAATAAAGGGACAGGTCTTGTCCTGGATCAGCAACTGGCTAAGGGACAGGAAACAGAGGGTAGCACTAAATGGACACTTCTCCAAGTGGAGGGAAGTAAAGAGTGGGGTCCCCCAAGGTTCAGTACTGGGACCCCTGCTTTTCAACCTCTTCATAAATGATCTAGAGGTAGGAGTAAATAGCAAGGTAGCCAAATTTGCTGACGACACTAAATTATACAGGGTAGTGAAAACTGTGAGAGATTGTGAAGAGCTCCAGAGGGATCTCTTGACACTGGGGGAGTGGGCAAAACAGTGGCAAATGAGCTTCAACATTAGTAAGTGCAGAGTGATGCACATTGGGGCAAAAAAAACCCCCCCTATTACATTTATAAACTGATGGGGTCTGAACTCTCTGCGACAAACCAGGAAAGGGACCTTGGTGTCCTGGTGGACAACTCAATGAAGGTGTCAACCCAGTGTGCCTCAGCAGTGAAAAAAGCAAACTCAATGCTAGGGATCATTAGGAAGGGTATAGAAAATAAGTCAGCAAGTGTCATTTTGCCTCTTGATAAATCTATGGTGAGGCCCCATCTGGAATACTGTGTACAGTTCTGGTCGCCATACCTCCAGAAGGATATTATGGAGCTGGGAAAAGTGCAGAGGAGGGCAACCAGAAGGATGATGAGGGGACTGGAACACCTTCCTTACCATCTGAGGCTGCAACGGTTGGGCCTCTTCACTCTTGAACGACGGCGTCTAAGAGGTGACCTGATTGAAGTTTATAAAATCATGCACGGTGTGGACAAAGTAGATAAGGAAAAACTGTTTTCCCTATCGCATAACACTAGAACTAGGGGACACTCCATGAAACTTTTGGGTACTAGTTCTCAAACAAATAAGAGAAAGTACTTTTTCACCCAGAGGATTACTGGTCTATGGAACTCCCTGCCAGAAGAAGTGGTGACAGCTGTCAGTCTTGACAGCTTTAAGAAAGGATTAGACAAGTTCATGGAGGACAAGGCTATCAATGGCTATAATTATGGCTACCTAAGGACAACCTCTGGGTTGGAGAGATAGGCAGGATATCTCTCAATGCCATGTCCAGGGAATCCTAAGCAGGTGAAGGCATCTGCTTGGGAATAATACCCTGAAGGAAATGGTGAGCCACTGTGTGAGACAGAATGCTGGACTGGATGGGCTGTGGCCTGTTCCAGCAAGACTGTTCTTATGTTCTTATGTAACCTGCTCTGATTCACTTTTCTGATTTCACTACAATATTATTTCGCTAACTTGTTTTGCTAACTTGCAAAAGGGGGAAATTAAAAAACCCAAAACAAAAAAGTGTATGTGTGTGCGTGTGTGGGAGTCTTTTCCAAAACAAAGTTTCAAACACCACGGATGTGTTTATTCCATGGTAAAGGTCGCCCTTGCACGAAAACCAGTTGTATCCAACTCTAGGGTTCGGTGCTCATTTCCATTTACAGCCAAAGAGCCAGCGCTGCCTGCATCTGCAGATGTTTCCGTGGATATGTGGCAGGCATGACTAGACACCAGAGCGCATGGAACGCTTTTTACCTCCCCACCGAAGTGGTCCCTATTTATCTACTTGCAATGTCTTGCTTTTGAGCTGCTCGGTGGGCAGGAACTGGGACAGAGATGGGAGCTCACTCTGTCGTGCAGCACTCGGGTCTTGAACTGAGCTCTCCCGGTGGCTTAGTGGTTAAGGCGATAGGCTTGGAGACTGGAATGGCAGGTTCGGTTCCCGAGAGCTGCACTGTGTGGGACATGAAAGGAGCCTCATTTGGGCGTCGCCTGCAAAAATCCTTTCAACCCAGAGCAATCTCTGACATGAAAATGATGACCTTCCAGTCATCAAGTTCACCATCTTAACCACTTGAGCCACCTCAATCCCTTGTTTATTCCAAAATCAGGCACAAATGAGGTACAAACTTAATTCCATCTCTCTTTTTTTTCCCTAACCTTTTTTATTTATTTATAGTAAAATCCCATCACGGAGAGCCTCTCCTAACTAACCAGTCCCCTTTCCCCAGGGCAGTTGCCGGATCTGTCCACACAGCCCCAGGTCTGAGAAATCTCCATTTCAGCCGAGATAACCGGTAGTGTTCATTTTTCTTTAGCCAGCTCAGTGAATGTCACAAGGAGATCATGAACCTGATTTCGTTTTCGTACAGGTCAGGAATGACCCCCAGGGGAGACTGGACCATCTGGACACTGGTTTCGCCAAAGAGCCTGTGCTCGTATTGTATCAGCTGCTGCCAAAAGCCATTGTTGGGGCGAATGATAGGGCGGCAGGATTTGACCCAGCTGTGGGCACTGGCCAGAGACATGCCGTGGTACTTCATCAGGAAGGCCATGCAAAGGGCGGCCGACCGGCTGATGCCCGCTGCGCAGTGCACCAGTGTCCGGCCCATGTTCATCTCCACGTTGTGGATCTTATCGGCTACGGGGTCGAAGAAGTCGTACAGGCAGGACGAAGGGCAGTCCGTGACTGGCACGTGGATGTAGTAAATGTCCGGGAAGTAGGTGTTCACCACCTCCACGGAGACGTTAATCACTGTGGTGATCCGGTTGCCATAGAGGAAGAGTTTGTTGTTGGCCGCCTCCCCATTACTGATGAACAAGCTGTCGGTGATCCGGGACAGCCCGTAGGTCGAGGGGTGCCGGAACAGGATGGGAAAGACTCCAATTGGTCCGTCCATAAAGGCAGACTTCAGGCGGCGATGGCAACGGAAGGCGTCATTCTGGCTCACTACACTGAGAGGTGGAAAGAGAAGAGAAGGATATTGAGAGAGGGACCTTTGAAGTCAGGTCAAGGGTCTCCTCCAATCTAGCCAAGTTATATCCTGCTGTAGTCATAGAGTAGACCAGTGATGGTGAACCCTGGCACTCCATGTGTTCTTGAACTTCAATTCCCAGAAGCCCAAGTCTCTGTGAATCCACACGAATGGGTTTACTGCACATACATGCAGTAAACCCATTCATATGGATTCACAGAGACTTGGGCTTCTAGTGATTGAAGTCAAAGAACACATGGAGTGCCAAGGTTCACCATCACAGGAGTAGACCACACTGCCAGTGACTCAACGCCGATCATCAGGTGATGGTTAACTAACCTGACCATCCTGAGGACTAATGGGCTTGGGTGCCGAAGTCCACAGGAAAAGGTGATGGTTCCCAAGTGGATACAATCCCACTTGAATCCATCTTGATGGAAAGCAGTAGTTTCATCCATCCTGGCCTGGGGCCCAGGAGGACTTTGTGTGCCCAAAGGGCTCAGGGCCAGAAAGGGATTCTCAGAACTGGATCTGTGGTACTATGGATGTCATGCTGTGATGCGGAAGGCAAATGGAAGAGCCACTGCATGATCTGTTTCCCAGGACAATCTTCATGGCTGATCGTCATGATGACAGCCAACATTTGGAATGGGATATGTCACAAGACAAAGAAGAACAAGGGTCTCCCTTGCTTGAAAGCCAGTCGTGTCTGACTCTAGGGTTCATAGAGATGAGCACTGAACCCTAGAGTCGGATACGACTGGCTTTCGAGCAAGGGCGACCTTTACCTGAAGGGACATATCCTGAGTCAACAGAAATAAAAGTTTGGTAGCAAGTCACTACCTGATGTTTCAGATCCAAAATATGAAGCATGGAAAAGGAATTGGCTTCCCTCGACCTGAGTTTCCGGAGTGACTCACTGCCTTTCTTCCCTTCATTTTGGGCCAGAACAGGGGTTTCTCAAACTTGGCTCTCCAGGTGTTCTTAGACTTCATTTCCCAGAAGGTACACAGAAAAAGGGACTGCAGTGGCTCAAGTGGCCAAGACGCTGACTCAAAGGCAGGAGGTCAGCAGTTTGATTCCTGAGTACTGCAGGACGGAATGAGCTCCCGTCATTGTCCCAGCTCCTGCCAACCTAGCAGTTCAAAAGCAAGACATTGCAAGTAGATAAACAGGGATCACTTCGGTGGGAAGGAAAACAGCGTTCTGTGCACTCCGGTGTCTAGTCATGCCTTCCACATGACCACAAAAATGTCTGCAGAAGCAGACAGCGCTGGCTCTTCGGCTTTGAAACAGAGATGAGCACTAAACCCTAGAGTCAGATATGACTGGCTTTCAAGCAAGGGAAACCTTTACCTCTACCCTTTACACAGAAAGAGCCTCCTCGAAGATAGTGGTATTTTTGAACCACCATCAGGTGTACCCCAGTAACGGCCATCTTGTGTCGCCAGCTAATCTTTCTCACACTAGGTCAGGCGAAAAGAGCTGCAGAACGAACCCACTAAAGGGTGCCTTGATTTTGGCAGTTTCATGGCTAGGCATGGAAGAAGAAGGAGAAAAAGAAGACGAAGATGAAAAAGTTGCCGAAGAAAATAATGAAGATGTTGGCAAAGAAGTTGAAGAAGAAGTTGACGAAGAAATTGATGAAGAAGATGACAAAAAAGTTGCCGAAGTAGTTGAAGAAGAAGAAGTTGACAAAGAAGTTGAAGAAGAAGATGACAAAGAAGAAGAGAAAGAAGGATTACCACAAGCGCAAGTCAGCACACGTGCTGGTCAGGGCTTGTGGGAATTGAAGTCCGAGAACATCTGGAGAGCCAAGTTTGAGGAACCCAGGGCTAGAAAACAAAACAACCACCTCTTGTTTGCTAGTTTCAACCAGAGCAGACCTAATGAGTACATCTTTGAATGGTTAAGGCAACCCTCATGGGAATCCCACTGAGTCAATGGTTGTGATCCTGCCTGGGACTAATAGCAGCCGGGCTGGGGGAAGGGGATTTACCCTAGAAGGCAAAATGCACCTTTCTAAGGCTCGGTCCCTGGAGCTTCACATGGCCTTCGGCGCTGGCTTTCCTGCTCAGTGGAAGTTGCCGAAGAATCCCTGCAAGAAGAAAGAGAAGCATTAAAATAGCCAGGGAGACCCCAGTGCAGTTGGGCCTCTTCACTCTTGAACGATGGACGGCATCTAAGAGGTGACCTGATTGAAGTTTATAAAATCATGCACGGTGTGGACAAAGTAGATAAGGAAAAACTGTTTTCCCTATCGCATAACACTAGAACTAGGGGACACTCCATGAAACTTTTGGGTACTAGTTCTCAAACAAATAAGAGAAAGTACTTTTTCACCCAGAGGATTACTGGTCTATGGAACTCCCTGCCAGAAGAAGTGGTGACAGCTGTCAGTCTTGACAGCTTTAAGAAAGGATTAGACAAGTTCATGGATGGAGGACAAGGGGATCCATGGCTATAATTATGGATACTTAAGGACCACCTCTGGGTTGGAGAGAGAGGCAGGATATCTCTCAATGCCATTTCCAGGGAATCCTAAGCAGGTGAAGAAGACATCTGCATGGGAAGAATACCCTGAAGCCAATGGTAAGTCACTGTGTGAGACAGAATGCTGGACTGGATGGGCTCCTGTGGCCTCTTCCAGCAAGGCTTTTCTTATGTGCTCCTACAATAGCTGCATCCCCTATGGCTAATCTCAGCCAGCAAAAGGGGGTACGTGGACCTGCAATTCTCTGCAAGGGTGGTTTAAGTCAAGATCAAGGCCGCCCTTTCTTGAAAGCCAGTCGTATCTGACTTTAGGGTTCGGTGCTCATCTCCATTTACAGCCAAAGAGCCAGTACTATCTGCGTCTGAAGACATTTCCATGTACACGTGGCAGGCACGACTAAACACTGGAGTGCATGAAACACATTGTTACCTTTCCTAAGTGGTACCTATTTACCTACTTGCAGGTTTTTTTTGGTTGGCAGGAGCTGGGGCAGTGGCAGGAGCTCACTCTGTCATGCAGCACTCGGGTCACGAACTGCTGACCTGCCGGCCTTCCAGTGAAATCCAGAGTCTTAACCACTAAGCCACAGCAAACCCCTAGGGGTGGTTTAGTCAGGATAAAATGAAGAGGACCCCTTCCCCCCATGAGTGTGTAAAAAGGATCATCCAGGTGTGTAATTAGAACACTACCAGTAGCCTTCCTCGCTTTCTGGTCCTCGGCCCTTTTAACACATAAAGTCATCATCATCATCCCCAGGCCAGGATGGATGAAGCTGCTGCCCTCCATCAAGATGGGCTTGAGAGGGATTTAATCTACTGCACTCGGGAACCATCATCCTCTCTTATGACCCCAAAAAGCTTCTGCAATCGGTGATACCAAAAGGAGCCAAAAGAGATGCTTTCCCCTCGGTCAGGCAATTGGCCTATTTAGTATTGCCAGCTCTGACCGGCAGCAGCTCTTTGACTTTTTCTGGGCAAAGCTATCACACTTAATGTACCACCCCATCGCGCTTAGTGCACTCTCTGGCCTCTCCACAAGTTAATTAACATTTTGCCTGCAACATGCTGGGTCCTCATTTTGCCAAATTTGGAAAGATGGAAGGCTGAGTCAACCTTGAGTCCTGGTCAGGATCGAACTCACAACCTTTTTGGTTGCAGGACAGCACGTTAACCCCTGCGCTACCAGGGAGAAACTGTCTCAGGATGTCAGACAAAAAAAAGGGACACTTTAATTTGGGAGTTCTCAACTTTTTAAAGCCGGGGCCCGGGTCACTCTCCCTCAGACAGCTTTGGGGGCCGGATGGCCATTTTGCCCTTCCTTCACCACATGGCACTTCCTGGTATGGTGGAGGCAGTGGGGGGCCCACATGAAATGGCGCCGTGGGCCACATCTGGCCCACGGGCTGCAGGTTGAGAATTCCTGCTTTAATTCTTCTCAGACCTTAGAAGGGAGATTTCCTAAGCTGAAATATGTTGGGCTCATTCTTAAGCACTGAGAAGATTTTAAGTGGTAATTTTATTTATTTAAATTTTTTTTTTTTGGGGGGGCTGATATTCATCTTTGTCTTTGGTGGATCTCCAGGGCAGGATTCGCTCCTCCCTCCGGTTCCTTGTTTTTCCCATCTCCGAGCATCCCAAGCCAATGGGGGATAGACTTCTCCTTGCGCTGGAGGTTCTATTCCCCGTCTCGCCAAATTTTTTTTTTTATTTAAAAAACTTCTGCTTCCCAGCTCCCGAGTTTTTGGGTCGGGGTCCCTGTTTCCCCATTTGAACACACACACCCCAGCCTGGGAAAAAGTAAAGTGGGGGCGATTTCCTGACTTCCCACCCACCCGGGGTTTCCTGCGGGGATGATGGGTTCGCCTCCTCTTCCTCTACGCCGGAGATGCACCTACCTGCAGGTAGTCGCCTCTCGCCTAGTCCGGGCGGGGGCGGTTTCCCGGGCAACCGTGAGGTCCCGATCCTATTGTGACCCCCCCACCTTCCCCGCCCGTCTAGCCCGGCTCGGCTCGGCACGGCTCGCAATGGATCCCAGGGAAGGTCTGCGCCCCGTGGTTACCTTTTTCCAACCCCGTTTGCAGGAGCAAGCTGGGTAAGGCTGGAGGGGTCGGGATGGGTAATTGGGGGGAGGCACGAAGCCCCCTTTTATGCATGGGGTGGGGGTGGGCTTTGCTAGCGACCCCCCTCCATGGAAGACTCCCTGTCCGACCACCAGGAGAAGCCCGGGCCAGTTTTTCATCCGTAAGACGACGGTGCCTCTGAGCACGTGAAGAGTGTTTTCTTTTTTTTTATCCATAAAAAGAGGGCGAGATTGTTGTGGAACCTAGTCTAGGGAAGGGCAATAGTTATTGATGGGTTGGCAAGTAAGTTTCATACCATGGGGGAAGTTATAGCAACTTTGTTCCTTCTTTTCTAGATTTAAAAAGGAAAGCTATCTATCTATCTATCTATCCCTTTCTTAGTTCCTATCTATCTATCTATCTATCATAATTCCTCTCTCTCTCCATCCATCCATCCATCCATCATTTCTCTCTCTCCATCATCCATCCATCTACCCACCCACCCACCAATCATCCATTATTTCTCTCTCTCCATCCATCCATCCATCTTTTGACATTCAATTTATTAATTTATTTAATATGCTTCTCTACTGCTCATCTGGGAAGTTTTCCTACTCCGGGCGGTTTACACGATTAAAACTCTCAGTTTTCACAACAGCCCTTGAAGGTAGATGTAAAGTCCTGGGTTGTGGGAAGCAGAAGCAGCTCAGGCAGGGTAGAGGGGCTCCAGAGGGCCCAAACGCCAAGGGCCGTCAGATGCAACTCTTACAGTAGATGTGTCTCCAACTAAGGGGCAAGAATGGTCAACCCAAAAAGAACTGGCGGTCATGGCCATTCTAGGGGGCATATTCAAAGGTGGGATTCGAGGGCTGGAAGGGGGTGGGGGCATCTCTCCAGTAGTGATGCCCCTTCCCTTTGTTGGCAAAAGTTCTGGAACGCAGGGGCTAAAAAGCCTCTGGGCATACGCAAAATTCCATTTGCTTAAAGGGAAAGATCTTTATTGGTCTTGAAATGGCCCAGTGGCAAAGTGTTCCAGAGCATAAGCAGAGTGCTTTAGCTTGAACAAGGAAACACATTTATTTATTTATTTATTTGTTTAGATTTAGTTTTATATCCTGCTTATGATAGGGTTATGATTCTGGGACACTGTAGTCACTAGTGATGGCGAACCTTAGCACTCCAGCAATTCTTGGACTTCATTTCCCAGAAGCCCAAGTCTTTGTGAATCCACATGAATGGGTTTACGGCGCATCACATTTGTGTGGTGTTGTGTATGCATGCAGTTCAGCTGCTCGCCAGTAGCACAGCTGAAGGAGCGTCACGTGGCTCCAATTCCTCCAATGGGTAACTACCACGGGAAATCTTCCCGCCACAGGTGAAACTATGTCAGGTATGCATTACGTCAGAAGGACGTCACCTAGAGTGTAACCAATAGTGCGCCTCCGGGCCAAATTAAAATGTACTGTGTGCTATATATAAGGAGGCAACGCTCCGCCATTGCCTCATGTACAGATTGACCATGTTACAATAAAGTAGTGTTTAGCCCGCCTGCCGGCTCGTGTGCATTCAATCTGCCTACATCAATTTGGTGACGAGGATGGGATGATGGCATCCCACAGGGTCACTCTATCTCCGTTCGACATCTCCACACCGGAGTCATGGGACCTCTATGAGGAGCAATTCCTCTATGCAATGGATGCAGAGAAGATTGAGGGTGAAGCCCAAAAGCGAGCCTGCCTACTGGGCTGCCAACCCTGGAACTGGCGAGGAACCTCCTGATGCCGAGGGCACTCAAGACGGTACCTGCGGGCACATTTTCACCCAAAAGTGTCTGTTTTCCCGGCGAGAATGGCGTTCAGCCGGCGGGACCAATGGCCTGGAGAAACTGTGGCGAAACTGTGATGAGGTCCGCAGCCCCGGGAAGCTCGGCGTCCATGGTGCAAGCCCACAGCTGTTTGTCACCACGTGCATGAGAGTAGAAAGCTGCGGCAGCCGCCGCAATGTCCTCTTCGGAATCCGGCAAGAGCAAGAGTGAACCAGAGGTCCAAAAAGTGAGGAAAAGGGCATCCGAAAGGTGAGACACCACCAAAGCAAGCCTGCGCTGCGAGGAGTGCGGGGGCTCACACGACCGGAAGAAATGCCCATTCAGGAAGGCGGAGTGCCACAACTGCAGATGGTTGAGACACACAGCGAAGGTGTGCAGGCAACGCAGGAAACGCGACCCTGACCGCACCAGCCACTATGGATGAAAGGACGAGGCCATCGGCAAAGTGTACACTGGGGACACCATGGTGAGACGTGTGTCGGACCGACGCACCCGTTTTTTTGTGAAGGTACTGTTGCAGGGGGTTCAGGTAAAGATGGAGGTGGATTCAGGGACCGCCTATTCCACAGTCTCACAGACAGAGTTCCTGCGAATACCCCCTATGGACCGCCCAAAGCTGAGAGCCCTCAGGACGAACTTGTGGGATATTCAAGGTAACTACATTCCCATCCTGGGGGTGGGAGACTTCACTGTCCGGTTCAAGAACTTTATGAGGAAGCTGCCCCTGGTGGTACTAAAGGGGGGTGGGTCCAGTTGCCTCCTAGGGACCCAGTGGTTCAAACCGTTGGGCATTGCACTAACCGGCATCAACGCCATCCAGGCTGACCCCATTCAGGATGTGTGCAATGCACACCCCACTGTTTTTGAAAAAGGACTTGGGAAGTACAGGGGGGCCCCAGTGGACTTTGATTTAGACCCTTCCATTCGCCCCATATGGCTCAAGCCGCGTAGAGTGCCTTTTGCACTAAAGGACAAAATCGAAGCGGAACTGGACAAACTGGTGGGTCAGGGGAGTGAGAGACACCGATTGTTACTGCTATGAAATCCAACGGGGAGGTTAGGATTTGTGCTGACTACAAATGTACAATCAATAAGGCCATTCGCCCCAATGCCTACCCGGTGCTGGTAGTTAGCCATTTGCTGGCCACGTTACATGGGAGTAAATGTTTTGCGAAATTGGATTTAGCACAGGCTTATCAACAGCTAATGGTTACACCTGCGGCAACAGCTGCCCAGAAGATAGTTATGCACAAGGGTGCGTTTAAGGTGACACGCCTCCAGTTCGACATGAACTCAGCCCCCGGGATATTTCAGGCGCTTGTGGAACACCTGCTTAAGGGTCTCCCTGGGGTTCTACCCTATTTTGATGACGTTTTGATAACAGCTGGGAATGAGTTAGAATTAGCCCAGAGGTTAGATGAGGTATTATCAGTGTTCGAGAGGGCTGGGCTATGCCTGAGAAGGGACAAATGTGTGTTCTATGCAAGTGAGGTTGAGTTTCTGGGGTTTCGAATCACCCCAGAGGGGTAAAGCCATCGAAATCCAAGGTTGCGGCAGTGCAGAATGCCCCCAGACCAACCGCTAAACCAGAGTTACAGTCTTTCTTAGGACTCCTTAATTTCTACCACTCGTTCATCCCACGGAAGGCATCTGTGGCGGAGCCCCTTCACCGCCTGCTAAAGAAAGATGCAGTTTGGCAGTGGGGGGAGGGTCAGGAGCGGGCTTTCAATGAGTTAAAGTGGCTTCTCTCTTCCAAGGCGATATTAACTCATTTCGACCCCAGGAACCCCGTGGTGCTTGTGTGTGATGCCTCACCGGTGGCGGTTGGGGCTGTCCTCTGCCAAGTGCTCGAGAATGGGAGAGAGGCACCGATTGCATTCTACTCAAGATCCCTCTTGCAAGTGGAGCACAACTATGCCCAGACGGACAGGGAAGCCCTCGCGATCATCGCAGGGACAAAGAAGTTCCAGGACTTCTTGTATGGGAGGGAGTTCACCATTGTCACAGACCACAAGCCCCTCCTGGGAATTTTCATAACAGCCAAGCCCACTCCCCAGATCCTGTCCCCATGAATGCTACGGTGGGCGATTTTCTTAAATGCATACCAGTTCACGCTGGTACACCGCCCGCCCAGGGAAAGACATCGCTCACACGGAAGCGCTTTCCAGGTCCCCCCTTCCGGAGCTGGGAGAACCCGAGTGCGAAGTCAAGCAGGACCACCAGGTGCTACTCATCGAATCTCTCGACTTGCCCCCCCCCCCCCCATCATGCTTTCAGACATTGCCAGGGCAACCGCAAAAGACAAGGTTCTGTCCCAGGCGTTGGCATGGGTAAAGAAGGGCTGGCCCGCAACATCCCCATCCGAGGAACTTGCTGTGTTTTTTAGGAAACGTTTCGAACTTTCACTCGAAAGAGGATGCCTCCTCTGGGGCCAGAGGGTGGTGATCCCCGAGGTTTTTCAAACCAAGGTGCTCTGTTTACTCCATATGAGCCACCCGGGGATCGTAAAGTCGAAAGCTCTGGCAAGGAGCTATTTCTGGTGGCCCAATATAGACAGGGACATCGAGCAGTTGGTGGGCGCATGTGAGAGCTGCCAATGCTCGTGCCCCGAGGAGCACAGATTACCCCCCCCCAGGGAGTGGGACACAGCCCGCGGACCATGGTCAAGGGCTCACGTGGACTTTGCGGGGTCTTTCCGGGGAACAATGTTCTTGTTAGTGGTTGACACGTTCTCGAAATGGCTGGAGGTCATCCCAGTGCGCAACACGTCCTCCGCAGCCACAATCAAACAGCTGAGGAGGCTGTTCACTTGTTTTGGCCTGCCTGACGTGTTAATTTCGGATAACGCAACCACATTCATGTCCACCAAATTCCAGCCATTCCTCGAACGGAATGCGATTAGGCACGTACCCTCTGCACCATTTCACCCTGCCACAAATGGCCAAGTAGAACGCCAGGTCTGCACAACAAGAGAGGCACTGCGGAGGATGGGTCCGGGGGATCTGGAGCTACAGCTCTGCAAATTCCTCCTTTGTTACTGGGTTACTCCGCTTGCGTCGGGGCAGTCCCCCGCAGAGATTCTGATGTGGAGGAGACCCACAACATTGTTTGACCATTTGGATCCATCCAGGGTGGAGGATAGAGGCACAAATGTGGTGGTAGAACAAAGGAAAGTTTTTGGGGCAGGCAACCCAGTGTACTGCAGAAATTACGCAATTTCAGGGCCAGCGTGGGTACCCGGAGACATGGTGGAACAAACCGGACCTGTATCGTACCAAGTGAAGATGGAGTCGGGTTTGTTGTGGCACAGGCACACCGATCAGCTTAGGAGAAGAGCCACAGAAGCCACGGGGAAAGCTGGTATTTTGACGAATCAGCGTTAGGGTCACCCATGTAACCCAAGGGGGGAATACAGGACTCAGCATAGCAGGAGGCATAAACCACCAGGAGACCGTCACCCAACCCAGAGTAGCACAACCCCACTTTGATTTTCTGTTACAGGATGGGGGGAGTTTTCTTGAGTGTTCCCCCACTTGTCCAAGTGAGCAGCGGGGTTTTGAGTTGTCCCAGAAGTCCCCCCATCTTCCCCGACATGTAGATACCTCAGCCCTGTCCTTGCCGGGGTTCGATGGGACCCTTCAGTTTTCCCGGGGAGGAGATTCGGGCACCACAGCTGATTCGGGTAGCACAGCCATGGGGTCCAGAGGCGGCAGCACCGCTGAATCGAACGGCCGGCCGCAGCGCGACTGCCGGTCCCCACAATGGTTGAGGGACTTCGTCCCATCCTAGGGGGGAGGGATGTTGTGTATGCATGCAGTTCAGCTGCTCGCCAGTAGTGCAGCTGAAGGAGCGTCACGTGGCTCCAATTCCTCCAATGGATAACTACCGCGGGAAATCTTCCCGCCACAGGTGAAACTATGTCAAGTATGCATTACATCAGAAGGACGGCACCTAGACTGTAACCAATAGTGCGCCTCCGGGCCAAATTCAAATGTACTGTGTGCTATATATAGGAAGGCAAGGCTCTGCCATTGCCTCATGTACAGATTGACCGTGTTTCAATAAAGTAGCGTTTAGCCCGCCTGCTGGCTCGTGTGCATTCAATCTGCCTACATCAAATGTGGATTCACAGAGACTTGGGTTTCTGGGAATTGAAGTCCATGAACATGCACAGTAAACCTATTTGTGTGGATTCACAGAGACTTGGGCTTCTTATCCAAGGCTGAGGCTCTGTGTAGCAACAGAAGATAAGTTTGCAATCACCAGTACAAATGTTTACTAATACACATTTGCTTTTCTCCTGTGCTGATGATAGCATTGCAGTTATTCATGGTGCAAGCTTCTAATCTTCATCCACTAAAACAGATTCCATGTGAGTGTTAAAAGCAAGAACAAAGCCTCACTGGTTTTAGCTAATAAAGCAGCAAAACAGGCAGAATTCTGGCTAGAAATAAAACTTTCCGGGTAGCTCATGCCTTTCTTCACAAACCGATTCCTTCTCATCTGCCCATGCTGTCCTGTAATTACAAATTGCATTTACATGTCACCCTATAAACCACGGTTTCAGTATCCACAGTTTCAGTTATCCACAGGTCTAAAACAATCAATAAAAATCCTGATGTACTGTATATAAAATACTGTATGTGCATTTCTATGATGCATTACTAGAGCTAGCCACTAGAGGCCACTGTCTGCAAAGTAAAATATAGGGTTTGCTGTTATCCATAGTTTCAGGTATCTGCTGTAGAGTTTGAAAAGTATCCCCTGCAGATATGGGTATTTATAGAATTTTTTAATATCACTTTACAAGAAAATCGATGTCTTTGGTCTGAAATTGCAGACGGGTAGTACTGTATTGCTGTAGTATTAATGAGACAATGTCTTCTCATTCAGTTTGCCCAGTTCCACTGACGCATCACCAGTATGGAAGTTCCTACCCAAGAGCAATCTTTCTAAGGTGATTATCCGTGACAACAGCAGCGTCCAGCGGGTGCAGGAGATCAAGGTAGGATTTGCGTTGGAAACTCACTCTGCATTTTTAAACTCTTACCTCTTCTGGTTTGTTATGTACAGTACAGTAAAACCCTGCCTTATGAATGCCTAATGCAACGGAAAACTCGTCACATGGAAAGAAATCGATTGAAAATAATACCTCGATTTACAGATATATTTTTTCCAGAGCGGATTAATTGGTTTTAAATGCATTCCTGTGGGGAACTGCGCTTCGCGATAAGGAATTTTCCCCAATGCATTCCTATAGAAAACCATACAATGCATTCCTATGGGCGCTTTGCAATAAGGAATTTTTACAATAAGGAAAACCCAGTGGAATGCATTACTTCCGTAAAGCAGGGTTTTACTGTACTAAAATGCATAATCAGTTCTGATCCAGTAGGGCTGGTGAACCAGCTCTGGGTTTTGGTCCAAACTTTAAAGGAATCAATTTTTTTAGTGGGGTTAGGGAAGTCCTGCAAAGTTTGGACAAAAATTAGGGTTCCCCATTCTGGTGGCTTAGTAGTTAAGATGCTGGACTTGATGACTGGAAGATCAGCAGGTCAGCAGTTCAAGACCTCCTGAGTGCTGCATATCGGAGTGAGCTTCCGTCTCTGTCCCAGCGCCTGCTAACCTAGCAGTTTGAAAGCAAGAAATTGCAAGTAGATATATAGATAGCGCTTTGGCAGGAAAGGTAACAGTGTTTCATGCACTCTGGTGGCTTAGTCGTGCCTGCCACATGTCTATGGAAATGTCTGCAGATGCAGACAACGCTGGCCCTTTGGCCGTAAACAGAGATGAGCACCGAGCCCTAGAGTCAGATACAACGGACTTTCAAGCATTGGTGGCCTTTACTTTTATCTATTCCTGCAAATTCAGAGTTATCAGCTCCTAGTGGTATCATCCAGACTTCTGCTTTTCATGGAGGGTGAACCAGATGTCCTTGGTGGGCACCCCACAATCAAGGCATGACTGTAACAGTGAAGTATCAGCATACAAACTGAATGTCATTGATTGTGTCATCTACCCCACTTCAGCCAAAAGGTTGACTCTGGTTGACTCAGCCGCTTCCATCCATCCAAGTTTGGTAAAATGAGTACCCAGCATGTTGGGGGCAAAATGCTAATTAACTGGTGACCTGGTCAGAGAATGCACTAAGCTCTATGGGGCAGCATATAAGTGTGGCTGCTTTGCTTCTATGCATGTTCAAGTGATGGCCAGTCAGCACATTGGATGGAAACAAATCCCAAGGGGTGACATTTCTTGCTTTGCATTTATGTGCAATGGGGAACACTGTCTTCAGTGGAAGGCATTCATGCATTTAAGCACATACATTTACCTCTTGGTTATTCCTCCTCCTCCTGTATCCGAATCCAAATATAGGCGATCCTCATGGCAATCAGACATGAAGACTGTCCTGAGAATATAATGCAGTGGCCTTTCATTTGCCTTCTGCATCACAGCGTGACACCCATAGTACCACAGATTCAGTTCCATGAGTCACTTTCTGGTCCTGAGCCCTTTTGGCACACAAAGTCCTCACCATCATCTCAGGCCAGGATGGATGAAGGTGCTGCCGCTCCACAAAGATGGATTCCAGTGGGATTTAATCCACTTGGGGACCATCACATTTCCCTGTGGACATCAGCATCCAAGGCTGTGAGTCCTTTGGGTGGTCAGGTTAGTTAACCACTGCCTGAAACTCAGCGTTAAGTCACTGGCAGTAGGGTCTACTGCATGACCATAGCAAGACAACCTGACCACACTGGTTCCTTCCAGTGTAATCTAATGGTCATGGTGCTCAGGTTGGCATGTCGGAACAAGTGAGGATATTATTATTATTATTATTATTATTATTATTATTATTATTATTATTATTATTATTACAGTAAAACCCCAACTTACATATGCCTTGAGTTACATAAAATTTGACTTACATCATGATTTTTGCACTAAAATCATGTCCCGATTTACGTAACACAATTTCCTATGGGTTTGCTTCGAGTTAAGTAAAAAAAAAACAATTGACTTAAAAGCCTATGGAACAGACTTTTTATGTAAGTAAGGGTTTTATTGTATTGTGATTATGATTATGATTATGATTATGATTACAATTACGATTATGGTTGTGATTATGATTGTCATCATCATCATCATCATCACCACTACCACCACCTTCTTCTTCTTCACCACCACCACCCATTTTAATTTTAAAGAAGAGGCACCTTGAGGACAGCAAGAAGAAGATGGGAAGTTTGTACGATCAGTTGAAAAAGAAATTCATGCACGACCAGCAGAGGAAGATGACCCGCTGGAAAAAGGAATACGCCAGAATCCAGAATTCCCTACAGCAAATGGACGAAAGGGCTGAGATGAAGAAAAGGATGTCGCTTTTCAGCCCTTTGCCGGATGCACGGAAGTCCTCTTACAATTTGTGGAATAAGCAAGCCCAGCGGAAGTAATTTAAGCAACCGATTAAGACGGCTTTAGGACGTCACTTCTCACTGAATAAACCCGGCTGGAAAAGGAGGTTTTTCCTCTGGTATTTCCTCTAGGCCAGTGATGGCGAACCTTTTAGAGACCGAGTCCCCAAACTGCAACTGAAATCCCACTGATTTATCATAGCAACAGGGGAGGAAGGAAATGCTCCCATTGGACTGCTGGGCAGAGGGGTGGGGCGAACTCTGTACTGGGGGAGGGAGGAAGCGTTCCCATTGGGCTGCTAGGCAGAGGGGCGGGGAAAAATATGTGCTGGGATGACTGCACGGGTGCCCACAGAGAAGGCTCCGAGTGCCACCTCTGGCATGTGTGCCATAAGTTCACCACCACTGCTCTAGGCTTTGTCTGGTTTTAGAAAAGGAATTTTAGGGACCATGCTACGGCAATTCTTATTTCGTGTCCCGATCGAACCCTGGACTACCCAAACGAAGCCACTTTCTTGGCTTTGGCATTGGCCAAACCTATGTCCTCATCAGCGCATGTTTCTGGCAGCCATTGACAGACCAGTAAATGAGCCAATGGATTCTACGATCGTTGAGATGCATTTTCTGGGCTGGAGATGGTTTTATTAAGCAGTGCACGCAATTTGAATAGCAGATTAAAATATGCCCGGGACACACCTGGAACAAGTAAAATTGCTGGAAACTGAAATAATTAAACAATCCAGGGCTCTACATAAATTTCTTTCCTTCCCTGCCCCCCCCCCCAAAGAACTGTTTTATATCTGTGATGTCCTCACAGCATCACAACAACATCTGGCATCACTGTCCAACATGGATCACCTTTCCGACCCAAAAACTTCAGGACACAGAGTATAGTGCAAACTAGTGGGGAATAATCAAGCCCAAAGGGTTCAAGAGCTAGTAATATTTTTGCAAACTAGGAAAGGTCAGGAATGGATATTTAGAATGCTGGGGAGAAAATTAGTATTCAGACTAGGGTCCTAGTTTGGCACTTTAGCTGGAATTTATTAAACTTCACTTCAGTGACAGGGGCTGTGGTGGCTTAGTGGTTAAGATGCTGAGCTTGATGCCTGGAAGGTCGACAGGTGAGAAGTTCAAGACCTGAGTGCCGCACAACAGTGAGCTTCCGTCTCTGTCCCAGCTCCTGCCAACCTAGCAATTCGAAAGCAAGAATTTGCAAGTCGATAAATAGGTACTGCTTCTGCTGGAAAGGTAACAGCGTTCTGTTCACTCCGGCGTCTAGTCATGCCTGCCTCATGGCCACGGAAACATCTGCAGGTGCAGACAACCCTGCCTCTTTGGCTGTAAACGGAGGTGAGCACTGAACCCTAGCGTTGGATACGACTGGTTTTCGAGCAAGGGCCACTTTTACCTTTACCAGTTGTATATGTCCAGCTTATATGTTTGCCCCTAGGCTACAGAATAGACCAGGGGTCGTCAAACTTGGCTCTCCAGCTGTTCTTGGACTTCAATTCCCAGAAGCCCAAGTCAGCACACCTGCCAATCAGGGCTTCTGGGATGTGAAGTACTGTATGATAACATCTGGAGAGTCAAGTTTGCAGACCTATGGCATAGAACACAGGTCAGCAAACTTGACTGTCTAGATGTTCTTAGACTTCAATTCCCAGAAGCCCTGATCAGCAGCCTTCTGGGAATTGAAGTCCAAGAACACCTGGAGAACCAAGTTTGAGGAACTCTGCAATAGAGACCAGTGGATGTGCAGGGAATCGGGAAACTTTGTCAGGTGGAAACACTATGGGTTTTGTTATGCGCTGTCAAGTTGTCTTCGACTTATTGCAACCTCCTGAAGAAGAGAGTCCCAAAATTACCAGTCCTCAACAACTTTGCTTACGTCTTGCCAACCTGAGACTGTGGGTTCATTTACAGGGTCAATCCATTTCACATTCGGCCTTCCTCATTTCCTGCTGCCTTCCACCTTTCCCACCATTACTGACTCCTCCAGGGAATCCTATCTTCTTGAGATGTCCCCAAATTAGGACAGGCTCAGTTTCATCCTTTTTGCGTTCAGAGATAATTCAGGCTTAATTTGCTCCAGGATCGACTTGATCATCTTTCTGTGAGTCCAGGATATTCGCAGAGTTCTGTAAGGGTCACAGGTTGTTTCAGAAGGAAAGTAGAGCAGATCTGGTTCTTAAACTCGAGTTAAGCACCAGATGTAAAGGGGGTCCATCGTAACTTCTCCCTCCTGGGAACTAGGGCAGGCAGTTAAAGTCCAATATAGGTAAAGGTAAAGGCAAAGGTAAAAGTCACCCTTGCTCGAAAGCCAGTCGTATCCAGCTCTAGGGTTCAGTGCTCATCTCTGTTTATAGCCGAAGAGACAGTGCTGTCTGCGTTTGCAGACATTTCCGTGGTCACATGGCAGGCATGACTAGACACCGGAGTGCACGGAAAGCTGTTAAACTTCCCACCGAAGTGGTCCCTATTTATCTACTTGCAATGTCTTCCTTTCGAACTGCTAGGTTGGCAGGAGCTGGGACAAAGACGGGAGCTCACTCCGTCCTGTAGTATTTGGGTTTCGAACTGCTGCCTTCCAGTCAGCATCTTAACCACTTGAGCCACTGCAGTCCTGTCCAATATAGATGAAACAATAAAAGGTAAAGGAAATTTAAACCTTTCAAACAGAGTGAAAGACATACCCAGTAGAGCACAAAAACATTTTATACAGTTTATTTGTTATGTTGTTTTAGCAGTTACGTGAAGCTGTTGAGCGCAGTCTCGTTGTCAGCCATACGCTACAAGCATCCAACCTTTTTAAAAATCTGATTTATACCCTGCTTTTCTTCCAATAAAAGTCCAAGAGGTTTTGTACGACAATTTAAAAGTGCACATCTAAATAGCACTCTGTGCACCAGTGAAGCACTGTAAATACATTAATGGCACTACCGTAATGGACCGGCTGAAAGAAGTCGATAAATTGAAGCCCAGTTGAAAGCAATATCATGTGCTGCGTTTAATTAAATGTTGAAAACAACCATTTAAAATGTTGCTGCCCAATGGCTGGCTGGCTAAGAGCATCATATCAGTTGGTGATTCTGACGTCTTTTTGGCACAAGTCTTATGCCCTTATTTCAGTCAACATTTTGATGGACCATTTTATTTTGCTTTTTATTTGTTTTGCTGTGCGTAATTACCGGTATCTTCCTAATTGCCGATACTATGGTCAGCTTTACTACAATTTGTGTGCATTGCTTTGGAAATGGTTTTTTTTTATGTTGAAGAGCACTATATAAATTACCGGAACAAATTGAAATGTATTGGGTTGTTACCATTATACCACTTTTGCTAATTTCTCCACCTCTCTGCATTCAATACGACAGAAGGGTGTGTACTAAAACAGTTAAACGAACAACAAGGGAAATTGTACCATATATTCCACCACACATCCACAACTGCAGTGTGGGAAACCATTCTTGCAAAATGCACTGTCTGAATCCTTTGGTTGGCTAATCCATTTTTATTTTGTAGCATAGCCACCTGCAGTGTGCAAAAACACGTAATGAGATTGCCAGGATCCTGTTGGGATTGTTGTAACTTTGATGGCTAATTGCGATGGCTAAATAGCATTTAGCACGGTCTAGACAATTTAAAAGTTAATTAGCATTTTGCCTCCAACATGCTGGGGACTCAATTTACCAACCTTGGGAAGATGGAAGACTGAGTCAACATTAATCCCCATCAGGATTGAACTCACAACACTTTGGATGCAGTTTAACCACTGCGCCTCCAGGGCATACCCGTCAAGCGTGGCTCCGGAAAATACGGGAACTGCTCCAGCCCGGGCATGCATGTACAGCAAAAACTTCTTTGCGTATGCGCAGAACCCCTTTGGGGATGCGCAGAACCCGTTTGCGCATGATGCATGCGCAATAACCCCTTTCCTGGCCGACCAAAATACGGGATGGCCGTGGGAATGATCATTGAAGCGGGGTGAAATACGGGATTTCCTGGCCAATCCAGGATACAGTACTTGACAGGTATGCTCCAGGGCTGTTATGATTAATGAGATCCTGGTTGTGCGATTGGCCACATGACCACGACATGTGTCCCTATAATATAAGTCGGCAAACTTTTAAAGTTGGGGGCTGGGTCACACTCCCTCAGACAGTTGAGGGGGCTGGACTGGTGGTCCCCCTTCCCATAGATGCTGCTGTAAACGCATCCACGGCTGTCGTAAATGCATTTTCAGCATCTTGTAGATATGTTTATGGCAGCTGTAAATGTGTCCGTGACTGTCCTAAGCATATTTATGAGAACCGTAAACACATCCACAGCTGCTGTAATCATGTCTGCATCTACTTCCAGTGATGGTGGTTGGAGTGAGGGCCTGGTGATTTGGTGCCGCAGGCCGGATTTGGCCCACAGGTTGTAGGTTGCCAACCCCTGCCCTATATTTGTTCAATTAGCCACAGCAATTTATGCAAATCTCATGTGAACACCAAGAGGATTCTGACCTGATGTTGTTTAATTTCACCGAGAGGAGAGAATTGATGCACAATCACCTCCAGCCAGGGTGCAAATTGCTGTTAATTAACAAGTCCCCACATGGAGTCCTCCTGGTTGTGTGGTAATTGTGTAGCCTGGCACGCAACTAGGCATCCAAGTGAAGAGTCGTTAATTAACTAGAATTTGCTGCTGAGAAGTACACCATTTTACCACTATAATTTCGTAACATGATTTAGGCATGTGTAAAGACTGCAGTGGCTCAAGTGGCAGGTCAGCAGTTTGATACCCGAAGGCAGCAGGTCAGCAGTTCAATACCAGAGTACTACAGGACGGAATGAGCTCCCGTCTTTGTCCCAGCTCCTGACAACCTAGCAGTTCGAAAGCAAGAAATTGCAAGTAGATAAATGGGGACGAGTTCGGTGTGTGGGTAAACAGCGTTCCATGCGCTCTGTTGTTTAGTCATGTCTGCCACATGACCACGGAAATGTCTGCAAATGCAGACAGCGCTGGTTCTTTGGCTATAAACAGAGATGAGCACTGAACCCTAGAGTCAGATACAACTGGCTTTCGAGCAAGGGTGACCTTTACCTTTACCTATATTGGACTTTAACAGAATGAGCTCCAGATGTCTGTCCCAGCTCCTGCCAACCTGGCAGTTCAAAAACAAGAAATTGCAAGTAGATAAATAGGGACCACTTTGTTGGGAAGGTCAACAGCGTTCCCTGCGCTCTGGTGTCTAGTTATGCCTGCCACATGATCATGGAATGCCTGCCACATGACCACAGAATGCCTAGTCATGCCTGCCACATGACCATGGAAACGTCTGCAGATGCAGACAGCGCTGACTCTTCGGCTATGAAACAGAGATGAGCACTGAACCCTAGAGTCAGATAAGACTGGCTTTCGAGCAAGGGTCACCTTTACCTTTAAGTAACAAAGCTCTTTTGTCTTTATTACACCCTTGACTATTTTACTATTAAATCTGAGATGCCACAAAACCATGCCTTGGTCGATAAATTGAAGCCCGGTTGAAAGCAATATAATGGGCTGCATTTGATTAAATTGGCAAAGTCTTCTGACACACAATCGAGTGAAAATATGGTGCCAAAGGTAGTTTGGAAGAGACTCAAGGAGAATGGTGTGTGTTATAAACAGGAAATGAGCATGCATTTATAAGCTGATTATGTTAGCAAAGCAAAGCCTGAGGCTGCAATTTCCCACACATAAACAAAAATGTCGACTGGGAAACATGCATATGATTTACTATAATTCCAGCCGGATCAAATAGGAGTGAGATTTTTCAATGCAATGCATTTGCCTAATGAACACCTAATGAACAGGGGGTCGCCCTGGCGAGAAGAGCGGCTATATAAATGCAACAATATATAAATTAATAAATAAACACAAAAATCTACACTTCATGTTAAAAATACATATCAGACATGGCCATAGTATTTTCGCGCTCTATGTGACTGGAACAGCTGTATTGCGTCAAGATGTTTTACCCTTTTTATTAGGGTTTTGAGATGTATTCTATTTTTAAGCACATTTGCACATGGTTTCTTTCGTTTGTGCTTTTGTCTTGGTACTGCGGCGGCTTAGTGGTTAAGACGCTGAACTTGACGACTGGGAGGTCAGCCCTTCGAGACCAGAGTGCTGCACGACAGAGTGAGCTCCCATTATCTGTCCCAGCTCCTGCCAACCTAGCAGTATGAAAGCAAGAAATTGCAAGTAGATAAATAAGTACTGCTTCGGTGGGAGGGTAACAGTGTTCCATGCACTCTGGTGTCTAGGCATGCCTGCCACATGGCCATGGAAACGTCTGCCAATGCAGACAGCACTGGATCTTTGACTATAAATGGGGATGAGCACAGAATCATAGAGTCGGATACGACTGGCTTTCAAGCAACGGTGACCTCTACCTTGTATTACTGCTCCACCTTTTGGCAAAACCTGTGGAGTTGGATATATATAAAAAAATGGATCCATGTATCGGAGGGGGTTTGCCCTTGTGGTGCTGGTGTGGTTGAAACAAACAAAATGTTTTATTGCCAGTTTTACTGCTGGATATTTCAGTAGTTCAGGTGTCTGGTAGAGAGTTCAATCCCCCACTATGCCTCTATGACAGCTACAGGACTACATAAACCATAAGCTCCCTTCCAATTCTGCAGTTCAACAGTGACGATAATGAAATGCTGTACCCATTAAGTACATCCCCCCTCTGCTTAGATGGGTTTCCCCGTCCTTCTGAACTGGGAGATTTCCAGCTTCTTATAGCTACCAACTCTCAGACCACACAGCTTTTGGTGCAAGGTTCGTTTTGCAGCTGCCTGTAAAATCCAAAACAATGTCAATGGCATGTTCTCTTGCTCAGTTGTCTGGGCATCTGCTTCTACTTCTCTCCTTATCTTAGGTGGAGTGATACCAACAAGAAGGCATATTTTCTCAACTGGTGTAGTTTTGAGGCACTATACGCATAATTTAATTAACAGCAATGTCAACTTGTTTTGCAAGTGTGGATGTGCACCATGCTAGATCAGCATACTCTGCCCGAGAGACGCTCATGTCCAAAGCTGATGTACAGTAATACCTCATACAAAGTCCGCTTCGTACAACATCGAATTCATACAACATCGCCTAATTCCTTGGAAAATGTTGTCTCATACAAACTCGCTGTGACTTTGTATGAGGCATTGGGGTTTCCCCCAGGTTGCATTGTTCCTGGGCAGTATAAAAGGCAGGACACATGCATGCATTGCTCTTGTGGGTTTTGCACGAGGCGAAGAGTGTTTAGGAGTGGTTTTGAGCGCGATTTTGGATTTTTTGTCAGAATTTTCAGAAGCATTCCTGGGATTTTTGCAGCATTCTTCAGGTTCTTGGACAATTAGGGTTGTTTGACATGTTTTTGTAATGTATTTCTTAAAATTCTGTCAGTTTCCTGTCTGTTTCCTTGACTTTGCTCTGCTGTTACCGTACAATGTATCTCTATGGAAATGACGTTGTATGAGGCATCGTAGCTAGGATTTTGCATGCCTCATACAAAGTCCAAATCCATATAAAGTCCAAACTTGTAGAACCAAGTTTGGACGTTGTATGAGGTATCACTGTATTGCAATGTGGATGGTTGAGTTCCCCATGTATAGTTTGTGGGTTTCCAGATAAAGTTGTTCTTTGTACTTGTTAGAGATGTTTCGATGGTCCAGTCCAATAAACTCCGGATTCAGTAATTGTGTTCTAAGGTCTTTATTTCCACTGCCCACATGGTGGGTCAGAGGTGGTCTCAAAGATCAGCAAAGGAATGGGATAAAGGGAAGTCGGGGGTCCCTTTAATAGGGTTAGGTGAGGTCAGGGTGATGTTATACACAAAATGCATTGTGGTACATGTGGTTCGGAGCAGTGTGATATTACATCTGACAAAACCCCTTCTAATATCATACAAACTGAACACATTATGGGCAGGAAACAACATTTATTTACTCACTTAAGCAAAGGCCCTTTGATAGGTAGTTATGCTGAGCTAATGGGAGCGGCTTGGTCAAAATGTCCGCTATTTGTTCTTTGTTCTCACAGTGTGTGATGTCTATGAAGTCCTCTCCTATGAGTTCCCTTACCCTCCTATTCTTGATATCTATGTGCCTGGACTTCCGTCCTATGGACTCTGCCTTTGCTATATCTATAGCCGCCTTGTTGTTGTCTTCGTGAATGATGATGGGAAGGCTGGGCTTTTCCCAAATAAGGGAGATCAGTTCACTTATCCAGATTAAATCGCTTGTTACATTGGCTAGGCAAACGTACTCAGCTTCTGCCGTGGACATGGAAACTAATTTTTGCTTCTCGGTGCGCCAGTATTTGGGGCTGTCGTTTAATAGCACTACGTAACCTGACGTGCTTCTACTAGTCTTAGTGCATCCGGCCCAGTCGGCATCTGCATAACAAGAAAGCTTGATCCTTCACCTGCTTGTGGGGTGAGTAACATCCTTGAGTTCATTGTGCCCTTCATGTACCTCAGTAACCTTTTGGTGGCTACCCAGTGATGAACCCTTGGACCACTGGAATGACATGAGAGAAGGTTCACCGCCAGCGAGATGTCCGGCCTGGTCCAGTTGGCAATGTGCCGTAGTGATCCTATGATGGATCTGTAAAGACTAATGTCTCCAAAAGGTTCTCCCTCATCGTGGGCAATCTTCACGGAATCCGTTTGCATTGGTGTCCCACATAGGTGTGCATCTGACATATTACACTTGTCAAGTAATTCGACTATCTTTTCTTTCTGGGAGATAGCGAAACCATTCGGTACTCTTGAGTCTTGAACCCCTAGGTACTTGTTCACCTCCCCTAAGCTCTTTAGGGAGAACTTGCTTTGTAGGCCCTGGGCAAACTCGTCACATCTGGACTTGCTTTTCCCAAAATACAACAGATCATCAACATAAACCAGGATCCTTTCAACTCCTTCCGGTGATCTTCTCAGAAATACACATTTGTCGTCCTTAATTGGGAAGAAGTTCAGTTGTCCCATTGCTTCAGCCAGGCATTCATACCATCTCTTACCAGATTGTTTGAGGCCATAAAGACTTTTGTTGAGCAGCCAAGTTTCTCCGTTGCTGCCTCCAAAACCGGGTGGTGCTTTGACATATATTTCTTTGTCTAGTTGTGCGTGCTGGTATGCTGTCTGCACATCGAACTGATAACTTGTTCCCCAAGTATTGTCGCCATCACTAGTGCGGCCTTGACGCTCTCAGGCTTCACAGTTGGAGAGTAGGTATCTTCATAATCATCCGGGTATCTCTGAGTGAAACCTTGAGCCACTAATCGAGCCTTGTATAATATCTTTTTATCCTCGAGTTGTTTGACCCTGAACACCCACTTTGTACCTATGGTCTTCTGCCCCTTTTGGACCTGTACGGGAGTGTACACTTTCAGAGACTTGAGGCGCTCCATTTCCTTTTCCATTGCTGCTTTCCACTTGTCCTGTTCCTCCTGTGGCAATTTGGTTATATCGTTGTAGCTAATGGGTGTCTCGGGGCAGTCCTCTATGCCCATTACGTAATCCTCCAACCTTCTAGGAGTTTGGTTTTTGGTTGACCTTGTTGACCTTCTGGGCGCTGTTTCCGGTAGGTTTGACAACTCACTATCCCCAAAGTCCACAGTGCTCTGGTGTGGCTGCTGTCTTCCAACTTCACTAAGTGATGCGTCTTCCTGTCCATTGGGTCCTGGGTTGGGTGAAGATGCTCCGGCTTCCTCATGCCTGTGATCGCTTGCCAGGAGTTCGTTCGCGTGTATTTTGCTCCAGTTTGCATGCTCATGGAAGGTGGCTGATCTGGATACCATTATCCTTAGGTTGTGGTCCAGGAATCGGTACGCCTTTGAACTTGGCTCATACCCCAGGAACCTTAGTCTCTTTGATATTCTCTCTCCCTTTTTTCTCAATTGCCTTGATATGTGCACATCGGCAAGTACCCCGAAGATGTGAAGGTGAGCCAGTTTGGGCTTCCAGTTGTACAAGGCTTCATATGGAGTTTTCCCTATTACGCTGGACCACAGCCGATTCAGTGTGTAGTTTGAGTATAGCAACGCTTCTCCCCAATATGCAAAGCTTAGTCCTGCGTCTTCTATCGCACATCTGATCATGGTCTGAAGCACCCCGTTCCTTCATTCGGCAACCCCATTTTGAAATGCAGAGAATGGTGCGGTCTTGGAATGCAGCATCACCTTCTCAACTGTCCAATCCTCAAATTCCTTGGATAGGAATTCTGAACCTCAGTCTGTTATCATTTGCTTTATGTTGATGTTGTGTTGGGTCTGTACCCTCTTATAGAACTCCTTGAACTTGGCGAATGTCTCACTTTTGTTCTTGAGGGAGTAAACAAAGCCATATCTGCTGAAGTTGTCGACTATCGTCAGGAAGAATCTCTTCTGCCCTAGGGAGCTTTTGAGCGGCCCAACAAGATCGAGATGTATTAGTTGGAAAGGGTGATCGGACTTCCTTGTGGATGATTTTGGCCATGGTTTGACCTTCAGTTTGGAGCTCTTGCACACGGAACACTCCAGGTAGTTTTCGCAATTCTTAACCTTCAGTCCCTCTGAGCATTCTAGCATCTTCTTGACAGTTGGGAAGCCTATGTGCCCCAATTTTCTGTGTAGCAGGTGAGCACACTCATCGTGCGTGGGCTTACCTACAGACATCCTCTGTGCTTTCTGTCTTGTTCTGGTGGCCCCTTCCTTTTCTGTGGTGTCTTGAGTGTCGTTTTCTCCCCCTTCTGGGTCTGCGTCACCGTGTACATCAGTGGTATCTGGGCCCACGTCTTGCATTCCCTCATCGCCATCGCTATCAAGTAGGCCAATCGTGATCGGCCTCTCAGTTTCCTTTCCAGTTAGTAGGTAGGGCAAACCCCTAATTGTCTCCACGCTCCCCACTCTCCTTCCCCTTCTATCAATGTATGTCTTCCCACCACTGAAGGTTATCTTCAGATTGTGGTCCCTCGAGAGTTTGACTGCTGCCAGTACGTTGTAAGGTATGTGTGGGGTGTACAGTATACCTTCGACCAATCCAATTCCAGGGATGTGCACATTGCCTCTCCCCCCCTCCCACTTCGGTGTACTCTTGGTTGGCTACCTTGATCTTAAAAAGTCTTCCTTGAAAGAGCCGAACATCCCCCTGTGGCATGTTGTATAAGTGGTAGCCCCAGAGTCTATTAACCAGCGCTGTTCGCTGTTGTCTGTGATGGGGATGTCATTATGTATGAAACTGTTGACTGACCCTGTCCAATCCTTCTCAGACTCTTTCTGTGTCTTAAAGGGTCTTCTGGGGCTGGGAGACCTTATCTGTCTGGGTTGTGACTGGTTCCTGGGCTATGGTGGAACCTTGCTACGGGTCCATGATCTAAGTTAGATCTGTGATATTGCTATGACTGACCATGTACCTTGGGGCAGTCTCTCTTGATATGGTTCTTTGATCCACAAGCGTGGCATGCGTATGGCGTGCTGACTTGCTCAGCAAACTCTACTTTCCTTGGAATCTTTGCTTCCCTGTGTAGTGTGGTTCTATCCCTCCTATAGTTGTCCTCGGCTATTAGCTTCCCGGATAGTGCATCAAGGGTGAGGTGATTGTGGTTCATGGTATCTATTTGTTGTAGGAAGAGATGCCAGCTGGGGTCTAGTGAGTTTACTATTATACTCATCAAGCACCTTTCAGTGATGTTTTCTCCCCTTCAGATTAGTTGGGACCTTAAATCATTCAACCTTAATAGATGCTCACCCATGGGAGTTCCAGGTCTGATTTTCGCGGAGTAGAATTCTCGGGACAACCTGGTGGTACCTATATCATTGCTATAAAACAGATTATGTATTTTTACCCACACTTCAAAAACAGTCATATTATTTGAGATGCTGTTATACATGGCTGGGTCAATGGAGCATAATAGCAGGCAAAAGGCCTTGTGGTGAATGCGGTCTGTTTTGATAAACCATGGTTTTACAGGTGGGTTTAACATCAAGGGGAGATCATTCTCTTTCATTAAGATTACTTGAAATTGTCATGCCCAGTTGGTTAGGTTCTTCCCTGTGATACTCATTATGGGGAAGCTTGTTGGCAAGTTATTTTGTTTGGTAGTGTCTGTGTCCATTTGTTGCTGATGGTCTGGGTAGGTTGGGAATTGGCAGTAAGGCATTGGTATATAAGACATTGTCATACAGTATTTGAAATTTCCGCCCTTTCTTCTTGCCAGTAGGTGGCGTGGTGAGTCGGTTGTGTCTGTTCATTTTCTCCCTGCCAGTAGGTGGTACGGTGAGTTGGCTGGAACTGTTCACTTGCGGAGCTCATTGTGCGCTGGACTTCCAAGGGGAAGGATCTCTCCGTCAGTGGTCCTGGTGCTGGAGGTCTGTGGCCTGGCGTTGACTCCTGCCTGCCCGGGTGGTCTCTGTGGCCCATTGGGGATGCCGGTGGACATCGGGAGTAGGCTGGAGGAAGTTCTTCTGCTTGGATGGGTCCCCATCGTGCCTCTTCCTCAAGGTAGGCTTCGGCTCCCGTGTCTTTTGACCGTGCATTGCCTTGGGGCCGGTATGGGATGGACACATCACCGAGTGCAGCCGTGATGGTGTCTAGGGCTATGTCCACAGCCAATTTGGTCAGGGGCCACGGGAAGTCGCGGTTTTGCGGTGTGTTGGGTCTGCGATCGCTATGTTCGCGGTACGGGGGCCACGGGTCTTCATAGGGCTTCAGCCATGGGGGCCCAGTGGTATCTTCCATTCCAGCATAGGGGGTAGATGGGCCGTGGGCCATTGCCCTATGCTGGGAGCCTGGGTCTTGGTGCCTCCACCTTCCCGCCACGCTGTTTGAATCCCAGATCGGGATTGGTCGGGGGTCGGCCATTTTTATTGGCTGAGGCGCCCGTTCATTCCTTTGCGGTGGGGGATTTAAATATGGTGCCTGCATGGAGTTTCCCTCTTCATCTAGGTAGGGGATGTTATCAGATGGGCATGGGCTTGCTGTTCTGATGCCCGCGTTCCCCCACTCCTTCTCCAGTAGGGTCACTATCTCTGAGATGGGGATCGCATCTTGGGTCAACTCAGTAATCATCCTGATTATAGCGTCCTTGAAGCTTTCCTCCCCATTGGTGCCCCCGTCCCCTTCATTTTCTGTTGCGTTGCCAGCCCCCGCATCTGCATACCTTTCACTCTGTGTTTCTGCGGTCCCTTCTGCCAGGATGGTTTCCCCGATCGTCTCATCTAGTTTGAGTTGGGCGGCCATTTTCCTGGCGGGGTCCTTGTGGCAGTCTCCTTTTTGGACATCTCCTTTTTGCCTCTATTTTAGTTGGCTTTGGAAAACCACCCTCTTGCTACCATTTTGTTAGAAAAGTTTCAATGGTCCAGTCCAATAAACTCCGGATTCAGTAATTGTGTTCTAAAGTCTTTATTTCCACTGCCCACATGGCGGGTCAGTGGTGGTCTTTGGGATCAGCAAGGGAAAGGGGAAATGGGAAGTCGGGGGTCCCTTTAATAGGGTTAGGTGAGGTCAGGGTGATGTTATACACAAAATGCATTGTGGTACATGGGATTCAGAGCAGTGTGATATTACATCTGACAGTACTAAGTTTGTCTTTGGCATTCATGCAGCGCTGCTTAATAGAGAGCCTCCTGCCCAGTGTGACACTGAGGTATTTCAGTCATCATTCATCGCAGGAGCCCTTCCATGGTGCAAGGACCAAACTCCCTTATCTGCTCTGATCCTACATCATCACTACCTGCCGTTCTATTGGTCCCATGTTCTCTTTATGGCTCCCTTCACTTCAGAGGAAGAAGAACACCGTTACTGCCACGCCCACTTCCCCACCCTTGTGGCGAAGAGAGGACCGCCTCCACGGTTCCGCCCCCATATCGGCCCCGCCCCCTGCCTCTCTCCCCCGCTCCGCTTCCGCATCACGTGCCCGGTGTGAGACGTCACGGCGCTGTCAGTGGAGAAGGGCGGATCCTTCTCGCTGTCGCCCGCCCTCAACGTCACGTGGCCGCCTCGGCCCCGCCCCTTCGGAACCCTGGCAGCGGCGCCCGGCGCTGGGCTGGGCAGAAGGCGGGCGGGCGGGCACCGGAGAGGAGGGTGTTGCTGCGCCGCCGTGGCGCCTATGGGGAAGGCGGCCGCCCCGCTGTGCAGCGCCAGCACCCGCGGCCTGGTCTCCCTCTTGGGCGCCGTCCCGTGCCTGGCTTGCCACAAGACGCCCCCGGGAGCCCCCATCGCCGACATGAGCCTGGCGGCCGAAGGCGCCGTGGCCGTGGCTGCAGCCGCCGCCTGCGCCGCCGCCCACCATCACCACCACCAAGCCGCCGCCGCCGCCGGCGGACCCTCCGCGACCTCCCCGTCCTCCGCGCCCGCCGGCCCGCCGGGCTCGGACACCTACAAGGGGTGGCTCTTCAAGTGGACCAACTACCTGAAGGGCTACCAGCGCCGGTGGTTCGTGCTCAGCAACGGGCTGCTCAGCTACTACAGGTAATACGGTAGATCGTGGCAGCGTCCGGGGTCGGGCGCCGATCGACGATGGGAAGGGATGCCCAGCTGGGCGGCGGCGAGGCGGCTTTTCCCTTTGGCCACTCCAGATACCACGATCCCCAATGTTGACAGTTGTATTTCTCCCCCCCCCAATAAAATAAAATAATTACAATAAAAATAATTGAATACTACAAGTATTACGGTAGATGGGATGGGGGCAGTGGATGGGGTGGGAGTGGATGATGGGACAGGAAGCCCAGCTGGGCGACGAGGGGTGGCTTTTCTTTTGGCCACTCCAGATACCACAATCCCCAATTTTGACAGTTGACACCCCCCAGAAAAACAACAACAACAACCACATTAATTTAGTCCTACAAGTATTACGGTAGATGGGAGTGGGACAGAGAATGGGGTGGGAGCAGGATGATGGGACAGGAAGCCCAGCTGGGCAACTTTTGGCACTCCAGATCCCATCATCTCGCATTTTGACAGTTGTAGCACCCTCTTCCACCCCCCACCCCCCAAAAAGAGATTTAAACTTGTAATGCTATATAGATAGAGGAGACACCCCCCCTTTAGTAGTTGAAACAATAAATAAAGAAGGAGACCCTTTTCTTTTGTTTGCAAAAGGGAAATTTCTCCCCCATTTTTTTTGCACTCCAACCCCCAGAACCCCCCATTTTGACAGTTGTAGCCCCCTCAGCCCCAAAAGAGATTTAAAGTAGAGAAGCAAGGAGACTCCCTATATAGTAGGCTTGCAAAATGGGATTCCCACCACCCCCTTATCTTTACACTCCAAATCCCAAAATTCCACATTCTGGGACTTGTAGTGCTCACCCACCTCATGCTAGGGTTGCAGTGTTGTAGACAGGGAAGAAGTCTCTCTCTCTCTCTCTCACACACACACAAATTTTATATTTGGAATTGGGGGCGTTTGCTTGCCAGCCCTCTTTGCCCATTTGGCTGTTGGTCTTCCAGGGTGGAGAAGATCGAGGTGGTGGCTGGTCCTTTTCAAACTTGGATTTGTCTAACTGGCTGGACTGGGTCGATCCCGGCATGAGGTGGGGTGTGCCAAGGTGGGGATGAAGTCTTTTGTTGGATGAAGTATAGGGTGTGCAAAGGAGGTCAAACAGCATGGGTGGTGGTGGTGGTGGTCTGCTGAAGTAGAGGATTAGAGCAGTACAACAACGGCAACCCGCCCGCTGCCTCGAGCGGTGGTGAGCACTCCAACACTGGAAACATTCAAGAGGGAATTGGAAATCAACCATCTGCCAGATCTGCTTTGATTCGGATTCCTGCATTGAAGAGGGGGTTGGACTGGATGGCTTCAGACGCCCCTTCCAACGCAGCGATTCTAGGATTCTATGAAACCAAGCCCTAAGAGGAATGACTGGAGGAACTGGGCATGTTTAGCCTTGAGAAAAGGAGACTGATAGGGGAGAGGATGATGACAGAACTCTTCAAATACCTGAAAGGTAATCATAAAGAGGAAGGGCAGGATCTGTTTTCTCCATCGTCTCAGAGGGTAGGATGCGTAAGAATGGGCTCGAACTCAAGGAAGCCAGAGACAAGCTGAATACAGTAGACCCTTGAATAACGATGTTACTTGGTTGCCCAAGTAGTGTCGCTATTCGAATAACGATGGGAAAAAGTACCGTCGTTGTTCAAATAACGTCGTTATTCGAACAATCATATTGGGAGCGTCGTAGCGTCGTTAATAGAAAATGACGCTATTCGAACACGTCATTAATCAAGGGTCCACTGTATCTGGAAAAATGTCTTAATGGTTAGAGCAGATGTTCCCAAACTTTTCAAGCCGGGGGCCAGGTCACGCTCTCTCAGTCAGTTTCGAGAGCTGGATGGCCTTTTTACCCTGCCTGCACGATGGGGTGGTCATTTTGTCCAAACAGCTTCAAAGGGGTGGCCATTTTGTCTATTGAATGTCCTTGGAGTGGTGGTGGGGGCACATGAAATGGCGCCACGGGTTGGGAACCCTTGGGTTAGAGCATCACAGTAGGCTCGAACTGAAGGGAGCCAGATATACAGGTGAAACTCGGAAAATTAGAATATCATGCAAATGTTAATTCATTTCAATTAAAAGGTGAAACGAATATATGAGGTAGACTCACTACATGCAAAGCGAGAGATGTCATGTCTTAATTCGTTATAATTGTGATGATCATGGCGTACAGCATACATGAGATTGTGTGATTATTATGGAGTACATGAGATTGGGGTTTTGGGGTTTTCATAAGCTGTAAGCCATAAGCATCAATATTATAACAAAGTGAGGCTTGAACTATCTCGCTTTGCATGCAATGAGTCTATCTCATATATTTGTTTCACCTTTTAAGTTGCATTACTGGACTGAATGAACATTTGCACGATATTCTGATTTTCCGAGTTTCACCTGTAGGCCGAATAGTAGGGAAAACCTCTTAACGGTTAGAGCAGTACAACAGCGGAACCCCCTGCCTCGAGAGGTGGTGAGCGCTCCAACGCTGGAAGCCTTCGAGAGAGAATTGGAAAGCAACCATCTGTCAGATCTGGATTGATTTAGATTCCTGTATTGGGCAGGGGGTTGGACTGGATGACCTTACGGGACCCTCCCAACTCAGTGAGTCTATGATCCTATCCGCCCATCTGCAAATGTTCAGCGGCTTGTAAATGCTTAAATGCAGTTTGACACAAATGCCATACACACACCATTGACCTGATGGAGTGGAGCCTGGATAGTTTGTAATGATAATAATTTCGTGTCAGAAATTATTCTGGGCGGAAAGGATTTTTGCAGGAGAAACTCCACTCAGGGGATGCCCAAATGAGGCTCCTTTCATGTCCCCAAGATGTTTTCCCCACCGAAGTGGTCCCTGTTTATCTACTTGCAATTTTCTTGCTTTCGAACTGCTAGGTTGGCAGGAGCTGGGACAGAGATGGGCGCACACTCCATCATGCAGTACCCAAACTGCCAACTTGCCGGCCTTCCAGCTCACAAGGCGAGCTTCTTAACCACTGATTCACCGCAGCTTGTTGATGTGGTAGTAGGACCTATTGATGGAAACGACCTTGCGTGATGTTGTCTGGTTACAGGGAATCACAAAAGAAGTATGTGTTTGTAGCAAAAAAACAGGCAAATAGGCAATTTTGTGGCCGTGTTTCGAAGTACAAAAGGTAAATATTAGATGTAGAGCTCAGATGTTTAAAAGAAGATAATGTCACTATGTCATAGGTATTACTATGTTACAGTACATAGAAAGAGAATGTCTTTGTATCTCAACATTTCCTGCCTAAAAGGAGATTACTGTACAGTACAGTGCTTTCATTTCACAATTAGATTTAGTTTGGGAAAGAGTTGCTCTGTTGTGACCCTGACATACTTACGTCCACTTTCCATAGCGTTTCCCTTGAAGGAAGTCCTATTGCTCTTTTTTGCTTGTAGTAACAGTGGCAAGGCATAAAGGAAGATTATCCTCCCCTAGAAGAGGCTTTAATAATAATAATAATAATAATAATAATAATAATAATAATAATAATAATAATAATAATAATAATAATAATAATAATAATAATAATAATTATTATTATTATTATTATTATTATTATTATTATTATTATTATTATTATTATTATTATTATTTTGTGTCATATATTATTTTAGATTGAAAGGATTTTTGCAGGAGGAACTCTGCTCAGGGGACGCTTGACTGAGGCTCCTTTCCTGTCCCCAAGATCTTTTCCCCACCAAAGTGGCCCCTATTTATCTACTTGCAATTTCTTGCTTTCGAACTGCTAGGTTGGCAGGAGCTGGGACAGAGATGGGCGCTCCCACCGTCATGCAGTACCCGGGTTTCAAACTGCCGACTTGCCGGCCTTCCAGCTCACAAGGCGAGCTTCTTAACCACTGAGCCACCACATCCCGTTTTAAGCTGCATGTCAGACAGGAAATGAAGGGAAATAACCTAAAGAAGATAATAAATGTGGCACCTTAAAGACTAACTGGTGTATTTTAATGTGGGCTTTTGTGGATCAAGTCCATTTCGTCAGACATAACACCGAAACCTTTGGGCTATAATTTATACATACAGTGGTTGGTTAGTTTAGCAATTAGTAATGAGACTTTTATACCAGGCAATTGGCCTATTTAGTATTGCCAGCTGTGGCCAGCAGCAGCACTTCTATTTTGGGGGGCAAAAATGAAAACGAAGTCAAGGCACAGCAATCATACTTATGTTCCGCCCCATAATACTTAGCGCACCCTTTGGGCAATTCACAAATTAATTGGCATTTTGCCCCCAACAACAGGCTGGGGACTGATCTTACCAACCTTGGAAGGATGGAAGGCTGAGTCAACCTTGAACCCTAGTCAGGATCGAACTCACAACCTTTTGGCTGCGGTAGAGCACCAACTGATTTTAGTAGAGACTAATTACAAACCAGGCAAGGCAGTGTGTCCTAAGAAGGTCCTGTTATCCATTCTCTTATCTGTAGTGAGACAACAAATCACAAAAAAATTGGAAAAATAATGTGAAAGTTAGAATTGGATAACTAGTATTAGGATTTATGTGAAATGGCATTGAATGACAAATTGACATGGAAATTAAATCTAAAAAAGTATACTGAAAGAGAATAAAATATTTGTGAACCATTTGTGGAGTACTGTATATGATAAAGGAAAATAAAAGTGACAGACCAGTACTGGAAATAATGAGTTTCTGGGGAAAAAAATAAGAGAATAATGGATTATGCTCATGTTGAATTCTAAGGACAACAAATTTAGCACGGTGAATTTTGTTTAACTTTCTAGATTAAATTTTTACTTTACTTTTTTACCTTTTTATTATTATATTTACAATTAATAAGTTAAGAAGTTTAAAGGTTTCATAAGTGATTTAAGAGAATGGTTATAATATGTGAAAGATGGATATCAGATAAATAACTGAGGCTCAATTGGCTAAGACGCTGACTGGGAGGCAGAAGGTCAGCAGTTCGATCCCCGAGTAATGCAGGACGGAATGAGCTCCCGTCTTTGTCCCAGCTCCTGCCAACCTAGCAGTTCGAAAACAAGAAATTGAAAGTAGATAAATAGGGACCACTTCGGTGGGAAGGTAACAGCGTTCCGTGCGCTACGGTGTCTAGTCATGCCTGCCACATGACCAAGGAAACATCTGCAGAAGCAGACAACGCTGGCTCTTCGGCTTTGAAACAGATGAGCACTGCACCCTAGAGTCGGATACGACTGGCTTTTGAGCAAGGGAAACCTTTACCTTTACCTTTACCTTTAAAATGAAATGAAATTTTGTTTATATGCATTTTCTTTTGTACCTTGTATTTTGCCTTCTACCTGTATATACAGTGGAAATTCATACAACAATCGCCCCGTATAGCAACGAAATCGCATAACAATTAGGTTTTGGGGGAAAATGATGTCCCACATAACAATTTTTCCTATGGAAAAAATCGTACAACAATTTTTCAATGGGAAAAACCACTTAGCGGAAAAAAAAAATCGTTGTACGGTGCATCCCATAGGGAAAATCACTATTCGATCCATGCATCATATAGCAATTGTTCAGTATAACCTCGAGCTGCATGGAACCGATTGAAAACATTGTATGAGGTACCACTGTACTTTTATATTGTTTAATTTGAAAAATTTAATAAAACATTATTATTATTATTTTAAAAAACTTTTTTGGCTGTGGTAGAGCACCAATTGGTTTTCGTAGAGACTAATTACAAACCGGGCAAGACAGTGTGGCATTTCATGCTTAGTGATGACCGAACACTCTTGACTGATCTTCAGATTTATTCTTGTGTAGCATTGTTTTGTAAAAGGTGATACATAGCTAGTAGAGTTGCAGGGGAGAGAAGGAAGAGAAAATGCCAGGAAGGGGGAATAATGCTATTAGACTACCAAAAATTATAAAGAATTAGTAGCGTGCGCCTTCAGCAGGATGGACACCCTACTTTGCACATGGTGCAATAAAAATAAGACTAGGTTTGAAAATCTTGGCTAGATATTTAAGCCAAGTTCAAATTGAGAACCAAGCCCAGAGTGTCGGTATTAAATTCAACCTCTGGCAACTAGGTTGGGCGAGGAATGAGAGCCTTTAAAACTCACATGAGCAGGACAGGGAAATGTTTTGAACACAAATCCCAGTTCCCAGAGAGGAATCTTGTGTGGCTGTGTTTGTAGCAAAAACAGGCCAGAAGGAGATTTTGTGCGCAGCTCAGTTAGTCAGTTGAACTTAGAGGAGAAAAGGGCCAGCAAACAGTGTTTCGAAGGACAAAAGGTAAATATTAGATTTAGAACTCAGACTTTTTCAAGAAGAGGATGTCAACATGCCATAGTTACTTACTGTGTTGCAGTAAATAACAAAATAAGATCTTTGTATCTCAACATTTCCTGCCTAAAAGGAGATTGCTTTCGTTTTGTTTCTCAATTAGATTTGACTTTATTCAAGTAGGCAAAGTCAGCTTCTTGCTTCTTCTTTCATGTCGAGATCAAACTCTGGACTGCCAAAATGAAGCCACTTTCTTGGCTTTGTCATGGGCCAAACTCAAGTCCAAATCAGTGCATGTTTCTGGTTCTTCTTTAGTGTCCTGGTCATACCTTGGACTGCCAAAACGAAGCCACTTTCTTGGCTTTGTCATGGGCCAAACTCAAGTCCATATCAGTGCATGTTTCTGGTTCTTCTTTAGTGTCCCGGTTATACCCTGGACTGCCAAAATGAAGCCACTTTCTTGGCTTTGTCATGGGCCAAACTCAAGTCCAAATCAGTGCATGTTTCTGGTTCTTCTTTAGTGTCCCGGTTATACCCTGGACTGCCAAAATGAAGCCACTTTCTTGGCTTTGTCATGGGCCAAACTCAAGTCCATATCAGTGCATGTTTCTGGTTCTTCTTTAGTGTCCCGGTTATACCCTGGACTGCCAAAATGAAGCCACTTTCTTGGCTTTGTCATGGGCCAAACTCAAGTCCAAATCAGTGCATGTTTCTGGTTCTTCTTTAGTGTCCTGGTCATACCTTGGACTGCCAAAATGAAGCCACTTTCTTGGCTTTGTCATGGGCCAAACTCAAGTCCAAATCAGTGCATGTTTCTGGTTCTTCTTTAGTGTCCTGGTCATACCTTGGACTGCCAAAATGAAGCCACTTTCTTGGCTTTGTCATGGGCCAAACTCAAGTCCATATCAGTGCATGTTTCTGGTTCTTCTTTAGTGTCCCGGTTATACCCTGGACTGCCAAAATGAAGCCACTTTCTTGGCTTTGTCATGGGCCAAACTCAAGTCCAAATCAGTGCATGTTTCTGGTTCTTCTTTAGTGTCCTGGTCATACCTTGGACTGCCAAAATGAAGCCACTTTCTTGGCTTTGTCATGGGCCAAACTCAAGTCCAAATCAGTGCATGTTTCTGGTTCTTCTTTAGTGTCCTGGTCATACCTTGGACTGCCAAAATGAAGCCACTTTCTTGGCTTTGTCATGGGCCAAACTCAAGTCCAAATCAGTGCATGTTTCTGGTTCTTCTTTAGTGTCCTGGTCATATCTTGGACTGCCAAAATGAAGCCACTTTCTTGGCTTTGTCATGGGCCAAACTCAAGTCCAAATCAGTGCATGTTTCTGGTTCTTCTTTAGTGTCCCGGTTATACCTTGGACTGCCAAAATGAAGCCACTTTCTTGGCTTTGTCATGGGCCAAACTCAAGTCCAAATCAGTGCATGTTTCTGGTTCTTCTTTAGTGTCCTGGTCATACCTTGGACTGCCAAAATGAAGCCACTTTCTTGGCTTTGTCATGGGCCAAACTCAAGTCCAAATCAGTGCATGTTTCTGGTTCTTCTTTAGTGTCCTGGTCATACCTTGGACTGCCAAAATGAAGCCACTTTCTTGGCTTTGTCATGGGCCAAACTCAAGTCCAAATCAGTGCATGTTTCTGGTTCTTCTTTAGTGTCCCGGTTATACCTTGGACTGCCAAAATGAAGCCACTTTCTTGGCTTTGTCATGGGCCAAACTCAAGTCCAAATCAGTGCATGTTTCTGGTTCTTCTTCAATGTCCCGGTCATACCTTGGACTGCCAAAATGAAGCCACTTTCTTGGCTTTGTCATGGGCCAAACTCAAGTCCATATCAGTGCATGTTTCTGGTTCTTCTTTAGTGTCCCGGTTATACCCTGGACTGCCAAAATGAAGCCACTTTCTTGGCTTTGTCATGGGCCAAACTCAAGTCCAAATCAGTGCATGTTTCTGGTTCTTCTTTAGTGTCCTGGTCATACCTTGGACTGCCAAAATGAAGCCACTTTCTTGGCTTTGTCATGGGCCAAACTCAAGTCCAAATCAGTGCATGTTTCTGGTTCTTCTTTAGTGTCCTGGTCATACCTTGGACTGCCAAAATGAAGCCACTTTCTTGGCTTTGTAATGGGCCAAACTCAAGTCCATATCGATGCATGTTTCTGGTTCTTCTTTAGTGTCCTGGTCATACCCTGGACTGCCAAAATGAAGCCACTTTCTTGGCTTTGTCATGGGCCAAACTCAAGTCCATATCAGTGCATGTTTCTGGTTCTTCTTTAGTGTCCTGGTCATACCCTGGACTGCCCAAATGAAGCCACTTTCTTGGATGTGTCATGGGCCAAACTCAAGTCCATATCAGTGCATGTTTCTGGTTCTTCTTTAGTGTCCCGGTCATACCCTGGACTGCCAAAATGAAGCCACTTTCTTGGCTTTGTCATGGGTCAAACTCAAGTCCATATCGGTGCATGTTTCTGGTTCTTCTTTAGTGTCCCGGTCATACCCTGGACTGCCAAAATGAAGCCACTTTCTTGGCTGTGTCATGGGCCAAACTCAAGTCCATATCAGTGCATGTTTCTGGTTCTTCTTTAGTGTCCCGGTCATACCCTGGACTGCCAAAATGAAGCCACTTTCTTGGCTTTGTCATGGGTCAAACTCAAGTCCATATCGGTGCATGTTTCTGGTTCTTCTTTAGTGTCCCGGTCATACCCTGGACTGCCAAAATGAAGCCACTTTCTTGGCTTTGTCATGGGCCAAACTCAAGTCCATATCGGTGCATGTTTCTGGTTCTTCTTTAGTGTCCCGGTCATACCTTGGACTGCCAAAATGAAGCCACTTTCTTGGCTTTGTCATGGGCCAAACTCAAGTCCAAATCAGTGCATGTTTCTGGTTCTTCTTTAATGTCCCGGTCATACCTTGGACTGCCAAAATGAAGCCACTTTCTTGTCATCGGCCAACTTTAAATCCTCATTGGTGCATGTTTCTGGCAGTCATCGCCAGACCAGCAAATGAGCTGGATTCTGTATCTCTACACTTTCACACAGCGTGCTGTTCTCTGCCAGCAGCCCCCACTTCAGCATGTTGGTCTTGCATTTAGGGAATCCAACCCTCAGCCTATCCAGTGCTCTCCAAGTGATGTAGGGGAAGTTGAGATCTTCAGATATATCCTACTTTAATGTCATTCCTTGTCCAGGTTGCTCATTCCTCCATCATCTAATTTGGTTTTTCTCTTGTGTACCCTCAAGAATGTTTTTTGGTGTGCCTAATCCAGGGATTCTCAACCTAAGGCCCGTGGGCCGGATCCAGCCCCAGCACCATTTCATGTGGCAGCACCATTTCATGTGGCTCCCCCACTCCTCCAAGATGGCCATCCTTTTGAAGCTGTTGGAATAAAATGGCCACCCCCACCATGTAGGCAGGGCAAAATGGTCATCTGGCCCTCGAAGCTGACTGAGAGAGTGTGACCTAGCCCCCGGCTTGGAAAGGTTGGGTACCCCTGGCCTAATCAATTAGTATACTATGGAATGGGTGAGGAAGGAGGTTGTTAGACTCCAGAAGTAATTTATTTGACCTTGGGTTTAATTCTTAGGACTTTTGCTTCTGTTAACTTTTCATACCTGCACATGAGAAGTAAAGATGTTTTGGCGAGTCTGAAGTGGTGATTCAAGCATCTTTGCAGCTGGGCTGAAGAAGCAGATGGAGCATGAGCAAATTATGTCAAACACAATTTTCTCTTGGGAATCTTAGGAAAATTGGGTTTGGAAACTTTCTTGGACTCCACTGCGGTGGTGCAGCTGTTGCTTACAATGCACAGACAGAGCAGTGATAAGATTATGTGCAGCCTGCCTGTACCATTGTTGGTTTAGCAGCTGCAGTATAGATGCCGTGTGTTCGCATATTTTAAGAAGCCCTAGAGAAGGAAAATGGGACTGCGGTGGCTTAGTGTTTAAGATGCTGAACTTGACGACTGGAAGGTCGGCAGGTTGGCAGTTTGAGACCCGAGTGCTGCATGACAGAGTGAGCTCTTCTTGGTTCTGTCCCAGTTCCTGCCAACCTAGCAGTTCAAAAGCAAGAAATTGCAAGTAGATAAATAGGGACCACTTCGGTGACAAGGTAAACAGTGTTCGTGCACTCCAGTGTCTCATCATGCCTGCCACATGTCCATGGAAACATCTGCAAACGCAGACAGCATTGGCTCTTTGGCTTTAAACGGAGATGAGCACCGAACCTTAGAGTCACATATGACAGGCTTTCGAGCAAGGGCAACCTTTACCTTTATCTAGAGAAGGAAAACATTGTTTTCCATGGGTAAAAATGGAACATTTAAGGATATTCTAGCTATATAATAGCACAATTTTATGGACCTGTTCTCAGAATTTGGTTCTGCTAAATTCAATGGGTTCACTGATGTGCCCATTCAGAGACTGTATTGCACAAAATATGGATAATATGAGTACTTGTAAACCGCCTTGGGTTGCCCCTTAGGATGAGGAAGGCGGTATATAAATATAACAATAAAAATAAATAAATAAATAAATGGATAATATGAGTAACTGCAGGAATGTTTATAGTATCTCCACTCTTTTAAAAATTAAAATACAAAAAAAAAACCACCCCACATTACACACACACACAAAACCATCACAACAACTTCAGAAAAAGACAAACAAAAGTCTTAACAAAATTACATAAAAACTACAACGTGCCTCCTCCCCCACCAGTGGGACATTATAAACCTTCTCGAGTAACTTTTCTCAATATCATTACAGTAAAACCCCTACTTACGTAAAAAGTCCATTCCGTAGGCTTTTGCTTAAATTGGCTTTTTACGTAACTTGAAGCAAACCCATAGGAAAAAGAAACTTTATGCAACTCGAAGCAAACCCATAGGAAATTGTGTAAATCAGGACATAGTTTTAGTACAAAATCATTATGTAAGTCGAATTTTATGTAACTTGAGGCCTATGCAAGTCAGGGTTTTACTGTATATTTTTAATATATTCATCTCCTTGTTTCAAAAAGATAAATCTTGCAGAGATCATCTAAAAATTGTCCTCACATTTTTCCAAAATCAATTATTAATTAATCCCCTTTTTAACTTTAACTCACATATTAATTTATCATTTATATTCCATGTCTTTTTAGACTAGCCATCCAGTTGATACTCCCAATCTCCTGTCCATTTTTAAAAGCAATATTCAATCTCGAAGCTGTTACAAGTATTCTTCTTCTTGTTTTGCCATATCTGGATCTGAATATTGGCGATCCTCGTGGTGATCAGCCATGAAGACTGTCCTGCGAATATAATGTTGTGGCCTTTCAACTGCCTTCCGCATCGCAGCATTGACGCTTATACCACTGATCCAGCTCTGCGATTCACTTTCTGGTCCTGAGCCCTTTTGGCACACAAAGTCCTCATCATCATCCTCAGGCCAGGATGGATGAAGCTGCTGCCCTCCATCAAGAGGGAGTTCATCCACTTAGGGACCATCATCTTTCCCTGTGGACTTCGGCACCCAAGGCTGCTAGTCCTCAAGGTGGTCAGATTAGTTTACCGCCACCTGACACTCGGTGTTGAGTTGCTGGCAGTAGGGTTTACTCTATTACCATAGCAGGATAACCTGGCCAGACAAGTAGCAAATATATTTGTGATATTTATTGTATTTCAGTTCTGTAAGCAAAAACATCCTATTTTCTCAGCAAACAGCAATTGCGAGTGTACCTAGTGTTAGATATAATATTAAAGATGCCTGTTCTAGAACAGGAGTTCTTAACCTTTTAAAGCTGGGGGCCGGGTCATGCTTCCTCAGATAGCTTTGGGGGCCGGATGGCCATTTTGCCCTTCCTCCACCACATGGCACTTTGGGGTGTGGTGGAGGTGGTGGTTCAGGCGCATGAAATGGCACTGTGGCCCGCAGGTTGAGAATCCTTGTTCTAGAAGATATCTAATTAGGTCATATTATTTCAAAGTTGGAAAAAAAATAATATCAATATTCTTATCTATTGCTAAGTATTCCAGCTCCCCTATTTTGTTCCGGAGGCTTCTGGCATTTGTATACAAGCATTTATATATGCTTTCCTGATACAGTCTTTTGAGTCCAGTTGCATTGTTAGACTGCCTCTTGCATCCTTCTGCTAGAGTGCTGGTGACTAGCTCCTTGCTCTGCTCAGTAATTTTTGCATCCTCCTCACTACTCAAGTACACACTTTCCCGAACCGGATGCTGCCCAGCTCCTGTCGGCTTTCCCCCAGTTATCAGTTTAGAAGCTGCTCTGCAGCCTTTTTGATGTTGAGTGCCAGCAATCTGGTCCCATCATGGTTTAAATGCAACCCATCCCTCCTGAACAGATTTGGCTTGTCCCAAAATACTTGCATGTCTTTTTAAAAAATCTTGGTTTTATATTATTTATCTTCATTCGATGGGAAGACCCAATTGTGAAATGTTTAGGTTGAACCTGGAGACGTAGAGTACAGCAATGAAACAGATGGAAAATGAGTTGCGACCAGTAGTAACTTATCTCTTGACAGACTGGTCTATCAAGGAATCTTCACTCTTGCATTTATTTATGATGTTTATATCTTAGATCGGGGGTTCCCAACCTGAGGCCTGTGGGCCAGATCTAGCCCACGGCACCATTTCATGTGGCTCCCCATCCCTCCAAGGGCAATCGAGAAACAAAATGGTCACCCCCTTTGGGACAAAATGGCCACCCCCATCGTGCAGGCAGGGCAAAATGGCCAAAATGTGACCCGGCCCCTGGCTTGAAAAGGTTGGGAACCCCTGTTTTAGATCAATTTCTACATTTATAGCAAACTGTATTGCCCAGTGGACTTCTGTTAGTAGGTAGTTTGTCAGTGCAATAGTGCATAAGACAAAATGCTCATTATTTTCGTTGGTTTGGAAATGAATTCAAGCTGGAGTTCCTAATGTTTTCATTTATAACTCATGGAGGAAAAGTACAGACTAGAAATAATTGAATTTTAATATTATGTACAGACTAGAAATAATTGAATTTTAATATTATGTACACCTTGTATCCTCGGTTCGTAACTAAATGTTCTAAAGAATTAAATTTCCTTTTGTGGTTGGAGTATGACCTTCACAGCTGGCAATAAGTATGTATTGCTGGGTTGTCCAGTGTACAATTCTGGAACCTGCCTTGTTTTACAATACTGTACCAGCCATTTCGCTGCTCATCCAGATCAACAAGACACTACAAATGGGGCTTTGTTTGTTTGTATGTTGATGATTACAGATTTATTTAACAGCTTAGTGTCAGTTGTTGAGAAATGCTTTGATGTTCAGACCCTGGGCTGCCAAAATGAAGGCACTTTCTTGGCTTTGTCATTGGCCAAACTCAAGTCCTCATCGGTGCATGTTTCTGGTTCTTCTTTCGTGTCCCTATCAGACCCTGGACTACCCAAATGAAGCCACTTCCTTGGCTTTGTCCTTGGCCAAACTCAAGTCCTCATCGGTGCCTGTTTATGGCAGTAATTGGCAGCACATTTAATGAGCAGGGTTCTTTGATGTGTCACGCTAACACTGCAGCCTTTGAAGCGTCTCTCAGCCTGATCTGGAATTGGAAAGTAAAGTATTTTGAGGAAAATAATGTACAGCCAAAAACAACATGATGTAGTAGTTATAGTGGTAGACTAGGATTTGGTGAATCTAGAGCAGAGAAAAATTGATCATATCTCCCCAGCCTTGGCAGGTCTGCACTGGCTACCCGTGTCTTTCCGCATCAAGTACAAGATGTTAGTGTTAACTTTTAAAGCCCTGTATGGCTGGGGACCTTCTTACCTCATGGAACGTCTTCCTCTCAGGTCTGTAGCCCGCATCACTCACTCCTCTTCATCGGCGCAGCTTCATGTGCCATCCCTGAGATTGGCTAGAAGGATTGCGACGAGGAGCAGAGCCTTCTCGGTGGTGGCACCAATGTTGTGGAATGCTCTTCCACTCAAGTTGCGCCAGGCTTCCTCGCTCCAGTCTTTTAAAAAGCAATTGAAGACTACGCTTTTTGAGGAGGCCTTTGTCAATGTTTCACCTATCCCTGGATTTTAGACTGGGGGCCCAGATTATACCGTACTTTCCCAGTTCACTGGCTTAGGACATGGTATGTTTACTGTTGGTTTTATTGTAGCTCATTTTTATTATAATTTTATGGGGAGTACTTTTAAAATATCTGTTTGTTGCACAGTAAAACCTCGCATAAAGAGCACCTTGCTTAGAGACTGACTTGCTTAAAGACCAGAATGTCTGAATGGTTGCGTCGCTTAACAACTAAAACCAACCAAAAACTCGCTTAACAACTTCCACCCCCAAAGTCACAATTGGTCACATGCAACAACAGCAGCAGCAGCAGCAGCAACAACAACAACAACAACAACATTTATTTATTTATTCATTCATTCATTCATTCATTCATTCATTCATTCATTCATTCATTCATTCCCCAACCTTTGGTTTCTGGACTTCAATTCCTAGAAGCCTAAGTCTGGACTGACTTAGGCTTCTGGGAATTGAAGTATCCCCCTTTGGGGCCTGAGCCCCACTTTGGGAACCACTGCTCTAGATCCAGGTTCTAGTTTAGGGATGCAGCTCACCTTAGTGGCCGTTGGCCGGTCAGTCTTAGCTGACAGGGTTTGTTTTAGGAATGAAAATGAGAGCCATATACTGTACAGTAAAAATAAAAGCTATATTTACTCTGTCTGGAATGTGGCGGAAGAAACCCACGATATAAAGTGAGCTGATGAAACGAAAGGCCACAAGCTTTGCCTTCACAAGATCTTAACAGCACTGTTATAATGGTAGGAATTTTTGAAGGTTTGGTAATTCATAGGATCGCAGTAAGTCGGAAGCGGTTTAACGACACAAAGCCACAAGAAAGGCAGTGTTGGGAATATGCAAGACTGATTCTTGTAGGGTTGAAGCTAAACAAGAGCATGCAACTTGGGTGCCAAAAGTAAAGCCGTATCTGAGATTACTGTGCAAGAATCCGATGAATACTGGAGCACACCAAAGAATTTCAGAAGAAAATCAATCCATGCTTTATAGCAGGGGTGCCCAACCTTTTCAAGCAGGGTGCCGGGTCACGCTCTCTCAGTCAGCTTTAAGGGCTGGATGGCCATTTTGCCCTGCCTGCATGATGGGGGCTGCCATTTTGTCTCAAAAGCTTCAAAAGGGTGGCTATTTTGTTTTTTTAATGCCCTTGGAGGGGGTGGGGGTTTGCATGAAATGGTGCCGTGGGCCAGATCCTGCCCACGGGCCTTAGGTTGAGAACCCCTGCTTTACAGACTACAGCGCCACCAGGGCTCATGAAGTTAGATCTCAGGAAACATTTAGTAGGAGAAAAAAAAAGAAAACTATTTCTGCTGTTAGGACATGTCTGTTCACTTTAAAAGATGCTGCCATAGCAACTGTAATTATACATCAGGGATCTTCCCTGCAATACTTGTTGGGTTATATAACTTTGTGTTTGTGTGTGTTTTAAATTTTTATTTTTTATTTTATTGCACTTATACCCCACCCATCTGGGATGGACTCCCACTCTGGGCGGCTTACACTATAATGAAATGAAATAAAATAAAATAAACAACATTAAGACAATAAACAACTCCCAGCATTTCAGGTACAAAGACAATGTTTTGTATACTGTACACATTTAATCTGTGTTTATTCTAAATATCCCATGTTTCTGATAAGGGCTATTTTTTGCAGATGACAGGAAATGAATTCAACGACCTTTTGTGTGCAAGCCAGTGGCTTTCAATTAAACTTTATTTCCCCCCTATTTACAAAGTTCTTGCCATATCCTACACACACACACACACACACACACACGCACACACACACGCACACACACACACACACAGAGTGTGTGTGTATGTAGGATATGGCACAAATTTTGTAAATAGGGGGGAAATAAAGTTTAATTGAAAGCCACTGGCTTGCACACAAAAGGTTGTTGAATTCATTTCCTGTCATCTGCAAAAAAATAGCCCTTATCAGATATCTATCTATCTAATCGTATCTATCTAATCGTATCTATCTATCTAATCGTATCTATCTAATCGTATCTATCTAATCGTATCTATCTATCTATCTATCTAATCGTATCTATCTAATCGTATCTATCTATCTATCTATCTACACACACACACACACACACACACACACACACACACAGAGTGTATGGTTTCATGATGTGCAGAAGGGAGGTGAATTCCGTGTGACTTGGCGGCCGTGGCAAGACATGCCAGTCAGTCTCTCTTTTAGTTTGTGTAAAGGTCAACGTATGCTCAAGGAAGGCTAGAGTTGCAGTCTGTTGATGCTTATTATTTGGCACTAGGGAAATAATCCAGAAAGCTGGTGCTAGAAATGGGTGAAAAAGCTGAACTGACTCTAAAAGAACTGACTGTATTGATTTATTTTGGGGTTACTTATTCCAGGTGAATGTGCCTGGGACTTTTTGCCTAAAAAAAAGGTAAGTTTTGTTGAACATTTTTGTCGTGTTAAAAAGCCTTCCCTCTCTATAGTCATATGGAAAGAATGCAGTTTTACTAATAATCACTATAATCCTTGAGTCACTAGATTACATAGTTTTGCTGAGTAAAGTCCCATATGTAATATGTTCCAACTGTTTCTTTGAGTTAGTTGCCAGAGTGTATATATATTGCGATATTGGGTAAGATTCATTTTAGTTGTAAGCCTCTGTCACTATTTTGGCAGCAGTGAGGTCCAAGTTACATTCAAAAAATATAGAAATATTGGCACTATGGGGATTGATCAGTTCAGGGGTGGGCAAACTACGGCTTGTGGGCCGGCCCTGGCCCACGGAAGCGGATGATGATGTGTTTATGTTTACAACAGCTGTAAATGTGCTCGTGGTTGTCATAAATGCGTTTATGAGAGCCGTGGATGCGTTTTACGGCAGCATTTGCGGCGGGGAGAACCACCAGTCTGGCCCCCTTAACTGTCTGAGGCAGGGATTCCTGACTTTTTCAACCCAGGGGCCAGGTCACACTCTCTCAGTCAGCTTCGAGGCCGGATGGCCATTTTGTCCCAACAACTCCAAAAAGGTGGCCATTTTGTTTCTCAAATGGCCTTTGAGGGGTGGGGAGGACAACATGAAATGGTGCCATTGGCTGGATCTGGCCTTCGGTTGGGAACTCCTGGTCTGAGGGACAATGACCTGGCTCGTGGCTTAAAAAGGTTGAGAACCCTTGGATCGGTCAGTCAGTCCGTCGGTCAGTCCGTCAGTCAGTCAGTCAGTCCATCCATCCTTATATTCATGAACACAGTTCTGTAGATAAATTTGTTCAGGATGTGTGACATGACCTTTTAAATGAACACAATGTTGACACTGTTTCTTAAATGCAATTTTTGTTTATTTTGTGATTTTTAAAAAATAAGTAGAACTGAGCAATGAATTATGGAAGAACTAAGCCAGAAGTTCTCAACCTTTTAAAGCTCGGGGCCGGGTCACGCTCCCTCATACAGCTTCGGGGGCTGGACGGCCATTTTGCCCTTCCTCCACCACATGGCACTTCTTGGTGTGGTGGAGGCGGTGTGGGGGCGCAAGAAATGGTGTCATGGACAGCATCTGGCCCACGGGCTGCAGGTTGAGAATCCCTGAACCACCCTATGAAATGCCTGCTCTCACAAACCTTCGTGTCAAAGCTAGTTCAGGGAAACCAGCCAAGTCTTTTGGCCAGTGAATGCGGAGCGTGTGGGAATCATTTGCTAGCTAATGATGGATAGAAAGCAGCGTTTAGGGTGTTGCAATAACATTGGACTCCTTTTTTGTTCTGCTGGTACAAAAGACTTGCATGAAAGCAAAATGAAAGTTTTTTCTTAAATATGCGATGTCTGGCATTTAATGGCTATGCATATGCTTCCATAATCTTGCCCAGGCATCTGGTTGCTTGCTTAGCATTTCTGCGAGATAAAGACTTTTTGCTGACTTCACTTCTATTTTCTGCTCTTCCGCCGAGCTCGACCAGCAATTTGATGGCATTTGGCAGCTCTGCTCTTGTTTGGAAAATAAGCATTCTGTGTTTTTAAATTCAATAAAGTCATGTCGTCGTCTTCTGCCATATCTGAATATGAATATAGACAGTCATCATGGCGATCAGCCATGAAGACTGTCCTGAGAATATAATGCAGTGGCCTTTCATCTGCCTTTTGCATTGCACCGTGACCCCCCTGTACCACTGATCCAGTTTCACAATTCACTTTCTGGTCCTGAGCCCTTTTTGGCACACACAGTCCTCATTGTCATCTCAGGTCAGGATGGATGAAGCTGCTGCCCTTCATCGAGATGGATTCAAGTGGGATTCAATCCACTTGGGGACCACAACCCTTCCCTGTGGATGTCGGCACCCAAGGGCATTGATCCTCAGGGTGGTCAGGTTAGTTAACCACCGCCTGACACTCGGCATCGAGTCTCTGGCAGGATGGTCATATCACCATAACAGGATAACCTGGCCAGACTGAATAATATCATGTTGTTCAGTCGCACAGTTGAGTCTGACCCCTTGAGACCCCATGGACCACCGCACACCAGGCTCCTCTGTCATCCTGCATCCTCCGTAGCCCGCCCAGATCTACGCTCATTGCCTCAACAATGCTGTCTATCCATCTTATCCTCTGTCACCCCCTTCTCCTTTTGCCAGTCCTAAAATTTTAGTGCTACTGAGTCATAATGACAGTGCAAAACCCAGAGACCAGAGACTACAGATCTGAGAGATGCAGGCTAGAGATCTAAAAAAAGACTGACCTAATTGAGTCACTACTTGGTAACTGTTGGTAAATATTTCTGAAGCAAAATCTGTTCCCTGCAATTTAGATCAGGGTGCAAAGCTTGGACCTTTAGCTTGGGATAATTCTGGAATAGTTTGTCTTTGTTTCTGCTAGTAGATTGCTGGTTCTTCTTTTGTGAGTAGGTCAAACTTTGGACTGCCCAAATGAAGTCACCTTCTTGGTTTTGTCATTGGCTATCATTAGATCGTCATCGGTACATGCTTCTGGCACTCATCGGCCGACCAGTAAATGAACTGGATTGTGTCTCTCCACATTCTCACAGTGTGTTGTTGTCCACCAGTAGCCCCCACTTGAGTATGTTGGTCTTGCATTTAGGGATTCCGAACCTCAGCCTTTTCAGGGCCCTCCAAGTGATGTAGGGGAGGTTGAGTTCCTCAGCCATCTCCTCCTTTAATGTCCTTCCTTGTCCAGTGAGCTCCTTCCTCCATCTTCTAATTTGGTTTTGCTCTTGCCTACCCTCAAGAATGTTTGTTCTTGCCATAAAGCTCTTTGTGGATCTGAGTCAGTTGACTTGAGGCTCATATCCGTTCAGAGGGTGTCAAGGGTCCTTCTCTTGCTTAGCTCTCTTGGCTTCTGTTGCTACTTCTCTCCTTATCTTAGGTGGAGCGATACCAACAAGAGGGTATATTTTCTCAACTGGTTGTAGGTTTGAGGCATCCTGTCACTATACACATGGCGTCATTAACAGCGGTGTCAACGTGTTTTGCATGTATCATAGAATCATAGAATGACTTAGTTGGAAGGGACCTTTTAGGGAATCCAGTTCAACTCCCTGCTCAATGCAGGAATCTGAATCAAAGCAGATCTGATTGTGAGCCACCGGAGTTGCTTCAGCGAGGGGGCGGCAATAGAAATCCAAATGAATGAATGAATGAATGAATGAATAAATATCTGACAGAGGGTTGTCCAATTCTCTTTTGAATGCTTCCAGTGTTGGAGTGCTCACCACCTCTCAAGGCGGTTGCATTTACTGTGCCTGGAGTATGAGTGTGTACCATAGCTGTAGCTGTCAAGTATCCCTTATTGGCCAGGAAAACCCCTTATTTTACCCTCTTTCCCACCGTCATCCCTTATTAATTAGACTGCAATGCCCTATTGCCACCATTGGAGGGCAGCACAGGATAAGCATAGCTGTCAAGTATCCCGTATTTGCCAGGAAATTTCCCTTATTTCCAAACTCAAAACGTGACAGGTGTGGTGTGTACATGTACAATCGTGATCACATTTGAACCACACTCTAATTGCAGAAATAATGAAAGATGCGTAATGGGAAGTATCCTGGAACCACAATATAAGGATGGCGCTTTACATTTGCATTTCGACATCCTAGAAGCAGGTTATCTTGCTATGGTCATAGAGTAGACCCTACTGCCAGCGACTCAACGCCGATTGTCAGTCGGCGGTTAATTAACCTAACCATCCTGAGGACTAATGGCGTTAGGTGGCGAAGTCCACAGGGAAGGGTGAGGGTCCCCAAGTGGATTAAACCCCATTTGACTCCCTCTGGATGGAGGGAAGCAGCTTCATCCATCCTGGCCTGGGGATGATGATGAGGACTTTGTGTGCCAAAAGGTCTCAGGACCAGAAAGTGAGTGACATAACTGGATCCATGGTACTATGGGTGTCACACTGTGATGTGGAAGGCAAGTGGAAAGCCATGGCATATATTCTCAGGACAGTCATCATGGTTGATTGCCACGATGATCACCTATATTTGGATTCAGATACAGCAGAGGAAGCAGCAGCAATGAATGCACAGGTTGCTTTTGCAACATTGGGTGTGACCGTAAAATTGCAGCTGTTCCAAATTTCCCCCCACTGTTTTCCTAGCTGATTTTCTTTTCTGTCATTTTTTATTTGTAGCAGTAGAAGTAATTTCTTTGCTTTAGCATCGTACAAATGTGCAAAAAGTTGCGTGGGTGGGCATACAGAGGATTTTGTGGTTCTGGCAGGGTTCCCAACTGCCGAGGTCATTTCTCCCACGGCCGTGCTTATAGGAGATTCTATGCTGTCTGGAACGAATGGGAAATTGCTATTTCCCATAGACGAGATCATGATTTGCAAGGGAGTTGTTAGGGGAGAAATTAAAGGCCTGATTAAAGTACTATCCAGTGTGATGCTTAACCTCAATCCTGCAGGCTGGAACCGAGCTTCACAAACTGCTTGATTCGGTTTTCTTCTCTGGTTCCATTTGTTTGTGTTAATCACTTTGCCCTTTAATTGTCTGCAAAATCCTTTCTTACTGTGATTGCTGGCACTGGTATGTGAGGGTTGCGTAGTTTTATCATTGTATTCGGTGGTCATGGAAGAGTCAAGGGTCTGCAAATTTGGCTTGCCAGATGTTCCCAGACACCCTGATCAGCAGGTGTGCTTACTTGGGCTTCTGGGAATTGGAGTCCAAGAACACCTGGAGTGCCAAGGTTGACAATCACTGTTCTAGACCATAGGTCCTCAAACTTGGCTCTCCAGATGTTCTTGGACTTCAGTTTCCAGAAGCCCTGATCTGCAGGTGTACTGACTTGGGCTTTTGGGAATTGGAGTCCAAGAACACCTGGAGTGCCAAGGTTGACGATCAGTGTTCTAGACCATAGATCCTCAAACTTGGCTCTCCAGATATTCTTGGACTTCAGTTTCCAGAAGCCCTGATCAGCAGGTGTACTGACTTGGGCTTCTGGGAATTGAAGTCCAAGAACACCTGTCCCGCTGCAGCACGGATGGCAGCCTGTTGACTTTGGGCACTCGGTCTTTAAAAGGTCCGCCATCACTGGTATATAGTAAGTATATATAATTCCTGTATAAATGCTACTGCTATTGTGGCATAACTTAGGGTTGGACAAAGAGCAGTTTTTCGATGCTGTTGGACTACAACTTCCACTGCACATACTGCTGGACAAAAGCTCCCATTATCCCTTGCCAGCTTAGCTGTGGAAAACAGCTGGACTTCTCTACCCAGCTAGGGTGCTATAATAAGACTCTTAATCCATTGCTGGGGGTGGGGGCAGGCACATCATGACAAATTCCCTAGAAACAAGCTTCCTGTCTTTTTTTACCTTCAAGAAGTTGAAAATGGAAATTGAAAATGTAAGGCAATATTGAGCCAGCATTGTATTCCTTCTGGGCACATTTGATCAATAAAGAGTCGCTTCCCCGATTACTGGATCCTTGGATGGGTAACAGAACAAAACATCCAGTCATCTTTAGTCTGATCTGTGCCATAAGAATCTACTTTGAAAGTACAGTCAAACCTCTACATGTGAATTTAATTTGTTCCTCGAGGTTGGTTGTATCTCGAAAAATACTAATCTTGAATTTCCCACCGGCATGCATTGAATGCAGTTTCTCATAGGAATGCATTGAATTTCTTATCTTGAAAAAATCCTATTAATCCATATCTCGAACCTGATTTTTTTCTGAGATTTCCGGATGTATCTCGAGTTTTCCTTAAGTCGAGGCATTCCTATCTCGAGATTTGACTGTACAGTGGAACCCCAGCATACAAATGGTTCGAGTTACAAAAAATCCGACATACAAATAGAAATCCTGGCTGAAAAAAATAATTTGACATACAAATTTTTAATAGGGAAAAACTGATATACAAAATATATATAGTGACATGTAGTGGCCTCTCCTGGTAATGCAATGTGTTTTCGACATACAATTTTTTCAACATACAGTACAAATAAACTCATGGAACGGAAGAAAATCGTATATAGAGAACATAAGAACAGCCTTGCTGGAACAGGCCACAGCCCATCCAGTCGAGCATTTTTTCTCACACAGTGGCTCACCATTTCCTTCAGGGTATTCCCAAGGAGATGCCTTTACCTGCTTAGGATTCCTATCTGGAAATGGCATTGAGAGATATCCTGCCTATCTCTCCAACCCGGAGGTTGTTCTTAGGTATCCATAATTATAGCCATTGATACCCTTCTTGTCTAATCCTTTCTTGAAGCTGTCAAGACTGACAGCCTGTCACCACTTCTTCTGGCAGGGAGTTCCATAGACCAGTAATCCTCTGGGTGAAAAAGTACTTTCTCTTATTTGTTTGAGAACTAGTACCCAAAAGTTTCATGGAGTGTCCCCTAGTTCTAGTGTTATGCGATAGGGAAAACAGTTTTTCCTTATCTACTTTGTCCACACCGTGCATGATTTTATAAACTTCAATCAGGTCACCTCTTAGATGCCGTCGTTCAAGAGTAAAGAGGCCCCAACCGTTGCAGCCTCAGATGGTAAGGAAGGTGTTCCAGTCCCCTCATCATCCTTCTGGTTGCCCTAATCATTCACTTATACAATATCAGAGAGTAACAAAACAACAAGAAAGACAAAAAACAAACAAATGTTGTGGCACCTTAAAGACTAACTCCTGTATTTAAATGTGAGCTCTCCTGGATGAGATCCACTGCAAGTGATGTAATAGCCGTTGGCTACGTTGATTGATTTCCCAAGGTATCTAAAAGTGCATCTTTTTGGACTTCATGGTATGTTTCAAGGTCAGTTTCCATTGTTGTGGTTTGGAATCTCCGTCGCCAACTGCAACACTTGAGTTTTGTGTTCCTCTTTGAACACCCTTTTCAACTTTTTCAAACATCTCTTTCATATTGTGGAATTTCACCTTTTGAGATTTGGAAACATTTCGGCCTCCTCTATCCAACCGGCATCTGATCTTATGCTTCATGCTTTGGCCTTTGACCACTGTTCCGTGGAACATTGTTTGGAAACGCTGGTTTAGGGCATGTAGAAATACGACATCTTAGCTATGATCAGAAAATGTACCTACTCAACTACCACCGCTGGTTGTGAAACATATGTAAAACTATTACTTTTTAGAAATTGTATTTCACATGTGCTTTCGAGGGACTGCGGTGGCTTCGTGGTTAAGACACTGAGCTTGAAGACTGGATGTTTGGAGTTTGAGACCTGAGTGCTGCACGACGGAGTGAGTTCCCGTCTCTGCTCCAGGTCCTGCCTACCTACCGTAGTTCGAAAGTAAGAAATTGCAAAGGATAAATAGGGACCACTTTAGTGGGAAAAGTAAACAACATTCCGTGCACTCCGGTGTCGAGGCATGCCTGCCACATGTCCATGGAAACTTCTGCAGACACAAATAGCGCTGGCTCTTTGGCTGTAAACAGAGATGAGCACTGGACCCTAGAGTTGGATACGACTGGCTTTCCGAGCAAGGGTGACCTTGACCTTTTTAACCTGCCTGTGATTTTTGTTTTGCTTTGCTATGCAGTTTTCGAGATGCCGTCTCTTAATATGAAAGCAGTTTGTCTGACTACTGGCCCATTGGCCGCTGAAGGGCACCTCTATGACTTTATGCGTAGCATGAGATGAGAGGGGCGGTGGTTTTGAGCGTCTGCAGCGAACGCACATTCATTGCATGCTTGGATGAAGTCAAGATGAATGTCTGTGCAATCATTCGAAGTGTCATTGCCTGTAAAAGACAAAAAAAAAGTTGCTTAAAGAAATATCTGGAAACAAGGATGCTAATAGAGCAGCGATGAAATACAGGAATCTCTGCTACCAGAATGTTCTGCTTAATTAGGGAAAGAAGGATCCTAATGTCTAGTGGGGACATCATCTGATGGGAACGTGTCCGTATCTGTTTGAATGCAGTGCTCAAAATGATTGTTTCTTAAGGAAGCTCATTTTGCCCTGCCTGCACAACAGGGCAGCCATTTTGTCCCAACAGCTTCAAAGGGGTGGTCGTTTTGTTTCTCGAACGCCTTGTAGGGGTGGTCTAGGCTGTAGAAGGACCTCTCTAAATGGCATCTGGACTCTGCTATGCCAAATATAAGTATTATTGAAGACTTTTTCATTTGCATAAAAAGGTTTCCCTTGCTCAAAAGCCAGTCGTATCCGACTCTAGGGTGCAGTGCTCATCTCTGTTTCTAAGCCGAAGAGCCAGCGCTGTCTGCTTCTGCAGACGTTTCCGTGGTCATGTGGCAGGCATGACTAGACACCGGAGCGCACGGAACGCTGTTACCTTCCCACGGAAATCCTCGTCTCTGTTCTGGGACCTTGTGGGAATAGGGTGTACGCAACCAGCGGTTATCGTTGAAAGCCAGAAATTATTCTGGGTTGAAAGGATTTTTGTGGAAGAAACTCGGCCCAAAATGAGGCTCCTTTCATGTCCCCAAAAGCTGGGACAGAGACGGCACTTCTGACACGGAATTATTATTATCTTTGAAAGTTCCCCCGCAATAGAAGTGATTGAATCTCAGAGATATGTTTTTTAGTGGCCTAATAAAGATATCACAGGGCCATGCAACCTTTTCTTTTCAAGATGTGCTTTGTAAGGGCATTTAGGACAGTCTAATATTTCAACAAGGCACTGGAAATCCTTGGAGACAACTTGCCAGGGAAATAATTAGTCTTGTGCTATCTAAATGTGTCACATGTGCTCATAAAAGCGTTCCCCTGATATTGCTGTACGGTAATGCCTCATACAAAGTCCGCTTCGTACAACATCAGATTCATACAACATTGCCTAATTCCTTGAAAAAAGTTGCCCCATACAAAGTCGCAGCGACTTTGTATGAGGCATTGGCGTTTTCCCCAGGTTGCATTGAGCCTGGGCAGTATAAAAGGCAGGACACATGCGTGCATTGCTCTTGTGGGTTTTGCACGAGGCGAAGAGTGTTTAGGAGTGGTTTTGAGCGCGATTTTGGATTTTGACATGTTTTTGTAATGTATTTCGCCTTTAGACAATGATTTCTTAAAGTTCTGTCAGTTTCCTGTCTGTTTCCTTGACTTTGCCCTGAAGTCTGTGCTGTTACAGTGCAATGGATCTCTATGGAAATGACGTTGTATGAGGCATCGCAGCAAGGATGTGGATGTTGTATGAAGCATCACGGCTAGGATTTTGCATGTCTTATACAAAGTCGAAATCCGTATAAAGTCCAAACTTGTGGCACCAAGTTTGGACATTGTATGAAGTATCGCTGTATTTTTTAAACCTCTTTAGATTTTGTAACACGAATCCCTCTAACTAGCCAAGTCCAGAAAGAGACAAGAAGAGGGCCAAACGGTGCAAATGCAAATAATTATTTGCATGTACAGAAAGAGGACGCATGACCAGGTTTCCACTGTGACTGTTGTATTTTTGTACCACGACCAGTCCACCTTGTGTCGCCGGCTAATCTTTCTCACACTAGGTCAGGTGAAAGGAACTGAACAATGAAGTCAAGAAAAGATGCCTTCATTTTGGCAGTTTCACGTCTAGCCTAGACCCGGATGAAGAAGAAGACCAGGTTTCCATAAAAGGGCCATATTGCTAGTAACTCACTGCCGAGTGTCAGGTGGCGGTTAACTAACCTGACCACCCTGAGGACTAATGGCCTTGGGTGGCGAAGTCCACAGGGAAGGCTGAGGGTCCCCAAGTGGATTAAATCCCACTCGAATCCCCCTTGATGGAGAGCAGCAGCTTCATCCATTCTGGCCTGGGGATGATGATGATGATGATGATGAAGACTTTGCATTTCAAAAGGACTCAGGACCAGAAAGTGACTCGCAGAACTGGATCCGTGGTACTATGGGTGTCATGCTGCGATGCAGAAAAAAAACGAAGGGCCCACTGTATTATATTCTCAGGACAGTCTACATGGTTGATCGCCATGCCGTAAGGATCACCAATATTCGGATTCAGGTATGGCAGAAGAAGAAGTGTCTGGGGCTGATGGTAACATCTGGGTTATTATAAATCAAAGCACTGTTTAAAAGGTAAGGGTTGCCCTTGTTCAAAAGCCAGTTGTATCCGACTCTAGGGTTCGGTGCTCATCTCTGTTAATAATAATTTGTTGTCAGAAGTTATTCTGGGTTGAAAGGATTTTTGTGGGAGAAACTCTGCTCAGGGAACACCCGAATGAGGCTCCTTTCATGTCCCTAAGAGCTGGGACAGAGATGGGCGCTCAATCCGTCATGCAGTACCCGGGTCTGCCGACTTGCTAGCTGTCCAGCTCACAAGGCGAGCTGCTTAACCACTGAGCCACTGCAGCCCCATAACATTTAGAAGTTTGTGTGCCTTAATGGTTAAGACGCTGAACTTGAGGACTGGAAGGTTGGCAGGTCAGTAGTTCAAGACCCGAGTGCTGCATGAGTGAGCTCATGTCGTCTGTCCCAGCTCCTGCCAACCTAGCAGTTCGATAGCAAGACACTGCAAGTAGATAAGTAGGTACCACTTCGGTGGGAAAGGTAACAGCATTCCATGCACTTTGGTGTTCAATCATGCCTGCCACATGTCCATGGAAACGTCTGCAGACGCAGGCGATGGATACGATGGCTCAGTGGTTAAGAAGCTGGCCTTGTTAGCTGGAAGGATGGCAAGTTGGCAGTTCGAGACCCGGGTCCTGCATGACGGATTGAGGAGTGACCATTCGGGCGTTCCCTGAGCGGAGTTTCTCCCGCAAAAACCCATTCAACCCAGAATAATTTCTGACAACAAATTATTATTAACAAAGATGAGCACCGAACCCTAGAGTCGGATACAACTGGCTTTTGAACAAGGGCAACCCTTACCTTTTAAACGTTGCTTTGATTTATAATAGCAATAGACCTCCGTTCTTCTGTTCTGCTTCTGTCACCAGTCCAGTTTTGGAACTGTCTACATACAGACTGTGAATATTTTAAGCTTCCCGACCCAAATGCATTTGTTATTGCCTTCCTTTTTTGTCTAATTTTGGCAATTGTTTATTTTTTAAAAAAAGGAAAAATACAAAGCTCCCCCCAAACCATCCTCTGACTATGGTGGATTTAAGGATTCAAGGTCTGGCTTGCTCAAAAGCTAGCCACATCCGACTCTAGGGTGCAGTGCTCATCTCTGTTTCAAAGCCGAAGAGCCAGCGCTGTCTGCTTCTGCAGACGTTTCTGTGGTCATGTGGCAGGCATGACTAGTGTACATAACACTGTTTACCTTCCCACTGAAGTGGTCCCTATTTATCTACTTGCAATGTCTTGCTTTCGAACTGCTATGTTGGCAGGACCTGGGGCAGAGATGGGTGCTCATTCCGTCCTTCAGCACTCGGGAATAGAACTCCGACCTCCCAGTCAGCGAGTTCAGCGTCTTAACCGCTTGAGCCACTGCATTCCTACTATTTATCTACTTGCAATTTCTTGCTTTTGAACTGCTAGGTTGGCAGAAGGTTAGGCAGACAAAGAGAGCTCCCTCGGTCATGCAGCACTCTGGTCTCGAACTGCTGGCCTTCCAGTCATCAAGTTCAGCGTCTTAACCACTAAGCCTCCGCAGTCCATATATTACTTGTAGAACAGCGCTAAGGGCTATCTTCCTTTTGTTTGTGGTTCTTTGTATGCACTCCTAAATTCAGAATAAGATATGCATCCTGAGACATTCTTTTTCAAAACAAGAATATGTCCTCCTAGCAGAGGTTGCCCGGTGTTGGAAGGTTTTTGTTTTGTTAATGTTTGTACAAATGAGGTTAGTCTGTAATTGTGATTTTTAAAATGTTTATTTATACACACGGGCTGTTATAAACTGTGATCAGCTTTTTTGGGTTTGTTTTGGTGGATTAAAAAAAGAGGAAAGGATGATATAATTTTTTAAAAATTATTTTATTTTACCAAATAATGTTTTAGTATGTGAATTTTTTTAAATAGTTGTACCTTAGATAATAATTTCTAAAATGTGAAAGTGCATGTTTTTTTACATTCAATGTTTTTAAACTGTGTTTAGATGTTTTGGGTGTTTTTTTTTGAGTGAAAACTCTACACAGGATTTTAGAAATGTTTTTATTTTATTATTTTGTGATTTGTTTCTGATTTGTGTGAAATGTTTATAAATTTATTATTTTGTGATTTGTTTCTGATTTGTGAGAATGTGTGATGTAATGTTATGTTTTTGACTGTTTTTTCTCTTGTGGCCTCTGGGTGGGGGTGTTGAGTGTTTATTTTACTTTGACTGTTTTTTGTCTACTGGCCTCTGGGTGGCGCTTCTTCCGGTAAGTAGTCTCTTTCTTTCCTCATTTCATTTCCAGCTGTCGTGGAGAGAGGACGTGTGGTGGTAAATTGGCTGGCTTAATTTCTTTTGTGGGTTTTTTCTTTTTTCTTTTTTTGGTGTTTTTCTGTGTGTTTTTTCTGTTTGTTATTTTTGGTTTTGATTAATTTTGGATGTTTTTGTTTGTGTTTTTTTAAATTAATGGTTTATTTATGTTACTTATTTTGGTGTTTGTTTTTTACTTGTGTTTCTCTTTCAAGGGGGGGGGGGGGGGGAAGGCACTGGTGCCTTGAAAGCAAAACACTTTTTCAGTAAGTAAAGTCAGCAGGCGGAGCGCCGTCCGCTGGCTTTACTTCCCTGGAAATGGATTCACTTTCACTTTCCTTCCCATGGCGTGGCCTCGCTGGCTGGACCACGGGAATCCCAGCGCCGCTTCAGGCGGTGTGTGTGTTTGTGTGGGGTGGGCTTTCATTCCAGCGTTCCGGTCTCGCTGGCCGAACTGCGGGAATCCCAGAGCTGCTTCAGGCGGCGTGTGTGTGGGCTTTTATTCCCCCGGCCCGGCCTCGTTGGCCGGACCACAGGAATCCCAGCGCCGGTTCAGGCGGTGTTGGGGTGGGTGGGCTTTCCTTCCCGCGGCCCGGCCTCGCTGGTCGGACCGCGGGAACCCCTGTGGCGCTTGAGGCCGTTTGTTTGTTTTGTGTGTCTGTGAGGCACTGGGTTTTTAATTTTTATTTTTGGCGCGGCGGGCTTCTCAGCGTTCTGCTCGCTAATGGCGCACAGGACTCTGGGGCTTGTAGTAATGGGTTTGTGGTTTGTGTTTGAGCTGCGTTTTTTTCCCTGCGGCTCGATTTTGATTGGCTGTGGCGCGTTTCTCAATGTTCTTTGTGCTCGTGGCTCTCAGCCTGATTGGCTGTGGTGTGGCGCGGCACAAAGAACGTTGGGAAATGAAGTTTTCCCCTTTTTTCGCGTTTGTGGTGCTTTTGCCCCACTGGCACATTTCTCAATCCTTCGTTGACCTGCGGACCCAGTTCGAATGGTCGGTGCGGGCTAGTAGAGCCTGGCTTAGGATTGTATGTGAAGTTCCAACGGTTAACGCTTGATTTTATAGGTTAAGATATGTTATGCATACAATTGTGCTTAGAGCAGGGGGTTCCCAACCTAAGGCTCGTGGGCAGGATCTGGCCCATGGTGCCATTTCCTGTGGCTCCCCCGCCCCTCCAAGCGCATTCGAGAAACAAAATGCCCCCCCACCTTGAATCTGTTGAGACAGGGCAAAATGCAGGCAGGGCAAAATGGCTGTCCGTCCCTCGAAGCTGACCGAGAGAACATGACCCGGGCCCTGGCTTGAAAAGGTTGGGAACCCCTGGCTTAGAGCATGGACAACGAGAAGAATAATGTAAAGGTAAAGGTTTCCCTTGCTTGAAAGCCAGTCGTATCTGACTCTAGGGTGCAGTGCTCATCTCTGTTTCAAAGCCGAAGATGCAGCGCTGTCTGCTTCTGCAGACGTTTCCGTGGTCATGTGGCAGGCATGACTAGACACCGGAGCGCACGTGAGAAGAATACAGACACTTTTATTCTCATGTTTATAACTATAACTTTTAAACTTTTGAATTTATGTCAGATTTTAGAGATCTTTGCTGTCCTATCTGTATAAATCTGTGTTGTTTTATTCTTTCTAATTCAGATTCAAAGAGGTGCTGTTCCATTACCTAGCCCAAATGTAGCACCAATCTTAAGAACTGATTTTATTCTATTCTGTTTCAACTCAAGTAGATCCGTTTCTGGTGGTACATTTTGATTATATCTCATGTACCTAAGCCCTTTTTACTGTCTTGGTCAATGACTGTAATAAAGTTTTTTCTAAAAAAAAGAATAGGTATGGATTGCTAGTACATTTTTCTTGTATGCTTTGCTTTCTTCTTGTAGTATAACTTGTTCTGCTGTAAGAAAAAAATGCAGAGAATATCCGTTTCATTATATAGAACAGTGATTCCCAACCTTTGGTTTTTGAACTTTAATTCCCAGAAGCCCAAGGTGGTACATTGGCTGATCAATGCTTTGGGGAATTGACCGAGGCTTCTGGGAATTGAAGTCCAAGAAGCAAAGGTTGGGAAACACTGATCTAGAAAACCACAGCAAAGGTAACGTAAGCACTTTTTGGTACAATTGGCTGTTGCGTTGCCTAGCCTCCATGTTGGAAGGAAGTTTTTCCGTGCAGTAGTGCCAGGGGCCACATCCGGTTCTTACAAATGTCTTGCTGTAAGGTAGGGGTTCTCAACCTATGGCCCGTGGCACCATTTCATGTGGTCCGCATTGCCGTCTCTGCTGCCACAGGAAGCAGAAGTGAATGCATTTACGACAGCTATAAATGCGCCCGCAGCTGTCGTAAATGCATTTATGACAGCCGTGGACATGTTTTATGGCAACGTTTATGGCGGCGGGGGGGGGGGGGTTTACATCAGCCCAGCCCGCTCAGCTGTCTAACAGGGTGTGGTCTTGCCCGTGTCATTAAAAGGTTGAGAATCCCTGCTGTAAGGTTTATGTCTTATTTGCATTGATGTTCCATCCTTGCTGCCATTTTTCAGGACTCAAGCTGAAATGGCTCACACCTGTCGGGGAACCATTAACCTGTCCACTGCTCACATCGATACGGAGGACTCCTGTAATATCGTTCTTTCGAACGGGGGAAGGACGTACCATCTCAAGGCTAGCTCGGAGGTGGAGCGGCAGCGGTGGGTCACGGCCCTGGAGCTGGCGAAGGCCAAAGCCATTCGGATGAGGAACAGCCAATCAGGTAGAATGCGCACTCAGTGCGTCCGCACGGGATAAAATTATATATATAAACAGATTTCCAGAACGGAGGGCTTATCAATGTGTTTTGGAGAGAGCAGCATAGAAATTAGTTTGTTTAATGCAGGGGTCCTCAACCTTTTTAAGCCAGAGGCCAGGTCACACCCCCTCAGACTGTTGAGGAGCCGGACTGGCGGTCCTGCTGCCGCCACCACTGGTGGCGGTGGAGGCGGTGGGAGTTTGGGGTGGTCCTGCCAATGGGACCACCCCAAGCCACCCACCACTTCCCCCCACTTCCACCACGGTTGAGACCATCCCAAGCCATTCACTACTCTCCCCCACACCGCTTCCCTGCTTACTGACCTGGAAGAGCTGCATGGCATGGATGAAGGAGGGGTCAAGGCTGTCCTTCTTGCCTGTGCTCGGCCAGAGCTGCCCCTGGGAAAGACATGGGCGGTCAATGCAGCCGCATCCATCCACCGCCACACCACTTCAATCCTTGTCCCCTCCGCTTGGCTTGGCGTTTCTCTGCTGGCACTCCATAGCAGGGCGAATGTTGTTAGCCTTACAACACCTGCCCTGCTACGGAGCACTGGCCTGGACATGCGAAGCCAAATGGAGGGGACAAGGATTAAGGCAATGGCGGATTTAGTGCCATAGGCCGGATCCAGCCTGTGGGCCATAGTTTGAGGACCCCCTGGTTTAGTGTAATTAGTAATCTTGAGTCATGACTGTTGAAACCTTCCACAGGAGTAAGGATGCTAAACTCTGTATAGGTATTGAGCTTGCATGGGTTGGTTGCACAAGGATGCTTTAGATTCTGAAGTTTGGGCATTACTTAGGTGTCATGCTATGAACCATTAGGTTGTTTCTAACTTATGGCGACCCTGGGAGGATATTTGAAGTATGTTCAGGGAGTAGTTTACTTTGCCCCCCCCCCCCCCTAATCGAGTGTTTCCAAGGCCTAAGATAGACTTGAACCCAGTCTCCTGGAAACCCAGTCTGATACTCTATACCCACTACACTCACTGCCAGCGATATTTGGCTCGGTCAGTGTAAATTGATGTCTCCAGTAGCACGGGTCACATGCAGATGAGCTGGACCTCAAAGTGATTGAAAATAGCACTTCAGCGTCTAAAACATGGGTGCCCAAACTTTTTGGGCTGTGGGCCGGTCACGTGGTTCAGCGGGCCAGTCGTGGTTCCTCCCACCGAAAGCGGAAGTAACACGCACCTCGCAGTCTGTTTTGCAACAGGATGAGATAGGTTTTAAGGTGCCATTTTCTCTGTTTAAACCAGGGGTGCCCAAAGGACAGCCCAGGGGCCAGATCAGGCCCCCGGGCCGTAGTTTGGGCACCCCGAGTCTAAAAGGTAGAAGACGGTTGGGTCCTTATGTCTTGATAAACTTGTAATCTCTCATGAATGAAAAATTCTTGTATTCACTGTATTGCTCGAGATGAACATGTCTGGTCTTGGTATAAACAATCTTGTGAAAGATAGCCGTGCTAGGGTTACGTTTGACCGAGGTGGAATGTGGGACTCTTTCCAGCCTTGCAAACTAATATGGAAGGATAGGTTTCTTTTGACACAGACCTCAACTTGTGATCACTGCACCTTGCGTTGATCAAAACCAGGGGGGTGTAAACCAGGAGTTCTCAACCTTTTTAAGCCGGGGGCTGGGTCACGCTCCCTCAGACAGCATCGGGGGTGAGACGGCCATTATGCCCTTCCTCCACCACATGGCACTTCCTGGTGTGGTGGAGGCGGTGCAGGGGCCACATGAAATGGTGCCGTGGGTTGCATCCGGACCCCAACCTGTAGATTGCGAACCTCTGGTGTAAATCATGTGTCTAAACTCTAAATCATCTGGAGAGAGCTGCTGTGATTTAAAATAAACTCACCCCTGTACCACGTACAAGATTTTTGAATAGCAGTGCAAATCTGCGAAAATTTTGTTAATATACAATAGAGCGTATGTCTGGCCGAGGTAATGTAATTCCGCCTTTGCTAATGTGCAGAGGAACTAATTTCAAGGCACTGTGCCATTATCGGCAATGAGTTACTTTTGGGCTCAGCGTCTGTGGAGGAACAAGGAAAGGACGTGCCTTATTCAGGAACACACTTTGTGAAGCTGATTGAATGTTGTGAGTTCGATCCTGACCGGGAGTTCAAGGTTGACTCAGCTTCTTCTGGTAAATAATCTAACTCTCTAAAGGGGCCAAGGGCTATGGATGGATGAGCCCCTTTAGGTAGGGTGACAGTCCTCATTGGAAACCATCTTATTGGGCCCAGCGGCAAAATGAGCGGAGGAGGAACTCTGATTCTCAACGGTCATGGAGGCGGAAGAGGACATGCCAGAGGGACAGGCTGGGAAGGTGCACCTTGATAATATCCTCAAGGCTGCGGCAGTCTTTTGCAGTCCTGGTGTTTAAATCCTGCATGTCTCATTTCATACGTGCTGCAAGAGTTGGCTCCATGATCACAGTGTGTGGGTCACTTCATGGCAAGCTGGGATCCACCTTAAACAAATTCATGCCAATGGCATTTTTTGTGTTTGTCGAAAATGATATCCAGGGGGGAAAGGTCTACTCGGATACAAGTAGTAGCCGTCACCGTCACTGTCGTCGACAGTAGAGCACAACAGCTTAGGAGAGGACGTACAGTAAAATCCCGACTTACAAATGCCTCGAGTTACATACAATTCGACTTACATAATGATTTTGTGCTAAAATCATGTCCTGATTTACACAATTTCTTATGGGTTTCCTTCGAGTTACATAAAGATTCTTTTTCCTATGGGTTTGCTTCGAATTACATACAAATTTCATTTTTCCTATGGGTTTGCTTCGAGTTACATAAAAAACCGATTTAAGCAAAAACCTACAGAACGGACTTTTTTCCCCGTAAGTCGGGGTTTTACTGTACTCTGTTTTCTCCAAGTGGTGCAAATAAACAAATAAACTAGTTTTCTCTTTAATTGTCAACCCTGCAAATTTCACTAATATGGAATAAGGAAGTGCTCAATTTTTCAAGAATGAGCAAACTTTCTTCTCGGAAACACTTTTTGAACAGTTTCTTCAGAGATTGGGAATGTACCTTTTTGAGATAACTCCTTCCGTGTCTAGGTCCGACGTGAAACTGCCAAAACGAAGCCACATTTGGGTGATTTCATTCTGCAGTTCCCTTTGCCTGGCGTAGTGTGAGAAAGATTAGTCGGGAATGCAAAGTGGCTATTACCAGGGTATTATGCCCGAACGTGGTTCAACTGTACCACCATCTTCGAGGAGGCTCTTTCGGTGTACCCCTTTTTGAGACTGATCCGGCTGTTGGATGTTTGGGAAGGGTTGGCCAACGAAGAGTAAGGTTTCCAAACTCTGCCTTTTCCCTGGCATAGTGTGAGAAAGATTAGTTGGGAACGCAAGGTGGCTATTACCAGGGTATTATGCCCGAGCGTGGTTCAACTGTACCACAAGGAGGCTCTTTCGGTGTACCCCTTTTTGAGACTAATCCAGCTGTTGGATGTTTGGGAAGGGTTGGCCAACGAAGAGTAAGGTTTCCAAACTCTGCCTTTTCCCCATCCGCCTGTTCGAATTTAACTCCACTGCTTTCCGTTCCTCCAGAGATGAGGTCCAGAAGGCTATTCCCTGTCCTTTCAGCCCCAAATCCCTTGTTGGGATCTGGTCCCCTTTGCTCGGACTTGGTTCGCCTTTCCGGACCCCTTCCTAAGCCTCCGTGGGTTTCCCGTTGGCCGAGACCTGGTGGATCAGAGCTGTGACTCAAGCGGCACTCGATCCGTGCGCATTCCAAGGTGAGCAGTGGTTTTAGAAGCATTTCTAATCTCCTTTTAAAGACCATCCAACCCTGTTTTGTCTCTGTCTGGCACTAAAAATAAAGCAGCGGTTTGAGGATTTTCTAGTGCAGTGCCTGTGATTAATTCCTGCTGATGTTGATGGAGAGTGCGTGGCGCTTTTGGTACCATCAAACCATGAAAAACAGCCGGTAGCGTTTTCCCTTCCCAGCGGCTGTCTGGGGTAGCTGCCGATGAATGTCCTTTTTCAGAGGCCACGGGATCTGTTTAATCAACCATGACATGCAAAACTTGCTGTTATGCCATTGCTTTCTGCACACCGACCGGGCTTAATGTCTGTTTATGCTTCATGGGTGTGAACATTATGTAACCACGGCTCCCTGTTGGGTAGCAAGGGTTGACATTGGCTGGCTTTTCCGTTCTCGCTGCACGAAAACCTGCTACGTTTTCATTCCTCTGTGCCTAAAGCCAAAAGGATGTTTTCCTTCCAGTCACGATTGGCATTTGCCCATTTACTGCAGTGGCTCAAGTGGCTCAGAGGCTCACTGGAAGGCGGCAGGTCGTCAATGTCAGAGTACTACAGGACGGAGAGAGCACCCGTCTCTGTCCCGGGTCCTGCCAACCTAGCAGTTTGAAAGCAAGAAATTGCAAGTGGATAAATAGGGGCCACTGCGGTGGGAAGGTAAACAGCATTCCAATGCTCTCCGGTGTTAAGTCATGCCTGCCGCATGTCCACGGAAACATCTGCAGAAGCAGACAGCGATGGCTCTTCGGCTATGAAACAGAGATGAGCACTGAACCTGGATACGACTGGCTTTTGAGCAAGGGTGACATTTACATTTACCTTTTTGCATCAAGCACATTTTGCCACTTCGTGGTTATTAGTGTGTTGTCCGATTACGGGTAAAAAGCAGCAACCCCGTAATCATCGAGGGCTGCAGTGGCTCAGTGGTTAAGAAGCTCGTCTTGTTAGCTGGAAGGCCGACAAGTTGACAGTTCGAGACCCGGGTACTGCATGATGGATTGAGCGCCTGTCCCAGCTCCTGCCAACCTAGCAGATCGAAAGCAAGACATTGCAAGTAGATAACTAGGGACCACTTTGGTGGGGAAAAGATCTTGGGGGGGGGGCATGAAAGGAGCCTCATTCGGGCATCCCCTGCGCAGTGTTTCTACAGCAAAAATCCTTTCAACCCAGAATAATTTCTGACATGAAATTATTACCGCGGAGACTCTTTCTGGGGTACACAGAAAGAGCCTTCCTGAAAATTGTGTTTTAAATCCACAATTGGGCATAATACCCTGGTAAAGGCCACCTTGTGTTGCCGGCTAATCTTTCTCACACTCGGTCAGGCGAAGGAAACTGCAGAATGAACTCACCCAAAGGTGCCTTCATTTCGGCAGTTTCATGTCTGTAGATTTCTTGACTACAGTTGCTTCTCCTACACCAGTTCGGTGAAGGTCACCCTTGCTCGAAAGCCCGTCGTGTCCAACTCTAGGGTTCGTTACTCATCTCCATTTACAGCCCAAGAACCAGTGCTGTCTGTGTTTACAGACGTTTCCATGATCATGACTAGACACCAGGGTGCACAGAATGCTGTTGCCTTTCCTGCTGAAGTAGTCCCTATTTATCTACTTGCACTTTCTTGCTTTCGAACTGCTAGGCTGACAGGAGCTGGGACAGAGCTGGGTGCTCACTCCATTGTGCAGCACTTGGGTCTCAAACTGCTGACCTGCCGACCTTCCAGTCGCCAAGTTCAGCGTCTTAACCACTAAGCCATCACAGCCCCCCCCCCCCCCCCCAGCCAAGTTATTTGATATTGAAACACTTTTAAATTGCTTTCTGTCTGTTGCCTGTGGTTGGCCTTCTCTGACTATATTTTATTTATTTATTTATTTTTTAATTGACTTTATATTGACGCCCCCTCCCCGAAGCAACTCTGGGCGGCTCACCATAAACATTACGTCCTTATAGTGATAAAATCACAACAACCTTTAAGCTTAAAACCATTAAAAACCCTTGAAATCTGCTCCCAACAATACAAAAGTTTAAAACTAAATCTAAACTCTAAAAAACCTGGACGACCTTCATATAAGCCAGAGGGAGGGGGCTGCCCCACTGGTAGCACCCCACACCTGATGTGCTAGCCAGGTTTTTAGCTCTTTTATATAAATAAGAAGGTTGACTGCAGAATATAATCTTTCCAGGTGTAAAATAATTTCTCCTTTTTAGTGAATTGTTATAGCTAAATACTGTTTGTCTGGGGTTAAGGAAGACTTAGGGTTGTGAGATTGTACCCTAGCATGGATCTATGTAGGAAAAGGCCAAAGATTAAAGACCATACACAGATGGGCTTCAGAAGGAGTAATAGCAATAGCATTTATACTCCTACTCTGCCCCCAAAGTGCTTAGAGCAGGGATTCTCAACCTGTGGCCCATGGGCCTGATGCGGCCCACAGCACCATTTCATGTGGGCCCTCCACCGCCTCCACCACACCCAGTAGTGCCATGTGGTGGAGGAAGGTCAAAATGGCCGTCCAGGCCCCCGAAGCTGTCTGAGGGAGCATGACCTGGCCCCCGGTTTTAAAAGGTTGAGAACTCCTGGTTTAGAGCACTCATTGCATGGTTCGCAAGGACATTAGCATTTTTACCCTTAAGAAGTTGAGTTCTGTTCTCATTTTACTGAACTCGGAAGGATGGGAGGCTGAGTTAACCTAGACCCGTTTGGGATCGAACTCAGATCATGTTTGTACCAAGAGAATGCTTCAGTTGTGCACACCAGCATACCATCCACACTTGCTATGGTCTGTGAAGGCCATAGTAAAGGTAAAGGTTTCCCTTGCTCGAAAGCCAGTCGTATCCGACTCTAGGGTTCAGTGCTCATCTCTGTTTCAAAGCTGAAGAGCCACTGTTGTCTGCTTCTACAGACATTTCCATGGTCATGTGGCAGGCATGACTAAACACTGGAGCGCACAGAACGCTGTTACCTTCCGACCAAAGTGGTCCCTATTTATCTACTTGCAATGTCTTGCTTTCGAACTGCTAGGTTGGCAGGAGCTGGGACAGAGATGGGAGCTCGTTCCGTCCTGCAGTACTCGGGAATTAAACCGCTCACCTTCCGCCTCCCAGTCAGCGTCTTAGCCACTTGAGCCACTGCAGTCCTTGTGAAGGCCATAATGTCCTGTTAATAGCCTGCCATGATATGTAGACATGAACATCTATAGTTGTGGCTGTTATGGGCTTTGCGTAGTTCTTGGAAGCCCTCTAGTGGCAGCCATTTGAATTGTAAAGAATTGGGGGAAATCTTAACCTATAAATCCAAGGGTTAACCGTTGGAACTGGCTATAGGTTGCTATGCCTTGCCCTACTTGCCTGCACTCACCCTTCGTGCACACGGCCGATCTGGGTCCGCAGGTCAACAAAGGATTGAGAAAACAGGCAGTGGGGCAACAGCCCCACAAACGCGAAAAAAGGGAAACAACTTCCTTTCCCAATGTTCTTTGCGCCGCGCCCACCACAGCCAATCAGGCTGAGAGGCGCAACCACAAAGAACATTGAAAAACGCGCCCAGCCAATCAAAATCGAGCCGCAGGAAAAAAAACGCACCACAACCACAAATCACAAACCCATAACTACAAGCCCCAGAGTCCTGTGCGACATAAGCGCGCAGAACGCTGAGGAAACCGGCGCCCGAAAAATTAAAAAGAAAAACAACTCACCGTCTCACAGCCAAGCAAACACCAGCCGGCTTTCTTTCCCTCACCCACGGCGCCTGAAGGTCCCGACTGGAGTTTCCCCTTTAATATCAGTGGGGGGGGGGGTTTGCGAGCCCCCTCTCCGCTGGCTACTCTAGGGTTGGGAGGTTTGAGGGGACAAAAGGGGTATGTCCCCCCAACCCTTCTGGACCCAGGAGACCAGGGAGAGTGGATCGATTCCCCCCCTCCTAAAAAAACCTCCGTCTTTAAAGAGAAGAAACCAAGCGGTTTCTTCTCTTTAGAAACGGAGTTGTTTTAAGGAGGGGGGTCGCAACCCCCACCCACTGATATTAAAGGGGAAACCCGATCTACTTTCACGACTCCACACAATCAAAGCACCATAACACACTAAAGCCCCCCTCCCCACCACCTAGCCCACCCTTCCTAACCCCAACGACCATGCTCCCCTCCCCACCACCTAGCCCACCCTTCATAACCCCAACAACCATGCCCCCCTCCCCACCACCTAGCCCACCCTTCCTAACCCCCAACGAAAAACAACTCACCACCTCACAGCCAAGCAAACACCACCTGGCTTTCTTTCCCTCACCAACAGCGCCTGAAGGTCCCGACTGGAGTTTCCCCTTTAACATCAGTGGGTGGGGGGTTGCGATCCCCCTCTCCGCTGGCTACCCTAGGGTTGGGAGGTTTGTGGGGACAAAAGGGATATGCCCCCCCCCCAACCATTCTGGACCCAGGAGACCAGGGAGAGTGGATCGATCCCCCCCTCCTAAAAAAAACCCTCCGTCTTTAAAGAGAAGAAACCAAGCGGTTTCTTCTCTTTAAAAACGGAGTTGTTTTAAAGGGGGGATCGATCCACTCTCCCTGGTCTCCTGGGTCCAGAAGGGTTGGGGGGACATACCCCTTTTGTCCCCTCAAACCTCCCAACCACTGATATTAAAGGGGAAACCCCGATCTACTTTCATGACTCCACACACTCAAAGCACCATAACACAATAAAGCCCCCCTCCCCACCACCTAGCCCACTCTTCCTAACCCCCAACGACCACACCCCTCTCCCCACCACCTAGCCCACTCTTCCTAACCCCCAACGACCACGCCCCTCTCCCCACCACTTAGCCCACCCTTCCTATCCCCCACCGACCATGCCCCCTCCCCACCACCTAGCCCACCCTTCCTAACCTCCAATGACCATGCCCCCTCCCCACCACCTAGCCCACCCTTCCTAACCCCCAACGACCACGCCCCCCTCTCCACCACCTTGCCCACCCTTCCTAACCCCCAATGACCATGCCCCCCTCCCCACCACCTAGCCCACCCTTCCTAACCCCCAATGACCATGTCCCTCTCCCCACCACCTAGCCCACCCTTCCTAACCCCCAATGACCATGCCCCCTCCCCACCACCAAATAAATAAATTTTAAAAAAATTAGTAAAAACACAGTCAAAAACATCCAAAAATACACAAAAACAAAAACACCAAAAACAATACGAAGTAAACAAAAACACAATAAAAAACCAAACAAACAGACAAAAATACAAATTCAACCCCCCCCCCCCCCCGCCCACACACACACACACACAAAAGAAAGAAAACAAGCAAACTTACCAAAAGATGTCCTATCTCCACCAGGACTGGAAAAGAAATGAATAAAGAAAGAGACTACTTACCAAAAGAAGCTCCACCCAGAGGCCAGGAGAGAAAAAACAGTCAAAATACAATAACCCCTACCAGCACCACCTGCTGGCCACAATAGTAAAAACAATTCAAAAACACACAACAGCTCCAAATAAAAGGCCACAAGAGTAAAAACAAATCAAAAACATAACACAAATTCACAATTTTACACAAAAGGTCACACCAATAAAAACAAGTCAAAAAATTACACTAAAACACACTTTTACACAAATCACAAACATATGTCAATAAAATACAATAGAAACTTTTAAAAATCCTGTGCTGAGTTTTAACTCAAATTAAAACACAAAACATCTAAACACATTTTAAAAACATTGAATGTAAAAAACATTTACTTTTACATTATTAAAATTATGACCTACGGTACAACTAATTAAAAATATTCAAAAAACTAAAACATTATTCGCTTACATAAAACAATTTGAAAAAATTATATCATACTTTGTTCTTTTATTAATCCTCAAAAAACCCCAAAAAAAGCAGATCACAGTTAATAACAGCCAAGCCAAAAAAAAATATTACATAAATAAACATTTTAAAAAATTAAAATTACAGACTAAGCAATTTTTAAAAAACATTAACACAATGTAACCTTCCAACACAATTTAAAACAGCCCAGCAACGCCGGGCAACCTCTGCTAATACTGTATATGTAAAGCACCATGAATACTCCTAAGGCATTGCAGAAATAAAGTTGGTAGTCTAGTAGATTGTGATTTCACTCCGATGTTACACTCATTGAGTCCATATGGAACTGTAGTGACACCCATAGTACCACTGCTCAAGTTCACTTTCTGGTCCTGAGCCCTTTTGGCACACAAAGTCCTTACCATCATCTCAGGCCAGGATGGATGAAGCTTCTGCCCTCCACCAAGATGGATTCAAGTGGGGTTTAATCCATTCAGGGACCATCACCCTTCCCTGTGGACTTCACCGCTCAAGGCCACTAGTCCTCAGGCTTGTCAGGTTAGTTAACCGCTGCCTGATGATCAGTGTTGAGTCGCTGGCATTATGTTCTACTCTATTACCGTAGATCGACTCTCATGTCAAATGTGCCAGATCTCCAGTGGGGCTTGGAGAATGTTTTCTTCTTCTCTGGGTGCCGTGTCCGATTCCAAATATTGGCTGCCCTCATGGTGATCAGCCATAAAGATTGTCCTGGGAGCCATCTATTGCGGTGGCCTTCCGTTTGCCTTCCACATGGCAGCGTGACACCCATAGTACCACTGATCCTGTTCCACGAGTCACTTTCTGGTCCTGAGCCCTTTGGGCACACAAAGTCCTCCTCCTCATCCCCAGCCCAGGATGGATGGAGCTACTGTCTCCCATCAAGAGGCATTCAAGTGGGACTTAATCCACTTGGGGACCATCACCCTTTCTCTGTGGAGTTGTTATATTTTAATGTTAGCTTTTGTGGATCGGGTGTCTGACGAAGTGGGCTTGATCCATGAAAGCTAGCATTACATTTTAACAGGTAGTCTTCAAAGTGCTACCGTGTTTTTGTTTTTGTTTATTCTCTGATATGCTTGAAACACAGACTAACGCTGCTACTGTCCCAAACAATTCTACAAATACAGATGTTGAGCGCCTCTAGATGGTGCTGTTGGATGTCTAGTTGTTGCGATGTTTGTGATTGAAAGATGTGTGAGTATCTTAATCAAATTGGTCAGAAACCTATTGATTGTTTACATCAGCATTAGTGCCATGGGTATATATGACAGTGGGGAATTGCACCCAGTTCATGAGTATCTGTGTGTGTCCCTTGTACTTATGGTTAGGGTTAGGTCCTTGAAGGCCTCCTTTTCTTGGGACTGCGGTGGCTTAGTGGTTAAGACGCTGCACTTGACGACCGGAAGGTTGGCAGTTCAGCAGTTTGAGACCCGAGTGCTGCATGACGGAATGAGCTCCCAGCTCTGTCCCAGCTCCTGCTGACCTTAGCTGTTTGAAAGCAAGAAATTGCAAGTAGATAAAGAAGGACCACTTTGGTGGGAAGGTAAACAGGGTTCCCTGCAGTCTGGTGTCTAGTCCTGCCTGCACATGTCCATGGAAACATCTGAAGACGCAGACAGCTCTTTGTCAATGAAACAGAGATGAGCACTGAATCCTTGAGTCGGATACGACTGGCTTTCCAGCAAGAGATACCTTTACTAAGTATAAATTTGACAATACTGGTAATCACATATTTGTTTGTGTCCTGAAGTAAGTAAATTAGATTTACTTAGACAAGAAATTGCAAGTTGGCACGAAAGATAACAACATTCCATGCACTCCAGTGTCTAGTCATGCCTGCCACATGACCATAGAAACGCCTGCAGACGCAGACAGCACAGGATTTTTGGGTATAAACGGAGATGAGCACTGAACCCTAGAGTCAGATACGGCTGGCTTTCGAGTCAGGGCGACCTTTACTTTTACCTTTAAAAGGGGATCAATGTACAAGTAAGTGAAATGTGGATTCCTTCGTGAAGATTGGCCAGTGATTTATTTTCAAAGGGCATCGAATGTCATGAGGAGTTTTTGAGAACCAACGCAGGGCGGGTAAGATATGACTTTGCTTTCTCATCCTTTCCTTGAAATATTCTTCAATAATAGCTCTTTCACAGCGCCTGTAACCTTCCACAGTTTGCTTCCGAGCCGGTCGCAGTTGCTATGGAGAAAAACCGGTCCACAGGGTGATGTGGAGCTGGAAATTAGGAGGAAATGCCAAATTGAAAGGCAACGGCAAGCTCTCCCCTGTATAGGAGCAGATCGGATGTATTCAAAAGCAGTAGCCCAATCCTTACATTTCCTGGTTGATTAGGGGTTCAGTGTTACCAGGTATGAAAACTATAATAATGTGCTGGATTTTCAAAGCTGAAATATCATTCGTTGTTGGAAGTGCCGGATCATTGTAGAATGGGATATAGTGAAGCTCGTGGTTTTGCATAGGCGTATTTTCACCCTGGTCTATTTTTATCTTACATTTCTCCATGTAGGCGGTTTGCAATTGAGGGAACAGTACATAAATTTCACTTCCAGTTTTATTGTTGTTGCAAATTAAACTAGCAGGCTTGTAGAATCATACCAATGCCACTGAATCCCTCATCGGTGTAGAAATAGATTAAGCAGCAGTCCTTTTAAGGGAAACGTCAGCAGCAAAATACTGGGAACGGATTTATTTTTGACAGCAAATCATGCACCAACGTTCAGTTGAAAAGGTTGTGTTTTGCATTCCTTTATGAAAGCCATCTTTTGTGTCCCGATCAAACCCTTGGCGGCCAAAATGAAGCCACTTCCTTGGCTTTAGTGTTGGCCAACCTTAAGTCCTCATCAGTGCATGTTTCTGGTTCTTCTTCTTTTGTGTCCTGATCAAACCCTGGGCGGCCAAAATGAAGCCACTTCCTTGGCTTTTGCGTTGGCCAACCTTAAGTCCTCATCGGTGCATGTTTCTGGTTCTTCTTCTTTTGTGTCCTGATCAAACCCTGGACTGCCAAAATAAATCCAGTTCCTTGGCTTTAGCGTTGGCCAAAATTAATTCCTCATCGGTGTATGTTTCTGGTTCTTATTCTTTCATGTCCCGAACAAACCCTGGACTGCCAAAATAAATCCACTTTCTTGGCTTTGGCATTGGCCAAACCCAAGTCCTCATTGGTGCATGTTTCTGGCAATCATTGGCAGATCAGTAAATGAGCCCGATTCGGTATCTCTCCACATTCACACAGTGTGTTGTTGTCCACCAGTAAGTCCCCATTTGAGCATGTTGGTCTTGCATTTAGGGACTCCAACTGTCAGTTCATTCAGGGTCTTCCAAGTGATGTAGGTGAAGTTGAGTTCCTCAAGTATATACTCCTTTATTTTTGTTCCTTGTCCTGTGAGCTCCTTCCTTCATCTTCTAATTTGATTTTGCTCTTGTGTTACACTCAAGAATGTTTGTTCTTATCATAAAGCTCTTCGTGGATCTGAGCCAGCAGACTTGAGCCTCATATCCATTCAGAGGATGTCGAGGGTCCTTCTCTTGCTTAGTTCTCTTGGCATCTTTAGTATTGTTTTGTTGTGAGCCGCCCTGAGTCGGCGTAAGCTGAGTAGGGCGGGATATAAATAAAAATCAATCAATCTATCTATCTATCTATCTATCTATCTATCTATCTATCTATCTATCTATCTATCTATCTATCTATCTATCTATCTATCTATCTGTGCTTCTAAAAAGGAGATTCAGGTCTGCAAGGGCATCATCTCAAGAAGAGCTGCGCAAGAACTACACATGGCAGAGATGTGTTTGGACATTCTCTTTTATGACGTGGGTGGATGCCTCCAATGTCTCATGTGTCTCTCTTGTAAATGGATTGAGACTCAACATCAAAAAACAAAGAGAATGGCAACAGGCCCTATCACTCCTTGGAAAATAGATGGAGAAGAAGTAGAAGCAATGTCAGACTTTACTTTTTTAGGATCTAAGATCACTGCAGATGGAGATTGCAGCCATGAAATAAAAAGGCGACTGATTCTTGGGAGACAAGCTATGAGAAACCTGGGAAACATAGTTAAAAGTAGAGGCATCACCTTGCAAACAAAAGTTTGCATAGTTAAAGCAATGGAATTCCTGGTAGTAATGTATGGTTGTGAGAGCTGGACCATAAGGAAACCTGAGCGCAGAAGAATAGATGCCTTTGAGTTGTGGTGTTGGAGGAGAGTTTTGAGAGTCCCCTGGACAGCGAGGAGAACAAATAGGAGAAAAGAATCTTAGAAGAAATGAACCCTGATGCTCCTTGGAAGATCAAATATTGAAGATGAAGCTAAAGTACTTTGGTCATCAAATGAGAAGAGAGGGCTCACTTGAGAAAGCCTTGATGTTGGGAAAGGTTGAGGGCAAAAGAAGAAGGGGGTAACAGAGAATGAGATGACTAGATGGTACTATGGTTGCAATGGGCGCAAAACTGGGTGGGTTGAGGAGGATGGTAGAGCATGGGGTGCTTGGCATGCGGTGGTCCATGTGGTCGCAAAGGATCAGACTTGACTATGCGACTGAACAACAACAACAACAACAAAATGACACCCAGAGACGGTCCCTTTGACTTCCTAACGAGGGGAAATTCTGTTTACCTGTGGGGTCCTTTGGAGGAGACAATCTACACCTGAGATGCTCAGTTACATGTGAAACTTTAAAAAAGAAGAGATGTACATCACATTTTCTCCACCTTGTTCCTCAACTCCATGCCTTCCATTGTGACCCGTCTATGATATTTGGCAGCATGGGGTGTGTGGCTTTTTTTTTTTGGATCATGTCCAGGCAAAACTTTAAACTGCCAAAATGAAGCCACTTTCTTGGCTTTGTCGTTGGCCAAACTTAAATCTTTATCAGTACACACTTCCGGTAGTTATTGGCATCAGTCAAGTGGGGACTGCTGGTGGACAATAACATGTGGTGTGAATGTGGAAAGATACAGAATCTGGCTCATTTACTGGTCTGCCAGTTACTGCCAGAAATGTGCACCAATGAGGACTTGATTTTGGCCAATGACAAAGGCAACATGGCTTCATTTAGGCAGTCCAGAGTATGATTGGGACACGAAAGAAGCAGCAGAAACATGCACCAATGAGCACTTGAGGTTGGCCAACGCCAAAGCCAAGAAAGTGGCTTCATTTTGGTCGTCCAAGGTTTGATCAGGACACGAAAGAAGAAGCAGATGTTGTTCTCTCCGGTTGCTGTTTGTCCTACTTCTGCTGCGATCCCACCGGGACTTTGACTTCAGTGTAATAATTATTCTGAAATCTAGGCAGCATCTAGGGCTTGTTTGCATACATTTTGTTCTCTCCAGCCTCAATGCGCATCGGAAGGCCTTGTTGTTTAATCTTAGTAGCACTTCTGGGCCTATTAAAACACAGCGATTTCAACAAATGTTCCATGCATCGTTGTCCTTTGATTAAGAGGCCGTAAGAAACAGCAGTGGAGGAAACACGAATATCCTGCTGCGAGATGGCAGTGGGAAGGATGTTAATGAAAAGCGTCTTGCAGATAAATCCCTGGATGTTTCATGGCGTCCGGTCCTTTCTCACTGTTCTTGTGTGCTCAAAACCAGCTTCAGCTGGGTCAGAAGCAGAGAACATTTGCTTTGAAGCCGTGCTTCCCAACATGGGGCCCACACCCCACAGGGGGGCAAATTTTTTTTTGGGGGGGGTCAATTCAAGAATGAGTTATTAATAGTGAACAGCCTTTTAGGCTTCTTCCATGTGAATAGGGTTCACTTTTGAATAATAAGAATTACCGTATTTGCTGGTGTATAAGATGCATTGGAGTATAAGACACACACCCTTTTAAAGACATATTTTTAAGGGAAAAATAATTTTCTACATTTTAACTCCAGGAGACGCGGGGAGGGTGGGATTGGCCGGGCAAGATTGCTCCTTTGGAAGCCGCCCTTCGCCCGGCTCCTAGCAGTCAGCAGCGGCCGCCGAACCGCACCAGTAAGGGAGGGCTGTTACCAGCGCATAAGACGCACTCCATTTTTCTGGTGTACTTTAAGAGGGGAAAGTGTTTCTTATACACTGGCAAATACGGTATATGTCACAGGGCGTGTGGGGGCGGTCATCAGGATTTGGGAGATGCTTAGGTGGAGCATAGCCAAAAAAATGTTAGGACCCACTGCTTTAAAAGCACACAAGAAGGAGCATGGCTTCTTGTGATTTCTCCATGCCTCCCTCTTAACAAAGACCACAGTTGAATAAATATCACTTTTTTAAAAAAAATGATATTCCTTTGTTAAAAAAAACAATACTACAGGATTTCTGCATTATTTATTATCTTTTTTTAAATTAATTTTTATTAAGAATTCAAACAAAACAAATCTTCACCCACAGTCTTTATAAACATAATAAATATACAACCAAATAATTGTTTTTATAAAATATCCAAAAGATAAAAATAACAATTGAAACATGCAAAAAACAAAAATAACTAATAATAATAACTATGTTAATAAAATTGTTAATAATAACTAAATCCCTTTTCCACTATAAAGTGTAGTGATAACAAATAACACCCGTGTACCGTTTGGGAACGTCAGCAAGCATAAAACTTTTCATTGTGTAATGACAGCATTGGAGTTCCTAAAATTACTAAACAGCCTTTATGTTTGCTAAAAAATTATTTTATTTTTTGGCTTGGCAAAAGCACTAATTAAAAACAGCCTTAAATTTAATTGAATTAGCCGGTTAAATGTCACCGTGATACATAAGCAGACAGCTTGGTTGGGCATGCCAAGCGAGGAGTGAATTGGGTGCCAAATTGCAGGAAATTTCTGTGACTCTTCATTTAAGGAAACTGAGATATAATTGAAGCTTCCATTAATGACTTACATTCATGGGTTTCCTTAATGCACAGGAATGTTTGGAACAGATTTGTATGTTTCTGTGAATTTAAGTTATTCTTGGGAATGAAGAGTGCTCATGTTGGCGGTGCACCTGCATTAATGAGGGGAAAGAGGATCAAGTTTTAGGATCACATGAGTTTGATCTTGATGCATACCTGTCAAGTGTTGGATTTGGAAATAAGGGAAATTTCCTGGCAAATAAAGGATACTTGACAGCTATGCTTATCCTTTGCTGCCCTCCAATGGCGGCAATAGGGCATTGCAGTCTAATTAATAAGGGATGATGGTGGGAAAGAGGGTTTAAATAAGGGTTTTTCCCGGCAAAAAAGGAATACTTGACAGCTATGCTTATCCTGTGCTGCCCTCCAATGGCGGCAATAGGGCATTGCAGTCTAATTAATAAGGGATGATGGCAGGAAAGAGGGTAAAATAAGTGGGTTTCCTGGCCAATAAGGGATACTTGACAGCTATGCCTTGATGGGGATCAAGGATGACTCAGCCTCTTCCATCCTCCCGTGGTCAGTCTAGTGAGCCCCCAGTATGTTGGGGGGCAAAATGCTAATTGCTCTGTGAACCAGCCCTGAGAATGCAATAGCACTATGAGGCGGTATATAAGCATAATTGCGATTGCTACATCCTTGATAAATATAGTAAAGGTAAAGGTCACCCTTGCTCGAAAGCCAGTTGTATTTGACTCTAAGGTTCAGTGCTCATCTCTGTTTTATAGCCGAAGAGCCAGCGCTGTCCTCTTCTGCAGACGTTTCTGTGGTCATGTGGCAGGCATGACTAGACACCGGAGTGCATGGAACGCTGTTTACCTTCCCACCAAAGTGGTATAACAGTGTTCTAATAGTGGACTATCTACAACAGGGGTAGGCAAAGTATGGCCCATGGGCCAGATCTGGCCCACAGTGCCAAATAATCCGGCCCCTGCCCTCGCTCTAGATGCTGTTGGAATCAGCCACGGACGCATTTACGACAGCCGTAAAAGGGGGACCACCACTCCGGCCTCCTCCACTGTCTGAGGGAGCATGACCCGGCCCCTGACTTAAAAAGGTTGGCAACCCCAATCTACAATGTCTATTTCTGCCCTTACGCTCTATCAAGTTCTTCTTCATGGTCTCTGTCAATCCACGCGAATGGAAACCCATTTGTGTGGATTCACAGGGGACTATGAAGAAGAACAACAATCTCAGGTAAGCAACCTGTCTTTCTAGAGCCCTGGTGGTCCATTGTGAGTTTGATCCTGACCAGGGTTCAAGGTTGACTCATCCATCCATCCTTCCAAAGGTCCGTGTGATCAGTCCCCATCGTGTTGGGGGGCAAAATGCGAATTAACGTATGAACCGCCCAGAGATGGCACTAAGCACTGTGGGGTGGTAGAGAAGTGTCATTGCTATTGCTATGTTTAATTCTGGATGGATCCCTTCCATGGGTGGACTGGAAGACAAGAAAGAAAATAGCAGCCCAGAACACCTTACTGTGCAACTGAACAACAAACCTTGCTCAACAATTTCTTCCTCCTCCCCAAAGCACGGTGATGTTTTAAGAATCAGGCGGTGGGAGGGAGCGCATAGGACACATGACTGCCCAATAAGTCTTCTTTCCATCTTCTTTGGGGGAGACCCACCTGGCCGCTGTCCATGGTGCTGCTGATCTGATCTTTGCCCCCAAGCGGCTTCTGCAGCTGCTGCTCTCCATGAGAGATTGATGGCAGTCGCTTGCCGTTCTCAATCCAGAGATTAAATCGCCTCGCCTCTCGCCCGGATTTCTCCGCCAGCAAGGCACGTTTGGGAGGGGGGGCAGCAGCCGAGGACACAAATAGACCGGGTGTGTTGGAGAAGGAACCGACAGAGCGGCGGTTGAGATCGCAGGAACTCCAGCTGACTTTTGGGGGGGCAAAATGCTTGCTTATCTTCCCGGAGGTGGACCCGACTGGGTGAGTAGGGGAGAGTGTTGTGACACTGGTTTAAGGTAGCTTGGGGAGGAATCTTGCATGAGATTAGAACAAAGGAGTGGCTTTCTCTTGCTCTTATGCTCCTCTTCCTCTCTGCATGGTTGTACTCCTTCAACCCATTCCTCTGGGCGGGAAACTGACACCCACAAAGGACCATCCAGTTGACCGGTCTTGGTTGACTAGAGCGGAGATGGCGAACCTTGGCATTCTAGCTGTTCTTGGACTTCAATTGCCAGAAGCCCAAGTCAGCACTCCTGCTGATCGAGGCTTCTGGGAATTGAAGTTCCAGAACACCTGGAGTGCCAAGGTTGCCCATCACTGGACTAGAGGGGTCGTTCCGGTTGACTTTGATCGGAATCTGTGACCTTTGGTGGGGATTCAAGAGAAGTACAACTGATTTTTGCTCCTCATCTTTAGAAGGGCTGTTAGCCCATATTACCTGTGTAGTTGAGATAACCATGGCCAAAGTAGAAAGCTTGGTGGAAGATTTAGATCACATTTTCCTCTGTTTCTTGGAGACCCTTAAAGAGAACCTCCTGAGAAAGGCTGTAGTGATGGCATGGGTGCCTTTGATGCCCAGATCCTAGAGAGCCACAGGAAGGGGGCATATGGGGTATAGTGTTTCTTAGCCAAGACCCTTGTTGTGTCTTCTCCACCCCTTCTGTAGAGGCGATCTTGACTCCCCCTCATGTCCTGGGCAGTGCCTCTGAGTAAGCATTTCCTTCCCATTCTCTCTCTGAAGCTGGGCAGCACTAGAAGCTGTGCCCCCCCCCCCAAAAAGCATCCCCCTTTCCAACCACCTCTCCATGGGGGAGATGTGCCTTAATTTTATGGGTCACCTCTGCCTCCGGCCCCATCACAGTGATGTCTCCATCACATGGCAAGGTCAGAATGTCATCAGCTTTGGTGGGAGGGGGGGATGGTCTGCTGGGTGGTGGTGGTGGTGGTGGTGGAAGAAGTGGACTATTTTCCCCAAAAGAAAGTCTAATGAATGAAGCAGAGGGTGAAAATGAAGGTGGGGAGGGAGCCGGAGACCTTACAGATAACGCCATGGAAAGGTACATGGAGAAAGATTGGGAAGGTATTTTATGCTTGGCTAACATCAACAGCTCTGGTCTTCTAGACTTGAGATTGATAGATAGATTGAGGTCTTCTAGGCAACAATTCCTGGCGTTCTTGTCATTGAGGGTGGGTTGATGTCTATGGACTCTTAACAGCTCCGGGAGATTCTTGGGCACACCTTGTACGAGTTTGAATCCCCTGGGATGTCAAGAGAGGCAAAAGGGAGGCACACAACGTATTGGCAAATTACAGTTTTCTTGGCTGGCTTTGCTCTGTCGGAACGCCCTTCTTGAACATCTTGCAGAAGCAGGAAGGGCGGTTTGCATAGCATAGGCGTTTTGTGACGAGATTCTGTAGAGTCACAGCACCGTTGGTCGGACAAGGCCGTTTCCACAACTTAGCATATCCGGTGGTGCGTGGGTCATGGCAATCGTGAACTAAGACCCCATCCGAGGTGGCTGTGTTTTATCTCTTGGATATGCCATTTGGTTCAAGCAGATCAGCCTCAGGACTGTGAAATCAATGCAGACAACGTCTACTTGGAACCTCATTAATATATGCTAGGTTTGATACAAAGGTATGAAAACCAGCGCTTTCTGCAATTACGGTGGGTTGTTGGAGAAGGACAAACGAAGCGTTGAGGCTTTGATTGATTCGAATAATGAAGATCAGTACTGTTAAAGCTATTTTTAGTCTGGTGTTCAATCATTGGAATGCTATGTTCAAAATTTTGTCTCTTGTTTGGAGGATTTGATCTTTTGGCGAACCTCTCCTCTAACTAAATTTTCATAGATATCTGTTTCTCCCAGGCTGTATGGTCCATTATTTGCGAACTACATGTCCCAATTAGTGTTTTTCGGCATCGCTAGGAAAACCTCTCTCTGCCAGTTCAAAAAAGTTAGTGGAAGAAGAGCTATTATGATACTTTTAGCTGGGCTGGGAGTATTTTGTATTATGTAGTCTGCGTAATTCTAGAGCGCATGGTTAGGGTTTTCTTTTAAGGAAAATCAGGCTGATTCTCTTTAAGGAAATATCAAGAGAATAAATAACACATTATTTCATTGTTAAAGGGTTGAAAATACGGGGAGGGGCGGATTCAATAGTAATCTCTTAATATGCTGTTCCTAAAAACAGGATTTGAAACGGAAGTGGTTTTGTTTCCAAATAATTCATTTTACGTATATGTGATGATATCATTGAGCTGGCATGGAGAACATTCCCATCCGTCCGTCCATCCATCCATCCATCCATCCATCCATCCATCCAATTGAATATTTCTGAATTTTAAATAATTATTTTATCGTATTATCTTTTCTTATGCATCTTATTTTATTGCTATTCTAACACCTCATATTTCATTTATTACACCATTTTGCACAATATTTTATTCAGTCCAACGTATTGTATTTTATTCAATTCAACAATTGTATTTTATGCAGTCCATCTTGTTAACATTTTAATTTGATGTGGTCAGACTAACCAACTAATAATGAATGAACTGAATTGAATTGTACGGGTATTTCCTCAGATCTTTTTATATCGCTTCCGTGTCATCTACCCACCCGCCCAATTTAGAATTATGCCTTAAGACTGCTTGAAAGCCAGTCATATCCAACTCTAGGGTTCAGTGCTCATCTCTGTTTATAGCCAAAGAGCCAGCGCTGTCTGCGTGTGCAGATGTTTCCATGGACATGTGGCAGGCAGGACTAGAAACCGGAGTGTACAGAATGCTGTTTACCTTCCCACTGAAGTGGTACCTATTTTATTGTTGTTCAGTCGCATAGTTGATTCCAACCCGTTGCGACCCCATGGACCATTGCCCACCAGGCACCTCTGTTGTCCTCCACCATTCTCTGCAGCCTGCCCAGCTCTGTGCTCATTGCATCGACAATACCATCTAGCCATCTCATTTTCTGCCACCCCCTTCTTCTTCTTCCCTCAACCTTTCCCAGCATCAAGGCTTTCTCAAGTGAGTCCTCTCTTCTCATTTGATGTCCAAAGTACTTTAGCTTCATCTTCAATATTTGACCTTCCAAGGAGCAGTTGGGTTGGTTTCTTTAAGATCGACCTATTTGTTCTCTTTCCTGTCTAGGATACTCTCAAAATTCTCCTCCAGCACCACATTTACTCTTAAGAAATACTGTACTAAATATGTAACACTGCTTTGAGACCATTCTTCTTTTAGTTGACTTTGCTCTGAGCCTCCTGTTTTTGGGAGAAGTGTGAGATAGAAATGCAGGTGGCTGAGTATAGGCATCGCTGTCAAGTATCCCGTATTGGCCGGGAAAACCCCTTATTTTACCCTCTTTCCCACCATCATCCCTTATTAATTAGACTGCAATGCCCTATTGCCACCATTGGAGGGCAGCACAGGATAAGCGTCGCTGTCAAGTATCCCTTATTTGCCGGGAAATTCCCCTTATTTCCAAATCCAAAACTTGACAGGTATGAGTATAGGATAAGTTGGATGTTTCTTGGGCTGGATGGTCTTGTAGGGGGGCATCCTTGTAGGGGGGCATCCCATTGCCTACAGCCAGGAGTAGAAACTCATGAGAGTTCATGAGTTTGTGAAGCTAAGGCTGTTAATGGAGAATGAGTTTCTGTTGCTTTCTGTTGAATGGGTTGCCAAACTCCTCTTTCTCTCTCACACACACAGTATCAAACTTGAATATGTTTGGCTGCTTTGTGTTGTGTTGTAATGTGTACTCGCTGTGTGTGGCAGACAAGCATCTGTGCATCTTCTGAGAGGCAGGTTGCACCAGGAAAATCTTGCTGTGAATAATAATAGCAAAAGACCCGAAATGAGTCTCTGACTCTCATCTTGCCAAGCTTTTATTAGCGCTTATTAATAATAAACGTGCCTATTGATGACTGTATAATTAGCCCCTGCGTACATCCAGGAGATTGATTTCCTGTTGCTGTTTTGTCTCTCTCCCTTCTGTGTTCTCAGTAGAGCCTGGTTCACGTTCACTTTGTGTGGCTGCATTTCCATGTCTGTTGTCCATGTCCAGAGAGAAGGACCAAGTGGACACCTCACTTTAAGATGGATACCAACAGACTGGACCAGGTTCTGAGAAGGGCAAACAAGGATGATCAAAGAACTGGAAACCAAGCCCTAGGAGGAAAGGCTGAAGGAACTGGGCGTGTTTAGCCTTGAGATAATCATAAAGAGGAAGGGAATGATGTGAGGAAGGGAATGATGTGTTTTCAGATCATCCCAGAGTGTAGGACATCTATTAACAGGCTTAAGTTGTAGGAATATAGGAGGAATATCAGGCAAAACTTCTTAACTGTTAGAGCAGTACGACAATGGAGTCTGTGACCTTAGGACCATGATGATGAACCTTGGCATTGTAGCTGTTCTTGGACTTCAATTCCCAGAAGCCCAAGTCTCTGTGGATCCACACGAATGGGTTTACTGTGCATACGTGTGGATTCACAGAGACTTGGGCTTCTGGGAATTGAAGTCCGAGAACACTTGTGTATATGCAGTAAACCCATTCGTGTAGCTCCAGAGAGACTAGGGCTTCTGGGAATTGAAGTCCAAGAACAGGTGGAGTGCCAAGGTTTGCCATCACTGGCTTAGGAGATAGTGAGCACTCCAATGCTGAAGGCATTTGAGAGAAAACTCGAAAGCATCTGCCAGATCTGCTTTGAGCCGGATTCCTGCATTGAGCAGAGGGTTGGACTTAATGGCTTCATAGATCCCTTTCGTCTCAATTATTCTATGATACTAAGTCAGGGATGATAGATAAATCTTTATTGTCATTGTCCTGCACAGAACAACGAGATTGGGGATGGCCAACCTTGCTGCTCCTGGTGTTCTTCGACTTCAATTCCCAGAAGCCCAAATCAACTCTCCTGCTGATCAGGGTTTCTGGGAATTGAAGTTAAAGAACATCTGGAGTACCAAGGTTGGCATCCCTGTTCTAAGAAATAATAAGGACCAGGATTGGAATGGATTGCATGGTGATATCTGTTTCCAGATGTGGTAGGTTCATTTTTAAACAGGTTTTTAAACAGAGGCTGAACAGCCATTTTTTGGGGAGTGTTCTAGGTGTAGGTTTTCTGCATTGGTGGGGGTTGAGTAGATGAGCCTTGAAAACTCCACCAAAATCCATGATTCTGCAGTAGACTGATTGGTTTGGGTACATTTTATGAGACAGTCTTCACAGAATCATTGGTCTTCCAGAGGTCCATAGTCTAGACCAGTGATTGCCAACCTTGGCACTCCAGATGTTCTTGAACTTCAATTCCCAGAAGCCCTGATCAGCAGGAGTGCTGACTTGGGCTTCTGGGAATTGAAGTCCAAGATCACCTGGAGTGCTAAGGTTCACCATCACTGGTCTAGACCTTGGTGTGGTCAAGACCAGTTCTAGCCTCTTCTCTTGGTCAAGCTCCAGGGAGATCCCAGGCTTAAAATACCTATGAAAAATCGTTTTAAAATTATCCAGCATGGTATTTCTCCCTTTGTGCAATAACAGTAGTCAGTGACTGCAGTGCTCGGTGGTTAAGAAGTGTATTTTGTTAGCTGGAAGGCCGGCAAATTGGCAGTTCAAGACCCAAGTACTGCATGATGGAATGAGCACCTGTCTCTGTCCCAGCTCCTGCCAACCTAGCAGTTCAAAAGCAAGAATTGCAATTAGATCAATAGGGACCACTTTGGTGAGGGAAAAGATCTTGGGGACATGAAAGGAGGCTCATTCGGGCGTCCCATGAGCAGAGTTTCTCCAGCAAAAATCATTTCAACCTTTCTGGGTTGAAAGGGTTTTTGCTGGAGAAACTCCGCTCGGGATGCCCGAATGAGCCTCCTTTGATCTTTTCCCCACCAAAGTGGTCCCTATTGATCTAATTTCAGAAGCACCTTTATGTGCTTCTGACATGATAAAAAAAAATTAGTGCAGTAAAACCTCGCATAAAGAGCGCCTCGCTTAGAGACTAACTCGCTTAAAGAGCCATCCCGTGGGACGCATTATGCTCTTTAAGTGAGGTACCACTGTAGCAGTTTCTTCAAATCCTGGGCCAACACAACTGTGTGTGCTGTCAAGTTGCATTAACTTAAAGCCCTTGTAGGGCATTCTATCTAAATAAGATATTTAAGGAGTGGTTTTGCCAGTGCCACATTCTCATCGAGTTTCCATTTCTGAGCAGAATTCAAACCCAGGTCCTTAATCCTAGTCCATCACTTCATCCAATGGATCATGCTGGATACTGGGAGAATTGGTTGGGGTGGGTTATACAAAGAAGGGTGGCAGACTCCTGAAGGTCCCCACCACCACCACCACCACCCAGATCATTCACACAAACTCTCTAAGGAATGTTTCCCGACCTTGGCTAAGTTTTCTGTACCCCTTGACGATGTTTAAATAAGTGATGTGGAAAGAACTGGTGTTGATAACCTCTTCAGGTTACCTGTGTGTGTGTGTGTTAGCATCCCGCCAAGCTGTAGCGGCCTCCTATGACTTGTGATCTTTGGTTCTGGAGAATAGCAAGTTTCAACGTCACTCTTTGGGTTCACTGGTAAAAGCCCAAGATGGGTTAACTACTATGATGTTCAAAAACAAGAGATAAGAGTATAGACTGGCCGTGGCCCATGGCACCATTTCATGTGCCCCCCACCACCACTCCAAGGACATTCAAGAAACAAGATTGCTACCCCTTTGAAGCTGTGAGGACAAAATGGCCACCCCCATCGTGCAGGCAGGGCAAAATGGCCATCCGGCCCTCGAAGCTGACCGAGAGAGCATGACCCGGCCCCTGGCTCGAAAAGGCTGGGAACCCCTGATCTAGACGTTGGATTTTGCTTTCCGCCATGTCTCTTTTGAGCTGCCATTGCCCATATTTACTCGTTCTGTATAATCAAATCATAGAATTATAGAGTTGGAAGGGACTGACCTACCCTACCCTACCCTCCGCCAATGCAGGAACGTCCAACCAGAGGTTCTCTGGCAGATGAATGTTGGCATTCACTTGTTGGTGGGACTGCGGTGGCTCAGTTAGCTCGCCTTGTTAGCTGGAAGGTCAGCAAGTCGGCAGTTCAAGACCAGGCTACTACATGATGGATTGTGCACCCGTCTCTGTCCCAGCTCTTGCCAACCTAGCAGTTCGAAAGCAAGAAATTGCAAGTAGATAAATAGGAACCACTTTGGTGGGAAAAGATCTTGGGGGCATGAAAGGAGCCTCATATGGGCATTACTTGAGCAGAGTCTCTCCAGCAAAAATCCTTTCAACCCAGAATAATTTCTGACACAGAATTGTTATTATACCTTTTGTTGGTATCGCTCCACCAGAGATAAGAAGTAGCAGTGGACGCCGAGAGAACTAAGCAAGAGATGGACCCTGGACCTCATCCTCTGAACGGAGATGAGCCTCAAGTCCGCCAGCTCAGATCCAGGAAGAGCTTCATGGCAAGGACAAACATTCTTGAGGGTACACAAGAACAAAACCAAATTTTGTGGAGGAAGGAGCTCACTGGACAAGGAGCAACATTAAAGGAGGAGATGGATGAGGAACTCAACCTCCCCGATGTCACTTGGAGGACCCTGGATAGGCTGAAGGTCTATTGCAGTGATGGCAAACCTTGGCACTCCAGGTGTTCTGGAACTTCAATTCCCAGAAACACCTGATCAGCAGGAGTGCTGACTTCTGGGAATTGAAGTCCAATAACATCTGAAGAGCCAAGGTTCACCATCACTGGTCTATTGTAAGACCAGCATGCTCAAGTGGGGGCTGCTGGCGGACAACAACATGCTTTTGTGAACGTGAATACAGAATCTGACTCATCTGCCGAAGACTGCCAGAAACATGTACCGATGGGGATTTAATTTTGGCCAATGAGAAAACCAAAAAGGTGGCTTTGGTTTGTCAGTTTAAACTAGGGGTGTCCAAACTTTTTGGGCCGCGGGCCAGTTGCATGGTTCCTTCCTCCGGAAGCGGAAGTAAAACGTGCCTTACAATCTGTTTTGCAACAGGATGAGATAGATTTTAGGCTGCCATTTTCTCTACTTAAACCATGGGTACCCAAACTATGGCCTGTGGGCCGGATCTGGCCTCCGATGCTAATTCATCGGGCCCATGCTGCCCTTGTTGTTCCCATACGGTTTTACTTCCGCTTCCGGGAGCGAGAAGAACAGCGTGGGCCGGATGAATTGGTGGCAGGGACTGGATCCGGCCCACGGGCCATAGTTTGGACACCCCTGGTTTAAAGTCTGACGTAGGCGCGAAAGAAGAAGCCCAATGTTAGCACACAAGCAATGAGTACTTTTTCTATATCGAATCACAGAAAAATGTTCTCCACCATTGTTTGGCGGAACAAAACAGGAACACTTCCGAGTTGGGCTCTCTTTGGGGTTTTGTGGCGGGCGAATTGCCACCCGCACAACCCCAGTTTGGGTTCTGAGTCATTCTTGTATACGCTTGGTTGTTCAGAGTTGTGCACCCTAAAGGCAACCGAAAGCATGAATGTCCAAATAAAGATGCTTGGTTAGTTCTTCTGTGGCTTCCTTTCTGTCCTTTCCTAACCTCCCTAAACTGCCCATTCAGCAGGAAGAATGGGTTTTGTTGTGGCGGTTTTGCTGATGCTAGAGGGACAATGCTGCTTACTGCAGTAACAATAGCTCACATTCATTGGCAATTTTATCTCCCACTTTCTCTCCCCATCTGTCAGATTCCTTCTGAGATCGCTGCCGTCTTAGGAGAACAAAATTGTTGAGAAATCCCCCTTTTCTTAGCTTTTTCATAACTTTTACTCCATCTGGTGTCGAGTGAGATACAAGGTTCTTGTTCTGGCAATTCTAGCTGCCTCCGCTTGTGCTATTTGGTGTTCTTGTAATATGTCTCTAACGTTATCTCTCCACCTTCCTCTGGTCTTTGTCCTCCTCCTCTTTCCACATCTACCTTGTACCGTACGGACTTCCAAGACACTCTCTCCAAATTGGCAAACGACTTTGTTTGTTGTCTCTGTATATAGTTTAAGATGGGTTCTATTCCAATTCTTTCCCTTACAACCTCATTCCTGATCTTATCCCTTCTTGTCACTCCAGCAGCCTTCCTCAGACAGCTCGTTTCATGGGGATCAACTTTCACTTACGTTTTGTTGTCAGTGTCCATGTTTGGTATGGGTAACATGAGATGGGAATGCATAGGCTTTGTATGAGGGGCTTCGCTGTGCTGGTTGGCATTGTCTTAGATCAGTGATGGCAAACCTTGGCACTCCATTTGTTCTTGAACTTCAATTCCCAGAAGCCTGATCAGCAGGAGTGCTGACTCGGGCTTCTGGTAATTGAAGTTCAAGAACACCTGGAGTGCCAAAGTCTAGACCAGTGATGGTGAACCTTGGCACTCCAGCTGTTCTTGGAATTCAATTCACAAAAGACCAAGTGTCTGTGAAACTACACGAATGGGTTTACTGCAGATACCTAGCTCTTCTTGGACTTCAATTCCCAGAAGCCCATGTCTCTGTGAATCCACACAAATGGGTTTACTGTGCATACGCATAGTAAACCCATTCATGTGGATTCACAGAAGCTCAGGCTTCTGGGAATTGTAGTCCAAGAACAGCTGGAGTGCCAAGGTTTGCCATCACTGGGCTAAGCCAATGTCTTAAAAAACAACCTCTCGGACAGTGATGGAGAACCTTTGCACTCCAGTTGTTCTTGGACTTCAATTCCCAGGAGCCCAAGTATCTGTGAATCCACACGAATGGGTTTACTGCACATACACACAGTAAACCCATCTGTGTGGATTCACAGGGAATCGGGTTTCTGGGAATTGAAGTCCAAGAACACCTGGAGTGCAAAGGTTCGCCATTACTGGTCTAGTGACTACAGTGTCCCAGGGTCATAACCCTATCATAAGCAGGATATAAAACTAAATATGAATGAATGAATAAATGTGTCTCATTCAACAAGCCATAGCACTCTGCTTATGCTCTGGAACATTTGAAGTCCAAGAACAGCTGGAGTGCCAAGGTTCGCCAACACCGACCTAAGCCAATGTCTTAGAAACAATCTCTAGAAGGATTTAAAAAGACAAAGTGGTTTGCTGTTGACTTTCCTGTACAATTTCCCCCCCACCATCCTCTCCATTTTCCGTGTGACTTTCCAAAAATGCACATCCCACAACGGAGAACCAGCAGGAGAGCTATGCAACCTGTAAATGTTTTCATCTTCTCTCCTCCTCTTCCCTTCATCCCTTCTTTTGCTTCTTGCGATGATGCCTTTTGCCTTCACAGCACCCATGGAGTTAAGCGGTGGCTTAAGTCTCCAAAGGAAACTGGTGGTGCATTGTGGTAGAATGAGGCGGCCGGCAAGGATGATGGGGGAGCCGTGAAATTGCACGTGGCCAGAATCTGTAATGCGGGATGTGCTTCTTGTGAGAAGTGGCGATGCAGCAGCCTGCCTCGTTGCTGAATAAGGATATTTCTCAAATATTATTGACCTCTTGTTGTTTTTAACACAAACCTCAGGATCGCAGCGATGCTCAGAGCCATAGCTTCTGCCAGAGCCATCCAGCGGCGGGAATGAAGGGTAGGGGATGCTGGGAGACAGGATCCGTCCGCGCCTTCTGCAATTCCGGCTGCCTGAATAAAATTAAGAAGGGTTAGTGGGCTTTTCCGCCAGATGTCTTTTTCCGGCCCTTCTGGTATTAATTTTCTTCACTGCATGATCAATTTTGATCAGAGGCGTGTGAGACGGATTTTTGCGTGCCGTTTAAAATAACAATTGTGCTTAATTTGTGATAATTGGGGCAGCTTGCTTTGCTTAGGCGCACATTGCAGGAAACGGAATGAAATAGGCGGGGTGGGTGGGATGTGGTTTGCAGTTGTAAAACATGTTTATCTCATGCAGAATAAAAGGATGGTTTTGTGCGTGTGTGTTTTCGTGTCAGAGATTACTCTGGGTTGAAAGGGTTTTTTCAAGGGTCGCCCGAACGAGGCTCCTTTCATGTCCCCCATTGTGCAGCGCTCGGGGAATTGAACCCTGTCCTTCTGGTCTCCAAGCACAGTGCTTTTACCCACTGCGCCACCGGGGAGCTGTAAAAGGATGGGTGAAAGGACTGACTGACCCCCACCCTTAGCATTTGCATGACTTTTCGTTCTCATACAAAGCGGATCATTTCTTTAAAATCAAGGTAGGCCTGGTGCCAAGGGAATTCAGTGGCTTAGCGGTTAAGACGCTGAACGTGACGATCGGAAGGTAGGCAGGTCAGCAGTTTGAGACACGAGTGTTGCGTGACAGAGTGAGCTCCTGTCCTCTGTCCCAGTGTCTGCCGTCCTAAGCAGTTTGAAAGCAAGAAATTGCAAGCAGATAAATAGGTACCATTTCAGCAGGAAAGGTAACAGTGTTCCATAATGTCTGCCACAGGACCATGGAAACGTCTGCAGAGGCAGACAGCGCGGGCTCTTTGGCTGTACAAGGAGATGAACACTGAACCCTAGAGTCGGATATGACTGGCTTTCTAGCATGGGTGACCCTTTAACTTTACCTAGACTTAGTAACAAAAGGCATCTATATTTTTAATAAAGAATCTGGATTCTGTCCCAAAGGTATATTTCTATATATAGCAATTTTTCCCCGTCATTTGGGGCTCTTAATTTTTGTCCTTTGAGTTTCTGATGACCTGAAAACCTGAGCATGTTCCGCTTGGCCAAAGGTGGCAGCTGATATTGGCATGGTCTGAATTTGGAAAATTGGGAACATATTTCCTGTGGCATCTCGTGAGAGGTAGGTTAAGTTGGCTAACGAGAAATCTGGCAAGTCTCGGATTGAAATTTGAGATGGGGGTTCTGTCTTTTTGTAGCAGCTGAGAAATTGCAAGTAGATAAAGAGGTACCTTTTCAGCGGGAAAGGTAGCATTATTCCGTGCGCTGCAGCATCTGTTCATGCCTGCCACGTGACCACAGAAACGTCCACAGACGCAGACAGTGCTGGCTCTTTGGCTGTAAACAGAGATGAGCACTGAACCCAAGTTGGATATGACTGGATTTTGAGCAAGGGTGACCTTTTCCTTTACTATGTTTTGTATGGCACGTTTCCCATCCGGTACACTGCTGATAGTGGCGAGTGGTAGGGGTAGTACCATCCGGGTCTGGTGCCGAAGTATTATTGGACAGCAGCTGGAAATCGTAGTGAAGACCTGCTGTTTAGGATGACGGCTTAATGGATCCCTCTGGTGCTTTTCAGAAGACTAGAGAGAGCCACTCATGGAAAGCAATACAATGCAATGATGGCCAACCTTGGCATTCTAGGTGTTCTTGGACTTCAGTTCCCAGAAGCCCAAGTCAGCACTCCTGCTGATCAGGGCTTCTGGGAATTGAAGTCCAAAAACATATGGAAAGTCAGGTTCGAGGATCTATGCTCTAACCCTAACTCAGGGATGGTGAACCTTGGCACTCCAGGTGTTCTTGGACTTCAACTCCCAGAAACCCAATTCAGTACACCTGCTGCTCAGGGTGTCTGTGAATTGAAGTCCAAGAACATCTGGAGAGCCATGTTTGAGGACCTATGGTCTAGAACAGTGATTGTCAACCTTGGCACTCCAGGTGTTCTTGGACTTCAATTCCCAGAAGCCCAAGTCAGTACACCTGCTGATCAGGGCTACTGGGAGTTGAAGTTCCAGAACATCTGGAATGCCAAAGTTCACTATCAATGATGTAGGGCCGTGATGGCGAACCTTGGTATTCCAGCTGTTCTTGGACTTCTATTCCCAGAAGCCCAAGTACCTATGAATCCACATGAATGGGTATACTATACGTAAGTGGATTCACAGGGACTTGGGCTTCTGGCAGTTGAAGTTCAAGAACAGCTGGAGTGCCAAGGTTTGCCATCACTGATGTAGGGGATCCAGCCCATCATTTCCTCCTTCCTAGATCAGTGCTGTACAGAGGAAGGATTCTGAAAAGATGATTTGTGCAGCGGCTGCATGGCCGTCTTTGGCTGTGGCCACCGTTCCTGTTATGGCATCCTGCTAACCCGTCGATGTTGTGGTGCTCAAAAGGGAAGGGAGATTTGTTCTGATATGTGCATGTGCTTCTCTGATGCTTCTTCTCCACTCAAACTCCAGCCAACCACTGAGGCTTGTCTGTGTTGTCCTCAGCTGACCTTGGTAATATTGAAAGCTGGATTCTGTGCACTCGCTGTGACTCCAAAGTGAATTGGTCTGTGTTTTTAATTTATTAGCCCTATTATACAGAGCCTTGCAAAAAGGGCGGCTAGCAGCAGCCATAAATCTCCTTGTGCACAGGGCGAGAATTGATCTTTCTGCTACCTTCGATCTCCTGTGAGATCGGGAAAGAGTCATCTCGCTCCTTGCAAGAAACTTTTCTTGCAACTCTTCTGAAGGTCAAATGATTCTGGCGTCAGTTAAAAGACCCACTTGTTCCCTTCAAAGTCTGCCCAGGTTATTCTGCTATGGCAATAGAGTAGACCAGGGGTTCCCAACCTAAGGCCTGCAGGCCAGATCTGGCCCATGGTACCATTTCATGTGGGCCCCCCACCCCTCCAAGGGAATTCAAGAAACAAAATTGCTACCCCTTTGAAGCTGTTAGGACAAAATGGCCACCCCCATCGTGCAGGCAGGGCAAAATGACCATCTGGCCCTTGAAGCTGAGGGAGAGAGCGGGACTTGGCCCCTGGCTTGAAAAGGTTGGGAACCCCTGGAGTAGACCATACTGCCAGGCACTCAACTAGCCTGACCACCCTCAAACTTACACTAGTTGAGAAAATATACCCTCTGGTTGGTATTGCTCCACCTAAGATCAGAAGAGAAGTAGCAGCAGACACTGAGAGAACTAAGCCAGAGAAAGACCCTCGATACCCTCTGAACGGAGATGAGCCTCAAGTCCTCCAGGTCAGATCCGTGAAGAGCTTTATGGCAGGAACAAACATTCTTGAGGTACACAAGAGCAAAACCAAATTAGAAGATGGAGGAAGGAGCTCGATGGACAAGAAACAACATTAAAGGAGGATATGGCTGAAGATCTCACGGAATAACATTAAAGGAGGAAATTATTGAGGAGCTCAACTTCTCCTACGTCACTTGGAGGACCCCGAGTAGGAGGAGGGTCTGAGTCCCTTAATGCAAGACCAGCAGACTCAGGTGGGGGCTGCTGGTGGACAACAATAGCTGTGTGAATGTGGAGAGATACAGAACCCAGTTTATTTGCTGGTCTGCTGATTTCTAGTGGAAACATGCACCGATGAGGACTTGGGTTTGGCCAACAACAAAGCCAAGAAAATGGCTTCATTTTGGCAGTCGGGGGTTTGATTGGGATACGAAAGAGGAAGAACCATCTTGAGGACTAACTGCCTTGGGAGATGAACTCCACAGGGGAGGGCGATGGTCCCCAAGTGAATTAAATCTCACTTGACTCCATCTTGATGGAGGGCAGCAGCTTCATCCATCCTGGCCTGGGGATGATGATGAGGACTTTGCTTGCCAAATGCGCTCAGGACCAGAAAGTGACTCGCAGAACTGGACCGGTGGTATGGGCGTCACGCTGCAATGTGGAAGGCAAATGGAAGGCCACTGCGTTATATTCTCAGGATAATCTTCATGGCTGATCTCCATGAGGATCGCCAGTATTCGGAATCGGAAATGGCACAAGAGGAAGAGGTTCCTCTCACTGAACCTCTGTAAATGACAGGTGAGTCAGGTCAGGATCCCACCTGCATTCAACATTCAGGGTCTCATCTGTGCCAATTTCCTGAGCTTTCCATCTTTGTTCTCAATCCCGTTGTGCTGACTTTGAAGGCATGCCTCACGCCAGCTGTGAAATACTGCATTTCTATTTTTGTGTTTCTGACGTGGCAAACAATTTTATGAGCTGCTTAGCTGCCGGCGTGTGTGCGTGTGTGTGTGTGTGTGTACAGTCATTGTTCGCTCTAGGGTAATAGTATAAAAAGGTTTAATTTCGTTGCGGCTGCTTATGTTCCACACTGTTTGTCAGTTTCATTAGGTTGTAAATCAGGGGAAGGGAAAGAAATGCTGGCTTTGATTTGTAAGTCCCATGAAATGAACGGATCTGTTTTAAATATATGAGCAAGAAGGGGGTGTTATTAAATATGAATGCAAGTTTTCTTTTAATATTAACAGCTGCTAAAATGATGCAGGAAGGAGAAAGACCAGAAAAACCCACCCTTCAGTCTAAGAGTGATGACTAAGTTTGGCTCAGAAGAGAGAGGGAGAAAAGACGAGTGACAAGAGTTGTTGGTCGGCATGATACGGGGCTCCCAAGATGACCTCCAAAGCAATCTAACCCTGTGCTTCTTAATACCTCTGAACCAGAGGGCTGGAAAGACATCTCAAATGGGCTGAGGAAGTGGGTACTGAATCTTGTACCAGATACACAAAAGAGATTCTTCTTTTTATTTTGTGTCCTGGACAAAACCTGGACGGCCAAAATGAAGCCACTTTCTTGGCTTGGTCGTTGGCCAATCTTGAGTACTCATTGGTGCATGCTTCTGGTTGTTCTTTTGTGTCCTGGACAAAACCTGGATTGCCAAAATGAAGCCACTCTCTTGGCTTTGTCGTTGGCCAATCTTGAGTACTCATCGGTGCATGTTTCTGGTTGTTCTTTTGTGTCCTGGACAACACCTGGACTGCCAAAATGAAGCCACTCTCTTGGCTTTGTCGTTGGCCAATCTTGAGTCCTCATCGGTGCATGTTTCTGGTTGTTCTTTTGTGTCCTGGACAAAACCTGGATGGCCAAAATGAAGCCGCTTTCTTGGCTTTGTCGTTGGCCTATCTTAAGTCCTCATCGGTGCATGTTTCTGGTTGTTCTTTTGTGTCCTGGACAAAACCTGGACTGCCAAAATGAAGCCACTTTCTTGGCTTTGTCGTTGACCAAACTCAAGTCCTCACCAGTGCATGTTTCTGGCAGTAATTGGCAGACCAGCAAATGAGACGGATTCTGTAACTCTCCCCATTCACACAGTGTGTTGTTGTCTGCCAGTAGCCCCCACTTGAGTATATTGATCATACATTTAGGGGCTCCGACCCTCAGCCTGTTCAGGGTCCTCCAAGTGACGGAGGGGAGGTTGAGTTCCTCAACTCTTTTAACGTTAGTCTGTGTCCAGTGAGCGCCTTCCTGCATCTTCTAATTTGATTTTGCTCTTGAGTACTCTCAAGAATGTCTGTTCTTGCCATTAATCTCATCGGCAGGAAAGGTAACAACGTTATGTGCACTCCAATATCTAGTCATGTCTGCCACATGACCACAGCTCTTTGGCTGTAAATGGATACGAGCACCAAACCCTAGTGTCAGACATGATTGACTTTCGAGGAAGGCAGATCTTTACCTTATTGATGCATTAAATAGGCCAGAGGTTCCCAACCTTTTCAAGCCAGGGGCCGGGTCGCGCTCTCTCAGTCAGCTTCAAGGGCTGGATGGCCATTTTGCCCTGCCTGCACGATGGTGGTGGCCTTTTTGTCCCAACAGCTTCAAAGAGGGGAGTCATTTTGTTTCTCAAATGCCCTTGGAGGCCCTGAAATAGGCCCTAGTTGCTCATAGAAAAGCAGTAAAACAACCACACTTCTTTACTGCCCCATAGTGTTTTGTGCCCTCTCTGGGCATTTCACAAGTTAATTAGCATTTTGCCCCAAACATGCTGGGCACTTATTTTACCAACCTCGGAAGGATGGAAGGCTCAGTCAACCTTGAGCCCTAGTCAGGATCGAACTTGCAAACTTTGGGTTGCAAGACAGCAGTTTAACCACTGCGCCACCATAGGCAACCATTCTACCTCTTTGTCAAATGGCATCACACAGCCACATCTTCCCTACTTTGACTTGAAAATCTGACTGCTGCCTATTAGATGGAGGTGTAGCTTCCTGACAGGCTTCATGGGCAGCCCCATGTAAAGTGTCCTGCAGTACTCTAGTCTATAGTTGCTGCCAGGCTGTCCCAGTATAGCAGGGATTCTCAACCTGTAGCTCATGGGCCGGATGTGGCACGTGGCACCATTTCATGTGGCCTTCCACCACACCAAGAAGTGCAATGTGGTGGCAGAAGGGCAAAATTGTCGTCCAGCCCACGAAGCTGTCTATGGGAGTGTGATCCAGCCCCCGGCTTATAAAGCTTGAGAACTGCAGTATAGGAATGACCACAGATGACATGACACTCTTAGCCCTTGCGGATACCTGCATCTGAGATGATGGATTGGAACTAGGGAATCAAGAGAGATTAGTGAACTATGGACCTCTTCCTTTAGGAGGGATGTGACCCATTTGGATTGTTTAACTTATCCGAATTAACTGTCCCCCTCACGTCTCCAAATCCAGCTGTTATTTGGTGACCCTTGTCCAATTCTCTGTTGCCTCCTGGAACCTCGCCGGTACATGTAGACTCCATCTTCCCTATGTTCTGCAAGAATTTGGGATCTGATATTAATCCGGATTTCGTTAAATGTTATTTCTGTATTCTGTGTGTCATTCATTTCCATATTTGAAAATGCATGCATGCGCTTTCCTAAATTTAGTGCTCCCGGGAGCTGAGCTAAATGCGTCATCTGTTCTCCCCCTGTGGTCTCCCTCCTAAATTTGCTTGGTGCCCCTAGGTGGGTGCAGGATGGTGGTAACTAAACTGCCAACCCAGTTCTGATGAAGACAGGTTGTCGTTGGCCGCAACTCGTATCCAAGAATGCATTTTTTCCTGAAGCAGGAAAAATGCCATTACTGTGAATTTGTTAAAGATGGATCCCAGCTTGCCATGAAGTGACCCACACACTATGATCACAGAGCCATCTCCTGCGACACACATGAAATGAGACGTGCAGGATTTAGCGCCGGGACTGCAATGGACTGCCACAACCTTGAGGATATTATCAAAGTGCGCCTTCACAGCCAGTCCATCTGGCATGGCCTCTTCCGCCTCCATGAGCGTCCATCAGAGTTCCTCCTCCACTCATTTTGCTATTGGGTCCAATAGGATGGTTCCCAGTGGCATTTCCTCCACTGATGGGGGACTATCTTCCTACCTAAAGGGGCTCATCTGCCTGTAGCCGTTGACCCTTTAGGGAGTCAGGTTATTTACCACCGCCCAACACTTGGTGTTGAGTCTCTGGCTGTACGGTCTACTCCATTACCGTAGCGTGATGTCCGGCCAGACTGGCTGAAGGCAGATATATGAGGCTCAATTTACTACATTAAACTCATGGCAATCTTCTTGTCACATTGAATGCTAAGGGGAATGTGTATTTCCTGTTGTTGACTTGTGATTCTCCCTACAAGGGACTTCTTAGTGGTATGTGTCTTGATAATCAGTTTTGCAGGTTTAGCCTGACCAAGCCTAGCCTAAACCACCATAAGTGCCAGATATGGAGTTGAGGAGAGTCATGGACATGCATAATGGACATCTTTGACCACTTGAGTCAGGTCTTTTTCTGAATTTGGTCTAGATCAGGGATGCCCAACCTTGGCATTCCAGGTGTTCTTGAACTTCAGTTCCCAGAAGCCCTGATCAGCAGGAGTGCTGACACGGACTTCTGGTAATTGAAGTCCAAGAACACCTGGAACGCCAAGGTTGGCCATACCTAGTCTAGATGTATGATCTAATTTAATTTCAGGTTCACTGAAAGTTGCTAAAAGAAATGGATTGAGGTGCTTTGGGACTGCGCTCTTCCTGGGATGCATATTACGGTTGGACATTGATTTGATAGAACGTTGTGTAAGTTGTATTTTCCCTTTTCATGCTGAAGCTCTGAGCAGTCATGCTAAAAACAACTAAACACGTAACAGTGTTAAAAATGCACAATTAAAAAACATTTTGAAAAACAATTTGCATTTTAATATGTTTCTAAAACCTCACACTGGTGCTCTAAAAGCCTTCCCCAGGGGTGGGGGAACCATTGGAAGGTGTCTATTGTTGTTGGAACTAAAATTGGATTTGGTTAGTTGATGGGCAAGTCATGAGAAAAGCAAACGGTAGGTCTGGAATACAAGCTGGTGACATTTGAAGGTGCAATAAAATTCAGAGAGTGATGCAAGATGATTATACAAGCCTTGTCTGGAAACCCCTCTTCAGAAGGCGAAGCATGATCTTGAGCTGTATGTTCTCAAAGTCAGGAACAGCCATTCGTTTTAGGATGATGGATTGCAAATCCATCAATTGCCTTTAGAGCAGTGTTTCCCAACCTTTAGTTTTTGGACTTCAATTCCCAGAAGCCTAAGCTAATTGCCCAAAGCACTCATCAAACAATGGACTGACTTAGGACTTCTGGGAATTGAAGTCCAAGAACATCTGGAGAGCCATGTTTGAGGACCTATGGCCTAGTCCAGTGTTTCTCAACCTTTGGATTCTGGATTTCAATTCACAGAAGCCTAAGTCAATTCCCCAAAGCACTCATCAGCTAATGGACTGACTTAGGCTTCTGGGAATTTAGGTCCCCCTGTGGGGCCTGGGCCCCATGTTGGGAACCACTGCTCTCAAGGGAATTGGCAGCAATGTCCAGTTTGGCCTCATCTTTTTGTAAGAAGGAGAGAGAGAGAGATGTTTTCATGGCTCAACGTGCAGAAGACAAAGTGTGCCCTCTTAGGTAAAGGTTGAAAATCTGTCGTATCTGACTCTGGGGTTCGGTGCTCATCTCCGTATACAGCCAAAGTCTGCGTCTGCAGGCATTTCCATGGTCCTGTGGCAGGCATGACTAGACACTGGAGTGCATGGGATGCTGTTTATCTTCCTTGCCGAAGAGGTACCTATTTATCTACTTGCAGTTTCTTGCAAGGTTGGCAGGAGCTGGGGCAGACGACGCGAGCTCACTCCATCGTGCAGCACTCGGGTCTCCAACTGCTGACCTTCCGGGCGTCGGGTTCAGTGTCTTAATCTTAACCACTAAGGCGCCGCAGTCCACCTGAGCAAGTTATACTGGGGTGTGAAAATAGAAGGCTGTGGATTTTTCCTAGGAGACAGGCAAGTTTGTCCAAAGCGCAGGATGGTCCCAGCTGTCGAAAACAGACAACAGCCTTCTGATGAGTTGCGCTTGATTTTTAATTGCTTTGATGCACCTTTACTCTGCCTCCATGGTCCGTTTTAAGTTCCTTCCTAATGAGGTTCTGTTCCGATTGGCATTCGGTAGCGTTGACGTTTGCGTGAGCTCTATCTGTTATGTAAGCCTCCCTAGTTAAAGGATATTTGTCCTTGTTTGAACTAGCCTGGGCTAAGGGACTGGCATTGCTTCTCCCGCGTCCGGTACTGTATTTTGTTTTTGTGCAAGAGGCGCTCCTTGGAGCTGTCTGTACCGTCAGAAGGGAGAGAAGAACAATTTCAATCCGTATGTGGCTTAATCTCCTGTCCTCTTCTAAAGCGGGCAATCCTCTGTCTATACCTGTATCCAGGTGTTGGGTGTGTAATGTAACGTCAAGTCAGAGCTGGCATATAGTGACCCTAATTGGGCTTTCAAGATAAGCAAGACATTTTGGGAGTATTTTTGCCTATCTCATGGCTGCCCCTTGCACAAGTGGTGGTGTACCTGGTCTCACCATCAGTGAGATTGCACCCTCTTGTCCCTTCCACAAGTGGTGGTGTACCTGGTCTCACAATCAGTGAGATTGCATCCTCTAGTCCCTTCCACATGTGGTTGTGTATCTGGCCTCACAATCAGTGAGATTGCCTTTCCTTGTCCCTTGCACAAGTGGTTGTGTATCTGGTCTCACAATCAGTAAATTTGCCCCCCTTGTCCTTTTGCACAAGTGGTTGTGTATCTGGTCTCACAATCAGTGAGGTTGCTCCTCTTGTCTTTTGCACAAGTGGTTGTGTAACTTGTCTCACAATCAGTAATATTTCCCTCTTATCCCTTGCACAAGTGGTTGTGTACCTTGTCTCACAACAGGTGAGCTTGCTCCTCTTGTCCTTTGCACAAATGGTTGTGTATCTGGTTTCACAATCCATAAGATTGACTCCTTTTGTCGCTTGCACAAGTAGTTGTGTCTCTGGTCTCACAACCAGTGAGATTGCCTCCTCTTGTCCCTTGCACAAGTGGTTGTGTACCTGGTCTTGCAATCAGTGAACTATGCAGTCTGGTCTTGCAATCAGTGATCTATGTGATAGTGGCTCTCACTAACATGGCTCTCTAGATGTTCTTGGACTTGAATTCCCAGAAGCCCTGGTCAGTAGGAGTGCTGACTTGGGCTTCTGGGAATTGAAGTCCAAACACACCTGGAGAGTCAAGTTTGCAGCTGACCCCTGGACTGTATGAATTGTCCTTATGTGACCTTGCAACCGAATAGAATTTGGGTGAAAAATGTAAAGAGTCGGTGAGGTATTTATTTTTATGAGAGGCATGACAGCCTTTTTTTGTCTTGTTTGGTCACCTCTGGTCACCCAAAATGACACTGGAGTTTAGAAAAGTGAGATTTCTCTTTGCAAGAGGAATGGGCCGCCTTAATTACGACTTTCTCAAAAATAGCCAGGCCTGTCTCCTCCTCTCCCAGTCAATGCTGCCTAATAAATTTTACATCTCCTAGAGCTCCATTCATTTCCTTGTCATTTTGGGGATTTTGTCCTATTAGTCCGCCCCATTCTCCTGCCCTAACTGGTGAACTGTGGCTCTCTAGTTAACTTCATTTAAAAAAAATACCCATATTTCTGCTGAGCCAAGAAGCCTTTCCTCAAACTTGTGTGTTAATTTTTTTCAAAATAAATCTTGAAAAACTGCATCTTGGAAAGTTGCTGTAACATAACCCTGCGCAACAATGATTTTTGCTACTAGGAATAACACATGCGATTTACATGATATCGAGTGTGCTGATTCGAAATCTGAACTCAGAATTTTCTTATCACGTACAGATTTTAAGGCGTGCGATAGCTGTTCAAGTGGTCGGTCATTGAGTAATGTAGTTTTGCATGGGAACGTTATAACAGTTACAGCCACCACTATGCCTGCTGCCGCCTCAGCTGAATCACATCCCCTGGTGGCATGCATGTTCCAGCAGCAGCCAGGCATGTCAGCGAGCTGACGTCTAGAAATAGGTAGATAAGGCGAGATGGACCAAAGGCTTGTCTCTAGTGCAAAACCATCTTATTGGATACTACAGCTAGGCTATAGTGAGTCTGTTTTGAGCTAAAAATGAGTAGGCACAGCTGTTAGAGGCAAAAAGGATGAAACTGAGGTTGTCCTACTTTGGCCACATTGTGAGAAGGCAAGACTCTTTGGAAAAGACAGTAATGCTGGGAATGGTGGAAGGAATCAGGATAAGAGGAAGGCCAGATGTTACATGGATTGGCTTCCTAAAGGAAACCACAAACTTTAGCTTGCAGGAGTTGAGTGTTGTTGTTGAGGACAGACATTATGGAGCTTTCTCATTGATATGACCCCTATAGATTAGACATGACTTATCTGCACATAGGTAAAAGGTCACCTTTGCTCAAAAGCCAGTCGTATCCAACTCTAGGGTTCACTGCTCATCTTTGTTTATAGCCAAAGAGCCAGTGTTGTCTGCATCTGAAGACATTTTCGTAGACATGTGGCAGGGATGCCTCGACACCAGAGTGCATGGAACACTGTTTACTTTCTTACTGAAGTGGTCCCTATTTATCTACTTGCAATTTCTTGCTTTCAAACTGCTTGGTTGGCAGGAGCTGGGACAAAAACGGGAGCTCGCTCCATCATGCAATGCCCGGGAATCGAACTCCGACCTTCCAGTCAGTGAGTTCAGTGTCTTAACCACTTGAGCTACCGCAGTCCTAGCTGTACATAACAACATCCTTATTAGTAATCCATAGTAATTTTAGTGTCTGGTGGAGGGTGGTTTTATTGTTTGGCGGTGGTCTATTTTTTTTTCATGCTGTAAGCTGATTTGAGAATTAAATGAAAAAGAAGTATTAAAATGCCTTACATAATAAATAAATAAGCAATCTTCAACATGGAGAGCGCAGCTGCCTCACAAAACAACAATGCTCTTATCTTATTTCAGGAAACCATGAATTAGGATTAAATCATATTCAAAATAATTTTTACGATAAAGTAAATGTGTCCCTAGCTTGCAGGTACTTCTAAAATTGCTCCTGGGTGGCGTGCTTAGGTGGTGGAGGTGAATGGATATAACATGTCTAAGAACAGAACGATAAGTTGAACAGAATATTGGAACATTGTAGAGTTGGGAGGGACCTCAAGGATCATCTGATTCTAGATCAGTGTTTCCCAATGTGGGGCCCAGGCCCCACCGATGGACTTCAATTCCTAGAAGCTTCAGTCAGTCCATTGGATGATGAGTGCTTTGGGGAATTGACTTAGGCTTCTGGGAGTTGAAGTCCAGAATCCAAAGGTTGAGAAACACTGGACTTGACCAGAGGTTCTCAAATTTGGCTCTCCAGATGTTCTGGGACTTCAATTCCCCGAAGCCTAGGTCAGTCCATTGGCTGATCAGTGCTTTGGGGAATTGACTTAGGCTTCTGGGAATTGAAGTCCAAGAACCAAAGGTTGGGAAACAGTGCTCTGTGAATGCGCAGTAAACCCATTCATGTGGATTCACAGAGCAGTGTTTCTCAATTCCCAGAAGCCTCAGACCAGGAGCTCCCAACCTTTTCAAGCCGGGGCCTGGGTGATGCTCTCTCAGTCAGCTTCGAGGGCCGGATGGTCATTTTGCCCTGCCCACACGATGGGAGGTAGCCATTTTGTGCCAACAGCCTCAAAGTGGTGGCCGTTTTGTTTCTCAGATGCCCTTGGAGGGGTGCAGCAGTGGGTCAGATGCAGCCCACGGGTCTTAGCTTGGGAACCCCTGCCTTAGTCAGTCCATTGGCTGATCAGTGTTTTGGGGAATTGACTGAGGCTTCTGGGAACTGAAGTCCAAAAACCAAAGGTTTGGAAAACACTGCTCTGTGAATCCACATGAATGGGTTTACTGCGCAAACCCTCCTAGGGTTTGGTTTCCTTGTTGCCCCTTTCTCTGCTCATCCTTGTTGCCCTTTTCTAGACCTGTGTTTGCATTACTCAGCAAATGCTTAATTGTCTTGACTAGCTAGCCATGCTCAGCTGAAGGGTTGACCTCTCAGGTCTTGCTTCTCTTCTCATCGCACGGTCCATGCTGTGTTTTCGGAGAAGTCTGGCAGTAACCATGGGAACCATTTTGTCTTTCCCCTCCTCTCCGTCCCCTCCCTCCCTTCCCTCCACAGATGACTCCGGCGACGAAGAGCCGGCCTCGCAGTCAGACAAGAGCGAACTACAGAGCACGCTGAAGAACCTCTCCGGGAAGCTGGAAGATCTCAGCACCTGCAACGACCTCATCGCCAAGCACGGGGCGGCTCTCCAGAGGTCCCTGAGTGAGTTGGAGAACTTGAGGTTGCCCTCCGAGAGCGGGGAGAAGATCAAGGCGGTGAACGAGCGGGCCACCCTCTTCCGCATCACCTCCAATGCTATGATCAATGTAAGTACCGAGGCTGGTTCTTCTTCTCCTTCTTCTATGTCCTGACTGCCAAAATGAAGCCACCCTGTTGGTTGGGGTGCCCAAACTTCATCCTCTGGGCCAGATCAGGCCCCCAATGCCAATTCATCTGGCCCACACGAGCCTTGTTGCTTCCGGAAGCAGAAGTAAAATGCTCACGCATGGGCACATTTTACTTCCGCTTCTGGGAGCGATAGGGCTGGCGTGGGCTGGGGGCTGGATCTGGTCCATGGGCCATAGTTTGGGCACCCCTGGTTTAAGCAGAGAAAATGGCAGTCTAAAAATCTGTCCCATCCTATTGAAAAACAGATTGCAAGGAGGAACCATGTGACTGGCCCACTGAACCACATGGCCCATGGCCTGAAAAGTTTGGGCACCATGCTCTTGGCTTTGTCCTTAAATCAATGTCTCCCTTGCTCGAAAGCTAGTCATGTTGGACTCTAGGGTTCGATGCTCATCTCCAAGGGCCAGCACTGTCTGCTTCTGCAGACGTTTCCATGGTTGTGTGGTAGACACTGAATGCTGTTACCTTCCCACCGATATGGGTAGCTGTTTATCTACTTGCAAATTGGCCAAAATCAAATCCTTATCAGTACATGTTTCTGGTAGTAATCAGCAGACTTGCAAATGAGCCGGATTCTATATCTCTCCACATTCATACAGTGCGTTGTTGTCTGCAGATGTTTCCGTGGTCATGTGGCAGGCAGGACTAGACACGGAGTGCTGATACCTTCCCATCAATGTGGTAACTATTTGTCTACTTGCAACTGACCAAACTTAAGTTCTCAAGCTACAGTAGGGCTTCTTCTTCTGTGTCCCGACCAAACCCTGGACTTCCAGAATGGAGCCGCTTTCTTGGCTTTGTCGTTGGCCAAACTTAAGTCCTCATCGGTGCATGTTTCTGGTAGCAATCGGCAGGCCAGCAAATGAGCCCGATTCTGTCTCTCTCCACATTCACACAGCATGTTGTTGTCCGCCAGCATCCCCCACTTGAGTCTGTTGGTCTTGCATTTAGACCGGTGTTTCCCACCCTTTGGTTTTTGGACTTCAATTCCCAGAAGGCGAAGTCAATTGCCAAAAGCACTGATCAGCCAATGGACTGACTTAGGCTTCTGGGAATTGATGTCCAAGAACCAACGGTTGGCAAATCCTGATTTACACACTTCAACCCTCATCCTATTCAGGGTCTGCCACGTGATGTAGGGAAGGTTGAGTTCCTCAGCCATTTCCTCCTTTAATGTCGCTCCTTGTCCAGTGAGCTCCTTGCTCCATCTTTTAATTTGATTTTGCTCTTGAGTACTCTTTAGAACATTTGTTCTTGCCATAAAGCTCTTCTTGGATCTGAGCTGGTGGACTTGAGGCTCATCTCCGTTCAGAGGGTATCGAGGGTCTCTCTCTGGCTTAGTTCTCTCGGCGTCTGCTGCTTCTTCTCTCCTGATCTTAGATGGTGCAATACCAGCAAGAGTTTAGATTTTCTCAACAGGTGTAGGTTTGAAGCCTCCTATCACTAAACGCATGGCTTCGTTCATAGCAATGGGGCTGGCGGTGGCTCAGTGGTTAAGAAACTCGCCTTGTCAGTTGGAAGGCCAGCAAGTTGGCAGTTCAAGACCCGGGTACTGCATGACGGATTGAGTGTCCGTCTCTGTCCCAGCTCTTGAGGACATAAAAGGAGCCTCATCCATCCATCCATCCCATAGGCGGAGTTTCTCCAGCAAAATACCCTTCCTTTTTAAGGGGATTGGGGAGGTTTTATGGATGTTTTTAGATAGTTTTATAGTATTTTGGTTTAATTAGTATGGGTATGGGTTTTAACTAATGTTGTGAGCCACCTTGGGTTGCTTATGCGAAAAGGGCAGTTATATAAATCAAATCAATCAATCAAATAAATAAATAAATAACCTTTCAACCCAGAATAATTTCTGACAGGGGTTGTGGTGGCTCGGTGGTTAAGTAGCTCACCTTGTCAGCTGGAAGGCCAGCAAGTCAGCAGTTCAAGACCCGGGTACTGCATGACGGAGTGAGCACCCGTCGTCTGTCCCAGCTCCTGCCAACCTAGCAGATCAAAAGCAAGAAATTGCAATTAGATCAATAGGGTGGGGAAAAAGAGCCTCATTCAGGAGTCCCCTGAGTGGAGTTTCTCCAGCAAAAATCCTTTCAACCCAGAATCAATTCTGACACATTATTATTATTATTATTATTATTATTATTATTATTATTATTATTATTATTATTACTACTACTACTACTACTACTACTACTACTACTACTACTACTACTACTAACAGCAATGCCAACTAGTTTAGCATGTGTAGGTGCTCATATCTGTTCAGAAGATGTCGGTAGGTTCTGTGTGCCAGAGACAGACAGACCTATTGTTTTGATGCTGCGTATCTGATGACCTTTTTATGGTTGTGGATTTTTGGGTTTTATTCATCTGGAGTACTCTCTGTCTTTTATTTTATTTTTTGTACGCACTTGCCTTTATAATTCGGCTAGGCAGATCCCACAAAGAAGAGATTTGGACAAGCAGAAGTAAAAGTGGCACCTTTTATCCAAAGATAAAAATAACCCCACTGGTAGTTTCCAGATTAAATGTGTGAAAACAGCATATTTCGATCCTCTTATCCTCTCAATGCCCCCAGACTTGTCGAAGGCAGCTACCAACTCATCATAAAATGCTGTCCATAAACAGACTTTCAGTCATTCATTTTGCTGTCCTTTTGGCGTTAGATTAAGTCTTTATTCAAAATAAAAAAATCATGCCTTTCAAGAGCTTATTAATACCATCACAAGATAAGTGCTTTAAGGGACTGCGGTGGCTTAGTGGTTAAGACGCTGAACTTGAAGACCGGATGGTCAGTAGGTCAATTCCTGAGTACTGCAGGATGGAGTGAGTGCCTGTCTCTGTCCCAGCTCCTGCCAACTGAGCAGTTTGAAAGCAAGAAAGTACAAGTAGATAAATAGGGGCCACTTGGGTGGGAAGGTAAACAGTGCTCCGTGCGCTCCAGTGTCTAGTCCTGCCTGCCACGTGTCCACGGAAACGTCTTCAGACGTAGACAGTGCTGGCTCTTTGGCTATAAATAGAGATGAGTACTGAACTCTAGAGTCGGATACGACTGGCTTTCGAGCAAAAAGCAACCTTTACCTATACCTGTACCTTTAAGGTAGGTGCTTTACCACCTGTTGAATCTCCAGGTTGTTGGTGGAATATCTCTACTGTACTTCCACAGGTTTGGGTGTATTTCAATCAATAAAGGTTAAAGGTCTCCTTTTCTCTAAAGCCAATCATGTCCAACTCTAGGGTTCGGTGCTCACCTCTGCTTTCTGCCAAGGACCATTAGATGACAATGGAAGGCAAGGGGTTATTAAAGAGAAAACAGAGACTGCAGAGAGACTCAATGAATTCTTTGCTTCAGTATTCACTGAAGAAGACAGAGACCACATGCCCAAAACAGAGCCTATCTTCGTAGGGAGGGAAACCGAAGAATTAAGCCAGATAGAAATAACCAGGGAGGAGGTCCTTGCATGTCTTGTTAAACTAAACACTAACAAATCCCCAGGACCAGATGGCATCCATCCACGAGTTCTCAGGGAACTTAAAGATGAAATTGCTGATCTCCTAGCCAAAATATATAATCTTTCCCTCAAATCAGGCTTTGTGCCTGATGACTGGAAGGTAGCGAATGTAACACCAATTTTCAAAAAAGGATCCAGGGGTGATCCAGGAAATTACCGACCTGTCAGTTTGACATGTGTCCCAGGTAAAGTGATGGAAACCATCCTAAAAGATAGAATTAATAGGCACATAGAAGAGAAGGCGCTGCTAAAGGAGAGCCAACATGGCTTTTGCAAGGGCAAATCATGCTTCACTAATCTGTTGGAATTTTTTGAGAGTGTCAACAAGCATGTGGATAAGGGGGATCCAGTTGACATTGTTTATCTGGACTTTCAGAAGGCTTTTGACAAGGTCCCACACCAAAGGCTCTTGAATAAACTTACCAGTCATGGAATAAAGGGACAGGTCTTGTTCTGGATCAGCCACTGACTAAGGGACAGGAAACAGAGGGTAGCACTAAATGGACACTTCTCCAAGTGGAGGGAAGTAAAGAGTGGGGTCCCCCAAGGTTCAGTACTGGGACCCCTGCTTTTCAACCTCTTCATAAATGATCTAGAGGTAGGAGTAAAAAGCAAGGTAGCCAAATTTGCTGACGACACTAAATTATACAGGGTAGTGAAAACTGTGAGAGATTGTGAGGAGCTCCAGAGGGATCTCTCGACACTGGGGGAGTGGGCAAAACAGTGGCAAATGAGTTTCAACATTAGTAAGTGCAGAGTGATGCATGTTGGGGCAAAGAACCCCAATTACATTTATAAACTGATGGGGTCTGAACTCTCTGCTACAAACCAGGAAAGGGACCTTGGTGTCCTGGTGGACAGCTCAATGAAGATGTCAACCCAGTGTGCCTCAGCAGTGAAAAAAGCAAACTCAATGCTAGGGATCATTAGGAAGGGTATAGAAAATAAGTCAGCAAGTGTCATTTTGCCTCTTTATAAATCTATGGTGAGGCCCCACCTGGAATACTGTGTACAGTTCTGGTCGCCATACCTCCAGAAGGATATTATGGAGCTGGAAAAAGTGCAGAGGAGGGCAACCAGAATGATTAGGGGACTGGAACACCTTCCTTACCATCTGAGGCTGCAACGGTTGGGCCTCTTCACTCTTGAACGACGACGTCTAAGAGGTGACCTGATTGAAGTTTATAAAATCATGCACGGTGTGGACAAAGTTGTTGTTGTTGTTCAGTCGCACAGTCGACTCCGACCCTTTGCGACCCCATGGACCATTTTCCTCCAGGCGCCTCTGTCCTCCACCATCCCCTTCAGCCCTCCCAGCTCTGTGCCCATTGTGTCTACAATGCCATCTAGCCATCTCATCCTTGGCCTCCCCCTTCTTCTTTTGCCCTCCACCTTTCCCAACATCAATGCCTTCTCAAGTGAATCCTCCCTTCTCATTTGATGTCCAAAGTACTTTAGCTTCATCTTTACTATTTGACCTTCCAATGAGCAGTCAGGGTTAATTTCTTCTAAGATTGACCTATTTGTTCTCCTCGCTGTCCAGGGGACTCTCAAAACCCTCCTCCAACACCACATTTCAAAGGCATCTATTCTTCTACGTTCAGCCTTCCTAATTGTCCAGCTCTCACATCCATACATTACTACTGGGAAAACCATTGCTTTGACTATTCTAATTTTTGTTTGCAATGTGATGTCTCTGCTTTTCACTATGTTCCCCAGGTTTCTCATCGCTTGTCTCCCAAGAATCAGTCGCCTTTTTATTTCATGGCTACAATCCCCATCTGCAGTGATCTTTGATCCTAAGAAAGTAAAATCTGTCACTGCTTCTACTTCTTCCCCATCTATTTTCCAGGAACTGATTGGGCCTGTTGCCATTATCTTGGTTTTCTTGATATTGAGTCTCAAGCCAGCTTTTGCACTTTCCTCCTTCAGCCCAATCAAGAGATTCTTTAGGTCTTCCTCACTTTCTGCCATTAGGGTGGTATCGTCTGCATATCTCAGATTGTTGATGTTTCTCCCAGCGATTTTAATCCCATATTGTGATTCCTCCATCCCTGCACTGCGCATTATGTGCTCTGTGTATAGGTTGAATAAGCATGGTGACAAAATGCAGCCTTGTCTTACTCCTTTTCCTATTCCAAACCACTCTGTTATTCCATGTTCTGTCCTAACTGTTGCTTCTTGGTTCATGTACAGATTTCTCAGGAGGCATATGAGGTGCTCTGGAATTCCCATCTCTTTAATTACTTGCCACATCTTGTTGTGGTCCACAAAGTCAAATGCCTTAGTGTAGTCAATAAAACAAAAGTAAACTTGTTTCTGGTATTCCTTTGTTTTCTCCATGATCCAGCGTATGTTGGCAATGTGGTCTCTAGTCCCCCTGCCTCTTCTGAAACCAGCCTGCACCTCTGGTAATTCTCTCTCCACATGTTGCTGAAGTCTATCCTGTATTATCTTGAGCATCACCTTGCTGGCATGTGGGATGAGCGCGATTGTTCGATAATTTGAACATTCTTTGGCATTGCCCTTTTTTGGGATTGGGACGTATACTGATCTTTTCCAATCCTGTGGCCACTGTTTTGTTTTCCAAATCTGCTGGCATATTGAATGCAGTAATTTGACGCCATCATCTTTTAGCGCTTTGAAGAATTCAACTGGGATACCATCATCTCCACTAGCTTTGTTGTTTGCAGTGCTCTTTAGGGCCTTTATGACTTCGCTCTCCAGGATGTCTGGCTCAAGTTCAATTTCTTCATCATTGTGATTGTCAGGAGTGTTGAGGTCCTTTTTGTAAAGTTCCTCTGTGTACTCTTTCCATCTTTTCTTAATTTCTTCTGCATCAGCTAGCTCCTTTCCGTCTTTGTCCCTTATCATGGTCATTTTTGCTTTAAATGTTCCCTTGATTTCGCCGATTTTTTTGAAGAGATCTCTGGTTCTGCCTATTTTATTGTTTTCCTCCATTTCTCTGCACTGTTCTTTTAGGTAGTTTTCCTTATCTCTCCTTGCTTTTCTTTGAAATTCTGTGTTCAAATGATTGTATTTTTTCCTTTCTCCTTTGACTTTTGCGTTCCTTCTTTCCTCTGCTATTTTAAGAGCCTCATCAGACAACCACTTTGCTTTCTTACTCTTCTTTTCTTTTGGTATGGTTTTCTTTGCTGCTTCCTGCATGATGTCCCTCATCTCTGTCCATAATTCTTCTGGCACTCTATCTATTGAGTCTAAGCCATTGAATCTGTTCATCACCTCCACCGTGTATTCTTTAGGGATGCTGTCTAGGTGATATCTGTCTGGTCTCTTTGTTTTCCCTATTTTCTTTAGTCTAAGCCTGAATTTTGCAATCAGTAGGTTGTGATCTGAGCCACAGTCTGCTCCAGGTCTTGTTTTTGCTGACTGTATGGAGGTTCTCCATCTTTGGCTGCAGAGTATGTAGTCAATCTGGTTTCGGTGTTGGCCATCTGGTGATGTCCATGTGTAAAGTCGCCTCTTGTGTTGCTGGAAGAGGGTGTTTGCTATGACCAGTGCGTTCTCTTGGCAGAACTCTATCAATCTTTGCCCTGCTTCATTCTGTGTTCCAAGACCAAATTTGCCTGTTATTCCCTCCACTTTTTGATTTCCTACTTTGGCATTCCAGTCTCCTAATATAATTTGGACATCATTTCTTGGTGTCTGTTCTATGATGTGTTTTAAGTCCTCATAGAACTGGTCCATTGTGGCTTCATCTGCACCCGTGGTTGGTGCGTATATTTGGATCACGGTGACATTGAAAGGTTTGCCTTGAAATCTGACTGACATCATTCTGTCATTTTTAAGGTTGTATCCCATTACTGCTTTTCTCACTCTTTTGTTGACAATTATGGCTACTCCATTTCTTCTAAGGTTTTCTTGCCCACAGTAGTAGATATGATGGTTTCCAGAGCTGAATTCGCCCATCCCTGTCCATTTGAGCTCACTGATGCCCAAGATGTCAATGCTTATTCTTTCCATCTCGTTTTTTACCACTTCCAGTTTACCTTGGTTCATTGATCTCACATTCCATGTCCTTATGCAGTATTGCTCCTTACAACATTGCATTTCTCCTCCCCCTTTCCTGTCCCTCCCCTTCCTCCACTCTGTGGTGTTAAGCATCCTGTGTCACCTAGCCTGCCCTTTTGTTTTGCCTTTTGTTTTGGTCAATAGGGTTCTCTTGGCAAGATTTGTGGCGTGGTTTGCCGGTGTCTACGCCATTTTTCCCTCCTCATACATTGTATCACAGTTTTTAAAAGTTTAAAAACATTTAAGACAACATAATATCATGCATATTATCACACTTTAACAGTCTCTATGTCAGTTTCTATGTTAAGTCTTCTACATCTGCATATCAGGTACTTATCCTTTGCCTGGGGCTCTGAGTCTCTCCCCTTGCTTTTCCTTCTCTGCCCTCTTCCCGTCTTTCAGTTGGTCTTCTTTTGGCCTTTCCGCTGCTCAACCGGCTCTCCTCCTCCTCCTCTTCCCCCCCCCCCCCCCCCCGCTGAGGGTGTTTGCCTGGCGGCGTCCGCGGCTGGCTGGCTCTCCTCCTCACCCCTCGGCTGGGGGTGGTTGCCCGTCAGCGGCGTGGCTGGCCCTTCCGCCGCTCGCTCGCTCGCTCGCCCGGCTGGCTCTCCTCCCCACCCCCCGGCTTTTTCTACTTTGTGGACAAAGTAGATAAGGAAAAACTGTTTTCCCTATCGCATAACACTAGAACTAGGGGACACTCCATGAAACTTTTGGGTACTAGTTCTCAAACAAATAAGAGAAAGTACTTTTTCACCCAGAGGATTACTGGTCTATGGAACTCCCTGCCAGAAGAAGTGGTGACAGCTGTCAGTCTTGACAGCTTTAAGAAAGGATTAGACAAGTTCATGGAGGACAAGGCTATCAATGGCTATAATTATGGCTACCTAAGGACAACCTCCGGGTTGGAGAGATAGGCAGGATATCTCTCAATGCCATTTCCAGGGAATCCTAAGCAGGTGAAGAAGACATCTGCATGGGAAGAATACCCTGAAGCCAATGGTAAGTCACTGTGTGAGACAGAATGCTGGACTGGATGGGCTGTGGCCTGTTCCAGCAAGGCTGTTCTTATGTTCTTATGTTCTAAGGAGCCAGTCCTGTCTGCGTCTGCAGATGTTCCTCTTGTCATCTGACAGGCATGACTAGATGCTGGAGCTCATGGAATGCTATTTACCTTTCCCACCAAAGTGGTACCTGTTTATCTACTTGCAATTTTTTGCTTTTGTACTGCTAGGTTGGCAGGAGCTAGCAAAGATCCATAGCTAGGAAGCTAATTGGACTTGGTGAATTGAAGCAGATGGTTTGTGGTTCTTGAGTTGGAATCAGCCCTTTGCCTTTCTGGTGGCATGCATGGAGTTGTGGGTCTTACCATCCATGTGGCTTTTGGCAAGATGGCCCCGGAGCACCACCAAAGGGGAAAGACTGGAAAACCCTTTTTGAGCACCGGATAGCTAGAAAACCCTAGTAGGGTCTACATAAGTAGAACTGACTTGATGGTTCTTCATTGTATTTCTCGGTGTGGTGTTGATTTATTTTCAATTCCTATTGCTTGATGCTCATTTTCTCTCCAGGGATTTATGTACTGCTGTGTCAATCATTGTTTTGGGTCTAAGGATCGTTCGTGGCTTTTGTTAGATTTTTATTGCATGTTATCTTACTTGTAGAGATTAAAATACGAATAGAAAAAGCAAGATTCACCTTCATACAAAATGCAACATTTGTTATGCTGTAGAGATCTAACCCTCGCTATGATTATCCAAATGGCGAGATGTTGCAAATTTTCAGTGTTGATCTATGGCAGTGATGGCGAACTTTGGCACTCGGTTAGTAATATTAGTAATATTCCGTTAATGAAAGGAAACCCAGAGAAAATAGTGGCTCGGTTAACAGATTTATTTCACATAACAAAGCTTTTTTGGGCTGCTTGAGCAACTCCTGCTGCTTTCTACAGCGGCGGGAGAGTATTTGGATAATTTCCGCTCCGTTTCTGGAATTGTTTGTCGCATTTTCGGTGTGTTTAGGCAGCTTAGTTCAGCACTTCCAGGGTGGTGGGAGAATGAACACTTGACTGTTAGGTCATTACCAAAGCTGTCCACTAGAGGATGCAAAGTGCAGTTTCCATAGGAATGCACTGAAAACCAATTTCATCTGTTCTGAATGTAAAAAAAGCCAAAAAAACACCCTATTTTTTCTGTTCCAAACTCTTCATAAAGTGCACTTTGGATTTTTTTGCCACTTTATAAAGAGTTTTGAACAGAAAAAAATAGGGTTTTTTTTTCTTCTGATGTCCGGAATGGATTAATTGGTTTTCAATGCATTCCTATGGGAAACCGCATTTCGGTTGAAGTAATTTTCGCTGTAAGAAACATCCCGTGGAATGCATTAATTACGTTAACTGAGGTTCCACTGTACAGGATATTCCAACTTGTTATGCAAGAGAAGATCCCTGGGAAGGGAGTCCCTCGATGTAGATGGATTTGATGGCTGAAGAACCTGAGAGACTGGGGTGGAAGGTCCTTGGAATAATTGTTTGGGAGAGTTAAGAACAGGAAGACTGATTACCATGATGATAGCTAATATCCGGAACTGAGGTGGCACCTGATGAAGTTATCTTACTTGGCCTCCAGTTTTTGTGACTAGTGGAAAATCTGTCGGTGGGATCCCATTCTATTGACCGGTCCCAACACAACACTTGATGGCCGGCCAAGAGAAAGGAATGGACCAAGAAAGAGGCATCTCCTCCCCACCCCCCTTCTGTGGAATTGGGATAAAAGTGATGTAACAATCCTGCATACAGATGGAACTAAGGTCTAAATTAAGAATCATACAACCGCTGCCGGGCTGAGGGAGGCAGGGGAGAATAACCGAGTGCAAAGATGGAAGTTGGAATCTGCTTTGGTAGTGGCGGGGGAGAGATTTCCCATGATGAAGGAACCAATTAAGAAGGTAAACAGACGGGTTGTGCTCGAATATTTTGACAAGCAGCAAAACAAAAACAGCCCCCTCTCCCCCACCCTTTGGTTGATTTAGCAGACAGAAGGCCAGCTGAGACCTCACGAGAGTGCAGCCGACAAATCTGATCTGGAAGTAATGAATAACAATTAATATTCCTAGCAGTGCTGCATGCATGTGGTGCTGGGAAGAGATGTTTTAATTAGAATGAACTGTATTGATGTAAATGCCAGAGACACACAAGTTTTTTTGGGGTGTGTGTGTGTGTATGTGTTAATGCTTTCCTCTTCCTTCCTTCCTTCCTTCCTTCCATCCATCCACATTTCCTTCCTTCCTTCTATCCTTCCATTGACATTTCCTTCCATCCATCCATCCATCCATCCATCCACCCACATTTCCTTCCTTCCTTCCATCCATCCATCCATCCGTCCGTCCATCCATCCGTCCATCCACATTTCCTTCCTTCTATCCATCCATCCATCCATCCGTCCGTCCGTCCATCCATCCATCCACATTTCCTTCCTTCTATCCATCCATCCATCCATCCTTCCATCCATCCATTCACCCATCCACATTTCCTTCCTTCCACACACATTTCCTTCCTTCCTTCCTTCCATCCACCCACATTTCCTTCCTTCCTTCCTTCCTTCCATCCATCCATCCATCCATCCATCCATCCACCCACATTTCCTTCCTTCCTTCTATCCCTCCATCCATCCGTCCTTCCATCCACATTTCCTTTCTTCCTTCTATCCATCCATCCATCCATCCATCCATCCATCCATCCATCCACATTTCCTTCCTTCCACCCACATTTCCTTCCTTCCTTCCATCCACCCACATTTCCTTCCTTCCTTCCTTCCTTCCTTCCATCCATCCATCCATCCATCCATCCACCCACATTTCCTTCCTTCCTTCCTTCTATCCCTCCATCCATTCGTCCTTCCATCCACATTTCCTTTCTTCCTTCTATCCATCCATCCATCCATCCATCCATCCATCCATCCATCCATCCATCCATCCATCAACATTTCCTTCCTTTCTTCTTCCCTCCCTCCCCCACTCTGGGCAGTTTACAAGATATAAAAAAAGTCCTTACAATAGAAAATTAGATATAAACGGCCAAATAAATTGTTTGTTTGTTTCTGCGTGATTCCAAAGTCTGGGGGGAAATCAAAGGGAAAATTAAGGGAGTTGCTCTGGGCTAGAGGAGGTCCTGCGAGCGTGGAAATCAAAATGCAATAACTATTCCCTGGATGTGGGGGCATCTCTCTCCCCCCTCGACCCATTTTCCATCTGTGTCACGCCTGGGACAGTGTGAGCCATTGTTTCAAATGCTCAGCATTAAATGTTTCATTTTAAATAATTTTAGAAAGAGTGATGATGGAGGAGTGATGGTGGAGGAGGTGGAGGCTCAATGGGGAGAAGAACCAGAAACACTGGCATATCCTCATGTCCAATCCAGTTCAGGGAATTAGGAGCTGATGGCCAACCTTGCCACTCCAGATGTTCTTGAACTTCAATTCCCAGAAGCCCTGATCATCAGGAGTGCTGATTGGGCTTCTGGGAATTGTAGTCCAAGAACACCTGGAGTGCCAAGGTTCACTATTACTGGACCCTAAGGAGAGGGAGAGGCAGGTAGGATCAGCCCAAAGACCAATCGAATCTTAACCACTAAGCCACCGCTGTCCCTTACTATGTACCCCATAGATTGCAATATTTGCCTTTTGTTTCTGCAGCGATCAGTTAATTGCAAAACTTTTACCGATGAGGATTTAAGTTTGGCCAACGGCAAAGCCAAGAAAGTAACTTCCTTTTGGCAGCTTACAGTCTGACCTGGACACGAGAGGAGAAGTTTGTTGTACCTTTAAGCCCATTGAATTCTCTGCTGCGCTATGCTACAACTTGGCCTCTATACAGTCTTCTATTTATAAGTCACTCATGTAACAGCTACCGGAAGCTCAGACAGGGGATAAATGAAGTTGTAAGAGTGTCAATCCAGGGTAAGGATAAATCACTGCATCACAAAAAAATAAATATTCTCTGCTACTTGGCCTAATCCATGTGTCCTATACTAAATCAAGTGCGCTGAATCCAAATCTGAAGTCTGATTCTGCCTAGGATGTCAGGATCTTAAGTAAGCAAATCTCACCCTCTTGGTTAGGTTCTTGTATTCATCACAAATGTAGCAAAAAATGTCTGGTTTATTAACACAGGTGCGCCTACTCATCTTTAGCTCAAAACAGACTCACTATAGACTAGCTGTACTATCCAATAAGATGGCTTTGCACTGGAGACAAGCCCTTGGTCCATCTCGCCTTATATGGGTGGCTTCGGTTGAATTGTTTTCTATTTTGATGTGGTGCTGATATTTTGTATTTTGTATTTTGTGGATTGTTTTGCTTAATATTGTAATTTGTATTATTGTATTTACTTGAAACACTGTATTGATTATTGTATTTTGAACACTGTATCTTGTATCTTATATGTAAACCCCTTGAGTTGTCCTGGGGTCATTTATATGTTGTTAGCCGCCCTGAGTCGGCCATGTGTTGAGTAGGGCGGGATATAAATTGAATAAATAATAATAATAATAATAATAATAATAATAATAATAATAATAATAATAATAATAATAATAATAATAATAATAATAATATACCTATTTCTGACGTCAGATCCCTGACTTGCCCAGGGAGCATGCATGCCACCAGGGGACGTGATTCAGCTGAAGCAGCAGCAAGCATAGTGGTAGCTGCAACTGTTCTAATGTTCCCATATAAAAATGCATTACCCAATTACTGGCCATTTGCACAGCTCCAACTCCCAGAAGCCCAAGTCATTTCCCTAAAGCACTGATCACCCAGTGTGCTGACTTAGGCTTCTGGGAATTGATGTCCACCAGTGTTCTGCGGAACATAAGAACAGCCTTGCTGGAACAGGCCACAGGAGCCCATGATCCAGTCCAGCCTTCTGTCTCACACAGTGGCTCACCATTTCCTTCAGGGTATTCCCAAGGAGATGCCTTCACCTGCTTAGGATTCCCTGGAAATGGCATTGGAAAACGCTGGCATACCCGTCAACCTTCCCGGATTGGCCGGGATTTCCCAGTTTTCAGCGTCGATTTTTGCCCTTTCCCGCTCTGAGCTGCCGAAACCCCGGATTTTGGCAGCGGGGGAAAGGAGGCACTGCGCAGCACGCATGCGTGGAACGGCTCTACACTTCCGTAGCTCCCTTCCACGCATGCGCAGAAGGCTACGCCGCGTGCGTAGAAGGCTACGCAAGCGGCATAGCCCTCCACGCGCATTCGTACAATGCGACCTGCGCAGGTCCCGGATTCGCCGGAGCCGCGGTTGACAGGTATGAACGCTGGTTAGATATAGAAGAAATTTTTAAAAAGATATGGGATGAAAATGAAAACAGATTTTAAATATCTGGGAATTAATATTACAAACAATCTACAAGACTTAAAAATATTAAATTGTTGTGTGATGAAAAGAAAGGAGATTAAGGCTATGATTGAGCTTTGAGTTAGGTAAAAACCGATTTGCATAAAAGCCTTTTTACATAAGTAGGGGTTTTACTGTATCTTCATTTATGGTGATAATGTAAGAATGTGAAGAAAATATGGGAAAATGTCTTTGCAGAAGTTAATGAAATGTCAATTAGTTTGGAAAGGTGTCGTTATTATCTAATTTTGGAAATGTGCAGATAGAACAGAAATGATATAGAAAATAATCATTGGATATTGTTGATATGCATTGATTGAAAAGTTATTTGTAATATTAAAAAATCTCTTTGATGCATTTTCTTATATTTTCCCCCAAACCTTTAAGGGAGTTTTTCCTCATAGAATAAGTATCAAAAATTGTATTAACTTTTCTCTTCCACCATAAATAGGCATGGAATCCATACGTCAAATCTTTCCTTTTAAAGTCCAAATTGAGTTGTCTTTATAATTCATTTTTGTATCTAAATCAGAGCAGTTGTGTAATAATAATTTATAAGGTGTGGTAAACCCTGCCCAGGGTCCTTATTTACTCCTGTCCGGGTGTCCTTTTTAAGGGGATTGGGGAGGTTTTATAAATGTTTTTAGATAGTTTTATAGTATTTAGTTTTAATTAGCACTGGGTATAGGATTTAACGGACGTTGTGAGCCACCCTGGGTCGCTTAGGCGAAAAAGGACGGTTATATAAATCCAATAAATAAGTAAATTGAGAAATTAAAAAAAAAATTATCATGGTTTGGCAGGATACGATTTGTAAAATGAAAGTGTTACAAATAATAAAATTTTTGTATGAAATGCCTTTGCTTGAAAGCCAGTCGTATCCAACTCTAGGGTTCGGTGCTCACCTCTGTTTACAGTCAAAGAACCAGCGCTGTCTGCATTGCATCTCCAGACGTTTCCGTGGACATGTGGCAGGCATGACTAGACACCAGAGTGCAGAGAACACTGACTTCCCACTGAAGTGGTACCTATTTATCTACTTGCAGTAGAGACAGAAGTGGGAAATTAGAGCTGAGGAGGACTTTGTGTGCCGAAAGGGCTCAGGACCACAAAGTGACTCGTGGAACTGGATCTGTGGTACTATGGGTGTCATGCTGCGATGCGGAAGGCAGATGAAAGGCCACTGGATTATATTGTTCCCAGGACAATCTTCACGGCTGATCGCCATGAGGATTGCTAATACAGTGATACCTCATACAACAACTTTAATCCGTTCCACGGGGCTCGTTGTTGTGCGAAACAATTGCATCGTATAGCGATTTTCCCTATGGGACGCATCGTTATGCGGGACGCCATTTCCCCTAAAAAACCTAATTGTTGTGCGATTCCTTTGTTATACGGGGTGATTGTTGTATGAGGTTCCACTGTATTTGGAATCGGATGCAGCACAACAAGAAGAAGAATTTCCTATCCCATGTTTCATTTCTCACCCATGGGTAAGATGTTTAGTTTTGACCTCTGGGATGACCCTGACTATTTTCTAACGAGTTGATGCATAATTTGGCCTTTTCTCATGATCAGGCATGCGAACGGGAAGCAGCGGCGATTTAATGCTCGTTTAGGTTGGAAAGTCACATGGGAACCAGGCTCGGGTTCTTTGATTTGCTTGTTTTCCCCACAAACCTCCAGATGAAAGAAGCTGCAGAACTAATGAGCAACTGGACTTGTCCAATTGAGCGGCTAACAAAGGAAACGGTCCCCATGCTGGCTAGACACGATAGGAGAGCGACACGTACAAAAGGATGCTTTGATATTAGAATTCACAATGGAACATACCTGAACACTGACCTTTGGGGTCTTTGAGGAGTTTTAGAGATTCAGTAACAGCAAGATGTGTCTTCTCTTAAAGTCCATAGAAAGTCGGTTCAGATGTTGGAGACGGATGAAGGGTGGCTTGGATTTTAGTTTGCTTCACTGATTTCCTGCCAGTGAAACCCAGCAGGGCTAACTCACAAGTGGCGCTTTGGTTATCAAATTGCCTGCTAATGTATGCTAACTTTTTAATTTAACCATTAAACCAGCTTTTGCAAAATTGTCTTGCGCGGAACACTGATGTTCCATAGAGGACCTCAGCTCCCAGTAGCCTTAGCCTACGCAGCCAATACTGAAGAGGTCTGGGAATTGTAGTCCAAGAATACATAGGTTGCAACGGTGGGGTTGATTCTTTGGTAAAAAGGTAAACATCGCCCTTGCTCGAAAGCCAGTCGTATCCAACTCTAGGGTTCAGTGCTCATCTTAGTTTACAGCCAAAGAGCCAGCGCTGTCTCCATCTGCAGACGTTTTCATGGTCATGTGCCTAGACACCGGAGTGCACATAAGAGCAGCCTTGCTGGAAGAGGCCACAGGAGCCCATGATCCAGTCCAGCATTCTGTCTCACACAGTGGCTCACCATTGGCTTCAGGGTATTATCCCCAAGCAGATGCCTTCACCTGCTTAGGATTCCCTGGACATGGCATTGAGAGATATCCTGCCTATCTCTCCAACCCAGAGGTTGTCCTTAAGTATCCATAATTATAGCCATTGATACCCTTGTTTTCCATGAACAATGTTTACCTTCCCACCGAAGTGGTACCTATTTATCCACTTGCAATTTCTTGCTTTCAGATTGATAGGTTGGCAGGAGCTGGGACAGAGACAGAGGCTCACTCTGTCATTTAATTTAATTTAATTTTTAGATTTCTATGCCGCCCACTCAGGCGAACCCGACTCAGGGCGGCTACAACAGATTAAAAAACACATAAAAACAGATTAAAAACCCCAAGTCACCCACCCACCTTCCTAACTCCACCCTATTCATAAAAATAGTAAAAAACGGGATACATGCAATGCAGAGGGAGGGACACACTTGATTCAACTTGAAATGAGCCAACAGGTGGGGGCCGTATTCCCATGAAGGCCCCACACCTGCCCCGCCAGCCAGGTTTTCAAACCTTTCCTGAAGGGCAGCAGTTCTGTCTGTAACCTTAACTATGTTGGCAGGAGGTTCCAGAGGGCCGGTGCGGACACGGAGAAGGCCCTTCTTCATGTGCCAGAGACGCGAGCCCCTCTAGCTGATGGAACAACTAGGGAGACCCTCCGGTCCGCTCTGGTTGGACAGGCAGACACTCTTGGGGCGATGCAGTCTCTAAGGTATCCTGGCCCACTGCCATATAGGGCTTTAAAGGTCAAAACCAGCACCTTGAATTGCACCCAGAGGCAAACTGGTAACCAGTGCAGCTCCCAAAGTAGTGGGCATAACGTCCACACCCCATCACCACCCGGGCAGCCGCATTCTGGACCAGTTGTAGCCTCCAAATGGTCGTTAAGGGCAGCCCCATGTAGAGCGCATTACAATAAACTAGTCTGGAGGTGACCAGAGCATGAGTGACCATGAGCAAGGAGTCCCAGTCCAGCAGTGGGTGCAACTGGCGAATTACTCTAAGTTGAGTAAAAGTCCTCCTGGCCACGGCCGCCACCTGCTCTTCAAGCAGCAGTCGCGAGTCCAGGAGGACCCCCAGGTTGCGCACCGGGTCAGTCTGGGGCAACATAGCCCCTTCCAGAACCAAAGATGGTATCTCCCGGGATAGCACGGGGCCCCTTATCCATAGCCATTCTTGCTGTAGCCCGCTGGCCCCCATCTAGACCCCAACGGCCTCCAGGCATCCAGACAGGACTTTGACAGCATCACTGGGATCACCACAGGCCGAGATGTACAACAGAGTGTCATCCGCGTACTGATGGTACCGCACCCCGTGGGAATGGATGATCTCACCCAGTGGCTTCATGTAGATGTTAAAAAGGAGGGGAGAGAGTACCAAGCCCTGAGGCACCCCATATTTGAGGGGCCTAGGACTGGATCTCTCATTCTCCAACCACACCGACTAGGTCCAACCCTTCAGAAAAGAGGAAAACCAGGACAACACAGTGCCCTGGATCCTCAATCCTTGGAGCCGTTCCAGAAGGATACCGTGGTCAACGCTATCGAAAGAGGCATTCGGGTCTTGAACTGCTGACCTGCTGACCTTCCAGTCATCAACTTCAGCGTCTTAACCACTAGGCCACCACAGTTCCTATATGCTTCTTTGGTACCGGTTTCCTAAAGATCTTCTTCTTCAAGTGCCGTATCCAATTCTGAATATTGACTATCCTCGTGGTGATCAACCATGAAGATTGTCCTGGGAACGATATAATGCAGTGGCCTTCCATTTTCTGCATCACAGTGAGAAACATTCCCTGGACTGTATATTCCATGTTTATACAGATGAATGTTCAGATCTGTAGACATTTAACTCATGGGTGCCCAAACCTTTTGAGCCATGAGCCCGTCATGTGGTTCAGCGGGCCGGTCACATGGTTTAGTGGGTCAGTCCTGTGGTTCCTCCCACCGGAAGCGGAAGTAAAACACGCCTTGCAATCTGTTTTGCAACAGGATGAGATATATATTCTAAGCTGCCATTTTCTCTGATTAAACCAGGGGTGCTCAAACTATGGCCCGCAGGCCGGATCTGGCCCCAACACCAATTCATCCGACCCTCGACACCCTCATCGCGCCCGGAAGCAGAAGCAAAATGCGCCCATTTACTTCCGCTTCCGAGAGTGATGAGGGCGGCATGGGCCAGATGAATTGGCATTGGGGCCGGATCCGGTACCTTGAGGTCAGCCTTTGCTGAGCTGACATAGCAACGTCCAACCTCATGATTTCTTCCTGCCTAGCGGATGGGACCTCTTGTCTGTCTCTGGCGTAACATTTTTGTTCCAACCTCACCGTGGGGTTGCTCTTATCAGTGGCGAACAGATGGCCGAACTGTGTGTCGCCTTCTGCATCTAACATAACGCAGTGGTTATTTTTAAAAGTTCACGTGATTTTGCATTTTGGCCTGCTTTGCTGAGTCCTTTTCATCCGATCTTGAGGTCACGGCAACCCTGGCAGGTAAAGGGCAAGGAAAGGTTTTTATGAGGCTGGCTTTTGACCAAAGGAAGGAAAGAAGATTAAACTTTCAGAAGGTGATTTGCTTTTGAGCGGCGGCGGCTTCTCCTCCTCCTCCTCCTCCTTCCTCCGAGTGCCGTGTCCGATTCTGAATATTGTTTGCACTGTCAGAAACGCAAAAATAGAAATGCAGTATTTTACAGCTGGCGCAAGGCGTGCCTTCCAAGTCAGCTCTTAGAGAGCTTGATGGAGTTCAGAACAAAGATTGAAAGATCAGGAAAAGGTAAGATCCTGACCTGAATCACTTGTCATTTACAGAGGTTCGGTGAGGGGAACTTCTCCTTTTTGTGCCATATCTATGGGCACAGAGCTAGGCTGGTTGAGGAGGATAGGGGTGCCTGGCGTGAGATGGTCCATGAGGTCGCAAAGGGTTGAACTCGACTATGCGACTGAACAACAACAACTGATTCCAAATATTGGCGATCATGATGGTGATCAGCCATGAAGAGTGTCCTGGGGACAATATAACGCAGTGGCCTTCCATTTGCCTTCCACATCACAGTGTGACACCCATAGTATCACTGATCCACTTCTATGAGTCACTTTCTGGTCTTGAGCCCTTTTGGCACACAAAGTCCTCATCATGACAGTCGCACTCACTTCCCCCGTGGCCAATTCCAGACCAGGAGAAGGAGACCGGGCAACAAGAGCCCCTTTAACCTCTCCATCATGGCTCCTCAGCTGTGGCCGCTTCTCCTCCCCAGCCCGGCTGGCTGAGGAGAACAACCGGCGGCAACGGCGATGGAGTTTTGAACCCTCCGGGGCTCCACAGCTGTGGCCGCTTCTCCCCAGCTTCTCCTCTCCATACGATGGGTTGACCAAATATCAGATGGTACTAAACAAATGTCAACATTGAATGAGTTTGCAAGACATCGTTGGGCCAGGCATGTGTGCCACTTCAAAGATGGCAGGTGGATGAAAGCTATCACAGAATGGATACCACGTGACATTTATCCATCCATCCATCCATCCACACTTTCTTCCTTATTTACTTTCATCCACATTTCCATCCATCCATCCATCCACCCTTCTTTCCTTCCTTCCTTCCTTCCTTCCTTCCATCCATCCATCCGTCCGTCCGTCCATCTGTCCACCCGTCCATCCTTCTTTCCTTCCATCCTTCCATCCATCCGTCCATCAATCAGCCACGTCAACCTGACGTGTGAAACATGGATCAACCAAGTAACCTATTAAGTAAGTTCTCTTCGCGTTGCGATTCAATATCAATCATCTGGTGACTCAATGCCAAGTGTCAGATGGTGGGTAACTAACTTGACCTCGCTGAGAACTAACGGCCTTGGGTGCCGAAGTCCACAGGGAAGGATGAAAGTCCACAAGAGGATTAAGTCCCACTTGAGTCCATCTTGATGGAGAGCAGAAGCTTCATCCATCCTGACCTGGGGATGATGATGAGGACTTTATGTGCCAAAAGGGCTCAGGACCAGAAATTGACTCGTGGAACTGGATCAGTGGTACTGTAGGTGTCAATGCTGCGATGCAGAAGGCAAATGGAAAGCCACTGCATTATATGGTCCCCAGGACAATCTTCATGGCCGATCACCATGATGGTGGCCAATATTTGGAATCAGATACGGCGATCGATGAAGAAGAAAGGATAGGAACTGTTCAACAAGCCTGTTCTTGTAACCTTCCTCCTGTCTCTGTTTCAGTTTCTTCCCGAGGGGGAATTGTGCCTCTAAGGAGCATAACCATCCTTTTAAACAAGGTGGAATCCAACTGTGGTTTAGCCTTGGGTGGGGAGGAATTGTTTTTAGTTTTTATTTTTACTTTTGCCAAACGCAAGGAGGTTCCCTTTGGAGAAGCAGCTAATGTAGCTCATAACTCTCCGGCCTAATCGATTTCTTCCGTTCCTTCTTTGTTCTGTCTTTGCTGCTTATTTCAAAGCACATCTAATCTTGTTTTGTCGTGAGCTCTGTTGTTTTTAAATCTCATTTTAAAGGGCACGCACACGTGTGGGTGTTGCTGCCGTCGAGGCTGGAAGAACCATTGATTTTAGCGCCTGGGAAGGCTTAAGGGGAGTTATTTTAGTTCCTGTGGCTTTCTTTTCATCCAAACAGCAGGTCTCCAAGTCCCGTCCCCCCCTCCTCCTCCCTGCCATCGCTTTGCTTGCCTACTTTGAACAGGGTACATTTCTGGCTTCCTTTCTATCCCAAGCAGAGCCCTCGGCCAACCAGCAAACCCCTTAGAACAGAGGTTCTCAACCTACGGACAGGGGTCCAGATGTGGCACATGACACCATTTCATGTGGCCACCCACTGCCTCCACCAGACCCAGAAGTGTCATGTGTGGCAGATAGGGCAAAATGGCCATCCGGCCCCCGGTGCTGCCTGAGGGAGTGTGACCTGGCCCGGGGCTTGAAAAGGTTGAGAACCTCTGCCTTAGAAGGCTGGTTTGGGTCTTCTTACTTCTCAAAATAAGAGTTTTTAATTTAACCAAGCTGTATATTAGACGAGTTTCTGCTGTAACTGATAGCCTATCTTTTTGGTGAAGTTCCAGTTCCCAGGGTTATGTTTATTTCAAGTATTTTCTTTATACGCCTGACTTTCATCCAAAATAGGATATCGATCGGTCGTTTCCCCCAGCAGCCTAGTCCTTCGATTCGTCTTCCAGAATCAGCCTTGTATATTCATTTCAAGAACCAGGAACATTTCAAGCAGCTTTCCTTGCACCGCGTCTTATTTCTGCTCCTTATTTTTGATTTATTTTTATTTTTTGGTTGCGGGGAGGGGAAGCACTTTAAATGGGCAACATTACCTCCTCATGTGTTATCCAGTTCCTGTACACTTGGCTGTCTTTGAAATCACCTCTTCAGAGATTAATCTTGGCTTTTGATATTACTCCAATCGATCGCTCTCTATTGTAAGGTCGTGGACCCGACAAATTGGAACTGTTTGAGAAATCGTACCACCAAGGGTCAGTAATTTTGGCTATGTTTTGTGCAGACTGGCCAGCTGAGAATCCCATTGTTATAATAATAATTTCATGTCAGTAATTATTCTGGGTTGAAAGGATTTTTGCCGAAGAAACTCCACTCAGGGGACGCCTGAATGAGGCTCCTTTCATGTCCCCAAGATCAATCCGTCATGCAGTACCCGGGTTTCGAACTGGCGACTTGCCGGCCTTCCAGCTAGCAAGGCGAACTTCTTAACCACTGAGCCACCGCAGCCCCTACAATGCCGTTGGTTCTTTTAGACTTGAGACCAAGAGATTGTCATGATAATCAGCAATTCAAATGATCAGTCACTCGAAGAGAAAGCTTATTGCAGATTGCCAATAACCACCCTCCTTTTGGGTGGTTTGTAACAGCAAAATGGGTCTCCAGTGTTTCTTTCAGTCAGTTGTAATGAGCCCTCAGGAAACTCGCAAACTATACATGAGGAACTCAACCATCCCCGCTGCGTACATCAGCTTTGACCCTGAGCGTCTTCACAACACAGTATGCTGCTCCAGTATGGAGCGCATATGCACATGCAAAACATGTTGACACCGCTGTTAATGAAGTCATGCCTATAGTGACAGGATGTTTCAAAACTACACCATTTTAGAAAATATGTCCTCTTGTTGGTATCACTCCAGGTAAGATCAGGAGAGAAGTAACAGCGGACGACGAGAGAACTGAGCAAGAGAGGGACCCTCGACATCCTCTGAATGGAGATGAGACTCAAGTCCGCTGGCTCAGATCTAGGAAGAGCTTAAAGGCAAGAACAAACATTCTTGAGTGTAATGCAAGAGCAAAATCAAATTAGAAGATGGAGGAAGGAGCTCACTGGACAAGGAACAGCATTAAAGGAGGAATTGGCTGAAGATCTCAACCTCCCATACGTCACTTGGAGGACCCTGAAGAGGTTGAGGATCGGACTCCCAAAATGTAAGACCAACATGCTCAAGTGGGGGCTGCTGACAGACAACAGTATTCTGTGTGAATGTGGAGAGATTCAGAATATGGCTCATTTACTAGTCTGCTGATGACTATCAGAAACATGCATTGATGAGGATTAAAGTTGGCCAATGACAAAGCCAAGAACTGAAAGTGTTTTCATTTTGGCAGCCCAGGTTTGGGTCGGGACACAAAAGAAGAAGAACCAGAAACATGCATCGATGAGGACTTAAGGTTGGCCAACGTCAAAGTCAACAAATCATTTCATTTTGGCAGTCCAGGGTTTGATCGGGACACGAAAGAAGAAGTTCTGAAGAATGGAATTGCTATTTGAGGAAGTCATCTGCCGAATGGAGGTAGTCATCTGCATGTTTCTGACTATCAGAAAGATGCATCAACGAGAACTTAAGATTGGCCAACTCAAAGCCAAAAAGTTGTTTTGATTGAGGCAGTTCTGCGTTTGATCAGGACATGAAAGAAGAAGAGGAAAACCTGGAAAGTTCTAAGAGGGTCACCAGAAGTCAGAATCCACTCTGACGGCATGTAATGAGACAAGGAACCAAGAGGACCCAGACTCTGAAGAGAAGGCTTTATCAATTCTGCTGCTGCGTTTCCAGCCGCCTCAGTCAGACCATGCACCCATCTAAATCAAGCCAGCGTTTCCTGCTCACTTCACCACTTACCATATCATGAAAGAACGTGTATACGCGGTTCTCCAAATATTGAAAATATCTCTCATATTTTATTTGATTGTCAGTTATACACTGATATTAGATTTAAATACCTTGCATCCTTATTGGAGGGAAAACATTCTGGGACTCAAATCACAATCTGTGTTATCTCCTCCTGGGTTCCAACATGCACATTGTATGTAGAACTGCCAAGTTTATAATCAAGGCATCAGCTAAAAGAATCCAATATATTAATGAAATTGGGGTATCCTGCAAGGGAGATTCACTTACAGTAGACCCTCACATAATGACGTTACTTGGTTCCCCAAGTAGCGTCGTTATGCAGAAAATGTCGTTATTCAAATAACGACAAAAAAGTCGTTATTCAAATGACGGTAAAAATACCGTCATTATTCGAATAATGACTTTTTTGTCGTTATTCGAATAACGACGTTTTCTGCATAACGACGCTACTTGGGGAACCAAGTAACGTTGTTATGCGAGGGTCTACTGTATTGTTTGTATTAAGGCACCTTCTCCAGTTTACATTCCTTTTAAAAGTAGCTCAGGTATGTACATGTTGTATTTTTATTGTATTTTATTGTACTGTATTGTATTGCACAGATTTTAATTCTTCTGTTATGTTATGTCGTAAGACTAATCAATTAATAAAAATTCATTCATTCATTCCTTCCTGCTCACCTTCGCCGCTAAACTGACTTGTAGCTGAAGCTGAAAACCCAACGCCAAGCCACGTTAGGCTCCAAGGGAGTGCTCAGAATAAACAGCATCCCTGAAGCAAAGCAAGCATCTCTGAGGCAATGTTCCACTGACACTGTTCCTCTTGCAAAGAGCAAAGAGGTTATACAAGAACTGCTAGCCTAGATCAGCCAACGAGTTCCTCTGGTTCACTTTGCTAGCTGGGGAAACATGCAGAAGCACCGCACATGGTTGGCTCTGCTTCTTCTTTCATGTCTACGTCAGACTTCAAGCTGCCAAAATAAAGCCACCTTTTTAGCTTTGTCATCGGCCAATCTTAAGTGAGGATTTAAGTTGGCTTTGCTGCAAAATAGGTTGATTTATTTATTTGGTTTATTTATATCCCGCACTTCTGGCGCGAACGCCACCCAGGGCTGCTAACAAAAAAAAAGAGCAGTCTCGAACAATTTAAAAGATACACTAAAAATAGAAACACATTCTAAAAGCCTCTTAAAAAACCTCCAATACCTTCCCTAACCCCTTAAGAAGATAAAAAACAAGAATTAAAAAGGTAAAAACCATACCATACAAAAAAAGGAAACTTAAAACAGATAGGACATACAAAATTCGGACAACTCACAGTTAAACATAAGGCAGCTAAACCAGCCGGCGGGCCTAGGCCGTTCCACATGTCGGATCCCATACCCGCTGCCATAGCCAGGTCTTAAGAGCCTTTCTAAAAGGGGAGCAACTTGGTTGAAGGGACCACCACAGAGCCTCTCTGATCTGCCCTTGTGGGATGGGTAGAATACCTTGGGGCGATGCGGTCCCATAAGTAACTGGTCCATTGCCATGAAGGTTAAAACCAGCATCTTGAATTGCACCTGGAGGCACACTGGCAACCAGTGCAGCTCCAGGAGCAGTGGTGAGGCACGTGCATAACGCCCCCGCCCCATCACCACCCAGGCGGCCGCATTCTGGACCAGCTGAAGCCTCCGAATGCCTTAAATAAGGAGGGTTCCGTTGCCCTAAATGGTGACAGTTTTGACCAGGAGTCTTGGAAGTTTCTATGGTCAATTCCATGTGGACAAAGGACCATGTCCTCAACCTTCTTGACATCCTTACAGAACCAGCAATATAGAAGACGGATGTCTCCCCTGACTGTGGATAACCTTTTTCTTCTAGAGATATTCCATCTCAGTGCTTGACCAGATCCATCAGTGTATTTATGTGGTTCTGGATCTCCAGGGAGGAAAATTGATTCATACCCTGGGGCGCCATTTTCTCTTCATTGGAGGAAGGGTAAGGTCAGTTCGTAGAGTGGTGACCATGATGGCCATGCTCTACTCCAACTTAAGTTTTTGGACTTCAATTCCCAGAAGCTAAGTCAACACGTTGGCTGATCAGTGCTTGGGGGAATTGACTTAGGCTTCTGGTAATTGAAGTCCAAGAACCAAAGATTGGGAAACACTGCTCTGTGAATCCACACAAATGGGTTTACTGAGCGTATGCACAGTAAACCCATTTGTGTGGATTCACAGAGAAGTGTTTCCCAACCTTTGGTTCTTGGACTTTGATTCCCAGAAGCCTCAATCAGTCCATTGGCTGATCAGTGCTTCAGGGACTTAGGCTTTTGAGTCCATCGTGTTGAAATAGAAAGCCGTTCCAAGAAGAACAACCAACCTGCTTATAAGATGAGACCTTTGAGACCAAAGCCAGCAGGAAGAAGCCAGCTTGTAGCCATGCAGTCAGGCCACTGGAGAATCATCAGTGAGAATATTGGTTTCATAACCTGTCACTTTCTGGTCTTTGGGGCAGATTCAAGGACTGTGGCCTTTTGCATGTCTAAAAGGTGCCAATGCATTTTGGTGCCATTGCTTGCACCAGGTTGATCTAGTGGTTAGATCAGTGTTTCCCAACCTTTGGTTCTTGGACTTCAATTTCCAGAAGCCTAAGTCAATTCCCCAAAGCACTGATCAGCCAATGGACTGACTTGGGCTTCTGGGAATTGAAGTCCCCTGTGGGGCATGGGCCCCACATGGGGAACCTCTGGATTAGATGGTTGGACCAGGAGTTGGTGAGTCAACTCCCGCACAGGTTCCATTGATTCATTGGGTCTACTCTAGTGTTGAATTACAACACTAAGCAACTGGATTACAGCTGGTATACCTGAATAAATCAAATGCTTTTATTTTTAAAAGAATGCTTTAACACTGGCTCATTTTAGTTCGCCGATATCTCAATGTTCGCCGATATCTGCAGTGGCTTAGTAGATAAGACGCTGAACTTGACAACTGGAAGGTCAGCAGTTCGAATCCCAAGTGCTGCACGGTAGAGTGAGCTCCCGTAGTCTGTCCCAGCTCCTCCCAACCTAGCAGTTCAAAAGCAAAAAAGTGCAATTAGATAGGTAACAGCGTTCCATGTGCTCTGGTGTCTAGTCATGCTTGCCACATACCCATTGAAAACATCAGCGCTGGATCTTTGGCTGCAAACAGAGATAAGCACCAAACCCTAGAGTTGGATACGACTGGTTTTCAAGCCAGGGAGACTTTGACCTTTTATATCTTACTGTGTTTAAACAATTTCATCTCCCCACCGAGGAGGCAAATCATCCTTCCAACGTTCCTCCCGTGTAGGTGGGTAGAGCATTAATATGGAGATTACTGGTTGCCCTCCATTGTGGGGGAAGGAATGTTTCCAAATAACACACTTTTAGAACTGTCGTCCGTAATTACAGATCTCCGTTTAAGAGCATTTTAAGATTCTTTTAGCAAAAGACTTGTAAAGCTTTTGAGGATTACAGAAGAAAGGCGGTCACTGCGAGCGGCATCAGAGCATAAACTCTAAACCGGTTCGACTGGATGCGGTAACATAGAGGTCACTGACACATGGACACTTTTACCCAGAGCTGGGAGTGCTTCATTTAAAAATAGAATTCTCAGTGTTTTCAGACTTGAACATGGTTGAGAAAAGAGAGACCGAGGGACAATATGCCGATCCGTTCTTTGCAACCATTTATGAAATGCTTGGTTTGATCAGTGGCCGGAAAGCTGAGGACTGGAAGGTCAGCAGTTCGAGGCCCGAGTGCTGCACGATAGAGTGAGCTCCCGTAGTCTGTCCCAGCTCCTGCCAACTACAGGAGCTGGGACAGAACTACACTCTTCCTTCTCGTACCATTTCCCCTGCTCTTTGCTTAGTTAGGGCTACTTGCTACAGATTTCTTTCCTCCAAATGACAAAAACATGACGGCTGCTGAGGATAGCATGGGTTGACCAATGGACTCATGTAGAAATGTTGCGCCGGATGGGTAATAAAAATTTCATGTCAGAAATTATTCTGGGTTGAAAGAATTTTTGCTGGAGAAACTCCGCTCAGGGGATGCCCGAAAGAGGTTGCTTTCATGTCCCCAAGATCTTTTCCCAAACAAGTGGTCCCTATTTATCTACTTGCAATTTCTTGCTTTTGAACTGCTAGGTTGGCAGGAGCTGGGACGGAGACGGGCGCTCAAACCGTCATGCAGTACCCGCGTCTCGGACTGCTGACTTGCTGACTTTCCAGCTAACAAGGCGAGCTTCTTAACCCCTGAGCCACCACGAACAAGAACTGCTTAAGACCATTAAACAAAGACAGCGCCAATACCTTGGCCATATCATGAAGAGCGACATGAAGTATAGATATCAGAGAGTAAACAAAACAAAACAACATTATAAGACAAAAAACATTGCAACACCTTAAAGGCTAACTCCTGTATTTAAATGTAAGCTTTTGTGGATCAAGTCCACTTCATCAGATGTAAGAGTGAGACCTCATGGCATCAATTTATACATATCAGGGGTAAACAAGGGTTGGCCAGCCTAACAGAAAAGTAACATTGTAGGTTTTTACAAGGGCAATAATGGGAAATCTCCAGTTTCTATTCAAACTTGCTGTGAGGCTTGGCCCTGTTGAGTTGCAAATGGTTGCAAAACAAACTTCGCTTGCAAGCTGATGCATTGCATCTTAAAGAATGGATGTAAAAAAAAAACATTGTGGCATTCCACGTTGGCCAGTAGGTTGGCATCTATTGACAATGGTTTGTGTGACCCAAGCAAAATTGCGGCAGATAGCAACCTGTTAGTTGTGGTACATCTAATTTGATAATACAGTGGAACCTCATACAACAATCGCCCCGTATAACAACGAAATTGCATAACAATTAGGTTTTTTTTTGGGAAATGGTGTCCCGCACAACAATTTTCCCTATGGAAAAAATTGTACAACAAATTTTCAATGGGAAAAACCACTTAGCAAAAAAAAAATTGTTGTACGATGCATCCCATAGGGAAAAATCGCTATACGATTCATGCATAGCAATTGTTTCGTACAACAACGAGCCCCATGGAACAGATTAAAATCGTTGTATGAGGTACCACTGTATCCCAAAATTATAGAGTACTCCATTTTGAAAAAGACATTCATTCCGTCACATCTCCCTCCTTCCCTTATCGACATCAGGATTTTTGGCGATTAAAAAATCCTGTTTTCAACACAGAACAATCAAACTTTATGCACTTATGCAAGCAAAAAGCATTTGAACAAGAACATTTATTCTTCCTTTAAAAGGAGGTACCTCTTGAAGCGTTTCCAGCAAGCAAAGGCAGTACATTTTTCCACCCCTAAAAAATACCCTAAAGAGTACTCTATAATTTTGGACGGGGTGGAATATACCCTAAAAAGCGCAGGGTATACTCCATCTCGTCACACAAGGGAAGATCCTTGGGAAGAAAGAGGCCCTAGATGTAGATGGACTTTGTGACTGAAGAACCTGTGGAAGGTCCTCGGAAGAACTGTTCCGTGGAGTTAAGAACAGGAAGACTATCGCCATGATGAGAGCCAATATCTGGAATGGATACGATGCTTGAAGAAAATTAAATGACAAACCTAGTTTTAGTAAACAAGTAGATTCTTTAAAATGGCACCGAGGTTGAAGCCTACAACACTGAACTAGACTACTTGCGTCTTCTAGGCTTTGGATGTCGTACCTCCTTAACTCTGCTGTATAGAAGAATATCACCTGGGATAGTCAGGTCATATTTGTCAGATGGCCACTCATCTCTTGTCATTCTTTTCCCTCCTTCTGGCCAAATCGGTCTGCCTAGCCGTACCTGTCAAGTATCCCTTATTGGCCAGGATTTCCTGTATTTCATCGCTTGTTCCTTCCCTTTCCCACCGCCGTCCCGTATTTTGAATGGCAGGGAAAGGGGTTACTGCGCATGTGTGCCCATCATGTGCAAAGGGGTTCTGCATATGTACAAAGGGATTCTGTGCATTCACAAAGGAGTTCTGCGCATGCGCAAAGGAGTTGTTGCTGCGCATGCACGTCCGATCCAGAGCAGTTCCCGTATTTTCTGGAGCCGTGCTTGACGGGTATGTGCCTAGCTGGACTGCGAGACCTTCCTAATTATCAAGTGAAGCCACGTTGATGCAAAATAAATTCAAAATCCCCAAACAAAGTCATAATGTTTACAGGCCCACCAACAGGGCCATAATCTTTGGGGGGACATCGTGATTGTTTTTTGGGGTGGCCCGTAGTTCTATCCAGTTTGGTTTATTCTTTGTGTTTAATTTTATACTGTTCTTGTAATTTGTTGTACACCGCCCAGAATGAGACAATCTACCAAACAGACAACCCAATCCACCAACCCAACTAACCAACTCAACCAACCAACCCGACCAACCAATAAATGAAATAATGAATAAATAAATAAAATAAGAAAGGTGCAGAAGCTGTTCAAATGCATACTTTTTTGTGCCCCCCTCTTTTTATTGGGGAGGTATTCAAAGCAAGCATGGAGGGAGAGGAAGGGAGGAAGGCTCACTTTAAGACCTTCTGATCTGCATATTTTCCCATGATGTGATAGGAGAAGGGATTTGGGGAAGTGAGTTCTCGCTAAGGGAAATAATCCTTGTATTTTCTTCATTTCCTGGTACAGTAAAACCCCAACTTACATATGCCTCGATTTATATAAAATTCGACTTACATAATGATTTTTGCACTAAAACCATGTCCCGATTTACATAAATGTCCCGATTTACAGTACATGACACAATTTCCTATGGGTTTGATTCGAGTTACATAAAAAATTGTTTTTCCTATGGCGTCGCTTTGATTTACATAAATATCATTTTCCTATAGGTTTGCTTCGAGTTATGTAAAAATTCATTTTTCCTATGGGGTTTGCTTCGAGTTAAGTAAAAAAAAACACGATTTCCATAAAAACCTATGGAACATGTTTTACGTAAGTAGGGGGTTTACTGTATATCCCTGTCGTCTTCTCCCCCCCCCCCGAATCTTGTTTACCTCCGTGCCTTTCAGAGTCTCATTAACCTGTGTTGGTTTTCCGTTGCCTGGGGCGGAATTTGTAGTGTCAGGAACTAAGGGTTGTCTAGCGCTGTTTATGTTGTACGTTTTTAAGAACAGCAAGAGCGTCCTCAGGGCAGCCTGTTTTTAAGTCACCGAAAGAGGGTTAATGACAATTCCGAAAGCCTGCTTATGCATTCATGCGTTGAAGCCTCAACATTGAGATGCCAGAGAGAAGAGAGGGCTGTTTGGGAATGACGCTTGAGCATTTTTGACAAGCCAAGGCGTCCGTCTTGCCCTTGAATCACCTGGGAAAGAAGGCTTTTAAGCCTCAGTCCGTGGCATTGTGCCTCTAATTGCTACCCAAGGGACTGGCGCTTCGACTGGATGGAGAACAGGGAAAGACGAGGAACTGTTTCTGTCTTGTTCAGCATTAGATCTATGCGCCAAGGAAGGGTCCTTCTCTGCCCCATGTACCAAACCTCCAGTGTCATCCCCACCCTGCCTTGTGCGACGGTACCTATTGAACCACATGCAAAAATACAGCATAAAGACATGCATTTATGACTGTTTCCGCCGAGTTTTGCAGCTGCAGCATTTTGAAGGTCGTTTGTTCACAAGGTCGTCGTCATTTGACAGCACATAACTGCAGTTCTGATGTGGCAGAGCGGAAGCAGAGAACACATGTGCTGCTATTGAATGCTTTATCAAGTGGCTGTTTTTAAGTCTAACAACCTGAATCGCTGTGGATGTGTCTTCCATCTGGATCAGGTCTTCTGAGAATATATCAGCGTGCTGCTCTTTAGCCAGGGCGATGCCTATTTTGTGTTAGGCTTTGCAGCAGAAAAATGGTTATAAATATAAATAGTTGTATATATTTTGTTGTTCAGTCGCACAGTCAATTCTGACCCTTTGCAACCCCATGGACCATTCCCCGCCAGGCACCTCTGGTTATAAGGCGAACACCAACTCAAGGCAAGCTAATGGCAGGAACACAAAAAAATCAAAAGAGTGGATAAAATTGTTATTTGGGGATTATGTTAAATGACAATTGGGATCTCGAGGTCGAGATTAAAATACAGACAGAAAAAAGCTAGATGCACCTTCATAAAAATGTGACATCTGTTATGCAGTAGAGATCTAACTCTCACTAAAAATATCAGAATAGTGAGATGTTATGTATTCTCAGTGTTGCTCTATGGCAGGAGTTCCCAACCTAAGACCCGCAGGCCGGATCTGGCCCACAGCACCATTTCATGTGGCCCCCACTCCTCCAAGGGCATTCAAGAAACAAAATGACTGTCCCTTTGAAGTTGTTGGGACAAAACGGCCACCCCCATCATGCAGGCGAGGCAAAATGGCCGTCCAGCCCTCAAAGTTGACTGAGAGAGCGTGACCTGGCTCCTAGCTTGAAAAGGTTGGGAACCCCTGGAATAAAACATTTGAAAAGAATCAAAGCTTTTAAAATGTGGATCAACACATGGCCACTAAGGATGTCATGGGTTGATCATGGGACTCATGTAGAAGTATTGCACCGACTAGATAAAGAACAAGAACTGTTTAAGACCATTAAGCAAAGAAAGCTCTGATACCTTGAGCATTTCATGAGGAATGACATGAAATGTAGAATGCTCTAACTCGCACTGCAAGGAAAAATCCCTGGGAAGAGAGGAAGCCCTGGACGTAGATGGACTTCATGGCTGAAGAACCTGAGAAACTGGTGTGGAATTATCCTTGGAGGAACTGTTCCAAGGAGGTAAGAACAGGAAGACTTCTGCCACAATGATAGCCAGTATCTGGAATGGATGTGGCACCTAAAGAAGAAGCAAACAAACAACTAAGAGTCTTGTGCTTCCTGAAAGACTGTGAGACTTTCTTTGGCAACAGTTTTTGTGAACCGTTGTCTATGCTGGGAATGTGCCAGAGGTCTTCCCATAGTTCTTCTTCTGTGTTTAGGCCAGACTTGGATGTGCCAAAGTGGAGGCACCTTTGGGGAGTTCATTCTGCGGTTGCTTTTGCCTGACCTAGTGTGAGAAAGATTAGTCTGCAACACAAGATGGCCATTACCAGGGTACGCCTGATGGTGGGTCAAAAAACACCACAATCTTCGAGGAGGCTCTTTCTGTGCACCCCTTTCCATAGTATTTGCGTTGTGCTCAAGGATTCCAGCTGCCGAGCCTCAAAAATCCCAACTTCTGTCGCATTTGCAATCTATGAAAAATAAACAGGTTTTCCTAGTTCCTTCGATTTATCTTGATTTGTCCCTATTTTGCAGGAGTCTTGTTCTGCTATTTGGAAGACCACGGTTCTTGGGGCTTCTTTGAGTATACTAGGTGTTGCCCATACTCCCACCCCCATATCTTCACATTTGTCTTCACAGTCTTAAAGAAACGATTGAGCAGCATACCCTCTTGTTGGTATCACTTCACATAAGATAAGGAGAGAAGTAGTGGTGGATGCCAAGAAAACTAAGCAAGAGAAGGAACCTCGATATCCTCTGGACGGAGATGAGCCTCAAGTCCACCAGTTCAGATCCAGGAGAGAGCTTTATGGCAAGAACAAACATTCTTGACGGTACGCAAGAGCAAAACCAAATTAGAAGGTGGAGGAAGGAGCTCACTGGACAAGGAACAACATTAAAGGAAGATATGACTGAGGAACTCAACCTCCCCTACATGACTTGGAGAAACAAACAACTAAGAGTCTTGAAGAAGTTGGGGGTTGGACTCCCTAAATGCAAGACCAACAAGCTCACGTGGGGGCGGATGGCAGACAACAACACACAGTGTGGATGTGGAGAGAGACTGAATCCACTGGCTCATTTGCTGGTCTGCCAGAAACATGCACCGATGAGGACTTGAGTTTGGGCAATGACAAAGCCAAGACATTTTATTTTATTCTATTTTGTGACATATTTGTTGGTTGTCTGTTTTGATTTGTTGTGTGTTCTGTCATGTTATTTGATATCTGTTTGTACACCGCCCAGAGTGGGATACCACCCAAATGGGCAGCATAGAAATGTAAGAAAGAAAGAGGCTTCATTTTGGCCGTCCAGGGCTTGACGAAAGAAGAAAGCAGCAGTGGAAATCTCTCTTTGGAAAGCTCTCATATAGACGATGAGTTGGAGGTGGTTGGATTTCAGAAAGTTAGGCACTGAACCATCTGAGCAGACACCATTGAAGGGTGGTGATTTCTCCTATTTTTGGAGAGGCTTATCGATACAGCAGTTGAATTCCTAAAATGATAGATGTTGAGCAAAATGACAATCAATCAGAGATTCAGAAAGAGAACCATGTTTGTTTTGTTGCACAGAAAAAAGACAGTTGGCATTTCCCTGCAGATAGGATTTTCCACCTCGTGCTGCTTTCTCATCTTTTGGTCTATTCGTGCCACTGTCAAATGTTGACTTGAATAATTCTGCCATAGGTTTGGTGGGTTTGTTAGGTTGTCTTCGCCTTGCCAAGGGAACAATTCTGGGTAGAGATGTGCAGAATCACACATCAGCACCTTTACAGCAAGAATGCTGGACTGTAGGATTTGGGGGAGTCAAACCCATGAATCTCACTGGGTGCCCTTAGGGGCCGGTCAGCCTGGTCTACCTCAAAGGGCTGCTGAGAGGAGAACATGGATCTGGGAACCATGTGTGAAGCCTTGAGCTATCTGGAGGAAAAGTGGGGTTTGGAATTTAGCTAACCAACAGCAGCTGGAGTGGATTAAAATTAGTGACTAATAAAAGGAAAACTTATTCTAGAGAATTATTTAGAATAGGTATTAATGAATGGGGAAGGAGTAAAGCCAGAGCAAGATGTATTATCTTTTTGGAATGAGGGGACAATATATATATAAATTGAATGATATTGAGAATAGTTAATTGAGAAGATTTATAATAGTGATGGCAAACCTTTTAGAGACCAAGTGCCCAAAACGCAACCCCAAACCCACTTATTTATTGCAAAGCCAACACAGCAACAGGGGAGGGAGGAAGTGCTCCCATTGGGCTGCTGTGCACAGGGTGACTGCATGTGCCCACAGAGAGGGCTCTGAGTGCCATCCCTGGCACGTGTGCCATAGGTTCGCCACTATTGGTTTATAATGTCCCACTGGTGGTGGTTGTACGTAGTAGTTATATGTAATTTTGTTAAGATTTTTATTTTTTTAATTTCTGTAGGTTTTTTTTAATGATTTTAAAAATTTAAAAAATTGGTGCCTGTGGTTTATTTATTTATCGTATGATGAACTTCAGTTGTCTACATTAATGTTGAATGTATACAGTAATCATAAATTGACCATCTCAAGTTCTTAACTAGAGTTCCACGTCTAGGTTTAAAAGCTGTTAAAGGGCTTCGTCTGTGGCACTTGGTAAGTCCTCCAATGTGCCTCTAAAGGCGCGTAAGGGACATTTACGTGTCTGTGGTGGAACCCCTGGATATGTTTTTCCTTCTTTGCTCATTTGATGGCTGCTATAGATATCTTGGGTTGACCATGGAACTATTTGATTGATTGATTGATTGGTTGATTGGTTGATTGGTTGATTGATTAGATTTATATCGCCACCCCCTCGCCGGAGCGACTCCGGGCGGCTTACAACGAGATAAAAACTTAAAAACATCCATAAAAAATCACTTTGAAACCCATTAAAAACCCACCCACCGCATCTGAGAATCTGAACAATTACTTTAAATGAGCCAACGGGTGGGAGCCACCTCCCCGTCAGTGTCCCACACCTGCCGTGCCAGCCAGGTTTTAAGTTCCTTCTTAAAGGGCAGCAGTTCTGTCTGCAGCCGTAATTCTGTCGGCAAAGAGGGCTGGAGCGGACACGGAGAAGGCCCTCCTCCTTGTGTTAGCCGATGGCACAGTTAGGGAGCCCCTCTGGTCCGCTCTGGTTGGACGGACAGATGTTCTTGGGGACTCATGTAGAAGTGTTGCGCTGGATGGATAAAGAACAAGAACGGTTTAAGACCCTTAAGCAAAGAAAGCTCCAATATCTTGGGAATTTCACATGGAATGACATAAAGTATAGGATACTCCAACTCATTACGCAAGAGAAGGTCCCTGGGAAGGGAGGTGGACTTCATGGCTGAGGAACCTGAGAGATTGGTGTGGCATGTCCTTGGAAGAACTGTTCCAAGGAGTTAAGAACAGGAAGACTATCGCCATGGTGAGAGCCAATATCCGGCACAGGTATGGCACCTAAAGAAGAAGAACATTTGATGGATGGATGTTTGCCTTATAATAATAATTTCGTGTCGGAAATTATTCTGGGTTGAAAATATTTTTGCTCAGGGGACGCCCGAATGAGGCTTCTTTCATGTCTCCAAGATCTTTTTCCCACTGAAGTGGTACCTGTTTATCTACTTGCAGTTTCTTGCTTTCGAACTGCTAGGTTCTGGGACAGAGACAGGTGCTCAAACCATCCTACAGAACCGGGGTCTCAAACTGCCGACTTGCCAGCCTTCCAGCTAACAAGGCGAGCTTCTTAACCACTGAGACACCACAGCCCCTATGTGCCTTATAACCTGTAAGGAAGGGCAAGGGCTATTTTGGCTGTCAGTAGAAGGGACAGTAGCTCAAGTCGCTGGCTGGAAGGCGGCAGGTCAGTAGTTCGATACCTGAATATTGCAGGATGGTTTGAGTGCCCGTCTCTGGCCCAGCTCCTGCCATCCTAGCCGTTTGAAAGCAAGAAATTGCAAGTAGATAAATAGGGACCACTTGGGTGGGAAAGTAAACAGCGTTCTGTGCGCTCCCGTGTCTAGACATGCCTGCCACATGACTTTGGAAATGTCTGCAGAAGTAGACAGCGCTGGCTCTTCGGCTATGAAACAGAGATGAGCACTGAGTCGGATACGACTGGCTTTCGAGCAAGGGTGAGCTTTACCTTACCTAGAAGCTGATGATGTCAATTTGGCTGGAATAATGATTTTATCCAGGATTTATCGGAAGGGTCCGGTGTCCTGTGCCTCTTTTGGGGAGAAGGTTCAGCCCTTCAGATAGCCTTTGTAAAGTTCGGACTAAAACACAGAGAACAGACTCAATCCTGCCCTTTGGTGGAGTTGGTTTTCACTCAATCTCTCTCCTTTCCTTTGATTTGCTAGCTCAGTAATATTGACTCTCGGCTCTCGCCCCAGGAGCAGAGCTGCCCCGCTGACCTCCGCTCCGTTCCCCCTTCCAGGCCTGCCGGGATTTTCTCGAGTTAGCCGACACCCACAGCCGGAAATGGCAGCGTGTGCTCCAGCATGAACGCGAACAGCGGATCCACCTGGAAGAGACCATTGAGCAGCTAGCCAAACAGCACAACAACTTGGAGCGGGCCTGCCGGGGGGCCCCGACCCACGCCTCAAACACCACCCTCCACACGACCAAAGGTAAGCCCACTTGCCCACCTTCTGCCCTGACAGATGCCTCTGCGTGCACCCTGCTGCGTGCCAGCTGTCCCTGTCTATTTGCAGAACTGCTATTCTGCCCAATGTTCGGGCCGGACCCTTCTCTCCTTTCCAGAATTACAGTGGAACCTTGGTTAACAAATTTAATGCGTTCTCCGTGACCTTTTGCACTCTGAAAATTTGTAAAGAGATTTTCCCCATAGGAATGCGTTGAATGCAGTTTCCCATAGGAATGCGTTGAATGCCTTTTTCCATAGGAATGCACTGAATATCAAAATTTGTTAACGGAAATGCAGTTTCCCATTGGAATGAATTGAAAACCAATTAACCCATTCCAAAATATTTTTGTTAACCGATCCACTATTTTCTATGGATTTCCTTTTGTTGTGCGATTTTTGTGTTAACTGAGCCATTTGTTAACCTAGGTTCCACTGTATTTTTTTTGGGGGGACGGGAGGTGTTTGTATGTGTAGAGCGAATCCACAGCACATGGGAATAGCACATGTTGTTTACATATCGAGTGTGCTGATTCCAAATCTGAACTCAGAATTTGCCTATCACGTACAGATTTTAAGGCGGGCTATAGCTGTTCAAATGATTGGTAATTGGGTAATTATTTTTACATGGGAACATTATGACAGTGGCAGCTACCACTATGCTTGCTGCCACCTCAGCTGAATCACATCCCCTGGTGGCATGCATGTTCCAGCAGCAGCCAGGCACGGCTGGGCAAGTCAGTGAGCTGAGGTCAGAAATAGGTATATAAGGCAAGATGGGCCATGGGCTTGTCTCTAGTGCAAAATCATCTTATTGGATAGTACAGCTAGGCCAGATTGAGTCTGTTTTGAGCTAAAAATGCAGCTTGCCTTGTTAGCTGGAAGGCTGGCAAGTTGGCAGTTCGAGACCCGAGTACTGCATGTCGGAGAGAGCGCCCAACGTCTGTCCCAGCTCCTGCCAACCTAGCAGATTGAAAGCAAGAAATGGCAAGTAGCTAAATAGGGACCACTTCGGTGGGAAAAAGATCTTGGGGACATGAAAGGAACCTCATTTGGGCGTCCCCTGAGTGGAATTTCCCCAGCAAAAAATCCTTTCAGCCCAGAATAAAATGCTCCGTAGCCTGAGTTTAAATGCAGTTGAGCCAGTCCTCGATTTGAGCCATTGCAAAAGGTAGTCTAGCAAGGCAATTCTTGCAGACCTTAGTAAAGGGATAGGTCTGCGCACCGTTGTCAGGCTTCTCTTGTGCTTGTCGAATGCACTCATCCGTGTCTCTCTCTGCCAGGAGGGAGTGTACAGCGTGTGAAAGGGGAAGCCAGCGACGAAGATGAGGAGACGGAGTATTTCGACGCCATGGAAGATTCTCAGGCCTTCATCACAGTAGCTGCAGATCCATCCAAGCACAGGTTGGTCTCCGACTCTTTCTTACACCAACCAAGGGTCCCATTGAATGTTGGCCAAACCGGAGAGCTTCTCCATTGTATGTTGATCATGTGTTTAGGAAGCTGACCCTCATGGAATAACTGGAATTGAAAGGGTCCTCTTTGGCCAGGAGTTCTCAACCTTTTAACACCGAGGCCGGGTCATGCTCCCTCAGACAGCTTTGGGGTCCGGACACGCGGAAAACCATTTTGCCCTTCCTCCACCACATGGCACTTCTGGGTGTGGTGGAGACGGTTGTGGGGGGCATGAAATGGCGCTGCAGGCTGCATTTGGCCCACGGGCTGCAAGTTGTCCCTTAGGCCATCCAAGTTGTCTTAGGCCATCCAGTCCAACCCTCTGCTCAAGACAGGGATCTATATCAAAGCAGATATGACAAATGGCTGGCCAATGCTCTCTTGAATGTTTCCAGTTTTGGAGCATTCACCACCTCTCAAGGCAGTTGGTTCCACTGTCGTACTGCTCTAACAGTTAAGGAGATTTTTCTGATATCCACCCTATATCTGGCTTCCTGTAGTTTGAGCCTGTTATTATGTCCTGCACTCTTGGATGATGGGAAATAGACCCTTCCCTTCCTCTTTATGATCATCTTTCATGTATTTGAAGAGTGCTATCATAGAATCACTGAGCTGGAAGGGGCCTTTTAGGCCATTGAGTCCAACTCACTGCTCCATGCAGGAATCTGAAACAAAGCAGATGGCGGTCCAATTCTCTCTTGAATGCTTCTGGTGTCGGAGCGCTCTCCACCTCTTTAGGCAGTGGGTTCCACTGTCGTACTGTTCTAACAGTTAAGGAGTTCCCTCTGGTGTTCAGCCTATATCTGGCTTCCTGCAGTTTGGGCCCATTATTACACGTCCTGCACTCTGGAATGACCGAGAACAGTTCCTGTCCTTCCTCTTTACGATGAAGAGAAGGGGAAAACGCCTTTAAACCAGTCTCAGTTCTGGTCCAAGAAAGCATGTGAGACGTTGGGTGCATAAGAAGGCAAGGCAGAGCATTTGCATATCAGAATCCCGGCTCCGTTTGTGACGCTCAGGGTGGCAGGTTCCAGGGGGCGATTCCGCGGCAGCCATGCTCTGGCACGGCCAGAAGGGACCATGTTCCATTTCACGTGCCGTTGTCATCTGTGTGTTCTCTGCAGGCGCAACAACAGCAACATCAGCGTGGCCAGCGAGGGCCGTGCTGAGGACTGGAACCTGGAAGACAGCGTAAGTGCATCCGGAAAGAGATTGGCAGGCAGGCAGGGCTTTCAGGCAGGGCGAAGAATGGGCAGGAAGGGAGGCCCAGGGAGGAAGTCTCCGTAGCAGCTTTGCTGGGATACTGACAGATTTCTCATAATCCCGTGATGGCCAACCTTGGCACGCCAGGTGTTCTTGGACTCCAATTCCCAGAAGCCCAAGTCTCTGTGAATCCACATGAATGGGTTTACTGGTACTCCATGTGTGCTTAGACTTCATTTCCCAGAATCCCAAGTCTCTGTGAACCCACATGAATAGGTTTACTGCAGCACTCTGGGTGTTCTTGGACTTCAGTTCCCAGAAGCACAAGTTGCTGTGAATCCACACAAATTGGTTTACTGCAGCACTCTGGGTGTTCTTGGACTTCAGTTCCCAGAAGCCCAGGTCTCTGTGAATCCACATGAATGGGTTTACTGGCACTCCATGTGTGCTTGGACTTCAATTCCCAGAAGCTCAAATCTCTGTGAATCCATACGAATGGGTTTACTGGCACTCCAGGTGTTTTTGGGCTTCAATTCCCAGAAGCCCAAGTCCCTATGATTCAATTCGTGTGGATTCGTGTGGAAACCCATTCATGTGGATTCACAGAGGACTTGGGCTTCTGGGAATTGAAGTCCAGGAACAACTGGAGTACCAAGATTCGCCATTACTGTCAAAATCCTTTGATTCCATATTTCCCTCCATTCATCCTCCTTTAGTCCTACTTTTAAATTAGACTCCCAGGAGAAGGATAGTTCTTTAGGTTGGGGTGCTTGGGTGTGGGAGAGAAAATTTCGGAGAGAAAGAAGGCCTTCTTTTCAAATAGTCTTCTGGTTCTGTAAGGCAGGTCTTACTCAGCTTCATGCTTGAGGGAGAGGATTAGACTGTGCGGCAGAGAGGTGTAGCATTTTCATAATTGCTTATGGTGGCTCTTCTTCTGAATCCAAATATTGGCGATGCTCATGGCGAATGGCCGTGAAGATTGTCCAGGAAACCATAGAATGCAGTTGCCTTCCATTTGCCTTCTGCATCGCAGCGTGACACCCAATAGTACCTCTGATCCAGTTCCATGAGCCATTTTCTGGTCCTGAGCCCTTTGAGTACAAAACGCCCTCCTCAGCCCCAGGCCTGGATGGATGAAGCTGCTGCCCTCCATCAAGAAGGACTCAAGTGGGATTTAATCCACTTGGGGACCATCACCGTTCCCTGTGGACCTTGCCACCCAAGGCCATTAGTCCTCAGGGTGGTCAGGTTAGATAACTACCACCTGATGATCAGCATTGAGTCTCTGGCAGTAGGGTCTACTCTATGGCCATAGCAGGATAACCTGGCCAGACTAACAAAAGTGGCTTGGAAACCGAAATTAACAGGTTGCAGTGCTGATAGACCAGTGTTTCCCAACATTAGGTGTCCAGATGTTCTTGGATTACAGCTCCCAGAAATCTTGGCCAACATAGCCGATACTGCTAAAGCTCTGGAAAGTTTTAGTCCAAGAACATCTGGAGTCCTGATGTTGGAAACTGCCATGGTAGACCATCCCTGTGAGCCCTGTTGCCTCTGCTACCTTTTCCAGGTGTTTGAGAGCACCAGTGAAAGCAACCAAGATGCCACGGGCAAGCAGGTCGTGCCCAAAAAGAAGAGGCGGACTCGGATCCCGGACAAACCCAACTACAGCCTTAACCTCTGGAGCATCATGAAAAACTGCATCGGCAAAGAATTGTCCAAGATCCCCATGCCTGTAGGTCATTTTCTTTTGGGTTACTTGCACTTTTGAGAGCTCTAGGCTTGGGCCATTCACCCCATACTTCATTGAGGCTTCATCGTCTTCCATAGCGAGCCCGGTGGCTTAGTGGTTAAGATGCTGAGCTGGAAACTGGAAGTTCATGTTTCGATACCTGAGAGCAGAACTTGGGGACATGAAAGGAGCCTCATTCAGACGTCCCCTAAAAATCCTTTCAACCCAGAGTAATTTCTGAGACGAAATTATTATTATTATTATCTTCTTCCATGTCTAGGCCATATGTGAAACTGCATAATGAAGCCACCTTTTGGTGAATTCATTCCACCGTTCCTATCTTCTGATCTAGTGTGAGAAGGATTCATTGCCCATTGCCCGAGGTATACCTGATTATGCTTTAAAAATACCACAGTCTTTGAGGAGGCTCTTTCTGTGTACCCCACTACAGTGCCTGATCCAGGGGAACAAGGACCACCCCGAAATCCTTAGATGATGATAATAGTTTTGTGTCAGAAATTATTCTGAGTTGAAAGGATTTTTGTGGAAGACTCCGCTCAGAGAATGCCCACATGAGGCTCTTTTCGTGTCCCCAAGAGCTGGGCAGAGACGGGCACTCAAACTGTCATGCAGTACCCAGGTCTCGAACTGCCAACTTGCCAGTCTGCCAGCTAATAAGGTGAGCTTCTTAACCACTGAGCCACCGCAGTCCCTAATCCTTAGATGGGGAATACCCTTGTTAGAACCACTTCCTTCCTTCATGTCCCGATCAAACCCTGGACTACCAAAATGAAGCCACTTTCTTGCCTTTGTCATTGGCCAAACTTAAGTCTTCATCGGTGCATGTTTCTAGCAGTAATCAGCAGGCCAGTGAATGAGCTGGATTCTGTATCTCTCCACATTCACAGCATGTGTTCATGTCCTCAATCTGCCCCCACTTGAGCCTGTTGGTCTTGCATGTAGGGACTCCAACCTTCAGCCTATTCAGGGTCCTCCAAGTGATGTAGGGGAGGTTGAGTTCCTCAGCCATCTCCTCCTTGAATGTTCTTCCTTGTCCAGTGAGTTCCTTCCGCCACCTTCTAATTTGGTTTTGCTCTTGCGTACCCTCAAGAATGTTTGTTCTTGCCATAAAGAATCAATTAAAATTCCATGAAATTGTGTGATTCAAACTGATTATGAGCCAGTTGATATAGGAAGTGTCAAGTTGTTTTTGACTTACAGCAACCCTAGTGGGGTTTTGAAGTTTGTGAAATGTTCAAGAAGTGGCTTCCTGTTGTCGCCCTCCAGTGAGTTTCCATGACCAAGCAAGCATTTCAACCCAGTCTCCTGAACCCTAGTCTGATTTTCTGATCCACTACACCAGTGTTTCTCAACCTTGAGCCCCCAGATGTTCTTGGCCAACACAGCCCATGGTGAAGGCTTCTGAGAGCTGTTGTCCAAGAATATCTGGGGACCCAAGTTTGAAAACCATTGCACTACACCAAGGGTGGCCAACCTTGGTGCTCTAGGTGTTCTTGAACTTCAATTCCCACAAACCCAAGTCAGCACACCTGCTGATCAGGGCTTCTGAGAATCGAAGTCCAAGAACATCTGGAGCACCATGGTTGATTACCCCTGCACTACACAATAAGGGATGTTCTTCAAGCTATGTGATCTAAAAATTAGAGGAGAGTTAAGAAAGAGAATCCAATAATTTGACTAAATATTATAAGTGTGAAGTTTGCAGTTAAACTCTATCAGTGGTTGATGTGCAAGAGGTGTCAGATCAAAACTAGCAGTGCATCCTGAAGCAGAGAAGAAAGGATAGACTCTGTTTTTGTGGGGAGTGAAAAAGCTGGTTGTGATTCAGAGATATTTCTCTCGCTTTGGGCAAAATATGTTGCTTTCTGAATGGACACAAAGGAGAAATACAGGAAAACCCGCATGGGTAGACAAGAACATTCAAGAATGTTCTCCTTTTGTGAGATGTGAAGATTTTTTTTTCAGTGTATGTGTTTGCAAAATCATTGTGTGTGTGTTTTGCATTATTAGAAAATGCATCAGTGTTGATTTCTTGCTTGAAGTAGCACATGCTGTAGCATCGGATGGGTTGTTTGTGTCTTTTTGATCAGTCTGTCCTCTTGTGTTTGCTGTGCATGAACATGCTTAAGGAAAGAGTGCTGGTTTCACAGTGTCACATTTCACACAAAATGCGGGGAACTCAACCAAAAAGAAATCTGTGTGGCCTTGTTGTGATGCTCATGTAAAGCTTTTTCTCTCAGAGGAAGGAGTGACACACACACCCCCCCAATTATATAGGAATATGACCCTGTTAATGGGTGTTCTGAGATTTCCTAATAGCCCTTTGGCTGCAATGTATAAATAATCTCTCTACTGTGATTAGGTCAAGGTCAAGGTCACCCTTGCTCGAAAGCCAGTCGTATCCGACTCTAGGGTTCAGTGCTCATCTCTGTTTATAGCCAAAGATCCAGCGCTACCTGCATCTGCATACATTTCCATAGACATGTCACAGGCATACCTCAACACCGGAACACTGTTTACCTTCCCACTGAAGTGGTCCCTATTTATTGACTTGCAATTTCTTGCTTTCAAACTGCTAGTTCAGCAGGAGCTGGGACAGGTGGGAGCTCACTCTGTCGGGCAGTACCCGGGAATCGAACTCTGACCTTCCAGTCAGCCCATTCAGTGTTTCAACCCCTTGAGCCACCGCAGTGCAGCTGCTAAATGGAGTGCTTTAATTCTGTCATTGGGATGCTTTGAAGCAACCAACAGATTAAAAAATTGTACAGAAGCCATGCTGGGAAACAGTTGAAAATGCAATTTAGTTTTTTGGCAAGAAAGTCCATTCTTTCAATCATTTGTAGAGTGCTTTTTGTGTACCCTGAGCTCCCAGATATCTAAAGAAGGGACAGAGGGAATCCATGCTTGGTATGCTTGGCTTGCTTGTGTTCTTGTTCTTGTTTCTTGTCCTGACTTAGTTATGTTTTGCTTAGAGAACTGTCTAGTAAAGCTTTGCTTCTTCAACGTCTGAGTGCTTCTTGTTTCTGAGATCTTTTTAAGAAACCTGAATCTAACCAGGCTTAGCTAGCCTGCTTGGCAAGACAGTAACCATCTCAAAGCTCTTGCTATCAGCTTTATTGAGCTTACGTCTCCCCCAGGTAATTTTTGCAAGCCGAGGAATTTGATTCTCAAAATAAGAGTTTGCAGCAGAGGGTGTGAAAGAGTGAGGGGGTGAGAGGGATAGAGATATGAAGGAGCTGACAGGGCTCCCGCTGGTGTTAATTGAGTCTGAATGCTTCCTATTAAGTTGTAATGGAGAAAAACAGATTTTGAAAACATTAGAATTACTGCCCACATTCCGTGAACAATGCGATTTCCTAAAAAAACAGCATGTGGTTTTTGGGTTCAACCTTGTGGAGAATCTCTGCTTTTGCTGGATCATGTTTCTTCGATGTAAATCAGGGGTTCCCAACCTAAGGCCTGTGGGTCGGATCCGGCCCGTGGCATCATTTCATGTGCCCCCCCAGGGCATTTGAGAAAACAAAATGGCCACCCCTTTGAAGCTGTTGGAACAAAATGGCCACCCCCATCGTGCAGGCAGGGCAAAATGGCCATCTGGCTCTCAAAGCTGACCACTTGAAAAGGTTGGGAACCACTGATGTAAATAATTAGGAGGCACCTTCCTTTTTTAAATAAAAAAAGTATCCCCATGATTCTCTTCGTGGGGAAAGTTTCTGGAGTGCACAAAACCAATTTTGGCCCACTGCCTGAAGCATGTAGGATTGTGCAATTCCCAACCAATGGGAACCACTGGTCTACATGCTAAGAGTTCTCTATTCCTCTTCGTTGTGTGGAATAGAAGTAGGGATGACTGGAGAGCAGGCAACTGTGTGAGCTTCTGAAATCTTGCATTTGTGGGTTTTAGGAATTTGGCTGAATTTGCTGTAGTGGGTAGACCATTGATGGCCAACCTTGGCACTCCAGCTATACTTGAACTTCACTTCCCAGAAGCCCCGAATCATCAGGAGTGCTGACCTGTGCTTCTGGGAATTGAAGTCCAAGAACACCTGGAGTGCCAAGGTTCACCATCTTTGGGGGAGACCAAGGAATCTATGGGTTCAAATCCCTGATTGGGCATGGAAACTCACAGGTCGTCCCCCCCCCCCCTAATCGAAAGCCAGTCATAGCTGACACTAGGGTTCAGTGCTCATCTCTGTTTACAACCAAAGAGCCAGTGCTGTCTGCGACTGCAAATGTTTCTTTGGTCATGTGGCAGGCATGACTGGATCCCTGAGTGCATGGATCACTGTAACCTTTCCTGCCAAAGAGGTACCTCTGTATCTACTGGCAATTTCTTGCTTTCGAACTGCTAGGTTGGCAGGAGTTGGGACAGACGATGGGCACTCACTCCATCCCGCAGCACTTGGGTCTCGAATTGCTCACTTTCCAGTCAACATGTTTAGCATCTTAACCACTAAGCCACTGCAGTCCCTTTGAAATTCCCAGAGATGATAGAATGTATGAAACGATTTCTTAAGTGTCTCACTTACCGTGAAAGTTATTTTAGGGTCACTGGAAGATGGATCAACCTGATGACTCTTCCGAGAAGGACTTTGATACATCAGGTTCTCCTCTGTTCCGTCTCCGCAGGTGAACTTCAACGAGCCGCTGTCCATGCTGCAGAGGCTCACGGAAGACCTGGAGTACCACGAGTTGTTAGACAGAGCTGTCAAGTGCGAGAACTCCATGGAGCAGATGTGTTTTGTGGCAGCCTTCTCCGTGTCTTCCTACTCTACCACGGTCCACCGGACGGCCAAGCCCTTCAACCCGCTCCTGGGCGAGACCTACGAGCTAGACCGCCTCGATGAGTTGGGCTTCCGTTCACTCTGTGAGCAGGTAACGCTTTTCGTCCGAATAAACTGGGTGGAATAGCGAAGGCAATGAGCAGAATTCAAAAAGATCTTGATAGGCTCGAATCCAACCGAATGAAATTTAACAGGGAGATGTGCAAAGTTTTACATCAGGGGTTCCCAACCTAAGGCCTCTGGATCTGGCCCACGGGATCATTTCATGTGCCCCCCCTCCCCCCGCACTCCTCTAAGGGCATTCAAGGAACAAAATTTCCACCCATTTGAAGCTGTTGGGACAAAATGGCCACCCCCATCGTGCAGGCAAGGCAAAATGGCTGACCTGACCTCATAGCTGACTTTGAGAGTGTGACCCGGCCCCCAGCTTGAAAAGGTTGGGAACCCCTGTTTTATACTTAGGGAACAAAAAACAGAGGCACCCTTACAAGATGGGGGATACTTAGCTTTAGTAATACTGTACTACAAGCAAGAAGTATTTTGGCATTGTTGTAGATCACAGACTGAGTATGAGTCCACAGTGCGATGTGGCTGTGAAAAAGGCCAACACTGTTTTAGGCTGCATTAACAGAAGTCTAGTCTCCATAACCCATGAGGTACTAGGTAAGGTAAAGGTTGCCCTTGCTCGAAAGCCAGTCATATCCGACTCTAGGGTTGCAGAGAGACTCAATGAATTCTTTGCTTCAGTATTCACTGAAGAAGACAGAGGCCACATGCCCAAAACAGAGCCTATCTTCGTAGGGAGGGAAACCGAAGAATTAAGCCAGATAGAAATAACCAGGGAGGAGGTCCTTGCATGTCTTGTTAAGCTAAACACTAACAAATCCCCAGGACCAGATGGCATCCATCCACGAGTTCTCAGGGAACTTAAAGATGAAATTGCTGATCTCCTAGCCAAAATATATAATCTTTCCCTCAAATCAGGCTTTGTGCCTGATGACTGGAAGGTAGCGAATGTAACACCAATTTTCAAAAAAGGATCCAGGGGTGATCCAGGAAATTACCGACCTGTCAGTTTGACATGTGTCCCAGGTAAAGTGATGGAAACCATCCTAAAAGATAGAATTAATAGGCACATAGAAGAGAAGGAGCTGCTAATGGAGAGCCAACATGGCTTTTGCAAGGGCAAATCATGCCTCACTAATCTGTTGGAATTTTTTGAGAGTGTCAACAAGCATGGGATAAGGGGGATCCAGTTGACATTGTTTATCTGGACTTTCAGAAGGCTTTTGGCAAGGTTCCGCACCAAAGGCTCTTGAATAAACTTACCAGTCATGGAATAAATGGACAACAGGTCTTGTCCTGGATCAGCAACTGACTAAGGGACAGGAAACAGAGGGTAGCACTAAATGGACACTTCTCCAAGTGGAGGGAAGTCAAGAGTGGGGTCCCCCAAGGTTCAGTACTGGGACCCCTGCTTTTCAACCTCTTCATAAATGATCTAGAAGTATGAGTAAAAAGCAAGGTAGCCAAATTTGCTGACGACACTAAATTATACAGGGTAGTGAAAACTGTGAGAGATTGTGAGGAGCTCCAGAGGGATCTCTTGACACTGGGGGAGTGGGCAAAACAGTGGCAAATGAGTTTCAACATTAGTAAGTGCAGAGTGATGCATGTTGGGGCAAAAAACCCCAATTACATTTATAAACTGATGGGGTCTGAACTCTCTGCGACAAACCAGGAAAGGGACCTTGGTGTCCTGGTGGACAGCTCAATGAAGGTGTCAACCCAGTGTGCCTCAGCAGTGAAAAAAGCAAACTCAATGCTAGGGATCATTAGGAAGGGTATAGAAAATAAGTCAGCAAGTGTCATTTTGCCTCTTTATAAATCTATGGTGAGGCCCATCTGGAATATTGTGTACAGTTCTGGTCGCCATATCTCCAGAAGGATATTATGGAGTTGGAGAAAGTGCAGAGGAGGGCAACCAGAATGATGAGGGGACTGGAACACCTTCCTTACCATCTGAGGCTGCAACGGTTGAGCCTCTTCACTCTTGAACGACGGCGTCTAAGAGGTGACCTGACTGAACTTTATAAAATCATGCACGGTGTGGACAGAGTAGATAAGGAAAAACTGTTTTCCCTATCGCATAACACTAGAACTAGGGGACACTCCATGAAACTTTTGGGTACTAGTTTTCAAACATATAAGAGAAAGTAGTTTTTCACCCTGAGGATTACTGGTCTATGGAACTCCCTGCCAGAAGAAGTGGTGACAGCTGTCAGTCTTGACAGCTTCAAGAAAGGATTAGACAAGTTCATGGAGGACAAGGGGATCAATGGCTATAATTATGGATACTTAAGGACATCCTCCGGGTTGGAGAGATAGGCAGGATATATCTCTCAATGCCATTTCCAGGGAATCCTAAGCAGGTGAAGGCATCTGCTTGGGAATACCCTGTGAGACAGAATGCTGGACTGGATAATTTATTTATTTATTGTTCTTATATACCGCTTTACTTGTCTACTGACAACTCAAAGCGGTTTACAGAGAATCCAATAAATACAAAACAAAACATAAGTAGGGAAAAGGGAAAGGGGAGAGGAGGGGGATGTACAACACAATACAGATTCATTATGCAATACAGTACAATAACATCATATCAAGTATAGGCACAATATAACAATTAAATACAATAAAATATAACAATAATGTAATAACAGTTTACAAGTTTACAAGATATAATCAGGAAAAACAACACAATGTCCTCAGCAGCCAAGTCCACAACAGAGTCCACATCTCAATGTCCACGACCACGGTGGGGCCAAGGAAGGGACGTCCTCGCTCTGCATCGGCGTCTCCGGCTCCCCTTAGCCATGGGAACCCTTTTACCCTCCCCGCCCAATGGCAGGGGGCAGGGAGGGACGTCCTCGCACGGCGTCGGTGTCTTGCAATCATGGTCTCCTGTGGCCTGTTCCAGCAAGGCTGTTCTTATGTTCTGTTTCATAGCTCAAGAGCCAGTGCTGCCTGCTTCTGCAGACGTTTGGACGCTTAAAAAACTGGCTGAAGCTATAGGAAGCCAGATATTGGCTGAATATCAGGGGAATCTCCTTAACAGTTAGAGCAGTATGTACATGGAAGCAACAGTCTCAAGAGGTGGTGAGCACTTCAACACTGGAAGCATTCGAAAGAGAATTGTCAATCAACCATCCTTCAGATCTGCTCTGATTCAGATTCCTGTATTGAGTAGCGGGCAGGACTGGATGGCCTCAAAGGCGCCCTTCCAACTCTATGAGTCTATAAAATACTATGACCCATTGCTTGCCATCCTGGTTTAAAGGGAAAAATCAAGGTCTCCCTTGCTCAAAAGCCAGTCGTATCCAACTCTAGGGTTCGGTGCTCATCTCCACTTACAGCCAAAGAACCAGTGCTGCTTGTGTCTGTTGGCATTTTCGTGGCCATATGGATAAGTTTAGGATTACCGTGTGAACCATCAGGCTTGGAGTTACAGATTTCTTCTCTGTAGGCAGGGAGGTGTGTATTTCTCCTTCGCAAAGAGTGTGACCGCTTAATGCAGGGGTTCCCAACCTAAGGCCCGTGGGACGGATCTGCCCCCCGGTGCCATTTCATGTGGCCCCACCCTCACCCCTCTGAGGGCATTCGAGAAACAAAATGGCCACCCCTTTGAAACTGATGGGACAAAATGGCCACCCCCATCGTGCAGGCAGGGCAAAATGACCGTCTGACCCTTGAAGCTGACTGAGAGAGCGTGACCCGGCCCCCAGCTTGAAAAGGCTGGGAACCCCTGAATTAATGCATATTGGGTGAGATCTGGCAAATCCCTCCTTGTGTCCCTCCAGGTGAGCCATCATCCTCCGGCTGCCGCGCACCACGTCTATTCCAGGCGCGGCTGGACCCTGTGGCAGGAGATCACCATTGCCAGCAAGTTCAGGGGGAAATACCTCTCCATCATGCCACTGGGTAAGCAGGCCTTCTCTGCAGGGAGGGTGTGGTGGCGCATTGGTGAATCGGCTGTCCTGCAACTAAAAGGTTGTGCGTTCAATCCTGACTAAAGCACATGGTTGACTCAGCCTTCCATCTTTCCAAGGTCGGTAAAATGAGGGGCCCAGTATGTTGGGGGCAAAATGCTAATTAACTTGTGAACCGCCCAGCGTGTGGACTAAGCGCTATCGGGCGGTATATAAGTATAATTAATATTGCTAATTACTATTGCACACCTCTGTTTCTTGCTGAATGGATTGATTTTGCTTTGCTTTGTATGTCGGGTGATGGCGTTGAAGAGCTAGCAAACACGGGGCGAATATTGTCGGGTTCGCTCACCGTCCTTTGCGTAGCTCTCTTTCTCTACTATTCTGCTACTACAGCAGAAGAAATCACTTTAGGATTGTGTTTTGGGACTATTAAACTGCTGCCTTGCAGCCCCAACCAACTGCTGCTGTTGTGAGTTCGATCCTAAGGGGATTAAGGTTGACTCAACCGTCCATCCTTCGAAGGTTGATGAAACTGAGTACCCAGCAGGGCGGGTTGGACTTTGATGGCCTTAACGGCCCCTTCCAACTCTGTGATTCTATGATTCGCCCCTTAATGTCCTTGAATGGTGGAAAGAGGATGCTAAATTTGGTTAGCCTGGTGCAGGGGGCCTTTACTTTTGCTTGTTTCTTCCTTCTTTTGGAGGAAAAACAGTCCGTGATGAAAGAGAGAACATTTTGAACATGCTCTTCAAAAAGCCCTGCATCTCTCCTGGTCTCATGTGGTGTTTAACCCATATTCGAGATACACAGTGAGCATGTAATATTGCTTGGGAATGCCTCCACTTTCTCCAAGGGCTTTGTTCTGGAAGCAAAATCTCCCTTCCTTCCTTCTGTTCTTTATTCCTTCATTCATTAATTCTGTTCTTTATTCCTTCCTTCCTTCCTTCTTTTCTTTATTCCTTCCTTCCTTCTGTTCTTTATTCCTTCCTTCCTTCTTTTCTTTATTATTTCCTTCCTTCCTTCATTCTGTTCTTTATGCCTTCCTTCCTTCTGTTCTTCCTTCCTTCCTTCTGTTCTTTATTCTTTCTTTCCTTCCTTCCTTCATTCTGTTCTTTATTCCTTCCTTCCTTCCTTCCTTCTGTTCTCTATTCCTTCCTTCTATCCTTCAGGTGCCATCCACCTGGAATTCCACTCCAGCGGCAACCACTACATCTGGAGGAAGGTGACTTCCACCGTTCACAACATCATTGTGGGCAAACTCTGGATCGACCAGGTCAGTAAGGCGGCTAAAGAAGACCCAGTGCAGGGTTAGCGTTTCCGATGGGCAGGGGAAGTACTTACAGAGGGAAGTCCAGGATAGAGCTTATATACAGCAATATTGGGCTATATGTTTCCTATCAGCCCTAGCCGTGTGCCATACTGGGGAGTTGCAGTCTATCAACATCTGGAGGGTTACCATACTCTCCTTTCTGAATCAGATGCTGTTGAAAATAGAAGAATTCAAGAGACTTAATAGCACTTTCATTTTCCAGACTTTATATGCACTATTTGAACAGTTTTTAGTTACCGTATTTACTGACATATAAGACGCATTGGAGTATAAGACACACTCCATTTTTCTGGTGTATTTTAAAGGGGGAGTGTGTCGTATACACTGGCAAATCTAGGGTTTTTTACTTGTTAGCTCTATTTGGAAGGGCTTAATTTTAATGTGACTTAGACGCACATGTCTTGCTGGCATAGCTCAACAAGTTGGCTCTGGAATCGAAGGTCAGGAGTTCGATACCCCCACGTTGCCTCTTGTTCCATTCCAAGGCAAGCAATAGCCTATATTCCTTGTGTTGTTGATATGAAGAAATGTAAAATTAATCTCCTTGCAAATTAATTACAGTAAAACCATATCCCCATTTACACAATTCCTTATGGGTTTGCTTTGAGTTACATAAAGATTCTTTTTCCTATGGGTTTGCTTTGAGTTATGTAAAAATCCATTTCCCTATGGGTTTGCTTCGATTTACAGAAAAATGTCATTTTTCCTATGGGTTTGCTTCGAGTTACGTAAAAAAACGATTTAAGCAAAAGCCTACGGAACGGAGTTTTTTTCGTAAGTAGGTTTTTTTACTGTATCTCTCTTTCTCTCTTCTTGCCCAGTCTGGTGACATAGAAATCGTCAATCACAAATCAAAAGACAGATGCCAGTTGAAATTCACTCCTTACAGCTATTTCTCCCGGGACATCCCCCGAAAGGTAGGTAATTTCCCCCATGATTCATAATAACTCTGTATCATTATAATAACCAAAGGCCATAGCAGTTTTCACCATTCAGGAGCATATGAAACTTTTAAAAATAATATTAGTAATATTAACAAAACAGCAAGGTTTGCTTTGAGCAGAAAAACAGGTGTAAAAGAGGATTTATAAAAGCAGAACCCAGGTAAGTCTCACAGCTGCAGACAAGCAGAGCCAGACTTTTGGAGTGTTTATTTTATTCTATTTATTTATTTTATACTATACCCCGTCCCAGTTGTGCAAAGCATCACTCTGTAAAGGGATTGATCCTGAGGCCTTTTAAAAATATTTAAAAACCTGCACTAGGAAACGTACCTATTCACATTTAAAACTACAAGATGCGACCATTGAAAACATAATTTAAAAGCTCAACTTTGGATGCCGAAATAGTGGAGTAAATTTTCTTCTTGCTCGGCGGGAGAGGAAGACCTTTCCTGGTTTCATTGTCTTCGTCACCCTTGCGCAAGTTTCTTGTTAAAGGAGACGAGAAATTTCTGAGAGTTTGGGAATTCCTGTTCAGACAGCTTAAATCAGGAGTTCTCGACCTTCTTAAGCCGAGGGCCGGGTCATTCTCCCTCAGACAGCTTTGGGGGCCGGATGGCCGTTTTCCCCTTCCTCCACCACATGGCACTTCCTGGTGTAGTGGAGGCGGTGGGGGGCCACATGAAATGGTGTCATGGGCCACATCCGGCCCACGGGCCGCAGGTTGTGAATCCATGGTGTAGACGTTTCTCCCCTCTGTTTTGTTATTTTGTATATATGTGTTGTTATTATAATTACTTTAATAAATTTAATTTTAAAAAGATCTGTGCACTCTGGTGTCGTTTTGAGTTGGGTGGCTATACAAATTGGAAAAAATAAATAAATCTGGGCTGATACCTTGGTTGAGCTGCCCCAAAACCTCCGCGGCCATCGGCCCCATGCCGTTTCTCCTTCCCAGGTGTCGGGCGTGGTGATGGACGCCAACGATAAGGCCCATTACGTGTTGTCCGGCACGTGGGACGAAAAGATGGAGTGCTCCAAGGTCGTGAACAGCAGCCAGGGGAAAACCAGTTCGGAAGGCAACCTGTCAAAAATGGTCTACCAGACCCTGTCTCCCAAGGTCCTGTGGAGGAAATACCCCCTGCCGTGAGTCTTCCCCCCTGCAGACGGAGGGTGGGGGTTGGCGTGCAGATTTAGGGACATTTCGGTGCCCAGGGGAGTCATGCTCTTTGCCACTGCATCCGTTAAGTGTAGTGAACCCAGTCTGCTGATCTGGTTCAGATTCAGGCCATCCATCTGCTAAACCCATTGTCACTATCTCTGGTATTCCATGCCTGCCTTTGGGACAGGATCTTACCAGCTACTCAGACATCATTTTGAATTAGAGCTGCCCGGAACACAATGCGCAATGCTCCACAATTAAGGTGAGGGTGATGGTCCCCAAGTGGATGAAATCCCTCTTGATGGAAAGCAGCAGCTTCATCCATCCTGGTCAGGTGCTGATAATGAGGACTTTGTGTGCCAAAAGGACTCAGGACCAGAAAGGGACTCATGGAACTGGATCAGTTCTACTATGGGTCCCATACTGCAATGTGGAAGAAGGCCAATGGAAGGCCACTGTATTATGTTGTTCACAAGACAATCTTCATGGCTGATCGCCATGAGGAGAGCCAACATTCGGAATTGGATAAGACACTTAAAGTAGAAGATACATTTTAAAAGAGTATTAATCCAAGAATACCCCTGTGACTTTGCCGGCTCGAGTTTTGTAGTAACTGTAATCCAAAAAAGTAACTTTCCCATCCTTAGTGGGAATAAGAGTTGCAGTGTAGGGTTGTCTAGCAATTACCAGAGACACAAATGGCAACCAATCTATGCCCCCTTTTCTCATTCTGACGTGTGAAGTTCTCTAGGATGTCTTCTGAAGTACATAGAAATAGGAAACACCACTTGTCCAGACATGTTTTGGGGTACCAAACCTTTGTACCAGCAGGGCTATATTTGAGGATGCCAAGAGTATTACATTTTTGGAACTCAATTCCCAGAGTCCTATGCTGGCTGGCATATTCTGGGAACTATAATCACTCTGTCAATCATTAAGTCAGTCAGGCAATCAATCAATCAGATGGTCAATCAGTCAGTCTCTCAGTCAATCAGTCAATCAGTTAGTTGATCAGGCAATTACTCAGTCAGTCAACCAACCAATCCATCCATCCATCCATCCTATCTAGTTTTGAAGTGCTCCATCCATCCATCCATCCATCTATCCACCTTACCTACCCACTCACCCATATTTCAATCCATCCATCTGTTTGTCCATCCACCCACCCCCACCCATCTGTTCATCCATCCATCCAATCTAGTTTTGAAGTGCTCCATCCATCCATCCATCCATCCATCCATCTACCTTACCTACCCACCCACCCATATGTCCATCCATCCATCAGTTCATGTTTCCCATCTCCAGAGATGTATGATTGCACCTTAGATGGCCAAACCCTGAAGCTTTTACATAGATATATGCCTACATGTGGATACATGCACCTCTGCTCTTAAATCAGGTATCCATCTTCCTTTTCCAGGGAGAATGCCGAAAATATGTACTGCTTCTCCAGCCTGGCTTTGACCCTGAATGAGCCAGAGGAAGGCACGGCCCCCACAGACAGCCGCCTGAGGCCCGACCAGCGGCTGATGGAGAACGGCAAATGGGATGAAGCCAACACAGAGAAGCAAAGGCTGGAAGAGAAGCAGAGAGCCGTGCGCCGCAGAAGGGAAGTGGAGGCCGCAGAAGCCCTGGAGGAAGGTGGGGAGTCCTAAATAGCATCTGAACTGCCCTGAGACTGTCCCAAGAATGGCCAGCTGCTAGAGGGGATGGTTGGGTGGGTGAGGTTCTAGAACAGGGTGGCCAACTTTTTTACTCTGTGGGCCTGACCACGCCCCCAACAGCTGAGCGGGCCTGACCACTCCCCCTGGAAGCAGAAGTGGGCACATTTACAACAGCGTAAATGTGCACACTTCCACGTTTATGACAGCCACGGGCATGTTTTATAGCTGGTGTAAGTGTGCCCGCTTCCACTTCCAGGTGTGGCAGAGGTGGCAACAGGCCAGATGGAATAGCATTGTGGGCTAGGGTTGGCCCACAGACCGTAGGTTGGGAGCCCCTTTTCTAGAATATACATATGCTCAGGAGTCATGGTAAATTTGGTTTAGAAAGAAGAAAAATAAATTCTTTCTTCCAGCCATGTTTCCTGGAAGAAGAAGGGACTCAAAAGGAAATCTTTCTTCTTGGAAAGGCAGAAAGCGTGAGAGAGAAGTTCAAAGCAAAACAAAGGCCTTAAGACATGCAAATAGGATGAGCCCTGAGGCAGGAAATAACCTTTCTAATTATACTTACAGGCAAACAATGCAAAAACAACACTGTGATCTCTGGGGCAGGAAAGAACCTTTCTAATTTTTAAAAAATAAATTTTATTAAGTTTTTTAACAGAAAAAATTAGAAAAAGTACAAAATTGCATGAACATGATGATAAAAAGACATATAAAAACAAATTAATGCAAATTAGTCATTTCAATACATCCAATCTCTTAACCATACAACTTATATAAACTCGGAAAATTAGAATATCGTGCAAATGTCCATTCATTTCACTTAAAAGGTGAAAGAAATATATGAGATAGTCTCACTACATGCAAAGCGAGATGTGTCATACCTTAATTCGTCATTATTGTGATGATCATGGCGTACAGCGTACATGAGATTGTGATGATTATGGGGTACATGAGATGTGGGGGGTTTGGGGTTTTCATAAGTTGTAAGCCATAAGCATCAATATTATAACAAAATAAGGCTTGAACTATCTCGCTTTGCATGCAATGAGTCTATCTCATATATTTGGTTCACCTTGTAAGTTGCATTACTGAACTGAATGAACATTTGCACGATATTCTAATTTTCCCAGTTTCACCTATATATTCAAATACTTATTCAAATTCTCATTAATATGGTTTTCCAATTTTCTCACGATACAAATTCCTAAAACACCCAGGTGTGCTAACCCTGTGTCCCTGAATCTACCAGTTGTTTTCTATTAACTTATTTATTCTGCCCAAAATTCATTACCTCCGGTACAGGTTTGCCTCTTATTTTTTTCCAATGTGTGTTGCAAAAATGGCCTCCAAATATCCCAAAATCTATTTTGTTTTAAAATCCCTTTTTTAATATTTAAATCTCATGTAAGTGTACACGTTTACTACCTTTCTTTCTAGTAAGAATATATTCTTCCTTTGCTCTTAGTTTGAAATCTCGCACACCGTTAGGAGTTTTTCAAAACTTAATGAATAATTATTGTAATGGTGGGGAAAGAGCAAGAATATCTAAAAGTTTATGGTATAGATCACAGAAAGAGGGTGGTTTAGGGTTACTTAATATTAAAACTTATTATAGGGCTTTCCAACTTAAAGGTATGGTAAAATTATTGACAATAAATGATCTTATTTGCTGGCACTCAACATCAAAAAGGCTGCAGAGCAGCTTTTAAACTGATAACTGGGGGAAAGCCGACAGGAGCTGGGCAGCATCCGGTTCGGAAAAGTGTGTACTTGAGTAGTGAGGAGGATGCAAAAATTTACTGAGCAGAGCAAGGAGCTAGTCACCAGCACTCTAGCAGAAGGATGCAAGAGGCAGTCTAACAATGCAACTGGACTCAAAAGACTGTATCAGGAAAGCATATATAAATGCTTGTATACAAATGCCAGAAGCCTCCGGAACAAAATAGGGGAGCTGGAATACTTAGCAATAGATAAGAATATTGATATTATTGGTATCACTGAAACCTGGTGGACGGATGATAACCAATGGGATACAGTTATCCCAGGCTACAAACTGTACAGGAAGGATAGGAAGGGGCAAATGGGAGGTGGTGTGGCCTTGTATGTCAAAGAAGTGATAAAATCGTATGAATTGGAATATCTAGGTGATTTGGAGTCACCATTAGAAGCTCTGTGGGTAAGAGTACCAGGCCACAAGGATGGTCTAACAGTAGGCATATACTATCGGCCTCCGACCCAAACTCTTGAGGGAGACTGGCAGTTGGAGAATGTTGTAAAGGAGGCATCCAGGAAGGGAAGCCTGGTTATAATGGGGGACTTCAATTACCCTCACATAAACTGGGTAAACTGTTGTTCAGCACATGATAAAGAGATAAAGTTCCTAGATATGCTAAATGATTGTTCCCTGTGACAGATGGTTGAAGACCCAACTAGAGATACAAGAATCCTTGACTTGGTGCAAGATGTTAATGTGACTGATCCAATAGGGAACAGTGACCACAACTCAATTATGTTTAACTTGATCATAGACTGCAAGTCACTGATAAAATCTAAAACAGAGACCTTAAATTTTCAAAAAGGAAATTTCCCAAAGATGAGGAAACTAGTAAAAAAGAAAATGAAAGGGAAAATTGAGAGAGTCCAAACACTCCAAGAGGCATGGAGGTTGTTTACAAAAACAATAACAGAGGCCCAATTGGAATGCATACCCAAAAGGAAAAAGGGCACTGCCAGGTCCAAGAGGACTCCGATGTGGCTTACAGGAGCTGTTCGGGAAGTGATCAAGAGCAAGAAAAGCTCATTTAGAAGGTGGAAGGCTTGTCCGAATGAGGACAGCAGGCAGAAACATAAATTCTGGCAGAACAAATGCAAGGCAACAATCAGGAAAGCAAAGCAAGACTTTGAGGAGCGTATAGATAAAAATACTCAGAGAAATAACAAAGACTTCTTTAAGTACATTAGAAGTAAGAACCCAACTAGGAAGGCCATTGGACCATTAGATGACAATGGAAGGCAAGGGGTTATTAAAGAGGAAACAGAGATTGCAGAGAGACTCCATGAATTCTTTGCTTCAGTATTCACTGAAGAAGACAGAGACCACATGCCCAAAACAGAGCCTATCTTCGTAGGGAGGGAAACCGAAGAATTAAGCCAGATAGAAATAACCAGGGAGGAGGTCCTTGCATGTCTTGTTAAGCTAAACACTAACAAATCACCAGGACCAGATGGCATCCATCCACGAGTTCTCAGGGAACTTAAAGATGAAATTGCTGATCTCCTAGCCAAAATATATAATATTTCCCTCAAATCAGGCTTTGTGCCTGATGACTGGAAGGTAGCGAATGTAACACCAATTTTCAAAAAAGGATCCAGAGGTGATCCAGGAAATTACCGACCTGTCAGTTTGACATGTGTCCCAGGTAAAGTGATGGAAACCATCCTAAAAGATAGAATTAATAGGTACATTGAAGAGAAGGCGCTGCTAAAGGAGAGCCAACATGGCTTTTACAAGGGCAAATCATGCCTCACTAATCTGTTGGAATTTTTTGAGAGTGTCAACAAGCATGTGGATAAGGGGGATCCAGTTGACATTGTTTATCTGGACTTTCAGAAGGCTTTTGACAAGGTCCCACACCAAAGGCTCTTGAATAAACTTACCAGTCATGGAATAAAGGGACAGGTCTTGTTCTGGATCAGTAACTGGCTAAGGGACAGGAAACAGAGGGTAGCACTAAATGGACACTTCTCCAAGTGGAGGGAAGTAAAGAGTGGGGTCCCCCAAGGTTCAGTACTGGGACCCCTGCTTTTCAACCTCTTCATAAATGATCTAGAGGTAGGAGTAAAAAGCAAGGTAGCCAAATTTGCTGACGACACTAAATTATACAGGGTAGTGAAAACTGTGAGAGATTGTAATGCCCTGAAGGAAATGGTGAGCCACTGTGTGAGACAGAATGCTGGACTGGATGGGCTGTGGCCTGTTCCAGCAAGGCTGTTCTTATGTTCTTATGTAAGATATAGAATTGAAGGACAGCAACGTGTGTGGAAATGGAGATTTTTTGGAAGATGATGTGTCAAATTTAAAATAAAAAAATGTGTTAAAAGCAATGATAAGTGTATGGCTATGGCAATCCTTCCAAACCAAGAGGTCCTCAACTTCTGATATTGAATGGAAAGATCTTTAAAAAGCCCTGTGGAACAAAAGATAAGAAGGATACAGAAGAGGCTCAAGGTATAAAAGGGGGAAAGTTAAGCAATGAATGTAACTTGAAATGTTAGAAATATTGCAGCTGACGGGAAGTGTCAGTTGAATGTTTTCTGTTTATATTGTTTGGTGGGTGATCACGCTTGGTTCGCAGGCAACGCATCCCCCCTATCTCTATTAATTAGAGGTGATTTTTCTTTGGAAAAAGGAAGGGGGTTACTATTTTTGTTTTTTATGTTTGGTTAGAGGTATGGGTATGTGATAGCACGTCCTTTGAAATCTGCCAGTTGATCTCCAAGAATGTAAGTAATGATAAAACATGAAACATATTAAGTTTTTGACATGGAATGTGAAAGGTACAGGATGTTCAATTAAACGTAAATGGTTGGAAGCAGCCCTGAGAAGAGATAGACCAGATATAATATTCTTGCAAGAAACTCACCAGAAAGCGGTAGATAAAAACAATTTATTTTTGGGTTGGACCCAGTTTTATGAGAGGGCTTTTGGCACCTCCAAGGCAAGAAGAGTAATTATAGACCAATGGTGGTGAACCTTGGCATCTAGGTGTTCTTGAACTTCAATTCCCAGAAGCCCTGATCAGTAGGAGTGCTGACTTGGGCTTCTAGGAATTGAAGCCCAAGAACACCTGGAGTGCCAAGGTTGGCCATCATGGTTATAGAGAAACAATGCAAAACAGGTTTCTCTAGGTTAGGCTAGTCTTTCCTGTCTCTGCTCACTGCATACCGGGGTTGCACTAGAATCCTCAACATGAATTGAGATCCAGTCAGTGCTGGGCCCCAGAAATCTCCTAGGGCAGCCCAGGAGCCTCCAGGGGTTATCTGTCAGCTCTAACGAATGTGTATGTGTGTGTGTGTTTCTGGTTGCAGGCAAGGACTACGAAGGCTACATCCCTGTGTGGTTTGAGCGGAAGGCCGACCCAATGACTGGCGAGTTGATCTGCATCTACAAGGGAGGCTATTGGGAAGCCAAGGAGAATCAGGACTGGAGCTCCTGCCCTAACATCTTCTGATCTCCTCCTTGGCGGTCCAGGAAAGTCTGCCCGCATCTTGCTGTGAGACAGAAGGACCCAAAGCCCCTCCGGACTCTGTCCTGTTCTCGACGCGCACTTTCGAAAGACACACATAGACAACCAGGGTTCAAAAGAAACACGTAATATTTTTTTTCTAAAGAAAAAGAAGACAAAAACCAAATGGAGATTCTAGACCTTATTTTTATGCACTAATAAAATGGCATATGATTTTTTTAAAAAAAGTGACTTTTTAAAAAGCTACAAATTAAGTTTAAGAGATTCTAGATTATTATTTTTTTCCTCTTCTTAAGCCTGGCCTATTTACTTGCTCCACCAATTCTTACAGGCTCCCTTCTGTTTTTGATATCTTGGTTTTCTGAACTGGGTTTCTGATTTCCAAAAGTGTACATGTTGTTTTGGGCGGGGGAATGACGTACCTTTCATTATTTCCCCCTTTCCTCCTTATTTGCTTGTGGAACTTAAAAATATTTCTCTCTCTCTCTCTCTCTCTTTTTAATAGTCTGTAGATAATTCAGGTACTTTTTCTAAAGATGCGGGCAGACATCTCCCCTTTTTCCTGTATGGTCTCTAAATTTCAGGGAGAAGAAAGACCCAATATATTGGGGTTTATACACCAGGACACTTTCTCCCGGTTATTTGAAGTTGTCTTTTTTTTTTTAAGGGAAGAAAGAGTCCTATGAAGCTGGGTTGAGATTATTTTCCATGCATTTTGGAGCAAGAAGATGCAGAGGCAATATTTTTCTTCATTTTCCTTTCAACCCAACTCTAGGAACATGTTACTATTGAAATTTTCGGTAGATAAATGTCATTTGCCGCCCAGGCTTTCTTGTTCCTTTACGGAGAGGGTTTCCTCGTGAGGGGCTGGAATTATTCTCCTCCTGACACAAATATAGGATTGAGCTGCAGTTGGACTTTGGCATATCTTAAGTACAGTGAGGGCGAACCTTGGCACTCCAGGTGTTCTGGAATTTCAATTCCCAGAAGCCCTGATCAGCACTCCTGCTCAACATGGCTTCTGGGAATTGAAGTTCAAGAACAGCTGGAGTGCCAAGGTTTGCCATCACTGGGGTAGACTAACATCTGATCAATTAGAACCAACTTTCCCCCAAACACCATTAAGGCCATGTTGGTCGATTTCCACTGCCACTGTTAAGAAGCTCCAGATGTCAAAATCCAGCAGACCGTTGATACTTACCTGGCCAACGGCAGCCTGATGCCCATTCATAGCTGGTTGACATCCTCCTGGAAGCTTCCTTGGTGCCACTTATGTAGAAAGCACACCTGGTCACACGTGCACCCATCTTTTAACATCACTGCTGGGTGTTGCAAGGAGACGGCTTTAAATCCAGAGGATGTGAAGTAAAGGCTGAGGGTGAGAGGTAGACTTGGGTCTTTGTTATAGCCAAGAGAACAGCAGATTGGCCAGCTGTCTTCGTAGAAGGATGGCTGCTTCTCAAGGATCAACTTAGGATGTATCTACAGCAGTGATGGCCAACCTTGGCACTCCAGGTGTTCTTGGACTTCAATTCCCAGAAGCCCAAGTCAGAACTGCTGATCCTGCTGCAGTCGAAGAACATTTGGACCAAGGTTGGCCATCACTGGTTTACAGGGTTATTTGGTGTTTGATCCCATGAGATTGTCGGGTTAGATTTCTGATGCTAGTCCAGCATTTAATGAGCATTAAAGCAGTATCAGGCAGCTGTAACTTTGTACTGTACAGTTGCTTGCAGAATGTGGCCAGGGCCAACCCTTTAACTTTGAGCACTTCCCCCTTTATCATGATGCCACTCTTCTCCTTCCATTACCAGCCTATTCTGACATCTGTGCAGTGATGGCCAACCTTGGCACTCCAGATGTTCTTGAACTTTAACTCCCAGAAGCCCAGATCAGCAGGAATGCTTACTTGGACTTCTGGAAATTGAAGTCCAAGATTGAACTTCAGTTCCCAGAAGCTCTGATCAGCAGGAGTGTTGACTTGAGCTTATGGGAATTGAAGTCCAAGAACACCTGGAGTGCCAAGCTTGACCATCACTGCCCTAGAGGCTTTGTGCCCTGGTAACTGGCCACCATGACTTAGAGGCACCAAAACTGTTGTCCAGGAACCTTTTGATTCCTGAGGCTGGCAGGTGACCTGCCAAAGCAACCTGCTGTTACCTGGCATAGATCTGCACTGCACGCTTCTCAGACTGGCCGGTTTGCTGGGACTGAAAGCCGTCGGGCGCTTGGGAGATATTTCATACCTCCCTGAGATGGGACAGGTGGTTCGCCAAGACCGAAAAGCTTGACGACAAACCGAACCTTCTCCCTTTGAACGAAGCTAAACCGGTCCAAGCCGAGATGTTCTCTGACCTTTGAACCCATTGCATGCATTGCGTATACCTGGGAGCCAACCAAATGCTCAATGGCCAGTCCCATCTATCTGTAGAAGGGGGAAAATCAGCAATAATGAAATTCAAGGCTCCGTTCCGTCCCTCAAACGTTAAAAGGGACAGCCTATGACTCGGCCCCCGTGGATGGATTCCCAATAAGCTCTCCCTCCTCTAGCAACCATTACCACATTTATATATGTATATGTAAAATGTGTACTATATATATTTCTACACAAACACACCAACTGTACAAATAGGTAGATGCTCACACATTCAACACATGGTAACGAGGTCAGTCTGTCCTTTATTTTTTAATTATTTATTTGCTTCTAATTTATATATATATATATTATATATATATATGTGTCAGATATATAAGAGTTTAGATTTATATGGTGCATAACTAGAAGACAAAAGAAATATTATGAAGACGAGGCTACCTCTGTCTGAATGTGTTTTTTTAAAAAAAAAATAGTTCAAATACAATACATTTTGAGTCTTCTTCCAGAATAGATTTTGTCTTTCTCTCTCTTTCTCTTCTCACTACATGCCTTTTTTAAAAATAATAAATGAACCGAGATAGAGCAATGAAGTTAGAGGCACCCAGTCCATAGCTCTCTGTTGGTTGAGTGGGGCTTAGCAGGAGGAATTTTCCCCTCTTCCTTGGTGCCACGAAAGCATGAACTTCCACGTGGTTTTTGTGGACTCTCACTCCAAGTATCCACAGGTCAAAACAGGGGTTCCCAATGTGGGGCCCAGGTGCCACCAATGGATTTCAATTTCTTAAAGCTTCAGGCTAACCAGTTCTTTCGGGAATTGACTTAGGCTTCTGGGAATTGAAGTCCAAGGACCAAAGGTTGGGAAACATTGATCTAGACCAGTGATGGGCAGTCTTGGCCCTCCAGCTGTTCTTGAACTTCAATTCCCAGAAGCCCAAGTCAACACACCAGCTGGTCAGGGTTTCTGGGAATTGAAGTTCAAGAACAGCTGGAGGGCCAAGACTGCCCATCACTGGTCTAGACCTATGATGGCCAACCTTGGCACTCCAGGTGTTCTTGGACTTCAATTCCCAGAAGCCCAAGTTAGCACTCCTGCTGATCAGGGCTTCTGGGAATCGAAGATCCAGAACATCTGGAGTGCCATGGTTCGCCATCACTGATCTAGACGCAGTGGTTCCCAACCTTTAGTTCTTGAACTTCAATTCCCAGATGCTTTCAGCCACTGGCTGATCAGTGCTTTGGGGAATTGACTTAGGCTTCTGGGAATTGAAGTCCATAATCCAAAGGTTGGGAAACCACTGAGTTAAAAAGATTCGACAGGTGAAAAAATGTGCTAAAACCAAGCTGGATTTTGGACAAAGTCTGTTTCTTTCATTGGGGCATTTCTCAGGAGATGATCCCAAACAGAATTTGACCCAAAGTGCATGTCTAAAGAAAAAGAATTCTTCTCTAAAGAAAGTCACACTTTCCTTGGTTCTTTGCAATTCCTTGTAACCTATAAGTAGCATTCAAAGCAGGGTTTCTTCTATGAGTATCGGTGTTGAAGAGTCTGCTTGAGGTATCTTTCTTGGGAGTTGAATCCATTGTCGTTGCGTTCTAGACAGAATTATGTCAATGTGTTCGCAGAATTGGTTCCTTATTTTCGAATTTGAGACTTTTCGTGGCAAGAGCCACGCTACGCCAAAGCCCGCCCAATACAACAGCTGTTTTAAAATGATATATATTTATTACTCAATCAGTTCTGCAAAACATCTTCAACTGGGTGCTTTTTCTGTTGGCAAGTAGAGTGATAAACCTTCTGTAAAGCGGAACGACAGTAGCACAAAAGGAACTGTAAAAATAATTTGACGCCACTGTGAACTGCGGACAAAATGAACTACTTGGGGCTTGTTTGGGGGAAAATAAATACTTTCTTCTAACAGCATGTTAAAGTTGATTCTTCTCAGAGGGAAAATACACAGCTTGTGTGAAGATAGTTCTTGTGAACTCTGAAGGGAGAGAAACACGACACTGGGGTGTGTGTGTGTGTGTGTGTGTTTGTCCTGGTAAAATTACCATGATGCAGATATTAACTCATCAGGGTGAATTCCACTATCTTTTTATCTCCTGTTATTACATTTTGAGTTTTTGTTGTACTGGAAAACCTGCCAAAATTAAGACAAGAAAGAAGTGTGTAGATATGAAGTTGTTTTGTAGTATTGACAGATCTCCTAAGCCAGTGGTGGTGAACCTACGGCACACGTGCTAGAGGTGGCACTCGGAACCCTCTCTGTGGGCACCCGTGCAGTCACCCCAGCACAGAGTTTGCCCCACCCCTCTGCCCAGCAGCCCAATGGGAGCACTTTCTCCCTCTCCCAGCACAGAGTTCACTCTGCCCAGCAGCCCAATGAGAGTATTTCCTCCCTCTCCCAGCAAAGGGTTTGCCCCGCCCCTCTGCCCAGCAGGCCAATGGGTGCATTCCCTCCCTCCCCCAGCAAAGAGTTTGCCCCGCCCCTCTGCCCAGCAGCCCAATGAGAGTATTTCCTTCCTCTCTTGTTGCTGTGTTGGCACTTTGCAATAAATAAGCCACTTTGGGGTTACAGTTTGGACGCTCAGTCTCTAAAAGGTTCACCATCACTGTCCTAGGCTCTCTCCAGCAACTGCGGTGGTTTAGTGGTGAAGATGCTGACCTTGATGAATGGAAGTTTGGCAGGTCAGCAGTTCGAGACCAGAGTGCTTTACGACGGAGTGAGTTCCCGTCTGTGCCAGCTCCTACCAAACTAGCAATTCAAAAGCAAGAAATTGCAAATAGATAAAAATGTAGGCAGGAAATGTAACGGCATTCCGTGCGTCTAGTCATGCCTGCCACATAACCATGGGCACTTAGCAGACACATGCAGCACGGACTCTTTGTAAACAGAAAGGAGCAGTTCCATCTAGAGTTGGATACGACGAGCTTTCAAGCAAGGGAGACCTTGATTTGACCTAAGCTCTCTGCATCTTGAGATATTTTTTGCAATATCTCTCTTTGCATCCCATTCCAAAAAGGGTATTTTCATTCAGGTACAGGAAGGGTTTCCAAGAGAATTGAATTCATGCTGTTGTACTATAAGACGCTGATCTCCGACGAGGTATGGCTGGGGTGTGTGTGTGTATATATGCCTGCCTTCCCGGTTCACTCTGTGTCCCAAAGACCATGTGCCCCCCACCCCCACCCCTCGAAACTCTCAAAATCTTTGGTCATCTTAGGAAAAACCTCCATCAGTGCAATGCAGAATCTGCTGGACAGCCTCGTGTATTAATCTCAAGACATTTAGGTATCTTTCTTATGAGATGGAAGTTTTCCTAGCATTTGGGAATGAGAATTTGGGAATGTGAATTTTCTGGACTAAAAGATCCCCAGCAAGATGTAGCCCAGGAAAAAGCCACATGTACAAACTCTGGAGAAACTTTTAAAAAGCATAAAGAGTTGAGATCAACTTTTCCTGACTGTTCAAACTCTAATTTTTTTAGGAAGTGGCTGAACAGCCAGAAGATTCCAGTTCTTCATGCTTTGTTCAGGGGCTGCATGCGCTTAGTGGTTAAGAAGCTGAACTTGACTCGGCAGGTCAGCAGTTCGAGACCCACGTGCTGCATGACGGAGTGAGCTTCTGTCACCTGCCCCAGCTCCTGCCAACCTAGCAGTTTTTAGTGTATGAGAACCAAGAC